>CM048050.1:6575000-7905000 GCA_026259375.1 Verasper variegatus
TACTACTTTACTTTACACCGGTCAAACCATTCAGGATTTTTCATGTTTCACCAGCAGGTGGTAGCATCCTTCTCTGCAGAATCTTGGGACGCATCAGTGGTTAACTATATGCCATATTGAAGTAAACCCTCGCGTCACTCAGAATCCAATCACACTGTGGCTCAGCAGTTTCATATGTGGGATAATTTCAGTGAGAGCAAAGGGAAATCAAAGCCAGCTTCTCATCATCATGAGCCACAGACTCTCACCTGTGATAGTGAGGGTTGAGGTGGACGTGCGCGGGAACTTTCCAGCATCATAGGCGATAATCCTCAAATGGTACAGTCCAATCTGCTCACGATCCAGGACGGCCGTGGATGTGAGGATGCCAGTGGTGGTGTTCAGGGAGAAGTCGAGGCGAGGCATACCCATCTGAAGCGCCATTGTGATCAGGCCATTCTTATCCTCATCCGGGTCCTCTACCTGGACCTAGAGGAGCAACATCACAGACAAAAATCTTTCCGTGCTCTGACACTAGTTGGCGAAAAATAAAGGCGCTATATTAATTCATGCTGGGTTTTAAATGCCATCATATGTAGTCTTATGTTTTACCCTAAAAACCGAGGAGCCAATGGACAATCCCTCTGGCACTTCAGCTACAAAGGGCAGGTTGAGGAAGGTTGGGTCGTTGTCATTAAGATCCAGCAGGTTGACAGACACTGTGGTGCTTGCTGTTGCACGTAGAGTAGGCGTACCTCCTAAAGAGGGCGACAGAGGGACATATAAAGTCAAACACAGGCAGGCACACATGCACACGAATACACACAAACACACGTGACGGAGTTTATTAGCCACAGTAAAAACTTTCATGGTCGACATAAAACTTGAGAAAGAGGCTAATCGCAGAGAATTGAAAGCTCTCTACTGAGAATGATATTATGCAATTTGAGCTTGCTTACAGATTGTTAAAGAGTTTCATGACTGAGACATGGACATACCATTACAAACATCCACACTACTCACGGTCGACAGCTGAGATGATGATGGTTCTCATGAGTGCTGCATCCTTGGGGTTGGAGCTTTCTCTGTCCAGGGTAACCCCACTGGTGCGAATCTTCCCTGTACTGCTTTGGATGGTGTAGAAGGGGTTTTCTGGACTGATACTGTACTCCACTGTCCCATTTTCTCCATTGTCAGGGTCCACTGCCAACACCTGGAGGGGAAGAGTTAGGAAAGACCGTTATGAATATTTTCTTTGGCATGAGTTCCTCCTAACAAGAGGGAACTTGCTCATCCATAGCTCGACTATATACAGTATAAGAATCCTCAAGTTACAGCGTATGGCTTAATAAAAGTGGATTAACAAGAAGAACTTAAAAGATATGAAGACAGATAGAAAGGATTTAAGCCAGAAGAGAGAACGGGGGGAAATGATGAAGAAATTAATATGGGAAGGAAAGAGAACAACAGTATTTTTAATAATGAGGGTAATAGCAGTGAAAAGACCCAGAGCATCTTCACACATGCAGCCCGTTCCAACTGCTTTAACACATCAGTCAGCTGAAAGAAAAATGGTAACGTCTCTTATCTGACACACAGTGGCAATGGGTGATGAATGCGTGAAGCCGCAAGCCTGACTCAAACACTGGCTGATTTCTAAAGAGATGATCAATTATTCAGTGCGCTGACTAAAAACGCTAGAAACTGGTTAATTGGTCATTAGAGGAACAAAGGTTTTGCAGGTATTTAATTATTAAGGGGACATAGTAGGCAGGCATCCCAGAGGATCATTGATTAGCAACTGCACAGACAATGGTAGGTGATATAAGATGTGGTGGAATGTCTCGCTGAAGCCAGTTGGACTGATCAATTCTGAACCGAGCGGAGCACATTAAAAGCAGTTGAGACAGTGCATTAGACTGGTCTTTTGAATTGTAGCTCTGGACTGAATTAAGAAGAGCAGAAAAAAGAATCCGATTTTGAAATGAGGTATTAGAGGAGTCACTGTGTTTGTGTGTATGTGTATGTGATGGTCTTGGAGGTAGGCTGCAGCAGCGATGGTGGAGTGCTCTGAGATTTGAGTGGGCTGATCCTTGCACTGGGCACAGCTACCAAATTCATCGGCTCACTGGACACCTCCAGGAGGACTCAGCAGGTGGCCTCTTGTCACCATGGAAACACTGGCTGGGACAGGGCTACATTGGGGCCAATTACAGGATTGTAAGCCTGGGTGGTCCGATTTATTGAAAAATGGTCAGAGGGGCAACAGTGTCTGGCCACTGAGTGTAGGGAGTCACATACCATATGCATCACATCGCTGGATGCACCATGAATGAACTCGGCTGAAGAATAGGTACAAGAGAACAGGATTAAGTGGAAAACCTGGCGACATTTTAGCAACGCAGGGCGTGTAGCTCTCGTTTCTTTCCTCACCATTTCTCCATTCTACTTGCTCACTCTTCAAGATGGGGTCTCGATTCCTTCTCTGCCTAGCAGCTGAATAATTTGCGATGCATATGACTGCAGGCTACATTTTAATTAGCAATCGGACTCCCTTAATTACACTCACTGACGCCTCTTTAATTAATGGACAATCAAGGCTTAATTAACAACAACACACTGCCAAAGACACCAGCAATGAGAGAAGTTGGGGGTAATATTAGAGCTTTGTGATTACTTACACAGTAATAACTATTTGTTCATTAATAACAGAGGACTATGCATCAAGACACACCCTTCACCATGTCATTTCATGTACAATCTGACAGTGAAGCTTATGACTCTTTGATCACTCTGCCCTGGAACAAGGCATATTTATTAAAACCACACCTTTTGCCTGACTCAAGTTGGCAAAGAGAAATCGAATTGAGCCACAGACTAAAATCAATCAAAACAGATAAACCCCCACTAAAATAATTGTCTATGCATCACATCTGGGTAGAAATCTATAGGCACACATTTCAAATAGTTTATTCCAAATGCTTTAAACACCACCCATCATACTCAAATTAAGTAACAAATTATTATTCTGGCATATTCATTTACGGCCTGTGATAGACTGACGACCCCTGTCTCTCGCTCAATGTCAGCTGGGATTAGCTCCAGCCCCCCCGCGACCCTTAGAGGATAAGCGCCACAGCTAATGGATGGATTGATGTGTTCATTTGTGTTGTTCACATTACCATTTAATTAACTGCGGCAAATCAACCAGGTAAAGTTCACTGAATTGGGCGAGGTGCACTCACAGAGATAACGTCTGTGTTTATTGGGCTCATCTCCACTACATTGGCATGGTATGGCTCGTCCCTCCACAGGGGCGCGTTGTCATTGATGTCCAGGATGGTGATGTTCACCTAAACACAATAGGAGTGAGGGAAATAAAGGGAAATGAGAAAAACACTTTGGACCGTCATGGTTTTGTAAGCAGTAAAGATATATGTACAACAGAAAATAATTACACTCCAAAGGAGAGCAAACTAATGTGTTCTGTGAGCCGTGTGTATGATCAGATGAATGATGGCTACAAAGTTGTTACCGTGGCGATGCCAGTTTTCTGCTGAGGGCCCACCCCTCCATCCACAGCTCTGACTATCAGGATGTACTCTGACTTCAGTTCTCGGTCCAGCAGGGCTGTGGTGGTGATCTCCCCTGAAACACACATGGAATCAGTTCAACGATTTAAAGCACAAAACAACCAGAGCATTCAAGTGACAGATGTCATTACAAAGCAGCTCTTCATGTCAGGATGAATTGAGTTAAAAGTCAGAATAGATAAAGTCAAATTTACTAACAGCTCTTTTCAGTTTTGGGTTAGAGATCAAAGTATGTGCAAAACTCAAATATAACTTGCATATAAGCAGTAGATCTAAATAAATAGAGATGCTTAATAGTCTGATGGAAATAATTTCAGAATTAAATTCATTTCAATTAAAATTTAACAGTAAAGTAAAATGAAATCTAACATTTTTTATCTAAAAAAAAATCTACTCTCAGAAAATACCCACTCCTGCACACACACACACACACACACACACACACACCTGATCGCGAGTTGAGACGGAACTGAGAGGAGCCCTCCAGGGAGTAGATGAGTGAGGCCTGGCCAAACTCCCGCGAGGCGTCCAAATCAGTAGCATTCACAAGCAGCACAGTTGCTCCTGTGGATGGGAGGGGGGGGGGATGAAGGGAGTGAGCCAGAAAGAAAGTTACAACTCACAGAGAGAGAGAGGGAAAAAAACTGAACTGAGAGACATGGGTAAAATATATGAAGTCTAGTAAAGAGGGGAGACAGACAGGGAGAGACAGACTGAAATGGCATTCACAGAGCTAATTTCTTCGCCGCCCCCATCCACAGCTCTACTGATGGCCTGGCAGTGAGTGGGTTTATGGATTACTGGATTATCAGCTTGTTTGGCACAGCCCATACTTGGCACAGTCCTGATCAATACCCGGGCAGGACGGGGGATGAGAAGCTAGCCAGAGCTGCAGGGCTAGCCCTGAGCTCAGCCTGGGAGCCCAAGCCTTAGGCCCTCGGCTCAGTCGAGCTCGGCCAAGCACTTTAGCCATAGTCTTCTAAACCTCAGCCCTGGCCTGAGCCGCTCAGCTATGTGCTCCTTCAAATCAGGTCCGAGACACAAAAAGTGCCCAACATCTGTCTGCTGGAGCTCGCAGAGAGAAAGGGACGGTCAAATATCTCAATTCCCTCTAGCAACTGGAAACTAATCTATTGTCTGAGATAAGAGTCCTCTGACTGCATGCATAAGAATGAATATAGCAGCTAGTTCGTTTGCCTTGAATAGTCAACATGCTGCATTCTGTCTGAGCATTTATGCAAAGTCAAAATAACATAAGACAGTAGAGACCAGAGGAAGCAAATGAAATAAAATATTTAAAAAATATACCCCCAAGAAAGCAGAGCTATTTGTCGAATATGCTAATAGTGAGGCAATTCAGGTAAGAGGAGAGTATATGTGCTCCTCACAATCTTTGAGCTGTTTGGAGTGTTTAAGTGCGGTGCTGGTTGTGCAGAGCAGAAAATGTATTCCAGAAACTGAAGTGTAACCCCAAATGACTCACCGGCAATAATGTTCTCTGGGATTTTGACGATGTAGGACGGCCTGCTGAACTCTGGTGGGTTGTCGTTTTCATCCTGGGGGAGGTATAAATATCAACAACAGCTCAAATCAATGAGCTAAACAATGAGAACATGCAATTTCTAGAACGAAAAAAGGGTTTTGAAGCTGCCATCACACATTAGCACTGAAATTAATTTAGACACCGAGGAGCACAGAATGTTTTAACTAGTAAAACAGCGGTAGCAGTATCTTTTGAGATGATAACGAGTCAGTCGATAGAAACAGCAGATTACCCCGAGACCTGTAATGTGACAGGAATGAATGGCTACCACATGGAACCGCATCCAATGTTACACAGACTTCACCAGAGCATTTATGTTTCTCACAACCTCCCACTCATTGAATTAGACTCCATTTCACACCAACACAATCCAGTTGTGTGGCTATTCGCAGAGAGGCTCCCTACTGTGTGAGCCGCTGAGGAATGTTAACACTTAAACAACAGTCACTGCTACCATTATCTGTCTGGGCTCTGTGTTATGCTGCTGCAAAGTATTGTGTGTGTGTGATGCTGCCAGCGCCTGATAAACCCCTGTGGTGTGAGTCACGACACTGTGGAGGACAGAGAGAGGGATGCAGACACAGAGAGAGGGAATACAGAATTGTGCATATGTCTCCCTGTTGGTTTTTGCAAGAAAAGATCTCTTCACTTGTTTTACACAGTATTTCTCCCTGATGTAGAATGTGTACAGATGTGCTTATTGTCCCTGCATATCAAAGACTGCTCTAGCCGGATTCATCTATTCTACTCTGTCATTTCTTCTTTTATGACCAGAAACTTACATGTAGAATGGATGTCTATCCAGGGAAATGAGTAGAAGTATGTCTATGAGCTCATTATGCTGTGTTTACAGTATCTTTGCAAAGGTCAACATTCATCTTTTTCTATTTACAACAGAAAAAAGCAGACAAATTATTTAAAAAATGACACCTAAACCTTGTAGTCTGTTATAGAGACTGTCGTCAACAGTACAGATTTTGTAGGTTCACCACATTTACATAACAAAGGATTTAAATGGGTTCCATCAAGACCATTGCCGTTTGCAGCGTACGATTTGCAGGATGTATTTTTTCTAATGTGTTCCCTAAATGAGACTGACAGGGGTTGCAAATGCAGGGATACATTATGGTGGTTTATGTTATTGTTAATAGCAATTGGTACATGATACATGTACAGGATTGCATATTAATGGGGCGATGCATAGGCAGTCAACCAAAAGATTTCACATCTCTCCCTTCGCTTGTCAATGCCTCTGCTGCCCTGCGTCTGTATCGCTGCCTGTCGATTCAGTCCCTCCACCACCCCAGCATCCACTTATAGGCTCTGACAGGGGGCTTAAATATATTTGCTCATCCCTCCCCATTACTTCATGGTAATAATAGGAAGTGATGAAGTCGGAGCCTAGACCCCAAACTCCAACTAATCCTGCTGCAATAAATATTCGTAACATGAGTTATTTGACTGAACTGTTGTAGGACAACAAAAAAACTGTATTAAAAAATGTATCAAAAGCTAACTGCACAAAACATATCCACCATCCTATAAAATATATGTAACTAGTTAGGAACTTGTTGAAATGTTTCATGTTTATGGATTAATTGATAATTTGGATATAAATATGGAAAATCATGATTTTAGACTATGTGGCAAAGAGAGATGGCATATTAACAAGAAAGAAAGGCACATATAATGTAATCAGGTTGAAACAGAAACAGCAGCAATATCTTGTAGAAATAGGACCGACAACCTTGAGCAAGTCTTTAAGATATTAAACCATCTGTGTGAGTGTGTAGATGAGTGTGACTTTTACCACTGCCTGAAAATAAGACATGTAGAGATAAGACTGACAAACCCAACTGGAAGCTCAGATAGCTGCACAGTCTGTGATAAAAATGCAAACAATGCTGCAGTCAGACATGAATCCAACAGTTTAATTCAGACAATGAGGAAATACTAAAACCAAATATGGGAGTGAAGTGGAAGGTGTTTGGAGTTTGTCTGTATTCACAAACGGCTCCGTAATTCCTCCTCCCCGTGTCTCGAGCCTCACACTTCACATCTGAGGGGAACTTAAATGAAAAGATTCCTGTAAAGGTTTGGATATTGGGCCTTTGAACGTTGGGAGACTGCATGATTTTTGTCACAGGGTGCGTCTGTCACAGCAGAGTCATTAAATACTTCCTGAAAAAAAAATCCAAGCTTAATGATATATATAGATATATAAAGAGCAAATTAAAAGGATTTAAGTTAAGACAAAAAACTAGTTCTTAACTATTTAAGCAACCCGAAAAAAAAAAAAAAAGTTTTACATCATTGGAAAGAGTCAAATGATTTTAGAAAAAATAAAAGTATTAACTCTGGCAATACACACGGTAATGCTACTGAAATGTATACACATTTAGCAGCCATGCTTACAGTATTAACAATAAATATATAAATACAGGCCCGACCTCCTGAGCCACAGCTGCCGTATAAATATATTTACCAGAGTTTAAGGGATGAAGTTGAGTCCTGTGTCTTACCACTCTGCTGGTGCTTATCAGTTTCCATATTTACATTCTATTAATTAAAGATGAATTCACATTTATTTATAAGATTTAATATTCTAAATTGTATTTTTTCCAAGCAGTGCCTGGGAGGCTTTATGACGGATTCATCTCGAAATCAAAGAGCATGAAATGTTGAATACAGTTAAATCTGTAATGTACTTGACTGAGGGCCACTGTCATACAAGCTAATAGAATGTGTAGAAAAATACAGTTGTAAATGTGTCTGCAATGTTAAAATATGATTCTATCAGGTGAACATAAATAAATAAATGAAAAAAATGGACTTATTTTGTTTTGGTCAGTCTGTCCTGACCCCTGTGACCTCTTTGTGAGAAATGGAGTTACACTGGACTGGCTGAGGTCTGACTCTAACACAGTTTTGGTTTCTAGGAAAATTCATCAAACCCTCTGTAATGGTCTCCCTTACAAGAAGTCTTCATGGTTTTCCAGTAAGGGTGTGTGTGATACTGCACAATATATACTGTAAACTGTAAACTCAATATAAACTGTTGTGATATGAACAAATCAATGTAAATTGGTCAGACATAGACATTAAGAGTAGTTGGGTCTTTATAATGTGTTTTAAACCTCATACTTGACAAACCAGATTTCAACAGAGCAAACAAGGCTATATGTACTGTTAAGAGCTACTTTTGATCACAGTATGAAAAATATAAATATTGAAACCTGATAATTTTTGGCTTATGCCCTTAGGTTGGTGGCAAGTGTACTACAAGAGACAGAGAGACAGATGCAGTTGTAAATACCCGAAAAAAAAAGTTGCATTTTCATTTTTGCATTGTATTTTAAACGTGACCATTTATAAATGTACTAAGGTTTGTGTGTGTGTGAGTGTGTGTGTGTGTGTGTGTGTGTGTGTGTGTCTGTGTGTGTGTGCAGTGTTGTACTTACTATCACCTCCACTGTGACAGAGACGGTGTTGTTGAGGGCTAGGTTTCCTCCGTCTTTGGCCATCACTGTCAAGTAGATCATCCCTTTGGGAACCTGCTCATAGTCCAGTGGCCTGGTCACACTGATCACTGGTGGAAGGAGGGAGACACAGATGCAGGAAATTGAGCTTTTGTATGTTGGAAATATTTCAGCAATATTACTTGGATGTGTGTGTGTGTGTGTTTGTAGAGTTGTGTAAATGCATCTCAATCTCTGTGTGCGTAAATGTGTATCTGCAAATGCGAGCAAAGATTTGGTAATGCTTACAGGAACCTGCAGATTTGTAAATGTGTAAAATATCTGTTAATGTGTAATGTGATTTGCAAGTGTCTTGAGTTTTGTACATGTGCAGACAAATCTGTAAAAGCATGCATAGATCTGCATATGTGTAGATATATCGGTAAATGTGTACATTAAAATTAGTGGTTGAAAAGGGTTTTACTATTCCTCAGTTACAACTAAGTTGTCGTTTTACATAAAGTTGTGGGCTGAATGACAAGCAACAACCAAAAGTATACAAGTGTAAACAACTTAAAATGTGTCTAATGCTCAACCATATCAAATACTGTGGCTTCATGCTCCTGGAGGTGAGTGTACCTGCGTAGCCCTCCACCATGGTAATGCTGAAGTACTCGAGGAAGGCCGAGGCTGAAGTGATGGTGTATGTCAAGAGGTTGTTGGGAGGAGAATCGTCATCTGTAGCCTGTAGGTGAGCAGACAGGGGTGGAAGAGTGGAGGATGGGAGGGCCTTTAACATGTGACTCTGTGACAGTCCACAGATAGAGGAAGTTTTGAGTGAGTGAGACAAGACTAAAGATGCTTCAGCCGGCAGTGCTTATATTTATGTGTGTATGTTTCCGCAGCATGAGTGCATCTGTGTGTCTGTGTATAAGTGCAGCAGGGGAGCCGGCAGTCAGTGATGACATATTATTGGATAGATTAAAGCTGATGCCAGCTATAAGTGACGCAGGCGTCAATACTGGATGAACACCAACTGAGCCATGACAAGCCAAGCGGGCAGAGGACAGATGAAACCATACTTTGCAGGGCTAATCCACAACAACATCAACAACAATGACGACGCCCCCTCATTATTCTTGAGTTGGCAGGAACTTAAAAATAAGTCCTCCGGCTGTGAGGAGGGTCTACTGGGCCTCACTGGCATCATTAGAGACTGGACAGGTTGTCAAAACACTCACTTATATCTCTCCATTACACGCATATATCTACTCTTTGATTTAATGCCAAAATGTTGAGTAGGCGATACCTTTCTTTCTCACAACCTATTAAGCTGTGTTTTTCTCTCCAGACTGTCCGCTGTGATAAAGAAATATTACATTTCAACAAATAGTTTCATATTAGACTGTCATTTACCACTCAGAGGTAAGACGAGTTGGGGAAAGTAAATCAAACAGACAAGTGGCAAAGGAAGTAATGGAATCAGAAGTGTAGAGAAAATGAAAAAAGGTTTAGTTGGAGAGCTTAAGCACAGTGGTAGGAGGCACAAACCTTGCAGGCATTGTTTGGAAAAAGAAAGAAGCAAAGTGCTGAAAAACTCTCTTTTGCTTTGTCTCTCAACACACCTTCTCCCATATATTTTAGCCCCCTTTCTCTTTCCTCCTCTGTACTGCCTGTTTTCCAGAGCAGTGTGTGTGTGTGAGTGTGTGTGTGTGTGTGTGTGTGTGTGTGTGTGTGTGTGTGTGTGTGTGTGTGTGTGTGTGCGTGTGTGTGTGTGTGTGAGAGGTTCCAGGGCATATCGCTGACACAGAGAATTGGGCGACTGCCTTCCCCCAGCTCCTCTCGGGCAGCGTATTAATATCAGCAGCATTTAAGGTTAGCTCAGACTAATCAAACACAGGGAGCCAAGCGTTGAGCCCAGTCATCAGCTCAACTCCCTCAACGTGAACACAAGGCACCACGGTGCACTGGGGCAGGGTAAGCCACCGCTGCAGCCGCCGCCACGAGGGACGTAATAGTCTTTCTCTCCAGGGCGCAATCTGAGGAAACGCTGAGCCATTAGTTACCACTGTGCCTGTGCACCTATGGCTTTTGTGTGGCAGTGAGTGATGGCCAACACACCAGGGCGACCTGTTCCTTTTGGATACAGTGCACACCCACACCCACATCCACACCCACATCCACAGTAACTCCATAGTCAATCAGAGGAAAGATGGAAGAGCTGATGCAGCAAAATCAAAGCTTGTGAGTTTGATGACTGATGGTATCATAATCAATTGTAATCAGGTAGAGATCCTCAGTTGCAAAAGTGGTCTTTATAAGAATAAACTATATGGGAACACACTGTCATGAACAAAAGTGTTGTAGGTTTAATTTACTCTTAAATCAATAATTTACTCTGCAACTATAACCACATGTGCATGTTTTTAATCACGTCTCACCCTGACTCGTGCCACCGGCTGTACAGCCTGCTCGTTCTCTCTCAGCGAGCCCACATATGCCTCCTTCTGGAAGAGCGGTGCATTGTCATTGACGTCCAACACATTCACACGGATCCTCCCTGTCGTCTCCTCGCCGCCGCCGTCCCTCGCCAGCACCGTTAGCGTGAAACGCCGCATCAGCTCGTAGTCCAGACTGGCCCGCAGAGTGACCCAGCCAGTCTCATCATCTAATGAAAACCTGGACAAAAAAATCAGTAAAATAACCATTGGATGAAATGTCTGTGGTTGGGAGGTGTTTGTGATTTTTATTTTTATTTTATCTGGTAATGAGATGGACTGAATAGTTTATGGTTCCTTAGAGGCTTAATAAAATGTATATTACAATTCATCACATAACGACTGTCATTCTAGTTAATGTTACAAAAGTGTAGGTTTATATGTTTAGATAATAAAAAAAAGGTAATGCTTATATTACAACAATGTTTTTCTCATGTTTTCTTTGTATGCGATTGTGTATATTTGTGGCTTGAAGAGAGCAGACGTGAGGAAAAGTGCCAGATATCGTTGCAGCTCAGCTGTCTCCGGCAGGGCTGTGTGGCTCAAACATCGCAGTGGAATTGTTCACAAGAGGCCATATAAATGAAAAATTAATGTGGTTGTATGTTTGTGTTGACTGTTTGAGTGTGTGTGTGTGTGAATTGAACTTACTGGTCTGGCTCATCACTGAAGTAGTAACGCACAAGCCCAAATGTGCCTTCATCTCCGTCTGTAGCCTGTGCAGAGAATACAGGGAAAAAGAGTTAACTTTCAAAATCTCATCTTTACTTCCTGATGAAGGTTGATGAGAAATTCTGCTTTTGTTGTCCATCAGTATTTTATCCAGATTTTCATTTATTTATTTCTCACCTGCTTTTGGTTTTGTTTCATTTGTTAATTTTCTATGATCTTTCAGGAAAATGAAAAAAAAGGACATTCCAAACACTTAATCGAGTTGTTGTCCACTTTAGTGAGTGATTATTTGTTGCTGACTTATTTTTTGCTGCTGTAAAAACTGAAGGGAGGGGAGTTCATGACGTGCTTTTATCACAGGATGTTTCAGGTACAAAGTTCTATGACTTGGTTGATAAGTCAAATTACATAGAGATTTTGTGACAACTACAAGTTTCTGACTGTGTTCATAACAGCAGAGTAACATATGTTTCTTTTTCATTTCATGTTCATGTAATTGTTATTTATTTTTTATCAGCATACATTTGAGCCTTTGTGCATTTGTGCACAAGCCTGTGTGGTAAACAACACTGTATTTACTGACATGATCAAATATTCTGTCATGACTGATTTTCACTCCATTTCAAAAATGTGTCATTCTAACAGCTGTGTGTGACTGCATGACTTCATTTGAAGACATGCGAGCCACACTTCACTCTCTCAGGTGTTGACTGGATTAAATCTGATGGGAGAACCGATACATTTTCTTCACCCACATGAACCAACGCAGCCTTAAAAACAGCAACAGCTGCTGACATATGTTTTGTAGATAAAAAGGGTGTCAGAGAAATGCCACATAAAGAACAACACTTACAAGAAAACTTGTACATTATGAAACGCCACATTAACACAATTTGTCTTTTTAAACACATGCATGCGCATGTGCACACATGCACTGATGCGTACACGCAGGATGTTGTGCCAGAGCTGATGGATCGCGCCTGGAGAGGCTGTTGTAATAGAGTTTCACTTCAGTGGCTCTGCAGTCAGTTGAAGGGCCAAACTTGAACGTGTCTGCAGCCTGCTCTGTCGACCACAATGCTGGTCACTGTGATTCAGTGATGCCCTAAAACCGACCTTATTATGAGGGCCTGTGCGTCAATGTGTAGCGCCTGTGCTTTTTTTGCATTTGACTCATGCAAAAAAGCCAATGTTGTGAGAGTAGTGTTAATATGCATTGAAGAAGAGTTAATATGCATTCGAGAATTTGGCTGTAACTAAATGTGGATGTATGTGTGTATGTGTTCAAGAATATATATATATATCTGCCTTCTAAATCAAATGCATTGATGGATATGTGTGCGTACATCTGTGTGAGTGTGCATCTATGATTCCTCTCAACAGATGGAACAACGGCTGCAGCTATCAGTTTTTTTCCCACCCCTCTAAAAATTACACCATGCTGTTTAGCTCAAGCCCGAAATTTCACAGAGAGCTTCCACCACAACGTTCTGGATAGTGAATCAGTGTTTCTTTTTAATGTCCAAATGGCCTTCACTTTGTTGTTAGGTGCACCGAAGCACAGCCTGTTCAATGAGCCGAGAGTGGGACGCTAAATACTTGTGAGGTGTTTGGGACCTTAGTCTGGTTCTTATATTAACCTTTGGGTTTTCATGTGTCGTGTCTCAATGACCACATCATTTAATGCCACTCAACTGCTTCTTCCCCTCACTCTTTTTGCAACTTCCCACCTCCTCCCTCTCCTCCTCTCCCCCTTTATCTTATTCTGTCTTTACCTCGCCCCTTCTCTCTGCATCCTGAGCTACACCTGAGTCTCCACTGTCTCTTTCCACTCTCCTCTACATATCTCCCTTGGCACACTCTTCCCCCCTGACACCTCCCTCCCTCCCATGTGAATGACAGGCCCATAAGTGCTCCAATGATAGTGGTGGGGGTGTTAGCGTGACAGCTATCGTGGCAGTGACAGGAGCCAGGCTCAGCCTGGAAGCTAATGCTGCCTCTGCCTCTATGGCCAAGCCCTTCACACCACGGTGACAGACAGACGTGGAGAGAGACAGACAGACATACAGAGAGAGGAATAAAGAAAGACGATAGCCACCCTACCCCCCAATTCCCTTCATTCACTGCTCAAACAATCACCCTGACAGTACGGCACAGTCACTTTTCTAACTGCTCACCAAAGACTTTCAACTTTAGACACAGACGGCCGGCAGCAGATGGATGGGAGTGATTGTTCAGGGATTTGCAGTAACTTAACACCATGGGGTTGGGTCCTTGACACCCGGGTATGGATACATTTGCCCCTTGTCGCCATGGTCGCTTGAACAGTTTTTTGGTTGGACAGTTGGACATTGATGGAAAAGTTGCACAAAGAGTGTGTCTGATTTAATTAGGATATGAGACAGAAATGAAAACTGGATGTGCCTCAATGACAATGATTCAACACATGATTCACAGGGATCCATAGTTTTCATGCCAAACGAGCAATGGTAATGGATTCATAAAAAAGCGACCCTCCAAAATCACTGAGTTCAAAGAACCAACAGAACTATGGATGATGATGTAAATTGCTATTGAACACGATTCTACAAAACCTTGATGGTTAATTACCTGTTCTCTGAATGTCAAGTTACCAAGACATAATGGCAGTATGTGCTGTAGATAATTAATGGGCACACAGTGCGGTAGTGAAAATCTGCAGCAGAGCACTGAGGTATCAGAGTTAGTGTTCTGATCAAAATCCAAACTAAGTTGTTAAGAAGTTTCTGCACAAAGAGTCAGTGAGCTGCTGATTGCCAATATAAACTCTGCAACCCCTCGGGACCTCAGGCAGTAACTACAAAAGAGAAATTAGTTCTCAGTTGACCAGTTTGGTTAAATGATGTGTTTCTTTCCATCAGAACGGAGAAGCCAGCAGGCAAACACCACTGTGGGTGTGGTGTGGTGTGTGTGTGTGTGTGTGTGTGTGGTATGGATGCTGGTGTACCTGCGTACCGGTGCATTCACATGTGTCTGCATGCCCGTTAATGCACATGTCTGATGATTGGATGCATGTACTGAATGTTTTTCTATGAAAAGTATAGTGTGTGCATGGGTGCATATGTTTGTATGCACACATGGACAGAGACGCACATGTTTTCCAGGTTCATAAACACACACCCCAACCACTTACAGTATAAACTCTTATTATCACACTCAATTGATTTCAAGAGAAAGCGGAAATGAGTGCTTCCCCCTGCGGGTGACAGAAAGACAGGGGTAGAGTGTGTACACAGGTAGGCTGGGGTTGGGTTGAAGAGGGTACAGGAGTAGATTATCATCCCAGCTATCTTGTGGACAGCGAGGGAGGTTAAAGCTACACAGGCTTTTCTATCTTGAGTGAGCTGGAATTTGAATTGATTGGCTCCTAAAATTGCTTTTTCTGCAGGAGCTTTGAGAGGCATGGAAAAGGAAACCAATTACTGGCTGTCAAAGACTGCTGTCAAAATAGGGATGACCCCCAGTCCAAACACAGCCTCCCGTGTCACAGGCACAAGGAACAGATAGCATACGTGCGCACACACAAACACACACCCCACCAGAGTGAAGATGTTCAGTTTATGACAATCATTGCAGGGGAGAAAATGAGGAAGACATGGTTAGTCAGGTTATCTTCATCAGCTTTTCTCATGTGGGCTGTTTTCTGTATCCACGACAAGATCACAGATCGATTGTTACTAATGCTGTACAAATGTGATAAGTTATATTCAAGCCCCGCTTCACTTTGCATATTGTACTGTACAGTTAGGTGTGAGATGCACAAAGCAGATCATGTGTTACTCATGGGAGACATTAAGTGCTGTACACATTAGCATATTTAAGTTGTACATAATTTCAGAGTGTGTTTGGATAAGCAGTGTGGAAGTTTGCAGCTCCAGCTGCACTCACAATCACCATGGGAGTCAAATGCAAATTGAGGAAGATACACACGTCCTCACAGACTTCGAATCACAGTTCTCGAACACAGGAAAATAATTTTCTTCAAATCATGTCTGCTCGTTAATCATCAGTATGGGGTCTATTAGAATAGATTTACATGCTATAATGTTTAAAATACCCTTTATTTGTCTCAATGTACACTGCTGCAGGTCCTCTTATTACCCTCCGTCTCAATGGCTCTGCTTTAACGCTTGGCTCCCTTCCCAAAAAGCCAAGGCTGCTCTGATTGGTCAGCTGGCCCACTCTTTTGTGATTGGTTCAGCATGTGTTGGAAATGTCAGGCCCCAGAGGTCAGGAACAGTAAACACCGCAGTAGGCACAGTTGCAATGGCATTGATTCTGCCAAACTAACTGGTGGGTTAATGTTACATGTTACAGTTGACGTAGATGGCTCATAAAAAATGAAAATGTGTTCAAGTACTTCAGGAGCAGTGTTTTATTTGGGAGAGGAGGACTCCCTTTACTGAAAAGCAGCTTACATGAATAAGAAAATCCCAAAACAGAATATGGGCACTTGAAGCATGCGCCACATTGGTAATAAGTCTGTTTTAAAACAATACTGTGATGTCCGTTTAAACATTAATAAATGGACCATATTTATGGAGTGTTTTTTTCTGTCTCATAGACCATGCTTATCACTTTGCATTACAAGAAGCATTGACCAATTAACAAACACATTCATAATTCTATATTCAGCGCTTTCATTTTCCATTTTTTCTATTTCACACCAATTATACAGTAAGGCATTCAGTATCTTGCCGAAGAACACTTTGAAATGCAGACTAGTTAGTGGACAACCCTCTGTACCTCCTTGAGCCGCAGTCTCTCTTGCTGTAATTATTCGTATTGTCTACAGTGGCAGCAAAAAGAACCCTTTCTGAAACTATTTCATGAGTACGACATGAGAAACAAAATCCACAGTCCTCATTCTGTCTTCTAAAGCTTCACATTTGCATTGGCTGAACTTTACAGAGCATTTTTGCACTGAAGCACTGTTGATTTTCCCTCCTCCACTGGGGCTTCCACAGATCAAGTGGATTTAAATTATCAAGCATTTGGTTTTTAAAACATAGTCAAAAATTGTATTTGAGTCGACAAGTGAAATATATTACAGGTCTTGTCAAACAACTAAAGGTGTGACTAAAAAGAAGAGTTTGTATTACATTTAAATGGCTTTTTTGCTTTTTTTCACAGTGTTGGTCTCCCCTCTCCTCTCAGTGATTAACTCAGTCTCTGTTTCTATGTACACAAATTGCCAAGGGACAAGAGCCTTTTTTAAATCTCTGATCAATACGACAGAACAAGACTCAGAGCAGAGCAGCGGCCTGGAAAAAGCACAGACACCATGTTGGGGCTATTCCGAGATGTGATGTGTCGTGTTAATGATCACATATCCTGAACGGTTCCTCACTCTGCACTCCTGTGACGAAACTGATGGGTGTTCATTTATATATTATCCTTAATTTGCATGCATATGCAGCTAAAGTAGAGTGAAATGACGCCAAAAAAACTCAAACCTCTTGAGTAGAAAATAAATGCTAAAAAAATCAATATCCCCTCAAAACCTTGGATCATATGGGGACCGATGGTATCTCTCGCCAGTTCCCCAGCTGTGACCTAGAGCACCTGCGGGGGTGGATGGGAGCTGTGTGTGTTTTTACTGCGGACACTTTAGCATAATGGCGGTGGCGAATGTACATTTACGACTGCTTTATTTCTCTAAACCATTAACGAGCAGGTGGGGGTGCTCACAGCGACTGCTGCCTGCCGACAGGATTGAACAACCTGCTTCGATTATCTCCCGACCGCCCGGGCTGGCGACACGGAGGGAGAGTAGGAGAGAGAGAAACAACTTTTTTAACAATGGATACTTTTGTGAAAGAGGAGCTCAATAAAGTGGAGTGGATGTTTTTACAGCACACACTGACAGCTTGCAAGATAAGTTATACTGTTTGCATGCGTGCACAGCCACTGCATAATTATACCAACCACATGTGAAACACTTGAACAAACAGCTGTTACCTCTGGAATATGAAGAGAAGAGGAGGAGAGAGATGGAGAAAGGACCTTATTGTGGGCATAAGCTTGAGATATTCTGAGGTGCCAGTGAAAAGGCTTAATGCAGAGCTCTCTCGTTGGCAGCCTCACCAGGCCTGAGTCCCACCCCCCACCCCTCACACACTCTCTCTCTCTCTGTCTCTCTCTCTCTCTCTGTGTTCTCAGTGATGATGAAATGAGAGAAGCACAAACACAGGGGGGATGTAGAAAATGATGACGTACAACACAGGAACACACGACTATAAAGGAGTGGACTGAACAAACATGGGGGGATGTTTTTGATATCTATGGTCGTGTGGTAAGGAAGCAGGGCTGAGGTCAAGAATATAATCACATACAGTGAACACTAGTGAACATTTCTTGGTTGTAAAGCTCCTCTTCGATGGCCAAAACGTCTCACACAAGTGCTTCAATGGAAAACACAAATGCAAAGCTAAAATGACAACCACAACGGAAGTGAGTGACAATGGATGATGACCATGAAATGAGCAGAGTTACTAACTGTGGTCAAGTGAGCCGTCATTTGTGAAAACCTGGAGAAATCAGTCGTCGCTTAAAATGAGATGCTTGTCTATTTGAGGTGTTACGGTGCAGGTGCTTCAACCTCACATGATTCAAACATCCACTGTTCACTTTCATTATATGTGAACGAGGAGGCGAATAAATGATTTGCTTCCTGTGGCGAGGCAAACCGCAGTGTGGCTTCGCATGTGTGATATATGTGACCGTGCCCTTATGATGATGTTCTACTTTTCTGTGTTTTATGTCAATGGAATCTATATAAATACATTTGGGTTTTGAACAGTTGGACACAGAAAATCAAGCTGTAGAACTCATCTTGCCTTGCACATTTTCACTAACTAACATTTTTAGACTTAAGATTCATCCTTTATTTTTCCATTTACGATGAGAAAATTAAATATTAGCTGGACCAATAGTGATAATTGCAGAGTATTTTTTTCACTTTTTAATCGGTATAATCTTAATCAAGTAGATTAATGGATCAGCAGAAGACCCAACTCCTAACCTCATGGAGACACTATATTCCATAACTCTTCTTCTCATCTCATTTGGCATTTGCATGTGTCTACAGAGCCGATAGTGAACCCTGAGAAAGTTCAGACGTTTCACTGGCCTCAGCTCCAGCCTGTTTGTCCTCTGCCCTGCAAAACTATTCACATCCCGTCTCACAATGTCAAAACCCTCATGATAAGCCCCGCATTATTAACAATGATTCTGTGTGAGCCACCACTAGTGAGAGGGAGAGAGCTGGTCCTCACCCCTTTAATTACAATAATGAATTATAATTACTGTTGTGACTATTACCCCTGTCTAAACAGTGGCGGGAGCAAAACATCCTCCACTCTGTAATTTATAGCCTTCTGCTGTAAGCATTTATCATTGGCCTTAGTTCTCAAACATACAGCATCTGCATCGGGCCCATAAAACACACAGCACGGCACCAGTAGGAGACACAGACCCTAAACCAAAAACAATGTTGAATCTTATATATTTCATTGAAGTAAAATCAACTTTGAGTAGAATGGTATAAGTAAAAGTAAAGTGTATTATTAAAACTGCGTGCATCCTAAACATACATATCCCCTAATGTAGAGTCTGATGGGTAGTGAGAGTTTAATCCGAGCAGAAACAGACGGGTAACCACGGAGTGAATCAATGCAACACCTGAAAACCATTAGCTATCTAATGGTAAAACAGACAAAAGGGGAAAAAACAACAATAACCGAGGGCATACTATAAATAAGAAATGAAAGAAGACACATTTTCTGAGAGCCAAAGAGAGAAAATCAGAGTGATTCCACTGATACGAGCAGCTCCTTGTGTCTAAAGTCTCCAGGGTAAGGAAGAAACAGAAAGAGAGAGTTAAAGCGAAAAGGACCGAGACAAAAGAGTAAATCACAATAAATATTTATAATGATAAGTAATGCTGCAGACCATAAATATTAAACAGCAACAGCCTCTGTGTGTTTGTGTGTATACGTGTGTGTACTTGTATGTTAAGCAGTGTCTACAGGGATGCAGGAGCGGGCACTGAGTAATGCATTGACTAACATTGTACATAAGCTCTGATCAGATGAGCTATGAATATTTACCCAAACAAAGCATTTCAATTGCATTATCAGATTGCTTGTTTGGCGTTTTCTAAAAACAACTGGGAACCAACAAGTATAATTTCAATTAGCATAGGTATAAAGTATTATATAAACATCTTTACATCCAAACCACCTCCTCCACATTATTCATTCACTGCACGGACACATTCTTAGAAAACAAAAATGTACCAAGATCTAGGAAATGAACCTCTATATTGTGGCACTGAGGGTCAAACACAACAATACTTTACCCAACATGACATTTCACAAAACATTTCAAAGAAACATGACGACATTTCACAAAACACAACATTTTCTTTTATGAAACATGTTGTGTTTTATGAACTGCTATGTTTCCTCCGGCCCCCGTTTCCTCTCTGCATTGTCATTGTGCCCCTATGCAAAAGTCTCTTTAAGTATGGCCAACCTATTTTCCATGATGGTATTGTCTCAGACTGTCATCAGTAACAACATCAGTAATGATCTTGATATCCAAGCTGCTTAAAAATCACAAAGAACATAAAGACCTTCAACACTAATTTAAGTAACAATTTCACAATTTGGGAAAGATTTTGAATCCCTTTCTGTCTGAGGGCTGACGTGAAGATTGATTCACTAAAGAATGGAAGCAGGGTTAAACACACAGCTAAGCTCTGTCCAGAGATAGGAAGAAACCCTTCTACAGTAACAGCACATCAAAAGAAGCTCTCTTAACACAAAGTAAAAGCCCCATGTTGTAGTTTTACAGGGAATTTTACAAACATTAGCTTTAGGGGCAGGGAGGCATTCTTTTTTCCGCTTTAGTGTCATGGTTAATGCACCAACATGAGAGTGACAACTGATGTCAATCTTCTAATGTAACTCTGGGCAAAAAAGCAAATGACAATATTTTCAAAAAAGGTCCAATATTCCTTTAATGTGTGTGTGTGTGTGTGTGTGTGTGTGTGTGTGTGTGTGTGTGTGTGTGTGTGTGTGTGTGTGTGCGTGTGTGCGTGTGTGTGTTATTGAGGAGGGCAGGCCAGTCCACAGTGAAAAATAAGAATAAAAGAGTTGTCCTCCCTTTTCAGTGAGACAGGAACATAGTGTCAGTGGAATAAAAAGGTGCCTGTCATGTGAGCAAATCAAATTACTTATAAAGCACAGGCACTGGAAGCTGTAATATAAAGTAAAGAATAAAGTGAGAAATGTAAGCCCTATAATAACAGAACTAGTCATTAGGGGCCTCATTGACTTTATCACAATTAATACTTCAGCTCAACATGCTCCTCTGCTCTTGGCAAGTGACATAATTTGTCCTTATTGGCTGGGTGATGGACAGGTTAAGTTTCCTTTATACCTGGTGCTGACTCACAGGAGCGGGTTGAAAAGAACAGTTTTACCTTTATGCACTCTATACTTTGAGATGTAGCCAGAACAGGTGATTTCATATAAAGAAATATGACTGATCACTGACAATACCCACTTCATCATTTCTTTCCTCTGCCCTCTTTTCTGCATGAACACTTTGAAGCAGCAGTTAACTTATTTCTATGCTTCACTACAGACTTTACTTACTTTGTGCACAGATGCAATACCTTTTCTAAAATAAATTACTCATTATCCACACAAAAATGAGTGAAGCGGCCGCAGCTTGTTTGATCAGACTCCAGCAGATAAATAAACAATCTCCCACCTATTGTCATTGGATAACAAACCTTGTAACTTACAGTCTAAATTACTAATGAACTAAATTACGACAGACCCACATAGGTAAACAAGTCTGTGCAAACACATTATTGAAAACACACACACCGGACACATATATATAATAAATAATCTTACGGGATAACAAATGGATAAAGGCCAGCAATGACCAATGACTTTGTCTGGTTTTAGTCTTGTGTTGACCTTGCCGGAGTGAGTGTGTGTGTGTGTGTGTGTGTGTGTGTGTGTGTGTGTGTGTGTGTCTGTGCGTGAGTGTGCATGTATTCATTTCAATTTCAGCCCCAGATCCAAACACAATTATTGTGGGAACGTCTGTTTAATCTGTAATTTGTCTCCAGTGGCATCTCATAGGGCTTTTGTGTGTGTGTGTGTGTGTGTGTGTGTGTGTGTGTGCACGTGTGCATGTCTAGCATAGTCGCATAGTGCGACATTATGTTCCTTATGGGGGAAAGAACAAGTCCCTAAAACATAAATGATAAAATTTTAAGTTGAAGACATCTTTTAAGGTTGGGTTAAGGTTTTAGGTTTAGGTTAGGTTTAGGTTAAGATAAGGTTAGGCAGGTAGTACTTATGGTTAAAGGGTAGAATAAGTCTCCAAGAAATCAATGCAAGTCACTGTAATAACCTGTGAAGCCACAGACACCACTGTGTCTGTGGCAGTGTATGAGTATGTGTTTATTTCAAATTATCAGCCCCAGAGCCAAACTGAGAGCTTAGTGTGGGACATATCTGTTTAATCTGTATTTTGTCTCCAGCGGCATCTCATAGGGCTTGTGTGTGTGTGTGTGTGTGTGTGTGCACGTGTGCATGTCTGGCCAGGTCAGAATATCTAAACACTGATCTAACATTGTATAATCTACGAGTGCTGATATCCATGCCAGTGCAGTCCTCAATGTGTGCCGTAGCTTTTCATTCTATTTACAGCCAATTCTCTCGCTACATTCAGCAATCAGGATTCCACGGCAGGCTGCACGCTCATGCACGAGGCCAACATCAGCCTGGTCTTATCGGGTATTAGACTGCCCTGCAATCTCCATTTCATGCGCACCCAGTCTATAAACACTATTGATTTTCACACTGTGCTTTTTGCACTTGTATCTAGTGGATTGTAGGTGTTCTGTCACAGGAATGACAAGTAATGAATAATAATTCACAGTTAAAGAAAAATGTTAGAGAAGAGACTGCTGCTCAGGACGGCTACTGAGGGCGACTGCATGGTGAAGAGGATGAGAAGTGACCTCAGACACACGTTAACCGTGAGAAACTAAACAAAGACTAACACTGCTGGAGGGGATGAATCTACAATATTCTTTTGAAAATAATTCCTAAACCTTCATTTTGATTTGTTTTAATGGAGTCGGTCATGTGATTATAATTTACAGATGTGATATTAATCCATCCTAAAAAGCAAGACATTTTAAGATTCTCTGATAATAAAATGATCCAGTTTGAACTGGTAGTTCTGTAATTCTATAATTCGACTAGCAAATAAGTTGAAGTGTATGAAACCTCATATGTGAGCTATGAGCTGCAATTTGAGAGGAGTCACCAACTTTGACCCAATACTATAGTTGAATGAGTTTTTCTTGTTTGTTTGTGCTTTTGTCTGAGGCAGCTTAGTTCGAGTCACCATAAATCAAAACTCATATGGTAAAGTCTCAAGAAAGTGCCAGGTCACATGAGGCACGCAAACACACCAAGATTTCATTCCTAACAAAAATACCGCACTGTGGTTGAATGCATCCGCCACCCAGTGCAGTTTCCGTCAGCATTACGTCTGTTCCCGGATTCATCACCGTGACCTTTACCTTTGACCTCTGAAATCGAATCAGTTCATCTGCGAGTCCAAGTGACAACTGCTCAAGAGTTGAAGTAATTACCTCAAGATGATCTTAACATATCACCTTCAAGATAAAACTAACCATACTTTGTGAGGCCACCGTGATCATTGACCACCAAAATCGAATCAGTTCGTCCATGAGTCCAAGTGAATGTTTGTACCAAATTTGAACAAATTCCCTCAAGGCATTCTTGACACATCACGATCCCAAAAATGGGACGCACAGACGGACAGACAACCGGAAAACTGTGTGTCACTGGAGCGTAGGCATAATAAAACAAGTCCTTTAAAAGTAAGTAGTGCAAGTCAGGCGTTATTGTGCTCCCTTTGGATTTCATTTAAATTTCTCTTTGCAAATAAATCACAAGAAACCACCCTGCGAGTAATTTATCACGCTCGACTGTGGAAACACTGCACAGTGGTTTTCTATGTTACTCACCAGGATTCGTAACAGTGAGGTACCAGGAGGCGTGTTTTCAGGAAGGCTGATGTTGTACAGTGGTTTGCTGAAGATGGGCCGGTTATCATTCTCATTGATTATCTCAATGAAGATGCGGGCAAATCCCACATGGTCGGACATGGACTCATTGGCATAGAGCTGAGGAGAGACAACAATAGAATTACAGAGTGCAGCACAAACCCCCACCAAGGCCCAACAGTCCCCATATGAAACCAAATTTAAAGTCACTAGAAGTTTATTTGATCTGCACCAAATAGCACACACTCTTACATTTCAGTCCCATAAACATGCCTGGTGTTTGTCATCATGATCCATTAATTAAAAATGGTTAGAAAACACCTTGCAATGTTAATTAAAGTGAAACAAATAATCCAGGATCTGCCCTCTGATCCTGATATGCCGCAAAATTAAATGGATTTTTCCTTGACACATGCTGCAGTTAGTTTATGTCTAATGCTTCTAACAAACAAACAAACAACTGTACAAGGGTGAAAATATAACCTCCTTGGTGGAGGTAATTAAGATTTACTTATATCTTCAGATATTACTACTCAGTCCAAGAGAAGACAACACATGTAAAATACTGGTTTATGTTTAAGAAAGATTTCACATTATTGGCTGGCATCCTAAAATCTGGAACAATTTGTTATTCTATCAAAGAAGTTTATGTCAAAAATAGCTTTGGAGATCTTGGATTATACTAATCATGGCCCGCTCTGATTCTGTAAACCTCTCAGAGGTAAATTGAGGTGACAAAATACCAATTTCACTGTTCAAACAAATGTGCAGTGTTGAGAAAGTGATACAGCTACAGTCTGAATGAGTGTTGTGTCCAAACAAAAACAAGTAGCAAGAAACATTCAGTCTTGATGATTGGAAATCGGTTCCACAATTCATTCAAGGGCAGTCACACGGAAGGACACTATAGCTGCTTTGTCTTCAATAACTCAATGTTTGGTCATCGAAGGGAAATCTCCTTTTCTTAAACCATTTCCAGACATAAACAGACACAATTATTCAGGATTTGTCCGGATTTTGCCTTTCACATATGGACAGAGCAGCAGGCGATTGTCTGAGTCAGTCACGTTCACAACAACAGCTAAATGTCCGGAAAATTCAGGTGAAGGGTGGAGGAGGGACATAGCGTATAAATCCCCCCCATACACCTTAGTCTAACATTGGCATTGGTTCTTATCACCAAAAGCTCTTGAATCTTGTTGTCTCGACATTGTGTTGCAAGTTGACCTCATCGTCAATCTTTTGTGATGAGTTCTCCAGACATTATGCTCCTCTATTTTAACATGGGCTCAGTGAGACATTTTACAGGTTATAGTCCAGAGAATGACCGAAGCAACTGACTCGCGCATTTGCGTTCTAACAATCAACTTCAGGAAGTGCATGTCTGAAAGCAGCATACTTCTATCTCTTTAAAAAATATATATATGTTGGACATGCTACTTCCTTCAAGCATTTCTGGCTGGAAAACTGTGGGTTAAGGGGATGCTGGCTATTGTGTCCTGGTTGAACCCTGTATATTGGATTTCACTAATCACACCTTGTGATTCTTTTCTGAGTGACAGGGACTGCATTCCCTGTCATGTTAATGTTCAAATGCACACTATGGGAACACAATGACACAGAGTTGAAAGATGATCGCAGTTTGAAACTCACAGAGAAGCTGTATCTGCGAATCCGTTCAAAGTCCAGTTGCATGGCCACCCTCATCCTGATGTCGGCACGCCCCTGCACCGCTGTGGGGGAGATGGTGAAGTACTCCGAATTGTTTCCTGTCAGAAACACCTGGAACATGCTGTTCACCCCCTGCCGCAGGAAGGATAAGACAAAGAGAAAAGTAGCTGTTGAGAGAGAACAAGTGCAGTGTGCAATTTTTATTCTGCGTCTAAAGTACTAGTGATGAATATAGACGATAACATTTATGCTACAGGATATCCATGGAAGTTAACATCCTTTTAAGACAAAGCTCACAATTCATGACAGAGGTAGGGAGACTGGAAAAATACACAGAAAGTCAGAGCTGACACGACACCAAACCCCTGATTTGCACCAAAAGCTCCATTCACTCTTATCAGTTATGAGCAAGATGTTTGGTTTCTATCTCTGCATCTTTTTCGCAAGACTTCTCCCGTCCTTCAATATCTTTCTGCACAGCCCCCAAACACTGTTTCCTTTCCCTTGTCTGTCTGTCATTCAGAATAAGTGTCAGAGGTCAGAGCTGTTTACAAAGTAGCACTTTAACTTTCAGAGAGCTATGCACACACATGCATGCCAATAAATCCACAGGGTTCTGTACATGACGGATGGGCCCTTGGTTATTATAAATCCCATACTACTGTTTCTGTGTGTAATAATTTGCTGGCGAAAGTCTGTTACTGGAAGTCTTGAAGCAAAACCTTATGGAGATGTTTCAGATATCACTACACATATGATCTGCTGAGCGGCACATTGCAGGGAAGGAAGAAGAGAAAAGGCAAAAAATCAAAAACATCCAAATTTGTGGTATGTGTTAAAATATGTGCTGGAAATGTATATGACATGGTTAGACAGCAAAACAGATGTAAGGAATCAATTTATGGCCTCGTATCATCTCCTCATCTGAATTCTTCTTTATCTTCATCTCATAAACCGTACGCTGCACCCACAATATGTAAATCGACATTTCTGCAACATGAAGCGAATCCCGAGGGACTGCCCACAGAGATGTACACTGTACGTCCAACTGGGATGATTAGCCAGTCGGTGACGAAAGGTTGAAAATATATGCTTTAATCATGGTGGTGTGTGTTTTATGGGAGGAAAAGAGGAGCTAATGTGATCCCTGGTGACAACCATGACTATCTACCTCAGTATAGATACAAACGTCTGGGTTTGGTGTAGTGTCATATACTATTTGTTGCCAAAACAATCTTATATTATGTGAGCAAGAAGTCTCATTTAAAAACATAATGTTCCGTATTACGTGTGACTGTATGGTCAAGTATATCTATTGTTTGATCAGTGGTTATATAAAAAACAGGAGCATCTACAAACCTCTTCTATCTTTCAATTCTCTTTCACAGAGAAATCCTCAAGTGCACGGGCATGATGAGTAAATATAAACGAAGTGAGGGTCAAAATGACATTACAGCTCTGAAAAGCCTGTAGCTGTCTTTTGCTGAGAAAACTGCTCTAGATGCTTCCTGTCTCAATATATAAAGCTGCGGGGCGGCCAATCACGCAGCCACTGTGGCAGAGAGAGGAAGACGGGTGCGGTGGTTGATTGGCATTATGCTGGTGGTTGAAATAGCCCCCTTGTTTTTGTTTTCATCTCTGGGAGAACCATTGTGGCTGATGACTCCTATTTAAAAGACCATCCAATATGCAGGGATGTCACCTCAAACTGCCCATAAACGTAATTGCCTGTCCATTTGCTCCTGCCTTTAGAAGCCCCCAATAAAAGCACCCTGTCAGATGCAACTGCCACAAAGTTTAGTGACAAGTTCCAGCAGCAAAAGTTTTTTAAGATCCTAGCCGAGCAGAAGGGAATATGAAGGCAGCGACAGACAGACAGAGAGAGAGAGTTAACTACCACTTGTGTCATCGTCTAAAAAATGAAACGTCTGCCTATAATCCCTCACACTTGGAAAAAGTGAGATTACAGCACAGGTGTAGCGGAGTGTGAATGAGTGTGTGTACTGGCACTGACATGCAGGTTTTAAAGGATCAAAACAGCAATACAAAACTGCAAGACAAAAAAAAAAACAAAAAAAAAAACGTCTCATGGATTTTGCTCTTTGGAATGGATGTATTCTCTATATGGCAGCCTGTCTTAAAATGCAAGACTGGGGGAGAACAGGCAATTTCTATGTCTATGCGCACAATTTGAGGACACTGTATTTGACATAGTCAGCTTCTTTTAAAGGTATTTTGCTTTCAACGAGCAGAAAGCTGTTACTAACAGAGCAGAAGGGGGGATTTCTAATGCAGCATATCGGTGAATCTAGTTTTGTGATGAGCTCTCTTAGCTGGAGATGCTGGAATGTTAGGTGACTGGGTACCTTTCCGGAATGAGTGGTAGTGGTAAAATGCTGGGTGCTAACCTATAGAGGGACCTCTAATCACATGCCAGGTGTCGGAGTCCTCAGCCCACCTGCATGCAGCGACACGCTTGCAGCACTCCCCTGTCTGCCGGCAACACGCCATCCTCGGAATGAATAAACAGACTTGCCACTAAATGCTCCTGCTATCGCTCCTTCAAGTGCTTTCTTTCTCTTCTGTCTGCTCATCTCGCAGTTTCTTCCTGCTCCACCAATTATTCTGACTTTCGGCTTTGCTTCGATGCAAGCTACTTTCTGCTCCTCTCCTCTCCTCATGCCGTTCTTGCTTTACTCTCCACCCTTTTCTCTATCCACTTGACTTGCAGTTATCTGTCAAATTCCACCCCGGCAGCTACTGTGCCTAAATCAATCAGAGTTGACTAGCTTTCGTCTTATCTGCACCCTTGGTGATTGATTTTCCTCGTTAGGTATAATTTGATGCTCTATCCCATCTCTTCCAGAGCAAATTAAATTGTAGTCGAGTCCAATGCACTGGTGGGAGCAGGCATGTGCACATAGGAGGAGAAGGAGAGAAAGAGAAAGTGAGAGACAGGATGGCAGAGCAAGCGTCAAGTGAAAAAGTGTTTGAGTTGCGTGTGTGTTGGGGAGTGTGACGGTGTGTCACCACATTAGGTTGATAGATCCAGCTAATGGGAAGTGACATACTGTTGTACACCGTTGCTGACGGTCCTCACACACACACACACACACACACACACACACACACACACACACACACACACACACACACACACACACACACACACACACACACACACACACACACACACACACACACACACAGCTGCCATGTAAGCAGTTTCATCCTGAGGTTCTTTTTAGCTGCTGCATTTATAGACAAGATGATTGTGAACCTACAGACAAAAACAGAGTCCCAACAACTAACATGTAGCAGTCTGAACTGACTTTAATTTAAGATCAAATCAAGAGTGAAAAATGTCTTGTGTCACACTCAGCTGTTTGCCTCTGTACCTCCCTAGTCTCCAACATCCTGTTGTTAATTCATGCAAAACTACCCTGATTTGTATTTAGGTTGATCAAATTAAATATTAAGCTGATGCACTGAAATCACAGCTGTATACTACCTTATACTGTATTTCACCATCAACTAGATCAAAATGTCAATACTCAAAACTATTATTTTATCTTAAAGATTGATAGAATATAAATCAAAGTTTAACATGAGAATATGACTCCTGATATATAATACGATTCGCAATAGAGCAGATGTATAACTGGAGTTGTGGGAACTTCGAAGACTTCGATTTAAAGAGTGCAGTCTTGCACCTGAATCAGAAGTTTAATTTAATTTACATTACTTAAAGAAACAAGTTATTTAATAAAATAATAAGGTTATTAATGTTAATTAGAGACATGGTGGTGGGTACTGGTTTGACGATCAGCACTGGATAAAAATGAGAAGCTACAGGCTGAATATTTTGTGAATCTTTATATTCTCATAACCTCTGCATTTATATTCACAACCAAAATTAATTAATTTTAACTTCTATATGCAGTGAAATGATTCTCGTACAGAGGAGCAAAGCTGCAACACTAGCAGGTTGAGGGGGACAAAACACAGAATACACTAAAGAAAAAATCTGATGATTGATCAGATACAGCATAGTTGAACTGCAGCCATATCTGAATAAGAGCATTATCCTGTTAACTGTGACTTCCACCATGTGAGCGACTCACCTCATCCTTATCTTCGGCCTGGATGAAGAGGGGCAGGGCAAAGCCGACCTGGGCCAATTCAGTGATGCGGACTCGATACTCGGAGCTGTTGAACTTTGGGGCATTGTCATTCTTGTCAATTAGCAGAATGGTGAAGGTGGTCATCACTGTTGCATCTGATGGACTGCGATCATCTTTCAACTCTGTGGCCTTATAGTGAGCAAGGGAGGGGGAGCGGGAATCGTAGAGGGAGAGAGATTGAGGGAGAGAGAGAGAGAGAGAGAGAGAGAGAGAGAGAGAGAGAGAGAGAGAGAGAGAGAGACATGAGATGCATTTGATTGCACTGAAAGTGTCATTTTGGATGGAGGTGGTCACCAAGCAATCTCTGCCAGGTATTTACAGCTGTTCATTTATTGGATCAATAGGTGGAAAGACGGACTCAAAGCAATCATAGAAATAGGCTCAAAGTGACGCCAAAAAAGGGGGCCAGAAAATGTACATCCACACACGCACGCACACACAATGAGATTTAGGAGAAAGGAGTCGCATTTCGAAGACACAATCGCACACACACACACATTCGGTTTCTGGCTGCCAGAGTATCAAAGATGTGAGGGGTGTAAAATGAAAAAATGAGACAGAGGTAGGACTGGGCAGGTGTGGTCCCCTTTTATTGATAGAGTGGTGTCACAAGCAGTAAGAGAAGAGGCAGCTACAACATGCCTCTGCCTGGGTAATCAAGGTAGTTTAGCCTCTCCCGTCCCGATTCCACTGAATCATTTGACCGCGACCTCCATATGCTCAGCACTATCTAAGCTGCCTGAAGTTGAGAAATTAGTTGTATTACTATGGCACACCGCAATCAATAGCAGCACCACCTAAGAAAGCACAAGTAGAGAGAGGCAGAGAAAATGTAGAGGAAAAAAATCCATATCTTATAAATACATTTTTGGGCGACATTTTTTCGTTTTCAGCACTTTCACTTATTCTACCTTTTTTCTATGTAATTATTGATTTCAATTAAGAAGATAGAGTGAGGCTGGGATATGTAAGGCAGAATCTCTTTTGTATTAAACCTCAGAGCCAGCTGTATCTCAGCACGCTTTCATAAAACTGTCATGCAACCTGCTTTTTATTAGCAATAATAGCAGCTGAATGAGGAAACACATGAGTGCTAGTGAGGCCATTAGCTGCTCTTTAAGGCCATTTATTGTCCAGTGCAGGTACAACAGATTTGACTAGACAAGCCATCAAAATCCATGTAACATTACAGTTACACAGCAAAAGGTGCTCATTTCACACCCGGTGGGAGCCACTCGGTGTGCGACACTGAAAGAGAAGAAATGACGGCAAAAGAGAAAGTGGCAGAGTAGACAAGGTGGGAAGATCTGTGGGTGGGGAGAGATTGAGGGTGAGAGCCCAGGACTGACATGCTAAAAAGCCAAGTGAGATAGACGTTAGGCTCAGTGGAGGGACAGAGGGATTTGGAGACTGCACCTGCTCCAGACATACAAAAAGGAAGAACCAGAGGGAAGAACAAAGGAGCCCTAAGCAATGAAGAGCACTGTAAATCCTTTTCCTTTATCTTGTCCTCCTCTGCTCCCTCTGTCCTCCCTGGCTGCTGACAGTTAACTGAACACAAGCCTCTAAATGGGACATTATCATAGAATCAGAAACATAAACGACTTCACTGAGAAGCCCAGTTAACATACTTAAACTGGAACATATTTGTGTGGAGGCATATTGACACAACATCTATAGACACATACTGTACAGTGCGACAGGATCTTGTATTTAATCAGTGTTGTACTGACGTTGAAATCTATCTTAATTGGAACAGTGTGTATCGTCAAAGACTTTTATGTGATATGTATAGTACAAGCAAGGGCAAAGTATTGCATTTAGCAGGTCCTTTGAGGCAGAAAGTGCATTGATTTAATACACTATCATATCAAAGCTCTCTCTTGATCCACTGGCGAAACAGATTTTCGATCGCTTGTCTGGGTTGTGACTGTCCCTCCACCCCCCCCCCCCCCCCCCCCCCCCGCCCCCGCCTCACATTCAGAGGCTCACCTTGACAGTGAGAGTGAATCCCGCTGAGTAGAGTGGGTTTTCTCTGTCCAGCTGGCCGTTCACTGTCAGAGAGCCGCTGATGTAGTCCAGGGCAAAAACGCTGTTGGTGTTCCCTGAATGGATAGATGGAGAGAGAGAGAGAGACAGAGATAAGAAAGTCAGAGGGACAAAAGAAACTGGCGTGGTGGATAATTCTGCACAACCTCTGGGATGCAGTGAGGTGCGGCTGGAGAGGAAGGTGGTGGATGAGCAATGTGCATGTCTCTATTTCATGCAATATGGATTGGGCTTTTGCTGCACTTTCTTTTGTCTCTCTACCTGCCTTAGGCTGACACACCACCTCCAACCTGTCCACACTCACCTTCCACTGCTTCCATTTCTTCATCAGCTACCTCTTCCCACTCAACTTCTTTAGGGGATGTTAGGGTCAGAGTCACTGTTTATTCCCATCCACTGAACATATGTTGTATTCTCTAAAGTGTTAATTCCAGTTCAGTTCAAGATGACACTCTCAATGATTATGAGTATGATACAAATCCCAAGAACAACATACACATCAGTTCATAACTCTGTGAAGCTTTTGAGCAATGATTTATCAATAGACACTTGTTTGTATTGTGTATATGTATCATGTGTAAGCACACAGACAGCACAACACTCCTTTTAACTTCTGCAGATGGTTTATTCTGCTATAATATTGTGCAAAATTTGACTAAAAATAGTGCGTGCTAATATTCCAATAAAGGCAATGAAGAAGACAATTGTTAAAAAGAAACAAAAGCTTTTTTCAGACATGAGCTTATGTCAATTGTGTCCGGACATTCTCCGGAGTTTGCCTTTTCACACATGAACAACGCAGTAGGAGACGCCCCTTCTCAGACGCGCTCATGTCACCACAAATCTCAGCAGCGTTCATGTGAGGGGTGGTGCAGCAGGCAGAGGCAGGATGTAATGTTTAATTCTGCTCTGGAGATCATGTGTTTTTGATCACAGCACATCAACAACAACATCAGCTCTTATCAGCAAATGCTCTTTTGACATCTTCGTCTGTGTCCTCTACATGTATGGCATCGCATTTTCATCCTTTTTTTTCATATGTCATTTGTTTTGAAGGGTCATCAACACACCACTCGCTGGTGGTGATCTCCTGTTGTGTTCTCAAATGGGCTCATTCTGACATTCTGCTGAGTTTTTACAAGTGGACTGGCAGGAGACATTCTGAAGAAAGTCTGGACTTAAATTATGAAACAGTGTAGATACAAAAGAAGTGCATTTTCCATTGTAATATCTGAGTAATAATAAGTAGATAAAAGCCAAAGGTATTTTAGGGAGATGGATATATGTCATGTATCTATCTATCAAGCTCTTCTCCTGTGGAGTCATCTCCCAGTTTCAGTTCAAAAGCAGCATTGCAATATGCCTACTCACATATACTACCATTAATGGCAGTACAGTTATCATTAAACTGTCATTACTGCTCCCTTCTTCTTTTGTATAAATACTAAACATTGATACGACTCTCCATTTATGTAACTGTCTTTTCTCATGAATGTTGTAAATATTGTTATTTTGTCGATGTGCTCTGTTACACTTCTGTCCAACCTGGGAGAGGGATCCCTCACTTGTGGCTCTCTCTGAGGCTTTTGGTAGTTTTTCTTGTCGAGGGTTAAGGGCAGAGGATGTCACATCTTGTTAAGCCCTATGAGTCAAATTTAATTTAATGAGTAGGGGTTATACAAACCAATGATTTGATTGATTGAGTATTATTAATTAAACTCTTTAAAATTCAGTTGATAAAACAGCCTCATTAAACCCTAAATTCAGATTCTTGCAACCATGTGTTTAAAACTCAAGACAATGCGAGTGCATACAAGACTGACTGCTGTGTTGCCAGACTGCACATTTCTCCTGCACTACATCACTTCACATGGGCTGATGGATTGCATTAACTTTGCTATAGTCTGTGCACTTCTTCAAAGACGAGCATTTCAAATTATAAACGCTGCACTGTTCTCATTAACAAGTTTAAGTGTGCCTGATGTTCTCTATTCACTTTAATTATACAGGTTAAAATATTAGACTGAGACCCACTTGAGTCCTAAACTCATATACATGTCTAATTCCCCCACATCCTTTTCAAATTACTGTCCTACTTGTTAACTTTCTCACCTCTCATCCACTCTTCTTTGACACGCGCTCTCTCCCTCTCTCTTTTCGGCATCATGTGGCAGTTGCCTGCTAATTACACCCAGCAGATGGAGACAACTAACGAAAACACACCCAACTGCCATTTCCATTCCTATTCCTGGTCTGTGCCACATGTGTTGCCTGAGACCTGAAGCGGCCGCTGTGCAATCTTCTGACAGTATAGCAGTTCATGCATTTTAACACTATCAAAGCAATCTGCTCAGTGAAAGGCAAACAATGGAGCAGACAGGACTGAATGAGAAGACTCCTGATATTCAAGTCCACCTGAAAGCTCTGCTCTGACCAGCTGAGAGCATTGCAACTGATGTATGATAAAAAGGATAATGTCAGGATAAAAAAGAGAAAACATGCCTATTGAAGTCATTCAATGTCATTAATAGATTAAAGAAAGAATATACACACAATACACCACAAGCACCGAGATGACTGATTGATTGAAGAGAACGGGAGTGTGGTATTTTTAAGGTGAAGTAAGAACCACACTATAGTAGACATGCTAGGAAATGGAAGTCTTGTAATAAATATAGAGAATGGATATCATTTTAAAAAAACACATGCTGTTGTCCACACTTGTCCAGTGCAAAAACATGATTTAACTTAATTTACTTTTGTGGCTTTTTACCACTGATGCTTTGTCTGCCAAGTATTTTGTATTGCTGTCCATCTATAATAATTTAGTTAAATTATAACAGGTTTAGAAAGAAATTATATAAATGTTAATAACATAAATCCTAAATTTGGCTGAAAAAATTAACCTTTTTAGGCTTTGGTTTAATCTTGTCATTTAGAGATTATTAAAAATGCACAGAGTAGAAACATCAGTTACAGGTCAAGGTGTTATTTAATTTAGTATCTGACAAAATTAAGCTTTCAACGCTAAGCTAATTTCTTTTTGAGGACTACATCCACTGACTTCCTGTTATCAACTAATCAGCTTTTTGTTTCTGATATAAAATGATTATGTGTCTCGCTCTGAAATGTTCAAAAGCAACCACTGTTTTTCAGATCGTAAATGCAACGTTTTGAAATATGCAAGTCAGACGTTATTTGGTTTCCTCTACTGTGATTATTGTCTTTATTTTTACATTTACATTTTTCATTTAGCTGACGCTTTTATCCAAAGCGACTTACAATAAGTGCATTCAACCATGAGGGTACAAACCCAGAACAACAAGAATCAAGAAAGTACAATCACTGATATGGATTTGTAACTGTCTGCACTAACAATCTATTTTTACGACATGAGATAGTAAAGACTGACTTGTATGTAAGTATGATCTTAAATATGTTAAAAGTTATATTTTTTTCCTAAAAATATAGCTTTTTTTCAAAGTGGGCCGATTAAGAATCACTCTCTTTCTGAGTCTGTAGTATTAGCTGAGGTCTTGACTCCAGAGAAACATGGTCAGATGATAGGTCTTCAGTGCACAGCGGCCAGGGTCAACAAATTAACCCTTGCTTGTGTTCCCCATTCCATACTCGCTGCTCTGTTATTGCCCAGCACCACAGCCTGGAATAGAGAGGAGGCAACAACAGAACAAAGAGCACAGAGGGGGGGGGAGTCGAGACCTTGGATTGAGTCCAAAAGGTGGAAAGAGGGGAAGGGGGTAAGAATGTTACTGCTACTGCTGATTATGTCCATTACATTATCTATTCAATTGAGCGAATTAATAAATGAATTCATCAAGGCATTAATTACTGCAGTAGAACATACAAGGGATATTCCCCATTTTGTCCTATGTTCTAAAATGGGATAGTGTTCAGGTTAAAAAGGGGCTTGGAGGTAATGATGTCTGATCTACTGAGCAGGCAACACATGGCTTTCGTAGTACTGCCATACAAGCCAGTAAATAATTTACCATCAGCCTCAGCGTACCCTCAACTTCGGCCTGTATCGTTGATTACAAGGCCAAAACACTTAATGACGCTAAGGTGCACAAGGGAAGTTATGACCCTAACATCCACTTGTTGGCCGCTAACACCTTCTAACATCTAATGGCAGATGGTGACTTAAATTGTGCAGAAGGCTTTCAAACATACAAGGGATATTAACCATCTAGTCCTATATTCTAAAATTACTATGATCTCAACATCATAAAACGTAAAAAAAAAAAATTTGCACAGACAATCCAAGAAACAAGAAGATGATTAATAGCATTACATGTTCTCTTGCAATATGATGACACTTGGTAATCACTGCATTAACCTTAATGTAACTGCTAGGGTCAAGTTGTTTATTAGGTATCATCTGTGTCATCATAAGATTGAACATGGGGGGATAAAAAGCCATTTTGTGTCATGCACCAATGAAAATAAGCTGACACAGCGTTCATTGCAACATTCCTCTTTTCTCCTCTGATTGGAGGGCCAGGCATGAGGTTGTTGTTGATAATGATTGGTTGTGGTGGGGGGTAATGTGCAGCAGGGACTCTGACCCACTCTGTGTGGGCATCATGCCTCTAAATTGGTTTGTCAGCTTCAGTGGCCTGACGAGAATGCCAATCTATCCAACAGCCGCTCCTTAACCGGACAACTTGGTGCTCACCTGGCCAAGCAATGACTGACATGCACACACACACACACACACACACACACACACACACAGACACAGACACACACACACACACACACACACACACACACACAGACACAGACACACACACACACACACACACACACACACACACAGACACACACTGTCCCGTCCTTTCAACATACATGTGCAACAGCAGATTGTTGGTTTAACGCATCCGTTAAAGAGGCTTTCCACTGACCGACCTACCCACCTTAGCTGTGTGTCGCGTTTTCCCAGAGAGACTGACTGAAATTACACAGAGTAACTCACAGGTCCCACTGAGAGAAAAATATAATCATATTCTAATTGCTGATAGAGAGTGTGTTCTCCAGTGATCTGCCAGGACACTGCAATTAGACCCCAAGGGTGTGAAAATCGCTCCAGACACACACACACCAAATTAGATATACAATTTCTATGATATTTGTGTCGGTGTTAAGGTGTCAATAGACAGATATTTCAATTCTGAAATTGCAAAGTGTGTGTGTGGGTGGGTGTGAGTGTGTGTGTCAGAGGGCAAGTGGTGCTAACTGGCAGAGTTTGATACTGTGATGTGAGACTCCAGGGGGATTAGCCATGGTCTCACATTACCGGCAGTATTGGACTGGAAAATGAGAAACCGTGTCATGATTTTGTCTACTGCAGGTTGCACACACACACACACACACACACACACACACACAAAATATTGTGGTGCAAGGAAAGTTAATAAATAATCCATATAATTTGCCACTTTGAATAACCTCACTATTACCAAAGCTAATAGAAAACACGACAGTTTTGATATTGTCTACTGACAAACACATTAATTCTTCCGTCATGAACAATGAAGTGAAAGCACATTTACCGAGAGAAGCTTCCTCATTGAGATTCTCTCTTCTTACAAAGAGCAAAACAGTGAATGCAAACACAGAGAAGGAAAATAGAGTGGCGAGAAATGAGAGAGAATACTAAGCCTGTTCTGTCGGGATTGCCCGACAGAACAGGAGAAACTAGGAAATTGAGCTGGTGAAGTCAATCGAACATGCAACAAGTTGATGACAATGACTTTTCTCCGAGCAATGAGCTTTTGAGGACAGCTGAAGAAGGAGTTCTCCAAGTGTAATCACCATGACTAAGCTCGTGACAACTGTTTTCTCTAGTTTGTGACAACGCCAAGGGGGCGCTGGAACATTCTTGTAATGTGATATGGCATCCAGCCAGTGCTTAGAGTCTTGGGGCTAAGATTTCGTGTACTTTGATAAATGTACACAAATTAGTGTCACTTTTAAGGATCACGCCTACAGGCAAATCATGTTGATGATGAGGGTTAAGTTATTGTCAGCAAACATCTAAATGAAAAGCTTTTCACACACACTGTGCACATGCTCATCTGTGCACTGACACACACCCTTCAGTGTGTGACAGCTACAAGGGCATATACTTGTGTTTTTGTGTGTGTGATGCGGAGTGATAATGGCCCTGTGGGCGTCTTGCTATTGGCAGACGAGCTGCATTTCATGAATACTCAATGAACTACTTTCATCAGAAGTTTTTTTTTCAAACAAAAAAAGAGGTTCAAGGACAAATATTCCAAGACAATGCACGACAGATGAAAGCAACTTTTTCGCCCAGGTACCAAACAGCTTGATGCAGCTAGTTAGATATGTTTCCACTGTTTTTGAGGAGCCCCATTGCCTCAGCTTTGACTAGCAGCTGCTCCTGCTGCATCTAGAACAGCTCCTGTTGATCCCCCCCATATTTCTGTTGAGCTTGGAATGGAGAAGTGTTTCATGGCTACATCTGCCTTGTGACAAATGATGTTTGAGTTTTTAAAGCAAGGAGCGTCACACAGGATCCATGAAACATTTTTCAGAAGTCAACCTTTTTCTTTAAAGACTGTGGTGATGATGATGCAAACTGCATAAACTTAAAATATTCTGACCCCCAAAATATAGGTTCAGTGAGAACCCAGCATCAACAGAAGGCTGAGTTATGATACAAATGATATTAAACTAATAATGAAGGAGAAATTAACTTTTCCTCTAACTTTCAGACTTATATATCTTATCTATGTTACTACTGGGACTTGGGTAAAAAAACATCAAGCATGTCAGAGAGGATGTCGAAGATTTTAGAAAATTACTTGAGTCTGTTTGTATGTGTGGGAAATTAGTTACTTAATGCTCATCTGATTCCTAGTTTGAGTACATAGATGTGTCCATTTGTGTGTATGTGTGGGTATGTCGAGAAAGAGAGAGAGAGAGTGCATCAGGAGGGGCTGAGTGATTCAATGCCCAACATGCAGCTCTAGTATGGAATAATAAAGTTTGCAGCGTATCATCCGTTCTGCCGAGAAGGTGATTGGCTGCAATCTGCCATCTCTACAGGACCTGTTTGCCTCTAGGACCCTGAGGCGTGCAGGGAAGATTGTGGCCGATCCTTCCCACCCGGGTCACAAACTCTTCGAGGTACTTCCCTCCGGCAGGAGGCTGCGGTCCATCAGGACCAAAACCTCACGCCACAAGACCAGCTTCTTCCCAGCTGCAGTTGCCCTTGTCAACAAGGCCCGGGACCCCCACCTGACTTGGACTCTTATCCCGCCCCCACGCCTCAAGTCTGTGTTACATTAACACACATTACAGTACATTGCACATTGCATATTGCACATTTACATTGCACTCCTGTTTTACATTTAGCATTTTACTTCACTTTTTATATCTTTTATATATTTTTATTTTATATATTGTTATTTTTTTTCTAAATGCTGAGTACTTATTGCGTTTTTATGTTTTATGTTCATTGTATGCACCTTTTACACCAAGGGAAATTCCAGGTAGGTGTAAACCTACTTGGCAATAAAATACTTTCTGATTCTGATTCTGAATAATTTGATTGTGGCCACAATCAAATTAATTTATGGACACTGAGAAGCTTCAAAATACGCTTAATTCATTGTGAAACTGTGGCAGGTAAGAAACATTAGCTGAGTATACCGTCCGTAATATGTGTCCCAGACCACCTCCATATGTGGTCTGAGCGATCAGATCTCAAGACACATTGAGGACAAATGTGTAGAGCTGACAGATTGTGATTGGATAGATGCAACTGCCAGTTGTCTTATTCACAGCACCAGACCATACAAGATACCTCTACCTGCAACTAAACATGCAATGATGAGCAGGGAAATTATTTAAGGTTTCTACTTTTGGCCACAAACATGCATCTTACAATCTCTTATCGCTGAGTAACAGGCCACTTGTTACAGCTCTTAAACTGTAGTACAGATCACTGATTCTCTACCTGGTCACAGACAAAAATATCGATCCACCATCTTCATGTCTCGAGCAAAACAATCAAACTTAGAGCGATTGATTGCATTGATTACCAGCTTTGATCTGTGAGCTCAAGATGTCTTACGGTCTTATCTCTTTTCACAAACACACCAATTAGCCACAACCTAAAAGCCGGGTTGTAGTGTTGTGGCTGATCAGTGTATGTGTGAGAATTCTTGTCTCTGAAAGTAGACTAGCGTACTTGGGATTTCTCTTCTATCTGATATTTTTCTTGCAATTTGTTAGATGATACGAAATCTGTTTTAGTACACTCTGTACACACAGCAGCTGGCTGGAAGACAGCAGCTGAGGAAACAGAGTTTGACATCTGGAAATGTGCTTGTTCAGAAGCAGATAGCTATAAGGATAACATTTCTCAAAGGCAGCAGCACCCACTTTATTCCACAAATAAACAGAAATACCTGTAGATAACATTGATAATATATATATATATATATATATATATATATATATATATATATGCTGGGAATGTAATGTTGTCATGTGTGTTCAAAAGGACATCAAACAATGAGACCAAGAGTAGAATGGAGGTTTTATTTTCTAACAGTGCTCTTACACCGGTGTCTGTGTGTTGTGAAGAAAATCATGTGATCTCCGCTGTAGAGTTAATTTGACACTTCCTGCCTCTGTCTGCTGCAACCGGCTGCTCCACCTTTTGACTGAATAATGCAGAGGATTCATTGCTGTTGAGAACACGTCTGTGCAGAAAACCTCCCGCTGTGTTGTGCATGTGTGAAAGGCAAACCCTGGGTAAACTCTGTTGCCAATTCTCAAGATTTTACCCGAAGGTCATGTGTGAAGACCGCTTTAGTACATAGTATGAAGCATTAAGTGCATGTGACCATGTGGGGCATTGGCTGACTGAAGAAACCATGATTCGTTTGGATTAAGCAGATTCAAAAGAGGATATAAAAGATCAAATGGAGGAATACTACTGACTCTTATACAGTAAGTATTATACAGTCTGTGAGGCCTGGACACAAAAGCTATAGACTCGGCCAGCATTTGGATTGTGATCACTGTGCCGCAGAATGAATCTGCTTTCTCTGAGAGATTACATAGCAACAGGCCCCCGAGAGCCTCGGACCGTCTAATTGAAAACCAGGAGAAATCCCAGCGACATGGCAGTCACAATAAGAGTTCCCCATAGAATAACAGGTGTTAGCCTTGTCCATATTACGGCGTACCCACTGAAACGAGTTAGGCAGTCGCAGCGTGGAATCAGAGCATCAGGGTGCAGCAGTACTGAAGGATAGAGATATGTTTGGAGAGGCAGACGAGGGGAAATAATCGCCTTTACTACTTATCGGTCTATCCAGGCAGGAAATGGCGGGGCCCTACCTGTCTGACCTGTGTGCAGGGAGGAGGTCCACTGGAGTTGTCTGTCTCACTCTGTGGCAGTGGCGGACAGGGTGTTCACATGCTACCCCAGACAAAGGCCATGGAAGTCAGTGGCTGCCTGTGGCTACACTGTCTGTGTCTGTGTCATTGTAATATGTGCTCTCAATCCGCAGCCTCTGACAAACTTCATTCCACTGCAGGATTTTTGAGTAAATACAACTGAAAAATCAAGTTATCATCTTTTATCAATTTAGACAATTATTCTGCTCGAGTTGATGCAAATTAAAATCCAATGCAGGCTGATTCTTTGCTGCAGTTTTTCCAACACTGAGGCGATGCAATGAGTAAAGAACAATCATCTAAAAGGGGAGAAAAGGGCATAGATGGAAAAGGGCTTAAAATGGGATTAGCTGTGCTTCCAAGTGACAAAAGAGATAGAAACAAGCACACACTGATAAACAAGAGGCTGACATGAACAGCTTGGAGGATGTCCTTTTATTCAGTAAGAAGCTGGGCTGAGTTTCCTTCCGCTTGTCCCCTTACACTATTACTCCAGCACAGTGGAGAGGCCACAAACTTTAAACAAGGGCTTAACTCTTATCCTGATGGACAGTAATACTCTTGGACAAGACTTGCTTGGCCTCTAACTCTGCGATACAATCTCAGATAGACATGCTCCTTTTACAAAGGTAAAGGTGACCGGAAAGAAGCTATTTTCATGTTTTCTGAAGAACTATATTCATTTTTTCCATTTTTCTTTTACCTGTTTCCAATGCACCTCCATCTCTGTGTGAATTAGAGGAAATCCATCCAGATATGTGTGCAGGCAGACATCCTCATGTGAGTGTGTTTTGTGTGGACATTTTGCCAGACTGAGTCCACCTGGGCTTTGTGTCAGTCAGTCCCTGAGGTTGTTAGTAGCAGTGAGTCTGTGCTCCTGCCTTGGTTCTCCTCGGGAATGGGTTTGAGTGAATAATGGCTAGTGTTTTAGGATCGTTTGTTGCTGGAGCTGTTGGCCAAAAGCTGTGTAATGCCTGTGCAAGGCCCTGTACATGTGAATACAAGCTCATCACACTGAAATTGGTTTTGTCTGGAAAAACACTCAAAGCTAGGGTTGGTAATCCGGAAAAAGCTAGCAAGAGCAGGCTACACTTTGGAAGTATCCAACTGATACGTCCCACCCCCATCGGCCCTCTCATCAAAGCTACGCCTCCAAAACACCTGAACGTGCACTGCCTGACAACTGCTAGAAGCCGACTGACTCCGTAACTTCTGACTATCATCTCTGCCTCAGCTGTACACACCTCGCCGACTTGTGAAGACTCTGGTCATGCACGTGCAAGGTCAATGCAGGCAGTCAGGGCGGTTAGTGACAGACAGGTACACCAGTGAATCATTTCATTCTGTCTGAATTAAATGACTTCTCTTGTTTACAGTCCTGTGATGGCCACAGACACTGGCTTTTTATTGTTGGTAATCAGGATGTGAAGAGCATTTCAACAAAGGAGATAAAAAGTGTTTCAAAACAACTACAACTCTACCATTGACCTTTATATTCTATTTGCCTATTGTAAAAAATGTCTCCCTTACTATCAGGTGATTTTATTGTTGGGGGACTGGGGCCAAGATGGAGATCACGATGGTGTAAGACTGTCACAGTAAAAGGTCATATATTATTCTCGACAGCGACTAGAGTCATAGCAACCAGTGAAACAAGACTGAGCAAGCAGATATTTGATTCCCTCACCATATGGTTACTGCATTTCTTAATGAGCCAATTTCCAGCATGATCCCAAAACTATTTTACTTATAATGTTGGCAGTGGCCAAATCCGACTCACTAAATAAAATTTAATGGTGATAATTCTAAGATCCCATTTCTGTCACACAGGACATGTGGAGATTCAGATCGGGGACAGTGGATTTGGATTTCATAAGATTTTACATATTTGGCTGAATACTTGCAGCACCAGGAGAAAAAATAGGTAACAGCAATTATCATCAGGGTACCGATAACTTGTATGTGATCAGTGAGGATTTGTCACTGACTCTTCACAATCTCTTAGACCCATGATTTCATTTCAGTCCAGCAAGCCTATCAGCAATCCAAGGCAACATGTATTAAAGAATAAACTATGATTCCCTATCTTGTTTGTGAAAATGTTTTTACAGACACACACCACATGGTTAATGCTGCTTTTTAAGCTTTAGGCTTTGATAATTATACTGTAAATCACAATAGAGATTCGCAGGGGGCCAACATCATTAAGCTCTAAATGCAAATGTGGATGGTGGATGTCACAAAAAAAGGAAACACGAGGAGAAATTATAGCAGAATCTGCAATAAGTATTTGGTCATTAAATCAATTTCACCTCACCTATGTTTGTTTATCTATTTATTGTTTATTTAGTGCAACAACCACTGAGGGCATGTAATTAAATCCTTATTTAATTATCCAAGTTAGGAGCATTTCATACAACTTTAGTAGCAAACCTACAGAATGCACAGAGCAGAATCAGGTTATGGGAAGAGCTTATAATGAGACCAGTAGGTCAGAGGTCCAGTAAGGGACACATAACACCCTTTGGGCCAGGGATTTACCACCAGAGCTGCCCCCTGAATCTCCATCATCCAAACAAAAAATAACATCTGCAACATTGGGGGCAGAGCTCTGCCGTGATGTTATCGCTTGTACACATCAAATCCCTGATCTGGCATCTCATTGGAGGAGGGAGGAGAAATCCTCATCTTGAATCCCACAATCATTAGCATACATCACTGCTGCAATTAAAACCTCGTTTATCTTAATTACTGAACTAATGAGACGAGTCCCGCAGGAGTGAGCCGTGATCTCTGAGGACACTCGGGGCGAGGAGCAGGAAGGCAAGAGAGGCGCTGTGCAGAGTCACACTCAAGTGTGTCAACAAGAATGCCCCCTGTTAATCTGACTGCAGAACACATGGGAGAGACAGACACTGTACATATGTGTGAGTACACAGGTACAAGCACACACATGTACACATAGAAAACACAACACACACAAAATGCATCATGTGACAACCTCACCCTCCCACCTTTATCTCCTGGCACTGCATCACCCTTCAACTTCAATTATCTATAAAACTCATAATGATTTTATCAAGCCTACAGGCTTCATCTCCATAAGGGCTTAGTGCGGTGCTATAACTCTTGATTTTGCAACGAATGGGAATACATCGCACCACCTAATTAATGTCTTTTTAATGCTCTTCTCCTCTAGAGCTTAACTCAGCCCTTCAACTTTGCTACAAACACAACACACACAACAACACAACGTGTGGCAGCAGGCGGTAAGTAAGACTGAGTAGGTGTGTGCACTGAATGGGAGCCGAGTGTTTATGGTGAGCTCAATGAAGAAATGGACTTGGCTGTGGACTGATTGTGCAGGACTGTACAGCAATCAAGTGCACACGTGCATTAAAGCACATCCCTTCACAAATAATACATGACTGTGCACATGTGCGCACACACACGCAGGGTCAAATTCCTTACTTAGGCTGTGAGGTCAAGCAGTGACTCAGCAGATGGCAGAACAATGAATATCTTTATCACCAGGCTTATCAAGCAGTGCCAGCCCTTATCAGCCAGCTGGCAACACTGGAGGCACCGATGTCCTTCCATCCTGGCCATTCAGGGCTCGAAAGGGGGCATGCAGAGTTTAAAGGATACAGTCCGCACACGGCTGTAATCCTCCCAGCGGGTGTTTATTTTCACCACATACTTCAGTGTTTCAGTCCTGAAGGATCTTGGCAGGATTGTTCATCTTTCAGGATTGAAATGTTGATTATGGTGAAAATAAACACCCTATGGGGGTATTAGGGAATATTATTAAAGCGGTGCATGAACTGCAGAGTCAAAACTGTTTGTGTTTTTTATCTAAATAAGAGTGTGGAGTATAACAGAGGAGGCGAGCCAAAGCCACAGCGAGGAGAAGCTGCAGAAACGTGTTCAAATAATTAAAAAGAGCCACCTACTGATCATTTGTTGAAAAGAAAAAACAGAAGATAAATGGATCAATTAAGTAAATATAAGGTGAACAAGAGGTTTGTTTCTGTAACATTTATGTCTACAATAAATATACACACAAACAACTCCAGGCACCCAGATAGGAGTAATATTTTGAGTGAAACAATTTCTCCAGTTATGGAGTTATTTGATTGTCAAGGTTATGTCAAGAAGAATGTGTGGCTGCCATGAAGATAAAATATTAGAATCCGATATAGGGAAACAGGGGACTCACTTTGAAAAAAAAGAACTCCACTGACACAAATACGCTTTTCCCACTTGATGAAGACATTATTTTGTCATTAAGAGTTTCTGATTTCTTCATCCTACTAACTTACCAAAAGGACTTCCTGCATTTGCATACCATTACAGAGATAAGACTATGACAAGATATGTACAAGTTAGACAATATCAAACTTTGAGCTCCTTGTCCGTGCACCAAGTTTCATGGAAATCTGCTTATGGATTTTTCAGGATATCCTCCTGACAGACAGACAGGCAAAGTAACTGGCAGGCACAAACATCTCATCCTTGGCAGAGGTAAGAAAACTCGGTTTAGGAGCATTAGAGCAGGATCAGTGCTACAGTCTTATCAGCATCATACAAACTGTAGCTACCTTTCTTCCTCTTTTAAGTTAAACGCTCACGTATAATTACACCAACAGGTGATGGATTTTTAGGAAAATGCCCAGTATGGTGATAATTATCACTAATATTTTATGATCTTTACCCAGAAAGCCTGTGTGACAGATGTAATAAAACAACCGTACACAAGAATCAACAGAGAATCATGAGATCATCCTCTTCTGCCAGGGATAACATTTGTCACTCTGACAAATTAAAATCCTCTTTCTGATGGCACAAGCCAACTTGTGAACGATAACACAAACTGAAGGCTGACTTCCACACAACTGCACCCAGCAGTGATTAATAACTGCTTACAGGCAAGTCTATTCTCCAATTCTGAGGTGCTGCTCTCTGCTGTTATTGATTGTTGTGCTTGATGAGACTTGTCTATTATTGCTGTGGGATTATGATAAGAAGTGATCGATTCCCCCTCTCTGTGCTGTAGATGTCAGATTGATTATGTGACTCAGACCTGAGATGATGGTGTAGCCGATGCCTCTTGGTCGGCCAAGATCCTGGTCAATGGCTGTTATCTTCCTCACTTCATGTCCCTGCAGAGAGAGAGAGAGAGACACACACATACTGTATAAACTGCATGAAGTGTTCACAGTCTAATTTTTAAGCTTTTCCATAGTCAATTTTTAATCTGACTTGTTATCAGTGGCAAGAAACCTAGAATCATATTTTGTATAAATCTAACCTATAGTGTTACATTTGACAGTAAAAATGTTATGTCACATTTTAAAGATGAAAATGATAAATCTGATGATTCTGTATGGTAAGTTCCACATGCATTAATGCAGAATGGAAAACAATACATCTGATTTAACAGGATTTTTATATTAATTGAACACAATGACATTTTCATTGAACAATAAGAAACTGTCTCCCCCTCTCTTTCTTTTGTTTTCTCTTCTCTATATTTATGTTATATATAATTTTTGACAAAATGTATGTGCATAATGTTTGTTAAAATAATGTTTTTATCTACATTATTTTCTGTGTCGAGCACATATTTGCAATGCTTGGTTATATACACGTTTGTGAATATAGTTGTAACAAAAAACCTTGTATCAAAGTAAACAGCAATTGGCAAATGGAATTATCTGATTCATATTTTGGCCTTTGCAATGTGCATAAAATTAAGATTGTGACTGTAACCATAGTTGCATTTTGTCCTTTAAGGTTGTAATTAATGAAATCTGTGACTTACAGATGAAATTTCTCAGTCAGATTCATTATCCAGTCAACACCTTCTTTCCCACAATGGAAACCCATTCAAATGTTTAACATAAGGCAACTTGATTTCCATGTTTGAAAGGAAAAAAGGAAACAAAAAAGCATACGGCGTCACAGCAGGCAAATCAAACAGTAAATCTTTCATTATAGAGTGTGTTATTATAATTTCATTGGGGTTTATTTCTCCTTTTATTGTTTCAAAACTCTCCAGCTGTGCCAATGAGTCTCTAACTAGACAAAACCACAGTGTGACAGTTGAGAAAAAAAACATAAAAAGAAAGAGAGAAAGCTATTTGAAAAGTCTTTGATCCACTGAGCTTTCTCAGCCTTCGTGCCTCAATCAGACACGGTGGTGATACTTAAAAACCCCTGTGCTGCAGTGAGAGATGGAGAGACCCTCCATACTTCCGATCCACCCCCCCTTTAGCTCTCTCACTTACACCCAAGCGAGGCACCTCCCATTGATCCTGCAAATAGTGTCTGAGGCATCTTTATGCTCCATTTCTGCCAAAGCATCTCCTGTCATTGACCAATTACAGCGGAATCAATTACAAGCCTTTTAGTGAGACTGATTCACACCAATCACAAGCTGCGAGGGGAAACACACAGGCACACACAAACACACACACACACGCTAAAAGATTTGGGGACAGACTAAAAGAGAAATGAGGGACGGCGAAAGCGAATGAGGTGAAGAGCCGATGCTGAAGTAATATCAGCAATATTCTTGAGCTGTCCACACAGCAAGTGGAATATGTTCAATGAAGCGTCACAGATACAATCCTCATCCTGGAAACACACACATGTACACACATACGCCAGCGCATCTCCCCCAAACCCAAGACAACCCGCCTCTCCCCCTCTTCATCCTTCATTTCTAGCTATACAGTGCATTACTCCACAACCCTTTCTCCTTTTTTCTCTCTTTCCCCTCATTGATTTGACAGCCAAATTGTGTTTGTCCTAGAAGGAGCTTAAACGTCAGTCCAAGCAGCATGGATTCACAGCAATAACAGCCGCCCTGTGATTCCATCTGAAAATAAATATATATATATATATAATGCTTCTACTCCTTTGTGAAAGTTTTCAGTGGATGACGGGTTCATCGGCTGGAGAAAAAGAGAAAGACAGACACAGCGAAACAAACAGGAACTGGGAGAGACAGAGGACGACATAGAGGGTTTTTTATGTGTGAGTGAGTGTGAGTATGTGTATGTGTGTGTGTGTGTGCACACTCACACCTTTGAGAAATGACCTATGACAGTTATCCAAGTTTGATATCCCTCTACATGTAAATGTCATGGGCCTTGAGAACTGTTGACACTCGTTCTGTCACTGTACGCCCTCGGCTTATCACCACCAAACACTGCCTAATGGAGATGACACATGCCTGTTAGAATACTACATGAGGGCATTGGAAGTGTGTGTGTGTGTGTACGAGCACAGTGGCACAGCTGCCTTGTATTTCTGTATCTCACTTTTAAGCACTGTAGTTTCCCTGTCTGAATCTGTCATAGGGTCAAAGGGGCTTAGTAACACATTTCAGTTACATGCCTGTTAGGACCTCGTCTTACATATAATTGGATTATACACTGCCCCCTAGGGTTAGCGGCAAGAGCTACAGCACTCTGGGGCAGTATTGCTGAGGCTTAACATTGCTTAGTTGCTGCAAGAAACCAATATCATCCATTTGATGCAGCATAATGGCGCTCCTTTTAACCCTCTCCTCTTGATTCTTTGTCTAACTCTGCACGTTGCCTCTTCCTCTCTCTTGTTGCCTTCACTTTTTTCACTCCAACATCTCTTTTTACCTCCTCAGCACCACCACAACTACCTCCTCTCCCCCCCTACTCTGACCTTCCTGGTGACAGTTGATGAATCAGAGAGTCAGAGAGACACCGAGCTTCGACTCCGTCACGCCCCGTTAATATGCATGCAAATGTAGCACTTGACATTTCTACTATGGCGCGTGCAGGCCGGGGAACGAGGGATGTGAGGTGTGTTTGAGTTTGAAAGGGGTGGAGGTGGAAAGGGGGAGGTGTGGGGGCCGGCAGAGGGAGAACAGAAGTAAGGATGTACAGTAGCATGCACCTTTGTGTAATTCCCTAAAGGTAAACATCAATAGCTAAACTATTAGCCACCTGAGAGCTGAGTTTAGAGGACAGTTTTAAACACCTATTACAAACCTACTTGCAATAATGACATAGTAGGGCCATGTTTTGACCCCACTGCTTAGTACTTCATTCGATACATGGACTTCATTCTTCACACACACTCAGCAGTATGAGCACATGAGGGAGCGTGGTGAGATAAATCCTACAGCCCCGCTGACCTTTGCTAGAGGCCTCACATCCCAGAAGCAAGGTGTAAATCTCCCACAGTAATTACAGTCTCAAACACCTGCAGTCCTGTATGGAGGGGCCCTGAGGGCTGACTTGGGGGAGTGTGTGTGAGTTCCTTGGGGGTGGGGAGTCTAAGGAGGGACGATGAAAGGTGAGACATCCAACCCTCCTAATAACTCAGACCTCCTCCTTTCACCATATTTCTCTCGCACCTGCTCCAAACACCATCTGAATAATCACTGAGAGGATGACTGGAGGACAAGAGGAAATATAAGAGAAACATGTTGGCAGCAGAGAAGGATGTGTAAGAGAGAAATGTACAGATTACAGGGAGTCGTATAAAAGCTGCATGGAGTGGACATAAGATATAACAGTGTGGCATCATAATACTGACCAGGGGAACGTCCTCTTCTATGTTGGTGCTGTAGGGCAGATTAGTGAAAATGGGGTCCATGTCCTGGACATCGGTGATGGTGATGGCCAAGTTTGCAAGCCGGGACAGAGGTCGCGTTTTATCTTGATCCTGATAGAAACATACAAAGGTCAGTAATTCCCACATCCCCATGTGGAGCTGTGGTGCATTTGGATGAGGGCGCAGATTGATTATTGTAAACACACATGTAGCATGCTCTCTTCACTGAGAGGCGCAGGTACACAGAGAGGCCAGGTGTTCTGCTATGTGGCACTAATGTACACAGAAAGCTTGTGATATGCGTGTACTGACCGTGGCATTGACAGTGAGCTGAAAAGCTGAGGTCGCTTCATAGTCCAGAGGTCGGATGACGGTGACGATGCCTCGGGCCCCGTCAATTGCAAAGAAAGGAGAAGGCGGCTGGAAGGAGAAGAGAACACTGCCCCCTGTGCCCTGGTCTGGATCTGTGGCGTTCACCATAAACACTGATTTGCCCACAGGTGTGTTCTGAAAGACAAATTCAAAAAGTAAAAACACAATCAATGGGATTGAGATCACCAAACAACAAGGTAGTGACATATCCAAGTACATGACCTGATTTACACTCTGGTAGACTTTTTTCATTATTACACTCAAAAAGGTTGAATATTAATATACTAAAGTAGAGACTGAACTTATGACCTCTGTGTGGTTTACACAGAAGCCTTATCAAATAAAAAGACACAGAGGACTGTATAATTTAATCATATTCTTTGGAACACAGTGTCCAAGTTGTGACTGTGTATATTCATCCACATGACTGCAACTAAGAAGAGATTATAGGTTAATTTGGATAAATAACTGCAATAGCAATGATTAAGATGAAGGCTTTGATCACTCATCATTGGTTGCTGGCCAGAAAATATCTGTCACACATTGTTGTTCATTTAAATATAAGCATTGCCTTTATGTGTTATGCCCTAAAATTGCCTTGGGTGTCTAAAAGCTAAGCAGTAAAAAATATCAACTGGGCAGAGCACGGTTTGTCGTGGTCAATGTAGAAATCTGGCAAGGGGGAAAAAAGAGAATGCCAAATAAAGAAAGTGAGCACATCAGCAACTCCAACGCAGCAGTGCGTTGGAGGAACATCTTCATTAATTGGAATTTTATCTTAAAAACACACACACACACACACACAGCCTAAAGATAGGACGTGGTAAACATCCAGGTATATTGCTGGAAAGAAACACCTGCACACAGACACTCACCTGTGTGCACACAACACACAGTGTGTTTGTGTTAACTGCAGGGGGGAGTGTGACCACATGGGGAAGTGAGGGTGCTGAACTGAGCTGAGCCCTGAGCCAAAGCTAAAGTGACACAGTAAGAGAGCAGTTGACCCCACAGTCTGTCTGCACTGTTATAAAGTGAGTGTGGAGGTGCATTTGCATGTGTATGTGTGTGTTTGTCTCTGAGTACATACTAGCTGTGGTATTGTCATATAGTTGTAGTTTACCCTCATGGTTGAATGCACTTACTGTAAGTCGCTTTGGATAAAAGCGTCAGCTAAATGAAATGTAATTTAATGTAATGTAATGTAGTTGTGTCAGACACTGTTAAACTGTGTGTGTCCTATCTGTACACTTTTCTTTTGTTTGGACATGCACAGACGTGTGTGCATGTATTGGTAATTTATTTCGCAAACAATATGTGTGTGTCTGTCATAGATCATTCTGGGGATGTCAGACTACTTAATTGTGGGTGGTGTGTGTAGTTGGGGATAAAAGAAGTGTCTTCAATTGGTAATTATGCTCAGGATCAGGATAAGTCTTCGGGAAATGAAGGTCCATGTTACACATGTTTGTGTATACATGTATGCATGTGTGTGTCTAAGAGGTGCTGACTCACTGTCTTTCTGTCAAGGGGATGAGGTCGTCACCCAGGTAACACAACAGCGTAAGAGCAAGGTAAGGCTAACTGCCTCCGTCTATATGACTCTTCATTACAGCTGCCACACATTCAAAACACTCCCCTCATTTTCCCTGCTTCTGACATTCACTCCCTTGATCCCCCTCTCATTGGTCTCTATGCATGCATGAGCGGTGCTATAAACTGGTCTGTCTAAGCGGATTAAGCTAGATTGCCACATGAGAATTGAGGGACAGAAAGAGGAGAGAGATCCAAGTAGAGAGCTGCAGGAGCAGAGGAAGGGAGCAACAGATGCCAGGGAGAGCAACAGATATCACAGGGTTCAGTTTCTCAACCCTGTAGTTGGAGCTCCCACTGTGTGATGTGATGCCAACAGGGTTGCACTGAATTTCTGATATATAGATGTATAGTCTAATCTTTGTGAGTTAAGTAGACATGTGAGTATAAGAACCATCTTTTGGTCAAATTAAAACGTCTTATAGAGGGAGAAAAATAAGTGAAATATAAACTAAACTTAGGCTACATCCATCCATACAATTTCGTATCTATGGATACGCCTGGCTTCCACACTACTCTGCAGTTTTAGAGCTGCTAAAACAGAGACGTTTATACAGCTGGCCCCAGTTTTAGTTTGAAAACTCCAGGGCTGTGTTTAATTCTGGACAGGCAGACACAGACATATATGGAAACTATGACGTAGACACAACAGCTTGCTGATTGGGCATTTTCGGTTATGACGTAACCTTAGCTTATTCGTCAGGCCCCTATCACATGCCTCCTTCTGGAAGAAAAGAACTGGCAGTAAGCCTTGGCTACCAGTGTGGAACAACAGGGCAATCAGTTTCCTATATTCTGCTGTTTTGGTCACTTAGACGACACAAGATAAACTGAAGCACACCTGACACAAGAGTTATGATGGCACAGAGTATAATGACCATCCGATATAATTCTAACACAATAATTACATTTATTAAGCTTGTCAGGTTGTCCACAGACTGCAACAAGGCACTGTAGCACAGGCACAAATTGAATATATACAAACAGCAACATTTGTTATAATTTGTTCCTCTTTCTTTGGGCTTAAAATCTCTGAGTTGAATTACATGATTCTTTGTGGGGACGCATATATTGTTAATATGATTTTTTTGAGCAACATGCATCATATCTTATTGCCCAATGTTATGTTGTATGAAGGAAAATATCTAATATAAATTGTAAACAAAAACCTGAGTGGTAATCATAAAAAATCCTTGCTTTGTGTGTGTGTATGTGGCACTGGAGTCTGCTACATCAACTTTCTTTGGTTGTCAAGGAGGCAGCCAATATTTGAGCATTAGGTAAGTGTGTGTGTTCGTGTACCTCTGTATGGAAAGGGAGGGTGACGGAGGATGAGATGTGGATGTGTGGATAAAGTCTGCGAGATGACGTATCAAATTTCCCCCTAAAGCATGTCAGTATCTATCTCTCTGCACAGTAGCCTGGGAAACAATGATTCATCAACACCGCCCAGTGTCAAACGCCACAAGGTTTGGTAAATAACGTCACACGCTCTAATTCCAGTACATAAACACACGCATGCAAACAGATTTGAGTGTGCCACACTGTTCAAAGCAGCTCAAAGCAAAAACAGTTCAAAGCTTTGCCGGATGACCAACTCTCTGTGGCACATGTCAATGTGCCAGTGTGGTTCTTCAGAGGTCAGCAGGCTCGGCTGTGTGCAGCTGAACATCATCTTTGAGCTGCAATTACACTCTGGAGGCTCTTAAGGAATTACAACATCACCATTTTCCGTTCAATTTATTCATTCAGATTTTCTTATTTTCCATTTATACCACCCCTGGAAGGTTGACGGTCAGGCTGCTCTATTTGCATAAGTGATACATTTAATACTTAATAATAAGAGAAAACCCTCAAGAAACCTATTCAAACAGTTGCCTTGGATCATCAGATCCCGTATGGTGAATTCCTCTGCATTTCAGCAGTTCACCACCATAGAGAGAACTGCAGCCTCTCCGATAATCTGCTCATTGCAGCTCACTGTGGGGCTCATCAGAGAGCACAATGCCACCAGACTTATAGTCTTCTGCTTGGCCTTTCCTACCATTCTCAATAGCCTCACCATCAGGCCATTGATTGGACCTGTGTGATGCCAATTATAAGTCATTGTGGGTGGCGAGGCGCAAAATGCTAGACAGTGAGTCTCTGTTTTTAATAGCCTATAAGACTGTCCAATCACCTCTCCATAAACCAGCAACGCAATAAACAACGCCCAGCAAGGACTGACCAGACCAGCGGCTGCTTGACTGGATACTCCAGGATGCTTGTTGAGATGCACTGTGCATGTCACTACTGATTCCGTCTCAAGTGCAAAAGCCAGTTGGTAAGTCACTGCTCATATTTCTGCATATGTGCCTTGAGTAGGGTTTGGTAGCTTTTGAATAAATGGGGCTATTTCCATTGGGAAGTAGAATGTTAAGTAGTGAGATGGTTGGAGAGGGATGAAGAGAGTTTCCTGCTGCGTCTTATCTGAAGTGCACTGCAGGAATCGCCCTCTTCTCTGTCTGTGAACAGTTTCTTATGGAACGAGAGGACTGACATACTCTACACAGAGAGAGAGAGAGAGAGAGAGAGAGAGAGAGAGAGAGAGAGAGAGAGAGAGATAGAGGAAGAGCATACAGTGTTTTTGACTTCACATCCCATTATGTGTTATAAGCATATTTTATTTTATTCAAATCTTTCAATCAGTGATACCTTATCATTTAACACACATTGTGCAAACTTTACATCACATACAATGAAAAAAATATATATGTTTCACTATTTTGAATAAGAATTGGCTATTACACTGCTATTGATGTTTTTAGTCCTCTTTTATTTGATTACTATCAAAATATGGCCAGAATAATCGGCACAAATCAACATATCCAAAGTTCACATCAAGAAAAATCCTGAAAGACCCCCGCAGGGCCCCCGCACCTCGCTGAGCATTTCAATCTGTCCTGTCCTGTGTACTAATGCCATGCCAAGCACACTCTGGTATTTTCTGATCTTGGGCGAGTCTGGTGCACCTGCAGTGCACTTGGAAATGAAGTGTGATCAGAAAGAATTCACTACTACGATTTTTGAAAATCATGGCTTATCTTAATCACTTCACACCAAACAAACAAGTCTCCTTTAAATGCTACCATATTTATGCAGTGAAGGTGGGAAAAAATGGCATCTGTTGGCATCATGTAATGTTTAACTCAGTCCACGATTGGCTGTTTTACATGGGAAATTATTGCTGACCATATGGTTAAGTGGTTGCTATCTTCACATTCTGACAATCATGATCTGGAGGAGGCTGAATGAACAAGATCATTTTTAGTTGATCCATGATATTTCATGAGTCTATATAAATTATTTTAATTGTGTCAGTATCTAATGTGCTGTTGATCTGCAGTAGTGAAGTTAGAATTCTGTGCCACTGTGTTTTGCGCTGTAGATGTCCAACATAGAATATCGTTGAGGCAGAGATGCTTAGAAGAGTGAAACACATTCCCGAACTTTCACAGGAGCAGAGTGGGCATCGTTTAGAAACACCATGATTCTTCAAAGAGCTGGCCCTTCAGCCAAACTCAGTAAATGTGCAAGAGAGGCAACAGTCCAGCAAGTGACCAACAACCCAGTGGCCACTGCAGCAGATCATCTGAGTTTCTCTGCAGAGATGGTAGAGCTCCACAGAGGGATGGTACCTCTGCGGCATAGAAAACCACTGGAGACAACTGCAGACCGATAATACACTGAGTCCGATGTGACAGAGCTTGATGTATTATTAAAGGGAAACTGAAGGGATGTCAAGGAAAGCCAACACATCGCTGTCAATGCTTGTTTTAATTACGAGAGTAAAAGATAAATAAAAGGTCTGAACACCAACAGTATTTCCTACAGATGATACTTTCATGATGCGAGTGGTTTGATTGTGTGAAAGCAATAATTTAAGTAGAATTACCACTTGCACACCTCCACTAACAAATAGGGTTGCTAGGACGTCACGATGAAGTTGATCTTTGACCATCATCACTTCCTCATCATAGACATTTGCATTGAATGTTGCTATAATGTTGAGTTATAAGCAACATTGTGTTTATGACATCACAGTGTCCATTGACCACCAAATTGAAGAAATCCCCACACAGCATTCCTAAGATATCACGTTTACAAGAGTAGCTGATACTGACACACAACCCGTGACACACAATGCCTCCAGTATTGGCTGTTGAGGCATAGAATGGAGAGTCTGATTACTTTCCAAACCCTCTGCAGGCACAAAAAGAACACAAATGTCAGAAATGAGAGAGGGAATTACTTAAAAGAATTTGCAATGTGAATGAGAAAAACAAAGACAGCGAGAAGACAGACAGTGAAGGGAAGAGAAAGATGGTGAGAGCACAGTTGTGAGCGTATGTAATATTCTGTCACTAACAGCCATGACACATCTGTAATAAAGAGGGGACTCCCAATGTGCTTTTAACTCTGCCTACGGTCTATAAGTTTGGTTTTAAGCAGCTGTCTTTATTGACTAGGTCCAAGGGAGCAATCGTGTCCTTTTCTCCTGCGAGTCAAATTTCAGGTTCAACATAACAAGGAGACTTCTGGGACTGTGGACAATCGAGGCTGGCCAGACCTCAGGACTACACGGCCATGCTTCTCTCTGGGACCAGGAGGCATGACGGGAGACAGAGTCCAGTGAGTGCTGGAGCACAAAGTGTAATGGATTCCAGTGGTTAAGCCTCAACTCTGACCTCTGGAGAGATCCCTCTATATTGCTATTGAGAAGACACTCGTGATACTGCCTCTGCTAGTTTACGCTGAACCAAACAAGCTGGCATATTGCCATCTCTGTGTGTGAAGAAGACACTTGTGGTCTAATTCACTCAGGCTGCAGTGTGACAGCAAATTATAATCTCCAGGTGCACAAGCTAAAAGCCCCAAATTAGTGCATGATCTGTTGAAAAAAATGCAAATCACCCAAACACATCTCTAACAATGGGGAAGTAAGTACACTGCGATTGAAAGCAAAGTGAGAGAAGACAGCGAGATATAAAAATAGAAAGTTGTTGCATTCTACAGAATATTTTTTTCTTAAAAAGAGCAGCCATTATCAGCCCAATGTGAAAGATGAAGGGGTTACAAGGAGATTATGAACCTCTTCCACTGGCAGCATGACGCTCATTTAAAAGCAGACTACATAGGTAATACCTGCACTTTTCCTCATCTCTGAGGAAATGTAGATCGGTCTCCATCAACAATGGAATTTATGCCATAATGTACTTTTTGAATGGCATGGAGGATAAACACTTTTCCATTATAGTGGATTAGTATTGTTCTATTCATCTGCTAAATGCATATAATGGATGGATGCATTCACCACCATTTTTTGACAATCAAACTCTGACTAAGTTTATTCATCAGCCAAAAGCATGATATTAAACAGCAATATGATTCTGTATCCATGCCAGCATTGATTTTGTGCTCAGAAAATTATGTATTCAACCATAGATTTTGTAGTTATATGACCTACATTGCTGCTCTGCTTAAGAGTGACATATTGGGCGTGTGTGTGAAAGTTGAAGATTTTATTTGGCAAAAACAAAACACTAAGCAGAGTCGACTTATCCCAAATCCCATCCACAGATTCTGAAAGAGCCACAATGGGCTCCAACAACTTCTGTTAAACTGGTCTTTGGTTGTTAGAATGCTCAGACTTGAGGACCTACGCTTGTGTTTATGTGACAGGGATTGTTGTAAAAGCAACTCAACTGAATAACACAGTCCCACAAGATTTCAATCAGTAAACCAGAGTGGCATTATCTGACATTACTTTGAGGCATACACCATAATTGATAACAATTCTGATGAAAGGGTATTCCTATAATTTTTTCACTATTAGAATTGAGTTTGGAAAATATCTGCTGAAAATGTAATAATTGAAAAGACAAAAGCTTTAGAGCTTTAGATGATGACATAAAAAAGAAAAGATGTATTGTTCAATTGATCAAATAATTGATGGTCGACTGATGAACTGACCCACTAACTGAAATCACTTAGGCGTATCTTGTAGGTACATTCAGCCTTGTCGCTGTTGATTTAGAAATAAAAGACAAAAATCTCCGCTAAGCTATTTTTTGCAATTTGAAGTTCAATTTACTTTTTGTCCCACCAGGTAAAGCCCACAGACTTTTGAGTAAAGTGTTCTGCTCTTATTTTGTCAGAAATGTTTAAGATTTCGTGATTTACAGGGGCAGTGTGGGGGCTCAGGCCCCCCTGCTGCTCACAGCTCCAGAGGCCCAGCTGTTCACTACAATAGAGCCATGATTACACCTACACTGCTCGCAAGGTTCTCAGTTCCTCCCCGGCTGTCTGCTCTCCGCTTCCAACCCAGCGGGTACGTGATTGTACCAGCTCCACTCACCCTCTCACTTCCTGCCTCTCACAGCCTCTAGTCCCTCCATCACTGCTTCCTACATGTGGAGCCTTGTCATACTGCCACTAGTATTATTATTCTAACCTGGTCTATAAGTGAGGGAATGTATGAAGAGAAAGTGAATAAAGTACTTGAGTGAGAAGGGAGGGAGGAGACAGATGTTGACTCAAGAAGCTTTCAGCAATCATTGCAAGTCAAACTAATTCTATTTAGCCAGCAAAGAAGCAGTATTTTTCTTTTTTTCCCAGTAATATGTGAAAACAAAGGTAAAAAAGAATGCAAAGAGATGAAAACCGCACATCCTCACCATGATGATCATATCATGAAGGTGAAACTGTGTATAGTAAGGAATCTACGAAGCTTTGGCTATCAACGTAGCTAAAAAAATACTTTGTATACAGCAAGTAATATTGAATTAACATAAATTAACTTTATCTTTTGGAAATACTGTACCTTTATCAGGATTAAAACATATATCACAACAAATGGAAATATAGTTGAGCTTGGCACTGATGGAAGCAGCATGCAGCATTTTGCCAGCAGCAGCAGTGTGAGGCAGCGATGAATATAGCAGGGACCAGTGAGGAGACGGTCATATTTAAATGGTCCGCCTTGATGTGAGAATGGTTGTGATTGGTTTGTGACTGAATGGACTACAATCAGTTGGCTGTCAGCTGATTACAGCTAGGGCGTACGACTTCCTTGTCCTGCATGAACTAACTCAAAGCTTCATGAGGTGCAGGACACTCAAAGGGGCATAAATGACTTGTTCCAAGGTGGAATTTGAATTGCAGCGTGTCTATGGCTATTTGACTAGAGCAGATTTGATCGAGACCTTTCTTTAAGGTGTTCATTCTGCATTCGGATTAACAACCTCACTGCATGTCATTTAGTACCACAGTGTGAAGAGACTACAACATGAGGGAATCTAAGTGAGGCTATGAGGAATCCTAAGCTTTTAAACCTTGAAATGTCCATCTGCCTCCTTTTGTAAAAACCTTGGCTTAACCAGTTCTTTGCTCTAATGTGTCACTTTCAATACTTCATTTCTGTTTAAAATAAGGGTCTAATCAGCCATGTGCACCCACTGTATGCCTAGACACTCCAACAGTTTGACCTTAGGGCAAAAGAAACTTTAACATAACTGTTACCCAGTGCCAGTGGTTTAGAGGTTTATATGGGGTTAACTGACCCACAATCATAACATAATGAGTAAAACATAACTTGAATTACCTATATACCCCAGGATCATCTGGATCCATCAACATACAGTATATATTCTTAAAATATATATACAGCTACACAACTACCTGGTGGATATGTAACACAGCCGCTCTAGTGTAAAATGGGTTATGATTTAACAGTGTGCAGCATTGGGAGAGATGCTGAGGCAGGTGAATCATGAGAACGCTTAAATTAATCATAGAGGTGACACACAAAGCCATATTTCACATTTGAAATTAGCTTATCAATAATTCACTGCTATTGAAACAAGACTAAGTGTCCTTCATCTGCAAGGCCCCAGCAGTAAATGGGGGAAATTATACAAAAATGATTTATACTGTGCTGAAAAGTCAGAGTGTGGTTTAGCCTAAATAAACAGTGTGTGTGTGTGGAATCTGTAGTTTTGGTTGTTCACTGAGAGTGCACTGTGTGAGGACAGGGGCTTCGGGACATGCTAGATATAGCCAGATGTTGTGTCAAACACACCTGGAATTATAGGAACAGTGGCTGTAGAGGGCTGCAGTCATCTTGTATGTACCTGTGATATTGCAGTGGGGCTGAGGAACAGGTATGAAACCTACCTCATAAAGCCCTTCAATCTGAGCAGCCCCAGTGGTAAAGCCTAGGTGGCTGATGCCATCATTGCAAACCTGATTGTTGAGTGGTATCTTGAGCTCAGTTTGAGCCAAGAGACAGGCTGCCTGAGTGACAACATGCAATCTCTTGATAGGCGCGCTTATCAGTCGTTTAACTCCAATCGCAGGAATGATGCATTATTGGAAGAGAGATTGCGGTTAGGGAGCTTTGCTGTGAAACTAAGGGGTGGCAGGTGTGAAAGCAGCCACTGTGCTTGGTTCACAACTCACTGAAATTCCAGTGATTAGCCAGTTGTGAGAGATTTTCATTAAAAGGTGGAAATAAAACTTATAAAATAACATTTTGTTAAACAACTAGAAAACATGTAAATCGAGGTGAAACTTTAAACCAGACAATAGAAAATAATAATCAGAGAAATCTTGCATTGAGCCCATGCTTGACTTAGTATACTCTCTTCTAACATTACAAAGTCTACCCTAAAAAGTAGTGCAATTTGAAATGAGCAAAGTTCAAGGAAAGGAGTGACGTCATGCAACATTTGTTCATCAGTCCATTCACTGAACTGTGGCAATGAAGGACAAAGCTCAAAACTGCTTCCTCATTATCGTCTTAATACCTTAAACCTGATATTAAAATGTCTTTCTAGAAAAGATTTCAACTTGGTTAAACTGGTATGTGTTCTTAGTGTCCACGATGATATTTGATTCCGATCTGCTGGATCTCTGATGCAACATTATAGTGTTTGCATGTTTTTCGATTGATCTTGTCCTCACTCCATCCATCGGTATCTTTAATAATGTGATGAATGAGGGGAGGGCTGCTTCCAGTGTTTAGTGGCCAATGGCATCTAGCAGGAGCTACCTCACCTTTTGAAACTGGTGTGAAAAAAATAATATTTCCACCTAGTTGTTTTACATTGATTGACAATTTAAATTCCTTTACACTTCTGTTGATTGTGGTCACAATCCATCGGTGACCACCTGCAGTGGTGGTTTGTCTGATCAGATCAATCTGTCTTCAATTCAATCTTTTAAGATGCACTTAAAGCCGTAGTGTCACCACACACTGCCAGAATGCAATCCAGTCACCCAAAATGCATTTTAATGTCTGGTGTAAATGGAGTAAATGTTTCATGACACCCAAGTGCACAGCATTTGTCCAACACCTGGACAACCTGTCTATAGTTTAATAAGTTAACTGTTTATCTATCAAAGCATCATTTCATTATCTACAATGATCTATTATGAATAGCTAGGCAAACAGTGGAGTTAAGGTTTATTCTTTACACCATACAGTTCCCTTTTCTGTCTAACTTGGGACAAAGACAATCTGGTAAATACAATTTGGTCAACATGTCATTTCTTGAGCTGGCAAATAATTCCCTTTCACTTTGTGTGTTTCTGTACAACTCTGGGCTATTATTGCATTTCTGTATCTCTGTCCCAGACAGCATCAATCACAAAAAGCCACCTGGCTCTCCAAATCACTGTTACTTTCTATTCGTATTCCCTCCAAGACCTGAGGATTTCTGTGCTGTTGGCACCCAAACAGGGGGAAGTGTGAGAGGAGCTGATGTTTAATGATGTGAAAGAGTTACGCCCACTCTTTAAGAAGACTAATAGAAATGTCTCTACAAATGACAGTACACGAGGGTAGGTTGAGCTATCAGTATTTCCAATCTGATGTAAGTCTGTGTTTTTTAACCTGTAACTTTAGCACTTTATTGGATTGATCTTGCCAAAAAATCAATGCATCTTCTGCCTGGATTGACAATACTGTTTGTATGCTCTTCTCTCACATGGCTACCATTCCTTTAGCCATTACAGTAGATAGCCTTTTCCTGCCAATTCATTTGACCTCTTGTCCCCAACGAATTTCTGTTAAACTGGTCATAATAGACATAATACAACACGTATGGAGGAAGTCTTTGTGTGCTACACAGAAAGTGATGGTAAAAATGTCTCACATTATAACCTCTTTTTATTCCATCTTGCTCTTGCACTGCTTTCCTCTCTGTCCACTCTGTGACCTGTCTGAGCGATGGGTGATTTTCTGGAGAAGCACTCAGCCAACAAAATGATCACACCAACAGACAGAAAGGACCCACTTTTTAAAAAATGTGTTCGTTTGTGTGTTTGAGTGCATGTATTCATTTTGTGATGCTTTCTGTATTTTTCTGGTTTAGGTCCTTTGGATTGGGAATTTTGTTAAGCGTGACTCTTTTGTCTAGCACTCTTTTACTGGCCCTAAGACTTGGCATTTGGGTTAATACATTTGAAACTACATAGGTTACAGGATCTAGATAATGGTAACGTTGGAGGTGGTAGTGATGGTTAATACAAGGGGAGAGAAAATCAATATAGCCAATGAGGGGTCCCCTTGAGGACAGGATATGTGTTTGTGTGTTAGTGCGTATGGATAGGATCTTTTATCTACAGAGAAAAGAAACAAAAAACGTCTTTATCTTCTGATCAGTCTTCTTCCCCAACTGAATAAACTTAGCCTCCCTGTCAGAGCTCATGGCTGAGTGGCTCCAAAGAGCTACGGCTGTTTGTTTAAATGTAAAGGTAGTCAGGCTGAGCACGCTGCAGGGATCCACAGAGACAGATAGAGGCAGATGGGCGGATCCCACGGGAGGGGTACAAGGACAGGCCACATCAGCAAGACCTGCACCCTCTTTCTACATGTTATGGGATGTTTTCTCTCTCAGTTAAGAATAGTCCAAGTTTAAGAGATTTTTATTTTAGCCTCTTTTTTTTTTTTTAAAAGGTGCAACATGTAGCTATATTGAACTGGAGGCGTAGTGTTCTCATACTGCTCTGTGCAATTAAGCAACCTCCATTCAGAACTATGTCAGCTATTTTAATTCATTACATTTTATCCCAAATTTAGCAAACTAATGTAGTGCCTGTTCTAAACCTGCCTGTTTGGAATGGGCTGTTTCTTTGGCCTGTGGTAGTGCTGGTTGAATAGTTTCTTTCTAAAAGTGACCTGCGGTCTTTGAGCTAAACAAGTAAACACTCCACGTCCTTTGGCCATTAGCAATACACATGCCGAGTGTGAAGCCGATAAGATGAAAAGTTCTCAATATATGCAAGCCACATACAGACAGACGTTTGTGGAATTAGTGGGTAGATATCTCCTCTGCTACCTCTCTCTCTGTGTGTGTGTGTGTGTGTGTTAAAATAGTCTGGATCTGTAAATGCATATAAAGAAAGTGCCTTGAACCCAGCCTCGGATTACTATTGTAATGTATTCTTTCCAATCAGCAACACAGGACATTTGTGCTCGTGCAAAGGAAAGAGTAAAGAAAAACAAAGAAGGGAAGGGGCAGTGAGAAAACTAAAACATGCTAATGTGCTCTATACCAACATGTGATTGGCAGCATGTTCTCAGGCAGTCCCTGAATGACAGATACGAATTGGCAAAAAAACACAGATGCAGCGGCCGCTGGGATTTGTGAAAGGTAAATGATGTCTTGTCCTGATACTAAATTTTTGCTGTTTTTCTCCCCTTCTATTTAAAAAAAAAAGCCATCTTTAATATTGAATTAGAGGTAAATTAGTGTGGACCTGATGATCATAAAAACAGCTGTTGCCGAGAGCAAGACTGACTTTATTTATTTATTAAGTCATATTTTTTACAGTTCCCCATAGAAATGGCTTTAATCAGCCCACATATAATTTAAAGACATGGGGGAATCAGGGAGCAGTGGAAGTGTTTTTGTGTGTGTGTGTGTGTGTGTGTGTGTGTGTGTGTGTGTGTGTGTGTGTGTGTGTCTGTGTGAGAGAGAGGGCAGCTTGTATGCTTGTTTGTGTGCATTTTGAGTGATAAATAACCAAAAGCAGAGAAAGGAAGTGAGATCAACCTGCAGCATCCATCGACCTGTACAGCTTCATTAGCATCATGTTAACTGCTCCTGTACGTTCTTCAATTAGCTGGGCTGTGCCTGGTCTTGTTGCTCCATGTTTATAATATTTTACTATTCTCACTGAGGGCAATCAGCTGTGAAAAGGTACACATCTGCAACAACATTACAAAGCTGCATAATCCAATACTTAGCGGTAAATTTATGTAGCGGTGGAGAGGCTTTTTATAGCAGCTGGATTATGTTTGTATGCAGTCACTCACTGGTACAAGTGGTCTGATTTGAATTCACTGGGAGTAAGGGAAACATTCTTTGGTCAATTGCCCAGAAATAACATGGAGGGGAGAGATGGAGTGAAGGAGCGAGAAGAGATTTAGAAAAGAAACTCCCACAGAATATAGAGCCGAGCAACACACAAGAAATTCAACAGAGAAACTGAAAGCGGACGTGCAAAAGATCAGTTTGTGTTTGGTGCCAACACTTGGGATTAAGGGTTGATTATGTTTTAATTAACCTGTGAGATGTCACTCAGAACAAGTCATTGTACCAAAAGGAACACATTTTTTCTACAACCACCTAAAAATGTGACTTCTGACACTTTGAGGTTTGACAAAGGCTTCTTCAAATGTACAGTTTCTGATATCAAGGTGCACAGTCACTGGTGTCCTCTCTCATTACCGTCTCAAATATGGGCCACAACAGTTTACCCACAACACCAGAACAAGACTTCCAAGATCCTTAAAAAAAAGAGACCATATCACTAATTCTTTGTATCTTGTCCCTCTTGAAAGTATTTTCATTAGGCTGCTGATAACTGAACATTAATAGGCCTATTCCCCTAGTTTTGAAGTCCTTGTTCCGACTTGAGTGTGTCCATGTGTTTTGAGGCCGTAATGTAAAAAAAAAATACGCTTTGTATTTGTGTTTAGAGCGTTTAAACATCACTTTGAAACTTATTTCCAGTATTTGCATAGTAACAATAAGAGGATCAGGTGTAACAGGAGAATAAATTATTTAAAACACATGCAAGGTTTAAAAAACAACAACTCTGTACTGGCTAAAAATGATGATGTTAGGCACTTGAGAGACATGGACATATAGCTTGCAAGTTGCAAAAATGTAACATCTGACAAGTTCACAGTTAAAGCTACTATTAGTGCTGATTTTAAAATGATGTTAATTGGTTTATAAATGATGATGTCAGCAACTTGGCAGACCTTCGGAGTTATTGTTTCCGACTTAAAATATACAATTTTCAAGTGACTTTTAAAAGTCAGTCATTCATTTCATTTTAACACCACTAATGTACAATAATACTGAAAAAGCCGCCATGGTATTTATGTGAGCAGAAGCATGGCTATTGTTAGGATTAGTTAACTTTAAGCCTCGCCCTTTGATCAAATCATTTCCATATGCCAATTGAACAACTGTTATTCAATCATTTATTATTTTAAGTTGACATACAATAACCTATATTCAGTTGCCATTATTCCTCCACTACAGAAGGATTATATAGAGTTGCCTGCACTGCTGTGGTTACGAAGTCTGTATAATCTGCAAAGCATCACATCATACGAATACTGCACAACAGTTAAAAGTCACCTTTTATTTAAATTTGTTAGTCTTTCAATCCAAAAGGTGATTTGATTTTTCAGGTCACCCTTTGGTTTTGAAGCTTTATTTAAATAAACATATCGTTATTCGTCCGTGTCAATTATCACACCTATAAATATGTAACAGCACCGAGTGTTTGAAGAAAATGACCAAGAGGAGCCAGACTTTCTCATCTCAGCAACATCACATGGGATTCAATTCTCTGCTGTTTTGAATAGATACCCTCCTCTCTGCTTGTATCTCTGTGTGCCCTTGTTTTCCAGTCTTTTGTGCGTTTTGACCTCATTATGAACTCTGTACCACTGAATCTCCTTGGTCAGGTAATCTAGGTCCACTGCGCTCTATATCAACATCTCGTCCTATCTGTAGCTTCAGGTATGGGGTATCGCAAGGGCTCTGCTTGATGTCTCAGGATGCCGCCCTCCCACACACAGACATATACACATAGACACAAACACGCACACACACACACACACACACACAACAGAAATGTACATGCTTCTTGCCCAATGCATAATTCACAGACTTCAACCAATTGCACACACATCTGACTACATATGAATATGTTGACTGCCTTTCTCCTGCACTATGACCCCAGGGGCCTTTTTTTTCTCATGCATTATTCCAGTGCTTGAAGAATGACAGTGGTTACTCCCCAAAGTACAATGTGTGTGTGTGTGTGTGTGTGTGTGTGTGTGTGTGTGTGTGTGGGTGCACATTTTAACTCATCACTACTATCTCTGACTTTCAGCAGTGACCACATAGCCAGGGTATTCTTATTAAAGGGCTCCCTTCTGCCAAGGAACACTGATAGGTCTGTGGTGTGTGATGATCGTAGAGCACTGCGACATGTATTAGTATGCAGACATTTTTTTGAAACTGTAATTGCGAGAGAGAAAAAGATGAGAGGCCAAGGAGATGGCAGGAAGATCAGCCTAGTAGAAAATATAAGCAATTAGAATAAATATTCCATAATAATTTAAAGAAAAATTCCACATAATATCCTATCCCCTCCAAAAACCTTTAATCAACTTGTTGGGATGTGTCACTTTACAGCATATATATCTATATTAGCTGTTCTGGTCAATAACATAAGTCATCCCATCCGATATGTGATGTTTTGACAATTGACGACTATTAGATTACACTGAGCTGGGTATTTAGAATACAATCACAGTTTACATGTATTATGTTTGAATTGGAAGGCTTCATATTGGTGCATTACTGAGTGGCATTTCTATGGTATACTTATATAATTTTATGCTTGCGGATACTGTAAATTCCACTCCTGTGTACTGTAGCACTAGATATTGCGAGTATGGGAGATACCAGTAGTCAACATAGGACAAAATATTTACACAAATCATCCCACTGATCTCAAACATCCTCCCTGAAGCCAGATTGCAAGTTGAGCTTTATCTCAAACGCAACTGAACTGATCTGAACTAAATGTGAAAGTGACATAAAGAAATACAAACAGATCCGAGTCCTTACAGAGAAACCGCAGCACTACTGGGTTCCGTTTGCAATCACTCTATGTAGCTCTGCAGCAGAGAAGAGCGGGGACACAGAGATAAGAAGCCAAAGAACTGCATGTAGGTAGAAGACTGATGTGAACAAGATGTAAAAAAAAAGATAATTTTTGTTTATTATAGTGAAATATACCTGAGGTTTACAGGGTTTAAGCTGTGCGCCTGTTGTATGGTGATAGAGGAGTAACAAGCACCGGCAGCAGTAATGACACTAATATAGAATGGCGACATGTATAATTATCTCCTGCGTAAAGTGATCATTACACGGCAAGTGGTGTTTTCCACAACAGAGCAAATATCCCACCCAGGTATTTCCACCATTTTATTCCCCTTTCATCTGTTTTTATCTCAATTAGTGGAATGTGGCATTTTCAAATGAGCTTACATCTTGTTGATGAGACATGGCACACGTTATGTAGTGTTCAACAGGAGGAGTGTCAGGGAACTGTCTGTGTTTTCCCTTTGCTCAAGTAACAACATTTGGTAATAGAATTGTATTGATTCATTTGTAGCAACTCCAGCGATTTCGCCTAAGGTTTGTATTAGTAGTAGCTCTTAGCTGCCTAACACTTTTCTTATAAAGTAGCCGTGCTACAATCCAATAGCCCTACGCCTGCCAACGCAATGTCTCAATTTCCCTCCCCTCTCTTGCTTCCTCCTCTTTTTTCCTCTCCCCCTTTAACCTACCTTTTCTATAAGCTGAGTCCTGGGGGGCACAGAGGAAAGAGTGGAAGAAATGGGAGGGGGGAGAGGTCGAGTGCACAACTCAATTATACATCAAAGCACTTATGTTGGGGACACAACAGGACAGGGAGCCAAGGAGGAGGTGGAGAGGACGATTGTTGGGGTTGAAAGGCGTTTCTCTTCAGATGAGGAAGGAGTTGACGGGCTCCGGTTATCGGCACTGGTTGATGACAACAGGGAAAACCTGACCTTGCTTACTTTAGGGAGGGGACAGAGAAGAAATATTGACTCATCTCTCTCTTTCTGACACATGTCCAATAAAACGGAATAATACAACACACCAGAGCCTCATTTCACCGAAGGATATCTCAACTATTTTTTTTCCATCCAGGCTTGCTAATGAACAAAGTTAAAACCCTACCAACTTCCCTGTAGGTGAACATGAAATTACATACTCAGTATGTTCTGCTGTACTCCCTGAGGAAAGGAGAGGCTACCGCACATATTTCTGTACATTTCCAGAGTTCATTAAAAACAAGAAAAAGGAATAAATTTCATAAATTTTTTAATGAAGAATGGAATGAATTTGCTTTCTTTAAACCTTGATTACTGCTTACATTTTGTGGGTTTTATTTACTTAATAGCTAATTTCCTTTTGTTTTAATGCTCATTAATAGTTTTAGAACATTCATCGAAATCATTCATTGAAAAGAAGGCTTGGTTTTACGAGGTTTCTTAAACTCCATAGCAAGATAGTTAAGTGCAGAAACCAGAAACACGTAGACCAGTTTAAATGAACACTGTGAAACAATTTAAACTGGCATAAGGCAGAAAGGAAACAATAAGAAAATAACATGTAATCTCTTGGCAAAAGTCCTTGCAATGACATACAGATTCCTGTGTACACATTGGCTCTGTACATTGCAGCGTGTTTTCAAAGATTCAGTCAGAAAACCCTAAAAACAATATTTAAAGTTGAAAGCAGCAATTCTCTGTGCAGCCTGTTAAACTGATGGTACAGTATCATCCTGGGAACCACAGTGTGACAGAACAACCAAAATCACCATCCTCAATCTCCTCAGCTAGTTGGGCGAGAGGGCTTGTTTGTTCTTCACGAGGAAAAGCCAAACGAGACACTGGAAGACAACGTCAGATAGACTGGAATGACAACCTGAAAATGAGGCAGGCATCTGACAGAGATGGGCTGCGAGTGGGAGCTTAAACATCTGTTTGTCACCTTAATTAGTTTGAGTTATTTGTTGAGGTTGTCATGTATGTCTGCTGTAACATAGCTCTGCAAAACCTGTGAATTGAGGTGCAAATTGAACAGTGTGGCTAGTGACAAAAAAATAAATAATTAAGTAGCACATTTAATTACCAGATGAATCCGATACAGTCATGTGTATTGTAATCTACAGCAAACTTTTGTATTACTCACTATGTATTGTTAAAAATAACGATGAGCCCTACTGGTACATTATACTGAACATTGGAAAATACCAACAAGAGGAGGGAAAAGTAGGTTGCCAAAGTATTTCTTTTCCTGTTCGACTTTCTAATACTTCTTCATAATACATAATTTCTCTTTAATGCCTCTCTCCCTGCCATCTCGATTGTGGAAGTGACAGCCAAAATAGATTTGAGCAAATTGGAAAGGCTATAAAGCTCTATTAAGGAAAATCGAGCCACGGTCTGAGGAACAGTGATGGGAAAAATCGAATGGGGAGGGAGGTGCATATTGAGACACCGAACACAGAGGGAAAGAATCGTCATTTGCAGAATAAAGAATAAGAATTAAGGCATAGCAATTTGCATAATGTCAAATGGAGTCCTGGTGAGGTTTAATGCATGACTTGTAGCTGAACAAATATTTTCAACATATTCATTTTTTCCCTCTTTCAACTGAACATTGTTCCCATAACCACGGCATCATACACACTGCAAAAAGCCCTGAGAGTTAGTGGTCTGTCTCCTCTCCTCTCTCCCAGAGACATAAACACACAAACATAGGGAGCTGCAGAATAGGGAAGGACTGACAAGATGCACAACTGTCTTCCATGTTCGCAAAACCTTGTCAGAATTCACAACTCTACCAAGGGAAGGAGAGCGCCAAAGGCGGGGTGGGGGTGGGGATGGAGAGGTGGGACCCACACACTTGAAAGAAAGGGAGAAAGGGAACGACAGGTTGATTTATTCAAAGAGTGAGGAGTGGGTGAATCAAACTTTAATGGCTTTGGGGAGTGCAAGCCGTTCTCTCTCCCCTTCAATCTTGCCCCTCTCGCTCACTCTTTCTCCCACCGTACCTTCCTTACTTCTCTCTCTCCCCTTCTCTCCCTCTCAGAAATACACTTTTCGATGGTCACTCACAAACAGGAGCCCTCCCGTTTTTGACAGACAAATCCACACCCATCTCTGCATAGCGCGCAAATCAAGGTGCTCTTCATGCTCAGTGGAATAAAGTAAATGACAGAAACATAAAGAGAGGAAGAGGATGCGATTTACCTTCATGAGTGGCAGCGTACTTAATGCACGGTGCTTGATGCGTTAACCCCTGGACTGGAAAGGATGTGCAGAGAAATTGTTCTACAAGCCCGACATCCTCTTTGACAACTAACTTAAGCAGCCATTTGCCCTGAAAGGCTTGTTGAGGACTACAAATGAATCCTTGTTTGTGAGAGGGAATGACAAGACTCACGCCTTAAAGAATGTACTCTCCACACATTAAAACAGGCTGCAGATGTGTAACACACGCACGCACACACACAACCACCGGTAAAATGTGGAAACTGAAATTAGAGGACCACTTACGTTTCAAATATATGAGAACAAACAGCTGGTAAAACATCCCGGGCCTGTATCTAAATCGGACATATGTACTCCCTTTGCACTGTGTAAAAAATTGTGTAGTTAGCGTCTGAGTTAGATTAGTTTGTAGAGCATGATCATATATGTTCATCAGTACCGTCAGAAACGGCCAGATGATAAAAAAAAGTTCAAACCTCTAAACAGATTAGTGTTTCAACACTTATATACCACTTATTTTTAATTGAATTCATGATTTCATTATATGGTATAAAGATATGATGCAGAGGATCTTTTTCACATGACATGACAAACCGTATGGAGAAAATTCTTCAATAACGATCGTTTAAAAATACAAAAAACACCCAAATGTTGCTTCTAATTGGATCCTAAGCACTAAATCTATGTCAGAGAAAGTTATATATGGAGCCTGAGGTGAGTAAAATATTGACTGCTTCCCATTTAACCTTTTAACTTTATCCATCGTTTCTCTCTTTCTCCCTAAATCCCTCCATCCCTCCCCATGGGGCTCAGGGTCTTAGTGTCAGGCAGAATTCTCTTTGAGGCCTGCGCCTGTCAACCAGCCAGCTCAGTAACCACTAGATTCAATTACACTACAGGAGAGACCAGGAGAGATGATACTGAAATCATCGTTGGATAAATCCAACTTCTAGGAGGCAATGTGTGTATTTCTAAGTGTTTTGGGTTTCATCAAAAGGCTGTGTGTTTTTTGGCTTGTGTGCTTTGTAACTGAAGGGCGACTGTAGAAGTTAAGTCACAAAGACTTTACGACTGTAATTTAAAAATAAATATATTCCACTATAAATAGGACCAGAGAACCTTGCAACAACATCCATATAGTGTAGGTGCCCATCTAGGGTTAAAATATTTGTTTGTAACCTGGTAAACAAATAGCCTTTAAATGCTGTATCATGCCAAGATACGGGTCAGGAGGGGAGAAAAGATTAGGGACTGAATTTCAGCTTTGTAGGGAACAAAGGCAAAGAAGAAAGGGATATAACAAATTCATCTATGTCCTACCTGACAGAGACAGAGAGCACATCAAATAGCAGATGCCTTTGTTTTGCTGCCAAATCCTGCATAAACCACTAAACAGCTCATTCACAGGCGTAATAGGAGCTCTCAAATACCCTCTGCCAATATTATCTATAATATGAGTGCATATGAGTGCATGTGTGTGTGTGTGTGCGATGCTGTTACGCTAATCAAGTCAAAATTGTTTGGAGGACGCAACAGCCAAATTTTATGAGCTAACATGATGCTGGTTTGAATTTCGCTCTCATACATAACTGCCCTCATAGTGACTGTGAGGAGTTGATGCATACATACAATTATCCAACTAAAAAAGTCACAATCAATCACAACTACAATAGGAGAGACTTTTGTTCATGGTCGTGTGCTAAAGAGCACAAATAACTGTTTTAATATTAATTAATAAGATCAGATGGGCTCCTGTTTCTATGTTTCTATTGAGGAACAACTGAATGCGATTTTAGACGTAAACTCAAGAAATTGTCGGGACAATTGTGTTCGCACTTTCTCCAGACTTTGCCTCTCACAGATGAAGAATGCAGCAGGATTCTCTGGGTCAAATGCAGGAGGCAGGACATGATGTATAAATTGCACCTCTGAGATCACGTGTTTTTGTTTACAGCACATCAACACTGGCGTCAGCCCTTACCAAAAGCTCTCAAATCCGGTCATTCGTCGTTTGAAAAAGAAAGCAACATCAGAATTTTTTTTTAGTTTCAAACCAGACTAAAGTGTCTTTCTTTCTCTAGTTGCTTGACTTTCAAATAAGGTGTTTACACCATGGGTAGCCATTTCTATAACATCAGCAGGAGTTCATCACAGCTTTCTGTTGGTTAGAGAGGGACAGTGAGATATGGCTGATAGAAAATAGGAGCTGAGGAGGGATTTGCTCACTTGCCTGACAAACCTGATAGACAGTAAGCAGATGTAGTTTTGATTTCTATCAGTTGGAGCCTCTTGCCTGTCTGCCAATACATTTAATCCATCTATGTGCTGCATTACAGCGCTGGTCTGATGTCTGCTATACAATCTGTGCATCTGTGTTATCAAAGGTAGGATTCCACTGCACTGCGTATATCTACTACAGGACAGGGATGAATGAGGAGGAAAATGAGATGGAATTTAAATTCAAACATGCAAAATGTGGAGGAACTCAACCAAAAAAACAACAGACTTATACCTTTCTAAGGTCATGGTAAAATGTCTACACTATATACACAATACATTTGAACAGGCGGTATATCCAACAAAAGCAAAAAGACTGTTTGCATGTGTAGAACAGAAATCAGCTGGAGTAACCAAGCGAGTTTAAGAGAAACCTGTTTGTGGTCAGGGGCAGCTATGAAACCACAGGAGATGGCACCGACTGGGCAGAGTTAGAGAAGTTGTGTTGGCATTGATATCATCACAGAGGCGCTGGCAGACAGACGGACTTCCAGGGAGTGTGAGGTGTGTGAGCGTTTTGGGGGAAAAGTTGTTCTTTAAAATCATTGATGGTACCACAGCTGATGAGACAGCAACTCAGTTTTCCACAGATTCTGACATTTAGCCAAACATTTTGAGTTGATCAACGGAGGGGGTTGCAGAATAGCTGACTACCTGTCGTGTTTAGGGAATATGAAAAACACTTCTCTGTCACTGCATCAGCTCATCCATTAATGGATTTTGGGTTGTGGCCCATCTGCTGTTCGATCAAAACATTATTTCTGGTGATTGTCTTTGCTCTTTGAATTCAGTGTCTGCTGCTGGCTGCTTGAGTGTGTGGATGCTGTAAATCTGGCCAGCTCATTAGCATTGACAGAGGGAATGCTAGCAGCCCACCTGCTCCCCTTCACCCTCTTTATGACTCTACAAATTAAAACGACATTCATTTACACTCCACCCCCTCTCTCCACACTGTACTGCTCACGTTGCCACTCACATTGCTTCAACTGCTCTCTGTTGAGTTGTGTCAGACCCATATTGATACAACTCTGCCTGTAACTGTTCTTTTTAAATCTCATCATTTGAAACCTTTGTCTTTCTGTCATTGTTCCTCTTTTACTTTAACTATCCTGCCATGCCATCAACCTCTCCAATCCTTTTCTCTGTGCACTAAAGTTCAGCAGCATTATCTAGTAGCGCTGATGGGCCTCTAACCCCCAGTTACTGGGGCATGTCCAGTGAGTGACAGCATGATGGAGTGATGTCGCAGCATGTTTGCTTCGCCCGCTGGAGGTCAGTTAGTGTCACAGAGGTAATGAGGCCATAAAAATGCAGGTAACGCAAGTTGTGGTAAACAAGATAAGGTGGAGAAAAGGGTAGAGGTATAGGACAGGGTACAATGAGGAAGAATGAAAATGAGCAAAGTTCCCACACAGCTTTAAGTGGAAGAGGGGGAAGGCTTTAATGAAGAGCTTTCCTGTACAGAATGGACTGTGCTGCATTGTTATTACAACACAGAGTCATAAAAATATGAATGAATCTGCGGCATCTCATTTATCAAGTAAGGCACACAAACAAATAAGTTCATAGAGATTTGTGATAAAAGACATCCCACCTGCATTAGTCTCACACTGTGCTCACATACACAAGCTTTGCATAATTTATTATGACTATGTTATGTCTCATTGTTACAGGCTGCAGCTGCTTCCAGTGTAAAGAAATGCTGTTGAATTACACTCACAGCTGTGTGTGGTGTTTGAGAGAATCAGATCTATTACCACATCCCACTGCCTCAAATAAAAAAGCTTAAATTTTATAAGCACTGAGAGAGCAGGACTGACATACGCAGTAATTCACTGAGTGATTCAAGGAAACTAGCAATATGTGAGTGACTAAGGGTCAAACACAGCTCAGTTTAATGGCTTTCTGGGGACAAAACTGAAGCCCATTGTTTGCAGAGCTTGGAAAATCTGTATGTGGACTATAAGTGAGTCCCACACGACTGAGCCGTGGTTGCTCTGGCCTGAGAAAACCTTCCCTGGTGGGTGGTCTAAACAGCCTCATCCAAACAGTCCTCCTTTCTCCCATTTATTTGCATGACTTTATGGATTGAGAAGAGAAAAAGCCAGTGGCTTTGAAGATTTGGTGAAGACTCAGAAAGGGGTTTGTGCTCAATATATACACAACAAGATATGTGGACGTGTGTCTGTTTGTGTGTGTGGATTTCAGCCCCTGTTTGAAGTCCTCCACTCCACTCTAGCAATTACTTCATATCAAGGATTAGATGAGCGAGAGGGCAAAGAGGAGAGAGAACGATGGAAAAATGAGAGCTGAGGAGGGAGGTAGAAGATTCACAGAGAGGACAGAGAAGAGGCAGAAACGAAGAGGAGAAAGGAGATTGAGGTCTCCACTGCAGTGAGTGTTTTTCGTCCCTATAAAGGAGTCTGTTCACGCTGAACATGAGCTGGAAGACAACTCCTCAAATCGTGGGAAGATCACAGCTGCAGAAAAAGCAGCTATTTCCAGGCCAGCAGAGACGGAAAGCAATATGAAAAGTTGATGATAAGTAGTAGTCGCTGTGCAGTTACTACTGTTGCAACAGTCAAGATGGGAGGCATTTCATACATGCTTTTTCAGAGGCAAATGCTCGTTGCCCAAAGCCCATCGTAGTTGATTGTTTAGAGGGATATACTCTTTCCTCTATATGATTCATTTCATTTTTCTTTTTTTAAATGATGTGCAGAAAGAGATCGGGTACATTTATTAAAAGTGCATCCAAACCTCTGATTTGCACATTTAGCTAATACCTTGAATTAAATTGGTTAATATAACTGTGTCGTCCTTACCTCTGGGATGTGGACGGTGTAGGGCTGCCCATGGAAGGTTGGCGAATTATCATTCACGTCTCCAATCTGGATGTTTACCGTGTCTTTGACAACCTGAGGGAAGAGACACCAAGATAGAGGTGATCCAAGGCCACCTCCACTAGTTACCTGGCAGAGCACCCTAATCACTGGAAATGTGTATTAGCCACAGCAAGCCTAGATTCAAAGTGAAAGAAAACAGGACAAGTGTGTGACAGATCACCCACAGGGGAGAGTAGGTTGAATGTCAGTATATTTCAGCAACTAAACTGTGTGGAGTGAGACAGGTGTCAGAATGATTACATGTGAGAAACAAGAGAAATAAGGGTGAGAATGAAAGCGAGCGACTCAGAGAGAGATGGACTGAGAGAGAAGGTCTCTGTGTGACGTGTGGTCAGGCTATATCCAGGTGTCAGCGTGTGACTGGAGGTGTCATAACTGCGATCACAGTGCAAATCTGTCTCTTACCTCTTGAATGTCACTCACGTAGAACTCGACCTGCATCTCTGACTTGGTCTGGTGGAGACACATCAGCACAAACTTTGCATGAACACGAGCAGAGCAGAAAAGCAGAACAACACAGAATTGCCACTCTGGCCTCACTTTCTACCTTTTTTTTTTTTAAATTGTCCTCTTTTTGTGTATAGAGTTTTTTGTTTTGGTAATATGTAAGCGAGTGCAGTAGCTTGTCAGTATGCATGTTTCTTTGCTGCTCTTACTTCACGGTCGAGCTGCTGTCGAAGCCAGACAACTCCATTGTCTTGGTTCACAGAGAAATACTTCATGGCCTCTTCTCCCGAAACCCCATACATGAGGGGCTCCTGCTCAGGATCTGTTGCCTTCAGCTGGGCCACTGATGAACCTGCCAGACACAGAGTCAAAGGTTAGAGGTCCTACAGGGTCAAAGGCCACCATGTCTAACAAGAATCTGTTATGTGACCTTGTATTTATGAATTTGAGGAGCGACATATTGAGAGAGCTCACACTTTTACTGCGCATCCACTCAAATGCAATATTTTCTACTGTCCCATTAATCGAAGTGAGCCACATAAAAAGATATATCAGCATCATAAAAACACATCATTGCATTTTCTACATTTAAGAACTTGTATTGGATAAAACCTTTTTTTCTGTCACTGCAAATGCCACTTGGTTGGTTCTTAAATTAAATGCCAGTAATTGGCTACTCAGAATTCACAATTTAATTATTTGAAGTGTATAAATATTACCTATTAAATATATGGAGAAGATAACAGATGTGCAGAATTTCCCCAGGTGTCAGAGGCTATAACCTTCATAAACCTCGTCTTTCAGGAAATAATTAGAAAGAGAGATGTCATAACTATAAAAACAGCAGTGTAACACACATCATCGCCAATGTGTGGACTCTTATGTTGAAGATGAAAACAGTGTAAAAACACACAAACGCAGGGCACATTCTAACAGAGACGCATGTGAAAGGGTTGAGGAGTAAAGAGTTTCTAATTGGAGCAGGCTTCATTCATCACAGACACCAGAGCTCAGACAGGCTGGCTAATCAAAGGCAGAGGTGAAGTGGCATCAGGCTGGCTAATCCAACATGCTGGACAGATGTGTCGAGAAGGGCGAGGCTGAGGTTATAGGAACCACATAGAGGACAGCATCAAGACCCAGCGACCCACAGGGACAAGGCTCATTACTGGCCGGGGTGAAACTGCTCAAGCAGGGTAAAGGACTGAGGGGAGGAATTGGTATAATCACACACAATGGATGTTATAAATATGTATTTATTCTCTTTTCCATCCACAAAAGATTTACATTCAGACAGCTTAAATATGGACGTAGATCCCTAAACCCTGACTCTTAGGATGGTTTCTTGACCAAGGTCCAGACCAAGGTTCAAGGTTATTTTTGGTTTTACATTGTAATTTAGGGAGTTAATTGATTGGTTTGAAGATGGCCAGCCGGTTTTAAGTCTGCATGTTGTATATCCGGCTATTGTATTTGATAATTTTTTGGAATAAAGTGCATAGAAAAAAAAGTAGTCTTTCCCTTTGAATGGACAAAATGAATGAACTGTTACACGCCATTAATTTTATTGCCACTGTAATATCATTATGGTATTACTAACAGTAAAATGAAAATCCCTCTTCTGCTGCTTTTTCTTCTTCTATTGTTTAATGTCTTAACTTCCTGAGGACTGAGGCACCTTTCACACCTGCTCTATTGTTTGCACTTAACTGAAAAGTCAGAAGGTTCGACACACACTAAAACAGTTAACATTCATATTAAAAAAAAATGCACCTGCTTTGAAACTAATGCCACCATAATTTCCCCTTGTTCCATTGATTCTAACTACAACCCCAAATGTAAGTCATGACCCTTTTTCTTATACCAAGTTTGTATAGAGATGTACAATGGTTCAGTGTTCAAAGTTTCAGGGATTAATCAAGCCACTCCACATTCCTCCCACACTCAAAGGCCGATAAGACAGAGAATTTGAAAAAAAAATTAAGTTACCAACACACATTCAAAACCATGACGACGACTGTTTTGGTTTTTACAGAGGTGTGAATGTGAATTTGAATACAATTGTCTGTGTTTCGGATAATGCGGATCACAAGTAATGCATAGTGGGAGAGGCTTCAGCTCCATACACCCTCAAAAGATATGAGATGGTGTTGAAGATGAGCACATGAGTAAGAGAGTAAATACACAGATCATACACACATGCAACGATTGCAGGTTGACACACACACACACACACACACACACACACACACACACACACACACACACACACACACACACACACACACACACACACACACACACACACACACACACACACCTCTCCCTCCTCCCTTCAGGAACTCGTCAGACAACAGAGGTGAAGCCAAACTAAATCAAGCCTGTCAGTTGCGCTCCAAACTGCTAAACACAACGACCAATTAGGCTTCACAATCACACACCCCTCTCATTTTATTAATACACCCCATTTTCCTATGAAAGGGTGGAAAAAATGACTAATTAATATAACGATTTATGAACCCCTCTCATTGCGTCTAATGAGATTTATGCAAATGTAGCTGCCTTCAATATGAGTTATAATTTGGTTGAAGACAGTGCAAATTACGCATTTTACCTCATAGTCATCAATAATAACAGATTTTTTTCCTCCTCCTTCTGGCCCTTTCAGCTGTGGAGGAATTGTCTACTCCATGTGTGCAGACATACATTTGAGTGAAGGAATAAATTGTCATTTTAGACTAAACACTATATTGAGAGTCACAGTCTTGTGGAAGATTAACTCCTACTCTGGAAACGACCAAGTCATTAGGCATATGAGTTAGATTCTGCTCAGATTAAAAGTATGCAGTATGGAGAGCTGCAGATGTGCTGGACCAAACACTAGTTTATCTACACCAGTCAGAGTGCAACTGTGACTTTAGATGGAGATTTGGTATTGCTCTATGTGTAGGAATTCCATTTAATTTATTGTTTTTTAGTGTTTCAAATTCTTTCAGGTTTCATTTTATCATCATTTTTTTTGTTTCCCCAAAGTTAAACGCAAACAGAGGCAAATTGATGAAAATATGTAAATAAATTAGGTAATTTGTCCTTAAATATGCAAATGTCTAGCCTATGACACACCTTAGGCATTACTGTCAGGAAAAACAATTAATCTGTGCATTTTGGTGAGGTGTAAAATATGTTAATGAAAAAAATGATGGGGTTTGACTCCTGAACAGCATTAATGAATGATGAATGAATAATGTGGGTTCAAATCAGTTTTGGACTCTTCAGAAGTTCAGGCTCACAACATCTTAAAACTATGCTTTCACATTTTTAATAGATGTGTATTTTTAACTGTATTTTTATAAATGACAAGAGTTCAGTACTCAATTTGATCTTATGATTTAAGCCAGGATTTGGTTTGGGGCAGCACAATTTTAGTTTTAGGGTAAGAATTCGGAAATTTGGGGAAAATGTAAGATCCGGGTAAACATAAGGGCACAGAGTGCTGAGTTTTTGTGTGTGTGTGTGTCCTCTCATGCTTATCTGTAACTCTGTGACACCGAGCCCTTTCCACTGACAAATGATACTATTTAGCAGCAAGTGATGCCAGTATTACTGTTATGAATGATACAGTGCACATTAACATTGCCCCTCCCCATCTCCTCTACTTTGCACCACTGCGCTCATGACAAGAGCGATGGGCTCGAGGAATCATCTTTCTACCTCCGATTTTTCTCTCCCATTGTCCCTCGAACCTCTTATTCTCGCAGCAAACTCAAACACTGCATCCCTGATGTTCCCTCTGTTTTCAGACAGTAAGGTCAAACCAGAGCGAAACAAAACTGAACCCATGACAACATCTGTTAACAGAACCAGACCATCTGCCTACTGTACTGGTCTTAAATGGTTAGAGAGTGAGCCAAAAGTAAAAACATGAGGCAAAGCTGAATGAGAGTCATTTTACACTACAATCATCACCTTGTGGTTGTATGTCTCCATCATCAGTGAAGGAAATATAATCACAACCTTCCTTTCTGTTCCAGGGTTGTCATATCAGGTGTTTATGCAGGTTTACACAAGTTAAATGTGAGACTTCAGGCCATATATAATGACATTTAAGACCTATGTCATATGTCAGAGTCTTAGAATTACTTACACTTTCCCATCAATGAAAATAAGATGAAGTAGCCAAGCAGAGAAAAACCCTTAAAACACCACTAGATCATCTCAAACTCCAGAAAGAGACAGCAGTATTTACAACAGCCAAGCAGAGTGCACTGGTGTTTGATCCATTTTTTATTCACCTTGTTTTGTAGTTTTAACACATTGTACTAATATGTGTAACTGTTCACTAAGAAATTTCAAAACCCAGTACTACATTTTAACGTATTTAAAATTTAAAAACGACTTTTAAGACCCTTTGGAAACCCTGTATGTTGAATAATGGCCAGAAATAAGTTTTTGCAGAACATCATGATGTCACAGTGAAGCTAACCTCTGACCTTTTGGATATAAAAAAAATAGCCACTTCATAATTGACAGAGATGCATTCATGAGACTGCAGGGACAGGCAGGTGGCTTGAGATGAGTTAATAAATACACTTTATTTTCCAAAACACTGAAGAAAAAAACATTGCAGTTCACCGTGGCCATGCTGAAAAAAAGCTCTGCCATAAAACATTACGTGACAAAGCATGGAGAGATAGAAGACTGAGAGTGAGGAGGGGGAGAAGGAGGAGAAGAAGAAAAGTAAAAAGACTAGCTAACCTATACACAGCAGCAGCCACATGCTTTTCTCAGCCCAACCTTTTAGGAAAGGCAAGGGGCCAATGGGGCCGCTAAATCAGTCGCTGGAAGACATCAATCCCTGCTGGATCAATAGGAGTCGCGCGTGTTAGACGAGGACTAGGCTCAGCCCTGCCCTGGGGCCTCAGGCTTGAGAAAGAACAGGGGCTATAGGCCAAAGCCCTGTTCATTATGTTGGTGACATCTCCAGACCTCTCGTTCATCCAAGCACTGATTCAGGGGGACAGGCATTGTCAGGACTGCAATTTCAGGCATGTTGTGAATTATAGCTTTGAATTTTATGGTACACAGAGGCTTAATGGGTATATGGGCAGTGTTCAGTACGCTGTCAAGCAAAGCATCATCTGAAAAAAAAAAAAAAAAAAACTGAGGCCACCTCAAGACAGAGATTGACCGAGAGAATCTTGATCTTTACCTGCTCTGAATAAATACTTGATGAATTGTCTCGAGAAAAGGCTCAAGCCTGAGTCTGATGAGTCAGTGCGGTGCCACTCATGTTACCACACTGTCTATCCACTGACAAAGAGAGCCTTCAAACACATCAGCAATGCCAAGCTGAAGCCACGCTCCCTCACATCAATCACTCCCATCAAAAATTCACGCAGGCAATACTGTCTTCTGCTAACTGGCAGCATGAGCTCACTCAGTACACTGTCTGTATTTTGTCCCCTACTTTAAAGTGTATTGTCATGTGAAGAGAAATTTAACAGTATAAACTCTGTGGTGAGAAGCAGTAATGGAAAGCCTTCACATCTGTCACAGATGAGTTGTGATTATAAGACTGTGACTCTGTAAGCATAATGCTGTATACGTTTCAGCATCTGATCCATTAGGTTTGGGATAACAGGCATGGCGCTAAAGAGTGAGCAAACAAATCCCCGTCCTGCTAATTGGCCGTGTGCAATAACAGATTCTGTTTGTGAAGTACTGTGTTGGCATCTGTTTGAATCCATGCACTGAAAGTTTGATGCAGTCAAACTGGTTGACAATGGTGCATACTCATGAAGAAATGCGATTTAAGTTTGTTAAAGTGAGAAACAACAATATGGCTGTTAAAGTTGTTCTTCACAGTGCAAACATCAAATTAAACTATTAAGATACAAGGTGGAAGTGAACTCTACTCGCCCATTAATGGATGAAGGGACAAACTATATGAAGGAGATTTGTATTGATCAAGCAGGATGCAGCTTTGAGACAAAATCCTCCGAAGTCAGACCAATATAGGACCCCAACTGCTTCAGCTGTTCAGACGTGGCTCATATGAAGCACTTTGAGGGTAATTTATGAGTGAGATTCCATCAGGAATTTAAGTCACTCTTTCAGGCTCATCCTTTTAAGAGATCTCTTGGGGGCACATGCATTAACTTCCTCACCCTCACTTCCACTCAAACACACAATAAATTAAACTTTATTCTCTTCCTTTAGAAATAAGATGGAAATGAGTTGAAATCATCTCATCGCTGCCTTCGCTGCCCACGGAGCTATGTGCTGCGTTAATGTCAAGACAATCAGGTTGCTTCCTGGAAGCCAGTTGGACGTGGAAATAAACCCAACAGATCTACCTGGAATAACAATAGACCAGTGGCAGGTAACTGAGTGCTTGGACCCCTATTTCCATACAAAGAGAGGTGTATGTGTTCAGGGGGCATCTTTAATAGCTGAGAAGAGGATGCATGCAGATAGGATATTTCTCTGTAGGATGAAGGCAGCCATGGAGACAGACAGTAAAGCGTTTTTCCTCAGGGAGGTCAGTTAGACAGCCAGCAATAAAAGAAAAGATGGAAAGAGAGATTATGTTTATGGTCTGATTATGTTTTCAAGCCTTTTTGCTATGAATAAAAAAATGCCATTTCTTAAAACTGGCAAAACTGTTGCAGATGAGTACAATTGACTCACTAAATGACGTGCAAATTACAATTATGATTTTCAAATGACATTATATAGGTATGTTATAAAAAGCCAATTCATCACATAGAAATCATTAGATTTTACTGGCTACTTTGAAATAAGTAATTTACCCTTTTCTATCAAATGTTCCTCTCATTTAACCTCTCTTTATTTCTTACTGGCCTTTTCTCCTTTGTATGTGTCTGTGTGTGTGTGTGTGTGTGTGTGTGTGTGTGTGTGTATATATGACATCAATAACTGTGATGGGGAAGAGAGCCAAAGACAAATAGTGCCTTGAGTCTGGCTTTAAGTGACTCCTGTGTTTCAACAACACACACAACGAGAGTCCTTGGGAGGCTGTGTATTAATCCAACAGATTTATGACTAAATCTGTCACGGATGGAAGGAGAACACCCTCTGTCTTTCCTTTAGCCATTCCTGAGAGAAATGCACACCTCCACGACCACACGTCCTGCTTTTAAATAAACTGAGACACATTGATAAAAAATGTAATAACACTGACACATGTTTTAAGATATAGACACAAAGACACAGACTTGTAAATCACGTACACATTTCCTGAAGGTCATCCTGTATGAATGTCAAGTTAAAACTCTCTTAGGAAAAAGAGATTTGCAAGTAAATCTTATGTTCAGTGAGCTTCCCTTGATGAAAGCGACAGTGAGTACAGAATAGTTTACTGTATGCACTGTATGTCTGTCTTCAGCAGAGAGGCTATGGCTCGTGGTACTGACTTAAAAAGCCCAAATGGGAGGAGTAAAATGTTGACAACAAATGGTTTATGTATCTTTAGCTTAAAATCAAAATCCTCACTGTGGAAAACAAAACACAACAACAAAGCGAGGAGTGGAGTCTGTTTTCTTTTGTTCTCCTAAGCTCGCAGAAAGGCAGCAAGATTTTTCCAAGAAGTTGTACAATGATGTATGTCATCAGAAATTATTCTCTGAACCCCTTATAAAAGTGTATATTTTAAAAGGTTAAGCAAAACAAGTTACATAGTAGAAAGTCGAAAAATATAGATTATGGGACGGCTTGAAGTGCACACAACATATCAGAACATTTGGTGATCAGAGTACATGTGAAGTTGACGCTGCCGTCCAGATATGAATCATCCATTTGCCCTTAATCCAATGAGAGATTCACCTCAGTCTAAAGTGAACTGAGGCAGACGAGGCGTATGATTGGATGTCCGGCTCAAGATTGGCTTTCTAATACACCCAAATGGCGAAATGATGAAAACACTGAGTGACAAGGCTGTGACTAACCAATCACATTGCGGAAGTCGGATGGACAGTGAAGGACATTAGTGGACAGTCATCCCACACAATGGTGTGGAGGGGCAGACCTGTCACTGCATATTCACACGCAGCTCCGTTCACCCCCTGATCACACAGGAAAGTTCTTTGCTCTTGTTCTTTTCCATTCCGTCCCATCACAGTCTTGCTGTCCTCCCGCTCGCTCTCTTTTTCGTTTTGTCATCCTCTCGTCACGCTCCGTCCTGCTTGCGGAGGTCAGACAGAGGGACACAGGCAGCGCTGATAGGACTGGACAGGTGGCTGTGTGCTACTGAGGCTTCTGTAGTGATGGCTGAGCCAGTCTGGCCTGTCGTTGTCACAAACGCAAACACCCGCCCCAAACACACACGCACCCACCCTAAACTGTGCCACTTCTACAAAGGCGCCAAAACTGTCCATCAGCACTGTCAATTTGGAACGCCTGGCCAATTCTTCCCTTTTCGTTCCAACTACATTCCTTGCTCTTTTCCTCCTGTTTTACTGCTCACCTCAATTTTTAATTCAGTTATTTGCCTCCCTCTTTCACCCACCCTGACATTGCCTCTCTCTGACTCTGGCCCTCTGCTGACCTCACCAGGGCTGACTGTTACCTGAGAGTGAGCTAAATCATGGTCGGGTAATGGAACATGCCACAGTCTATGAGAAGCCACACTCACACACTAAAACAAAAGCCTCTCCCTTTTGGCCTTTTTCCTTTTCTCTCCGGTTTACATGTTTATCATTTGGCCCCTGTGTGAGTGAAATATAAGGCTGATGTTTTTTCTGTCAGCCCTGTGGATGGGATTGCTGCAGAATGGCAGGCGCTGGGGTCAAGAATGAGGCTGTGGCAACTCAGTTCACCTCCAGCCCTGGCTGTTATTGGCATGGAGAGTGAAAACAGGGGCTCCTTGTATCGACAAATATAGCTATAGCAAAAACGTGAATGCTCGGATATCCCTGTTTTGATGAGGAGATCGTGAAGAGGACAAAAGCATGAACGTTTCAACAAGCAACTATACCTTCAGATTTATTTTTTCATTTTATTTGTTGCCAGGCTTGTGTTAAACATGTATTGGTACAGTTTATTATCAAGCATACATTTTATCTCTTTCAGAGATTGTATGTTACCTCAGAGGTATCGGACCAACCTCTTGTCTGCTATTGGGGTTGTTGGGGTCATTTCTTTCAAGAGAAGTGCTTTGAAAAGTCATAGTACTGTTTTAATTAAGTTTCAAGTCATATAATTTATCTCACCTACCAATAACCTGAAAGATTAGACAACGATTCATTTTTAGTTTTATTAATAAAGGACTACAGTTTGTTATTTTAATTAACCCCTTAGCTGCGTGCTGGCTGGTGTGTACACTGACAAAATCTGAAATGAATGGCTTTTAAGTAATAAGAATACAAGAGAACAAAAAATATAGAAAGGAGTAACTGCCAAGCAAAATCTCTAGGCTCCAAAAGCAACTCAAGCAGCTACCAGTGCTGACTAACCAAGTCAAGGTTATTCAGAGTTAGCTTACTTGAAACCAAACATTTTCATTCTTATTCTTCTGACATTTAAACTGGTCCCATGCTGAGCTAATAGCAGAATTATGTTGGGGTGTTATTAAACCAGCAGACCTTACAAGGGCCTTATTACTGCCGTCTTCAGCAGGTCTTTGTTCCTGTGATGCTTGTGCTCATGTTTGTTTTTTAACTCTGCATTTTAGGTGAGTGAAAAGAAAGAGAAAAAAAAACAGCAGCAGTGGCTTTGATTTATTTGAATTGACAGGATGAATCCTGTTGCTGTAGCAGCCTATTCTCAAAGAGCAGATGCTGGCCCTTGACAACAGCACAGGAACAACACAAATGGTTGGTACAAATACCGACCAGGACATTTTCCTCAAATGCCTTTAGAGTTGGCGTTAAAGCTGATCTGCTACATTGGTCAAGCTAGAGGCAAAGTACGGGCAGCAAAATTTCACTTCCCACTGTATAGCATTGAGGGCCTGTGCCTTACTAAGCATTTTGCCCGTCTCATCACATTTGAGTGGTAAACACTAATGTAATGATTTGTTCCAATTTTCTCAGATAAACTATCAAGCAACGCTTCATTAAACTGCAAATGTACAATATGCAACTTCAGCCTCTAAGGGTCTCTTGACTAAAACAATAACAAAAAGCTTAAAGCGTTGGTGATCAGATCCACAGTGTTGTTTCACAAGTCCAAAAGGTGTAAGAGTTTTAGAATTGCACCGTGCTCCACAGGCCACACTAGCATGTTGGATCCTGGTCAGGTGCAACTAACTCCATACAGCCCAATGACTGTCCAGGCCAGGCCAAGGCCAGCTGGGCTTTATCTATATGGGCAGAGTCACTTGTGCATCTCTATCTTCCTCATCTCTGCCTCACTCTCTTGTATCCATCTGCTGTGAAGTCCCAATCACCGCCCCATTCCTCTCTGCCAATATCTATTCCCTTCTCAACTTTCACATCCCTATATATATATAATTTCTTCCTCCCTAGCTTGTTCTCTCTCTCTCTCCTCTATTCCACCCCCCTTACTTTCTTTTGCATTCTCACTAGTTGTTTCTTTCTGTTGTCAGACCTGAACCCATGCTTCCCATGAGACAGGCAGGTAGTGGCAGAGACAGAGAGAAAGAGAGAAAGATGAATAAAAAGAGGGGACAGACATAGACACATGAAGAAGATGGTAACAGTCCAAAAAGCTAGGCTGAAAATGTGCTAAAGCTGACCAGCAGAGGACTGCAATGCAGACATGCCAGAGTCTAAAGTAAGTGTGTATGTGTGACAGAAAGAGAGAGGGGGTAAATGTGTGAGTGTGTGTGTGTGACAAAATGCATGTGTCCAGATTGTTTGCTACGCCGCTGCCTTAATCTGATGTCCGGCTGCCACCATTAAAGCTTTTTTTATCCCGTAACACACCACACTTGTTTTATGGATTATAAATGAACTCATTATCTGTAGCGCTCATTAGCTTCAGGTCCTAATTAGCCAAAATTAATATTGTTTCCTGACAAAGACATTGGCACTGGCAAATTGGCAATTGACCTCCTTGGTCAATCTGGAGAGAGGGTCAGAGTGATGGAGGGAAGCATAAAAAACAAGGGAGGTGAGTAGGGGAGCTGGGCAGTGACAGCTGCTTTGGTTGATCAGTTTTGGACTCATCTCACACACACCCTATTCATCCTCTCTTACACTGTCCTGAACAAACTGCCTCCCTCCACCAAAAAGCAGCTAATTAAGCAGATGTGTACCCTAATTACTTTCTTCTAAGAACCGTGAAAGATTTGATTTAGAGGTACAATACAAGCTCGGTATTTTGTATGTATAGTTTGTGGAAAGTCAGTGGAAAATCAACAGCTACAAAAACCACACTATCTCGTATGCACAACGCCTGACAACAGAAAAGCCCAGGAGTTGTTTGCAACCGACTTCTCGCTGCAGACAAACGACTGCACAGAGGAACAAATAGGGGAGAAAAAGAGACAAAGAACAGGAACGTGTGCTTGGCAGAAAAAGAGAGAGAGAGTGAAAATGAAAGACAGATTGGAAAGCGGACAGACTAGACTGCCTTATTCCTTAAAAAAAATGATCCGTGCTTTTAAGGAGGCCTGTTAAATGTCAAACACCTTCTTGGCTGTGAGATAAGAGAGAGGAGTTCAATTATACCTCACTCTCTCCAGCTCACCATCCCACCAGGGTGGAAAACCACACACAAACACACACGCACAGTTTCACATGCTTTCTCAGCCTCTCACTGTGTCTACAGCTAAGAGCTATTAGCATGGATTTAGAAGACTGACACATATAAGACATTTACAGAAACCAAATTGACAACATGCTAAATAAGCAATGAGGCTACATTTCCTCACCTCGCAGTGAATGGCGACATACTGGGAGCATAATGAGAGCGTAACCAAGGTGAGAGGAGGTGAATAAGTGAGTGAGATCATTCTCCGCCGTTGGAGAAGACAGAGAGACACCACAAAACCAAAGCAGATCTGTACCACAGACTGGTCTGTAAATGGGGGACATAGAGTGCAGTCACCCCACTTGTCAATTAATCCTATCTGGCACCAGCATGCTGGCCTTTATGAGAACAAATGTCAGCTTTCAAGACAAGGACGAGATAACCTTTCTTCATAGAATGTACACCAGCCTCAAGTGACCTAAGTTGATATTACACTGCAGGCCTCTAATTTAACACACTTTCTGTTACTGCCACAAGTTACATCCCAGCAAATGCTAATGCAAAGGACAAGAACAAATTCAGATAATATGGACACTAGACTCACACCGTATATCAAGGAATGGGTTGCAAGTAAAGCAGCAATGTCTAGTAAGAGCAATATATAAATATATTTATATATAATATAAAGTCCTTTCAACACCGGTCCCTCTTGTTGTCCTCCAGACCTATAACCTTGTGACTTTCAAAGACCAATATGGAGTTTTCCTGTTTTTGCTTACATATTTCTCTGTAATTGGAAAATACTTTCAGTGGAATCAAGACCTGTGTAACAAACGACAGCAATATATTGCTTCCAGACAGGACACTAACCACCACATGCATGTCCATCATTAAAGGGGCACAGATGAAAACATATGCAAGAAACATACCCAAACAGACTCACAGACACAAACACACATACACCCCCCCCACCACCACCACCACCACCACCACTCCTGCAGCTTCCCTGCAACGGAGCAGAGAGAGGTGGTCGCTGATGTGAAACATCAATTTCCAGGTTAGCTGCTCTGCGTGGCTCAGGCAGGTATCAGCCGTGACCCACCTGGGCCAGATAAACAGCTGCAAGAAGCTGATCTGCCACCCAGCAATGCACCTTTCAGTGCTGGAGAATAGGGTAATGCGTGCTCACAAGCAAACAGTCGCACGCTCACACACACACACACACACACACACACACACAAATGTAAACAAATATTAAAATCTAAAACAATGCATAAATATTAGGGATAAATGGATAAACAACTAAAGAAAAATAATTTCAGTAAATGAATGGTTTTTTGGGAAAAACATTTCTCCAAATGAGGTTGGAAATACACAAAAACACACACATTGTGAAGCCCTTTCAGGTGGATGGTTTACCCTCTAAATACTTTGATCATCTGCTGGTACTCCTAGGATTAAAATTGGTTTAAACCTGAGGCGTCTCAAAAAGGACACGCACACACGCACACACACACACGACTCTGAGATGATACTCACAATTTGGGGTAATGTAAAAAAAAAAGAGAAAGTACAATCCCTATCAAAAAATAGCAAAGTGTTTTCTTTGATGATTCTACATGTCTGATTTCTCTCTTTTGGACACACACACACCAGAGCAATTATGGATCAGTGTCTAGCCCAGAAACAAAGGACGGAGTGACCAGCCTGGATGCTAAAAATCCCATCGACAGACGCAGACAGATTTAATGAGTGCAGGCGTCATTTGGAGCCAAAAAAGAGTGTTAACCTGTATCAGTGTGGAAGAGCCCAGCTTCAGTTAGTCAGGTAATCTAAACGCTGCCACCATCGCAGTGACGCCTGTCAGCACAGTGCTGTGTGCCTTGGCAGCGCTGCTCAACCTGGTGTCACACCACATTCCCACAGACAATTTCAATTAACTTTTACAACCTAGAGAAATATCACACACACAGCCAAGGGCTCTTCAGCATGTTTCCCCATCTTTGTTTCTGTCTCTTTGTATTCTCATTCTATGTCTGGTCAAAACACAGGAAAACTTGAATAGAATGGGCCACACCACAAAAGTAGTTGGAAAGAGGATTGCTACAGTGTGAAATGTCTAAGACAGATTCTCTGAAAACAAGTCTTACATAACATGCTGAAAATGGAGACCATGTTGAACACTGATATATCACCTCCCCAGGGTGATGTTTTAAAGGTGGATCTATAAGCACCCAACAACGACTGCTATAAACTGTAAACCGACAGTATCAGCCAGTCAAATGTGAAGGTGCAAGGTCATGGTTGGGTTTCCCCTAGTTGTAATTCACACTGCAAGTGTCTAGTCAAGAGGCAGTAAACACAGTAAACTTGTCTATTCCTCCAGCTCCTGCCACATCAGATCACTGTCTCAGCCGTCACCTTCCAGCTTCGCAATATCCTCAAAAGACAGAAATGGGCCAAACTGTTTTCAATCACACAAAAAACCCAAAAATGTTTTCTCTACATGGAAGACAAGCAGTGATTGTAATCACCCTATAAATAATTTTGTATGCCCAAAATGAAGTCAAAATATTAAACAAATTTGTATAAATATAGTCTACAATTATTATATATTACAATGTAGAAGGGACTTGAAGACTGCATACATCCGGCAAGGCTAACAGCCCAACTCACCATGTTAAAGAAAGAAAGAAAACAATGCCCGTTTACCTGGATCCGCTACAAAGTTTAATGGGTTCTTCCTTTGGTCATGCCTGGCCTCTCCAAAATATGTCATGGTAATTGGTTTAGCAGCTTGTTTAATTCTGCTAACTAACAACAAAATAAATAATACCCTCAACATGCAGTGAATCCCCCTCTTTGAGCAGGATGTGTCTAAAAGCATGAGAGAGACATTCCCTACATCAGTGTGTAGCTAAAGGATAAAATGTTGTTACGAGGACAATTTCCTGGAATGAGTTTTTGCTACACCTGCAAGAATTCAAGTTCAGTGGTGGAGAAGAAAAGTTAATCAACTTAATCTTTGAGGTAATTGTATATAAATATTACATAAATATAAATAGTTCCAACGTGTGCTAATTCATAGTAATTGTAGGTACCCAATCACATGGCTTCCATACTGACAAGTCCAAAATGTATAGTGCAAATGCATTATATCAAAATTTGATTCACTGTCATTGATTGAGCTTTCCAGGGAAATATTAAGGATTTCAACTTCCACCTCACTGCAGCAATAAAATTCTACCAACTATGCCGATAATACTAAAGTCTGAAATGAGCTATACTGTAAAGTGAAAACCTTTCTTTTAAATACTTTAAATACTGTATATTCTGCTTTTAATACATCTGAATATAACATATTCAGCTTCTAATATATCTGTATGAATGCACAACTTTAAATTATGTTAGTTTTGATTGGATCTACAGACTTCCACAAATTGCTGGGTTGTGACATCTTGCACTATTAACCTCAGATAAATCTTCTCTCAATCTTTTTTTTAAGTCTTCATATAAGTGGACTGGTTTGGCGAGGAAGGCTATTGTTGTTTGGATGATTAAACCAGGATGTAAATTGGGTTGCTAAAATGTCAGTCACCACAAACTAGAGGTAATTTTCCTGTGAACAGCTGAAATACCTGCTTCATTCTTCTCATTTTGTATAAAAACAACAATACTATTGTCTGAATTGCATCAAGACTGAACACAGGGTAAATGAATTTACATGAGTACATTCTGCAGTGCAGGTAGAGACTGAAAGTCAGATATCTTGTAAAAACAAGACAAGATCAGATAAGAGTGATGCAATTAAAGTTATGTATAAGCAGTAGTGTGTGATATATATAGTATATTAGAATACTGTATATAAAATTGTTGTATTGATGTGCAAACAAGCAAAACATTAGCGATTATTGATTTTGCAAAATCAAATCAAAAACACACCCTGAGAGTTCACACCTGTGTCATGTTGTCAACTGTCCGTGCAGTTTGCTTGTAGGCATATAATGTCACCACACCTCAAGTTACCGTAGCTGATTAGAAATGCAAGACAGGTAAAAAATGAGAGACCAAACATTGACAGAGGGCAAAATACAGACACCACCAACCGCACAATATACATTGTTAGATTTATTTGCTACATGTGATCATCCTCACTCATGTGGAGGTAGATTGGCTTCGAAAGGATAGATCTTGCTCAAAAGACATTAATGTGTAAACTATGTTTGAAATCATTGAAGACATTTGTCCACCAAACTTGTTGAACCTTATTCAAACTAACCATCACACAGAATTTAAAGACAATGAAACATTTCAGGAGTCAGCTGTCCACGACAGAGTACCAGCAAAAACAGCTCTGCCTAAAATGACTGAAGGGCGTACAAGAGTTTTATAAATGCATTTTTGAAGGATGCAAAATATTGTCAAACAAAGTCCCCAAAATATCTAGGAATAATTTATTGTAAATATCTTATGTGTGCAATGTGCAGTGTTTCTGGAAACCCAAAAGTAATGTTGCAGCGAGAGGCCAGAGTATTGTGATTGTTTGCATGGGCCATAATAACACTAACACATCACGTGCTGGGTAAGTGCAGACAATATAATGCAGTACAGCGTCATGATGGATGGTGTGTTTGCAGACACCACTGAACCGTGGACCCCATTATTTCCTGGGGGGGAGGAAGGGGGAAGCAAGGCACCACGGGGGAGAGATAAGGCATGATTGACTAAACCAAAACAGAGGTCCCTCATGGATGGAAGACTGCTGGCATTATTGGGAGCCACTGTGGGAGTCAATGCAACAGCTCAATGACAGCAGAGAGCTGTCAGAGGAAGTAAGAAGATCAAATGTATCCCCTTCCTAAAATGAGGTAGGCGAGGACTCTTCACATGGAGAGAAAAACTTCCAGTCATTATGAATATCTCCCGGACACGTTTGGACTCATCTCCTGCTGAGATCAGGTGGTTCAAACCTCAACACAGAGGGACACTTCATTTCTGCAGCTGGTAGATAGGATTTATACAACTAAGATAGACCGGCACAGACAAAGAAATAGTCACTGGCATGCACATCCGCCAACTCAAACTCACAGATGCAGAGAAGGACAAACACATTGAATTCCAATTTGGCTAAATGAGGGCTGAAAGTAGGAGCATCAACAGGCCTGTGTGCAAACAAATCTAGAGCATGTATGCTGCAGGAAAAGACAGCCCTGAATATCAGTCAACATTCAAAAACACCACATCAAATATTGGAGGGACTGCCCCCTCCTCCTCCTGACAATACCCTGATTACCACTTCATTTTATCTCCACTTATCCGTACTTATTTCTCTTTTTATGTTTCCGCCATCTGATCTGCAGCAGTGGAGGACAGATAGTATTCTTGAATGTCTTGTCCAGAACAATCTGTCAGTGAGGTAATTTGAGACATTTTAAATGTCAAAAAGAAGGTTCCCACTCATTCTGAATATTTTACTCTAGACTTCCGCTCCTAATGAATAAAACTTAATATCAAGGGGAACGTTTTAGCCCTTGGGCATAAAGCAATGAAGGAATATAGCAATTCTCCACATGTTTTATGTTTGTTTTTCTTATGTTAATCTTATGTCAAAATTGATGGATGAGGTCCTGTCATTGCTTTTTAATATTTTGTTGCAGCAATTCTCAGCATGTGTTGTTTAACACATTCTCTCTTGCCTTTCCAAATAAATGTCATATTTACTAACACTGTTCATATGAATCACTATTGGTCATGTATCCAAAAGTAGGTTTATTGAGCATTAATGATCTTCTGCAGGAATACACTTCACACTTGATGAGTTCGACACATTCACACACAGAAACCAAGTCTGATTTGTTGTTCGCTGAGCACCACCACTTACCATGGCTGCCCCCAAAGAATCCAAATGTCGTTACTGGGATATTTCAATGATTAATGTCATCTAGATTTTCAGATCCATGTACATATTTACCTCAACGTATTTGTGATATTTGTATTATTAATATTTAATTGTTTTTTCCATAATCGAGTACTAAATTGATGACAATGTGTCTGAGTGAAATAGAAAATAGTTCAATGGGGGAAATCTATTGATGTTAACAGAGAGTTTTTTCTAAATCTGAAATGTGTTTTATCGCTCATTGATGTAGCAGCTCACGCCCAACAGATAAAAAGGGGCATGCTTGGCTCTACTCAGCAGTCCTGGGTAAATCAGCCGATTTGCAGCGAGAGAGTCGGATATGTAGGAGGCTCTACCACCAGGTAAAGGTCTGACCAATCAATTGATCAGCAGCAGAAAAAACTCCTCCACTTAGTTAAAGGTCCTTTATCTCCAGCCAAGTGTCATGAACTGGGAATCAAATATAGGTTCTGAAACACTAAAGGCAAAAGCCTCAAACCAATATTTGCAGCCTTTAACATAAAATGTTCAACAGTAATGTCTTCTAAAAAGTGTAGCGATACATCACATTTTATCACATTTAAGTTGATATAGCAAACCATAGTTGCCCATTACACATCTAGCAGTTATGGAGGACCATTAGCTTTTTATTTGGAGTCGTGTTTCTTGCCAACTGGTAAACAGAAGAGTCACTTCTTTGTACTCTGTTTTTGGTCTCCATCAACACCTGAGGGAAATATTTGGCTCTGTAGCAGCTAAATACTATGTTCCCTAGTTAGGTAGGTGTGGGTGTAAAGGTGTATTAAAAACAATAAATACAAAGCAACTCAGCATTGATAATAGCCAACAAAAATAAATATATTGTGCTCATCATGTTTCACAATTTCATCATAAAATAGATTATTAATGTATTATTATTTTTGCTGTATCCTTTATGAAATTGTCAAATTATAAAAATGATTTTATTGAATTATTATCTATTTTATTTTAATTGTAGAGCAGACATTGAATATTTAAGAGGGGGTAGCATCTCTGTAGTGTTAACTGTGTCTGTCTGCTGTCTGCTGGGGCGTAGGTACTATGTGATGGGTTTTTATGGCAGCTTCTTACAACAGCTAAAAACAACACAGTGGAAGCAGTGGGGAGTGGCAACAAATGTAAATGTACAGACTGGCTAGCTATTACAATAAGCCAAAATTCAATATAAAGCTCAAAGCAGCGTAGAGCTGCATATTTGGGTGAAGATTCACTGTAAGTTCATCACTATGGCCGCAGTTTAAATTGTTTCCACTTTTTTATAATGTAATTTGATACGTTCTTATTGTAAAATATTTGTAACGATGGCTTCAAGAAATGATTGCGCAGTTGCACAATTAAAACGTTATACTTCATCCACAGTGGATTTGTATAGTTCCTCAAAGGGATTACTGACAGATTTATTGATTAAACTGACTAACATCACTGAACTCAAAAATATTTATGCTTCGTTACAGGCAACTTTGCTTTCAAATATTGGATGAAGCTTCAATATTGGGATACATCCGTCCAATCAAGATATATGAGTCCTCACATCAGCAAACAATAAATCTACAATAGCTAGCAATAGTTATGAATGCTGCTTTGTTTATGAGGGCGGACAAGGCGAACACCGTCAATATACTGAATCAGGAAGCTGTGAAAGGGAGGCAATGTCCACAGGAGGCCATAGTTGATGTAGATTGTGCTAGTGAGCCGAATTGGCTGTGGAGAGAGTACGCCGACATTATCAACACATTTAGAGGAAGGCTTTAATAAGTCGTTCCTTGGGGCTACTTCCTTCTCCTTAATTGTTATTGAATTAGGAATGTTACAGAGCTAAATTAAAAGTGCAAGGTATTTATTGTGAGGGAGCAAAGGGGAACACGGAAACAGAAAAGGAGAGAGAATAAGTTGTACTTGTTGCCCCTGGTATATTTGGCTATAACTCTAATGCACAGGACAAAATCTAGCTGGCAAAAGAGCCCTGCCTCTGAAGCCTCATTTCTCTACAAACTTAAAATAATATAAGTAAGAAAATATACTGTAAGAATTAGAGGAAGTAATACGGTTGATTAGGGCTCATACAACAGGTGGTGTTCTGTCTGGTTATACTGAAACTGCTAGTACCATTTTGTTTCCACTATGCCTTTCTGTTGAAAATGTGCATATGGAACATTAATGACTCACAATGACTAAAATTACTTTTATTCATGTAATGACTAATGAATACAGCCAGAAACCTCTGCTCTAGAATGCTTCTTACTTTCTCTGTTAAAAAAGAAGAAGAACTTGAATGTACACAATTGCTTATCCCCTACAAATGAAAGAGTTGTAATAATGTTTGCACAATTTAAACTTTTTAATTTCATCAGACAGTGAGGCCTTATGCTCAATTGGCATAAAATAAAAGATGAGCAGGAACCATCCCAGCAGAGTGTGGAAGTTTCTTATATTTAACAAATGTTGTGTTCTTTCCACAAGTTAATTACTCAGTAGAGAGCTTAATCTGCCGAATCAGGGCCAAAGTGGATTAGGAAATGAGAGTGTTTAATCAAAGTGTTCTCTCAGTCTAATTACACATCCCATTTCCTGACAACACATACTGTTATCTGCCACTGCATTTAAACATCAGCTCCTCTGTTTAGCTACCCCCCCTAAGAGTGAATGATCCCACTGCCTGGATGTGACAAAAACCCATGAAATGTAAACACATCAATGCACTCAGTGAAATATTCTTATACATATTGAAATAAATCATTGTATCACTGCAGCATTCAACAGAACACTAATGTAGCCTAACTACACTTCCCAGGCATTATCCAGGCAGTGGGAACTAAAGAGCCCCTCTTAGGTTTATTGGATCAAAAAGAGGTTGTTGTTTGGAAGACAGTGAAAATGTTGGACTCAGAGGTAAAAGACAGCACATAAGTCAGAGGTGGGTTCATGCTGAGTGAGGGGCATTCTCCCATTGTGTTACATGTGCCTTTAAAAGCACACATCTGTGCAGCATCACTCAAACACTTTGTGTTGGTTCCTGAACCAAACCCCCTTGCTGGGGAGAGGAGGAGACGGGTGGGCGCAGTCTCAGATCAAATATCCATGCTGTGTTTGGATGTGTTCCCTCGTCTCTCTGATAAATAATCATGTGCTCCTGCCTGCCATACGAGCTGAGGCGATACTGGCTCCAAGGTGATGAGCTGAAGTCATTGATCTGCTGCCTAGCAAGGCCAAAAGTGCCACAAGTATGTGCACATATACACGGACCAGTTTTAACTGAGGAAAGACTGCATTCTAATCTCTAATATACAATATCAATAGCTCTGTATGTGTCAATTTGTTATTAGACAAAATAGCACAAACTGGTGTCACCTCACGCAACCTGCAGACATGTACCCTATGATGTTACATCATCAACAGGACTTCAAACAACCTCAATGGTAACTGAATGCGACCAGTCAAGGTGGCTGTAGAAACCTGATCACTGTGCTCAAGTCATGTAGTTTGACTTTCAGTCAGTCTGACAGGTGCTCATTTATGCTCTTCAAATTTGTGGTAAAATAAAATTATGGCCTAACAAAGTAGAGAGGATGGTATGAATCTTTGAATATGATTAATCCACATCCATTGTGCCCTGAAAGCTCAATTTAACAATCCTTTATTCTTTGGACAATTATTGCATCGAACCTTGAGATGAGAAAATATGTATTTTTAATCTTTCTTCACAAATCAAGAATAAGAATGATTTTAGTACTGAAACTTTTTCTGGGCTCAGTGTTGGATAGTAAGAGGTCTGAGGAAACGTGTGGACGTAAAGGACATTATACCATTTTTCACTATGTAATATAGTGCAAACTATAATACAGTATCGTACAAACACACAAATACTTGACTTTAGTGTGTGCTTGTGTGAGAGAGACAGAGAGTGTGTGGCTTTATGAATTAGGGGGCCACCTATACGAGGACATCTGCTGAGCTAATAAACAATAATCTTGACAAATTATCACTGTCCAATCACTCAGGCCGACCTCATGATCACACCACTGAAGAAGCCATCACAGGCCGGGCCAGGGACGTGACTGACAGCCCTCTGGACCGTTGGAAGGTGTTGCTGGACTGAAGCCCAGAGGACACAATGATTCATGGGCAGAGGGCAACCTGGACAGAGTGGTTAGGGAAATTAGCAGCGCCACCCACCAACACACCCATGCCCTTCATTGGTCACAACACCAGCTGACTGAAGAGATGGCCTTCTGCCAGAAACTGCTTAGTGCTGCTGGACAAAGATGCCAAACCAAGCAACTATGAAGGCAATGTTGTTTGGCATGGTGATGATGATGATTTACAGTGGGCTCAGTGGGATACTGCAACCTTTCCTGGGTGCAGTACAAACCATTCCACTCAGATGATAATGATACAGATGATGCTGAAGGCAATGGTTGAGTGGGATAGTGATGCTGATGGACGCTTGGTGGTGTTTTTAATGTTCATGTGTCCAAGAAAAAAATGTGGAGAAGATCAAAATGATATGTTGCCTGTTCCTGTGACATGTAACCAACCGACAATTTTCAGGGTGTAGACGTGGATAAGCAAGCGCTGCACGATTTAGACCGGGAGTGTTGATGGACTGGCAGAGTGTAAAGGTCATATGATAGAAAAAAAACAATCTTCTCGAAAATCAATCCAATATTACGGATTTTAATTCCAAGTCACTGACACCCTCAGAGATGATGAAAGCTAGACATCTCCAAATTGCCCTGTCAATCACTGCGACCAACAAAAATGACAAAAAATAAGTAAGAGGAGGGAATAATAGATCCTGGAGGAATCTGACTCAACCGTGTTTGGTGTTCATACCATAATCCCCAACCACCACTAACAGCACTGGGACACAACATATAAGCAAGCTTATAATAGAGTGGAGATATCAAATCTGGCTAAACTCTTTCATCCAAACATCAACAGCTGGGCAATATATCCAGGGCATCCAGGGTTTCTTTTGTGTCAGCTCAGCTATACTGCATATTATAGAGACCAACTCAAATGACCAGGAGTTTCCCTTGCATCCATACATACATTTCCATCACTGTCAGGGTCTATTATGGCATCTCTCTTTTACTTGTTTTTTTACTTTCAGTTTGCATTCCAGGGATACAGACAAAAAAACATTTCTGTGCAGTGAAAAAGCCATTCACACACACAGCTTGACAATATAGACATGTCAAATACAACATGCTGACAATCCACAGAGACTCACCGATGGGCATGTCTTCATAGATGAGAAGGTAGGTCGAGAAGAAGTAGTTCAGGAAACGTGGTGGGTTGTTGGAGCCTGTGATGAAGAGAAAAAGGATAAAGATCATTCACATTATAGCTTGAAATTATTTATTACAATTTTTTAAGCTGTTACATCAATATATTGACTATCATGTGTATTTATTTCACATAATTCAAACTCTCCCTGGTACTGAAAGCTTTTTCATATGTTGCTCTTAGTGTCTGATTGGTCTTTTGTGTATAAGAAATGATGCAGCAACAACAGTTTACAAAGTTGTGGAACTGTATGGAAATACCATAAATATAACAGAAAAAGCTGGCATCAGATTTGTGCATCTCATGCTAGTGCATACACTCTTGTTCTACTGTTTAATGAACACAGTTTACACACTGCTTCGGAAAAAAAAAATAACACATTGCCCCTACCTCCACAAGGGGGCTGTAGCAAATTCATTCAGTATATTACACCATAGGAGTGGTGGCTTACCATTAAAAAAGACCAGGCAATATTATTAGAAGCTTTCAAAATGTAGAAATGTCAAGCACTAAAGGAGATTGATGAAGAGAATCTGTTAACGTTCAGTCTGTCTTCAGTCTGTATTACATGTTTCTGAAGTTATCCACGCATTAAGCAGGATTATTGTTTTTGCAGAGCAGACTATTACCCATCGGCCAGTTTGAAGACTGACATATTTAAATGTTCTGCTCTTCTGTAATTGTTTCTTCTGATCCTACTCTACCGACTGTGTCTCTGTCAAACATACTTCTGCAGCACATCAATTACAGAGAGACAAAAACGCTTTGCTTCAATATCAAAACAGTGTAAGCAGTGAACATCTATTACACACAGAGCATTGTATTGTTGTCAGTTTTATGGATTAATATTTTCAGGCTTTAACTTGAACAAAATGTTTACATGGTCTGTCTGTAGTCATTTATGCCTCAAGAGACCATGACAAATATTCATAACCATGTTAAATCTTCAGTCTGAGAACTCATGCTTTTTCATTTGAAAGACATTCAGATATTTATTTGGATCTACATCAAATTTCGCTAACTCATAAATATCCATCCCCTATATATGTCTGTTTTTGATGTAGAACATGACGCAGTATTGGAAAGAAACAGGGTTTAACCGGGTTTAGTGGCATTTAAAGAAACCTACATAAACCTGCTAATTTCTTTAAAAAGAGGTAAATCTTGAAATAAGTGGGTCCACCCCCTGATCCGGAGAAGCACCAACATTTAACTGGTAGACCCATACCACATCATTCCATCAAGATTAGTGGTAATCCATTCAGTAGTTTTTGTGTAATCTTGCCAACTAACTAACAAACAAACAAACAAACAAACAAACAGGGATAAAAACATAAACTCCTTGGCGGAGGTAATAGCAAATAAATGGGGACTACTCATTACCTGAGTTTGTTTTAACAATGTACTTTCAGGGTTAGGGTTAGTGGCCTGTTAAAGAGTTAATGCTCGTCTGTGTTTGGGCAGTGTCCTGTGGTGTCAGAAGCGAGTGTGATACAAGCTGTTTTGTTGGGAAGATCAGGGAACAAAGCTGACGGTCTTTGATCAGCTGAGCTGGGCAGCAGACCACAGAGACACGGGAGTGAGAGAGGGGGAGGCCAGCCTGTTTGAAGTGAGAGTGCTTGATGGAGTGAACCGGTGCTTTGAAAGAGAAAGCTTTTCATTCAGTCATGTGCCTGTCTGTGCGGAAGAAGATGCTCATCTCTTGGTGGGTGACAAGGACACGGAGCCCGCTTCATGGGTGGTGGAGAGGAGCATCTCATCTCCACCTGTGGCTTAATTACTGCATCAGGCTTATATAGTGGAATGCAGATAGATAACAGCTACAAAATAATCACAGGCATGATCATCAATTTAATTTACTGGATCGCCAAGGTAATGCTCAAGAGGAGCACAGGGTCAGTGTGCTAATGGCTTACTTAGAGAAAGAAAAGGAGGGGGCCAAAACAAGGTGTGAGATTAGAGTGGGAGGCGAGAGGGAGGACAACTCAAGAGATATGAAAGCCTTGATAAAGTTATTGTGCTTGATGGAAAGAGGTTGTGGCATTCACTTAATAACTCTCCCGCTGCAATTTTTGATGCGAGTTGTGTGTGATTGGAGGCGTCTCCTGCCCATCACCATGAAACAGTTACCGGAGCTTTTGCAACATCATGAAGCTCTCACTCTTGAGCTCTCACAGAGACATACACAGCAAGGAGGCAAATATTTTTGAGTGTGTTTTAGGCTGAACAATAATGTTGAGACATAATGCAAAACAGATGAAAAGAGAGCTGAAAAAAAGGAGAGAAAGAGTAAAGGAATGGAAAGGGAAGAGGAAAAAGAAAAAAGAAAAAAGAAAAAAGAAAAAAGAAAAAAGAAAAAAGGAAATAGACTAAATACAGAGGCTGAAGGAAAAGGCTGTACAAAAAAAAGGGAATACATGATGTGTAGAAGGTAAGACAGTGAGACAGAAAATCTCTTCAGGCTGTAAATAATGAAGAACTGAGATGTGGGAGAGGTACTGTAAAATTCTGCTATCAAATCTTACTATAGCCTGGAAGCTTTTCATATTTTATCAAGTCACTGATAAGTACGCTACAAATATTTTTATTTCTCATCCTGAATTTGACTAACAAAGGTTGTTTTATGGTCAATCGCTGATGCCACAGTGATGATTATTTATTCTGGGATGTTTGACCGACTGACAATGACCCTTTTTAATTATTCTGCCTCAGATTCACACTGCTGCACAGATTTACTACCAGAAAAAAAACTCTACTTTTTACTTTCTGCCACCAAGAAGCGACACTGGCCTAAATGTTGATAGGTATTAATGCACTTTAAAGCTGGGGTTGGTAATCCTGGTAAAGCTAACAAGAGTAGGCTACACATTTAAAAAAAAAATGCAACCAATACTTCCAGCACCTCCCATCTGCCCTCTAGTCAAAGCTACAGCCCCAAAACACATGAACGAGCACTGACAACGGCTAAAGGCTGCTACACACTAGAGGCTTTTTAGCTCTTGACCAATTTAACACATTTGTTATCTTATAATCGTCAGAACGCACACAACCTAAATCGGCCCGATTCTCCTCTGTGTGCAGTGTGCAGACGCCTTAAGTCAAGGTTTTCATTAACTACTGGCTATCTCTGTCTCTGATGTAGTGGTGTTTATAAGACTCATGTCATATGCAGTGAGAGCACAGGCAGGGTGCACACAGGCAGGCATGTCAGTTAGTGACAGACAAGTACACCAGCCAATCATTTCATTTGGTCCAAATTTTTCCTTTTTTCTTTTTAGTCAGAAGACTTAATTGATGGCTATCAGGAAGTGAAGAGAATATAAATAACCAACGCTTCCTTTAATATTGGCTTTACAGTTGTATAAATCAAGAGTGTAAATGACTTTCCTTCACAATCACCACTTCATAAATCCTGTAAATAATATAAAAATATGTGCACTGGTATATACAATAACTGTCCTTTTATTCCAAAAATCATAGAGAAAGCAAGGGGAAGTCCATATAATAAAAGCCGTGGAGGGCGGGAATGGATGAACCCGGTTAAAGAAGAACCGCCCACACGGGACGCTGTGAAGTTAAGCGAACGCGCACTCAATGAGCCTGGGATCATTTCATTAATTTCATTGGTTGACCAGTTGTCAACACTACACCTGGCATTCTATTGGTTGGGCAGGGTTGTTGCACAAAAAAATCTAAGAGCAGAGGAGAAATCTGAGAGCAGACGATTCACAAGTGCACAGAAAGCAGCCAGAGTGCGGAGAGAGGCTGAAGCTGGAGCGCAGGAAACCCGTGCAAGCAACAATATATCTGAGTGCAAGCACACAGTTTGAGCAGAAGCAGAGCAAATTTAAGTGCAAACAAGGTCTATTTGAGTGCAAGGGCAGGGTTTTGATGAAAAGTAATACACAATCTGAACATAAATTCAACAAGTCATGCTCTCAAACTGAAAGACCACGCTCTTGAATAAAGATAGGAAAAAAAGCTCCAATCTCTTCTCTCTTAATAGTCAGGAGGACTCACCTTCACACACAGAGTGGAGAATGAGGAATGGAAGAAGGAATTTGGCAAATGTCATCGTGCCGCCTAAATCCACACTCCACGACATCACCTGCACCTGAGGGAACAACAAATACAGAGTACAGTCAGTTATTTGATTGGCTGATTATCAACATCGCTGTTTCAGTCTAGCCACGAAATGTCCAAAGACATTTCAGCTCCTTTGCGTTGGGTAATTATAGTGTAAGTAAGCAGATGTGATCGATATAATTAGATGACAGGAAAAAGATTCGCTAAACACCATGTTTCAAGCAGGTGTTTTCTGTGTGTGTGTGTTTGCTTGAGGGTGGGGTGTTGGGGTGAATGTTAATTTACAGCAACAACTCATTTACAGTGATCACAGCTCACTACCATAATCAAGACGTTGCACGGTTAATTGTCTGATGAAACAGAACTGTGTCCTGTGCAAAATGGAAAGGTGTAAATGGCCTTCTCATGATGTAATGGGGCTGCTTCACTGGACCAATTATGAGGTCAGAATAATGATGGCAAACAATCACACGTGGAGAGCACAATGAAGATTTTTATTGCATATTCATTCACAGGTATTTACTGCCACTGTTGGAAACCTTCAAAGACAAACTAGCAAACATATCATAAATATGTGCTTTATGATATTTCCCTCCTTCTCTTCATCTCCTTCTTCCCGCTCCCTTATTCGTTCCTCTCGCTACACTGTCACCACTTGTCCCAGCAAGTTCTCATTGGTCAGCAAACCCATTCACTGGCAATTTAATTTTAAATGGTAATGTTTCTAAATTCCCTTTCTCCCCCAAAGCCGACTGTGCACCAGCTCATGGTAAACCTGTGCTGAGACAGGTCCGCTTGTCCTTCAGGTATATGTGATGGCAGCAAAAGCTGAATAAACTACAGAAAACCCATGTGATAAGCAGTGCAATACAATACATTGCTTTGTGTAGCTGCTTGCTGTCCCTGTCGCTGTGTTGCGATTGCAGATGTACAGAACCTGGTGAATTCAATTCTAACAAAGCAGCTGAGATGTACAGGTGAGTGAGAAAGAGAAGCAAGGTAAAGAATAGACTGTTATTGCTTATGGTATATAAATATACATGTGTGTATGTGTGCGTGCGTGTTTATATTAGCTGTGCATGTGTGTCAGTTTGAATAGGCATATTTGTTTTCATTAGGATTCTTGTTTCCTCAGCATTATTGCATTTCACTTTCTGTAATGCAACCTGCATGGGTATTTCAGTTACTTATGTTTTACTCCATTTCCTCCTCATCTCCTTTCTTCCTCTGTCTTTGCTTATACTAATTAATTTTTCTCTCTAGCTGGGCCCTGAAAACTTTGTCTCCACCTATATGCCCTTTCCTCATTTCTTGTCCTCTGAAATACACAAGTGGTCCTTTAGAGAACGATATTATATTAACTCAGTAGGAAGCTCAGATAGAAAGCTGTTGACAACAGACAAAACAGAGTAAACATTTCTTCAACTTGGCAGAAATCTATTGCCTTTTCTCTCTTCTCATTTTCTGTGTATCTAAAGTGTTGCACTTGGATACCCCTGAGCAATTAAAATACTGCCATTATCCAACCTATAACTACAACACAGAAAGCAACAAGACTTAAGTTTTCAAAGTCTGTTTCCTCTTTGATGATCTGTGTTGATCAGTCTGGAGGTGGATCAGTAAACTCATCTATACTAAAATAAATATATTATTGTAATATTAAATATAATATTTTAAACTCTGTTGAACAAAAACACATTTCACTAAGAATTTGTTTTCTCTGTACCTTGTGCATGATGTATACTGTTCTAAATAAAATCTGACCATCCTCTATTGAAAAATCCATCACTGTTGGTATAGGATGTGGTACAATATGATGCCTTTAAATTGAGTGATATTCTATATATATATATATATATATATATATATATATATATATATATATTGCATTACACACTCACACACACTCCTGTCTCTTCACCATCTTTCATCGAAATGCTAAAGGACACTTGTGAGATGACAGAGCGGTGAATATGAGTGAGGGATACAGGTTAAGACGTGTTGAGATTGAGAGAGCTGAGGCAAACACAGCATTAGGATCGCTGCTTTAATAAAGAACATTCTCACATAGACAGCACCACCACAAAGTCACAGATGCACTGTACAATAAACTACACCACTAGGTGGTCACACCAGTCTGCATCTATAACCTATTTTTCTGCTTCTAAGTAAACAGCAGCTCTGAACAAATTAAAAACATGACTGTTATTGATAATAATGTGCTGAATATTTTATAATAGATCTATTATTTGTACTCAACATTTAATCTTTTCTGTATATAACATAGGTTGATTTATTATATGCATGGTCTTTATTTAGATTGCACTTTGTCTCTGCTGACTGGTTGTTTTTTGGGAGAACACAGCAGTATTTAGCCAAGTTTCAAGATCAGTGCTTTAAAATTGTAAAGACAGTAATTTTTCATTTTGACTCAGTGTACTTTGCTAAGATACATGTGTTGGCCAAGGTTTATCCTCCGCAGTTTTCCGCAACTTTACCATTTTCTATTACTGAATGCAAGTCTTTAACTTTGCATGAAAATTTAGAAACTTAAAGAGAAGCATGTTTTTTTTCCAAAACGACAGTATATTGTTGTCAGTAGTTCTCCCAATTTGGGATTGATCTGTCCAAAGTGTGACCATATGCAAAAAGGACATTGTTTCAGAAGAAGACTAGTGAGTTTGCTAAATATCATTTAGTATCTTAAGCACCACAAACAGAATTCCATTTTGTTGGTGTATGTTTGCAGCAATCACCTCTGCAGATACGGAAAGTCTGAGTCCCAACAAATCAAACTATCTGCAGACTCACAGCTAAGTGGAAAAACAATGTTTCTGTGACTTGGGTGAACTGACCCTCTAAAAGCCTGGTCTGCTAGTTTGGTGTTACTCAGTTGACTATATTCATAATTCGTCTATTGTTATGTTTTAGTTTATTTTTCGAGTTTTTACAAGGGTGACTCAGGCTATTGTGTGACCATACAATGTGGCACACAGTATGTACCACTGCAATCACTTCAGTATCAATGTGGTAAAAGGAGAGTGGAAAAGGTGAGGGCTGGCAATCAAACTGTCAAGCACATCAGGAACAATGGACCCAGTGCTGGCTTCTTTGATTGACTTAATATGAACTATACTTAAACTGCAGCAAATTTCTCAGATTATTCACTTCATTTTTCTGACATTCAATATTAAACTGAAGAAACGACAGGCAGGCTCAAATGAAAAGCAAAGAAACTTGTATAAGCACACACCTTTTAACATAAACAAACGTAGCAATTTGTTTTGCTTTGCAAGGAGTTGTCCATTAATCAATCAATTCCTTAAAATGATTCTAGGTTTTTAAATAAGACTCTTAAATCACAGACTGTGCCTTTAAGAAATAGAGCAGGAATGCTATTGAGCATAAAGCAGACACATTAAATTAAATTAAACTCCTTGAGGTGGAGGTAAGTTAATAATTAGTGCAAAAGCATGATCTCCCAGTCAGACAGTATCAAATGCTCCAATTAATCAGTTATGGATGAGAAGTTAAACTGCTGAGGACAGGGCTGAGTCAGAAGGGGCCTCACTGTCCCACTCAATTGGATATACTGTCACCATTTATCAATCTCTCACTTTCTTTAGCTCCTTCTTCACTTTGTCAGGGGACCTTTAAACCAGCACCCTCATCTCACCCACTTCCATTTCATTTGCATGTTCATGGGAAAGGTACGCCACATTAAGTGCTACACCAAACCAATTAGCAGGGACTACAGGCAAGTTATGAAACCCTCCAAAAGTGAGTCTACAGCCGCGCTGACTTTACTTGTGCACAGTGCAAACCATATAGTATTTATAAGGAAGGGCAACATGTCGGGCTCCCCAAAAGTGTATCCAAAGTGTCCCGATCAGCACCTTGAGGCTGGCTGCTGTGTAGGTTATAAACCCTGCCTCTTGATGTTAGTAGGTAGGACATGGACCAAACTAAAAGTCAAAGTACATGGTAAATACTTTATCCTCTACAATGGTTTCTGTCATTTACAGTTGTTCATATCATTTTGATGTTTGTTCAAGTGTTAATTTTTCCTATAAATTTGGTTTTAATTACTTATGCGATGCTATACAAACAATGTCATAATTGACAGATGACCCTGACTCACTGACTTGTGAAGTTACGACGGTACCGTATAGGCATAGAGAGGAGACATAATCTCAAAGCATGCCACATACTTTTTAGCTGAGTGCGACTACAAAAAGTGTTACACAGAGTGGGAGTGGGGAGAGTCTGGTTTGAGAAAAGGCCCAGAGTCACTGCTAATCCTCTTCTCATCCCTCTCACCCACAACATCTCGCACCAGCCTCTCACTCTCCGTGTGCCTGCCTTTTTCTGTCCGTTTCCCTTTGTTTTTCCACTCGTTTTAGTCATTTCAGTCTCTCTTTCCTGTTCTTGGTTTTATCTACATTGGCTCATGTCTCTTCCCCTTTCATTTAGCACACAGCTTGGATTGTCCATATATATTTCCGGTAGTCATTTCAAACACTTCTTCTCTGTACTGAGCTTTGGCACATAATTATGTCTCCAGTGTCCTGATGTAAAATGTCAACAGAACAAACATGTCTCCTGTGGGCAATGTATCTGTTGTGTTGTCTTTTTATGCGTGGATACAAGACAAATTTGACTACACTCGAAGACTAATGTAACAGTAAATTGTATCTTAAGTTTCTTTAGGATAGCCTTTGTTTAGGTTACAAGACCTATAATTCACCTGTGATAAATCACTGTCTCACGCATGGGCAGCAGGATTTTAAAAACCAAAACTATGTTGTGACCATTAAATTAAATCCAATGTTTACACCTGTAATTCTTGTCAACATGCCCTAAATCCAGATTTAAAGTTGGACTATTTTAAGGCTGTAAATTACTCTTAGGAAAACATTCAGCTCCCACTGGGCAAAGATTAGGGTGGCTGAGATCCAGGTCTATTTAATGAGTTGTGGTTGTATAGCTTATCTGACAGTAATGTGTGATTAAGGCAGTGTAAAGTGAAGAGTAATATCTGGACCTGCTGTGCTCTCTCCAGAGAGAGCCTGCCTGCCCACATGGCTGTATCTCCCATCTTACAGCACTCAATATTATTGATTACATGGCAATTGTGTCTGACTTGCCTTAACCTCAAAGGCACCCTGCTCCGAGTGAGTGGTGGGCCTCAGCCGGCAGCCAAATCTGGATTATCACAGCAAATCAATGGCAGATTTCTGCCTGCACTCTGTCCTCATGAAAAAGCCATCACTCATTAGCACAGTGATCACAGACAGATTAGCAGGCATTTGGCTTTGTCAGGGTGGAGCGAGGGACAGCACTGCTCTGATGAGCTGAGTAATGTCTTCTTTCCCGCCCTCCTGATCTCTTCATCTCCAACATGACATGACTTTCTGAAAGACTGACTCAGCAAACCTCACTCACAGGATGTTATTTGGACTGCAGAGCATGTAGTGCTTTGAGTGGAAATGATAATCACACTGGCACTGTGAATTGATGCTGAGTAAACTGTTGACTTTGACCAGGTCATATGTAGAACTGCTTGGGCTGATGATGTCCCACTTTCTAACAAAACTAACTAACTAACTAACTAACTAACTAACTAACTAACTATCTCTCTCTCTCTCTCTCTCTCTCTCTCTCTCTCTCTCTCTCTCTCTCTCTCTCTCTCAACAACACACATGTCAAACAAACACAATGCTAGTCACTGCATGGTGGTGGTTTGTTTCCAAAGTAGCAACCAAATCTCAAGAACCATATAAGGAGTCCTCTAACTTAACTTCTTGCACACTTAACCAAATATTACAAGGTGATTTAAATGTTAATGAATTGGAAAATATGAGCTTCAGTCTCAGCAGAATTGAAGCAGGTCTCTGCTGATAGGCTTCTTCAGAATATAGCTCAATAAAATATCACTTACTCTCTGTCCTGCAAACAGAAGATAGAGGACTGTAGGACACATGCCAAGCCAAACTCTGATATTCCACTGGAGATGCTGCCTGCATCTTCTTTGATCCTGTATGAACTGATAGTAAAGCTTCACAAAACACTGTGGGAGAGACAGGGCAGCTTACACAGACCCTGGGGAGACAGTAATTATCAGGCGCAGGATGGGAGCGCTGCGAGGTGCCACATAACTGCACCCTGTCACAAAACTCTTGAGAAGGAACAACACACACATCCCTGCCTGTGTTGACCAACACCATGATGTGGGTGTATATGAGCGACATGGGCCCTGAGGATAAGTGCTGCTTGGGAGTACAAAAGGTAGCAAGAAGCCTCCTGATATGCAACATACTGAGACACTGCAAGGTAGAGGAGTTAATAGGGAGAAGCTGTGTCTGCAACATGAAACCACAATTAAGACTGATTAAAGATTGATGGTACAGTGATGTGAGGTAACATGTTATTGGCACTTTCATTCTGTGGAAAAGTTACTATATTTTAGTTCAGCGTATGTGCATAGTGCTCAGGTAACAGTAATGTGGAAACCATAGGGAAGCATTATTTATTTATTTATTTACATAAATTACCAGTCCCCTTGTGAAACTATACATTGTATATTCCCTCAACAAAAATTCAGTTATTTGTATATGGGATGAATGTTGTATTCCTTTTAAAAGGAGAATTCTTGGCCAGTACATTACAGTGTCAAAGTTGAGAGTCAAATGTAGAAAAAATAAGTCACAGTAAATGTTTGTTTAACCCTAAATGGCTCCTTCTGTTACTGGAACTGCTCACCTCCTGGCCAGAGGACATTTGGATACATCCAACACTGATCACTATTGGCCTCCATTGTATGTTTTACCCTGCTCAATTTAAGATAATGACTGAGCAGATAAACTACTTTTATGGATCTACTATACTACAATTTTCCAAAATAGTAAACTACAATAACAAATTGGTTTAATGTTACTTTGCAAAAGAACGGAGACAAAAAAAATCACTACTTTTATGAATTAAATTAGTTTAACTGGTGTAAATAACCAAAAAAAAGAAAAAAACAGGACATACCAAAGATCTTACAAAAGGTGTGTAGGAGGTGTAGCATGTCTGCTGCTGCAGACCTCTTTGCCTGAGTGCAGACTGACAAAACAATCTCTGATTTTAGGCTTTTAGTGGTTTTGTGGACAAATTGTAGTGAGAACATAATGATACACTCCATGACTTTTCTCTCATCCATCTACTGATAAAAACAGCACAGATCAATATGCTGTCATGTCTCTCTTGTACTCTTCTCTATTTTTATTATACTGAGTCCCAATGTTTTTAGCTTCACCCCTCCTTTTCCATGCAGACGGTATCCAACAGTTTTTATGAGACAATGAGATGTACCGTTAATGAGATCTCCCTGTTTTATACTGTGATCACAGCATTAGCATGCAATTTGTCTCAATGTATTTGCCTCTACTCTATTATTTTTCTTTCTCCCTCACTCACACATTATGCCACTAACCAAATTTAAAGCCTCCATAATGTCGACTGATTGCCTCTTTCCCAAATGTTTATGTTTGTCTTAAATGTCTGTTTCTTAGCCAGACTTGCTTCTCACTTGGCCATTACCCGCTGCAATGAGCTTGGCAAAGCTGTCCCAACAGAGACGTGTGTGTATATCAGACAACATAAACACAGACAGCTGTGTCAGAGGGCAGCCGATAGGCTGTAGAGACTCATTCATCTCCTTTTGTCTCTCTCTCTGTTAGGACACAGTCATTCTACCCCACCAAAAGCTGACTGTTTGTATCTCAGTTGAAAGATCAAAACACACCATTTAGTAGCTCCTCTTCAGCACAGATGACCTTTGCATCTCAACACTTCACCTCCCTCCTCAGCCTTGCCTCCCATTTTACCTCAGCCTCATTGTCTTTCCTCCCGTCCCCTCTCTGTACTGTCTCCGCACCGTTTCAGCCCCACTTCAGGGCATCATTCATTCCATGCTTAAATACCAACAACAAGGATTTGTCACACAACAAAGCTGCCATTAAATTGCATTTTCGTTTCTTTTACATGGCATGGTTTATTTCCAGGAGCGAATATGATTTGATATGGTAAATGCAATTGGCTTAGCTATGAATCCCCAGAGTTTTAACTGTAAGAAAAGAAAAGTGTCCATGCATTCCTTGAGGAAATTTCAATTTCCAGATTTCCTTCATAATGGCTTCACACTTACACAGTGATACTGGGATTAGTAGGAACGGACTACAACAGGATTATTATGGATGGCTGGGTTTACAACCATCTGTTTGGAAGTATGAATGATCAGATCGTCTGAGCATTTTCCCCATAATTTTGAATTTAGAAAAGCATGGCTACACATTCATTACACCTGCAGGCACAAACCAACAGTTCACCAGTCAGGCAACTTTCTGAGCAAAATCATGCTCTTCCTCTTCTTCTCTTTGACCTTTTCTCTGCAGTTGTGCCTAACTACCTTGGCTGATTAAATGACCACACACAGAGCTGGGTGTAGAAATGGGAAAAGTGGAATGTGTACGATGATCACGATCAGAAGTACCAGGAATGTTGTGCAAGCATCATGAGCAAAAAAAGTGGAAAAAGCAGAAAACGAACATTCACAGTTCTGTGTTAAAAGCCATCATATAGAGACATGTGCTCAAACCATAGCAGAGCATAATTCTAACAGAAAAATGCATCACTGTATAAATACAGTTGCAGTTAATAAATATTTCCCACAGCAAACGGATAAAGAATAATGTATACGTGAGGATTTAAATAAATGCACAAAAGCATAAATAACCGACTTGAAAATTTACACAGGTGCACAGTATAGACTTTTCAGATGCTTTCACTGCCTGTAATCAATGCCAACACCTTTCCCAGAGGTTCCACTCCATTTCCACAGGATTGGCTGAGTTACAAGAGTTATGACAAAACAACAGGGAAAAATGAGATGCATCCTTTTTACCATCTACCGCTTTTACTCTCTCTGCACTGTCTTCTTGTCCTTTCTGCTGTCTTCATCCTTGACCATCTTCACACTTCTATCCTTTCTTGTCCTCATACCTTGCTCTGCTGCCTGTCTGAGACCTCATAGGATAGTCCAGAAGCCACTGTATCTGCAATTCATTCCTCTATCCCTCATATTGGGTTTCATTTGAGCCTGTCAGTCAAGGTTTCTGTCAGATATGGACTCTCCATTTCAGAATTTTTTTCTTCCTTCTCTTATTCTCAATGAATTCAGAGAGATTGACAGACACTCCGAAAGGGCAACTGTCAGAGGCATGCTCTCCCCACATATTGCATGAAAACAGCAGCAGTTTCTCACATACATAATATAAAAGATCTGATTCTTTTAATGTGGAATGGTTAACTAAAAATATATATTTCACAACTTTGGCACCATATGCACAATTTTTGCGTATACTTTGACTTTGTAGCAGCACATCAGCACATTCCTCACCGGTGGATCCAGTGAGGATGAGTGTGAACGTGCAACATAGGATTACTAACAGTGGTGACAGCATTTCCTCTGGGAAAGAACACGCTTGATCACTCCTTCAATAATCTGACAATATCGCATTAGCCTAACATTAGGAAACTACTAGTGATTTTCTTCTCATGGGTATGTTTAATGTATGCCTACAGTTCAAGCTGTAATGAATACTAATTGGTTTCATCATTAGGGCGTTCACATATTGCACTAGTGAGGAGCATATAAAGTAACAGTGAGTTAAAGCATTTTCTGATTTTAAAATATTATGATGTTCATTTGCTTGTTAGTTTTGACAAATCTTAAAGTTTTTTGCTCAGTCAATTAGCAGTTTTCCAAATGTGGTAACTCAGCCTCGCTAGGGAGAAATATAAACATCACAAAACCGCTAAACTTACTGATGTGGTACTTCAGTATGTAGTAAACCTATTTAGGATTTCATTGTATTTTGAACAATAATAACCCAAATCTTCTGCAGTGCATTTCTCTGCAAAGGTGTTGCCTGAGCTCTCTATGGAGCACCATGACATAAAATATTTAACAACTGGAGTTGCTGCATTTACAGTATAATTACAGGGGAAAATGACAATCTGAATATTGTATGATTAACAGTAAGATTTTGAAATTGAGTGGTATTGTCCTTTAACCCTAGTTGAGTCGCCATGCAGCGTTCAGGTGACACATGAATAAATAAGCGGGCACCGAGGCGCTTCCCAGCAGGCGCCTCAGGAGTCGCGCGGGCTACCTGAGATAACTCTGTACACCTGACACCTCTGTATAAGCATGCACAGCACCTCACATTTACTGACTGCTTAATCACCCTGATGAAATAACCTGGGATGGAGCATCAGCAACAGTTGGAGTGGACCATTAGAGGAGAAAGCACAACTTGAATGAAGTGATCTCAGAGGAGATTTCACGTTTCTCATAATGTCCCTGGTGCTTCCAGAGAAGTGGCAGGGCATCAACGCATTCATCAACCATTATCCATCAATCAACTACTTCAAAAACTGACCATTTGTGCGCAAATTCAAAACGCGATGCACCACACTGTGCGCCAAAGTGAAAGAGCACTACGCGCAAAAGTCACGAATTACGCACAACTATGGTTGGTAGTAATTATTACACTACACAATAAAAAACATCCTTTACGTGATGAAAGTGCTCTCTGCCGCAGTCCTCCCTCTCACATTATCGCGTCACTATGAACTTATAGCAGGGTGATCATGTTATTATCATATTATCCTACCGTCCTCGTCCGTGTCCGTCGCTGGCTGAGCGCCTTTAGATTCGATTGCCTGTCCTGCTGTGATGCGTTACCAAGTATCTGCTTCCCCCTCTCTTTCTCCCTCCCTCCCTCCCTCACTCCTTCCTCCCTCACTCCTTCCTACTCTCCTCTCTCTCCCCTGTTAGTTTTACTCTATCACTACCGACGCCCTGGTCATCGCTAATTTGTGTTACGAACTACCCCTGCAAAACCCACCAGGCGCGAGATAAAGCTTCACATGTGCGCAACTGCCACACGATGTCCCCTAATGTTTGTTCGCCACTCGTCGGAAACCAGGTTTAAACTCCAGCAGCTCCAGCACTCACAGATTCAGCCCCATAGCCTGAACACGTTGTTCCTCAGCAGTGTTATTCTATCAGTCTCAAAATACTCTCACACACAAATTCTGTCCGTGCATGCAATCTAAAGTTATCCACATGTTTCCGATGGCCTTGCTGCATATGTGTCAGCCAAAAATGATGACACTTCCACGTGTAGACAAATGACCTGCAAGCTTCACGGAAGAGGCTGCATTCACTTAGATTACAGAGATGTATTTATGAGCATCATTAATAAGCGTATCAACTAATATATTGCATAGATTAAATGTGAAATTCAGAATTTAACCACAGGCTTCATGGATGGGAAGAGCGATGGTCAGTGTGAGACCACCACCTAGTGTTATAAATAAAAAATACAAGCAAAAAGTCAAACGTAGACAACCTGAGACACAGGGTGAAACACAGACAGGGGAATGCCCTGATGCCTGCTATAAATTACACAGCTTCAGGATCCTGAGCTATGATTTTATCAGGGTAGCCATTGGCCAATCTGAAGTTAGTTCAACATAAGCACATTTCATCAGAGAAGCAAATGATTTGACTTAAAGTATCAACGACAGGATTGGCACAGTGTGTCCTAACTAACTCCTTCAAGATCTCTGGTTACTGAAAGCTGAACTGCTCATAAATAAGCGTTTAATCTGCACCTCACCATGAGCATCAGTTAATTCATGTTCAGTGTTTTTGTTTTTCTTGAGGATGTAAAATGTTATGCAGACAGTAGGTTGATTAACTTGTCTTGGTTTTATAATGAACACCTTTAGGGTCTTTTAACAGAATGATTATGGTCTGTTTTACAGGTTAAAGACAGTAAGATCTTTCTAAGGGGTAAAAGACGCAGGACACCGCAACTGTCACAATACAACAGCTGTTTTTTTCCTTTAACTCAGAGGCCACGGGGCTTCTAGATGAGAATTTTGTTACAACATTTCTTTAGTAATATCACTTGACTATTTGTATGTGCAGTCATGTCATGTTTTGTGAACATTTGTGAGTTGAGTAAGTTGTTCTTCGACCCATAAAAATTAGGCGATATGACATACAGTAGAAATTGATATATGTGTGAATGTGAAAAAGAGAACTCAACTGTATTTAATCTCACATTTCCTTAAGGTGTAGAAGTGGGAAAATAATGTCTGAACATGTACTGAAGATGTAAAAATCACCTACCCAGTGGAAAACATGATTCTCTGCTTAAAAAGTTCTTTCCAGTCTATTCTAAACCCTGATAACACTCTTGATATCAACGACTTCTGTTTTTATTCATACGTATGATAGATATTTGTTCCTTTGCCAATAGCTGAAAAGAATCTATACAATTCATGAGCTTTGGGGAAATATCCTGCTACTGAGGAACAATCTGTTCACCTCTTAAAATCCTAAAAACATATTTCCTGAGCCAGTCCATAACTGAAACTGTGACAGTTATACTGTGCATTCCTGCTTTATCAAATTCAGTTATGTCTGGATGACAAATGGTGACCAAACAAGATGAAATGAGATTCTAATTTACGTCAGAAAAGAGCAGTAATACACTCCCATGCTGCCAGTTTTTGAACTGTGGCTTCTAGCACCCACACTGTGTGCTGTTAGCAAGGACACTGATCCCTTGCTGAGGACAAGACTCCTCGCTCTGTAAATATCACCGCTAAGAAAGAGACTCACTGAAGGGAAGACACTTTTTTTTATTTTTTTATATTAGATGCTTAATAGATACTGAAGGTGCCCACATACACTGTGGTGGAGTGAGGGAGCAGACATACATTCAAATGAAAACCAGTTTGAACTTCAATACTATAGGATATCATTTAGTTTGCAGGTAAACAGAAAACATATTTGACTCACAATGACTGCTGGTGTTATGAGGCCTTCAGGATGTAAGTGGTACAGCTACAAGCCTGAAAATGCAAACAAAAATGTGTCATAGCTGCAAAATCTGTTCTTCACAAGTTCTAGTTATTGAAACAACTGATAAATTACCTAACAGAAAAAACAATCAGTATATTTTAAAAAGGGATTTTTACTGTATTTTGCTTGTTCTCCTTCTTCAAATACTGTGATAAATGCTGAGAATATTATTTTAGTTTTTTTCAAAGCATACTTATGGAGACAGAATTGGAAACTTTGAAGTCATAAAAAGAGATGAGATATAGGCTACGATGAATCAAAGTGATCCTTTGCTGCTCTCTGGTGGATATTTTACTCCACTGCAGCTTAGTATTGCGCAATGAGTTGCCAATCAAATTGCACTGAAGTTTTAACCATTTTGTTTTAGGCCCAAATAAAAAGTCCTACAGGATGTAACATCAAAAATAATAAAACTACACGAATACACACAATACTAATAAACGTAGAGGCCAAATGCGTCTGGTTTCATGACACTCTCCCTTCTACTTTGCACCAACGTATGGATACATATATTGTGTATTTGACATATTGTTAAGAGGACAGCGATATTTCTACTCTGGAGATACAACTTTGGGTTTTTCACTTCTTGGCAGCCAATGCAGTATTATTTTTCACCTCCTACACACAAAGCATCTTTGATCCCAAAAGCTTGCTCCAAGACGGAGCAGTATGCAGAGTGAGAGACATTTAAAACTTTAGGAATATCAATGTACGATGCACTGTATTACCCAAAGTAGTTGCAAATACACACAGAGACAGAAATCATGTTAGGTAATTGATAGTTGGTTGGTAATGGGATAGCATTGGAATGTGCAGTGTAGGCCAAACTTACTGGAAAGCAACAACAATGACAACCTCATTAAGTAAACTGGCTATCTTTCACTGCCATTGTAAAGGTAACCAGTTTGGACTTTTTGTTTTACTCCACTGTATCATACATGTACGATAATTATCATATTGGAATGATAATTTTGCCCTCTGTAGGTTTAATTTCCAGAACGTTATTCCAACTTTTCGTACCTGCAGTTTAATTAGGCCTTTAATCCTATGTCTGTGATAATGATTGTTTTGATGATGTCTGTGATTATGGATCATGTGTCTGTGTCCATGACATCTTTCCAGCCAATAACAATGCATCTGAATATTTGCTTTGTGCTTCATGAAAGTATAATTAATGTATAAACAATTCAACTGTTGTGTCTGTGTCGTTATTGATTTCTTAGACATGACTCATGTACAATACTATCCCCCCAGAATTAGACCTTTCAAGCCTCTCTGGTATGATACTTGAACATTTCCCATTTCTTGAGTGATGGTGAACAACCTAATATTCAGTGAACCTGCCAAAGTAGTAACAATGGCTAACAACACACCTGTGGACCCTGAGAGGAAGGTAACTCACCATGTTTACGCTAATATTAGTAAAAGCTAAATTAGCTGAACAGGAGTTATCACATAAAATAACCCTTATCATGTCAAGAGTGTAGCCTGGTTAGCATTAGCCAACAAAGCTGCTGTTTCCTGTTGTGTTGTTAGCAAACAGCTTTGCCTCAACAACTTTATAAAATCTTCACCAAAAATGTAAAACCTACCTTTTAGTGTTTGCTAGAGTCCTGTTGGTATTTGACAAATGGCTGCTGTGACTTTTTAAAGTGCCTTTGCAATAGTTCCCATACGTGGCAGCCATGTTGGCTCGTCACAGCAGAAACACACAGGTGTAGATAATGACAGCAGTGATGGCTGTGTCCTATTTCGATGTGTCAGTGGACTTTACACGTGAAGCTACGAGGAATTCACTTGTATTTGGAATGGAATGCTGCCATTATATATAATAATAACTAGTCCCACCTTTCCTTTTCAATGTGTGTTGTAAAATTGTCCCATTATAACACTGCAAGTGATTTCCTCTCTTAATGACCCTGTGGGATGTGTGGTATATAACTTTTATATCAGTACTATTACCATCATCTTGCCACTGCACCTTATCTACCTATTTATCGTGTGTTTCTGTTTTTATTCTTTCTACCGCAATTATTTTTTATTTGATTCTATTGTATTGTATTTTATTGTATTCAAATATACCGGCTGCTATGACGACTTAATTTCCCTTCGGGGATGAATAAAGTAATCTATCTATCTATCTATCTATCTATCTATCTATCTATCTATAACTTGGAATAGCCCCAAAAACATTATAGTAAAATCTGTGTAATTATATCCATGTAAACAGACATGTCAAGATGTTGCCATTTCTCTATGTGTAATTCTTGCCTATGTCCATTCTTGCATTGCTGGTTTATTGTCAGATTTATGGTCCTAATATCTGCAACTTATTTTTATGAAGCTCCATAACAGTGCCAGAGACTCTGTATATGCTACAGCCTCACAAACCATGATAGTGGTGATTTATATAAAATATTGTGATTGTGAATAGGTGTTCTGACTATAAAGAAGATTTGCAGAAGTGTGATGAAGGTCGCTCTTAGGGTTTTGGCTTTGTGACAGTGAGCAGAAAAGTTTTTCCCCTTTAAACTAATTGGTATTCATTTGTAAAACTGCAAGCCTTAGAGTAGACCTGTAGAAAAACATTATTGAAAACATCATATTTATTAGAGCCAAGTATATGTCCTCTGAAACTCCTGCTGACATCAAGCAGTTGTAGCTTTCCGCATCATGTGAGCGAGGTCCTTTTGTGTTTTGAGCAATGTGGTGGTGTGCTAATGACTCCCCAGCTGTCATCTGGGAGAAGGTGGTGCCAAAATGTGCAGGAGGGTGAAGAAAGCTCAGCCTATTACACTTGCGCCACCATGGCAGACTCCCTTGGCAGTCATGAATACCTAGACAATTTCTGGCCTAGGCTAATGTGCACCCCTCTTAGGGACAGTTCCATAACACCTTTGGACGGACTCACTGCAGGACCGTGCCAAGTAGGCTTGCAGTATCCTTCCCAGTGTCCCATCATTCTTCTCTGCTAAAGGTGTGTCTTCTGTCTGCTCATGCAGATACACTGCTAAGCTCCTTTTAGTATTCAGGAAAGGCTATTAGTAAGAGACAATGGAAGTATTTGTGGTGGCAAGAGATGATATGAGGATGAAAAGAACAGTAGTAAAAAGAATGAGGTGATGATTTGCATGGCGAGACGTTTCTTGTCACTCCCTGAGTTGGTGCATTGAGATCAAATCTATAATGATAATCACTCACTCTTATAATGATAATTTGTTCCCCTGTTGAAAGGCAAATTGTGATTTCTGAATATGGACTATAAAAATCTGATTATATTGTTTGAAATAAGTTAGAAAGTCAGACATTGTTCAACGAGTCCTGACATGATTATTGGTCTTAGTCATAGACTTTATATAAAGATGGATGACATGACAGCTCCCCAAAAGTGAAGCCAAAGCCTTGTGATCATCACCTGGTGGCTGGCTGCAGTATAGGTCATAAATCCTGCCTCTGTGTTAGCACATGGAACATGGAACAAACTAAAAAGTAAAATGACAGGTAAAAGACCTGCAACACATGTTTCCACTGAAAACATTTTTGCAGGTAAGAGCAGGAAAAGCACTAGCTTAAATTATGGATATAATGATGCCTGAATTCCATTTAGTTGCTTTTGTTTTCAGTGTCCCAGTATTGTTCATTTGGGTTCACTGTCATTACTTAATCAGATGTTGAAATAAAACAGAGCCTTCATTAATGCTCTAATACCTTTGCTTTTCCTTGACAAAATTATTATAAAAAGGCCCATTGTGTCAGCCACACTGACATTATAGGAAGTAGGCAATATGAAACCTCACATTGAATAAACAATAATTTGATAATAATTACATTTTCTAAGAGCAAAACAATCCAATAATATATTTTATATTAGTTTTTCATGTTTCTCATCTGCATGTTGAAATGTTTGCATACAAACTATTTATTTTATAGAGAAAGTGTTGAAGGAGATAAATACGGTAACTGACGGAGAAGAAGAGAGTGGGTAAAGCTGACTCTGGGTTTCACAGCCTGTGGCAGCATGGGCAGACTGGACTTCAGTCAGTGATAGTTAACCCAGCTGCCCTCCAGTTTGTAACATCCAGCATTGCAGAAATGTAAATTAGAATCCCTGTGAGCTTGAACAACATTTGTTTCTTTTAAATTTATGAATAACAAATACCTGATATTGAGCCACGTTATTTTATTCCCTTTCATTTTATTACCCTATTTGCATTACACTCAAGTATATGTGCAACAACATAAATCCGGAGCATTCTTAAATGTATGAACTTAGCCTTGTTTGCTATGAAAACCTCATGCACGCTCAGAGCTGCTTTAATGATCAAACAGGCCTCAAATACAATGACCCCCCCCCCGATTCTAATGAAGCACATTTTGACAAGAAATTGTGAAACCTTGGAGTGTGGCACAGATGCACAAATGTATTTCGCCTTTTTTTTAAATAGAGGAATCTACATCAGAGTATAGAAAACTAATTTCGGACATCAAAGAACTTGTAATAGAAACGATCAAACGACTTCTTGCATTTCAGAGTTAATTGCACTTGTACTGTCTAATGTCATGCATCCTGTAAAGCAATTTCCGATTTCATTCAGTGTAAGTGGAATTGATTGAGGCCTTGTATGGGCATGTGGAACATAAATCACCTTTAAAAAAAAAGCATGAAGGGCAGTAACATGATGCTGTTTGTGATGACGGGGCCTTTGAAACTGAAGTGGCTGACCATGCAGCAGGAGAGAAATACGTCTGAGTTGGGGTTTGACAGACTTAGATGTGATAACAGATGGCAGGTTGAGTTGCCATGAATAACCAGGAGCAGGGTAGACCTTGGCTTGTTTCTTTAGAATCATATTAAAATAGAATTACTCTGTGCAGTTTGGCTTGAAAGTAGAGATCGTAATTTGCTCAGAGGCGAGAGGGCGCACAGCGCTGTGTTTGATACTCACCCTGCTTCTACCCTTATTTTACCTTATTACACACGCTCAGGCATCCCATTCTTAATAAAGTTTTACCATCACCGGGGACTCAAAATTAGAAACACACTTCCGCAATAACTTTAATTGGACTTCTCTGCAAACACAGTGCTGTCTTTGTTTGCTTTTCTTTGCTCTTTGTTTTACCTTTGTGTTTGTGTGTGTGCGTTTTTATATTCATTCAGTTTGTTCAACATTTTTAAATGAGGTTCATATGATATGGCAAATCCAGTAGATAAGTGGAAACATGTGGAAAGAGAGGGGAGGGTACGACCTCTGTGAACGACCTCTAGAACACTAAAGCTAATCTTATTAGCTTAACACATTAAGTTATTATATGGTATTATACCAAAGTCCACAGACTGTGTAATCATGCACTGTAGATAAAGATGGACAACACGACAGCTTCCCAAAAGTGAAGCCAAAGTGTCTTTGTTGCCACCAGGTGGCTGCCTGCAGTATAGGTCATGAATCCTGCCTCCTTGATGTTTGTGGATGGGACTCGGACCAACCTAAAAAGTCAAGTACTCGTCAAATTTGTTTTTGTCAAAGATGGTTTCTGTCATTTTAAGTAATTTTAATCACACTAGTGTTTTTCCAAGTGTTAATGTTTCCATTAAGATTTCATTATTTATTTGATTCTATAAATACAAGACACAATGTCATGATTGACAGAGACTAACTCACAATTGGTCAAGCATATATATCCGCTGCACCTCGCTACGGCAGCTCCATCCAGCTCCAAGGCATGAACCACACCTCTAAAATTACAAAGCTTTTAGCACAAAGCTAGTGTCATGGGGCCTTGTTAGGATTTTTTTGACCCTGTTGTCATTGCAGTTTCCAATAGGTGATTTAAGGGGGTTCTCACAAATTGTCTTTCCTTTGGACTTATGTCATGAACCGTTCTCAGGGACCCCCTCTCAGCTTGGGGCCCCAGGCAGTTGCCTGCTTTGTGTATCCTGTTGCAATGGTCTTGCATGAAGATAACTAAATCATTTAAAGTCCCAGTGCCGACAGTGTCAAACATTACTGCATACAAATACATTCTCAGAGCCTGAAGCAGCAATTAGACTCTAGTGACTGGTTGAAGGTAATGGCGGCGTCATCGCCGACCTTTACTGAATTTGCAATATCACCGAACTGAGATAGGATTCAGGACCTGTGTTGTTCAATAAATTAGAGAATCGTACTGTTTCTCAATAAATGTAACAATGGACAACAGGAGACAAAGGCCCACTTATAGCAACTGTAATCAGTCATTTCTCAGAGCACTTCACTTTAGTGTTCTTAAATTACACTACTTCCATCCAAAAATCAATTTTAATCTTCTCTGCTTATTAAAAGGATTTGAGATGTTTCTTTTTTATGATAGTTTGAAAGGTAAAATTATGCATTCAGACCTCAGACAGAAAGATCACAGTCACATGAACCGAAGCAAGTTTACTTACCAGATCTCAACGTAAGGCCAAGGACATCTTGTATAATGAGAATGTCATAAGACAAATTATACTTTACATGTAGTATGCAAAGGGTCATCTATAAGCACAAGCTAAAATATCACTTTGATGTTCAATAGTAGAGATCGAAGTCCACCCACACACACACACACACAGGCACATTTTCAGTTATTTCTCTGTATCTGAGCAAACCTCTGTTTATGTGGATTGATAATGTTGGTATTTTCTCACCCTTGCAGATTAAACAATGCCAACAAGACAGTCAGGGTGACCCTGATATTATACGTTTCATTTATAAACTATGATGCAAAGTAAATATTGCTTAGATTGCAGTCCTTGGTGACTGATTTTCTTGTATGAAAAGTGCACACATAAAAATGATACTCAGGAGAAATGGTGAGTGCACAGTGCACGCAACACAGGACTTGAAACAGATTTACGTCCTGAGGCCTGCATGGTTTTGATCAGGGATCAAAAGCATTGTGATGAAAGATGTGGGTGGGATTACCCACAAACATTGGGGCTGCTGTGACTCCGGAGGTAGAGCGGGTTGACCCCTAACCAGAAAGTCAGTCTGCATGGTGAAGTGTCCAAATTGCCCCTGACGGCTGAGCTGAGAGCGTATGAATGGTATGTGACAGAAGTATGTGTGTGTGTCAATGGGTGAATGTGATTTGTACTGTAAAGCACATTGAGTGGTCGATAAAACTAGAAAAGCATTATATATATATATAATATATAAATGAAGTCATTCAATCAAGAACATTTGTCTAATCAGTGATTACAGTCAACAAAATCTTATTAGGAAAATAATTGTTTATAACTATCTTTACTGTGGGGTTGTTTCTAGTTGTCATGTAGATGGCGGCGGGTTGATGTGGTGGATGGGGCTGACAGGAAGGTGTCAGCTGAGTGAAAGGTGTCTGTGGCAGCACTTTTCACCCGCTTGAATATGATTTGGCGATCCTAGTCAGCTGGTAGCCAGGCAACCGGTGAATGAGCTAGTGGAGCATGAATTAATTAGGTGATAACAAATATGAGCAGTATATCATTTGGATTGTTTGGAAAGTTTGGTGCATTTCACGTTGAGTATTTTTTCCCATTTAAAAGAAAGCAATATGTAGGAGTGATTAACATGAAATAAAAAAATGTCCCTATTGTCCTGTGTACCCACAGTGAGGTTGTGATGTTAACTTCATGTAGAAGTATACTGTACAAGACATACTGTATATAGGGTGACATGGCCATGGAGACGTGGAGAACATGATGTGGAATCACCAGTAAATCGTAGACTATGTATTCAATAAAAAAGCAGCCCTAGGTGAGCCCTAAGTTCTCACTCAACAAGAAAGTGGGCTACATCTCAAGGGTAAATCTATATTTTTTTCTCTTGCCTTTGTTTAAATAAAGAATTTTGGATCTACTCTAAAATCTCAATGATTTTTTTGCTTTATGTGTTTAAGGAACTGATCAATGTCACTTGCATGAAATTCTTTGCTTATCAGGGAAGCTGCAGCATCTGAGCCAGTCATAAGGAGAGAGGTCACACTTTGTATTTGTGTAAATGTTGTCTGTAAATAACAGCACGGGAAGACTGTGACTGTTTGTGGACATTTCTTCGCAAACATCCTCACCGTGTTGTGAGCGTGTGACATGAATAAACCAGCACTGCAAAAATCTGCAGTGATTCCCACTCTCTCGGCTTTCCCTCGTCTGCTCAAAGACAAGTGATGTATCCAAGCACCCAGAAGTAAAGCCATCTCTCTGCTTTAGCTGTCGAAGAACTCACATTACACAAAATAACCCACAGTAGGCCTGGGACAGATATAAAGAGCTGAATCTTCCTATTCTTGTTGCGGTTTAATATTTCAACGCAGTGTGTCATTTTCAAAGGCAGAACTAATTGCTGACATTAATTATTAATTTCATTTTTGGCATTAGCACTGATCAGTGTGATGATGATCTGATTAGTCAAGCTGTATTATGCTTCGAGACACAGAGCAAGATTGTGAGGGACAAAAGTCTCTTTTTAAAAGGAAAGAGATATTTCTTGAAATCTATACATTTTTTTAATTATCTTTATATCACCTGACTTCTCATCTTTGCACATGTTTTTAAACATTTAACACATAAAATGGACTGTGAATAGTCTGATTTTATACAACAATTTTCTAGTCTTAACAGCCACTCAAAGCACTTTACAAGTCACATTCGCCTATATGCACCTTCACCTACATTCATATGCAGCCGTTTTCTATCACATACCATTCTAACACTGCTGAACAGCCTTCAGGGTCAATTTGGGGTTCAGCATCTTGCCCAAGGACACTCAAACCACAGACCTTCTGATTAGTGGATGAGCAGCCATATCTCCTGAGCCACAGAATCAATGTTAAAGACAAACAAAAGACATATTTCTGTGGTTACTTCACATAATCAACCACACATATGTTACTCGGCTGGATGATATTTTTTTTATTCCATGTGTCCAGGTACAGTAAGAAAAATACATCCCTGATTAGATGGAGGTTCACTATTTTGTCTCAGCCAAGGCCCCGCTACAAGATGGAAAATATTCTGGAGACTCTCTTGCATATGTACCTTGACAATTCTTGGCAATTCTTTTCCCACTTCTTGAAAGAGCAACACAAGAGAAATGTCTTAGACAGATATTTTTCGCAAAGTCAACAGAATTCCCACATACCGTGATCATTTTAATGGATGAATCTGGAAAGTTCTCAGGGACCCCCTGACAGTGTGCCACGGACACTAACACCCAACTAAAACTACGGTCTAGAGAGCAGTAAGCAGGAACCAATCAGACTCAAAATGACTTGTATGTCAGGACCTATTGTTCATTTTACTGCTGCTAATCAATATCGTTGAGTGTGTTTGATGTGGAGAAAAACCTTCACAATTTATGAGAGCTTGTGACAGCCGACATTTTAATCTCAATGTGGTTTGGTCCACTGAAGCTGTTTCACATCTTAAATTGAACCGCTGTCTCTCATTACAGGTTGTCAACATCTTTCTTTCATCACAACAGGTCAGTGCCTTCCCTTTTGTTTAGATATGTCACATTTAAGTAAAAAGTAATATGTGTCAAAAAACATATGAGAAATTGTAAGCAGAATGGAAACCTGCTTCAAGCCAAATATCAATACGTTTGATCTTCATGTGGGGCGTCACTGTCGCCTCACTGCAAAAGGGTTCTTGTTTTGGCAGGGGCATTTTGCATGTTCTCCCCATGTCTGTGTGAGTTTTCTCTGGGGACTCCAGCTTCCTCCCACAGTCCATAGACATGCAGATAGGAGTTAGATCAATTGGCGCTTTTAAATTGAGTGTGAACGGTTCTCTCCATGTCAGCCCTGTGACACTCTGACGACCTACCCAGGATGTACCCCATTTACTCCAGCCCCACCACAACTCTCAAAAGGATAAGGGGTCAAGATAATTGATGGATGATCATCATGTGCTATCAGTTCAGCGTTTTCACCATAAACAGCACAGTATATCATGGGAATCTTGTTGAGCATTATCTTAACCATGATCTCTAAAGAAATAATTCACTTAATTTTGCCCAAACCAAATCATAATTTACTTGAAGTGAACTTTGGACTCAGGGTCTTCTGTAATTGCAGTGAAATGGTGTATTGATCTCTCCCTGCTCTTTGCTTTGGGTGATTAAAAAAATCCACTCCCAGGCAGTGATTAAACCAGAGTCTAATTCCAAAATAAATTGAGTTTAACATATACTCTGGATGAAATTAGCTGGTGCAGCTCTCTGTCTGCCTACCCAGCCTTTTTAAACCACACTGTAGGCTATGTAAAAAGAAAAACAGCGTAAACAGAAACAAAAGATTAGCAAAGATTAAAGAAAGGTTACAAAAACATTGTGTTGTTTGGCAGAATTTGATTTTTTCATGCAGCTTACCTTAATAATCATTTAACAACCACTCAAGATTGAGCGTGAAATGCCCCGCAGAGTTTTTGGAGCAAAATTTACATGAATGTAATTATTTTCCCTTCATAATTGAATTTAGATGTTTATATAACTTGTTTTCTGTGTGAATGTGACTGTAAGTGTACGTTGTTATGTCACAAACATAAGGAGCCTGTTTTAAATTTCTTGTACCCCTTACTACTAACTTAGAGCCAGATATCTACATTCAAATTAAGACATTTTATTAATTTCTCCTCTTACAATTGAAATTAATTAAAAAAACAAAAACAATTAAACAGTGTTTCTGAATTGCACACACAGCTACAGCTTCACTTGGTCTGTGATGGTTGATGCCATTTTCAAACTTTAGGTAATTATTGAAATTGATGGATGCTGGACAACTTCATGATCCCCTTCAGTGCCTCTGTTACAATGGCGTGGCATTTTGGGTAAATGCTAAAATATTGTTGTATTATTGCATAGCTCCAGTAGCCCCTGTTCAGTAAAAGTTACACAATAATAACAGATGTTCAGATTAGAAGTTTTTTTTAAAGGTGCAGTTTTGTCAGATAGTATTTTAATGTAAACTTGTCAATCAACTATGGGTTCCTTATTCACAAATCACAACTTGCCTCACAGCAAGTGACAGGTAAAAATCTGTACATCCTCTGTCCTTAACCCTCGACTGGAGCAAGGAAAAACTACCCCTTGAATGTATGTGTCCTCCTGGACTGAAACTGGGTGATGATTCCACATATGCACAATACATATATGTAAAATGTGGATACATTCCAGGCAGAGAATGAACAGGTGACGGTTTGGCTATACTTTTCTAAAAGGGATGGATGCAATCTTGAGCTAAATAACAGTAAAAATATGACTCCTTATCTTTTGAACAGTTTTGGGTTGCATTGTTTGTGAAGTCATTTCACAGATGATTTGGACAGAACCTTTTCTCGTTATCTGAAGTTGCCAAGAACAAAAAACACCAAGTTCATGAAGGTGATAAGATGACAAAATGTTTTTTGGATGACTTTTCCTTTTTATTGAGAGTGCCACACTGTGGATGAGGGATGCCTACGACTCTGAGTATGTATCTCTCCACTTTGGGGATTTGTTGAATAATAAGACATTGACTTGAGCGATGAGTCAGATTTTTAGTTGCTAATTATAGCACTACCAGTGGATAAGAAATAGTGGCGTTCTTCTTTCTGCTGTCTTTTTCTGAATAAAAAAGGTGAAAATAAACTTCAATTCTTTCAGATATACATCTTATTCATCCCGGGATACAATGTTCCACGAAGGAGTTTGCTGTCACATGGTGGGTTTATAAAGCAGCATCAAACTTTACACTCCCTTAGGTACATCAGCATGTAAAAATGCTGCCCACATTCTACCATAACTCTGTATATAAAACATGAAAGAGGAATGATTTCCTATAAAATCTGAGTAAAAGGGCAATGAGACGTCCAATAAAGTCTTGAACTCAGGGAGCAATGGACCAATCCCTCTGTAGCATGATGAGTCACTCTGTCGCAGAGAATATCCTCTACAGTGAATAGTACATGCGCCTGTACCCATGGAGGTGATTAGGCGTCCTCCGTAACGATGCATTCAAGTTTGATTTATTGAAGTACAACCTACTTTAGAGTGTGCCATATGTCTAACTTTGCAGTGTATTCACAACCTCGGGGAGTATGACTCAAGGTGCGCTCTGCAGAGAAGGAAAAATAAATCAGGCATGCAGGTCAAGGAAACATAGAAAAATCTAATTGTAATTAAAGTAGAGATGAAAAAGAAACATATACCTCTCTGACTTAAATCTTACAGTAGGTTATGTATGTTTTTTCACAACAAAGAACAAGTCAGCTTGGTGTTAACCAGAGAGACCAAAGTGATACAAAGTGATACTAATTAAGTTTTTATGTGGTTCTGTGCGGATGCTCCCTGACCGGAGTGAATCCTGAGAACTGTGATGCTGGGAGTTAAAACCTTGTTGATAGCTGAAACGTCTGATGGCTGCCAGGAAACTTTGAAGTTGGATCTCACCTCCCAACCTGCCACCGTTTCTCTTCTCCTCTTGTTTTGTTTTGCTCTTATTAGGGAGCTGGCACAGACTTCAGGCACATTAGCTTGAACTCGACTGCACGAAACAAAAGAACAGATCAAAACCTCTGTTGTGTGTCTTGGTGTGTGTTTGTAAGTGTTTGCGCGGATCATCTTAGTACCTATGTTGCTTGGATGCTCTATTAACCACCAAGAATACACTTTTTTATCAATGCATCTGCAGTCAGTCTCCAGCTTGCCAGGCCTCTGACCTAGAAAGGCAGCAGAAAGGTTTTTGGGTCAGTGGCTTTTTTCCATGATGGTCTCTCCCTCTCTCCAGTAACACACATGCAGTAGCCCTACATATGCTCAGACACACAATTACACACATCTTGGACTGGCAGGTATACCGCAGAAAGGCCAGTTTTAGAGGGCATCAAAAATTCATGTGAGTGTATGAAGTGCTGGCTAGGTTTCCCTGCGCTCAGGTATGCTGCTGCCTGTGCTCCTTTATCACTGTCTGGGTGTATGGGCCCAGAGGCGCTGGATTTCTTTGTAGTGGTGTGATTGGAGAGTGTGGGGAAGGACCAACAGGGAGCAAAGGCTCCCTCCTGAACTAGCCTTCTCTTGGCACAGTAATGTAATATCATGCATCAGGCTGAGTGTTGAGGCTAATGCCTCCTTTGATGGATTAGTTCCAGCAGCCGTTAGATGGTTGTGACAATGAGCGCATACCCATGGCCGCGCCAAATGGGTGGTTCTCTGCGCTGTTACTGTCACATTTACTGTGACTGCTTCATTATTTATGAGGATTTATTTGTGCGGGAGCAATGTCTCTTGCCTTCAGATGAGTCAAGAGGCATTTCTGTTCCTAGCAGTATTACATTACTGGACACCAGGGCTGAACTCAGTCATCTGGTTCTGAGGTCCTGTTCCCATGTGATTAGAGAGAGGGAGAGAGAGAGAGAGAGAGAGAGAGAGAGAGAGAGAGAGAGAGAGAGAGAGAGAGAGAGAGAGAGAGAGAGAGAGAGAGACTCACACACTTGGTGACGCTCACTGTCTCTCCCTCCTTACTTTGGTCTCTTCCATCACTTTCCCTCCTCTCCAGCTCACACAAAACTCCAGTCCACATCCCACTTAATAATAATTGATTGATGAGTAGCTGGGGGAGACTTTGAGTCGATAGAGGAGCAGGTTGTCAGCCTCACAGTTGCAATAAAAAAGAAAATCGCCCGAGGTGCCTAAAACAGAGGCACAGCAGGAACGGAGACGGGCACCGGCGAGAAGGAGGAGTAAGAGGAGGAGGAGGAGGGCAGACTGCTTCAGCTTGGCCAGTCGCGATGGAGACGCGCGGCATGAGTGATTAGCGAGCAGCCGCTTGTGGAAAGCGCAGGTTTGGTCAAGGTGGAATACAAAGTGAGGATCATCCAGAAGTTACCGGAGCCGCCTTCATTCCGTGTCAATACGCGGATTATCTGAGAATCATGAACGTGCCGCCTCCAGACCGCAGGAAAAACATGCGAGAACTGGCTTTGGAGATTGGTATCCGAGTTCTGCTCTTCGGAGTTTTTGTGTGAGTACGACTGAGTTTTTGTTTCTCCCTGTTCCCTGAGAAATGTAGTGAGGCTTCGTCTGCAGTGATCCTGACAGTGTGTTCAGTTTCCTGCCCGAGGTTTTCCATGTGCTTAGTGGTGTGTTCAGGTTGTTTAGCCGCGGTGTGGTGCTGGACGAACAGGTCTCTGCTGAGCCGCAGTTCAGCACCATGGACAGATCTCTATTAAACCGCTATAGGACAGCGGACACACGCCGCCTTAACAGGTTGTAAAAAAACAAGTTGAATATCCGGCAGCATTTGACTTCATGTTATAAATCATCCTGTGTCACCATTATAGGATGATTAGCCCAAAATGTTATTTTTCATTAGAGATTATTAAATTGTGAGGTAAAGAGATCGATTCCATAAGAAATTGTGCTAGAGGGGAAGTCTCATTAGGTGATGTTTATACAGAGTACTTGTACATGACACAGTGAGAAGGTTGTTCCTCACATGTGCAGCCTTTACAACTAACATAATGTTAACGAGTAATTGTTTTTTCTAGCCTGGAGGCATATTAAACCTCGTTTGCACCATGATTGTGTTTTTTATTAATTTGCTGCTTAATGGTTTTGAAAAAAAACCCCAAAACCCTGCGAGCTGAAATGACTCACCTTGCTTTGGCTTTCACAATATCTCTGAAAGACAGAAAAACAAAAATCAGCCCATGTGATATGGATTGTGTAGAAAAACTGCCTGCATGCATATACATATATGCACATTAATATTGCTATCTGGTGTAGGTCTGCTAAACGGGATATACATGATGATGCTGCACATTTACAGTGTCTGACATGGGCAAACCCAACTGGAGGGATCTGACCAAAGAAGCGATTGAGGCATCTTGTTTTGTTTTTGTGTGTGTGTGTGTGCGAGCGTCTGAAATATTCATATTTCTTGCTGATTTGCTGCGGCATGTCAGTGCTGGAAGCCACACACAAATTTTTTTTTAAAACTATTTCACAAAATGTCATATCATCAACTAATTGCTGTACTCTACCACAGAAGCCTCAGCCACAGAGTCCTTGATTACTGTAATGAATTGAGTTTTACTACGCACATTTCCTCTTCTGTAGTCTGCACAGAAAACTAAGGCTAATAAACTGTGTTTGTTATGGAGCCCTGTCTGTAAACTCAATCTGCTTTAAACTCACAGCAGTGCCCCTAAACTGAGATTCATTTGGTTACACAGTGACATATACAGTATATACTTCTCCTATGTGACCACGTACAAACACTCAATGCACCAGTCTTCATGTTTAAACACACGCACACACGCACACATGTCATCTTGATACCAGAGTCTAGACATTTTCGCATGGGTCCTGGATAGAGATAAATATTGCTGCAACAAGGAGCCCTAATTCCATTATTCCATTCTATTAGTACAAAGATGCATCATTTCACTCTGATATCCTCGTATCCTCGTATCTCGACAGAGGGATCTTTTGCTATCACACATTTCTTTGGGGCTGGCAGTGATTGTTGTGTTGAGCCCAGCAAATCAGAGAGAGTCGCCGTCTGGCCCTGAAGGGCAGCAGTTTTCTGTTCTTTTCTCACCTTCAAGCCTGAGGTGAAGGCAGGATAATTGGGGTCAACTAGAATCTGTAGGTTTCTTCACTGGAGGTGTAAAAGACATTTATATTAAGCTGTCACTTTTTTGCGGGACTGTAGTCCAGTGTAGTTTCATTTTAGGGAAAGAAATAGGTTTATCTGCGTTTATGAACCATTAAGGCTCTGTCTACACTGCAGATATACTAAAAAAATCCACACAACCTTTGTTTTACAAATAATGTCAAAACACACAAAAATCACTGCAAGCAACAAATGCTCAAACACGCGCGCCAGTAAGTGGCGATAAAGTCTACATCAACGATCAGCCAAATGCCGGACAAGAACATTGTTAGCCTGCTCAGTGAGCTGCTTTTAGTGCTGGGCATGTGCAAAATAAGCTGTGACATCATGGTTTCCCAAAGGCTCTGTTTTACATGTACACAGGTAAACAGAAAGTGTAGTAACAGTTTCTGAAAATCTGAGTTTTAGTGAATTATAACACTGTTTGAGAGGCCCAGAAGCATAGAAAACATTTGTTTCACAAAATATCCACATTAGTGTGGACAGGGTTTAAGACTCAACAAGAAGCTCTTAAGAAGATAAGAATGCATCAGAGAGAGCTATTTGGTCAGAAATCAAACGCAAAGTCTGACAATTTTTTAGTCTGTGATTCTGAATACTGAATAATGCGGATTGTAAATGTAATACATACAACTCATTCTCTGTAGACTCACCCACACAAACTGAGAGCCATGAATTCTCAGTTTATTCACATTTAAAGTTTTGCCAAAAGATAAACTGCTTTAGAGGGAATATTGCATTTCATTTGTGTTTGGTTGCCAAGCTGACCTGTCTGTTCCATGCCTCAGGAAGTGCACTGACCTCAGCAACAGGCCAAATATAAGATGTTCAGTTCAACCCAAATCGCGAAGGGCATTCTGTCATCATAGCTTGGTAGTCACCCCCAGAGCCACACATCACTCAAAAGTAACACAAAAAATGTAATCTAAATGTAAATGGTTCTTTGACATTTAAGTGGAAAAAACTAAAGTAGACAACTAAATCAGAAATAGACAAAGTTTCTTTCTGCAGTCAGCTACTTAACATAGATAGAAAGCATAATGAGATTGATGCTATTTCACTTTCCCTTGTAATCCAGAGCACAACAAGCAGGAGCTTAGACAAATACCAAGAAGTCATTTCTTCCTTGAGTGGTTGTGTTGCAGAGATCATGTCCTCAATCAATCAACAAGCTCAGTGTTCAACTTTCTGTGTGTTTTGTTCCAAAGCTCATAGTTGGACTTTTGAATAGGCAGATTAATTCCAGTAAATATCAGATTATTGGTTCTGTGTTGAAGAGGAGATCATGACAGTGGAGGGTAAACATGCGGTTAGAGAGCTCTAATTTGCGATTTAACAGATTAAGACCTGAGGCAGAACAAATGGAGAGACACCAAAACCCCTCTGTGAACTCCAATCAGCGCAATCTGAAAGCTATTTGATGGAGTAATTGGCTGAAGAGAAGGGCTGCGGCTGTTTCGGCGGTGGTACACAACAAAATATAACAGATTTGTTTTCAAACAGTTTGGGCCTGCAGCAGAATGGACAAATTTATTTTCATCAGTGCAATCCCGTTTACACTGCTGTTTGCATTGTATAAATCATTGCTATTTTTAATATTTCCTGGTGTCTATATTGCATGTTTAATTATTTATTATTTTTAACTTACTTAATATCCCCGTTGCTGATATAACAGCAAAAAAAGGGAAAAGTGTTAAAGTATATACATGTAGTCCTGCAGAATATCCAGCATGTGATGGGTTAAATACGCTAACTATATGTTCGGGATAATGTTTGATAATAGTGTTGGGCTCACTTGTTTATTTGCAACCCTGGGACTCCGTCCAGAGCCTGGACGGAGTCTCAGAAATCCTTGTGAGATGCTGGGAAGAAGTAGAGGCCTTAGCCTGTCTGAGAGTAAGCGGATTGTGGAGCTTGCACATTAGGGATGGAGGCTCTTGCGCTCTGGTTTTGTGGAGAAAATCTCTTTATAGAGAATTGGTTACAGAGTCATCGGGACACATTGTGTCTGTGGATGATATGAATAAAAATGTACATGTAATATTGGAAAATGTTGGTTATTTGTGTTATAGTTATTTGATTGATGATGAAATAAAATGTAGCTAAAAATAAAGGTGTAATCCTTTAAATTTGTTTGGCAACAATGTCCATGATTCCACCGAGTCTACTTTAATGATACTGTACAATAAAACTTCTAGAGTGGCTACTTCCTGAAAAATGAAACAGGAAAGCAACAAGTATAACCAGTGTAACCAAAACAAAGTTACATTATTCTAATAAAGAAGTCCGCGAGAAAAGATAACAACCACAATGTAAATTCATTCTGCCCAGTTATCTGCACATTAAGCCTTGGTGGAGATGGCTGCTGAGGAGTTGGATGAGCACAGCCTTTCACCTGCAGCTCTTCAACCACTGTAACAGCTCACTGTGACTGCTCCTGCCTCCATTAGCTCCTCCATTGCAAACTAACAAGGCCGTGGTTCAAAAGCTGTTATGCAGTTATTGACTGTGTCAGGTCAATTTGCAAAAGTGGAGACATGGTTTTAAACTCTTGTGGAACTGCTGTAAACAACTACTTTTAATGGCAATTTGCCAAATTCTGCTTGGAAAGACGCTCACTCAGTAACGACGCATTCAGCGGACCAGTGGTGTTTATCACTCAGTCACATTTATTTACATTCATTGGGCTGCCCCGCTGTTGTGTTTCAGCCAGAAATGATCCACTAATTTAAGAAAATGCCCAAACTTACAGTTGTGTTGTTGTTGTAGATGCATTTCTTTTGAATAACTGATCATAGTTGACACTAACAATGGTGACAGGATGTCCCAATTGCATGAGCAGTAACTTAATCCAGCTCTGGTGTCGTGTAAAGAGAGTGAGCAGTTTACAGTGAGGCTCATACCAATTGAGCTGGATTACATGCATGCATTGTTTCATGTAAGTCCCTCATGCTTTGGTAGGCAACCAAATTCAGAATGTCAGACTCAGCCATGTCCAATAAAAACAACGATGCAGAGAGAGATTGATTATACTGTATATTGAATCTGACTATTGCAGCTAAAAAGTGATCAAAAAGGGGGTTTGACTTCGTCTTAAAGATTATAGCTTTACAGGAACATTGATAGTGGTAGTGCATTGACTCTGATGTACATATTCATATATTGTTGTGACTTAATTTAACTGATGTTTGTTGGAGGGGTTGTTAATAATATATATGTAAATACAGTTAATGTGAGAAATATTGAGTTAAAGTAAAGTTTTATATTTCATCTGAATATTTGATTTATGAAGTAGGCACAGGAAATGATTTAGAGGCCAAATGCTACATTACCCATAATGCTATTGGAGAAGAGAGTGGAAACGGCAAGGCTGTGAGAAGTTAGTTTGTTGTTGCTGATAGCAGACAAGTGTAAAGGATTCGGTTATCACACATGTATTCATTCGTTTTTGTTCTCAAAAGAAAATCTCTCGTCATTTTGAAAGAAGCTGGATTACGCTATGATTTACATGTAATCCTAAACTCAATCCACAAAAAGCTAAAAAACGTCCCATCTCAATGCTGCTGATCAAGGAAGTCCAACATGCAAACCAGTGTTGCTCCGTGTTTCCTCACACACACAGTGTTGCTTCTCAGTTTCTCTTGTGCTCAGAGTCATTTGCCATGTGTTTACTTTTCTTTATTTGTGTATTCTCTCTCTGCATTTTAATTTTACCATCAGCAGCCTCTGAGGCACATTATCACAGGTCATCCAATCCGCAAACCCTCATTATCTTAGAGATGAAGAAAAACATGTAGTTTACAGGCTTCACAAGTGAATTTGGCTGGAGGGACATGAAAACACTTTCCAGCCGGATGCTGTTGTGGCAAACTGAGAGAGATGGGGGGATTAAACAAACCAACGAGTGTGACCTCTAAGATTTGTTCATTTTTCAATCTTTGACAGCAACCATTGTTATACTTGATCATGTACAATCTACCTGATTAATTACTCTGTCCACTCGGACTTTATGAAAAGTCTATTCATGGATGTTCAATTAAACTAAACAAACAAATGATAATTTGACAAGACACAGTTGAAAGCCTCAGTGATGTCTTTGTTTTCTGCCAGATTTGATGGGTGTGTGTGGTGAATTTAGTATCTGAAAGGTCAATGAAACAAGATGATATTGCAAGATCAGATGGATTGAAAATGTACAAAAGGCAGAGGCAGATAGAAGATGTATGTGACAAGAAAACAGAAAAAAAGAAAGAAAATGAGCAGAATGGAGGTATTTGTGTTTAGCAGCTGGACAGAGGAGGGGAAGCAGAGGAGGGGAGGAAAGTGAGGATCAGCAAATGCTGCAGGTGATGTGGCAGAAATAACTGTGATTCCAAAGACAGCAAAGGGAGCTGACTATCACAGCAAGACCAGGGATTCCCTGACAGCTCAGTATGTCACTGCTCTAAGCCTCCTGGCATTTCACTCTCCACAATCAATTGATCAGCTCATTATGTCTCGCTGTCCCTTCTGTCATCTATCCAACCTTATCTCTTTATTTCTCTGTGGGCAGCTCACCGTCTGTTCCCCACCCCAGTTCCTCTTAAAGGAGTACACCAAGTTTCTTTTGCCACGTTCCTATTAGTCAACCAATTTATTAGACGATGAGAATTTACTACAAAAAGTTACACATAAAATGTCTGATTCTGTTGCTGGATCGTGGTTACCAATAACAGTGGTGACAAAAAACTTTGTTTTCTGTGACCTGGTGTTCATTTCCTGTTTCATACTGAGCCAGTGTTGTTTCTTTCATCCATGACCTTAGCTGCATATTTATCATTATAACCATGATAATTAAATTTCTTCAATCTGACTATCATACGAGATTTCCCAAATTTGAACGAGATGGTTGTTTTTACTAATCCGCCACGCTTCCACAGCCTCAACAGTGTGCTTATTTTTGTTTCCTTGACAACGAAGGTCAGTATACTTGTTACTATGACGACAGAGGTCTGGTTATGTTGTATCTGAGGGTAGGGATGACAGACAACCTGCATGGTCACTCACGGTGGAGGATTTATTAGAATGTAACACAATCAATCGATCAATCAAACTTCAATTGTAAAGCACCATTCATGTTAGTACTTCACAAATGACAAAATATGTATAATAAATGCACATTTATGAATATAAATTAACAGATTCAAATTTAATAAAACTGAAAAAAGAGAAGAGAAAATCTTTCAGGGAAATTTTATACAAATAAATATGTCTGGTTTGATTAATCTCATGTTGTTCATGCTATCACACAAACAAGAGAATGACTGTCTACTCACTAAATGTGTAAACTATGCCTATATGTTGTGTCACCTGGTTTACTACGGCTGCTGAAGGTTTCCGAACTGTGACACGTAACATCTTTATTAGCTGAAAGCACTGACTTTCTGAGAGGACTCGCTTCCAGGCTGCACTCGTGTTGCAGAGACTTCTGGGAGAACTCATTAGCCTCAGGAGAAAAACAAATTAGATTCAGATAAAATGTATTGTGAACAGAGAAAACAGACGTTGGTGCTTATAACACCAAGGTGTTTTGGATATGAAGGAGACTTCCCAGAGAGCCTCAACACTGCTGGCGGTGATGAGGGATCGAGCACAAATTCAAGACTCCTAATGAATGTTTCTGATTGGACGGTTCAAAAGATAACCCAGTATCCAGAGTTGAGTTGGTGCAGGGGTGGTGGATTGGTCATTCAGTGATTTCAGCACTGAACTGACAACTGAATGACAGCAGGTAGAGAGAACATTTTAAACTTTGACTGGTGATTGGCTCAATGCGAGCGTGTCAGGTTGTGATTGGATAGAAAGAGAGAAGGAGATAGCGAGAGCTCTGTATCTGACTTAAGGCTGGTTTATAGTCGCTGTAGTGTTGCTGGTGCGATGGTGGACCTTTACAAGCCTCTCTACAACTCGTCCTGCAGAGACCACAGAGGCAATCAAATAGTGCTGACATCCTGGGAAGAGATTGCCACTTCACTTGGCAAAGAGGACGCATTTTTCCGGCGAGTCTGGAAGACCATGAGAGATCGCTTTGTTAAAGTCAAAATAAGGTATTCTTGCGTATTGTTCGCAAGCCATCTACGGAGTCTCATGTGAACAATGCTTTAGGACACATGTGCAAGAACACAGCCTTCCTGACTGAAGTTAGCTTTATTTTGTAGAGTTGCATCTTCGTCCTACATATGAATTAATTTCCAGCCAGCACTTATATCTCTCATAACAAATGAGACAAGAAACAGAATTAAACAATGTTTTATTGATGAAATGTACAGTAAACATATACGTTCCGAGCCCAGGAGATGTGAATGATTGCTACAGTATCATAGAGATATAGTGCATGATGTTTTATGTATGGTTGTTCCTGTATTCACTCGATTGGTCTCCAAATGTTCTGTAAAAATTCACCATTAGCCAGTAGAAGAAGAAATATTTGAACCATGACTGCAGCTCACTAGGTGGACGCTGAGTTGGAGGGGTGATTCTGTAGACCTTGAAGTTGTAGACTTAGTGTCGACGCAGAGATCCCCTCCCTGTTTTACACCTCTTCCCATCACAATGTCTCGCACCTCACTTTTCCCTCCACAGTCCCTTTCTCAGGTATATTCTTAGATCTGCTCCATTACGGTCCTTTTTATTAATCATACTCTTATCTGTACAAAGACAGACGAGAGGCTGAGGAGATGAAAGAGCCTCCCTCCAACACACACACACATACATATTTTGCAGTCCCCTGGCCCAAAGCTCAAAACAAGCAAGCCCCTTTCCTTCTGGAGAAGCCTTCATCGACACGTGTGTGTGTGTGTGTGTGTGTGTGTGTGTGTGTGTGTGTGTGTGTGTGTATGTGTGTGTGTGTATGTGTGTGTGTGTATGTGTGTACCCCTCAGGCTCCAGGGTTCTGCTGTCAGACCAGACTCTTTCCTTGATGACTCCTCTGTGGTTTCCTTGAGAAATTCACTCCAGAGTGATAGCTCAGTTTTTTGCCACAGCACAGGGTGAATCATACAAATCATTCAGACCCTTTTTTTACATTGCATTGTGTTGTGTTGTGCATTCAATTTCAAATTAATTGAAATAGGCCTTAATGATAAAACATATACATTGTACGTATCACCAGCGTGTGGCAGATCACAGTAGTTTTACGTGTGGTCAAGCCATCATTCACTTCTCTGCGGTCAAACAAGCTGCTGGTATAATGGTCCTGAGGGAGCTGATACAGGGTTAGTGACATTATTCTGTCAATTTTCTCACTTTGAAATATGTTTGAAATATGAGAGTCTTAGCTGAAGAGAAGCACACCACATACAATCCAAAACCACATGACTACATCCAGGTTTCAGAATAAGGTGTTATAGCAAAGCATATACCAAATAGATACTGTAAATGTGAAATCATTGGATTACACCCAAAGGAAGTTTTAAAATGGTATCTAAGGATCTTATAAGTACAATAAATCCCTAAAAAATGTGAGAGAAAATACTTTATTCTTTAATTTGAGCTGGAAAAACCTAAAATAAATAATTTCTGAATGTAACTGGTACTTCACGTGTAAAAAAATGTACATTTATACACTGAAATGTCTTCACCTGTGAAACTCCATAGTTCCTCTATATCAAGTACACACAAGTCTGACATTTAAATAATCTTTCAAAATTTCCCCCAAACATTCTCAAATGTTTACCTTAAAATTACTGAAGAGCTTTTCATTCAGAAGCCAGTTAATTAAAACATGTTTCACCTTGCTTTTATGCAGCTGTTAAAGTTCGGTGTGTACAATTTTGTTAAATTGGTCCAGTCTGGGCTACTGTAAAAAACATGGTGGCCCCCATAGAGAGGATGAGGAAGAAGTACTTAAATGTAAAGGGCCCATATTAAGGTACAGAAAACAAAAATCCATACAATTTAGATGATTACACACTAGGATTATTTTATATTCAATTTCTGCCAATAGATCCCTTTATTACTCACTGAACCTGCAAGAGTACTTGGAAAAGTGTGTACAGTGTAAAGCCGACCCACACACATATCTTATTTTTGGCTAAATCAAGCTCTATCCAAGACTGTGTGGGTGTGTTTGGACAGGGACTGACTGACAACTCCCTCACTCTCCTGTTAGCTTCGATTCCTTCAACATTTATATTAGTGCTTGGAGTTTGGTGACGTCATGTCCGTCCACAGAATATCCTAAAACACCAGTGGGTGTACAGGGTCTGTAAGTTATACCACTGGCTATATACTCTAAAAAATACTTTTTGTAAACCACATTTAAATAAATTTGGAAAAAGCATCAGGTTTGATCATCATTGGTAGCTATGAATACATGATCACTTATGAGACAATGACAATAGGGACCAGCTGAGATGGCTGAACAGATTCAATGCAGTGGCTGGGTCCCATTCTGTGATCCCCTGCTGATCCAACTTTTGTCTGCCAGCATGACTCCTCCCTATTTTTCTCTGCAAGAGATTAAATCAGCAGAGAAAATAAGAAGACACTTCATATGCATCTTTTTAATTGGGATTTATCCCTGTCGTTATTTAGTTTGCTGAGTTCTTCCTACTGTGGGTATTGTCCATTTACAAATGTTATTTACATTTTTTTGCCAAAGTATGACAAACAAATCATGCTTCATCCTCTTCAAGAAAATAAGAAATTGAAATGAAAAAGGTTTATTTTCTGGAAAGACACTCCAAATGACATCTAAACTCATTCAGTATATATACTTTACAGATCAGCAGATGTATTTTACACCATTTCAGATCGATGACAGTACAACATCACTCTCTAAAAATGTTTGTGCGTATGTGTAGTACCTATCTCTGAAAATGTGCACATTTCACGTGCACGTTGGCTTCTGAAGCTAAAAGTGAAGCTCATGCTAAAGTGTAAATTGTTCCAGTAAATTTGATTTTAATTAGGTATTTGATGCCTGTTGCACCAAAAACAGGCTGAAACATCATATTGACAGCTTAGAGAAATTTACGATTGGTCAAGCTTGTGTATGGGTGGGACCGTTAAACTAAAGATGCCAAAGGCACAAGAGGGCGGCACCTGTATTGAGAGTAGGGATGGAAGTGGAGATGTGTTATCCATCTTTACATACAGTCTGTAGGTGAACACTGAGCATTACAACACTAATGTTAGCCTTATGTTGCTATCTGTTTCCACAGCTTTACAGTTGGTGTGAGTCCTCTCCCATCTTTACCCAGTTTCTTACTATGACACTTACAAATGTACCGTCATGCCCTAAGTCCATTAACCCACACGCAAGCAAAGACACACATATACACAATAATACTATAAATATAAAAGTAAATAAATAAATAAAAAAGTAGCAGTTTTTGGTGTATTATTTTTTTTTTCATTTGTCACCTGTCTACATCAGGTGTTTGGTCTGAGCTGATCACAGATAAATCAGTGTTTCTCAATGTGTATTTCACGCCCCCTGTGGGGGATACAGACTCATGACAGGGTAGGTGCGTGTCATTGAGTAAAATAAACAAACCATGCTTCATATTAGAAATGGTGTTCAAACAGAGACTCCGTTGAGACATATTTGATGGGGATGAAAAGAAAAACCAGGCAACCGAAAACCAAGTCGAGGAAATACAACAAAGCCGATTTTGGTTTGTCTGTACACGGTGAAATTGTTGGGGGATGAGGAGAGACCAGTGGGTATTTTATGTCGGAAAACTCAGCAGGAACATCCCTTTGTAAAAGCTGCATCGGAGAAACAACAAAGCACTGACGGCATCATACATAACCATGCACAGAATTGTCCAGTGAAAGAAACCAACAGCGGAGGAGCTCATACCCACGCAGCTTTGGCTGTGGATTCAACTACAACAACACCACATAACTGAAAGCTGCCCTTCTGTCAATCACACACTTATGTGACTGATTTCAAATGACCTTGAAGAACTCACTGACAAAACTGAAAGACAAACCTTCTACAAATGGATGAGGCTGCTGACAGAATTGAAATATGCTTGTATATTGCTTATGTTAACTTGAGGATTTTCTATTTCTTAAGTGTATTCCAATTAGATTGTAGGGTTTTTTACGATGCCGATGCTAAATTGATACTTTAAAATGGTTCCGGTGCTTAAACGGAGCCAGAACTGATACTTTTTCCTTTAAAAAGGGACAAAACAATGGTCGACAAAAAGAACAGCTTTTTTATTGCCGAGGCAAATTAGAAGTTTAGATTGAACATATTTAGTTTGAAGTATACTCATACTACAAATATACAAATGTAAATTGGTGCAAAACAAATATACATAACATCATCCCATAATGAATAAAACAATAATAAATAACAATTAACAGTTTAGGCACCAAAATGAAACACTGAAATCTGCTTGATCTGGTCCAGTAGGTTTCATGTGGAGGATCTGATGCCTGATTGGCAGCTGATTTCAGTGCCCGACCTTAATCCCAACAGAGCGATAGCTGCTGAGCTCCTTGGGCTTCTTGACTGCTGCCTGTTGCATGGAAGAATTGTGTGGGTGTTGGGATGGTGCACAGACCACGGCAGGGAAAAGGAAGGGTTCACAGGCACTAATCAAGAGCCACATGTGCAATGGATGCTCTGTGTCATACACAGAAAGGCTCCAGTATAAGAGCAGATTAACCTTGAGCTAAACGAGGTTGACTGATGTTGTAAGTGTGGTTTATTTAAGCACGGCAGTTCCCCACACAGTTCCTGTCTGAGCTCAGAGAGGAGACTTTGGAGGAGGAGTTTGACGTGCAAGTTAAGTGACAGTCTCTGGTGAAACTGGCCTATTTCAGCGATATATTTGGAAAGCTGAATGACTTAAATCCACAGCTTCTAATAAGAGACAAGCACCTTCCTCACCTGACAGACAAGATCAGCATGTTCACTCAAAAGCTGGAGAAGTAGGCCATGTGACTTGAAGTACTGATTCCTTCGAGAATCCGTGCAAAGTTGATTGTGGAGCTACCTCAGTGATTCCACATCTGAAGGAGCGTACATCTTCCCTGATGTGATTCCTCCAAAAATACTTCAGTGCTCAGTCTATCTAGGTGATAGATCCATTTACCTGCTGATTTCAGGTCTGCAGAAGAGGACTAGTTCATTGAGGCGACATCTGACTCCGACCGGAGGCTGAGATTACAGCTGAGACTCTCAGTGAAATCTGGCTCGGTGTGGAGAGGCAACATCCTCTCACAGAGCAGAGGGCAGAGGGCTGTGAGCATTTGGCTTCCCTTTGCCACCTCCTATTTCTGTGAGATGGGCTTATCTGCTTTTGTCTTAAAAGCAAAGCACAGATCTAAGCTCAACACTGAGCACAACCTGAGAGCCAGAAGCTAGTCACCCAATTTTGATAAAATGTGCAGTGTTCAACGATTTATATCAGCCTTTAATATATTGGTAAACTCTCACTGATCTTATCTTTATCATATATCTGCCTTTGTACATTTTTTGGGACAGACTGAAACTCATTGTTTTTGTTTCACCAAAGTTATTATGTGTGTCTTCCCTGCTCTCACTGTCCGATCAATAAAGGCAAAATGCCACCAAATATGTATTTTATTTTTTGGGGTCTATTTTTGTAATCATAGAATGATGGGTGATTTCGCAAAATTTGAAACTCTAAGTGAAAGTTGCTTTTTGTAATATTGCTGTGGTAGCGAAAGCATTTTTTTTCCCAGTGTAAATTATTTAAAGTACTTGCAGAGTGTAGCCTATTCCCTAATATAACGGGCTATTAAGTCAGGAGGGCTGAGTCTCAGTCAAGGTGGAGGAGTCTACGCTGCTGCAGGCCAACTTTGCTCTTTTGAAGGAGGCGGGGTCTAATCTTACCTACTTGCTCTGATTGAATCGGTGAACCAGTTCCCCTCTCGTTATTAATTCATTTTTAAAACTATAAAAAACAATGTGAACATGGAATGCAATTCATTGAAAAAAATGTAGTGGAGTACAAGTGATAGTACTTGAAATATAAATGTACTTAAATTAAGTACTTTGTTACATCCCACCACTTTGAGCGGCTAAATACCACTGAAAGAGCATCCTATCCCTCTGTATCCCTGCACCACCAGAGCTCTGCCTGGTATTTTATTCTTTCTGTCCCCTTTAGCCAACTTGAGAAGAGACCTCTCCGGGGAATTCGGTGCTGGCAGAGTGTCACTCAGCATCTATCTCACTCCCCTCCTCCCCCACTCCCTGCCTCGCGTGTGACAGGACCAGTGCTGTGCATTCCTGACACACTCGGTCAAGAGCCTGACTGTAAGCGCTAATGCAAACAGAGATGGAGCGAGCCGGGGATGTGACATTTATTGTACTGACTTGCATTGCATAATACATAATGGATACCTGTAGGAAAATACATAATGTCCGTCCGTACTTTCCAGTAATTATATTTATTTAATATGATTACATTAAAATGCTGTTTGCTGTAATTGAGATGAGGATTTTAATGTGATTTTTTCCCCCCGCGAGCAGGTGGCTCTACATTTTCTTTTCCACAGAATAGCGACGATTATATTGGAAATGGATATTAGAATTGATATTCTTCTCCTTCGAGGCACCAGACCCGCTGTCCCCAGGTCTCAGTTCTGTCTCCAAGTTTCATCCCATTGCTATAACCAGCCACAAGGCCTCACCTTCAGGCCTAATACCTTCTGTTTCCTCACTTTTCCCTGCAGTCCGGTCCTTATTCAGCCAAAAAGGTATAGCCTGAAATGTAGGATTTCAGTTTACGATAATCTGACAGGTAGATTAATGCTATAGCCTGATTTAAACTCACCTTTCTAAAAAGAGCAGTTATCTCCCAGCAAACAGTCAACACCCCACATAAGCACCCATTAGTTGTCAAGGCAGCAGTGCTGTGCTCTGGTCTACAGGTCCAATAATGAATGAAATAAAGTGGCATGATTAAATCAATAACGTATCCTTGGTCTGTCAGTCGCCTCCCTTCTTTTTCCACTGTGTCCCGCTCCTAATCGAATTGCAGCAGCAGCGCTTTATTAAATCACAGATATCCGGTCATCTTTATTTTAATCGAGCCATGCCAGAGAACTTAGATTTGATTTTGCAGGAATAGCAATTGCAGGATTTATTTTTTTCCTGTGTGGAGTAAGAAATGGAAACTTAAGCAAAACCTTCCAGCAGTGATGAGTGTGTAAGTTGTAGATTTGTGATTAACTGAGACCCACCTGCTGCGGCTCTCATTTATCAATCATTGCAGATTTTCCCTTTTTGTAAGTGAGAGCATTGTGACAGCACATTTCCATGCGGCTCTGGGAAAGCTGATGTGCACTGTGGTGAGAACATATCCATTTAGTGTATTTCTAATAGACTGCAGGTAAAAATGTGCCTTTGAACCACTACCAGGAGTTCTTCACTCATCAAAATATAAGATATCACAAATTAAACACAGAGAGCTAAACGTTTTAATACAATCTTCTAACTTAACACATACTGTTGATAAAGCATGACTTATTTGATAAGGTTAAAAGTACATAAGTGTATTTTGGACATATCCTATCAAGGTCCTTACATTTTTCTGATGAACTTTCTCATTTAAGACTAGCTTGTGTTATTTTGGGCTATTTTCTGTTATCCACCACTGGGACATAACTCAGCCTGGAATCAAAGAGCAAGCGCCACCATTCTGTCTCTTCTTATGTCTTTCCACTTCTTTTCTTTCTCTTCCTCACTGTCATTTCTACCGATACGTATTTTTAGATATAAAACATATCAAGTCCCGATCACTCAACATTGATTTGATGGCAAGTAAAAAAGGAGGAATGGGAATTTACCAGCAGTAAATGAACCAGCGGATGCACTGAACAGAGGAGGATGGGAATTTCCCTCAGGACTTAACACCACCTGTAATCCTGATGACTTTTAAATCTTATAAATCACTTTGCTGTAGCTCTCTGCCACTTGATTAAATAACAGGAGTAATAAGAAATGGGTGACATGTGGATGTTATGATGATCGCCTACCTCTGATCTGATGGGAAAAATCATTTCACAGTGTGTCCCAGATCCGGCAGATGGTCCGCTCTAGTTTTTTTTTCCCTTTCAGTCCCTACACTACACACACACACATTTGCACACACACACATCAGGCTCCTGTAGCTCTGCTGCACCTCCTGAGAGTGGAAATGCAATCAAACGTAAGTGGACACAATGCCCCGCGTGCTTTTGAATGTGTCCCTGGATTGCAGCTCTGGTGCAAAGTGCGACAAAGTGAGGAAATCGGCTTAACCCCTCAGCACTTACCAAGGACAGGTCTTGCCCTGAGCTAACTTTAAGACATCCACACAGCAGCTCACAGCAGCTCACAGTGCGCGCTGCTTTGTGCCTCTGTGTTGAGGATGTTTTAAAGCTCTGTGATCTTTTCCATTCCCCTGAGTGGTGAAGGTCACCTGGGCTGTCTGCTAAGTGAGAGGTGCTGTGCGAGTTCTGCTCTGTGGCCTCCTCTACCTGAGGATAAATGCTGTATTATAATGGCTCTGGGCGTTTGGCTCCGGATCAGCCAACCACTGCTAGCTGACATAATGTGATCAGTATTGATGAAAACGCCCGGGCTTCTGTTTCGATGTATCTGTGATAGGCTGATGCAGGAATACACCAACACAGACACATCCACACAGAGCCAGCCAAAAGATTACTTTCAGACTTAGTTTTGTTCAAATTAATCCAATAAGCTATTCCATTCATCTGTATGCCTTATTGCTTCGCAGCATCTCTAACTAATTAAGGACAAGTTTCCCAACTTTTTTAACTTACTGTCACGGTGGCACAGCAGACGGTGTTTATTCCCAAAGCCACAGCCACAGATTCTGCCCACTGTGCATTGTAAATCAAGAACTTTCAAATTAACTGCTCGTATTGTTCTCGATGCTGTTGAGTGCTAAACTCTGTGATGTGTTTCAGCAGGGGAGAGAGAGAGAGGGAGAGAGAGAGAGAGAGAGAGAGAGAGAGAGAGAGAGAGAGAGAGAGAGAGAGAGAGAGAGAGAGAGAGAGAGAGAGGAGAGAGAGAGAGAGAGAGAGAGGAGATCTTGAGAAATAATTCAGTTTTATTTCCTTGGCTGTGGCTGTGCAAGACAGATTTAGAATATGCATCTAGTAGAGATGGATTGGAATTGGTGATGATAAATTGGCCCAGTTACAGAGCTCCAATGGAGAGGAACAGGGAAGAGACAAAGAGATAAAAAAGTTCCTGAGTTGGAAAAGGTCAGATGTAAAGTATTAAAGCCAAGAATATAAAGTCGTCATGTTTGCTCTTTGTGGAAATTAACGTGGAAAATTCCGACATACCCTTGGTCCACTGAGCACAGAGAATGTATACTCAAAAGTTTTGGTGCCACCATCTTGGAACTTCTCACAGCTTCAGAACTTCACAGATTTATCTTCAGACCTGCTCGGTTGTGGATGAATATATAACGGTGCGGCCCCCGCTGGAACCCTCTATGTGTTTGCAGAAAAATGCCTCCAAACAAATCAAACGCAAGCTGTTGAAAACTGTAGTTACTCCCCTGGCAGCCAGCAGGCAGTCCTGTGTTCTTGGCCTTCTGTATATGGGCACGTAGAAAGCTCATCTGTTTTTGTCCAGAGATGGTCAGAGGGCCACAAGTCTCATTGGAGCTCTGATGACAGTCTGTCTTTGTAGAAAAACTGTTTTCTTCTTATACTTTTCTTTTCTGATTGTGTATCTTTGTCTCTTCTCGGTGTCTCTATAGGCTCTGTCATTTATTGTACGGTAAAGGGTTGAAATCTCATAGGTTTTAGGGTTGGAAACAGGAGGTTGGTGGATGTAGGATTGTTCTAAATGAGGGGCCATAGAGGGGCCCCAATTTAATCAGAGGGGCCAATTATACTGTATCTCCAACCTCTATGCACAATTCCTGATTCAGTAAGGTGCACATTTAAGTCATTATATGTTTAGCTCCTGTTAGCTCTATAGCTTTGAGCATAGCCACACATCATTGAATAGATTTTGAAAATAGTTTGTTTAATTAAAAAAGCAAGGTATTGTTAGTAAGTAACTTGTTTATTGAAACCAAAATAAAAGACTATTGACAGGACAATCAAGTTCAGAGGCCAATCAGATTTTAGCAGGGGCCGGTGCCCCCCTGGACCCTGCCCGTTGATCCACCCCTGGATGGAAATGAGGAAAAGAATGAGGAGCAAATATAATATAAATCTTTTGATGATACATGTAAAACCTCTTATGGCTGTTAGCCAAATATTTTTACCAGTCTAAATCTGCCACTTCATCTCACCCTCTGTGCCTCTCTCTTTGAATCAATGTGATTACAATTATTTCCCAGCAGGGTAACCTGGACTACATGCAGCGTATGTCATTACCTCTCCAAGCTCTACTAATGCGCCTAATCCACATTGTCCTTCCTGCTACACACAGACAAATGCATCCACTGTCAGCAGCCTGTAAATGATGCACTTCCTACTGATTTCATCTCGGCCTCTAAATTACAATAAAATGAATTCCCTGGAAGAGCAGGCACTTCCATCCACAGAATCAAAGATGAACCCTTGATTTATTCCAACTGTGTGCTTGAAGTTTAGAGCCTGGAGGCCTTAAAGCACGCCTCAGCCTTATTGGAGTTTTTCTTTTAATAACATTTTTTTTCTTTAGTTGCAAAAGAAAAGATGAGTCAAAAACTCAATCTGAATCCTTTGAGGGCAGTATTGATTTGATCGAGGAGATTTCATACAAATTCTCCAAAAGAAGAGGAATATTACTTCATGTCCAAAAGGCATTTTAATTTTGAGCTTATGAAAGTGATCATCCCTCGCAAACAAAGGGAGGGTGAAAGTATCTGAAAATACAGTTCTGTAGTGAACAGCTGGATCATTCCCAATTACATTTTTTTTATGGCAGGTCAAAATATTTTTCTTTGCTGCTTTTTTAGCTGTTATTGTGAACATTAAAGATCATAAGCAGTCAAGCTTAGGTCTGAACAACCAACACAAAATAATGCTGTATATACAGTTTATGTAGAACTAAGATTTCACAAAAAACCACAATAGATGACCATGAAATTTGTTGGAAGGTTGCGGTAAGGGTCAGGGAAGAACCCATTTTATTCTGGTTCCCAACGGGATTGGTGGGAGATTTTTTTCCCAGGGGATAATCAATGGATCTTGATGAAATCAGGCACATTTAGGGGACTGATACCTAAGAGTGTGTGCAATTTGCTGCGGCCTGATTGAATTTAAGTGGACTATTGAGACTTGGCTGAGCTATGTGCTTTACTGATTGCTTTCTTAGTTACAGAAAGTCAATGCACTGACTGACTTTTTTTTTTTCACAAGGCAGCGAGTTTGTGCACACGACTCTGAACCCAAAGCAAATATTATGAAGATAAATTATATGTGTGGTTACCTTGGGGGGAGAGGGAGCCTCAAACTCATTAAGATGTTCCGGGTTGGATGCAAGATAAGCCTTACAGAGTGACTGGTAGACCACTACAGTATTAAATTACCTTGAAACTGTGTGTGTACGTGCGTGTGTGTACGTGCATGCGTGTGTGTGTGTGTGTGTGTGTGTGTGTGTGTGTGTGTGGTCTATGCTCTATGCTCTATCTGTCCGCTTTTAATCCTTGGTAAAAGAAAATGACATCCTCTGTCACTGTTGTCTGAACAAGAGCTGAAGAGAGAACAAACCAGGGAGAAATGGGGGTAATTCATGAAGGGTACTGTGTGTATCATTAGCGCAGTTTAATTTATTGTGTGTGACACATGCCGTAAATGTAATGCAGCTGAAGTGAATCATGCACACAGGCGCAGCAAGGTGTAAAATGAGCTGGTACCGATTAGGCCGCTCCCTTGTGAAAACATCGTGACACATAGTTATCAGCGGACCAACAAACAGACTTTTCCACACTGGGTAATATGCTACATGTCTTTGACAGCGATAAAGATATATATGATATTTGTTCCTGTAGCTTTGAAGCGAGGAGGAAATAAGAACATCTGTAGTACATGAATCCGGATGGATTTTTTAATGTGGGAAAGGTTTGTAGAAGATTTGTGTGTCTTTTGAGCCATCGGCCTCCTCCACATTCCTACAGTTGGATTCACACTGAAAGGCTGCACAGGAGCCAGTAAGCGGCTTCAGTGAAGCAGACATGTGATAAATGTCTTGCTAAAGGGCATGTAGTTGTATAGGGAGAGCATTACTCAAGCGCCATTTCCACCCAGATTGAAACTGTTCATCTGGGGAAAGAACTGCTGGACCCAAAGAATCCCTCCACAAACCTCAGGCAGCTGCCCAGCTTTATTATTTAATGGGTTCTTTGTTTGTTTGTCTCATCCATGCACCCACTAGTTGGAAATCACTGATCTAGAAGAAAATAAAATGATTGAGCCTAGAGTGTAATGTATGAACATAACACAGTGAATGTGCCATTGGCAAGGAAGCTGAGGAAAGAACCAGAGTTAGATTCAAATCCTGCAAAATGCAAACAAGTTAAGATATTTTCCATTTTAAGGCCTTAGGTTATTCTCTGGAGTCCCGAGCGTGCAGCACTTTTCTTATCTTTTGAACCTAACATGGGCTAAATCTTCAGTTAATCACTGTAAGGCACACACACTCTGCGAGATCAGAATATCTGTATTAATGTTTTGCGTTTTGCTGCTAGCGTCCCATAAACACTGTGAGTTTAATGGTTTAAATATTTTGAGCTCTCTGTGGCTGTAGGAGGTGTCTCGCAGCACAACTGATGTGCAACAGAGGGACAAAAAGTGACTTTGTTGAGACATTAGAGAATGAGGTTGTATCATCGGAGGAAGCAGGAGAATGCTAAGTTGTTCTTTTGAGTGTGAGACGGCAGCATTGTTATATGATGTCCACCTTTTCCACAAATGTGTCTTTTTATACTAATGGAAGACTCATCATGTCCTCTTATACTGAGCCTACAAATGCAGAGCATGGTGGTCCTGAGCTGTTTGAACCACTGGTGCATCTGGCCAGAGAGGATGGGGGACGTCTCTGATTGGTAGATGATGTGGTGGTTTAGTTTCAGCACTGATCTTAAAATGAGGGCAGCTTTTCAGGTTCCCAATCATGAGCGGTCGCTGGTGGCATGGGGCCTCTCACCTTTGATTAGAGGGTCCTAACCTTATCAAATATTGTGAGGTGGAGACATCTCAAATGGTTGACCCTACATAAACACTAGGTTAGGAGCCATGTTCAATCATAAATGTAGATATTTTAAATAAATATGGTAATAAATGGGATATTAACATCAGCATTGAATTAATGAGCAGTTTTTAAGTGTGCAGAGTCACTTAAAGAAAAAATTAGATTAAAATAATCACTCATATCTCAAATGTATACACATTACATGGTATGCTACTCTTTGTATAAGCCTCCTCTGAATGTCCAAAAACAAGTGACTGATCAGTGCACATTTGTTTTTCTTTGCCACAGATTCACAGAGTTTCTGGAGCCGTTTGAGAGAGTGATTCAACCGGAGGAGCTCTGGCTCTACAAGAATCCTCTGGTTGAGTCAGACCACATTCCCAAGAGGGTCATGTTCGTAAGTACTTGCTATAATTATGCATTCCTCTTATAACAAACTGGATGGGTACGTCATTATTCAGCCCAAAGGAAGCATATCCACTGCTTAGTTGAGTGAGGTGACCTCAGTGAGGTGCAGAATCTTTCATTCAGGAAAATTGTCACTCTGCTTTCCACCGTCAAGGTGAAGCTTGAATCTGATAGAGAGCTATTGTGATTGGTGCCTCCAATGTAAATATAATCTCTTGGACAGAAATCGCTGGTACAAGGTTAAGACGGATTTCAAACGGATACAACAGGGAATGAAAAATACATTTCTTCTGGCTCAAACTGTAAACACTGAGCAAATAACCCAAAACATCTCTTGGCAAACACTGTCCAGCACATATAGGAGCATCTGTACGGATTTTGTTCTCAGCCACAGTCCCCAGCTTCAATGCATTTAAGATGCAGCACACCGGTGATTACGGAGCTCATTGTTGTCTGACTCAGATGCCGCAAATTTGATGGTCTCATTTTCAAAGGGTGATTATGGTAAAATATGACAACACAACGGATGCCAAAGTAGAAACAGTGGCTGTAAAACCTGAAATACTCACAGATATTTGAACTTTTCCCAACTGCTATCAAAAGTCTGCACCTTGTAATGACACACGATTTCTGGGAAACAATTTGAATATGATCATTTAGGAGATTCAGTAGATAGTAAAGACATTTGGGAGATGGGATTATTTACTTTCTTGCTGTTCATTTTATGAGAATGTTCCTCTAACTCTGATGTCTCTGCAATAAGTAGGATATTAGAGCCAGGCGGAGATTAGTTTATCTCAGCATATAATACACAAGCAGGGATAATAGTTGGCCTGGCTCTGACCTATCACATAGGTCCAAATGCAAGCAAAATGAAAACAAAAACACAAAACAAGCTTACCGTAGCAGAAGGAAGCCCTAAAAAATGTAAAAAACAAAAAAAACAAAGATGGAATTTGGAAACATGGCAAACAAGACCAAACTGAACCACATTGAACAGACAACCTAACAAAAACCAAAGAGAAACAGAGACGTCCAAGATTACTCACTGATCACTTTATAGTGAATTCGCCATTTTGTTGTGCTGCCCGAATGATTTGTGAAAAATGTTATACCCTATATAGTGGATTCATCGTTTTCCACAGTAAATCATGAAAGTGTTGAACTGATGGTCAGGAACTGAGCAATCTATCCCATCATGCATTGAGCTTGTGGCATTGACAGGAAGACAAATGGCTAAGAGACGAGAGGAGAGAAGGGCAGCACGTCTCTACTCTATGATTCTTATCCTTATTCCCTTTAAAAATATCTGAAATACCAGTTAAGATAGAGACAGGTTAAGATTTACGGGATTTTCACAGACCGAGTTTTAGTTTTCGTCCCTTATATTTTCGCTAAATATTTCTGTTTTATTATTATTATTATTTCTATGATGATTTTTCAACCAAAAACACATAAAACAAATAGACAGTACAATATACACACTAACACTGATAGCCCCAAAATATTCAACCCTATATACCAATATATATCAGTACCCTTAGATGTCCGCACCCAGAAAAATAAAAGAAGTCATAAATGCCAGCTCAAATGTCATTTATCCAACTCTAACTATTACTTATCAAGCAGCATCCAGGTGCTGAGACTTTCTAAGTCTTGTTGTTGATACTGGGACTTCGCAGCCCCCACATATACACATTTATAGAGCAGTTGCAGTACTAAGTTAAAGACAGAAATAGTGACCGCTTAAACCTGATTGTCCAGATACTCTCAGCGGAATGTGCTCCACATGAAGCAGAGCTGCTGCTGTAATATCTTCTAAATGCCTTTTCTGTATTGGAGCTCAAGGGTAGTAATTGAGCTCTGATAAGGACTGCATTACATGCCCTATACTCCTGACATATAATACATTATTTTTTCCAGTACATAAAACAGCGAGTTAAATGATCTCTCGCAGGTTTAATACAGAGTTGTTATGAGGAGTCTGTAACTTCAACGTCCATGGATCTCTGCTGATGACAGGTCTCTAAATAATGAGTGTGAGACAAAGCCTTCCACCCACATGCCTCTTTCAGAAAATACTCCCCGTGCTGTCAGGCAGAAGTCAGGCTTCTTTAATGTCATCGCTCTGACTGTAGCCCTGAAGGTGTGCAGAATTTATCTGGCCATTACAAATAGTCCGTGGAGGGGATTTACACGATGCTCCACTATGACTTACTCTGACCTTTATTAAGATATTATACTGTGTTAGCCTGTGTTAGCCTGCTCACAGTCAAGATAGGGTTCATTCTTTCACTATGGGAGTGACAGAAATGTTCAATTCTTCCATTCAGTATATCTAAAGGTGACATGTTGGAAAGGTGAACCCGAATGCAGAGCACAGACTCGAAGCGAGGATGGTTCATTGAAGCAGGCTTGAGAAATGAATGGTGAATAAAGGGTTCACCATACTTTCCACATTCTTTTTCATTCTTGTTCCGGTCTCAAGTACATGCCGGCAGTTCTATTAATACTAAAATGAGGATGCGCGTTGGTTTGTTGTTCCAAACATGCGTACCTGATCCCAATCTCCAGTCCATTCCAGTAGGTGGATATATTGTACCTGGAGCATGCACAGTCATTGCATACAGTCAGCACGGTCACAAATTTTGGGCTGCACGCAAACATTCATATACTATAGCGGACCTCAGCAGATTGGCGAAAGCATAAACTATGAATTTGCCTGTAAGGCGTGAGGACAGAGTACAAAAACGGGGTGCCAGAGCTGAGTGGGGAATGAGGGCTGAGGAGCTGGCAAGCGTGGCAGAGGCTTGAGGGGAGCTGGAGGCTGGGAGAAAGGAGCAGGTTCTGGACTGGTGAGCTTGGCAGGCACAGAGGTGGGCAGGCAGACAGGTGTGCAGGAGATGGACAGGAGGCCCAAGGAAACAAATGTTTGAACAGGGAAATACATGAGGGGACGAAGTACCAAGCACTAAAGGGGGATCATGAGTGCTTGATTCCAAACTGGCAAAGAGTGGGTGAAGAAGCGGGATGAGTACTGATGGGTTGGTAAGCTGAGGGATGGTATGTGTGCAGGCAGCAGTCACATCATAAATCATGACTAAAGGTTGCATTTGTACAATGTCAACCCGGCTATAAGAATTATTAGTCTGCAAATGAAGTGCCTGAAAATCAGATCTCCATGCAATCCTTTCTGTTCCCATTTTATGCAAATTAAGAAAATTGATTGAGAATTAAATGTAATTGACTGCACATTATATACAGCGGGGCGCCCCCCAAGAGCTGTAAATATTATATTATAGTCCCCCCTCTAAGCAGGCACTTGGTGAAAGGTACAGATCGTTTATTTAATGGGATTTACACAGATAAAGATGTCTGCTATTTTTGCATTTACATAAGTGAGTGTTTCTAGAGACACACTGTGGGACATATAAAACATTGACCCCACTAACTAACATATTGAAAGCAATATTTTACTGTTACACTGATTCACATACTGTATGTAGCCTATATATGTGTGCGTTCAAGACGTGACAAGATGATAATGAACCTTAATGTCATCTGCCAAAATACATCAACTCATTAATTGAATTAAAGAAAGCTATGAATAGTCTTTCGCCATTAAATATTATAGACGAGATCCTTTATATTGTCAAACCTTTGGAGATGCTTTTAATCACCTCAATGTGTTTCTATGGCAACTCAAATCAAATTCCCATGTTTTTTTCTTCCTTTGGTACTGGTGCCATTCAGGATAGTTGTTTCACCCTGAATAAATTCTGAGAAGATGTAAAAGTCTCAACCTGACAGAAAAATAAGTATTTGTTTCTCACTGGGTTCCTTCACACCCTCAGTGATAAAGTAATGGAAACTGTTGTTACTGAAAGGTCACAGATACACTGGCAAATGTGATGGATGCTACGAGATCCCAAAATGCAGCTTGTTGCTTCAATCCTTTCGGTCTGGAAACATTTTGATGTATTTGATCCTGTGCTCCGCAGACAGCCATGACTGGAGGCATTATGTTTTCTGGTAACACTGTCTCCTCAAAATGAAATTTCTTTACAACCGAACTGCAACACAACTAGACGTAACTGTAATCGGATTACATTTGTATACATATACATAATGAGGACATGTTGTTAATTTAGCTACTTGGTAAGTAGCAAATGTTGATTTTGAACATATCAGTAAAATGTTGGCATATAATATTTGTTCTTAGACCATTCAAACATCTGATCATGCAGTAGAATATCCACCAGTAGATGTGTAGTGATTAAATCATTATTACCTCTGCCAAGGAGGTTATATTTTCATCCTGTGTTTGTTTGACAGTTAGTAAGATTACACTAAAACTACTGGAAGGATTTCTACAAAACTTGGTGGAAGGTTAAGGGGTCAGGGAAGAACCCATTAAATGTTGGTGTGGATCCAGTATTGTGAGACAGGGTGCTTTTCAACATTTTCGTGGATTTCTCATAGAATAATTCTTGGATCTTGATGAAAAAAATCCAAATGTATACAATTCTAGTCAAACATTTTAGTGGTTATGTTTAGGAACTCAAGGTCAGGAAAGGTTAAGTGACTTCAGACATATCCCTAACCTAAACAATGTGCTCAGACTCTGGATGTGAGCCCCCTGGTGGGTAAGTTATGTGCCTTGTGCGAATCCACCCCAACCACCTCCTGTGACTAATAGATGTAATGGGTCTGTAATGCAATTACTGTAAAATATATTGTGTGTTGCAGTTGAGATGTATAGAAATGTAAACCTAAACTTGACTGGTTGGCATCACTGTTCATAGCTACACTTCAGTTGACATTTTGCCCAAACATTGGCAATGTCTTAAGGACATTTTAGATTATTTAATTTAAAATTGAAATAGCAAATGTTAGTGGACCTGTGAGAGTGAATCCAAGTGTGATTACAAGTTTGTTCTGAACAACTTCAAGGGCAGGTGCTAAATTAGTTTCTTTGGCAGAGATGCACAGATTTACACAAGGCTCAGCACTAATTCCGTGTGTGTGTCGTGATAAAGAAATTGAAACCCAGCCTTTACCTCTGTTGCTTTAATGAAACAAAATATCCTGAACTAGACCAGAAGTTAATTTGGGGGGCCTGAATAATTACCTGGGTGCAGAGGAGACCCAAATCTACTATCAAGTGATGGAGCACATCTCTTCTGTACAATAAAGAAGCTTGTTTGGCCCATCAATTTGTCTTGTTAAAATTAACTCAGAGTAATGGATCATCTCATTCCTCAAAGCAAAAATTACTTTTAAGATTAACCTGAAAAACAGTCCCTGTTAAAGTCACAGTGATAACTGTACTTTTATTTTTTGTCTTGTTTTCCTCACAGGCAATTTCCTTTCTTACCCCACTGGCGGTGATATTTGTGGTGAAGATAATTCAGAGGACGGACAAGACAGAAATCAAAGAAGCATGTTTAGGTACGTGGAGCCAGTTTGATTTCATTGTTTGCTTGTTGTGATTTTCTTGATCTGTAATATCTTTGGTCTTTTCGAAGCTTTACCTGAAAACATGAGCTAATTGGTCACCTGCAAGTACTTTATTGTGCTTAATGGTGCAGATCAGTCAACATGGTTCCACACAGGTGTCAGCGTTATTACAGCATCCACAAGTTCAAAGCTCGACAGTGTGGTTCCAGATGTTAAAATTCCTTTCATTGAGATTTTGACAGATTTTGAGCTTCAAGATTGTGAAACAATGTCATATACTCCTGTAGAAGCCACACGTCAATATGATATAAATGTATCTATAAATATTCTTCATGACATTATTTTTGGACATACATTTTCATTAAAAAAAACATGTTTTATTCGCCATGTCAAGGAGAAGTGTTACACTACCCACAATCCTCAAGTTTAAAAGCAACTTCTCTGATTTTGTAGAGCTCACTGTTACCATGGAAAATCATGTCAGCTACAATCTGATTGTGTCACATTACATATACCACAGAGCGACGATGACCTTGCTTTCAAACATGCTGTGTTTTGAGGGGAGGGAAGTCGCGGAAATGGATCATTCCCAATTCTGTATGGGATGTGTAGTTCCTTCCCTCATAAATTCTTTGTGTTTACACTTGTGTACCTTTGCCTTTTTTCTGTTTTCAATATTTTGAACTGATTAAAAATGTTTTATGGTCATGATTCATCCCATAGCAGGTCAGCCTGGTTCCCAGCTTAAAACTGTTTTCATAAGGATTTTCTGAATCGTCACTGGAGAAAATCAATGGGAAATTGAGATCCCTTTTAAAAGTGCGCAGTCACTGTTACGCTCTATTTACATCCGTTTAAAAACTTCATGCTACTTGTTTAACTCTCAAACAGCATCTGGACATTCCTCTCACTCTGAATTTGCCACTTGCCCTGGGCTGAGAGGCCTCTGAAGGCTTTCGTAAATTTTACAAAAATCCAATTAAAGAGACATAGAGATGAACTGGGTGGAGAGGGGGTGGTTTAGAGTATCAGTGTAGAGATTACAATGCTGGGTAGAAATTAACAGAGAAGCACTTGTACAAGGCTTTACAGGAAAACATCACCCAGCAGAACAACGGGAAAAAATGAGCCCATTATTCTTTCTACCCAATCACGGTTTTGAATGTGTGTTTGACGGCTAGATCTAATGAGAAAGAAAGATCATAAAAGCAGTTTTTTGGCTGGCTGTGCAGTTGCAGCTCACTTCCTACAGACCAATTTACTTTTCATTCCGAGCTGAAATCACAGAAAATATGCTCCTATATTTGATTATGTTTCAAAGTTGTCCCTTAGATTCCTCTTATTGTTGAATTAATGAAACAAAACTTCAAACAGATATGAGCTGATGTGAAACTACAATTCAGACAGAAAAGGTGTTTACTGTGAACAAACTGCTTGGCTGGATTGAGTGGAGAGCAGTGGTGCAGGAATTACTCAACATTTAAGTAAAAGTACAAATAAATACACAAAACATGTACTCACATGGAAGTAAAAGTAACACATTAACTCATCTACTTGTGAAAAGTATTAAAAGTAAAGGCGCACTTACTGAGTGCAGCCTTTTCCCTAATGCAACTGTCCACTACATCCTTAATTCCCATTCTCATCATTCTACTATCTGACTACTGTGTATATTCTTAAATACAACAATAGTACAGACTTGTCCATATTAACAAAGAATGCTGCTGCTGCTGATGCTACTGAAAACATTGTCATATGAATTCAGTGCTGTGGCCTCTTCAGAATCCATTTCAGCTATTTCTTCACCAGTGACCCTGCTGCTGATGGAGGCAGGGTCTAATGTTACCTGCCTCTAAAACTATAAAAGATCTGAAAGTGGAGGAGAAGGTTTGCTAATGGAGTAAAAGTGAAAAGTTGCCGAAAATAAATTGATTCAGTAAGTACAGTAAATGTACTTCGTTACATCCAATCTTTGTTGGAAAGTGCGACTGGCAGTTCATCCTGTAACCAGACCAGGATTATTGATGGAGAGCGAGGAAGTCAGCAGGAAATGTAACAGGACCAGGAGTGACGGTTGAGGACAGGATACAGTACAGCATCTTGAGCTAGTGAATGCAGGTGGATCTGTGAGCTGGGCCATGTAGGATACAGGCATGACTTGCAATAATCGGAAGAAGAGGTAAACAGGAGAGAAACCCAACAAACAGAAGACAAGAGTTTACGAAAAAAAATAGCTGGAGCGTGTGCGGCATGGGTGATCAGGTGATCTGGTGCGGAGGAAGTCTTTATATTTTGTAGAGTCTTGGGAGGATGATGAGCTGATCAGAGGCCAGATTGCTGATAGAGAGAAAGGCAAACCAGGGACAAATGAGAAACACAAGGGAGGGAAGCACAAAACATAAACACAAGGAAAACAAGGTGAGGTAAAACAGGTTCCCATAAAGATGACATCAATTTAGAGTTTGAGTTAGACTGTCACCCCTGCTTCACCCGTGAGACTCGCCTTTTGATAACACACAGTGTTTATTGTTTCATACAGAACATTCTGCTATCACGTAAAAGTGAGAAGAGCACAATGTTCCTTTCATTGGATTGTCTAATAACACTTTATCGTTCCCAAACTCCTGCTGCTTAATTGGGTGATTATCTGTCACTCACAGGATATAATGAAGCTAGTTAGTCTAAGTTTGATTATATTTTCTCAAAGGCGACCCTGTGAGAATGGTACTGAGATGATTTTGCAGTGATTATTTTGGATTTTGGTTAAGAAACATGAAATATATTGTTTTTATCATCTGAATGTGAGATCTCACAGCACAGAGTTTTATTGTTTGATGTGTGAAGTGGGAGCAATCTTCTGGTTAGTGAGACAATGAAAGAGTTTCCAATAAAAAAGAGTCTGCGTGGTCTCTGTATAGTGCGTCGAAAGATAAAATTACTTGAGTGTTAGGTGGTCCCTGCTCACCTGCTTTGTTCCATTATCTAAACTGCTTATGCTTTTGAGAGTCGTGGGGGGCCGTTCAAGCCTCCCAGCTGATACTGGGCGAGAGGCAGGGTACAGCCTGGACAAGTGGTCAGCATATCGCAGGGCCAACACACAGAGACAAACATGCAAACTCCACACAGAGACCCCGGCCGAGCCATGAGATGTCTCTCACCATTTTTCCCCCCTTTGAGAGAAGAATCCTCAAACTAAATGAGAAAGCCTTTAATTTCCTGAAAGGGTGCCTCCCTGCAATCACTCGTGCAACCTCTGAGGTCCAAGTCCATTGGGTGTGACCAATCTTTGGTGGCCACTGGCGTAGGCACGGTCCTAACACAGCACAGCACAGTCCAATTTGGCAAAGAGAGTGTCGCAGATTGAATAAACTATAAGGAAATGTAGTATCAGCATATTGCATATTGAGGTGAGATTCTAGAAGGGCAAATCACATCAGCTCCTCTCACACCTAGTCCGGGCAAGATGGGAGGCACAAAGTCGCAAGATAAGAATCAATGTATGCCATTACTGTGTTCGCTGTTCTTATACATGGTGGCATGGTGGTGTAGTGGTTTGCACCATTATCTTACAGCAAGAAGGTTTCCTGTTCGAATCCTTATTTGGCTTCCATGCCTGTGGAGTTTGCATGTTCTCATGTTTGGGAATTCTCCAGTTACTTTGACTTCCTCCCACAGTCAAAAGACTTGCAGATCGGGGTTTGGTTAACTCGACTCTTAATTCTCTGTAGGTGTGAATGTGAATGGTTGTTTTTCTCTGTAGCTGTGCTCAGACATGAACTCTACATAACAGATAAATTCTACTGCGGGTGTCAAGCATTTTATTTACAGCACATCCACACGTGCGTCGGCCCACCGCCAAAAGCTCTTGAATCGCGTTAGGAAGTTGACATCTTCGTCAGCGCCTGACACCAGTTTTCCGTCCTGAGATATTTGTCTTCTTTTGCAGCCGTCACATTTTTGAAAAAAACTGACACGTACATTTGCATTTTCACACACACTGGATGATTTCAGGAGATTATCCAGAGTTCAGTGTATGTCTGAAGGCAGCTTATGTGTTGGCCCTATGATTAGCTGGCAATCTTTCCATTGCAACCCTAAAAGGATAAGTGGTATAGATAATGGATGGATGGATGTTACTTGACAGCACCTCAGACTTGCTCATAATGAGCCGATGATGTCTCTTTTATTAGACAGATCGGTTATGCTACTCAATCTAACTCAACAGAAACTGGCCAATTTCTGCTGTGTTGTTGATACTGTAACTAATCTTTGCCTGTTGTGGTGTTAATCTTGTTATTATGGTCTGTTTCTATCAAATATTCTTGCCCTGTATGTAAATAGAAGTGTACAAAAATAAAAAAGGAAGCCTAATGGTGCCAGGAGTTTTATGAATATGCAAACGTGCAAACAGAAGGGTCTGCCAAAACAGTGTCAGTGCCACTGTCGGCGTCGGGCCAGCACAAAGCTAATTAAAGCTTAAATGACCATCAGTGAACTTCCCAAGTCTTGACTATACGTGAGAGGATGCAACTGCAGCAGTGGTTTCACACGCGGACACAGGGAACACATTGCACTTTAATGACCCATTCTTGAACTGGTCAAATGGAACATGTACCGTTTGGGTTTCCATCTGAGCTGCACACAGGCATTCCCCAAAATAACAGGATGTTAAATATCGCTGATGCTGTGCTCCTCTCAGCAGCTCGGGGGGGATACTAAATTTGAGCACTGGCGATGTGGGGTGAATTCAATTTGCCTGCAGACTACTGGGATTAACCTGTGAGGGCAGGCACTCTGGCTAATGATGAGCCTGCAGTGGTTTGCTTCATTGCTAATTAAATGAACGTACGGTTACGTGCAATTCAACCAAGGGTAGTTCTCCTGTTTCCTATTAACAAAATTGAGCTGAAGCAAATTACTTCACAGTTTTTTCACAACTATTTTCTACATATTAACTATCTAATTGATGTTTACTAGTGTTAATCTACTTTTATTTCATTTTGGTGATAAACCTTTTCTAAGGCGCAGTTGAGCATTGTTAGCTCACAGCTACATGGTACCTGGTTCCGATCCTGGTTTGGCCAGTGAGGGTCTTTCTGTGTGGAGTTTGCAAGTTCTCAGCTAGCTGCATGAGTTTTCTCTGGGTTCTCCAGCTTCCTCAGTTCATAGAGAGGAAATGACAATGATAGAGGTATGGCCACTTATAACGATAATATACAGAGGTAGCCCTCATCCATGATCCTGCATCTGCAACTGCAAGGACTCTGAGGGAAGAAGTCAAGTCAGTAACATTGATGAAACATTAATGTGATGAAGAGGGAGAGGAGGAAAAATGACCTTTCACACCTACCTTGTTTGGTCTGGACCTTCTGACTTTTGAGTTTACTCCTAACTAAAATAACATCAACATACCAAAATGTTGTCTGACCAATACAGGTTGTATCAGTCTGGATTGTTTACAGTGTGAAACCATTTGTTTTGGATAGTTTGGACTTTCCCATCGAATACAGGAAGTTGAGACTGCATCACACAATAAAAGGAGAAAACGAAGCGGAAGTGGCCCAAAAGTAACAAAGTGAACAGCTTCATTAATTTTCTCTATTCAAACCGAAAGACATTTTTTTTCTGTGTACTTTTTTGAAAAGGTTAAAGATTACAACAGACGAATTGACAACATGCCTACGTCAGACAAACACGTCTACAAACCAATCAATGTTATTTATAGGGAGACGGGCCCGTGCAGGTGGTGTCAACAAGATGTCAAATTTCAATAACTTCACGATCAACAACAAAGATGTTAACCCTGTTCCATGTTTCAAACTTTCAGGTACCCTCATAGCTGGTCAAAGGCAGATCTGAGCCAGCCCTAACCTATAAGCTTTATCAAAAAGGAAATTTGGTACATTTGTGGCTTTGAGGGAAATATCTCGACAACTATTGCATTGCCATGAGATTTTGTACAGACCTCATGCCCGCATCACAATTTAAATTAACTTTGTTTGAAATGGTATCACACAAAACTCATGTGAAACCCATGGCAAACAGTATACCTGGATATGTTTGCCTGTTTTGTGTGTGTTGTTGTGGTACTTGCACTGTGTTTAAAACATTCTTCCTTCCCTTGCTGGTCAGAGTTCATGAAATGCTGGTTCGCATATAAATCCGATGAACCATCCGTCCATCTGCCGGGGAAATTCCCATGAAGCTAATTAGCAGCTTTATTTGGACAACATGTCAGAGGAGTGGGTAACCTGCCAGAGCCTGCACTGGACTGATAGTAAAATGAATACCTTTACTGCAGATGTACTGCTACTCGTGCTGAAAATGCTGTGTCAACCTGTTTCACTTGTTTCAATGATAATCCTCTGAAGTGTAAGATATTAATTTGACTGTGTGTTTCCTCTCCTCCAGCTGTGTCCCTGGCTCTCGCCCTGAATGGAGTCTTCACAAACACCATCAAGTTGATTGTTGGCAGGTATGCTAAACAAGCTGAAGCACTTCACAGGCTGATTCGGAATGTTAAGCAGTATCCTCTGAATAATGTATCTTTAAACTTTAGACTAGATTTATGTTTGTTTGACAGGGAAATGGAATGCACTTGCTAGCATTGACATACAAACTCCATCTTTTGTTTTTGATTTCCAGACCCAGGCCCGATTACTACCAGCGCTGTTTCCCAGATGGACAAGTGAATGTGAAGATGCTGTGCACCGGGGAGCCAGATCTGGTCTCAGAGGGACGCAAGAGCTTCCCCAGCAGTCATTCCTCCTGTGAGCATCAGTCAGCTGTCCACACAGATCACTGCCAGCACTCGCAAAACAATGTCAAAAGATATCAGAGCTCCCAGTCATTAATACTGCATATGAGTGTAGCTATTCACTCAGGGTTGATGTCCGTGCTCCGAGCAATATTTCACACATGTAGAAAATGCTGACTGGGCGTCTCGGAGGTGTTTACATCACATTTCAAAGGGATGATCTTGTTGCTGTCTCTCTTCAAAGGTAATTGCACCGCGTTGCAATGAGTTATCGTGCAATTTACACATCCGGAGGCGGCTTGTTTAGATGGTTGTGGGTGTGGTTGATTGAGCCCATCATATTCAGTCTTGTGCACTTGGTGGATGTGTCAGTTTCATCTGACTCCCTGCTACGTTCAGCTGTGCAGCCCCATGTGGGACAGGCGACATCTTTCGGACCATATTGCTTTCCAAGCTGTTTTCGCTTGAGCAGTGTGCTAAATTATTCACATGTTTTCTCTGTTGTCCAGCAGATGAATGTAAGTGGTATACAGGGATTGTCTGCTGTGTTGAATAAACTCTCAGCAGGATGTATACGGGTGGTGTATCAGGCATGTAAAGACTGCATTCAAGGAAATCCATCAGTTAGTGGCCTTAAAGCATTTAACATAAAAGATACTTTTGAAATTATAATTTTTTTTATCTTGGTCTGGTGAATATGGACCTCAGGAAACTCCACCAACAGTAAAATGATTGCAGTGGAATTACACCGAACCTCCTGCGATCTATTATGCAAAATGCAAAATATATCTTTATATCCTCCAGTGAGCTGTGCTCCGACTGGGGCGCATTTTATATTTATATTGTTTGCTTTTATTCAAAATTCCTACTAAATTTCCTCTCTGGATGCACATTCGCACTTAACAAGTTAATTATGTAGAAATCATAAACACAGCAGGAAAGTGTAAATGAGCCTATAGCTGCGTCCGACTGAAGCATTGGAAAAGCCAAAATCCATGTCACTGTGAACACCTGTGACATGGATGTCTTTGTTTTTTTTATTCCATATTCTAATTACATCGAAAATGTTATCGGGAAGCTAAGAAAGAAGTATTCTTAGGAGGTGGAGGGTGTATGTGTGTGTGCAGAAAACCCAGTGCATGTGAAATGGTGTGTGGATGTGTTTAATTGTCATCCTGCTGTGAGTGTGTCTGCCTTGAACTGTCCTTTAAAAGGCTTCCAATCAAACATTGGGTTATTTGGTCTTTGTGTGTTATAATAAGATGGTAAAATACTGTAATTAGTGAGATGGTATAGGTGGCCAAAATTGTCATTGATGTTGAATTTCATTGTCTGATACCAAATTGTTGTTTTAGCACTTAAAGTTGCACATGTTCAGCTTTTCAGACACCTGCTTTCAGGAGGAAATGTTTTTCGAGGTGCTGGCTGAATCCCAACAGAAAAAGCAGAGAGGGGACATTGCTCTGTAATTCACTACAGCACGGTGTACGGATTACATACATCTGCAGGGCAGCTCTAACAGCCTTATGTTACTGTGCTGTGAGTGAGAAAGTGATTGAGGGAGCCGTGCAACTGGGACACAAGGAGCACCCATATGGCAGCGTGGCCAGGGGAAAGAAAAAAAAATCCAATTTCCTGTCTGCCTCCTTTTCACCGGGACAACACTTTTTGGACCATGCATAAGTTACGGAGCTTTTAACCAGACAAATGTGGAAATGGACAGGGAATAGGGCCAGACAGATGACGAGGGTGAATGCAGCCCTATTTAAAGTGGTGTCTGGATGTAATGCAACATCTACTCTGGCTGGTATGAAGCCCAAGGCACAGACTATGGGCAAAATAAGCTGTTTTGCATTCACAGACACACTCACAGATCCTCCCCAAAGAATGCTAATCTACATGGTAAATAAACAAATCATAACAATTAGCCAGGATGAAAGTATAAATACACACCCAACTTCAGAGTTTGATGACGGCTGTTTTTTAAAGCACACACTATAAGTGTGAATGTTGATGGCAGTAACATTATAGTTTTCCAGTGCTGTATTATATGTATGCCTCAGTGCTGGTGAACATATCAGGAACACCCATAGGGAACCATTTTATCTGAACAACACCTCAAGTATCCTTTCACTCACAGATTAACCAATTCGATTTCAGTGGTCAAAGGTCACGGTGACCTCCTATGATTCTGGAGAAAAGATGTATGTCGAATTAAATATGTTGAATTAAACCAATTTTCAGATTTCGGTCTCCGAAAACTTTTGTATGCTGCTCATTCTCTGTGATTTCTTTATTCACCTCATAGCAAAGTCACAGAAATTGGAGGAGACTGGTCCCAGAAGGAGAAAGTCAAACTCCTTCAACAACATAGGCAGTGGTAAAGTCCCTGAAGCAGGCCCTCCAGCATCAGCTCCAGATCGTCTGCTTCTTATTCATATTCATCTCACCATCTCTCCCTGTGCATATTAAGCCCATTAGATTTGATCAATTAATAGACGCTCTTAAAAACCATCTGCCAGCTTTACCGTCTACATTCCCTTCCATGAATAAAGAAATCCTCCACGAAGGACCTAATCAAATTGCTAAAACTATCTACATTAAGTAGCATAGCCTGGAATGTCCATCATATTAGTTCAGTGTCTGGGGAGAGAATCACTCTTCTGCAAAGTGATCTCTCATGTGTTTACTCACTCAGGCCCTCAGTGTGTCTGGAGTGTGCACAGAGGTGGAGGTTGAGGAACAGCTTGAGTAGGAGTACAGCAATTATACGGTGCTAATAATGAGCTCCTGCTCAGCTTTTGTATGTTAATGGATCAAACAGGCTCAGTGCCCAAATGGTTGGTTAATATGCATCGCTTTTGGTCCGAGGGGTGTCCCATTGGTCTCTACAAGGGTCAAAGGTCAGAATAGCAGGGAGAGAGTGGGGAAGGTTGGGAGATGGAAACCTGGTCACTAATGTAATGTGATCAAAGACACACAGACCTGCCCGGGAGGTCGGTGGTTCACTGACAGATATATTTCATCAGAGAGAAAAAGGAGAAAGTTATGTAGATAGATATTTATTATCCAACTTCAGGACTTGGAGCATTGTTTCGGGATCTGCAGCAGAATCCTGAGGTTTGAAAGAAAGATTGCCTCCTTGGTGGGTTCATTTTTCAAAAACAGGTTCAACAGAACATCTCCTAATATGCTTTGATTTTATTGTTTACAGTCTGCTGTGTCTCTTTTTACCACCCAGTCCCTATCTCCATTTATTTATACATCTTTATATAGGGTTTGCTACCCTGCTGTAGCCCACTCACCCCTGACTTACTACACACTAAACACATTATACAATGCAAAGATTATACAATAATCAATTTATGTAAGTAATTGTATCAATGAAGTAACCAAAGACAAAAAAGTATTTTTTTCTTTCAAATTTACAGCCACATTAGCAGTTATGTGAGGCTGTATAAGTACCGAGGTCATTCACTTAGCTAAATACTAACATGGGGACAGGGCTAACTAACCCTGTAGTGTAGTGGGTACAATATTTATCAGATTTACTCTCTTAATTCAGTTTTAGCTTGCTAACATGGGCCCATTAACATTATGGCTGACGCTGAATGTAAACTCGTAACTTTTACATGGAATTTGTTTTTACAAAAACTAGTGTAGGATTAAATACAATTTTGGCTGATATTTGCTAGTTGCTACTTGATAATTCAAATCATTCAGGAAGTTATAGTAAACCATCCTTTGGAAACACACATGTCTTTAGTAAAAGTCATGGCAATGCATCGGACATGTGTTCAGTGATTTTCTTTACAATCCAACTGAAACTAAGTTATGTCCATTTCAATTTATCATGCTGCTCTGACACTGCCTTTATACATCACATGCAACCAACTCTATGAAAAAAGTATATACAATACAAATGTATCAGATTTTTGATGATGATTAAAATTAACAGGACAAGGGGTCACACAAAATGATAAAGTATTCGTGGAGAAAAAATATGAATCTTGATCCAAACTCTGTATTGTCTGAATGATCCCAGAGTCTTTTGGATGGAAGTTCCATGTGCCTCAGATATTGTTCATGCTCACCCAGCAAGAGGTTTGATGAACCTTGGTTACCTTGGTTACCTTGGTAACACACAGGAAATTACCGTGTTATTAATCATATCGTCTTCTGAATTAGAAATTGCCCCCAGTCATCTTTCTTAATCTTTTTATCAACATGTGTACAGAAAAAATCTATTCAAAAATTGCAATCATGCGTCTTTAGTTACAACTTCTTAACAATCTTTGAGCTTGTTTTGAAGATGAAAAAAGCAACTGCACAGCTCATCACTCCCATTAGCCGTCTTTGTTTAGTCTCAAGGCTTTTAAGTGCATGAAGTGGATTTATTTTCATGTTGTTTTTTTCTCATTGCCATTCTCCTCCCTGTCCTCTGGCCTTCTGGGACTTCTGCTGCCTCCTGATGAGAGACCATCAGTTGTTCTGGGTGTATCTGATATTCATCGTATAACCTTACTGCTGCAAATATATTGAATGAGTTCATTATGTTCATTTCACATGTAGAAATGTGTTTGTTTGTCTCTTTAGATGGTGTGGGGAATCATATATAAGCTATACCCTGCTCATGTATTATGCACATCACCAAAGCATTTCTATTAGTGTAATCCTAGTGATGTTGTCTCTGCAAATATATTGTCAAATGCAGAATGAAAAGAAGGCATTTTTCGTTTACTGCTACACTGCATCATTATTTCTTATGATACCTTTAATAATTCAAATGCAATTTTGCTTGGTTCAAATGGCAAACCTGTGTTACAGCACTAATTAGATAAAGAGGAGCTAACAAAATATTGTATAGTTTCCATTTCCTACATCTCTTTTTATTTATTGATTTCCACTCATATTTGCCATAGAGGCCCCTAATTGCATCATAATAAATGAATCATCAGCTGTTTTTTTTATGTTCTTCAATGAACAAGCCTAATTACTAATCTTAACCTAGTTTTTAATTTAAACTTCAGTTACAATAGCTCATATTTGAATTCGATATTTTAATGCTTCACAGATTCACACGCACTGTGTTTCTGTGGTTTCTTCTGATGCACAAACACTCTGCTCACAGCGTAACTGGGACTGTGGGTGAATTAATGTATTCACCGTCTGAGGGCTTGTTGACCTGCCCTTCGGCACGTTCCTGTCTTCCTCTCAAGCAGGCTCGGATAAGCTCCAGCTCCCCTCACTCTAAATGATAATGGGGGATAGTGGGTATACTGGGTCCTTGCTTGATCTCGAGCATTGATTTACTGTCTTTCATTGGTATAAATTATAGTTATTATATTAGTGATGTGGGATCAGCAATGCAGAAACTTTAAAAAGGTGTCTTGGAAATGCCCTCATGTAAAACTACTGGGAATTTTCCCAATTTACAAAGTTCAATTAAAACACTGAATATGTCATTCATAGATAATTTAGCCCCTTCTTGCCAAATGAGTTATGTAATTGTCTTAGCTATGGTTTGAGCTATTAAAATGAATGTTGAGTGAGCTGCTGGGTGATTGGAAATGTGAGGAGTTCGCTCAGAAGTCAGATGATGGGCAATGAGGAATGCTGCATCTATTACTGCATGACTTATTGTGTGATGTTCATTGGTGGAAATAATATTCAGATCCTTTACTGAAGTGAAAGTACCTACACAATAACACAAACTCAATATAGGCAACAGCAGAACCAGCAACCCTCATGTTCTTACAGGTTTCAGGTTAAACAAAAGATGAACTTTCACTTCTCTTCATAAATCTTGTTAGAATGTTGGATTACACTGAAGAGCTATTTTGCAATTGCCATGTAAACTGTGCTTGCTCAATAGACGGCTGATTCTCAAGATTTTTTTCGCCATCAATTATTTAAACCCAAAAAAGGTTCAAAAATCCCAGTTACCCTTTGAAGGATCGGCTGCGATGTAGAATCCTGGTGCCAGACACCACAGGACTCTTTGCGGTGTCTATACGTTGGGTGTTTGGACGTGTTTGGGCGGCATGTAAATGATCAACAACATATTTGGCAGGACCAGACATAATTTTCTGGCTCTGTTGTTATGACCCATCTCCACACCTCTGACTGTCCTCGATATTCTTAACCTGTCTCTTAACAATCATCACTCTTTGTACCTTAACCCGACTACATTAGAGACAGGGTGGAGGTGAGTCTTTATGGCAGTGACATTCAATGAAAAGGTGAGATCCAGAACACAAAGAGCACAAAGGTCCAGAACATTTGAATGCCTAATTAGCCTTTTTGATTCAGTGCAAAATTTGAATATTTGTTGTATAAATGTGTATGTCGTCCACCAATGTCAACTCAGAAAAAGTATAACGATATTTATTTTGTTAGTTTTCATATTTAACTGGAGGGACAATAAATAATTACTCTAATAAAAAAAATATTTTTGTGTGCATCTTAAAATAAAGTGCTTCATTTTAGAAAAAATATAATAATAATTAAAAGTTTCCCTTTTCTCCTTTTTGTCAACTAATTTTCAATCAGTAGTCTCAACCAACTTTCTAACAATTTCAACACATCTTAACAATTGAACAGCTCTAACACCTGCTAGGTCTGTGAGTTTCCTGGGCCGCTAAACCAGTGCTGCAAAGGCTAGAAAACCTGCGATGGTCAAAATCTGTCAAAATTTGAAAATTCTCAATGATTTATCGGCTATAGGTCTGGGATGGTGTCTGGTTGTGGATGCTGACCCCATAATGCCTAAGAGTGGACCCTATGTTGGTTGGGTAGCAACAACAACAACACATACAGTTCACCACACATACTGTTATGGAATCTCATTAAAACCACACACTAAATTAAGGAAGGTCGATGTAGAAGTACATTTTATAATCAAAATGCCATCATGCAAACTTGCATCAGTTATTTACGGCGCCATATAAATATTTCTTTTAAAATAAAAATCGAATGTTAGTCGATCCCAGCCATACCATACATTGATGTAAAGTGCCTAATGGGAAATGCACAGGTGTTAATTGAGTCATCTGTTGCTCCCTGACAGCAGAACAAGCTCTGAGACAGCAGGACGTTCATCTCTCCACCATCCTGCGTCTCTATCTGCAGGCTACACACGTATTATACCACCCTAAGTATGGGTTGAGTGACAAATGGGCAGGTGATGGGTGCCGAAGTGTGCTGTGTGGTCCACTGCTGTGGTAAACTAATGACCCCCGTCTCAGCACCATCTTTTATGGCTCCATCACACAACATTTAATTCACACAGTTGGACAGCCGCTGTTTCTCTTATACTAACGACCATCAGCTGAGCCCCCCTTCAGCACAGCTCGGACAGCAGCTCGCTCACGTTTGTTTCTCGGACTGGGCCGTAGTGTTCACCCTGACCTCAGGCTGTCTCGCCATTGTTGGGCCTTTTTAGAGGAGGGCTATTAAACTATGTACCAGCTCCAGTCCAGTCTTATCTTTATTGGGCAATGATTTCACAGGGAACCTAATTTAGTCCTGCGTGTTGTTCTCAGGGATGCTCACTGCTGCCACGTACACACTCCACTTTGGAGTAAATGCTCATTGCTAAACAAGTCTCCTTCAGTGTGTGGGTTGTGCTTTGTATGTGTGTGGCTGTGTCTGTTCATCTCCGTCTGCTCTCAGGCACCTGTCGCACACTCTGAATTTAGTGTGGAGACTTTTGCCTGACAGACTGAAGTTCCATCGCTCAGTGAGCTCACCTGCGAGTGGGTGGCCGGGGACATGCTGCAAAACTCCCATCTGCCTCCTTCGTTCTGCTTTTCTCTGTGTGAAATGCTCTCTAATGACGATATAGTTGTCCTTTCCATTGGTGAGTCCACCCTGTTGCAGACTTGACGGTCATACGGGGTGATTGACTTTTACAAGACAGTCCCTTGCAGTTTATGTCTTTGCCAATGAACAAGAGGATTGCTCACAGACAGGGGGAGGGTTTATAAAGTGAAGGCTAAATACATACATATATATGTTGAATTATCACCTGCCTTGTCTTCTTTCTCTTTCTCCCTTTCTTTCTCTGTCAGTTGCTTTCTCTGGTCTGGGCTTCACCTCCTTCTATCTGGCGGGGAAGCTGCAGTGTTTCACGGATCAGGGTCGAGGGCGTAGCTGGCGTCTCTGTGCCATGGTGCTGCCCCTCTACAGCGCCATGATGATTGCACTGTCCCGGACTTGTGACTACAAACACCACTGGCAAGGTCTGCCCAACAGCTCCTCCTAAATAAGAGTCAGATGAATGCTGCATGTTCTTAACTTACACAGTATTAAATCTTTGTGCAGCTTATTTTAATCACACGTGGCTTAGGGCACTTTTATAATTATTATATAGATAATTTATAAAGCAAACTTCTGGTGATGCACATGTTTTGAACTTAATCAGCGCGGCTGATGAATTCAGGGAGGGCCCCAAAACAATGTTGAGAAAATCAGGCTGAGCCTCCTGCTTATTTGCCCAACAGACTGAAAATAGCATTCGATAAGAATGTCAGTCTTAGCATAATGACAGTTTTTGATTTCCTGAAAACTGCCTCAGATGACAGTGAGGTGGCATTTAATTCAGCAGCCAGGGAGAAAGGGACAATTACAAGCTTTCATATCTGTTGTGGAAGAACTGGAGGGAGACTGGGAGGGAATGAGGGAATGCATATGTGGGTGGTGTGTGTGGGAGAGAATATGTGGTGCGACAGCTCTGTCATATGGTGTTAATTAGTTTCAGAGATCCATATGCTGCTGGTGAGCTGCATGGGCAGCTACAAAACACAGAATTCTTTTAAGGACTATTCATCAAAAGCACAACGCAGGTTGGAGTTGCAGGCGAGCGGCCCACTTTCAGAGTCATCTTAGTATTTCTTAACTCTGCACACACTCATTCTCCTGCCTCTCACAGGTTTGAGATCAGCTCCAGTGCACTTGAGAGGCCTCAATCTGCACTGAATGTAAACACAAAGCTGAACTTCCAATCACTGTCTCAATGAGGCCACCAAACTAATACATTGCATCAAATCATATTCTATTACATTCGGCAGACATGGGTCGATGAAACATTCACAGAGCAGGCTCATCCATTGTAAAGTTCTCCGAGGTGGAAATCGATGATATACTATATTTCATTTCCCTCCCTGAAAAGAGACAATAAAAGGGAGGCCTATGGAAAATGTAATTTTGATATCATGAAAGCCTCTATTTCAGCTGCTCCAGCCACCAGCTGGCCATGTCATTTTGATCTATACGCAGCAATATAGGCTTAATAATCAGCCTGGCAGTGTGATAGTATGCGATGTATCACAGCTTAAAGGGAGGTATAATACAAGTGTTGGGTGTAGATGACAAAGTGACAGACACAGCATGTCCAAAAGGCAAGTGCTCAGTAGAACAGATTAATCATCGTACCATTTAGTCTGCTGTCGAACTCTAAACTAACCAGGCATGATGGATGCTCACTGAAAAGCTATAGAACAAATTCAGTAATTTGTCTAATTGATTGTGTTCATTCACAGTGCAGGTGTTGTTCCGCTGCCTCCACATACGCTAAAATTAAACATGGATGCACATTTTAAAATATAGGTGTTTTTGTTACTTTTGCAGACGCCTTTGTCGGAGGAGTGATCGGTTTGCTGTTTGCGTACGTCTGCTACCGCCAGCACTACCCACCCTTTCTGCACATGGACTGCCACCTGCCTTACGCCAGTCTGGCCGACGCCGCCCACGTGCCCTCGCATCCCCCGGACGACCTGCAGCCCACTGACAATGCCACCACCCTCCCCCTGGAGGGCTTGACTGAAGGTCCAGTATGACTAGTGGCCACCACCGAGACTACCCCCAACACCCTCACGAAGCCAGCAAGCCCACCTCCCCATCCCTAGTGACTGGCTGGCTCTCGTACACATTCAAGTGGACATTAACACCTACATCTTCATACAGTTACGCTCAGTCTCGGTGACACACATTCTTTTCGTGTTTATTCTTTTAAATCTGGCTCTTGCTCAGCAGACATGAGAGTCTATATTTAGATGTGATGTATGAGAGGAGCATACGAATATGGGACATCACCACTGAGAGGGAAGAGAGAAAAGCATGTTGAAAGCCTGAAGAAAGCAGTCTTACTAATGGCTGTAAAGGCAGATAAAAATAAAGCCAGTCTTTGCTGGAAGTCTTCACCTAATAAGAGATGTGGCTGGCAGCTCATTTTTACGCTGGAGTACATTTAATGTTTTGCTATTTAAGGACTGGGACAGCGAGTTGGGGCTAACCCAAGAAATCCCATTAAAATGTCACAGCAATCAAACCATGAAATCAAACCACTGTAATTAAACTAATTAGATATTGTGTGTTTGATGGCACAGTTGGAAACAAATTATAGAATCTGAGAGCAATTCAGCGACATTGTGAGTGTTTCAGTTTGACTTTCAGACCCTGTATTTTCAGAGGGAGCTGATATAAGGACATAGGGAACTAGATTCATATCTTTTCATTTGTAGTTGACCATAGTAACTTAATTTAAAGACAATATATTATTGGAAATTAGCACTGGTCTGCGTTTTTTTTCCAAACCTTCTAAAACAACCAATCTACCTTACTCCCTTTTCAAAAATGTCCTTTAGCTTCCCTGTGCCATCCTGGACCCACCAATCCAATTTTATTTCTTCACAAGCCCTGAGTTTTACACGTGTTCCCTGGGGTTGCACAGGGGTGTGGAGCCAAATTGTTCCTCAATGAGTGCAGTCAATAAGTGGCAGGTGGGAATGGCATGGCGGAAGTGTGTCTGGACAGGCACAAACTTCAATCTGATCCTGCATTAATCCTCATTAAGGGAGGTCGACCACCGCGGCTCATGAGGACATTAGGACCATATGAGGTGCCCCACGGACTGCCCAAGCATTACAAATGGCTCTCAGCCCACTGCGGTCCCATAAATGGACAATCTCACATTCAGCAGACGTCAGGCCAGCGGATGTATTATTCATCCATTAATGTTCTGGTATTTAGGAATATCCCCAGCCTTAATTTACGGACACTGCGTTGAAAGGAAGCAAACACCGAAGATTTGTAGCTTATTTTTTTCAGCTTGAGTCGTTTGTACCCTCTTATGTTTTCTTTTTATCAAACATGAAGCATTACTGGTTCCCTATCATCAGAAAAGCAATTTGTAGCCTCTCACAAGTTTTGTTCGAAATGACGGATCATTGTGTTGCCTTAGTTACTGTGTCTGTTTTGCCATTGCTGTGACATTAATGGGAAGGTGCCTGGTCATCTTATCTCTAAACCCACCAAGCTACATAGGAAGGCAAAGGTTATTCATATTTGCACATAAAAGTATAAAGGGGGGGGGGGGGGGAAACAACATCAAAACATCAGAAGGATGTTTGAGTCTAATCTAGACTTTTTACATGTTTGTGTAAAAAGCATCAGTGGAGTGTACCTTCAGCTGCAGTTTGCTTCCTGTGCTCGTGGCACAGGGAAATGCAACCAAACACTGAAATCAACAAAGCCTCTATCACTGATGCAACCCAGTGGCACATTCTTAAAATTGTATGTGTGTGTGAGTGTAGGGTTGTTTGCAGTACACCAATGCAATATCAAATGAAACTTTACAAAGAACGAAGGGAGGAGGTGCTCGACTCTGCTCGTCAGACTCTGGACTCTGGAGGAGTGAAACTTGGAAACTGACTGTGTGGTTCTGCCGAGTCTGTCAGCGCGGCCCTGGATACCAGTGACGGAGGGATTTTGACGTCTCGAGGCAGATTCGGGGAAGAAATGATTGTGACAGAGACGCATTATGTTCTATAGACCTGCATTCGCCTGACTCGGCAGCCTGATGTCCGTACCTTGTCATTAGTTTTCTCCTAGTAGATGTTATGTATATTGATAAAAAAAAAGTGTTGTTCAGAAATGTCTGTAAGAGTATTTTGGCTTTGGTGCTATAGATACTTTTGTAGCAGTAGGCGTTACTTTTTTCAAATGGTGGAAGAGTAAATTTGAAATAAAAGTTTTCTACCTAGAAAAAAAATATATATAAAACATCATTCTGTTTTGTTTTTAGTTTTTTCAAATCAGATGTTCAGAGGTACAAGAAGTAGTAGGGCCATGTTGAAGAAAAAAATAGTGAGATTTCAGTATAAAGTCAAAATATTACAATAAGTAACTGGAATTGTTGCATTAAGAATAACTTGGTAATATTATGAGAAAGAAGTTGAAATTCAAATTGTAAAGAATGAACTTAAACTAAAACTAAAAAGTTGTAATTTCAGGCAATTGTATGAGAATAAAGGTAGAATATTTTATAATAATAATTATACAAGATATAGTGATATTCTGAAAAACTAAATTGTACGAGAATAAAGTTATAATATTACCAGGAAAAAGGTGGAATTTTACGAGAATAAAGTTATAATATTACCGTGATCTAATTTTTCTTCCCCTCAACTTGGCCCTAATACATTGCTGTATAAAGGACACCACTGCTTGTGAATTATTTCCAACCATTTCACCATCCCAGAGACTGATGGGATAAAAGTAACAAAAAAATATTATAGAATGATGAAATTCCAGATGTCTGAAGAAAAAAAGCGTGTAAGACTTATGAATCTTTTTTCATGGCATGCCAGTTCCATTTGTGAGAAGAGAGTGTTTTCTATGAATAAGCATGTCTTGCCTTGAGAACTCTTTGAGCTGTGTTTTGCTGTTTCTATACTTTATGTACAATAAAAGACTGCAGCTGTGTGAAACGCGTCCGTGAAGAAAACAAAGGAGCCTAATGTATCTTGTCAAATTGTGAACGTTGGATTCTGCATTTGTTGTTGCTACAGGAACTCTAAACTGCTTCTCATGCATCCAGCACATCGAAACAAATCATGGTCTGAGGATGTTCGTGTGGAGACATTCCACCCTGTCATCACATCATAGGTGTTACCACATCAGTCCTTATTATATGCAAGCGGACAGTCTCACATTGTGCAGCGGCAAACATTGGAATGAGTTGCGTCCCATGTTCCTTTTCAGTGAATTTATGCTTCAAAGGTCCTGCTGACAGACTGCTGTGTGTGTGTGTGTGTGTGTGTGTGTGTGTGTGTGAATGGAACTGTGTTCTAAGTGTGTGTTGTGACTTTTCTTGCATTAGTTGTGTTACACTCTTGTTTAGTGAGTTTCCAATAAACATATGTATGCTTAAGACTGCCTGATGCTTTTCATATTAGTAGGATTTAACCAGGCTGCTGGAAACTTTCTACAGTCTCGAGAGTAAATGAGTGTAAAAACAAAACTTGAAAATTACAAAGCCAAAATATGAGCTACCATATTGGTTTCCTTCCTTTATGTTCAACATAAGCATAATTATTTATTAAAATCAACAAATCTGTTGATAAGCATGCTTTATTGAAATATGTTGACGTGCTGACAGACAAAAAACCACTTTAGAACCTAATTACAGCATTCTAATGGTCTGAAAAGCACAGAGGTACTTTAATGGTAAAAATCATAATAACAATAATAATACAAATTAATGACAGTGCTTTTCTAGATACCCAAGGACAGCCGACAATAAATCATAAATAACACATGAGTAATAAAAGTAAAAGCAAATGCTGTTATCAGATCAGGAGGCACAGACACCTAACAGTACATATGTGAAGAGTGACTAGAGGTAAAACTAAAAGTTCAAATCTTTTTAGTGAGGAATAGATGAGATGTTGTGTATGTTGGACTGATCTGACCAGATGAGCTTTGATCAGTCCAATAGAGTCTGATGTGAGGCGGCAGGGTTCCAGAGTTTAAATGTGGGGACGGAGAGAAGAGCAGCCGAGGAAGAGCTCGGGGCATGTGGGGATGAAGAGGGTCCGACAGATGTGAGGGAGCCAAGTTATACAGGACTTTAAAGGCAGTAGAACTTTGAGCTAAATGAAACACACTAACATGCTCACAATAATAATTCAAGCGTCCTTAGCACATTACCTGGTTGATGTTTTCTCATTGAATCTTAATGTAAAGTATAGCTGTGGCTGATACCTGCAGGTCATGAAACTAAACAGGTTATTTGACAAATTAAATCTAAATCTAAAATCCAGGCGATCACCAATGTTATTGCAAGTCATACTTTTTGGTTAATTAGGTTCCCAGAAGTAGCCTGCAGAGTGAGCGCTCCTCTCTTTCACACTTCTCTCCAGGGTTAAATCATTTGACCGTGTCAGGTCGTACGGTCTGGTTGGGGAAGATGTTTTCAACAGATACAGACAGCTCAGGACCTGGACCCTGGATTAGTCTGAGGCTACATCCACACTAATACAGAATTTGACTTTTTAAAATCCAGTTTTATAATAATCCCCCTCAATCTTTGCTCCTTATCAGCAAATATTTCCATTCATACTAAAACACCTGGAATCTCAAATCATCAGTCAGGTACACAGCGGTGGAAGCAGGAAGCAGATTGTCTCTGCAGTTGGTTGCTTAGTTGCCAAAAATACTATGAGCAAGACGCAGCAATGCAGACAAGTAAGAGCAGGGATTTCTCTGGGTCAACGAGTTGGAACGGTTACTTTATCTGCTCTTCCAAACTATAAAGCATCCCCAGCGCTGTTTCTAAGAGTATTTGGTTTATGTGCTTTAAAGCTTTGGAGTAGTTTGATCACCAGGCATAAACAGATATAAAGTAATACGTAGTTAGATAGAGATGGAGGCGGCCAGCGGACTCGAGGCCCTGTCTGCTAGAGGTGCCAGATAACGTTATCTTCTGCGATGTAAGATCTGTCCTTGTTTTTTATATCTAGTGTCTGCAAAAGTCCTGTTGCATATTTATTTAATGCATTGCACACAATAGCTTAAAGGAATAATTTTGAGCCCCATTCAATAACTTTGCAGTTCAATAAAACAACAGTTTGATATTCTATATGAAAAAAGGAGAAAGTCATTGAATCCAAATCTGTTTTGACTCACATAATTCTTTGTCGGGCACAGCACGATATAATCCAAGATTATTTCGTCTGCTCTTTGTCAGTGCATCAAGCGTGCAATCAGATTGGTGTTTTGTTTTGAATGTATTATCAGCTTTTCTGCTTTATTACACAGAGACGGCAGAGTGATGAGCAGAGTGAGAATGCAGAGGATCACAGGCACTAAAGGGCTCGGCCGGGGATTTGAACCTACTGCAGCATAGACTCAGCTTCCTTAATGGTACACTCTTACTACCTGACAGGGGTGGATCCAGGGGCGGGACCAGGGGGCACTGGCCCCAGCTGAAATCGGATTGGCCCCTGAAGTGCACCTGTCCAGTCAATAGTCTTGAAATTAACTTACATGACAATATGGCAATTTGTTAAGATTTTTCTTTTTCTTTTCTAAGGTTTTTTTTGAAGAGGACAATGTGCAAACCCTTTTTCTAAATATATAAAATGATGTGTAACTTGTCACAAAGCTATAGAGCTTGTGCACCTTACTGAATCATGAGTTGTGCATGGATATGTGTAAACTGTGGCCCCTTCATGGCCCCTGACAGAGATTAATCCTAGATCCGCCACTGCCTGGGCTTCCTGACAATGTGTTTTCTGCCTCTGACTGCACAACTGCAACAGTATACCAGCTTGCATACCAAATACATTACTTTCAAATAACATCAGTAATTTGAAAAGTCATTTTGAATGGCTCCCAAAAGGAACCCCTGAAGTCTTTTAACCCACATGGCCTTGTTCCTCATAAAAACATCTTCCTCTAAATAAGTAAGAGGAATGAGATCAATAAGGCTGCTGCTCAGAGACGTCGTGGCCTCTTCAGGGCATCGGTAAGCCATCGTGATTGTGTCTATTTTCAAAACGTGTTAAAGTGTGATGATATTTGCAAAGTGCTATAGGCCTGAATGAGGGCGAGGGCAAAAGGAATGGAGGGAACGCTTTCAAATATTCACTCTGCTGATAGAAAACGTGAGATTGATGCATGATGTCTGGTGAAAACCCGTCCAATCAGAGCTAGGAAAGCTGCAGAGATCCTGGTGTACAGCCTGAAGGAGCCTGGCTTCACCTCACACACTCCAAATATCTGATCTGTTAGAGGTGACAGAATTCATAGGCAGGAAATACATGACCTCATTGTGAGCATCTTTAGAATTAATGATTGTCAATTGTCCCACGAGGGAAATATCACTTATACATTATTTGGGGTTGACAGTGAAAAACATTATATTTCCATGGCACACTTTGTAGTTTCACACAACAGCAGAACACCCACACAGCAGCAATTACTCATCTCCAGCCACGGACTGCTCCTCAGCAGCGTTCCCTTTGAAAGCTCACAAGAAAACACGTGCTGCGATATCATGCAATCCCCTGAGGTAAATGATCGACAAAATACAATTTACCTTGGGAGGTGAAATGGAAGCGAGCTATGTGTGTGAATGATTAGAGCGCTCAGTCAAAGGCAAGTCTGTCATCGCTCTAAACATCCGTATTGTTTTCCTGTGAAGGGCAATTCCGCTCCTCTGGATGAGCGCTGCCATAATCCCAGTGAAATCAACCTGGATCCAATGCATCAACAGTCAGCTGGCACCTAATATCACTTAACATTGCAGTGCCCTTCAAGACGCTGAGCGCGTCAGCCCTCCATCATCCTGCTCAGGGTTTTACAAACCTGTGGTCGGTCCACATCATGAAGGAACAGGGATCGTTAACATGGCAATTAGGTTTTGTTGATGCTGATGCAAGATACAAAACAATTAATGGATATCAGTCTATAGGTTTTCTCTCTAATGAGAATTTTTTATCAGATGGCATTAGAAAGGCCCTGGACCAGAACACACTTTGAAGATATGCTGATAGCAGCAGCTGGATTTAATTTAAAAATGTTCATTTGGTTAATGTTCGTGTTGACAGGGTGAAAATCAGAACTGCTGGCAGAACTAATGTGTCCACAGAATAATTAAAGTGCAACTTAAGTGTCTCTTCCTGGAAATTCAAAAAAATTACCTTTAGAAACCAGTGCTGGGAGGCGGGGTTAAGACATGCCAACCTACCCCCCCCCCCCCCCATCTCACTCTCCCCCCCACACACAGACATTATAAACACACACACATACAAGATACCAATTTGGTGTCAGCCTGGATTTCAAAAGAACGCAGCTTTTTCAGCATTCCCACTCAAGCTGTCTTCTCTTCCCACAAGCAGTTGCCGGTGGCAGAGCGGCACCCACCTTTATCACAGGGTGTCAACCTTTCCAAAGATATTAAAATGTCATGGCAAAGAGACGTTCCAAATGGTCGACTCTAACCCTGAAAGGACCAAGACAGTTTGAAACACTATGTGGCTTTATGAGACATGTTCAATACCACAAAGGTAGAGTTTTTTTATAAATGTGGTAATAAATGTGATATTAAAAAAACACCATCAAAGAACAGTCATTTAATTTAGTTTACAGCTCCAAAAACAGGTATACGTAATATATGAAAACACACTTATCTGGAACAAACTAAGGTCCCCTCCAGACATAGTATACAAATACATAAATACACTTAAAAACAATTTCAGTTTAATGGTTTTTTTTCACCTGTGTGAGTCACTTCTTGGCTTCTAAACTAGTTGTGATGTTACAAATCCTGCCTGCAGGTAACACTGCAGATTTCAGGTGAGCACAGACAAACTTTTCCACCCTCAGCTGAAGAATCTGAAAACTGCCTTTCAGTGTCAAACTCTGAAAATACATCATTCTGCTCGGTGAAGGCCAAACATACAAGAGTTACTAAAGGGTAACTTTAGTTTTTCTCTCTTGTGCAGTAAGTGATAATGTAGCCATGGTGAGATATTGTTTCATTACAACACAAGGTTTAAATAATAAATACCCTTTTCTCTCCGACTCCAGCCTATAATTTGGTGTCTTTAGTTTGGGACATTTCTTAATAATGAATGCGGATCTGGATTCTGAAGGAGATGGCAAATAAAGGAGTCATTAGATCGGCTCATAATTAATGAAGTTAAGTTAATATCTGAAAAAACTGAAAAACTTCTTTGTTCTCCGCACGTCAAATAACTGAGATAACAAATGTTGTAAAGGGGAAAAATCATTTCTGTAGTTCTCTCTCAGATCGTGTAGGTGCTTATGATTGGCCCAATCCACAGCCACACAAGTCAAATAGATAATGAAGTTCACATTGTCCTGTTATTTGGATTCAATATAGGTTCATGGTTTCACACACTCTCACATCTGTAACACAGGTTTTCTTTGCAGTCGCATTAGTTAACTAACACAACCAGCCATTTTTGGTTTAAATCGTATTCATTGCTACATTTTTGTCTCTATATTGTAATCTGAATGAGGAGCTCACATTTAGTTTACGCTGTTTTGTCCTTGTTGTATTGATTTTGAATTGATTCAGTTTCCTTTCTAGTTTGGCTAAATGATGTGTGTGAGGGTGGAGCATGTTTAGATACAGAGGAGCAGTAAATTGGACAAGACCAAGTGTTGCATCCACATGGGGTGGAAATGGGCTTTTTTGATTTGGCCCTATCACTTCCAAATAGTCTAATTAAGAGTTTTGATTGCTCGACCTTTTTTAATCCTCCCAGTTCACTACTTCGTTTTCTTATTTAAAATGTGTTTGTGTTTTTTTACTTCTAGTTGAAATAAATCCCACCTTTTAAAAAGTAATCCTCTGCTCATTTGTCCTGTGCTGATTCCAGGCAAAGGCCTGCAGGTCTATGTGTTGATTATATTTATTATTCTAGCATTCAAAATCCAATGTGCATTGAAATGATGTCATCAGGGTTAAAGAGTAAAATGTTATATTCTTATGAAAACTGTGTATATGTACATTAAGGTAGCATCCACAATACAATTCAATGCAACCAAACATGAACAAGAGCCGAAATGGAAACTGACATTCATAATAGATCAATAGCAGTGAGCAGACAGATGTGGATGTACCTTTCATGCTCCTGTTCCTCAGGGTGCTGTGCTATATCGCACGGCTCCTGTGATTTCTGTCATGTCTGCCTCATTAATACACAAACCACAATTCTGTAAAAAGTGCAACACTGACTTGTAAACCCCCTCGAGGAACTGTTGTGATTGGCACTCGCGTGTTCTCGTCTCTTAAATGCTCCGTGCTGATTGCACTCGTGTTTGAATCGCTCACAGACTCAGAACAGTCAAAAAAGTCGAAGAAGACAAACACACTTGAGTGGAAAAAACGCGAGGCTATTTCCCAAGGGAACGCTGTCAAATGATTGTGAGAGGGAGTTTGAAAAACTTCATGAACTTGACTCTTTGTGCTGCTGTGAAAAAGGAGGGTTCTCATCTGCTCTGCATAGAAAGGTATCCAAACATGGATCGATTGGCTCGTGCAACATCTGTGAAATATGACTTTATCAGTCAGGATCGGTTTACACTTAGAAGGCCAGAGTTGCTGTTCTGCTGCTTCGTAATGAAGGCCAGCGAGTGAGTTGAAGCCAAAACACAGAAACCATTTGATTATTTATTCACTTATTTATTTGACACCAGAAGGCAGCTGCAACTTACATAACTCCTACTCAAAATTACAACCCTTGCATCTCTGCTTTCTCCTTTGACATTGGTGTTTTCTGCTTAATCGATTCAAAAGTACACTTTAATTCTTGTATTTTCTTTGACATGGTAGCTTTCCCTTCTACCCTGGTCTCCCACTCCCACTGTATTCTGTCACTGACTTTGCTCCATAGCAACGCCTTTGTGTGTGTTTGTGCAAAAACAGAACAGCTTTTAATATTAAACTGAAAAAAAACTTCTTTATGAGGGTCGTGTTGTTTTCTGAAGACTTTAATACAAGACGGGTTACATAAGTTGTTTTGTTATTTTTATGATGAAATCCTTGAAAATCACGATGTGACCAGAGCTTCTTAAGTTCAGAGCTGCTACTCCCCGGTGAATTGGCCCAGCTCAGGCTCACTCTGAAGGACCTCGTTACACCCCCCCTCTTTGCTGCTGCCGCTTCAGGACTGCTATTGATGGCTGAGGTGTGAGCTGAGCTGAGTGACACTGAGGGAACACACCCAGTCTGCTCTGTCAGCACGGCTCAACTTTTCAAGCCTCACACTTGTAACCTTTCACAAAACTTTCCCAAAGTGTGAAAGTTGCAATTTCCAAAGGTTTCACAAACTGTCACTGAGGGTTTTTTTCCTCGCGCGCTAAATGCTTTCATCTGGCAGGTGACCTATACTAAAATCATAACTCATCTAAACTTTAAAAAAGAAGTGAAATTGAGTGTATTTTATTTCCTTTGGCTGAAATACTGCAGTGGACCAACAGTGTCAGCACCACAGACACACTTCTCTCCCACTGCCGAGGCCAGAGGGACACGTTCTGGATGAGAGCGAAAGGATTAACCAAATTATCTGCTCTGCACCATGGCCGGCAGCCACAGGTGAGCTGCATTATGCTCACAGCTACTGACCCAGTTGTCAGCACTTTCAAGAAGAGGAGGAGCAGAGGAGCGGCTGAGGCTGCTGGGACTCTGAGCAGAGGAGCACTGCGGTGGCTGACAGTTGGCTGCTGACACTTGCACAGCTTTGTTTTCATGTAGTTCATCAAAATGAAATATGTTGCACAATTCTAGAATAATTGTTTTTGCCTTAAACATTTTTAGCTACAGAAGGATAAGGATGTGTTGGAGAAACATGCCGGAGCTTGAACAGAAAATCAAGGAAGATGGAAGCGCTGAAATAAATCCACATATATTGCCGACCGCTGTGAAAATAATAAAACATATTTATTATTTATTAATTTAAATGTTCATTTGATCATTCATTCATTTTTTATTTACGTAGAATTACAGTTAAATGGAGGTTGGGAAGATACCTTCGATTTCTGCTGACTGAAGTGAAGTTGGCCAGATGCACGTTAGCCTTGCACAAGCCCAGTTGGGAGGGTTAATGGACGATCTGCAGATAGGGAGTATTGACCATATGTGTGAGGACCCACTAGAGAGCGTGTGGATAACTTGTAACCTCAGTTGGAGGTTGCATTTCCCCAAATTTTATGAAAAGTCATGCTCATTTTGTCTGCGGAAAAGAACTCATTCAGTTTTAGTGCTGATTCAGATTTAGGAGCTGATCCAGGATTTTCTTCTTTCTTTAACAGCTAGTGCCGTGTCTGTCCTGAACCTGCCTGTTTGGAATGGGCTGTTTGCTTGGCCTGTGGTAATGTAGGTGCAGCTTTTCTTTCTGAAACTGTAAAAGTGACCTGCAGTAATTGAGCCGCTGCCAGTAAAGACCAACAGCAGGACTCACGTAAGTCCACAGAACCCTGAAGCTGCTCCACCGCTGCTGCACAAAGAGCTGTTCACCGGTTTATTTAAAACTCAGTGAAGCTCGAGTCAGTAGAACCTCCAACTGGAGAATCAGTTGTTGTGATCAACGTTGATGAGTCCCAGCCGTCGATGCTACAGGGTGCTGGTCGCCTGTTTATTCAAAGTTTACTAAATCGCATCAAATTCCACTTCCTTGGGCCCCAAAAATACACATGCCAAGTCTGACGCTGATAAAATGAACAGTTCTCTCGAACTATTAGATAGATCCAAGATAACATCAGCTACCCTGAAATCTGTGTTGAGGGTAAAAGTTGAATGGAAACTGAACTGTTGACTTATCTGCCATCTGCAGACCTCTGAGCTGAAGGTGTCACAGGGAAGATGGAGAGTTTATCTTAACTCCACCTCAATCCGATCTCCCCCCCATCTAACCCCCACAACATGACAACTCTCTGCAGGTTTCTTCTTCCTGATGACTCTGTCTGTAGTGTGTCTGCTGCACATTCATGCAAATATTCTCACAATAATTAGCCGTGACAGGTCTTTTGAAATCTCTCACAACAAGCTTGTAGACTTCTGTGCGTACACTTGACTGCTGTGTGTCTGTAAATCCTGTGTGCATCGGAGAATTAAAAGAGCTGAATTGAGCGGGAGAAAAGCCCAGTGTGGAACAAATAAATATTTCATGATAACCAAGTGCTTTCGACCCACACGAGGCAGGGATGGAGATGCTGACTGGCAATGCTAAAGAGGAATACAAGCCCATGCAGGCAATTCAATATTTTACACCCATAGTGACTGTGAGGAGATATTGTATGCTACGGTAAATTAAAATTCAAATCCTCGTAGATAGCAGAATTGGTTTTCAGGATTTATCTCTTTCAAAGTCAACACACCAGCTGAGGCTACATCTGAACTCACCTGCGTTTCCCACATGCTCGGTGGAGAAATTGGAATAAAACTACCTTTCAGCTCAAATGACAGAATTGCATTTTTCTATGTAATATACAGTAGTCTGTGTTTTTAATGTTGTAGAATGTTTGTGCTTACTGAGGTTGATGTTAGAGCAGGTTAACTTGACTGCATTTCACCTGGTCCGATGCTCACATGGTTAGTTAATTAGTTATGTCACACATCAACTTATATAATCATAGAAGATTTACAACACATCTGAAGTTTTCAAATATTAATCCATCCATCCATCACAGTGCAAAGTTAAAAGAGAACATTTTTGAAAAAGCTGTGCGGCAAACACCCTGAAATTCATCTGTTCCGGCTGAACGACTCTAAGGAACATGACAAACCACAGGATGTCGATGTATTTACTTACATTCCCATTCTGTGGACAACGCATGCGTGTCTCTGTGCATGCTCACACATACGTTTCACAATAGTGAAATGAAAGCGAAAATAAATCTGTAAAGAATAACCTGACTGTCAATACGAGGGAGGGTTAGGGGCATCAATGATTCAACAGATACAATAGCTCATCGCAGGTCAAATCTCGGAGTCCTACGTCCTGACTCTGGGTTTTCCACTGTCACTCTGAGTCAGCCAAACAAGATGGTGTTACCAATTACCTGTGCAGGTCTTTCCCTGAGTCAAAACTTTAATCACAGCTTATCTGATGGATGCTGTCACCTCCTGTCGCCTGTTGCTTCATTATATAATGACTGGGTGTCAGAATCACACTGAAAGAGATGAGACAGTTGTGGATCAAGGTTAGGTGAGTGGGCTCGCTCGTCCACATAGTCGCTGTTTTGCTGGACCAGCTGGCAGGAAGAAAATGTGGATGGGGAGATTGAAGGAACAGTGCCTCCCCTCTCCTTGACATCCAGGGATGAAGTGCCCTCGAGCAAGGCACCAATACCCCCAATTGCCCCCAAAACACACTGCTCACACACTGGATGTGTTTGTGTGCTGAGTGCTCACAGGTGGATGAAGAGCAGGGGTTGTACACATGGGTGTGTGTGAACGTACCCGGCCAGTAGAGGATTCTTCTTCTGTAAATAGTCATTCGATTATACTGCAGCTTAATATCAAGTGACATGGGGCCACTAGCTTAGTGTATCATTAATACTGGGAGCAGGTGGGAAACAGCTGTTGAGAGTTTTCTCAACATTGCAATGACTATAATTGCTTAGACACTGTTAGTCTGACTAAAGACATTTTTTTATTCATGAAATTTACATGAGGTGCTTAAAGAAATTCCATTCATGTTCCTGATAACTTGTTACAGAGCCTAGTCTGGTTATGACTCATGTGAACATTACCTGCTTCTATTTATTCACACTTGAACACAGGGCATCATCCTGTATTTCACAAAATGCTGTGAAAACTCTAATAGGATACACGTCGTATACACAATGCAACAAGGATCAGGATACTTTTATACATTACATTACAACTGGCTGATGCTTTTATCCAAAGCAACTTACAATCTATGAGGGGGGGGGGGGGGGGATTCAAGCTGCTGACCTTTTGGCTGGAGGACAACTGTTCTACCACTTCAGCCACATCCACCCACAATAACACAATACTCCACTTGTCTTAAATGTAATCTTCATTAAACCCAGAGAAATCCCCAGTATATTTAAGTGATGTTAAATTTTGGTGGACTTTTTATTGTGTCTAACCTGTGGCTTTTCCCCGTCTCTGCTATAACAAACAACATATGACAAAGGAAAAATACACTGATCATTATTATTATTTGCTATCTGCTGTGCATCGTGAATATGACTTTAACACATTAACTCATCTGTGAACTTGATTTGTGTCTGAGTCATGTCAGAATGATTTTCATTGGCACTGGTGGTGAAGACATGATCATGATCCCTTGTACTTCACAACATCATCATACCAGGTGTTTTGTTATTGTTTTGACCGAGAGACTCCTCTTGGCCAAAGTTACATATTGTACTTTATCGTTATGTAATGATAGTTTCAATGAACTTGGGTTGGTTGCTCTTCAGCTGCTACATGCTCCGCTGCATTCTCCAGCTTGTTGTATGATAAGCATCCCCTTTTTCGGGTTGACGGTTGAGTTAGTGAGTTGTTTCTGAAACACTTTTTATCTAATTTGTTGAAATCCTCTTCCTCTTAATGTTGTATGATAAAATAAGTTGTGGTCTGTGGCCCGCGCAGGACTGTAATAATCCCGACCAGCTACAGGGGGCGTTGCTTTGATTGGAGGTGCAGATGAGAGGGGGAGAGATGTGTCGATTGCATTTTTTCTAAGTGTAGCCTTCTGCTAGCTTTTCTAGGATTACCTAGCTTCATGGTAATCAGAAGATGCTGTTCACATGATCTTAGTCAGACTGTTGTCTTAATTGGGTTGATGTGGGAGTATTGGTATCCATGTAAACATGCTGGTTGATAAAACTATCTTGCTGCTAGTTAACTAACACTTGCTTAAACCAACAGGTCCTATCACCACCTCAGGATCATGATAGTTGCTGCAACACGTGGGCGTCATTTGGCATTGAGGCATTTACAAGTCACTGTTAGTGTGTTTTCCACATGAATTTCTTCGAGGATAAGAAGCAGCCGGAGAATGCAGCCATGAATTAATTCGATCTGGGAAACTGTTGAGAGGCTAAATAACATCCCGATGCAGAATCAACTTTGCATTCAATAGCACTCAAACAAGCATGACTACAAAGAGCCTGAGATTTTTGTGTTTTATGAAATTTACTGCAAAGCCTCATCTTGCCTAAGGCACGAGAACTGTCTTAAAAAAATCTGTCCCTGAATCAAAAGTACCTTGTTTCATCCCTATAGCTCCACTGCCCCAGGGCTCCCTGAATCTCTCTCTCTTTCACTGGTTAAGATACATATCTGAGACCTATACATTTCATAACGAATCTCACCGATGAATTATAGATAAATTGTCTTTGTTGTTGCCTTTCAAAACAAAGCCGCTAAAGAGGGAACAGAGCAAAGATAACATCTGAGAAGTCTATTTTGGAATTAACAAAGGTGGAGAGATGTGTCGAGCAAAGGGAATCAACACTCAGGATAAATATTTGAACTGTCTCCCGTCTTTCCTTTTTTAGTCATTTGTCTCTATTTAATTGGCTTTCAGTCCCTTTTCTTGGTTCCAGCAGATGAATCTCACATGAAAAGGATCCTGTACTTTTTCCTCTGAAGAGCCGGTGATGGTAAGTTTGTCAAAGAATTTACATTCTTTTCTTCCTCTAAGGAGACCGGTGGGGTTTGTGTGTCAGTAGAGTACTTTTTCTAAAAGTGAACATTGTGTGACACTTTGAAAGGTGGTACTGTACTGTAGGTCTCAGCTTATGATTTTCTCTGTTAGATGACTTCTATGTTGACAGACTCTGGGATTTGCTCAAAATCTTAGAGTGATGTCACAGAAAGTATGTTTCAGAATTGGCGTCTTTGACTGTCTGTGGCTCCGATCAATTCAGCGGCTGCATTCTTCAGAGAAAGCGGTCTACGCTGTGTGGTCCATGGAGAATGCATCCTTCGTGGGCCACATAGACTGCAAAGGCTGAACCGAAATGAGATGGTCTGATTTCCAGAGATCCAGGTTTGGCAACACTAGCTCGTCCTGCCCTGATTGCCATGGCCCTGTAATAGAGCTGAAGTTGGACATGATGACAAAGTTTTATGCACCTTTTTGTTTTTAAGTCTACCAAACAGGGTTCTTTTTTTTAAATTGGACGTCTCATTGCTTGCCGGCACCATAACTTCTTTGAAAAATGGTTTGAATCCTGTGATCAGTTGGGCTGGGAGGGATCCACAGGGCAGATGCTTTGTTTCTCAAGAAATGAAGGACGCACTTGTCGGCCACATTTGAACAAGTCTTAGAGACAGGACAGCCTTGTCACGGCACTACGACGCAAACGGTCTTCAAATGCAGCCTCCGAAATATGCAGCGAACTGATATTTCAAAAACAGCTTGAGTCATCCGTGTGTTATTTATTTTGCATCATGGGATAAACATCAAGTGAATGAATGAATGTGTCTGGACCAGCAACACTATGAGCAGGAGTTCACACATTTAATTGCCTTCCCACAAAAAAGACATTATCATATTATTATAGCTATAGATTATTCAGGTGACAGAAATGTATCAGGTTTGTTGATATTTAAATATTCATGAAGTGTCTAATGGTGTCGGTTTGTTAATTTTATGCACAGACACTCACACTCACTCACACACACACACACACAGACACTCACACTCACTCACACACACACACACACACACACACACACACACACACACACACACACACACAGTGGAGTACAAGCAGTCGGCCAGCCCTCTGAAGTGGAGATGATGTGTGAATCTGGGGCATGCAGTGAATGATGTTCAGTGCTGATGGGCATTGGCGCTGCCGCCCTGCCAAGCCCACGAGACGCCCAGCTGAGGAGAGGGGCTGCAGCTGGCCTGGATGAGGTTGGCCATCAAGAGTGACGGCGATCTGGCTTCAGTCAGACGGGGAACACATGGACCATCCGGAGACACTTGGAGGATGCTGATGCTGCCGTCGTCTCTGTGACACACACTGTGACCAATGACTGTAGCTCTACCAAATATAGATGTAGGTTTTACATTCAGAGCATCTGGTGTGAGCAGTTTCATAACTTTCTCCTGCTACGTTCGCCCCTGAAGGATAAATTTGGGCAGATTTTTATGGGTTGTATATTGGCTCAGATTTATAATTTGTTAGAGGCTGACGTTGTTTACGTCTGTGAGGATCGGAACAGTCGAACAGGGCATCTGGAAGAGTGTATTAGTGATTCTGATGAATGTTCCACCCAGAGTCTGCTTGATTCATAACGAAGATGTTGGTAGAATTTCTGAGATTCAACATACTGTGTTCTGAATGGTCAAATCTCTGGGAATGACTTCTCCCTCAGTATCTGCAAAAGGAGAAGCTGATGTAGGCATGTACATATTCCTGCTCCTATGATGGTTTAAATAGTTCTTTATTAATTTGAAGATGAGCAGCAGGGTGGTGTGGTGTGTTATGGTTTCCATTGTGGCATCACACTAAGAAGATTCCCAGTTCAGTTAGGATGTTCTTCTCTCGGGAGTTTGGTTTTGACATTTCATGCAGGTGGGGGTTCTTCTGCTGATAGTGTGGTTTTAATTCATGGTAAACTTTATAGAAGAAAAGAGGAAGAATTTAATTGTTTCTCCTCACCTACTTTCTAACAGTGAAGGCCACATTATACTCAGTGAACTCTTAGATCAGTCAAGTATAGCTTCAGAAAGAGATTGTAGAGTGAAACGTATTTTTAATGTTACTGAAGTTTGATCAGATTTTTAATAAAACGTACTTTATTGGAATTGACAGCTCAGAGTAAAGTGAAAGGAAGGATAGAATAAATAAATAATAGGTTTATAATTACATTATAAATAATTGGTTGGATCCATCTCAAAGGAACTGGTGTTAGAAAATGGATACTGGCAAAAATACAAAACTGATTTTGACTCTTTTAATTTCTGGAAGTAACCAAAAAGGAAAGCATCATTTTTATCTGGCAACGATCGTTGAACTTGAATTATTACGAATTCCTGAGTAACAGATTAGGTGAGAAAAAGGAGTTTGTTTTATGGGCAATTAAAAAAAAAATGAATCCAGAACACCAGCTAATGGAGAAAATAATGATCTCACTTCTAAGCAAGAAAGTTATTATTCTCAATTATTTCATGAGCAGGATCAATGTGCAGGATTACTCATTTACTTAGAGTAAATGCTGGTTTCTGAAAAAAGAGCTCAGTTTCCCGTATTTGGCTTACATCCACAATAAAAACCAACCCTTAAGACCCAATCATTGAATTGCTTTGAATTAAAAGGGGGCTACATTTTTTTCTATAGAATTCATAATGAGCAACTGTATTTCTATTAGGAAACATTTTGTCTGTTTGTAGATGAAGAAAACAGCGTTCCAAAGAATAGAGTTGCACTGACCATATAGTTCATGCTGAATACAAGGAGGGAAGCCTAATGTGCGTTGTTTCACAGGTTCTCTTAAAGCTTTGACTGAGTAAATCATGACCTTCTCTACATGTGTGCAGGTCCATGATCATACAACAGGTTGGTTTCTAAATCCATTAGGTGTGAGAAAGGGGGAGGTGCTCTCTCCTGCATTATTTACCATGGATACGACAAAGTTCACATTTAATTCTGGTTCAACACATCTGTCAAGCTGAGTGCTATAAATACGCAGGGCTCACTATAGATGACCACGTTGCCTTGGAGGAATAAAATAAAATCCTTATCAGATTGTGCAGGTGGGGCGCTGGGAGCTGACCTTGGATAGAAATCCTGTAAAAGTTTTAAACTGCAGGGGTCTGGGGATGTTGTCAGCATACAGAATGTGACGCAGAATGTGATGTTGTAGCATGGGATGTTGTAGCATGGGATGAGAACAATGCAGAAAAGGAAGATCAACATACTAAATAACAGATGGAACACAAATTGAGGGTTTTCAAATAATTATTCCTAGTTTGTTTGCATGTTCTGTTTGTGTCTGGGTGGGTTTTCTCTGGGTAATCTGTCTTCTTTCCATAGTCCAAAGACATGCCTCAGACTCAGAGGTAGGTGTGAATGATATATATATAGATGGATTATTCTTGGACAGAAGAGCTTGCAAAAACAATCTGGCATGGTAGGTTTTCAATAAATATATAGAAATAAATGAACTAGGAGCAGTTTGTCAGTCTCAACCGGACCAGAGGTCTGTGTGGTGTCTTACCTCCTACAGTGAAAAAAGAGGAAAGCGTCTCCTGTGTGATGTGGGAGAGTTTGAAAAGAAAATGCATTTTTGTTCTATTGTCCATTACATCACAACCACAATTTTAGATATACGTTTTTTCACAACATTTCTGCTCCATTTCCTGTTTGTTTGCTGAAGACTGATGCCTTAAGAACCTATTTTTAGCTCAAATAGCTCAATTTGTCAAATGTTAGATTATTACCAACAGAGTATGTGAGTGCTTTATGTTTGATGTGCCAAAGGCACAGATATGACTGTGTTGTGTTTCTAGCTGTAAGAGCAGGATTGTGTTGTTTTTGTTTGGGTTGTGTATGTTATGTATGGATATAGAGCCCCTGAAGGAAATTATACTACTTTTGTATTATCTCAAAACTTGTGTGTTTCCTTGCAATACTTTTTTCCTTCTATTCCTTCTAACCTATATATGGTAGGGGGCGCCTCAGGCCACATTTTTTTCTCTGAACCCGTCCAAGAGAAAACTGACTGAGTCCGACCCAAATCCTGACGGGCATTGTGATTCTTGTGTGTGAACCCAGGCTGGTAAGCTGCACTGAGTTTGTACCATTGCCTGTTTTCTGCTTTTACAGCCACGTGCAATATTAAAATCTTCTCAGCCGATGTGGCTGACCTTCCCCACCCACCCCACCCCCCCCAGCCTGATGAAAAGTCATCAGACCTTTTGTGTATATGACACCTAACAGGGGAATTGGGTTATGTAGACTGCATGTTAAGTATAAGACAAAAAACATCTTTAAACATTAATAAGGGTGTTTTGTAGCTATATTTTCCCATGGATTTATCCATCCCAACAAAAAAACAGAGATTTGTTCTGGACTTAATGGTCAACGGTATTATCTGGTGACAGCAGGCATGTTTACAGGTTCAAACTTGAGCAGCCAAGTACATCTGCAGATGGATCTGAGCCAATCTGATAGTGTTTGAGATTTATTCAACATCTAAGAACAGCTCACTTGGAGTGTGGGGATCACATAATGGAAAAACGCCAGTGAGACGAGTTTACAATGAGGTGAATCTTGTTGTTTTGTGTTGCCAAGGATTAGAGAATGTGAACGTATGACAAGCCAGCAGGATTTTCTCAATATGAACAGTTTTTTGATATCTTCTCTTTAAAAGTAATTTAAAGAAGAATTTGACTTCCTGTATTCCCTCTGTTAAAGCAACATGCTGGCCCAAGCACAATTTGATTAATCTCTGCTCTCCCCTCTTAGTGCCGTCATTCGTGCCCCCCCTCACATGCACTTGCAGATCTGTCGCTCTTCCAGACCATGCACTGAGCTGTAATAGGATAAGGCCCTGGGACACTGTCTGAGATTGTGGAGATCAGTGAAATATTCTCCTAAGCTGTGCATGGTGTTTGCTCACTATAGCAATGACCATACAGCACTAACCAAGGGTTTAAGAAAGGAAACAATGGATTGGAAGTGAATGTCTCCTCTAATTCATCCCCCATATGGATAGTGCAGTGGTATGAATCTGTGAGAAAGTGACATAGAACCGCCAGAGCTCTGTTTTCCTGTAAAGGTTATAAAGTAAGAAAATAGTTCTCTCCAGTTCGTGGACTTAACCCTCTCTATGTCATTGGGGGAATGGAAGCATATTGCAGTTGATTTACAAAGTTAGTGGACTTCAGCTGCTACAAAAATACAGGAGGTCAAAATAAAGCATTCCAGTAGTGACATGCCTCCTACACAGTCAGGTTAATTGCTAGGAAATCTGGTGCCTATAACAAGCTTTACCTCAGAGATAAGCAACATAGACCCGATTTGATTCCTCATTAAAAGTTTCCAGTTTTATCAGTTTAATATCATAGTATTAAATTAACTATAGTTAATATAATTACAGAACTCAAATTAACCCTAACCCATGATGTTGAGGATTAATTGTGCATTAATCGTGGTGGACAGCATGTCTGCCTGTTGCCTTGGTTACTGCTATGTCAGTGGTTAATGGGATGCAGCTCCACTCCACCAGCTTCCTCGGTGTTGCTGTATGTGCTACACTGGTATTCCTTATTATAGTATTTGGAGAAAACATCTGTACAGTGTTTGATCTTTAAGATAGTTACTGTCGAGTAATAGTCAATGAGACATTGAACCTGTTCTGAATGTCTCTCAATATGTTTGCCTCAGTCTATTTCCCAATAAGAGCTCTTTGTTACCAGCAAAATACAGTATAACTTCGGAGAAAGGAAGGATGCTCAGTGGAAGCAATAGCTTTGTTTATCCACTCGTTTTCATTTGGGCCTGCATGCCTCCCATCCATCTGAGGTGCACTGTGTAGAATGAATGAAAGATGATGCCTTCAAGCCAGTCAATGGGCTGCTGGCTGCTGAGCGCACCTACGTTCATTACCATATAATGCAGAAGACGGATCGGCTCTACACGCAGGGCTCAGGGTTTTAACCGCTTACGAGGATTCATTAAATATGCATGAATCATAAGAGTGATTTACAGATGATTTCCTATCTATGAATATTTAATGCTTCTTACTTTGTCATATTGCATTTGATACACCTCCTCTGCTGATCACTATGAAAAACAGGTGGCTTTTTTCAGCACCCTATAGCCTTACTGTAAAATATCTTTGTCATGAAAAGTGCCAGTTTAAAAATGTATCGTAAACCAAAAATATAGTTTACATTTTATTTGGTGATGTAAGGCTTTCTTTGTATTTATTTGTTTTAACAGTTAATATCTTCACTTTAAAACCATGTATTAACAATACATTTTATTTTGAAATTAAAGAGCCACTGAGGCTGCCCCTAACACCCCAGGGTCATTATCACTAATTGAAGCCAATTACATTTCAGGCTGTACGTGAAAATGTGCAAGCACTTGTAAACAGGGTTGCCTCTGGCAAATATGTCTAATACAGTCTTACAATAATTTTGACAGGCATTTGCCTAAAGCACATTCAACGCAACGGAAGCTATGAAAATAATCCAATAAGGCACTTTAAGGTACCAGAAAGAACAAAAGGGAATATTTCTATGCCTATTTCTCAAATACACCTTCATGGCAGGGTAAAACATATCAAGGTGAATAAAAAGGATTTGGGGAATGTGTTAAACTTAACTTTTATCCTGCAGTATTAAGCCCCTGATCTACAGAGACGCCAGTGCACAACCTGCCCAGGTTCGCAGCTGAACTCAGCACGTACTCCTCAGCAGTATTTCTGACTTTACACTCATCAGTGTGCATTGCTAATCTTCTTATTCCACTGCCAATCGGATTACCTGACTGCTGATATGTTGAATAAATCTCTGTGTGCCCCCCCCCCCCCCCCCACTGGAACTCAGTCGTCTTGTGAGTGTGTCCGGGCAGAAGACGCACTCTTAATCATTTAGTTGCAGCTGGGAGCACTGCAGAAATCACACCATATCCAGGGATTCCATCTTATGCCCGCCACGATTCTGTCTGGAGGCTTTTACTGACATGCTCTGCTCATCCCGTTGTCTGCGGGAGCAGCTTTGTTTGTTTGACTATTGAGTGAAACATTAGGACATTTCGGGTGACTGTAACCTTGCCGTGTTAATTATCACAGAGCTTTGTAGAGTAGAAATATCCAATCACTTGTGGTCTATAGAGCCTGTCTTTGTGTCTCCTTGATGAGCAACAGTTGCCAGTAGCTGATTGGATGACATTTGTCTCTGACATGTGTGTTGCATTCAGCCGTTCATCAGTGTGTGTGTGTGTGTGTGTGTGTGTGTGTGTCCTTGCCTTTCACTTCCTGTCTTACACACACACACACACACACACACACACATAAAAACATGTTGGCCTTGCTCGTTCGTCTCCCTTACTATCTACTGTCAGCCCAGAAAATGCAAAAATTCTGAATTTAACCCATCAAGTGCAAAACGAAACGTTGTTTTCTTTCCTTTTTGTCAATTTCCACTGTTCTGCTTCAGTTGGTACAACAGTTAAATTGCTGCTCATCAGAGGAGATGCAGCCACATGGTGTCCCAGGTCCATCGTATTCCCCCATGTATGGAAAACGACTCCACTGTTAGGACCAAGAGCATTAACTGGGCTGTTAGTGAACGTACAGTGGAGACACTTAAAAACCCAATAACACCACATAGAGACAGACAGTTTCAGTGTTATTCTCTATAGCATCCGTATAATGAAACTATTTGTTTTCCAGTCAAGGATGCTAGCTCTATCACACAAAGTTCTGTTATTGGCATGGGTTCTCAAATAATGAATGAATGATGATTGAATTGTCATTCACTTTACCAAAATCAGAGCAACGAGTAATGTCATTAAATTTGTGAGGCTTGAGGAGGCACTTTTGAGACACCACAAGGGAAAAACACATGAGACGTTGGACTATTTCACTTCCAAAACGTGTCTATTTTCAGACTAGTTAATGATCCAAAATACTCATTACAGTGTTTTCACTGCACTTTGCAAATTAGCATTTGTTGATTTCACTTACGCTACAATGCATATCTGTGAAGGCCATTTTCTCATTAGCCAGAAATCTTCAGATCAGTAAGTTTTATTTTAATTTTATTCCAATTTATATTCTGGAGGTTTTTACAGAGGTGTTTGTTCATCTTTCATTCATAGCCTGATTTAAATAACACTGTTAACTCAGAAACAAAGTAAAAGTGGATATTGAATCTGTGATTTAGTGATAAAAAGAGACAACCCCTATTTAAGCATGCTAGCATGCTAGCATGTTCACATTTGCAAATGATGAATAAAAGTACAGCTGTGGCTGAAGGGAACTGGATGTCAAGGAATCGCTAAATTGGATTCATCCTCAGCAGAGTGTGTATGTGTGCACAAAGTGTCATGACAACCATTAGCTGGTCGTTGCTGCACCAGTGGGTTGACCAGCTGCTCCACTGGCATTTCCATCCCTATAGAGCCAGCTTGCTGACAGTGACCACAGGGAACATGTTGCATTTTCCTACAAAAGGTTTGAATTTTTCACCCTATAATCAGTTAAATTTGTGTTGGTTTTTTTACCAGCTGCAGTGACAGGACATCCCGTCTAATTTGTAACGACTCCTCCCTCCGCTGACCGTCTGTGCTTCTTCCACTGACACTGGTTAAACATCCGACTCAGCTGTGGTCAGTGTGGGACTCTGCTTCTTTGAAATGTTTTTTTTCCTCATGCAACCCACTTCTTAATAAGTTCCCAGGCTCACTTTAATAAGGCGCTCTGCTGAGATGAAACACAGACGCATATTTGCTGATGTGTACAGTGCAGGCGTCGTAGGGGAAAAGATTTTCTTATCAGTCCTAGCGAGCAAACACATTCAAACGGCACTGCTTCGTGTTCGTCTGCCTGAAAGTGCAATTTATTTCATCTCATGGTGATAGCTGTTGAAAATTGCAAACTTCTTGAATAAGAGCATTTGCGCAATGAATTATTAATATAAAACTCCTATTTTGGCATGTTTAAGGGCACTTGGAAAATCTAAAAAAATATGCCCTTCTGTGTTAATTTCTACTGACAGTCTCAGCCACACACCATGTCTTCATATGTTTTCATCTTTTAAAAATATTATGCACCCAGTATTTTTAAAGTCCTGTACACAAAAACACAAATTAATTTCACACTCAACAAACAATCAAGTTGAATCTGCATTCCGGGCCTCTTATTCACAAATTCTCTGTTTACTTCAGAACAATGGCGAGTGTTACCAAGCGGATCGTGTTGGAGCTGGAGCTGATAGATGTTGAAGAGCAATTACTTTTTCTCAAAGAACAGCAGCAAAGAAAAGAAAGACATAGTCCTGGAAAGTCTGCTGGAAATGCAGTGCTACCAAGCGGACCAATCACAGATTTTGTTCTGCGTCGCCCCGACGCGTTGTTACAATTTCGGGTGTGGGTACAACGTACGGCTCTGCGTAGGGTACACGTCTACTCGTAGGCTACAGCTTGGCTTCGACACAGAAGCATGAATTCGACTTTAGATATGGAGGCTCAGTCAAAAGTAACGAAAACGCAACCATTCTTAATTTCAACCTATGTTTTAAAGAGAACAAAATAATGAATGTTTCTTTCAATAGATCTCTCTAACTCCTGCACCTTGAACTGTTCTTAGATGTTCTGATTGATTGATCTGTCCTCAGAAAGTCTGTCTTTGAAAGGGTTATTGATTCTGTGGTGGGGTGTATGTGAACATAGTGTGCAACAGTAATAGTATTGAACGCAGTCCCAGCCTTGACTCACTTGTGGGCCGTTGTTCTTTCTCTCTGCTTCTTGTCCTGCCTTGGTTGTGGCTGTTGATGGTGACACAGGTATCTGGCTGACATGATTACTTTTCCCTGCCACAGTCACTTTCTGTTGCATGCTGTCTAAATCGACTGCCTCCGTTCCAGCCTGCATGTGCCTTTGTTGCTCTGGCTGTGGGAGACACAGGCTAAGGCCCCATACTGGAGGTGGTGAGTAGTCGTCGTCCCCATATTGAATGTGTTTTCATGCAGCATGGTCAGCCTGGCTTATTATTGTGTTTTCTTTATGTTAGGTTCACCTGCTGCTGTTTTGTTTAACTGCTTAGTTTTGCTTAGTTTTCATTAATATTGGTGTTGTTCCTTTATGGCAGCTTTGTGTTACTTTATTGCTGAATTATTTTTTTTTTATTTAGTTTTTTTAACCAAATATTATTTATGGATATATTGCTTTTAATTTCTACAATAGTTTTTGTTTAAGTGCTGGGAGGCTATAGGTCCCCCAGTTGATGCATGCGAGTGAGAGCACAGGGGTATGAATGTTGTGTGCACCATTGTTGCTGTGATGCACCCGAGATGAGTGGCACTGCTGGGCACTCCTTAGTTAGTCTGCCTCTTCACATGTGGCCTCAGCTCACATCCCCCATTTTGATTAAGTTGGGCTGACTTTTAAAGTTTTAAGGGATTTTAGTTTTTAAGGTTTTGGTAGTAAAGTAGTTTTAGCCTAATGTAATAAAGTAACATTTTAATCTTCCTCTTTGCTATTGGCAGTTTTTGTTTGTCCATTCGTCCTTTTTTCTCTCCCTAGAAGTTCCAGCCCCTCCTCTCCAGTTCTGTTGAATCATTGCAATCAAATATTTGTTGTTGATAAAAAGAACACGTCTCTGCCTTTTATCAGTTCGAGCTTGTGCAATTGATTGGTGTCCAGAGCAGGACCTTGAAACAGTAGATCCTGGGGTGCAGTTCCTCAGGTGGTGGTGTTGTTGTTCAAAGCAAACTCATCTGTTTATCGCCTCCCCACCACAAATCCAGAAACAGAAAGTGTTGCCCTCTTGAAGTGCATATGAACCCAAATCTGAATGTGCTTCAACACCAATATACAGTGTACTGTAAAGAGTGCATCAACAGCTACAGTACGCATGTGTTGGACGTAATGTTTTATTCAACAGTCTCTTGAAAAGAAAATGATGACTTGTTGTTTGTTTCGACCTCTTTCACATCAGACTTTCTGCTCTGTTATTTTGGACACTTTCCATGTTTTAATTAATTATACATCTGAGAGAATTGAGGTGCCTCGACACAGATTTATAAAGGACAATCTGTCCTAGCTATAGATTTATTGCACTTGCACTTGCACAAAACATTGTCACATAACAATTAAAGGTCACATACAGTCAATACATATCCCCTCATATGTTTATTTGCCATTTTAACTCCCACCAAATTGCAAAGTCATCCAGCCCCCTGAATCTGAAAGGTGATTATTAGCGTCAAGGCACCGATTGTTTCTTGAATGATTGTAACTGACATGAGCATCAATCTGTTTGCAAAGGAAAATAAATTCATCACCTGTTCAGACAATAAACAACAATCCCATTTCCTTCTCACCTAAAACAGCCTTTTGAATTTCCAAAGTTGGAACACAGTCTTTCAAAGTGTCTGGTGTTTTATCACCTGTTTTGTGATGGCATTACTTTCCAGGATTTATCTCTCAAACTCTGCATGCGTGCAGAACTATAGTGTTTTTATGTGAATATAAACAGTGTTGAGGTTTAAAGTTTGAGGTTGAAGTTCAAACCAAGATCTTCTGCACCTATGTGCTCCTGGTCTCGTCAGTGTTACCTGTCTACGTGGGTCAGGGCTCAGTCCTGTGCCAGTGGTCGGGACGTGATCAAACTTTGCCATTGTCCTTTCCACTCTGTTGCACTTTATGTCAGTAACCTCCCCTCTCCTACCTCCAGGTTACTGCCTCAGGATCACTGCAGTGGAACCTGCTCTCATCGCAAAAGTGAGGATGATTTATTACCCATCAGCACCCACACTCATCTACTCATCACTGCTGCACCATTGCTGCTCTTTTAAGGACTAGTGTTGGTTAGAGCATGTCACCAGAGCCAAAATCAAGGGATTGAGAGACTTTGATTTCAAGTGTTTTAAAAAAACCTCTAATCTTGGTTGTTACTGAAACTGGGTTTGGCTCTTGGGCCTCATGGAGACGAATGACCTTCCTGCTCAAGTTAGAGAGCTTGAAATCCCCTCTCATCCTCCCTAATAAGCGGTTAGGTCATCATTTAGTCATGACTGCATAACATTATTCGACTGAAACCTCATCCCTGTACTGACTCTTATGACTCCCTTTAAAAATGAATCCCTTTTTGAACATTTTCATGGTGCTTCTGTGATTGCAATAGTTCAGGCTGTACAACAAATTTCAAAGCTGTTCCCTGTTTTTTTGTAGTCTCAAGAGAAGAATAAAAAAAAATGAAAATGCAGAACAGATAACTAATTTGATTTTATTTATATTAAAGAGATCCTGCACACTTACATTAGCTGTAAGCTAAATAATATGTCCTGTGGTGTAATAGATTAAAGCTGTTTTTTTTTTCGTTTATGGGTTGACAATGGGTCATAACGCCACCTAGTGTTTCAAACCATCTTGGACCTTGTAAGGCCTACGCTTACGTAGAGTCCACTATTTGGGATGTCTCTACATCATAATATTTAAATATATTTAAAAATGTTAATGCCATCTGATCAAAATTTGGTGGCCCCAGGCCACTATCATCAGCTCGTGAGAGGAATCTCACTCTTACAAACACACACACACACACACACACACACACACACACACTGAACCACTCGCTGTACCAGCAGTTCGAATGGCTCGAGGCGTAGTGGAATTGGCTGTCAGGAAGCTCTGGAGGCGAGAAGCCTTGTTTTCATATGACATTTCTAAATGTGTGTGTGCTGCTATGGAGTCATCGCTCACGGCAGGACAATCAAGATAACTTAGCTTCAGCAAAAAGTGTCATTGTGTGTGTGTGTGTGTGTGTGTGTGTGTGTGTGTGTGTGTGTGTGTTTGTTTGTTGGGGGAGGCAGGTGCGTTTTTGAGATTCACCTCAGACAAAGCTTAAGATTGAAGTTACACTTTAAGTCTTAAAATACAGTATCTCAAGGCATGTCACAGAGTCAGGTAAACCCTGACCCTTTCAACTAGACTCTGGGTGGGGGGGTGTTACGTACAGTGTTCTATATGTCTTGCACATATACAGGTATTGTGTTCTGTTTTGTGTTTTGTCTCCTCCTCCTGGTTTCTCTCTCCTACTTCACAGAGGTGCACACCTGGTTCCAGTCTTCAAATCACCACTCCCCTTTAAATAGTCCTTTGTTTAGTTCGCAACCGGGAGGGCTTTTGGGTTGAGCTGTGTCTGAGCTGTGTCTGAGCGCTGTTGGTGTTTTGCTTGGTCTTGCTGGAGTATTGATTGATCTTTAGTTTAACCACATTGGTTAAACTGAGTTATTTAAGTTGCTAGCAGCCCACTTTTGTGTTTTGTCTTTGTTAACTTTTGTTTTGTTGTGCGCACAGGGACATTGAGGACAGGTAAGATACTCCTGGGGTCTACATGTAACACACACGTAGGTTTAATTCTTGTTAATACCCCAGGATAGAGTGAGCACCACCCGCTGTACTTTTGGGTGCTAAGCACCTGTAAAGGGGGGGGGGGGGGGTTGGGTTTGTTTATGTTCTTTTCTTTGGTGCCACTGACAGTCCTTGTTGATCCCTGTGTTGCTTTCTGTAAATAAACACTTTCTTTACATCATATTGGGTCCTGGCATTTGTGTGACTGCACCCTCTTTTCCCCAAACCTGTTGCCCTTATGTTATGCCCTACTCCGAGCCACCAGGGGGCGTAACAGGGGGCATCTGGTTTTATAGAAGAGAGCTATTTGTATTCAAGCTCTTTACAGCTGGTTTGGTACAATGGTAATAATTATACTTATAGGTGTAATAGTGTTACAAGCAGACCCAGACAATAATATACAATTATTAATAATGATGAGTGTTGAGTAGCAGCAGCTCTGGAATCTGCAGATACCTGCAGAATGAAGACAGGGGGAGAGAGGGATCACACAAACTGTGGGAGAGAGCTAATGACACGGTGGTAATGTGATATAAAAGCTTGTGGAAACATGGAGGGAGAGAGAGCGAGAGAGAGAGAGAGAGAGAGAGAAGGAGGTGTTCAGCGTGTCAGGGGAGGTCCCTCAGCAGTCTGTGTCTGCAGCAGCATAACTGAGGGATGGTTCAGTGCTCACCTGAGCCAGCTCAAACTATATAAGCTTTATTAGAGAGGAAAGTTAGAAGTCTAGAGAGGGAGTATGCCTTACTCAACACAACGTGGGAGCTGGAGACTGAAGCCTCTGCTTCCCATTATACTAGTAACCAAATCACCAATAAGAGAACAGTGTCAGCAGATGAGACACGTGTTTGATAGGTGGTGTGGGATGAAAGAGTTTAATCAGCGCTTACATCATGTCCTTGAGGCTGGAACTGTTTACGAACAAGATGGACATGCGGAAGGGAGAACCCAGCTCTGCTCATGAGCTCTGCTTGGATCTCGTGGATTTTTGTTGAAGGGTGAATCAGGAAAATGGTAGATTTGGAGCTGAATATAAAGTTGATGAATGGAAGAAGATGACAGTGACAACTGGCGGAACAAAGCATAATGCAGTTACATAATACTGGAACACAAAGGTGAGCTCGATCTTGGAAGCTCTATTGTAAAGCTTTGTCCTTGGTTCAGTGATTTTCATGGTAGCAAATGCTGAAATGTGAGGGGGAAAGTAGATTTTAGAGGGAATCGGAGAGGAGATTATGGGAAGCGTGTAGAGAGTGTGTCTCTCAATGACATAGTTATAGCTATGATATGATTAGAGATGCAAGTGTGTCTGGTTTCCTGACAGTGTTGTGATTCACATTGTAACTATGATAAGGGTCTCCTGCCTTTAACAAAGTATTTATTTTAACTCGGCCTGAAGCCAAACCAAACATTTAAATTTGGGCTTAAATGTATAAATGTCAAAATAAATACCAATCGATTTCCTGTTTCGGCAACAAAAAAGTCATTTTTTCAAATGAATGTTTAAATAGAGAAGTTGAACTACAGGTCAACATCTACACTTGAGTCAGAGAGTGAAGTCAATGTGTTATCAGCATATAGATTGTTGCCGGACTGGCTGAAGTACTAAGGGCTCATAGGGTCAGGAACCAGATCCATAGTGTAATACATTCAGTCAGGCCTGCAGGTCATTTCATCTGGATCTGACCTGGCAAAGACAAAACTCCAGCTCTGACAGGGGAGAGCGTGAGACAGAATAAACAGCCTTAAGTGAAGATAGACACAAACTAACTTGTACTTTTCTTTCTCTGTTTATCTCTACCTGCCTCATATATTGTCTCACACACTGGCATAGACACAATCACACTTGCCCCAGGGTTGTCAGTTGATATTGATCAGTCTTGCATTCTTGCTTTTGGAAGGTGATTTGTAACTTGGGTAATTAGAAAGTGCAGCGCATGTGATTCTAACCTTTACTTGCAGCAGGGAACACAAGGGTGTAGCCTACATATGCACAGATTGGTATATTATTACTTTACATGGGACGACGGAGAGGAGGGTGGCGTGCAGAGAGAAACAAAGTATCTTGTTAAATGTGGATTTCTGGCACTTTCTTTTCTCCTTTGCAGGTGTCAACCTTGAATCCTCCTTTATTCACTGTCTGCTTCATCTTGACACTCTCCCTTCCTCCACTCTTTCACTCCCTCCATTGAATTCCCTCTCAATTCAATTGCGCTTTAAATCTATATATCATAAAGCCAACATGATCAATACTGCCAAAGCATCTGGATACAATTAGATGTTCCTGAGATAAAGGGGAAAAAAAACATTTTCTCTTTTTTTCTGTCTCTTCTTCTTTTCACGCTCTTCATCTTTCTTTGCCCCTGTGTAAGTGTAGCCCTGGCAACAGGGTCTTGAGTGTCGCCCCCACCAACAGCTGTATGGTTGCCAGAGATAAACGTATTATCTCTCAGGTGTAAGAGAAATAACGTCACCTTGTAGTGAGTTAAGACCCCAGAGCCGATTCACATCATCATGAGGTCAGATGAACTCACATTAGTGTGAGTACATTGATCAGCAATGTGCATATGCCCATCACAGCTGTACTCTTCACCTTAAAAAAATCAAGAACGCAAAGTTTAAATCAAAGAAAAATATAATGATTTTTGCATGAATGTAAGCCGTCTTAAACTGCGTGTTGCTGGAGATTTATTTGCGTCATCACGACATTAAGCTGGTCAAATACTTTCAGAACTGCTCTCGTGGCCACATCATTCTTTATTGGTGTAACTAACAGGCTTTAAAGCCTTGTCTGCTCTGCATGTTGAATATATTCCTACTGTTTTACTGAAACATCACACACCCGGGGTTTAATCCATTTAGCTTATACGTCTCTCGGGAGAGGCTCATTTTCTTTAACAGTATTTCGTGTCTGACCGTCCGTCACCTTGTCATTTATTAGACATTAATAAACATCGAGAGGGAGGCCACAGCGAGAATAGTAATACGTTATGCTGACAGCTGTATCAGCATGTGGTTTGTGGTGATGAGGCATTAAGTGCAGCCAGGAGACCAAAAGCACCACTAATGGATCTCTCAGCATCGGGTTGATGTGACACTGTGTTACCGTTACATAAAATATTCTCCCCACAGGTTAAACATCAATGCACTTCATTTTTGCCTGTTTCTCTGGGCACCTTGGTCAACTCATGTGAATTCACTGTCATCCTTCAGTTTCTCTGTACTGTCTTTGGTGAGTGCTCAGTGGTTTGTTGACTCTTTCCTTGTAATGGTCACGTGGTTTGAGTCTGAGGATAATGGTTCAGATTGAGCTGAATGACCAGTAATATGCAGTTTAATTGAAGTCCATCCCACTCATTTTCTACTATTATGAAAGAGAATGTCTGTGCAGGCAGAGAAAAACTTGAAGGGTTCACAGATACAATTTAATAAAAATCATAAAAAACATGAATATAGATAAAGATGTGCAAAGTTGTTCCCTTAAATTCAATTGAGCTGCTCTAAATTGCACACACTAATATATATCAGTCCACTAAACATGCCTGATTTTTCACCTAGATCCATTAAGTATTCCGTGAAAAAAAAAAAGCCCTATCTTGCTTATTCATGTGGAAGTCTTAGATCAGCCCCCATGATCCAGATCCATATCAAAACTTAATTTAATTTAATTTAATTCAATTTCTTTACTGACCTATACCACTTCCTGCCTTCAGGCTTCATGGATATTTGCCCAACAGCTTATGGGAAATCCTACTGAGAAACAGACAAATACAGATGAAACTCGGCGGGAGCAGTGAGAGCACGTACCTCCACCAAGGCTAATGCCATATCTCACCATCTCAAAGCAGTGTTTCCCAATGATTATCTAGACTGTGATGGCCCGTTATATGCTAATTTGTTCCACCAGTTTTATAATGAACCCAAAAATAATTTGTTACACTTCTTACATAAGAGATCTCAAACGTGGTGTTTTGCTCAGTCGCTGGATTGTATAGCTGTGTGCAGAGCTATTTGCAGCACTATGCTCTTTCACATGCTTGCACTATTGTCCACTATTGTCCATAAAGGTGCTACCAACCATGCAGACAGTCAGACGTCATGGTTTCACCTGCAGTTGTGCGCGTAGTCGTGGCATAGAATACAGCTCTTTCTTTCATGCAAGAACTTGTCTGTCACTTGGAATCTGTTGCACATGAGAGAGCCACTCTGTGCATGCAGCGTGCATGGGCATCCCCGCTACTGCTATAGATTGAATAATTGTCCTTGGAGAAGGTAATAATCTGTGTCAGCACAAACCTTAAGAAGCAATACAGGGATGGACATGGAAGGAGTTTCTCTAGAAGGCCCATCTGCATTTATTTATGACTCCCCCCTTGTTGATAAAGGTTTTTCACTTTAATCTGTCATGAATGTTGACTAAACAATCTCACCTCAAGTGCCATTTGGTACCTGAGCTTTTGATCCCTTCAGTGGTTCTTCGTGAGGAGATGGAGTTATGTAATTCATTTCCAGCAACTTTAGATGCCATTAAGAGTTCAGGTGACATGATTAAAACAAAGCTCAAAAAGAGGTTGTTTTTCATGAAATGAATTGAGAACTAAATGAACTAAATTAAATGTGTCTTCCAAATGCAAACAACACAACTATGCTAATTCACTGACATTATCCTACAAAAACACTCATTTATACCTCCTACTTTAACTGCTCTACAAAAGTGCTGTACAAATAAGTGACATTCATTTGCACTCAGTTGATGAAAATAACTTTTCTGCATGGGTCATTTTTTGACCATTGTAATGATGGAAAACATCTATTATTGCACAATATAAGGGCACTGACCTCTCTCTGGCTTTTAAGGCTTGAAATGATAATACTCCGTGATGAAGCTCATTATACAATTACAGTATATTGTGAGCCAAAGCTAAACTGGGGCCAGTTTCTCTACAGCGAGGGAGAAATGGCTGTTGAATTGTATAGATCTTCCCTGAGGTTACAATTTCCTTCTGCTTCTATAGGAAAACGGTCACATAACCTTTTATGTTATATGACCTCCATGTCACTCTGCTTTCTGTTGTATTCATGATGAATGAAACAGATCCATTATGTATGATCTTCCTTGTGTGAAGACATTATGCAGCCTGAGCATAAAATGATGTCTCATTTTGCCGTCACAAACCAACAGTTTAGAATCAATTCCGTACCAGCAGAAGTAATAGAGACAGTGCTGCCAATTACACAGATGACAATGCCTTTATTACACGACTCATTCTGGCTTTCATTAATATTCATGTGGCAGATGTTCGATTGCCTGGATGATAAAAGTAAATCAGGAATCTCTTGTGGGGATCTCTCATCTCAAAGTGTGACATCATAACTCATTCTGACATGCGACGCTGTTACCATCAAGCGAGGCAGTTTGAAATATGGAGGAGAGCTGTTAACACATTCCGGAGGAGTGATTCAAAGGACTGGCTCATTCATGTGGATCTGACATGCTTCATGGGCAACAGAAGGTCTAATCTGGTCATGAGAACATTAAAGAAAAACATCATCGAAATGAAATAACTTGAACCTACCGTATGTTTTCACCCCTGTCTTTGTGTATGTATATGTCAGTGTGGGTTTACTTGTTTTTGTTACCTCTTTAGGACCCTAACTATAAACACTGACCTTCCCAGGACTAGTGGACCGCATGAGGACCAAAGCCTGGTCCTAATGAGGCAAAACATTTTCTGAGGTCCTGGTGAAGGTTAAGATGTGAATTGTGGTTTGGTTAAAGTTTGGGTTTGGCGTTAATTTGTCCCGGTTAAGGTTGGGGATAAGGTTTTGGTTAAGGTGTGCACAATGAATGGAAGTCAATGCAAATGTGTATTTTCCAAAGAATCTCTGCATCCTATAGGACTGTCGAAACAGCCTAAACTTAAATAGATCTTATATAGTGGTAATCCACAAACCTTTGCAGCCAATATTATTAAAGACATAATCTACTGATAAATTAGATTAACCAATCAATTAAAATCGTGTGGAAATGTATGCTATATTATTTCTTGTAAAGCACAACACAGAGCCAGGGGGTGGGGATCAGTAGAGCTTCTCTGAATAAATATACCATACATGCTGTAGATCAATAAAACATGTTGACATGCTCATAAACATATGAAATAAGAGTGGATACTGGGGCTGGATATACAGATGGGAAGTGGAAGTAATGGAGATATTTCACACGACTGACAGGCAGCAGTCAAGTGTTTTTTTTGGTGACCCAAAGTGTGATAATCCCTGTTCTCCATTACAGAACCTTCATCACACATTGTCACTCAGAACCTTGAGCCAAAACAGTCACAAGGCTGCAAGAAGAAAAACAAGAGAGAGAAATAATGGACTGATTTGGTCATTTCAGCCAAAGCCCAAATGCAAATTGTTAGTTTTCATAAAGATTAAATTAAATAAATAAATGTTATAAAGCTTCACTAACCCTCAAATGTTGTATATATACATTTTCTGAATTTAGTCTTCGCAGGAAAAAAAAGTATATTTACCAAAATGTTGAACTGTTCCTTTAACGAACTGCAATGGAAATTTACATATTGTCATGTAAGTTTGTTCTGTAATGTGTTTGCCCAAATAAGAAATGCTGCACATCATTTTCACTGTTAGTTTCTGCTTTGTTCCAGACAGAGCCACTCTGCTCTGAATGACCTTGGACAGCAGAACTGGGAGAAAAACTTAACTCCACCCTCCAGTTTGAGTTGGCTCTGTCTTATCAGTTTCTTATCACTCAGGATTGTGTTAGGATGTCCCCCAGGCAGAAATCACAGGGCGTAGTTTGCTTTTTATAAAAACTTAACTGACTGTACCTCCTTTGTCTTTCTGCTCAGACACCTCTTGAATAAAACTCACAAAAGACAACTTGGTCTCAACCAACTTTTTTGAATTTCCTCCACACAAACCAAAATCATTCTACAAGCCAAGTCAACTTGACCGTGTGGTGTATAATAATTAACTTAAATTTGATTTGTCACCATTTTGGAAATGCATAGAAAATGGGTGTTAGTGTTAGGGTAACCCTAAAATGTATGTGTAATCATGGAAATTTTAAATTAAGTAATTATTTGCCTTTTTTTGGCCAGAAACACAACTCTCATGGGACCCTTCAATGTCAATATGTTGGTATATATCTAACTCACTTAAAAATGATAAAAGCCTGTTTTTTCGGGGAGGTTTGTTCTGCAGTTTTCTACCTTGAAGTGGTAAAAAAAATGACAGCTGCAGCTGGATGTGCCTCAAGAAAGAGCTATCATCTGTAATTCTATGTAATAGAGGCACATCAAGTTTGACAAGAAATAATAGTCTGAGAAAAGACATTTGTCCCTGGACACATCTAAGCCACGGGTGTCAAAGTTAATTTGTATATGTTTTCAGATCATTTACTTACCAGGAAAACCCAGACCCATCAGTCTTAGAGAGAGAATTTGACATTTTGGGAACTGTGGTTGCATTCAGATGATAAGATCAATGTGAATTTCATTTCTGTGCTAAAGTTCTTTCTCAGTCCCTCACTTCCTATTAAAGTCTCACTTATACCGATAAATGTATCAGCTCCACTGGGGGAAACCAGCTTAAATGTGAAATGCTTAAATAAGATCTATTCGACAGTGTTCTCACAAGTTTCCCAAGTTAGACATTCTCGAACCTAAAAGCGATGAAATATCTCATCATGAGTAGATTTTTCCCATACTGCCTCAAACTCATTCTTTTTCAATTTATGCGCAATATCTGACGTTAAAATGTAAATCATGGCTACATTATGAGATGAGAAGCTGTCCAGGAAAGACGACATGATTCTTCGGGTCACTGCAGACAGAGACTGACATGCTGTGCCTCTAATGGTAAGTTGTGGTGAGAGATAAAATGTGCTGCATCTGAATTTACACTCACTTACTGAAAATATTACATTTATCGGCAATATATATATCACTTTTAAGCAGTCAAAAAATTATATTGTCAACCTTGGAATTCTTGATAAAGGAACCAGCTACATGTCTGACAGAAATTTCACAAATGTGAGCCTCCTTGGCTGGTGAGAGATAGTTTAGTAATCCTACATCAGCTCAGCAGTGCTCCTAAAGACAGCAAGCCTGCGGTTATTATGATGGATGTGAAGATTCTGGATGTGTACATTGTGCGTGCAGGAAACTGTGACCACAGGATAAATTTGACAGACAGTCAAACATGGGAGATGTAAAGTGAGAGGCAATCTTGAGTCAACCAACTGACAATTAACATGCAAATCAATATAGAGCTCCAGGGAATTGTTAAGAATAACCAAGTGACACAGACCGCTGTGAAACATGCTCAATAGTCTCCACATAGATGCGTCTGCCACATAATGCAAGTGTGTAAAAGATGGTGATGCAATGAAAATGTAGAGGGCAAATGTTTTTTGCATCTCCATCTCCCTGTAGAAAATTAAATGAAAATGTTGATTTGGAAAAACACCATTAGAATGAATGCATTTGCAAGCAATGGACCATAAGTGCTGAGAAATTAATCGAAATATTTTTACATCATGTGTCAGTTTCTCTAGTGCCTCTAAAAAGAGAAATCATTTTAGCCGACAAAAACACTTCATGGGCATTTCAGTCAAACATAAGCAAACTGCGTTCAAGTAAGATTTCCAACTGATATTAACAGTCTGGAAGGATACAACAACATTTGCAAATTTAATGCACTCATACTTTGGTAGTGTGTGTCAATCAGGACGCAACGAGAAAAAACAAAACCCTTCACATTTGAAAAAAAACCTTGTATCACAGCCCATAAATAAATCCTCCCCTTAAAATGTTCAGTGTTGCCGGGACTGCACCAGAAAGGTTTTGGTTTTTAGTCTGTAATTTTGTAGGAATTAGTGCAGGTGTTGAATAATCACATTGTGCAGTAAATGTTTATAAGAAGTTTTATTCCACTTAAATAAAATTGTAAATAACACACTTGATAGTAGTAACAGTTGTTGTTTAATCAGTTCCATCTTGTTATTGTCTTGTCTTAGTCATGAAAATAAAGGTTGTTGGTGAAGATTTTTAAAGTTATGTTATAGAAATTTTGTGAACCTCAGTGAACTAGTGAAATTAAATGAAATCACCACTAGCAGAAACTCAATATGTCAAACAGTGTGGGACAAAAAGAGAGCAATTTCTGGTTTTATGAGAATCAGAGAGTAATCTGCCAGTTAATGGAAGACGTCACTATGCTTTATGTCTCTATACTTTAAAACAGAGGAGAGGAAAATTTTTCCTGTCAAGGGCCAGTTACATTTTTACAACATCCTTCACTGACCATACTAAATCACCAAACACATATATCATACTAACCTCTCTGATGCCATGGCTGGAACTGCTTCTCTTTGACAAGGCGTCTGACGTCAGATGGTAGTGATGATGACGATTACACTCACAGTTTGTTTTAACTTTCTCAAACAAATCCTCACCTTTGGTAAAACCATGCACGCCTTGCAAGGAAAGTAACTCCACCTTTTTATCCAACTCAGCAATGATCCCATGCAAAGAAATAGCTAGTTGAGTGGTATCTGTTATGTTTTTTGTTTTCCTTAGAGGTCAAAGATTTTCTTGTTGAATTTGTTGTAGTTTAAAAAAAAGAAATTTCCCTTCAAAATCTTTGTCCAGTGTGAGCCTCCCATCAGCAACATGGCTCCTTCACAAATTCTTCTTCTACATGAAGTTTCAGCTTCCTAGCATTTAGCTTGTTCACCGCAAAACTACAAAAAGTCAGAATGTGATCTATGTGAAAGCTGCTTGTTGCTCACACAAACTCTGCCGAAGCATAAACTTTATCCAAGCACATTAATCCTTGCATCCATCCAGTTCAGCTGCATGTTTTTAGATGTAATTCATTTTTCAATTGGCTTTTTCTCATCACTGTGAACATTTCCCTGCAAACTAGGCACACTCATTCTTCTTTTGCTTCAAAATACATTTATATATATTTAGTTCTCTTGGAAAGTGTGACATCTACTTTTATTTTCTTGAGACCTTTGCCATGATGCTTGCCAATGAAAACATGTAACAGCTACATATGTGTTGCCTTCATATCCTTCATATTTGTATATTTCTGAGTTGCTTTTTTGTATTAATTAATTATTATTGTGGGCAGGGTCAAATTATCTCCCCAGAGGTTCCTAGGCCCTGACAAATAAACTGACTTTCTATGTTCCACTTTATTTAATATTTTCTGCACCTTTTTACCTTCCTGATGGCATGTCTATATTCTCTTTGTGCTGCTCTGTATGCTTTATCTCAGTTCACCTTCCTCTGTAAAGAGAATCTCAGATTTGAAGGCTAATTTCTGCCAGAATGTCACAGGCTGTCGTTATACAGGAACAAAATACTTTTAAAAAGGATTTCACGTTGCTATTTCGTCTACTTTTCAGTTTAATTGCATTAACCTCTCCTGTTATTCTTGAACTGAGGAAAAAGAGTATCCAGAACTTTGGACAGGATGAATATGTGTCATATGGCTTTGCAGATGGTGAGAGAAGTTAAGAGAGTTTGTAAGGTTAAGTGCCTGATGTGGACACATCAGTTCTTTCCCCAGTGTAATGTCTGTGTGCTCTGCAGCTTGTGTCAGGACTACTGTCAAATAAAAAGCTGAAAGCGTTTGAGATTCTGTGTTGCCAACAGATATATAACTGTATTTTTATGTTGCACAGCTGCGGTGGCCAAAAGCCAACCCTCTGCTCTACTTTGTGAGATGTTTCCAAGCCAGTCAGATGACAATACAACTGTGGGACATTGCTGTTTGTAGCATCTGCTCTTCTGCATCCTGGGGTGCATGCACTTGTCTGTGACTGACAGCAATTACACAGCAAATTGGGATGAAAACTTAATTGATGGACAAGTGTTTATCACTGGATGTTATGAAAGATTCAATAAGCTGTGTATCAATTGTATATGGCAAGGTACGAGTTGTTCTTAGCATATTTTTCTAATTCTTTTTTTTGATTTGTGTTGTTTTTTTGTTTTTTTACACAGCTTCTAAAATGACCCTCACTCTCATCTTAAACACTTCAAATGACTTCAAACTCAATTCTTACAAACGTTCTATTTACATCTTTTATTATTTTGCGCATTGTGATACAATAGCATTTTTTATTTGTCAGGTTTTTATTATACCTGGAATTTTTTTATGTTTTTAAACAAGCTAATTGAAAATATTATGCCACCATATAATGAAAAAAGGTAATAAATAACAAATTGTTTAGTCAATTTTGTGATTTTTCAAGAAAATAATTACAGTGTGAAATTACCATCTATTTTACTTATTGGTTCTTTAACTTTTTTATCGTCTTGTCAAAGAACGTATTTGTCTTTTTAAGAGAAATGATAATTTTAGAGAACAATCATGCAGAGAAATTTGACTGTCAGCTGTGGAACCTTGTTACGCTGGGATCTGTTCCCGCACGACGTTCCGTTTAGAGACACCGTTTCACTTCCTGTAAGAATTCACAACAAGAGCCGAACCGCTGAAGCTAATTAATTCGAGCAGCTTTTTCTCAACAAATGTTAATGTAGCATAAATATTTACAGACAACAATGATTCCTTACACCGTCAACATCAAACTCGCGGCTCGGACGTTGACTGGCACTCTCAATTTGCAGAATAAAACCGCGGTGGATTGGTGAGTACTGCAGCTCAGCCGTTAGCATCACGTAGCTAAATAATTCAGTAAAGATGTGCAGAATGACATATGTTGTTTAGGAACTCTTACAGTTTCTGTGCGTTTCGCTCTATTGGTTCCTCGTGTCGCTGCTCATAAAGATGACAGTGTTAGCCGAGTCCGCTAATGGAGAGTTTTTATTCAAAGAAAACAGAAACATGCAGGAAATCTAGTGTCATGTGATGTGATGTGACATTTCGCTGGGCCTGATGAATTCCCCAAGCCTCATCTTGTTGTAGTAATTCCCTTGTATACTGTGACTGCTGCGTGACTTCATTTAAGTTTAGGTTAAACTAAGCTTAAATCCACGAGAATATTACTATTTTAATCGAGAGATGTGCAAACAGCTCAATTCCTCGTGCATGAAGCAGAGATATTATGCTCACATTGCAGAAGTGGTAACTGAGACCTCTCACGTTGCATGAATTATTTTTGACAATGTGTAAGGAAGTATAAAAAGGCACATACTATGTAGATGGTGTTGTCTTCTCCTGCCACCTCTCAGAAAATATTTCTGCTGTTATTAACACATTTACAGTTTACGGACTACACACTAGATCAGCATTTGTTTCAGCCTGCTGCACCAGGACTCATTGTTTGAAGTCTGTGTGAACGTGATAATATTTATTAAATAGCTCAGTTGCAGTATTTCATGTGGATTTGACTTGTGATTTTCTTTGTGGGGGTGTGGATGTGGTCCAGCCTCACACGAACTGCAGATATTGTATGGACAAGTTTCCTGGGGTCAAATTGACCACGGACATAATATTTACTGACTTGGTTACTTTCCCTGATAATAGAAATAGTTTTTCTCTCCAAATGGTATAAATAACAGAAAAAACATACTTAGAAAGATTAAAATCAATATAGACATGAGGCCAAGAGCAGGACACTGTTATACAGAGACAGCTGTTAAGTACTTGTACCACATTCATCAGGTCAAATGGGAGCATTGTTTGATATTGTCTAATAAACCATATGTAGCGTTTTGAAATTTGCTCTGTATGGTCTTGCTTGTGGTAGGAAGAACTTTAAGCTCCCTCCTACATCCCTCATCACTTAGTTGTCACCCCTGTCTGTCAGTATGATGGTTGCTTGGTTTGTTTTTGAGCAAGATTACTCAAATACTACAGGATGGATTATCACTAAAACATGACGGAGGGATTCGGTACTGCCATTCAGTTTTGGTGCAAATCCTGAACAGTCATGCTGATTCAGGATTTTCTTTTTACTTTTAGTTAACATTGCAAAGTACGGTGTTTTTCCACTTTTTCGTGAATTACTCAAGAAATAGTGCAGATGTCTTTCTAAAAAAAAAAACTCTATAAACAGGTAAAATATTGTGCACATCTGAATAATATCTGGATTTTGTGAATCAAAGTAGTTTTACAGACATATTTTTTTTAGGTACTGTTTGGGACCAAATATTCCCTTCATCTATATCATAGAAAGGATATTTTGCTTGTTTGATGTTACTGGTTTACAGAAAATGTCACTGTACATAGTATATGTATCTGATGCCATACATGCATATGCACTATGGTGATGAAGTGGCCATCAGCCTCGGGGGAAGCCTTCTGGTTTGGTCTGATTCACTCCTCCTGTCTCCTTCCCTGTGACTCTCCTGCACTGTAGGGGTTGGCAGGGGCTGATAGCTCAGGGATGTCACTCCAGTATCCTCATCATCGACCCAAAGACATCCCAGACCATTCAGGTTCTAGAAAGGCACAAAGCCAACGTGGTCAAGGTGAGTTTTTTCGTTTGTGTGACTGTTTAGTTCTATGCTGGACTGCAACTACTATTGTTTTTATTTGATCACTCTGTCAGTTATTATCTCATTTAATTTATCAATGATTTTGTCTAAAAGTATTGAACATATGAAGAAAATGCCCATCTTAAGCTCCTAAAACCCAAAAGTGAAGTCCTACTGAAGTAATTGAATTTACACTCAAAGAAACAAGAAAATAAAAGCAGCAAATCGTCCAATTTGAGAATCAGATTTCAGCTAATGTTTGGCATTTTGTTTATTAAAGGACATTTAAACTTGTATTTATGAAAAAAAATATCAAGGCCTTCTCAATAAACTAATCAATTAATATACAAAAATCGTAGCCGTGCTTCTTTGGCTACAAATTACAATTTCAGGAAGTTAAGTGGTTGGACAAAAAAAAAAAATCAAGGGCACAGAGATGATATGACAACTTAATGTAGTTTGAAAAGTGTAGTTTAAAAATGAATGTAAAAGGTTGACCTGAATATTTTGAAAAGAACACACAGGATCAACAAAGAATTTCTTTCACTAATAGTTTCCTATTTACTTCAAGTCAGTATATGTGGATGTGGAGTGTGGTTTGTAAACTCAGATATAATGTGTGAGCTTCTTGTTGTGTTTGGTTTTCCAGGTGGAATACAAACTTGCTGATTAAGTAATAATGTACAATTCAGTGTTAATGTCACCATCTGTGTGACCTTGAGATAAGTCGGCTGAGTCTCCGGCAGACAAATTCAGCTCTACTTCACTGAGAAGCCCACACCAGGAACACTGATAAAGGTTGCTGCGTTGATGGAGAACCTTATTGTTTGTGTACGTGTGTGTGTACACACATGCTTGTGTGTTAGGGTAGATAATGGGCAATAAATTCTACAGTGATTATCAGTGCCGAGGCTCAATCCAAGACTCTCATTCCTCACTCGGAAGCACACTTTAAGCACCACCGCAGCAGCAGCAGTGGGCCATTCCTCACCACCAGGCCCGACACAAGAACGCTTGCTGGGAAAAAAAGAAATAGTAGCTACAGTAAAGGGCATGTGTATTCATGAAGAAAAACATGGACATAATCAATTATACTACTAAAGCTGGCTCTGGAGTTGATTTATTATAGAACTTGCATTGGTTTCACTTTAGTTTTGTGTGTATTTGGATCTGTATCTTATGTCTCTAGTTTCCTGTATCTTTCTATCCTGAGCTCACATTTTTCAGTTATTAGTGAAAAAGTGTAAATTCAGTTTTACAAAAAAAAACATCCTCCGGAAAGATCTACAGTTAACTAGAAGGCTGTTGTTTTATTAGTCAGTCATCGTCTTCCATTTCAAAAATATGCTGTGACCCTCACCTCAAATGAACACCAAATCAACACACACACACGGATATTTGATACCAGTAACTTAGCAGAGCATGTGTTTGTGGTTTTTAGGTGAAATGGTCCAGAGAAAACTATTACCACAACCTGAGCTCACCCTACTGTCTGCGGCTGGCCTCTGGAGATGCCTCAGGAAAGATCATAGTTTGGGACGTGGTCAGCGGCACTGCCCATTGTGAGATCCAGGAGCACTCCAAACCTATCCAAGGTAATTCCCCATCACGCAGGCCTGAATTAATAGTTTTTGTCCCTTAGCTCGGCACAGGATTGAGAATTTTCTTTGCCAGCTCTGCCAAGGGGAATCTTTGAGCTGCTGCTTTGTTGTTGGCTATTTGTTTTCATTAAGATGCTCTTACTGTCACTCCCCGTCTCTCCTCCTGCTGCACTGCACAATATGTCTCCATCTCCTTCATAACAAGGTTTCTCGTCTCTGTCTTCCTCTCTTTCTCTGTCAGACTTGGAGTGGTTGTGGAATCAGGATGCATCTCGTGATCTGCTGTTAGCCATCCACCCTCCCAACTACATCGTCCTGTGGAATGGAGACACAGGCACGAAGCTGTGGAAGAAGAGCTATGCTGAAAACATCCTCTCTTTTTCTTTTGACCCCTTCGACCCATCCAACATGGCATGTAGGTGAACCACAAAATACGACTCTGCCTTAATTGAGTCAGTTTCATTCTCTTTCTTGTTTCTTAGTTCTACATCTAGGGAGATGCATGTTGAACAATTTATGATATCTCATTTTCCATACTTAGTATAAATCAAAACAGATATTTTCTTAAGTGACACATACAAACAGACAAACGTGTCCAGTTGTAATCTTCATCATGTTTTTCTACTCTTCCATTTGCAGTACTGACCAGCGAGGGAATAGTCTTTATCACAGACTTTTCCCACTCCAAGCCCCCAGGCAGTGCTGGCAAAAAAGTGTACATCGCCAGTCCGCATGCAAGCCCCGCCCACACCAAACCTGCTCCCGCCCCCGCTGTCCCGGCCCCTACTGGTGCCAAGAAGGCTCTCAACAAGGTCAAAGTGCTCATCACCAATGAAAAACCCACGTAAGAGCGACTAAATTAGACTTAACTTCCCTGACTGTATTAGAATGTTTATATTGTTTATATTTTGGTTTACAGTCACACACGTGCAGTTGTATAAGCCTGTTGCACCAGAAGCTTTTTAATATTCGCATTATATCTTTTATAATTAGTATGCTGTGTGAAGATCTATTTTCCCCTCTGATTTAAAAGGAAAAATATCCGTCCACACGATCTTCGTTTTACAAAATCTCTCTGTGTAGGCGAGAACACAAACGACTACAAACGCTCAAATAAGCATGCCACGCACAGCAGCTTTCTAAACCATTTCTCTTGGTGCTCTGTGCTTTCTATTCATGCATGATCTCAATTTAATTGAATGTTGAGGAGGACCCTGATTACGAGGCATCCTCCTCTGATGAGAATAACCTCAGTGCTGATCCTCCTGTTTCTCTCAACAGAGATTAGCGATTAATTTACCAATGCTCAAATTTACCTTTTTATAGATGTTTTTTGTAAATAAGGGACTGTTATGTGATCCTTATAGTTGTTTTGATGATGATGAAGTTCTGTTTTTAAAAATAAGATCTGTTGATCTTGTTTGAAATTGTGTTTGGGTTTCCTGGGGTCAGATTGACCATGGACATAATATTTACTGACTTGGTTACTTCCCCTGATAATAGAAATAGTTTTTCTCTCCAAATGGTATAAATAACAAACAAAAAAAAATCTATATTTCCAATTTTAGCAATTGGTGACGTTTTGCATATTTTTCGATAGTCGAATAATCTGTATTATGGGGTGACTGGGGGTGTTATGTTTTCTATAAAGGGCTATTTAAGTAGTCAACAAAGAAACATTCAGTACCTGAAACATACATTTGGGTCACAATTTTGATTATGATCATTTTCTGGAGGTTGTTCACTTTTGGGGTCCAAATGACCCAAGGATATAAGATGTTAGTAAATTTGAGGATAACCGTAGCGTTAATGTGCAGTTTGCATGTTGACTAGAGTCTCAAAAGTGGAGGAGTATTTTCATTTTGCTAAATAGCCATAATAGTGGTGTCTAGGTAATCTGGGTGTCAGTATAATGGATATGAGCCTTGTATGCAATTTATTTCTCAAACATTTTAAGGATCTGTCTTACATCATATCAGTTTCAGAAAGTCTCACACAGCCTGGTCTGCATTTTAAGTGAAGTCCCTCACAGTTCTACTTGAGCAACCAGATTGAAGGGCATCGCTCAGGGTCAACACAGGAGTTTTATTCATCAGACAAGGCTCAGGGCAACTTCAGCTATGAAATGTGGTGCCCTTCACCTGTTGTGAATCTGCACCTTTTAAGCATAAATTATATCATATCCTTCTCGGCTGGAAAACATTTTTAGGCACTTGCATGTGTCTTATTTTATCAATCAAAGTTTCTCTCAAATAGATACGAGGGTATTATACAAACTGAAAGAAGCAACATCAGGGAGCAGATTAACTTAACAATGTGGCATTTTTTGAACAAGCTCTCAACTTGTGATGCTCCCCCACCTCGTCTTCATCATGTGAGGTGACATGCTGACAGTGAATCATGACAGCGAGTCTGTTTGTGGAATGACATGACACTTAAGTGTGTTTCTCTCTGGAAGAAATAACAGGCTCCGTTGTGTGAGCATATGATGGATTCTGGGTCTTTTTTTTTTTCATTTTCTGATTGAGTTGCATAGAAGAGCTTGTTTTTTTGTTCAACTCAATGTCGATTGTTGTGCACAACATTTTACATCAAACTCAGGCATTTTAAAACATATTGGTAACGTTTAAGTAAGCAAGAGTGTCAGGGATTGAAGGGAAAGATTAATGACCTGCCACCTGCTACTACATTGTTTTATAACAAAGAAACACACAAAGATGTAGCTAACCAAAGATTTTATAACTTAAACTAGAAACTTTTTATACTGTATGAGTCTGATGGATCAAGGACCGAAGCCTTGTTTGATATGCTGGCAGCTTTCTGCCTGAGTGGTTGTGACTGTCAAACAGGCTTATTTATAGCAGCAGCACTCCGGCCTCTCTGTCCACCCACCCAGCGAGCTCTAATAACAAACACTCCATTAATCTTAACTTGTCTTTATTTCCTCTCATGTCTCTCTTGTCATGTCCATTTCAGTCTTTGTGTCTTCTAGTATTAGTACATGTCACCCCCCTTCCTTCACCTTTCACACGGTGGTAATTGTTCTTGCTGAAAATGCTGTATTCCTCCGGGCTGCTTTGTCTCTGTGTCGGGTTTGGGTGTTTATCATGTTCAGTGTTACAGTATCTTTCCTCGTGCTCTGTCTGCCTCGGGTTGATGTATCTGCTCTCCAAGACTGTTATCAGAAACTCGTTGAATACAGTACTTGATCATGCACATTAGAATCTAATCAGGCAGCCATTAATCTGGCTGTTGGCTAGCACGGATCTGGTCCCTTTATCAAGATGACAGAGAATGTTTTTTTTACACTCACACAATCCAGCATGCCTGTTTGTAAACATGGATACAACACCACACTTACTGTATCCAAGGTATTACAGCAGCAGTTTGTGTAGATACTGTTTGTATATAATTGGGTGTCAACTAATCTAACTCAACTTTTGTCTTCTCTCTACCCCAAACACAAACCCACACACATGCACGCAGGCACATGTAGACAAGCTAAATGTATGAACATGTAATCAGTTGGAAATGTTATATAATGTAAGTTAGTCAGTGAAACATAAGAAGATAAATGAATGAATAAATGAATTATTGTCTCCGACGTTAAAGTTGTTATCCCATAGATCGCCAACACCTGTGGTTACCGTGGTTGATGAGGTTTTCATTGGCTTGAGGTTTTCATTACTACAGGAATTCTGGGGGTAGCAAACGCTGCTTGAGCAGCTACTTTTGTTGGAAGTGATGTAAGATTGTTTATCTGGCAGATATGATCCCGCCGACATGATCTGACCAAAACAGTCACATGACACTTGCAGTTGTAAGGCGCTGAAAAATTATACAGCTTGCCCTAACTTTAAACTGAATAATGATTCCTTGATTTACATGTGTTGATTTGGAAATTAAAAATGTGTGTCTCAGGAGTATAGTTACAGGCAGCACCTACTGGTATTGCTTTTTTACGTCGAACTTAGTCATTATATCAGATTGTGGATGTTTGTATCGTGATGCCAGTTTAAGAATCGTTAGACCCCTATTACATCTGAAGGCCATGTGCACATCCAAGCCAAAGTTATGATTTGCACGCCACAATCAAGTAAGTTTATTGTGCATTGTCCAGACATCAGAAGCTGAAGTCTCTACATAATGTATAAACATTGTATCAGATGTTGATGTCATTTCCCCTTATTTAACATGATCAAACAACAAAAGCTGGATGGATCTTTTTAAACTCCTGTCCTTTGAGGTAGTCAGAAACATCTGTCCTGTCAGAAACATCTGGTGTGTGTTTGCGTGTGTTTGTATGCATTACATGTAGCAATGATTAACTATGTATGATCCATTGACGGCCGTAGCCTTCATGCTTTATTCACAGCGAACAGAGGGAGAGAGATGGGAAGTTTGTGCTGTTTGGGAAATTGGACAGCTGAATATTTTTGAAAGTGTTTGGGGTAATAGGATTTGTTTCTTTTTTTCCTCAGCATTTTCTTCCTTCTCTGTGAAGATCTGTTGCTTTCTTGATGTTTTGCCTTTGGTGGCTCAGTCGTCTGAGCCTCCATCTCTGCCTCGCCTGACTTCAGTGGGCTGGTAACTGTGTGATTTAGCTCGGCAACTGCTAAAGGTTCCTGTATTCAGTCCATTTTATCTGTTACTCTTTCCCTAACACGATAATGATCTCCATTGTGTGATAAAGTTTGTTTTCTCCTTTGTTTGATCTTACTGTGACCGAGAGGAATGACTCTGTAGCAGTGAGTCATGGCCTTGGACCCTCATACATTCTGTATATCGGGCCTCTGTTCCTTCTTGACTGGACTGCAAAGTGTCTCTGACGCCTTTGTTGTTATACTGAGAGATCAAAACGGGCTGCTGCTTCAGATAGTAGTATTTGTAATTAATTTAAACACACATCAAGGAAATTACAGCAAACAGACTTCACTTCTTTTTTTTAACTCCAAATGATTTTTATCTTATGCTGCCAATAGCCTCTTAATTCATCAGACTCCCAACTACCAACAGCAATAACTAATTCATTCAGCTTTCTGTATGGAAAGACATGAGTAAAGATGGAGTTGATCTTAGAAATTTATTTTCTAATCCAATGGTGATATACATAATTGCACATTTCATATTCATGTGTTGTTCCAACAGAGTTTTATTCATTATGTATTAGGTTATGAGTCAGAATGATATAAATGTCCTTACTAGTCTTTGCAATTTATGTTTTGTCTTTTTTAAACGTATCACATTTTCAGTAAATTGAGTTTTAAATATTTATGCAAAACCAAGACAGGGGACAAAAGTAGAAAATGCCAAATCCTAAGAAATGTTTAACATATTGAAGATATAGTCATCTCATTTGTTTATCTCTTTTATTTATGAAAAGATACATTATTGTTAAATATTTGGCTTTCACTTTCTGTTTTACATGCCAGATGTTTTTGGATAAGAACATATTCTGACACTTAAATCAATTTCCCTTTCTTACTTTGTGTGCACCCCTGTCCCTACTCTCCTGTGTGTCACTGTAGTGCGGAGGCGGTGACGTTGAACGACTGCCTTCAGCTGTCCTACCTGCCGTCCAAGAGGAACCACATGCTGCTGCTTTATCCCAGAGAGATTCTCATCCTGGACCTGGAGCTCAGCCAGACGGTGGGCGTGGTGTCCATCGAGCGCTCCGGGGTGCCCTTCATTCAGGTGAGGTGCTGTTTATGTGTATGGGGAATTTCGTTTACATAAGGCAATCAGTAAAAGAGTTGGTGGAAATTGCAAACCTGTACGAAATACACTGACATCTCAGTTGGTCTAAAGTGAGATAAATGAAGGGATTCAGCAAGAATCTTTTTTGTAATGGATAATTCTTCCAGGAAGTCAATTTCCCCTGCACTAGATTACAAAGTTGTCTGCTTTCCATCCTCCCTCTCAGTGATCATCATCAAGCTCTGACAACTGTAACTGCACAGTCCTTAGCTACAGCCTAAACAACCCTCACCAGCCAATGTATTATCTGACTTCTGCACCTTATTGTATTCACATTCAGCTGCACTGGTGACCTTTTAGGTGCCAATTCCCTCCGGAGGATTTGTCACAGGTCCAGAGCCTGTAACAGAACAGAAACGGCCTCTTAATGTCACTCTGTTGATTGTGCTATCACTCTGGGTCTGTGAAAGACTACTGTAGGGCTTGTCATTACACTGAGTGGTTGTTGAACTCTATTTAAGCCAATATTCCTTTCTAAATGTCTAACCTTGACATTCATGCCTGCATGCACTTGTATTGGCTAGTTTACTGTTCCCTCGTTTCTCAAAGTGATCCATCGACATTTTCTCTTTGTGTGAAACCTGTTTCATATTCTGACTCCATAAATCAAACTTTCCTTGGGTTGTCAGTGATCTTGTTTTAACAAAGATACCCACGGTTAAATAGTACAAAGGAAGAGAGTCTTTGTAGTCACAGAGTAAGTCCTAAAGCCACAGAGCCAGAGTAAAGGGGTATTACTCAGCCTCCCGGGCTCTGTCCGACCAACTCCCTCTCTAAGTGTTATGAAGTGCTTGTCACACAGCCAATCTGCATGACTGATGACACAGGTTTTAAATACTTAAATCCAGGCTGCACTGTAGAAACTCCAAGGGAAAACAGAGGAATAGACACACACACACACACACACAAATTTATACTACATACTGAGAGACTTGTAATTAATGACAAAAATTAAGTTGCGACTCGGTGTTAATGCACCAAATTGTTTTATTTATTTGAATTGCATTGTTTAAAATTGTATGTAGTAATCTGTGCACCTGCACTTAAAAATAAGTTAAATACAAATAATGTTAGGGTCGAACATCTGGGTAACATGTGGCCCTGTGGGGACATATTGAGGAAAAAAAAAAAAAAGACAAATGGAGGAGAGATGAGAAACTGAAAAATGATCTATGGAGAATAATATTTGATTTTAAAAATGTATTGATCAGCTTGAAGTCTGCTGTTAAAGATTGAAATTGGGAACAGGATCACAGCCATGCAAACTCACTGTCCCCACCTTCGCCTGTCTGCCTGTCTAATGAAGTCGATTAGTGCATCTTAACTTTCATCTCAAAATGTTACTTAATTTTACATAATACCAGGTAAATTCAGGTGAATACCACGTGTGCTCAGTTGTCAACATGATTACTGATATTGTTTTTCTGTTCTGTCTGGAGCTGAACCAATCGATTACTCTGAAGATTAATGGGCATCTATTTTAAACAATTGATTGAAAAGTCACTTTTCAAGCAGAATCTCATGTTTCAGCTTCTTCAATTTGTAAATCGAGATGAGAACCTTTTGAATTAGGACACAGTCCTTTTTCACAATTTTCTGAAATTTTTTATCGACTAAAGGATTAATTATATAATCCAATGACGATGATACAAATTATAATTAGCAGCAGTGCTTATCTTATCTCTATAAGACAGGTATAAAATAAATGTTCATTAATCCAGTCACTCATCTCTGAAATACAGATAATAGCTTGATTTGATTTATGTTTACATTTGTGTACTTTGGACTAAATCAAACAAAACCATACCTACAGATATTGCTAAGGGGAACGTGTTCAACACATCAGTCTCCATTTTAACAACCTAGGCACATAGAGCAAGTGTATTCAGAGCATGTATAAATCAATTTCTGGTAGTAAGAAAAAGGTTAGGCTAGGTGCATGGTTTAAAATCTGTTAATCGTGGGTGTGTATGGGCATAATATGCAATACACCATGGGTACTCATTAGGACTGTCATTCCGTTTGAATTTCATTCCTCATATTTAATATTCAAATTATATTCAGATTTCTTTAATGCAATTTTGGTTTGCTATTCCAGCAACAATACACCTTTCACCAGTGTGGCACTGTCTATATTTGTAGAATATGTCACAGAGACATGAAAACATAAAACACAGTTGAAGGGCATCTTTTTTTCTGCTGCGCGTTCTGTTTTCCTGTCTCTCTCCTGTTCTTGGAATGAGTATAAACGAAACCATTTTGTTTAACCACACACGCGTGAGAAGCGCAGCAGATCAGTCTGCGCTCTTATTTGCTGCACACCCCCAGTGCGACCCGTGGATTACATTTTTATTTGCAGGTATGTCTTGGCCCTCACACTCATATGGTGATAAGTGCATTTTCCATTTAAATGAATGATGGAATGGGGCCTGAAAATAACAGCTTCTTCAGTCTGAAAAGACACTTTACAAAGAAGACACTGGGTTGTGTTCACCGCTGCTTTGTGCTCAGTGTAAGATGAGACCTTTCAAAAAGACAGTCTGTAAACCTGATTGTGAAAACACACATCATTAGCTGTTCCCCTGACTCTCCCTGTGGTTAGGTTATTCCTTGTGCTCAGCGGGACGCCCTCTATTGTCTCCATGAGAACGGTTGTATCACCCTTCGAGTGTGTCGCTCCACCACCACTACAGAGGAGGCAGCAGGTATGAAAAGTCTTCCCAGAGACGAACACACACACACACACACACACACACACACACACACACACCGCAAGCTAGTGGCACTGTACTCACTCACAAACCACTGTCACTCCTGTCAGCATCTATTCAGCCAAACTGTTCTGCAGCCAGAGCCTGTAGCCTTTCTCCATGCTCCAGTGGACATGTAGCCTTTTTCTGTCTCATTTATCTTTGGCTTAGTGCTATAGGCTGATGGGACCATTGTGTCGCTGAATCGCTCTCTCTCCCTCACTCCCTGCTATCTACTCATCTTTATTTTTTCCTGCCATGTCCTTTTTTGAGACTCTCATGCACTCCTTTATTTTCTTACGTCCTTTCTTCATCTCTTGTTTCATAAAACCCTTTTTTCTATCTCTTGACTCTTATTCTCTAACACACAATAAACTGGTTTCTCAATTCTTCCATCCATCTTTCTCTTCCTTTTCCCTTCCCTCTACTCACTGTCCTCCTGCAAATGTTCTCTTTTTTTCCTTTTGTTGTCCCCCTCCATTCATGTCCTCACCTATTTGCTCTGATTTCATCTCATTCATTTTTATCTCCCACCATTCCTCTTTTCCACTCTCCCTCACTGTCACCTTGTCTTTTCTGACTTTTCTTCCACTTTTATCTCCTCAATGTTTCCCTGTATCTCTCCTCATCTCTCTTTCTTTCCTTCAGACCCAGAACAGAGCGTCCAGGAGCTCATGTACGACCTTCGCTCTCAGTGCGATGCAATTCGAGTCACCAAGACAGTCCGGCCGTATCGCATGGTTATCTGCCCTGTCAATGAAAACAACGCTGGGCTCATGGTCAGCGACGGCAGAGTCATGCTGTGGGAGCTCAAAGCTCACACTGGCAAGGCTGCAGCCAACCCTAAGTACGTACACACACACACACACACACACACACACACACACACACACACACACACACACACACACACACACACACACACAGGAATGCAAATAATTCTGTCATGTTACATTACATTTTTGCAGGAAGAAGCTGAGCAATTTTTAAAGGAGTCACTACTTTATAAGGTGACTTAAACTGACTTAAAACTTCATAATCCTCTGACCTACATTTACTCTTCTTAGTGACTGGTGTAGGAAGGGGGTTCAGAGAGTTTATAACATTGATGAGCCCTGCTTTCCTTTGAACACTCCCTCGATGCTCAAGGAGACGGTTTTCTCTTTCTCTCTTAAGTTCCTGCTTCCTGTGTGAGGTTGAGAGAGGTTTGTCTGCCTGTGAGCAGTCTAATTTGGGCAAACAAGACAAATCTTCTTCAGTGAATTATTGAGGGTTGGCACACTCTTCCTTTTTGTCACTCTTTGATGAATCATCTTATTATAGTCTTTTAGAATTTATTTTCCATGAGTCTCAGACATGTAGGTTCTCTATTTCTGGTCTGTTCAGATGATGGCAGTTGCCTTTGTGATGGAAATCTACGTGTATTTTAATAGGGGCTTTCTTCACTCTGAGTCACAAGGATCTCAGAGTGAAGATGCAGGACAGTCAAATGCAAGGATCTTATATAGGAGGACTAAGGCTATCTCTCAGAACCAGTTCAGACTGGTTCTGTAGGCGCAGATTGAGAGAGGAATCTAAACACAGACAACTGATTTACATATGTTTCCTTTGGAGATAAGCAGACATACATTCAGTTCTTTGGAGAGTAAATAAGTGGCTAAAAGGTCTGACAGTTTTCAGGTCAACATAGTTCAGACCTTAAAACAGCTCAGGTCATAAAGCATTTGGACAGTTTGTATATGTATGTAGATACAGGTCATAAAAGTCTTTAGACAGGGCAGCAAAAACTTACTTTCCAACTACAAAATAGTTTTCCACTACACTAAGTCACTTTTCAATTGATATTGATTCAAACATTCTGGTCTACAGTCTTCCTATTGGAAAGATAACAAATCGGATTGTTATCCAGGTTGTGGTCCAGGTTACAAATGCCGACGTGAATTATAATTCCCTCAGTGACATGGTGTTTGTCAAAGTGTGCTGAGAATTCACAGATGAATTAAGATGAGTTATTTATGGGGAAACCCTTCACTCTGCTGTATCTGTTCAATTTTAGGTCAAGCCACCAGTGTATCAAGCGCCATCAACAGTCATGGAAACGTTCTTTCTAGGAATCATATCTGTTCTTTACTGAGCAGCAGCTAATCAATATAAGGCATCAGTACACAACTTACCCTCTATGAAATCTGCTGTGTCCCTTGGGTCAGTTATTTATTAAGAAGCAGATCACATCCATCATTTGCACAAACAACATTAATTTATCATCCATTCACTTGCCTTCAATAATGCATGTGCGCCTTGCTTTCATTTGAGAGAAAATGTTTTTAATTAATATTCTCTCTACCTCTGTCTGTCAGTTCGGGTCTGTCGCCACTCTACTCCCCTGTGTCATTCTGTGGAGCTCCACTGGGTCCAAACCAAAAAAGGATTCAGGATCTCTCTCTTAACAGCATGATCGGTAAGACTATACACATCACTATCAACACCAGACATGTTGATGTCTACAACACATATTTCACACTAATCACTTGTTGTTGAAGCAGGGGCTTTTTTCCTCTCCATAGAAAGATTGCTTTTCTAAATTCAAAAGATTTAGAGAGGCATACAGTGTAGACTATAAGTATTTTATACTCTGTTTCAGCACCTTAACTTGATGTAAAATAATTTAGATTACTTTAAAAAGCAGAGTCTATGTTTTTACTTGGATATATTAACTTCAATATATAATCAACTGTAATGGAGATAGAGCCCCTGTAACACACAGTGCCAAGTGTGCAAGGGTTCTAAAGCAATTATGTTTTTGTAGCTCATACATTAAACAACTCACACGTGGCTCAGAGTTGACTGAGAACTGAGAGTTGCCATTTAAATTGAGGTGTCAATATGAAGATTAAAGATGTGACCACTGCAATTCAATAAGTTGATGTAGTAACAAGGTTTTAAAAGATAAGCAAGACATGTCAAATGTAGTTGGGTATTTTCTAAACAAGCACAGGGAAATACGTGAAAAAGCAGGAAAATTACAAATGGTAGAACAGCGAGCACAAGTGTTTTGGATGAGCAGAAAACAATTTCTGTGTTGAAGAAAAACCCATTCATGATGATGTAGGAACGTAGGCGCACTTGTTGTCAAACATCAAGAGAAGACTTCATGGCCATGACCTCAGATAATTCACCACAAGATGCAACCCCTTTTTAAACCTCAGAAACAGAAACACACAACAAGACACTGGTAGAGTTGTGGGAAAAAATGCTGAAGACTACTGAAATAAAATTCCCCTCAGTTGATCCTCAACTAGAGGAAAGGGGAGCTCATGACCCAATGCCACAAAGTCGCCTGTCAAACATGAAGGTTCTGTTATAGCTCGGGCATGTATGGGAGGCACTTTGGTATTTATTGATGATTTACCAGCTGACCAGAGCAATAGTAGGAATACAGAGGTATACAGGAGCTTTCTGTGTGCTCAGATTTAGCCGAATGTTCCATTCTGTGAGAAATTTTGAATCATTCAGCAGAACAATGGTGTTGAACATTTGGCCAAAGCAACCAAAGAGCTTATCAGGGTGAAGAGGTGGAATATCCTCAACTGGCCAAGTGAGTCACCTGATCTCAGTCAGATTGAGCTGCATCGCACTTGGTGTGGACCAGGCTAAAGGCCGGGAGAGCCCACAACGAGCTGAAGAGCTGAAAGTGGTGCAGTGAGAGCATCATCAAATGAACTAAAGTCAATTTTATTTATATAGCATCAAATCATAACGGACACAATCTCAGGGCACTTCTCACATAGAGCAGGTCTTGATTGTATTAATATTTACAGAGACCAAACTATGCCCACCATGAGCAAGTGTCGTGGCGACAACTTCCTTTTGAGACGCACAAACCTTGAGCAGAACCACAGGGTGGACAACCACTTGCCTCAACCAGAGAATACAACGTATCTGCTGATGTTACTGTCTTTGGGTCATTGACTGAGTATTTTCCACAAAGTAGAAAATATGAAGATTTTGTTTAGCTTCATCTTTGAAGTTTGTTGAACACAAAGTTTGACCACTATATGTTAACAGGGCTATATTTACCACAAAGTTTTTTCCATACTGATATTTACCTGCTCCAATTAACACTGAGACACTTAATCACTTAAATGTAGTTTCCATTTTTTTTTATTTCAAGCTGAATGTCCCTAAGTCCAGAACCTGAACAACAGTATGTGTGACACTGCCCACTGTTACTCTGTGGACTTGTGTGTACTTAATATACTGTATATGTGTGAATGTGTGTTCATCAGGCCTTATTGTGTCTTTTATTGTTCCTCTGTGAGCTGTTTGCGTGGGCCTCTCCTTCACACTTAGCTTTAATGAGTGACTACTGGTTTCTCCTCTGCTGCACGGCACAAGCCAGAACGATTCCCCAAGCTGAACGGCTTGGAGGGCTCCCAGGGGTGCTTGGCCGTGCCTCCTTTTCACTTTTATCTCTTTACCATCTCATCCTTTTGCTTATATTGTGATTTTCTCTCTAACACATGCTGGTCTTATTCCCTGACACACACTCTCTCTCCTCCCTGTTGATTTAGAAAAGACCTGCCTATCAAAATATGAATGCAGGTATACAATAGTAATGAAATTCAGACTTTCTTTTATTTTTTATTTTTAGTCTTTTATATTATTCAGTTGTATTCAACGAAAGTCAAACTGCTTGTGAGTGGAAGGTCTTGGGGAGGTGGAGCACTAGTATTTATGCTGGCATAAGAGAGGAGGATTTTGCCATCTCTCCCTTTATACACGCAGCACACACGCATGCACGCACACACACGCATTACATGCACATACAGAGAAATTGAAGACAGCCATTGCCTAAAGCAATAGCTCTGTCTGACATTTGCTGACTAAATCTCTTGTTATGAGGCAATGTCACTGACCTACAGGATGCTAATATTTTATGAAAAGCTATCTTGTGTTATGATGTGATGCTGATTGGCTGACCATAAGAAAAGCATTAGGCAGACTGATTATTGCCACATGCAACAAATGTGTTCATTTGCCTTCATTTTGTATTCTCATTTGTTACACCTTTTATTACACCTCTATTGTTTCTCTGGTTCCGGTTTTTATTGATGTGTTGCCTTGTTTGGAATTATGTCCTCATCTCATTTCATTATAACTTCAAGCTGTAATGTTGCTCAGTTAGACAGACAATGTGTTCCAATGTGAAGGAGGCTGTTATGGTGTATGAATTGAAAACAAAATGGATTTTTCAACCAGTGCCAGTAACAACACTAAGGTTGTTGCACCCTCAGAGGATGTCCCTTAGATCTGAAGCAAATATACGTCCATTAAATGGAGTCATTAACAGCCTAATTGTAAAACTCAGGATATTAACGTGCGTGATAGACGTATCACAAAAGACTGCAATAAATGGTGTTTTTTTGCGCCATGCATTCACGCTCTGTATGTCAATATATTTGGCCAAGAAGACACACACTGAATCTGCTGCTCTCTCTCTCTCTCTCTCTCTCTCTCTCTCTCTCTCTCTCTCTCTCTCTCTCTCTCTCTCTCTCTCTCTCTCTCTCTCTCTCTTTTTCTCTCTCTCTTTGTCTCTCTCTTTGTCTCTCTTTCTCTGTCTCAGCTGACATCTCTGATTGCTACAGTTAAAAGTTGATTTGTTTGAAATGTCGCCACAATATTGACACGAATGGAATGGAATGAATAGGCGTTAATGGGTGAAAAAGTGTACTGTAGAGCGTTTGGGATATTCATCAAGACTAGAAAAGCTCTATATAAAAACAGACCATTTTCTTAACTGGATGACACCTAGAGAAACTTCTCTGGCGTAATTGTCTCAACTCAGCACTCCCTTCTTGAGATCATCAAAGATGGTAAACTTGCTAACAAGCCACATCTTAATGAAATACCGATTCTAATCTGCTGGCTCCAGGCTGCAGTCAAAAATAATGTGAGTGTTTACATTTCAGCCAGAACAGAAGAGCTTTGGATTAGACTGCTGAGTTGAAAGTTTTATTTGTAAGAGTGCTAATGAGCCCTGTTACAAATATTTATCTAGAATTTAGAAAAAGGGAAATGAGAGATAACTGCACACTTCTCTCTGTGCTACAAAGATTAGATTCTGGCTTCTATCCGTATCAGGGTATGAATGACAATGGATGTGGAGGAGTAACACCTGCATGAAATGAGGACACCATGCTGGTCTCATGTATATGCAGCCTCATCTGGAGATGTAGCAGGAGCGATAATGATGCTGTTTAATAGTTGATGCTGTTGGTCCTTTAGCTGTAGTTGGTTAGTTTGTGTCTAGTTTTATTGGCTTTTTGTCATGGCTTTGTTTATTGTGCTTCAGTAGTGAATTAGAGTAACCTTTTTCTAATACACATTTATTATTTCCAATACACAGTTTGCAAACAAGTGAATGGTGCACTGGTGTGGTCAAATAAACTGCAGCCAGATTTTAATCAAATGTCCCCACGGATGGTTGCATCAGAGTAGCTGTCTGAATCAAGTCTTTTTCTTAATGCCAACTTATTCAGCTGCCAGACATATCATCTAAACTGGATCAGCTTGACTAATTTCACTGTACACTTACATTTTATTGAACACGGTTAAATAAACAGATAGATTGAACGGTAGTGGAACCAACTTAAAGCATCAATCATGTGATGTAAGTTGTAATGTTAATTTATTGCAAATTGTATGAACTTGGTTGAATGGCCCTCACTCATCTCCCTCAAATTTTATTGTTTTGTAATTTTCTATAAATTCTTTATTTACTGTGTAAAATGTGTTCTAATTATTCCATTAATAAAAGTCTATGTTGAAAATGTCCACCTTAAACTTTCCACTGCTTTGGTTCTAACTGTAGGCCAGACCTTGATTGCTGGTGAGAGTCTTCCTCCATCATCCAACCAGACGGAGGTCCAGTTAAAGTTCCTGCTGACCGGCCTGCTGTCTGGTCTGCCGCTGCCACCGTTTTCCATTCGCATGTGCCCACCACTCACCACCAAAAACATCAACCACTACCAGCCCCTGCTGGCTGTAGGTAGGTAATAACTCACCTTACACATACACTCACAAAACTCTAGAAGTCAAAGAGGAGCAAGGCAATATGTATGGTGCTCAAAGTGTGGACCAAGATATGGGTTTTCTCTGGCACAGTCATGTAAACAAGAATTTGGAAAGAATTACACAAAAATGGATGTCAAAGTATTGATATAAGTATTGAATAAGATTGTTTTCAACATCAGTGTTTAAGTGTTATAACAGCAACAAAAACACAATGGAATATACACAAAAAAGATGATTATGAATATTAAATACCATTTCTGCTGATGAATTCTGCCACTAAGTCCTATACACTGGACCTTTTTAAATGATGGCTTTAATAATTAGAGCAAACTATCAGCTTGGAGTTAGAGTGTTTTTCAAACTTGCTGTTATTGTTCTAAACCCACTTGACATATTTCAAATGATCTTTCTCGAGTTTAAAAATGAAAACGAATCTGTGTGCTCTCAGCAAATAATGCAAAAGGCATAGAATTAATCTGAAATATCAGCCTCTGTTATTACTCCCCCGAGACAGCTGCAAGGCAAGAGAGACAGAGAAGCAGAGAAAGTTTGGATTTATTTGTTTTTGATCAGCATAGCAATTTTCATCAGAAGCTGTTCCCGTATCTTCCCCACAGTAATGATGCATACAATTACAAAGTCTGTATTTAAATGGAAAACTAAGAGCATCATTTCATATAAAACATGTCTCTGTTTTTGTCTCTGTCTTTCCGTCTGCTGCTCAGTGTGTGTATGCACACACACACTCCTGCCTGTGCACCTAAATTCATTTTAGGCACAGGCATACTGCTGTTCTCTCCCCATCGAAGCAAACCTTCAGTTTAGTTGTCAAGCTGAAAAATAGGCTATGCTCAGTCCCCTGATGAAGACCACGTAAATTAATCATACCTCAAAGATATATTGCCTCCTTAAGATCCACACACAAGCAGATGAATAATGACACCTTCAACCTACTCATCTTACACCCATTTTCACTGGGTGTCTTTGTCTTTCTGACATATGCAACATGTCCACAGTGGTGGAACACCAAGACCTCTTAAATTCACTGCACATTATTACATAATAACTGCAATAGTTCTAAAAGGCCTTAAGGGACAACTGCTGTTCTCCATTTATTCATAGGTTTGTTTCAGGTGTTCTGACCAAAATTAAAGATAATTTCTACCGAAAAATGCAACCACCATTCTACCTAAAGAGCTGTGGTTGTGGCTGTATTCCTAGGTGAGAACATGCTAAGTCAACCCAATTAGTATGCAAAAGACCACAATGTGGTTTGAGGATGCATATTTGTATTTGCTCTAACAATGGCACGACAGATCCTGTGGGTTTTTAGCAACCTAACCCAGTAACCAAACTGCATCATCTATGCTGCTTATCCTTTGAGGGTCGCAGTGGGGGTGGAACCAATCCCAGTTTACATTGGGTTAGGGGCGGGGTACACCCTTGAAGGGTTGCCAGCATATCACAGGGCTGACATATATTCACACATACAGGCAAGTTAGACCTAACCTGCATGTCTTTGAACTGTGGGAGAAAGTCAGAGAACATGGAGAGAACCCACAAAGATACAGGGAGGACATGCAAACTCCACACAGTAAAGCACCAGCAGGCCGTTTAAACGCAGAACCTTATTTCTACGATAGCGCTAACCACTGCACCGCAGTTAAGAAAAAAATATTAAATGAGATAAGTTAACAGTCAAGAAATAAACCTGGATTTGAACCCTCGTCTCCTGGGTAAACGATCTGGGTTTTACCCAACCATCCACCACAACTTCATCCATATGAGCTTTTTGTTGTTCTTCATACTACCTCACCATCCTGCCTGAAGCCTTTCAGCAAGAAAGCTTTCAATACATTGGTTCAAACAGTGCACTAATTAACAAGCTTCATTCTTGCCACATTAGCTCTATTCTTAGTATGTTCTCGGCAGCAGACACCGCTCTTTCAAAAGCACCTAATCCAGAAAGTCTGTTCAGTCAGGGACCTGTCTTGTTTCTAATAAGCATGTGACTCTGGAGCAATTACAGTAGGACCACTTCCTACTGCAGATGGTGTGGGGTTGACTTGGCATAGCTGGTTCCCAGTGGCCCTCAGAATCTAAAAGTAGAACACGACATCCCCCACGGTTGTCTCTCGCAGCATTATTGAAATGTGCCTTTTGTTGCGCTGAATGCCGGCCACTAAGTGTGAAAGACTGGATAATCACAGGAGATTTTGATGAAAGACGCAATCTCTACTGAAAAGTGAACGCTATGTCCTGGTAATTCAAAAGGTAAAGTATGTTTAATTACAATAGCAGCTTGAGGCAAACATATTTCATTTATAGTCAAGTTCTTATTGTAGTTTTGTTAGGAATAATTCCTGCGCTATTACAACAGTAGAGTCACAATAACTTAAGAAAGTGTCATATTTGGAGTCTTGAAATCTGGTACTTAGGCCTCCTGTCATGCTTTATAAATTGGAATAGGTTCCTGGGTTAGAATTGCAAGCGTCACCTCCACAGTAATGATGTCTAGGCTGGTTCTGTGACAAGTGCTCTGGCAAGAGATGGCATCTGTCACCTCTCCTATATACCAAGACCCAGATGATACACCTAATCAGTAAATCCATGAAAGATCCCTGTATAAGTCCTTAAAAGTTACAGCTCAGTTTCTCTTTTGGCTTCTGAATTACTCTACATTAGGGTTTCTACCATTCAGAATCTGTAGGTTTACTTAAATCGAAACTTAGTTAAATAGAGACTATTGAGTGTCAGCGCTGTGACACCAGTCAGAAGAACAACCAAGGGAAACCAAGTTTTTACACTTTCCACTTGGTGCAAATAAAGGCAAGAGATGAGCTCACTTCTGAAGGTGTGAAAGCACTGGGGGCTGAAATTGCCATCCACAGTTTCATTACAGTGAGAAAGAGGGTAGGAATCCCCATGTGTTTCTGTTTTCTCTGTTTCTGTTTTATACTTTTCCCGTCTGTCAGTCTTTCTTGCACCTTGCCTCCGACAGGGAGGTTACATAAACGGTGCTACCTGCCTATCTACCCAGAAGCACTGCTGTCTGGTCTCCTGTCGAAGAACCTGTAATCTGTATGAGACGTGGCAGCTCCATTACAGATAGTTACAACACCTAGAGCCTTCCTCTCAGTGACCTGTGCACAAACTCAAACAATCCAACATCCTTTTCCAATCATTGGATGGCGGCATTACTAATTTATTTATTTGTGCTTTGCCCAACAGCTATTCTTTGCTGCATTGTTTGGATCTGATGGGAATGAAACGGCACTATGAGTAGAATAAAGTACACACTGACATACAGGCAGCTACTGAAGCATGCACTTCAAAAAGCAAAACAGTTATCCAATGGACTCATTCACATTCTCAGCTCCACTGGTCTGTCATAGGGAATATCAATTACATTTGAAGTCCACAAAATATTCTATATAAACTCAAAACCTTTAGTTTAAGTTACAAATTTACTTCTGCCCCCGCACACTTACTTGTATAGGTCGGTGTAGTTGTGTAGGGTTCAACTGAGGATAGTCTAGCTAACAGCTGCAGTTTGGTGTTTAAAGAAATTAGTCTGGGGATTGGTTTCAAATTTAATTTGAATACAACATTTAGATTTCTATCATTTAGAGAAGGTTTCCTACTCAGTATCAAGCTTATTCATCGCTTCCCTGTCTGTACAGGACCCTGAAGCCAGCAGCCGGTTGCTTAGCAGTGGCAAACTGTGCTAGGTCAAGTAGTAGTTCCCCCCTTAGATATCAAACTATATCTGTTTACACTTCAGTTTTGGTATGGTTTTAAAACAAAGAGTATTTAGAGAGCTTTATGTTTGGGCAGCTCAGCTAACCAACTAAACTACTTTTTATTGGAAATGTTTTCCTCACCTAAAGCAGGACGTTTTGTTTTGTATTTGTCTTGTAAAAACATAGAGGAAAAACTGCACAACTGTCAAATACTGAGCAGCATTCCCCATAATACCAAGATTTCTTATCTTATTTAATAGCCTCTGTAATGACCAGCTGACCTGAATTATAAGTGAATTTTGACGAATAATGATGCTATTTTGTCATATTTCAGATATCTTTTCCAAAATCACAATGACATCTTCTTAAAAATAGTCTCTTCTCGACTTCAAGGAGCAGGCTGCATCTTTTGATCACCTTCAAACAGACGTTATGAAACAAATCAGGGAAATAAATATCTACTGTATGTTTATCACAGACAACCCACTTCCTGCTGAAACTTCCTACAGTCACACTGCTTGTCATCTATCAGCTACTCAGGGAGCAGGAGCACACACACACACACAACACACACACACACACACACACACACACACGATGCATGCACCCATGCCCATGTGGCAGTGCCTGTGGGCTCTGCCTATCACTACCTCCAGATGTTGTGTCAGCATGTGGATGTCATGCTGTCGCACGGTGCAGACTGAGCAGAACTTCGCAGAGGGACTGGCACATCAGCCCAGTTCCATCACACGCAGGATAATCATAGATCTGAATGTCCTGCTGCACCTGCTGGCGATCATTACAGAAATATATAGAAATCCCCCAAACGTAGTTAAACACTTTCTAAACACCATGAAAACTGGCTTTTATTTGCCTTCGCATCTGCTACAGAGTTGTGTGCACCATGCTCCTGAGTTGAGTAGTTGTTTTAATGACTGCATGTCCCTTTCTTAAGTTATAACCAAAGCTGTTTTGTGATATTTTTAGCTGCTTATTTTTTTCCTATTAATGTAAATCTAGCCAATGGTATTATATAAAAGCATAAGAAAATCTTTTTTAATCGTTTAACGGAAACGTCCTTATACTAAATAGGATTAGTTTTCTATGGTTCAGTGCTGAAAGTGTAAATAAGGGCTTCTTTTGCATATTCTTCAAACATGGGCTCTTATATAGTCTAGTAGAGGAATGTGACATCACAAATCTCCCAGAGGATGCAAAATCATTAACTTTTTTATTTTAATACATCAAACAAGCTCCTTAGTATGAATTTCAGTCTGGATTTAAACCAGGCCTTTGCTAAAAAACATCAGCTTTCCCTGAAAATGTTAAAACCTTTGAATTTAAATCAATTTATAGTTGGAAACCTTGCCCACATAATAACTATTCAAAAATAATCTCAATCTCTCTGGTATATTATAAACAATTTGTCAGCATTTCTCAAACCTTTTGATCAGTGTCAATGGTCACATGCAGTATTAAATCGGGTGGGGAGGTAGAGCTTCTGTGTTACTTCCCCAGCAGTGGAGGAACAGTGTCCTTAGGATGTGAGTTGGATGAGTCATGGACCGATGTGCTGCCTCTATCCCCACCTTCTGCATTGCAGGGAACACATGTGGTTGTCACACTGACGTGTCATCTTTCTGAGCCCGCTGGAGGCAAGATGCTGCGAGGATAAGAACATGTCTTGCGTGTGACTTCTCGTCTTTCTGTGTCATATTCCTCATTCTCTGCTCTCTCTCTCTCTCCCTCTCCCCCCCCCCCCCCTCTCTCTCTCCCTCTGTTCCTCTTCATCTCAGGCACCAGTAACTGGTTCTGTACTGGTCTATAACCTGACCAGTGGTCTTCTCCACAAAGAACTCAGTGTCCACTCTTGTGAAGTCAGGTAAGATTTTTGTTTCTGTGCAGAATTTTACATCGTCCGCACACTATCCTACCAGTGAAGTGCGTGCAGTTGTGCTGCTTTTAAGAACCAATATTTGTAAAACGACATTCTAGCATTTTGGATGAACCCCAGTGGCCAGTCACTCAGAGTGCCACCATGACAACTGTTGAGTTAAAGAGAAGTAATTCCCTGGCTTTCTTTATAAGGGTTTTATCTGCATATCTTAGAGTACCTCAGCTGAGTGCAGTACTTTGGACTTGAATAATTATACAAGCGCTACAAGAATATGAGTAATTCAAACAGATATAGAGATGGTGGTTAAATTTAAATGTGTTGACAAGTGAAAGTCTGGTGATGGTCTCAGAAAAACCCTGGCACCATATACTGTGTGATCACACCAGAGCATATTTAAAGAAAAACAAAAAAAAATCTGTGAACACCTGCCTTCATACATATACTGTATACCAACAACTAACTGAAAGGTAAGTTTGTTTCCTGAAGTGTGGGTGAACACACACAGAACTGAGATGCACTTGAAAAATGGGACCGGCTTTGCAAACTGTACAAATCAATTTATCACAACAACCCAATAAATTGCATTACAAGGCCCATAATGCACTGTGTGTATGTGTGTGTGTCGACCTTTGTGTAAGTGTGTGTGTGTGTGAGAGATTGTGTTTGTAGTAGAGGGTGTTTTAGATTTGTGATGCCCAATTTTATATACAGTATCAACACAAACTACTGTTGTTACACTGTGGGTACAGCCAGTGTGGTGTTGTATTTGCCCAGTAAACACTATACATACTATCCATCCATCCTTTAGTCATTTTGTTTATCCTATGAGGGCTGTAGGGGGCCAACAAAAAAAACATACCATCTCTGCCATTTCACAATTAATTTGGAATAGATCCCAATAGGAGCATCACCCTTCACCTATTTCAACACAAGGAATACAACACACTCTCTTATCTTGTTTACCAAACCCAATTTTCACAGCATTCACGTTTCTCACAGTATAGACCTGCTAGACTTGTCAACCTCAGGTGTTGACAACTTTAATGTCGTGCTCTCGTATTACGCATGCTGGCTCGATGGAAAACCCCAGCGGAACACAGTCATTTTATTAGTTACACTTGTTTTTCCTGCTATGACAAGTCAAAAATATTGCCTGGGAGGAAAAGTTTTATTTATTACACTGTGAAATGCATGCTGAATATTAATTTCATTTGTCAAATAAAACAAATTACTTGACTCTTTTATACAGTGAAAAATGGGCCGAATATTTAGGCTTCTCCTGTAATGTTCTCTTAACCTCCGAACACTACACCATTCTCAAGTAGCTAATTAATGAACCTGTCAATCACACATCGCAGAGGCCATTCAGGGACAAGCAATCTTCATTATTAGACAGCATCCTCCTTCTCTTCAATACCAAGCATTTGAAAAGGGAAAATAAAAACTAACAACATCAGTGATATTGAACAGTTGTTGATGACATTTCTTGGAATCAATGATGAGACCACCAACACAATTAGGAGCTTTTTAGTTTGGAAACTCTGCCTGATACAGATCGAAGCCGTTTATAAAGATAAATTGTTGAGATTCTGCTCAATACTGCATATTAATGAGTCATGAATACTTCAGTGCCAGAACCTCCTGCAAAAACACCCTATTCTCTTTTGTCTATTAATTTTTAAGTATTTTTTCTCTTGATGTGGGCTGGCAACAGGGACTGTGACTGACGAAAAACAATAACTCCATTCTCTATGATCACAAGAAGAGGTGTTACCACTGGGCTAATGGAGAAATCCAGCCGGGACAAAACAATACACTATCTGCATCAATGTTTGTGCTGCTAAAAGTTATAAAAAGTTGTAACTTAATTTGATTGGGTTTTTGTATTCTTACGAACTCAACTATTCCAGATTAATGTGGTTTTCAGGATTGATTGTGGTTGCTCATTACTCATAACAAGCTGGCCGAAGCAATATCACAAGTCAAATTGCAGAATTATAGTTTTTGAAGTTCGTTTACAACTAGTGCAGTGCCCGTTGTAAACCTGCCTTTTGGAATCGGCTGTTAGCTTGGCCTTATTATCTGGAGCTGGTTCAGAATTATTAATTTTTCATTAGTGAATCACCCTCAAATAGAGTATAATGCCACTTTTTATTGTTTGTGTACTGAACATTGTGTGAAGAGCTTTTTATAGCAGTCTAGGGAAGTTATAAATCTGCAATGAAGATTTTATAGTCATTGTTTTTCATAAAATGAAACTGAATATGCTTTATTACTCTCTGATTTACCTAACGGTCTGTATATTTTCATCCAATACATGGTGGCTATTTCAGAAGTCTGTCAGAAGTACTCAACACAATGTTCAGACCCAAGTTCACAACTTTTCAATGTAAAAGCTCTGTAATTCAGATGGATACAAAGCAAGTGATTCAATAAACGTTGTTGCCGGAGATCGGCATCCTCGATGTTCAACCTTCGACAGCTGTCCACACTGACTGCATGGCACTGTTTGCCTGTTTATGCAAAGTTTATCAATATTAAATTCCCAATTCAACACTGCACTTCCTTGGGCCCTTAGCGATACACATGCCTGTGAAGCTGATAAGATGAATAGTTCACGAGATATGCAAGACAAAGATTTCCTGGTGTAGACAGAACAGATCCCTCAACATAGAAAGTAGTTACGTATTTGACCTAAATCTGGCTTTGTTTCAGGGAGGTTTTGTTTAATATTTAACTCCTATGCCCTGCTGTGATTCTGCTCTATGACCTAGTTTATCATGGTGCGCGTGGTGAACCGCACTGAAAGGAGATGAAGTCAGAACGCTGAGCCCCAAAATGCATCAGCCAAACATCAACAAAGAGCAGGGCTGCGCGTGATTAGTTAGTATTCTCTAATGAGGAGTAAAACTATTTCACCAGGATTAATTAAGCTCGAGATTGAATCATTAATGCCGTTAAGAGATTGATCGGGAGCAAACGCGATTTGGTTGAGCAGAGCCAGGCTTTCTTTAGTGAGAGAAGTTGGTATCCATGAATGTGAATCTCCAACTTACTTTAATGAGCTATGCAACACAAGCACAAGTTACTTGAAATGTCTGTAGCTGTGTATGTGTGGAGTAAAAGGGAGTGATTAGGCAGCGGATCTCTCTGCCTGGTTTCTGGTGTCACCGAGGATTTGAAGTACAGTACATGATGCTGAACTGCTTCTCAGTCTTCTCATCTGCTTGTCATCTCTCACTGAATGCTTTTGTACCCTGTGCTCACGTGTGTATAGTATTTTACACATGCAAGCATTTACCCATTGTTTCTTTGCTTGGTGTTGCACTCTGCTCTGGTAGATTTGAACCCCTCACGCTTTTGAATATCAGGAGGGCACGGAAAGGACAAATAATGGAAAATAAATGAATAACATAACAAACCCTTTCAGACATTCATATCAAAGCAGTGCCATCAGATCAGGGCCGTCTCTGTAGAGCGCCGCTGTTATGTCCGCTGCTGTGACGTACAGCATTAAGTTCAAAGCTGTGTGTTTTGTGCGTTGGGAAGAGCAGAGGTGCTTATGGAAATGAGTCCAGCAGCCCTCGCCCGATCACAGTCATGCCAAAGGAGGCCTGGCTACTTAGCATCTCATTTACATTTAGTGGGGAAATTGACTAATTAATCATGTGGCTATTTACCATCTCATTAGAGTGGAGTGTGTGTGTGTGCTCCCTGAGCTGTGCCCACCTCTAGAAAATAATTTTTTTTACACCGTGCTAAATTAGAAGTAATACCTTGTCAGGATGTACGGAAGGAATATTTCACAAATACACTGCACATATGGGATAGCAATATTATTCATGTAATAAAACCTGAGTGTGTGCTTATTCCGCAGGGGGATTGAATGGGTGAGTCTTACCAGTTTCCTATCCTTCGCCACTTCTTCCCCCAACAACATGGGCCTGGTGCGAAACGAGCTGCAGCATGTCGACCTGCCTACTGGTGAGAGACATACACGCACATACCTCAGGGTTACAACTATCACTTTTATATTGGTCATGGTTCTTGATATTTCTGTTATGCTCACGGCTCTACACCAACAAAGAGAATAAATACTCAACAATAAACAAATAAACACTTCGGTCTCTCTCTCTCTCTCTCTCTCTCTCTCTCTCTCTCTCTCTCTCTCTCTCTCTCTCTCTCTCTCTCTCTCTCTCTCTGTCTCTCTCTCTCTCTCTGTGTCTCTCTCTCTGTGTCTCTGTCAATGTGATTCACTAAAGCATTGGGAGTATTGTTGTTCCACCTTTGTTGTTGGCAGCCCAGGTAGTCACAGAGCAGGATTGGAAAAAATATGGGCCGCTATTGTGCTGCACATCACACCTCTGATTTCACAACGCTGCATGTTATCTAAAATCGCACATGGGGCGTTGATATGCCTGTTTAATTGGTTCAGTGTAAACAAGCAAAGGGGACGTATTGAGGGATCTTTAAATGATAATACAGTGGGATCTCTAGAAAACAGGGACTGTTTTTGTTCACCCCCAGGAAGTACTTACACACTCCTCCAAATTATGGTCCAAACCAAACAGTGTTAGGGTATCACCAAGGGAGGCCAAGCTCCGAAAATGAGATCCTATCATGAGTTCCCACAGAGCGACATATACCTTGCCTGAGCTCCTTGATGGCTCTATAGAATTACTGCAGCAGCAGTAAAGTGTTTCTGGGCTTGAAAATATACAGTGCTATGTTTTCTGTGCCAAAAATTGGAAAGTAACTTTAATGTGATCAGTTGGATGCGATGTTGGATATAAGTAATTGATGAGCACTTTTATCATTTTGCACAAATTTCAACTTTAATGTGCGGTTTGAGAATTTTGCATGGACACAATAAAAAATATGGTCAGAGTAATGAATCGGTGGCAGAGCCTTTATCCCCAATTCAATCAGGCCAACAGCGAGGGTAAGTCACTTCTTTAATGAGTCTCTCCTAAGCACTGGAGTCGTCAAAGTTAACAGTCCACACCAATAGCTTTGGTTATAGGCCCATACACTTCCCAGCGCAGACATACTTAATTGTTTTTCCTTCTAAGTTCAAATGAGTTCAAGTGAATGAAATCCTCCAAGATGGTATTTTTCAACCTAAGGTTAATAGATTCCAGGGGTCGCCAGACAAATAAAATCTACTGATCAGGCTTTTCATGTTGAACAAAGCGGATATAACCAGTTTTGTCAGATATCACATGAAACCACAATATATCAAGTTTTTTGTTTGTAAATCAGGAGGCCACAGAACACAGCATTGTTCAAATCTGCAGTGCCCCAGAGCACGTTCAACAACATGCAGGTGCTAGCTGTTAAAAATAAACAAAACAGAGCTGTCATCAGAAATTAAACTTTAGTCTTTATTTCTTAACATTTATTTATCAGAGCATTCTGAACAATCACTCAAAGTCAGTGAAGGAGATGCACAGAAACAGCTGTTTATGGTTTTCATCTCTGTCTCTGTCATCTCTGTCGAACACCTCCACCCTCTCCCTCCCTCACATTGACGGTCCCTTCACGTCCTTGTCGTTTCCCTTATGTCTGTAGATTGATCGCTACAATGGAGGGAAAGGAGGGCTGAAAGATCTATTTACAATGATGAAAAACAAGCAGGCTAAGAAACTACGTGTTCTCTGTCCGTCTATCAATTTCTCCTGCACCTTACACTAACACCCCCTAATGTATCCAGACTCATTTCACCACTTCACAGCACAAACTCTTGGTTAGCTGTGGTGCTTAGTGTAATCATATGCCACAAATATTCAGACACCAAAAATCATTAAAACACTTTCCAGCCTACAGTGCATCTAATGGTATATGTGACAAAGGAGTTGCAGACATTGATTGGTGATCAATGTGTTTGCATGCAGGCAGAGAGGTTCAGAAGCCCCAATGTGATTATCCTGCGGGGTTTGTTCTTAAAAGGTTAAGAACCTCCGCTCTTGGGTGTCCTTGACTTGGAATGCAGCTGCTGCTCGTGGAGATAGGCTGTATGGATTTAGATGTCATGGCTCACATGAAAATATCAATATTTTTTAATCCGTCTGTGTTCAGTGCAGAGATGCAGGAGGTCTGGGAGGTCTTTGGTCTGGTGTAGAAACAAAATGAAAAGGAAAGCAGAGGGAAACGGCTTGCATTTTTCAACAACTCAAAGATGTCATATTTGGAAGAAATGAGATGTTCATATTGAACAAGCATATAATGCTGAACCTTAACAGATGGAATCAGTTGCCTTTTTTGTCTGCTTATTTGAGTTACAGATTTATTCTTACCTTATCAGATATTTAATGTTACCTTAATTTTAGATGCTACATACCATCCAAAATTAGTACAACACCTCGATGTCATGGACCACATTCAGGAAGACTGCAGGCAGATTTTCACAGTTTGGTTTTTGTTTCTCGCGCATCATGCTCGTTTGCAGAATCTATTCTGGCAAAGTGAGCATATTTTTGCATATTTATGTCCTTAAATAAAACAAACAAAAGTAGGTTTTGCTATAAAAGGTTTTGTACAGCTGTAAGAAAAATCCAGTACATTACAGCTTGAGCATTTTTCTGATAAGATTTGAGACTCGAGGATGGAAAATAATTTTCCCCGCTCACCTTGCTTTTCTGAATGGACGTATTAGTTATCTGGGAAACTATTTTTGGGTGCTGCACTAACCCGGGGAATGTTGGTGTTGAGACATGGCAGTAGATCCAGTTTGCACAGCCTCCTGCACGTTTAAATATGTATCATGTGTACAAAAGATAATTACCCACTATTTATACATGCAAATTCATAGCTGGTGTCATCAGCTCAACACTCTAAGGTATTTCTCTGATAATCTTCCACAGAAAGTGAAGAGCATAAAACTTCAGACATTACTATGTTAATTAGAAAACAAAGCCTCTTCCCTTCACATAAAGCAACCGAAGACATTTACCCCCTGTCTTTATTGATGCATTTTGCTGCACCATGAATTGTGTTTCAGACCTTGGGTTGTATGTGTGAGTATGTGTTCGAAACAATACTTGACCCTTCGTAATCAGGACATGCGACCCCTCCCACTGTCTGTAACTGTGCAAACGTTAGAGGAAATGGAGGAGACGGCTGCATTAGTATGTAGTGAGCCACACGTCCCCAAAGTTTTCCCTACACCATATGCTCAGCTATTTAATTCCATACAGGTACACTTCCGTCTCAGCACACCTGTTGGAGTTCACCCCTCTTCCCCAAACCACCACAGGCTGCTCCGTAACTCGGACGTTTCAAACAGGCCACCTTCCAAAGTGTCCTCCAGAAAATCTGATCAGCACTTTCTTGTGCAAACACGATACTATACACCTGAAGGGCGTTCTTGTTTTGTTTAAAGGGGCACCTTGACACTCTGCATAACGTCTGGTGAATGGTGAGAATAAGTTGTCTGAAGTTTGCTCTCCCCCCTACTTCGGCAAGAGAGATGAAATCAGGACGCAGCAGAGCTAAAGTGAAATGAGATGAAACAGTCTTTTCACCACCAGTCTGTAACTTACTCTCTCTTTCCGTGTCTGCTGTGTTTTCCAGGCAGATGCTTTGCATTCAGAGGTGAACGAGGAAACGATGAGCCGCCCATTGAGATGATTAAAGTGTCCCACCTCAAGTGAGTTACCCCCCCCCCCTTCATCCCCCCCAACAAAACCAGATACCAACAACATCACACAATCTCTAATGCTTTTAACTGAGAAACACACACACACACACACACACACACACACACACACACACACACACACACACACACACACACAACTATATGAAATATTAACCCCCACACAGAGCACTTCACCTTACTGCCTGGGGCCATCTCACCTTTGTCTCTCACCTATCTTTATCCATTTGTGAAGATTTAATTCAATATTTATTATGGTTGAAGGAAAAGTTTTTTTCTTTATTGTTTGACTGAAATTCTAATGGTATTCTGCTGAAAGAAAAGCACAAATCTTTTATTTCAGTTGTTTGTATCTGATTGTCCCCAAAAACCTTCATCTCTTCATTCATATTCATGTTGCACGGTGTTCCTGGTGGTGACTATTTTCTTCAATCGTTTTTGTGATATTCATAAAAATAAAAGAGCTTGTCTGCATTTACAGTCATCACACACTTTTTGAGGAATGAAACTATAGGCAAGGTTATCAGATACATATTCTCTGTCATTTGTGCTCGGTTGATCTTGATGTGTTGGAACTTTCTTTTCAAGGGCAACATATTTTAAAAATGCCAAACTATCTTGGTTCTTGCATTTTTCTATGTATATTTAGAATATGATTAAGCTTATAATGTATCATATTGGAAAGTGACACCTGTAATTATTCTTCCTGGAACAGGTGAAAACTGGCACTTGCAGTTTTTTGCTGTTTTGCTTACCCAGAGTAAAAGGTAAAAGATGCTCTGGAGGCGATGAATAAAAAATGGTTGCTACACAGGTCATGGCCATGCAAATTATATATTTATGTATCACAAACAGGCTTCTGAAAAATTACAAATGACTGATGTCAAATAGTAAACTGTATGATGAGGTGCAAAATTATCTTAAAAGCACATCACAAGCTAAAAGGAGATAGAGAACCATGTAATTACTGGGCAGTGTATCATCTTTGTTTTTCATCTTATTGCCATTTCATTTTTAACAAGGCATTTTGCCGAAGATCCCACTTTTTAATTAAATAAGGCCTGAAGTTATAGTTACAGGGAGCAAGAGGGTAACAAGGGTTTACACACTGACTGACAGGTCATGTCACAAGTCGGAATGTATGATTCGTGCTAGAGAACATTTTTCTTCTTCTTGCTCTTTGAATACAATAAGTGCCTCTAACAAATGCTACAATATGAAAGAAACATTCAAACAGAAAAAAGCATGAACAGAAAAAAATCTGTCACTGTCAGTCCTGGTAATCTGACACTTTGCTGACGAAGTAGCAGCTTTGCATCCAACGTTTAGACATCCAGGATAAATGGCAACCATTTTTGTCACTAGCACAGGAAATCTTATAGCGGGGTTGTGCACAGTTTATGTTTTTGAGACTCAATGTGTGTGTGTTGTGATGTCCGTCCTCAGACAGTATCTGGTGGTGGTCTTCAGAGACAAACCCCTGGAGCTTTGGGACACCAGGACAGGAACACTTCTGCGGGAGATGGCTAAGAACTTCCCCACTGTCACTGCTCTGGTAATGATGAAACTACATGCAAATAAAACCAAGATCTTTAACAATCTTTCATTCAGAGGTGCTGTACATCGAGAAATTGAGATATAAAGTTTACGTTTTCCGGGAAAGTGTTCAGGTTAATGAAATGTAATTCCCAGCTGCACATCTGCAATGTTTTCAGTTACGTAATCCCTTTAACAAAGCACAATGTTAATCGTGTTGTCTCTTTTCCTTTGGTAATAGTCTCCCATACTTTTAGACCCCTTTCCCTTTTTGTGTTTGTGTGGCCCATTTGAAAGATTAGTCTGCAAATTTCACTAACCTCAGCAAAGAACAGAGGTTTCATTAGGCCGGAGAAATACTCATAAAATAAGAGTTATGCTGGGGAAACTTCGCAGTGGGGCTGTAAAAGCCTCCACAGTGTAAATAAAAATGCCAGTAACCTTAATAATACATGCCGGCCTCCCCCAGCCCCATATTGCTGTCTCATTTCCATATTGATTACAACCTTGAGTTAACCAGGTTACAGCCACAGTGCTCCGGCAGTTAGGATTACTGCATGGATTGGGGATATCAGCTCTCTTGTGCGTCTTGGTCTCATTTATGTCAGCATCTACTGTAAATGCAAATCCCTTCCTTTTCCCTCCTTCCTGTCTCTGTCAGGGTTTGTTCTTATGTCAGCGGATTTGATTGTGTCTAGGGTCTTTGTCTGGGTTTGTCGCTGTAACTGCAACCTGTGCTTATAAACAGGAATGGTCCCCGTCCCACAATCTGAAGAGTCTAAAGAAGAAGCAAATGGCAGCGAGGGAGGCCATGGCTCGGCAGACGGTGTCAGACGCTGAGCAGAGTAGCGTTGAATCCTCAGTCATCAGGTCAGCATCATAACGCTGAAGAATTTGGATTTGTTATGTTAGAAAAGCTATTTATCATAGAGTGACATGTTGCTTAGATGAACACTCTTATACACATTTAAACAGTATAACTAGTCGTGGTAAAGGTGGAAATGAAATCAATCGAAGGTGGAAATGATATCAAAGAAGCCAATAGCGGTCAAAAGTAATACATTATTTCAAACCTATTTTATACACCTTTTTGAAACTTAAGTGGCTCAATGATATGGCATGAGTTAAAGCTATTTTGTGAACAATTGAAATTAAATTAAAAAAAAGTCACCGTAGTTCACAGCAATTCATGACACAAGTTTTTATCCCATCTTTTTTGGGGCGTCTTAAATACTCCCACACTCCTATAAGATGAATTAAATTCAAGTATTCAACAGCACCCATTATTTGTGATGTCATTATTATATTTCAATTAAATCTAGAATCCAGAATCACTTGCTAACTAGTTTTCACATGAATCACAACACTATAGACTATACAGTATGTTATTATATTGTTTTGCTGAAGTTAATTGAGCCTCTCTCTAATCTCCATGCACCATAGTCTGGACACTGCCAGCCCTCTCTGGGGTTAAACTACCCCTGTTTGGAAAGCAATGCCCAAGAGCAAAATATCAAGATGTCAAAATATTTCCCACTGGAAAGTGTTTAAAAAAACTGACATGTTGTGCTTATCTGAGAAGATTGTCTGTTTGTGTGATTTCCCTGCTACAGTCTCCTACAGGATGCAGAGAGCAAGTCAGAGACCAGCCAAGCCATCTCAGCCAGAGAGCATTTTGTATTCACTGACACAGACGGGCAGGTCTACCACATCACCGTAGAGGGCAACACAGTCAAAGATGGTGCACGAATTCCCCCTGATGTGAGTCTAGAGACTATGTGTCTGTTTTATGTCTCTCCTTTTATGTCAGTGATCCTTGAACAAGGCTTTTCCTACATGCTTTATATCTCTGTGTCTCCATTCAGTTTAATATTTGGTTAAACCCTTCTGCACACAAGATCTGAATCCGTCTCCTCTCACAAATTTTTCCTCTCCTCTCTTTGTATCAGTCGGTTATCTGTCTAATCTATTAATCAATTCTTTCTCTCAGTATTTTAATGTACGCTGTCCTTTGTACAAAAAAAACCCACCACATCATCACATTTTTTTAAACTAATAAATCCTATATTTTCATCCTTAATCTATCATCTTTTCTTCCGTTTGTCTTCTTGCATCCCTCTGGCATTGTCATTATGACTTTCTTTTTTTTGTCAAAGAGAATGAAAATAAGTCTTTCACATTCGTTTCTTTACTGCTTTTGTGATCAAGCATCTGCATTATGTCAGAAATTAAACTCCTTTTTGGAGCTCAAAAGAAGAACTACTTCCTGGTTGTAAGCCAACATCTGCAGTTTCCTCCTCTATCAAGTAAAAGCCATCACTCCCCCTCTGCATCCTGTGTCCTTCAGTTTTTTTTTTTTGTGACGCTTGTGTGGGTGATGATATAGATGCTGGCTTCAACAACAAAAAAGTAGCCAACTTCTTGTGCAGTAATAAACTGCATGGAATCATGGTGAAGGTTCAGCTTAAGTCTTTATGTTTTTGGCAGATCAAACTTTCTTTTCTTTTTTTTCAAGAGAACAAGCAGCCAACTGAAGGTGTGAGATGTGGACTGTTTCATCAGTTTGTCCCAGATACTGCATGTTTTCTGTACGAGTTCAGATCGTGACTCAGACTCGGGGAGAGAGAAACTTTCACTGTATTTACTTGAAAAGCATCTGATGCTATTGCAAGTTAATAATTTGCTGTGAGAGAAAAGTGGCAACAGGGTGTTTTATCTGCATTTCATTACATTAGATTAAATAAAAACAATTTTTACATACAGTATTACAGCTCTTGTACACAAAGCCTTTTATGAAGGTTTTGGCTTCAGCAACATTTTCAGACTCATTATCTCATTGTGACTTGTTATTGTGTCAGGGTGAGTCATGCTATAGAGTAGGAGGAACCATCTGCTATTTGTTGTTGATTGTTGCATTTAAAAATGTTATACCTTATCACTAACTTTTATTTCTTTTTGTTACAATTCAAGATTGTAAAAGTAATCTAGCTCCATACAGTATTTCCAAAGGAAAGACACTTCAGTATATCCTTTCTCAAGTCAATATCTGTGCATTGAATAGAGCAGTAAAGCAGTCTCTCTTTTTCTTCGCTCTCTACCTGCGTACATTCACCCCACACAGGGAGACATTGGTGGTTTACCTGGGGATTTCAAAGCCTTATCTCCTTGACGGCTGCAGATTCATAACTCAAAGATTTGCATACCCCAAAGCTTTTACAATCCGTTCAGGATGAAGAAGGATCTTCATATCTCTGTCAGGAAAGTAAATGAAACTAGCCTAAAAAGTTTTGTCCTATCGCCCACTGTGCTCACACTGAAGGGGATCTGACACATAGTGTCTTCACATCAGCATTCTGTTTTGTCGCACTGGCCTAATTATACTCAGACGTCGTGCTTGTTTACGACTCGACTGTTGTAGATATTTTCACTTATTTTCCAGTTTTCATTCACATTCAAACTTTGAGTCTTATGGAGTACGCCTGTCAAGATATCTGATTTTCACAAGAAGATTATCATGTCAACAATATAATCAAAAGTTTGAAAAATAATAACAACAAAAACTATTTTGGAGGCGCTTGATTGATTCACACTATAATATTTTATAATACCGCCATCAATCATTTGAATAAGGATAACAATAATAAAAGTTATTGTCAATATTGGGATATCTAGACACCCTTACTGGGGATTAGGACGATGTTTATAGCCGAGGATTAAAGGGGGTGTCATGCTGTTGGGATTACACCAACTTGTCTATTTTCTTCTTCAAGCCTTTAATTATTCAATCATGTAGAAGATAGTATTGACTTCAGTTGACTTTTTAAGACGAAGGTTTTCTCTGTACTTCAATGATTCAACTACAGCAACTCACTAGTGCACCTCGTATAGAGTAATCCTCATAGTCCTCTCTACAGAGGCCGCCATATTATTTACAGTAGTCTAGACTGCAACATGCAACTTCACCACTTAATTTCACAAAATTCGACACACTGAACCTTTAGAATTAAGACTTGCTTAATTTCAGTGTTTTTCAGATTCTTGCATCTTTGTGCAGTGTACAAATGTACGGCTCTCCTCCCTTCTTTGTTCTTCTTTTAAAAAACTCTGTAAAGTTCTTCCTCTTCCTGTGTTGCAGGGAAGTATGGGCAGTATCGCCTGCATTGCCTGGAAAGGTGACACATTGGTGCTTGGAGATGTGGACGGTAATCTCAACTTCTGGGACCTCAAAGCTCGTTTGTCCAGGTGACAACTAGACTCTACTGTATAATGGGTCACAGTGTAGTAATAAAATGTGCAACAGAATGGCAATGGATTGATTATCAAGATAATCATGTTAATGTTTAACTTTAGAGTAGTGTGGAAGAAAATAGGTCTGTAATCTCAAAATATCATAATATAAAGATCATATATATCATATAATGGTTTTGATATAAAACATGAGGCATTGCAGTAAGTTCTGTGAATTTTCACAATTCATTTGAACACATTGGACAAGATGGTGAATAACCGTGTTTGAAGGGTCTCCTGCACTAGTTTAATAAGTTGCCAAACACCAGCAGATGTTAGCGACCACCAGTTGATGTTAGGCACATATCATCACATGACTCCCTCAGGCCCACAACAGGCTGATCAGACCTCGGTGTGTGTCCCTTACATCTTGGGGCCCAGTTGGGATCAGCCCTTCTGATCCAGAGCCATTGGCTGCAGCGTTGTGCAGTCCCTGATGTTTCTTTCATGGTCTGGTGCAGGGAGATTAAATAAATCAATCTCAAAATGACCAATGCTTTCAGGGGGATCCCGACACACCGTGGCTGGGTGAAGAAGATTCGCTTTGCACCGGGGAAGGGCAACCAGAAGTTGCTGGTCATGTACACAGATGGAGCAGAGGTCTGGGACACCAAAGAGGTGAGGCTCCATACACCAGCTCCTGCCAGCTGCTGCCGGTGACATCAAATTGTGTTTTTTTTATCTTAGCAAAAAGCATGCACATAATATAATGTGGGAAAAATGTGAAGTGGTTTGAATGCACTGTAAAGTCACAACATACATCAATCTGTAAAGGTTCATATACACAAGTCTTAAAAGCTCTATGCTGATATATATAAGTTAAACCGTAGAAGGATGGATGGTCCTAATTTCTGTGAGCGCTGTGCACCCTCGCTCACTTTAACTTTGTTTACCAGTTATATAGAAAGTCCTCTCTCTGTGCAGTCTTCATTTCAACTCCTCTAAGGATCCCTCTGGCTAGTTTACACTGCAGTTTATCACTTAAGTCTAATGTCATGACTGGACTTTTTTATCTTTGGTATCCACACCGTAATATTTGTTAGCTTAGCCAGCAGCAATGAGTGTTAAAAATGGAAGAACAGATGAATGTGGACACAGAACAATGCTCTGGTGTATTAAGTGGTGCAGGGTGGAGGGAGATGGTCCCAGCGGACCTCTATTTTCTAGATGGAGGTGATGTGCTTTTCTTAAGAGGAGCCTAGATAAGACACAGTTTTTGGTCCCGAGTCGTAAAAGCCAGACAACAGATGGGGGGAGGAGAGGAGGTGCAGGAGAGATTTCCGAAATGCTTCAGTGCTCTGCTGACAGCTGGGTTGCACTGACTCCCATACATTCGCATAAAATGCCAGAGAAGGAGGTTTTGGAAAAGTTTGTCCACTGACTCCTCTGTTCTTTATCCTGCTATACACAATGTCAATAAGGTTACAGTAGCACTACATTTTTTGCCATCCTTTGTTTTTAATCCATTAGGCTTTTATTGAATCCAAAAATCACCCCATATTGTGTCTTTCTCCCCTTGAATTTGGCTTTTTTCATTTCCTACCAACTCCCTGGACTCTTGCAGATGCTGTAAACGAAGCCTCAAGGTGACAGTTTGAGTTGAACTACCTCGACCCCTCTCTCTTACAGGTTCAAATGGTCAGCAGCACGCGCATCGGTCGCAACGTGAACTACCGCATCCTAGACATCGACTGGTGCACATCAGATAAGGTTGTGCTGGCCTCCGACGATGGCTGCATCCGAGTGCTGGAGATGGCCATGAAGTCCGCCAGCTACAGAATGGATGAACAAGACCTGACGGGTGAGCCAGGGATAGAGGGAAATAAAAATAACATTAGCTGCTTTCACACATCCAATGAGGTCCAGGTAGTCTCATGACATTCAGAGAGGCTGAATGTGAGAAGGTAAATGTCCAAGTGAGAGGCTCTGGACTTTCCCCACAGTTTTTACTAGAGGGCTGGCCGGAAAAACCTAATGAGCTGATGTGAGAATACAACAAGTTTCTCAGCAGGATTTACAGCGAGTAAGTGACAGCCACTTACTCGCTGTTGACAGCGTTCCCAACACACAAAAAGAATAAAAATATCTCAGGATGAAAAAGGTGTCGATGTGTTGTAGACGATAACGTGCTCACCACAGCAGAATTTATACGAGACATCCTGCCTCCGACTGCTGCACCATTCCTCACCTGCACACTCTCGAGATTTCTGTGTTGTTATGAACGCGACTGATTGGAGCATCTCCTGCTGCACTGCATGTGTTACAGGCAAACTCCGGAGAAAGTGCAGACCTAATTGTGTGGACATACTCTGAAAAACACTTAGAGAAAAGGAGACGAGACATAGCAGATTCCTCATGTTGAGAGACATTATTTGCTTTTTAAGTTCCATAATGGCAGATGATGGTGCTCTTTGTGATGATGGCTATTAACAGCGTAACATTCTGTGTCTTGGTTTGTGGGGAACATGTTCAGATCCAGTGTGGTGTCCGTACCTGCTGGTTCCCAGAGCCGCTCTCACCCTCAAGGCATTCCTTCTCCTGCAGCCCTGGTCAGGAACCTTCACCATGGATATCACTCAAGTGTAGGTCTCACCTCTGTTTAACTCTCTATCGGACATGTTGAATATTGCTGGTATTTATTTATTTTTCCCCACTGCACAAAACCAATTTTAAGCTCTTTTGTTAGTTGTGTAGTCTACAAACACAATAACACAAGTACTTGTTTCAGTATATGTCTGTCAGTGCCAGCAGCTACAAGATTATCCAAACTGAGGATTTTTGCTCATGTTGGTAAAACAATGTCAAGACAAAATTTAAATAAAGATAAGGGGTGATGTGTTGATATCGGTGACACTTGAAATAAACGCTATATGGACACAAACCCTAAGCAAGCTTATTGAAAAATAAAACAATGTGGTGTTAACGGACTAATTAGTGCTGGAGATGCCCTGTGCCAGTCTTCAAGATCAGTATCAAGGCTGATCATTGCATTTTTAAATGATTTGTCTTGGCGATGTAAAGTCTAATCAAGTCTAATCCTCAGTTGTGTCCACCGGCTGTAAAATACAAACCCAACTGGTACTTATCCCTGAAGCTAAATCAAGTTAGCAGAGCAGCTCTTAGATAAAGGCTAGTAGTTTCAATTATTGATATCCAACAGCATGTATTAGCATTGAGCAGAGTTGCTATAAGTTAAACTGCATTTAAACTTACAGACTGTATATTGATGATTTCTTTTCAACTTTTCTGCAACAGTTACAGGCAGGCTTCATCAGTATGTCATGCAAGGCTCCTGAACATATCTAAATAAAAATTGTTAGCTTTATGTAGAGCTGTTATCGGGCTGATTGGCCTTTTGTATTAAAACATATGAGTCCCAGTTTCAGCAGATATGGGATCATGATCAAAAGTTGGTAGTGCCATCCTCATTCAATACATTAACTTTTTAGGTTTGAAGCAGTTATTTCTAGTAATACATGAAACAGAAACTTAATTGTGAATTCATTCATTTCAGTCATCAAGTAGTATGATTTGCATATATATTTTTTCTCATACCACCATTTTAAGAAGTATTTTTCTTCAGTTATTAGGTCTTTAAGTCTCCGAGTAGAGCCAGGCCATTGTTCTTCACACAGGTCACACTTGAATGTCTTTTCCTTAATACAGTAGTTCACTGTGTGTCTAGGTTTGCTGTCATATTACTAATGAGGTGCACAGTCATAACAAACAGCCAGGCGCTCTGTGTCTCATGCAGTCTGGGAGAAATCTCAAGATTTTCTGGAGACGGGTCAAGCAGAAGTAGATATTCTTAATACCGATGCATAAATGAGATCAGGCTGATGAGCCGTACAGTAATCTTCCCCTGACTTTACTCACAGAGGCACGAAAACAATAAGATGCATACTAAGTGGAAACAATTAACAAAATGTGAAAAACAATTATTGGGATCTACGATGTGAGTCTATTGCCATGTGAGAAGATGTTGGTGTTAATACACCCTGTCAAGGAGGACAGCCTTCAGAGTTAGACAATCTCTCTTCTCCTTGATGTATCAAGCACCAGTAAACTGCCTCTTCAGACATCTGGGTCTCCTGAAGCTCACTAGGCTTTCCATCAAAACCATAACATATGGCAACCACCCAAGCATTTCAGTTTATTAGCCTTCATCAAAAAACACCTTTGTAAACAAGTCAACATGGGAGCCAATAAAGACCGTCCTCAGAGACGCAAAGTATCTCTGTTTGTCCAGACAGCTAGAATGCATCTGTGTTTAACTGTAGCCTGATGTAAGTGTGCCCCATTTAATTGAGCCCTTATAGTGCAACACTGCTTTCTTTCATTAACCACACACGGCTGGCGGCTTATCATGACTCAGGCAGCAGCGCAAAAGGTGCTACCTGACCTCAGCGTAAATGTAAGAGTAGAGCTATCTATTACTGCCTGACATCACAAATTGACTTCTTTTAACAAGCTGGTTCTCAGCTTCCCATTTAATATCAGGTCAGGTTTTATTTTAGGAAGAAATGAGAGGAAACATTTGACTGAGTTTGATCCTTCTGTTTCAGAGACTACACTGAGAAAAACGAGATAAAAGGTCTTATCCAGGAGCAGCTCAACTCTCTGTCTAAGTGAGTCATTACACTACTGCTGTGTCTTTTAAAGGCAATTACACACTGCAGCCCAAAGTGGAATATTTGACATTGTCATTATTGAAACGTCAACAATCACATAATATGAGTGTGTATGTTTGCCGTTGTCTTTGTGCCAAATGTCAGTTTTTGTTTTAATGTACTTTTGGATTGTAGTCAGAGTCCCAGCGTCCTTTGTGTTTAAAACAGCAGGCCCAAAGAGCATGTACTGAAGTCTGTGGGTTCACAGATAAGAGAATCTCCTCTCACAGCCACTCTGGGCCTGCTGTGTTTGAGAAGTGCAATTTACGGGTTCTGATTGTAAGTCTCTGATTGGCTCCCCAGTGATGTGAAGAGTGTGCTACAGGACCCAGAGTTCAGCCTGTTGCAGCGATGCCTCTTGGTTTCACGGTGAGTCCCAACTCAACATGGAATAAACCACAGTTTGCTGCCTGCCCACACGGTACCTTGTTCAGGAGGGTAACAGAAACCCCAGCTCAATTATTTTGTTAACTTTTGAAGACTTAACATGAACGTGACACTCGCTGAGTTCTAACAAAAGTACAGTTTTTATAAACTGAGATAATAATTAACATTCAAACCCTGTTCCTATCTGGTGTTCACATCTGACTCTGCTGGTCCACAAGCTGCTAGCACTTCAGGTGTGAACCCACCTAAGATGCATTGAGGACTTGTTGAGCTCTGTGGAACATTTAAATGTGATCTGGGCCACATAATGTATGGTCACACTGTTTAAACAGTGTGTATGTAAACATGTCCTGGGCCACATTGAAGGACCACCTACTGCAATTTACACCAATAAAATCTTACATCATTGTAGGACTGATCATTGATTCACATATGGTCTTTCAAAACAACAATGACATGCATGTGTTTATGTATATAGAGCAGGGAAATGAGATGCAATCTCAAGTGGTCTCTCCAGACGCATGTGGAGACACTTACTTACATCAGGTGTGAACAGGGCCCTAGAAGTGAAATGGCCCTTCAGGATACTAACACTCATCATAGTGTAAAACACTATACAACAAGAGGGGCAAATCTTGTGCATACCTCCACCAAGGCTAATGCCCTATCTCGACCTGTCAAAGCAGAATTATCTGAACTGTGGCAGACTGCCGTATTTTAATTTGTCCTGCCAAAGTTTCATAATGAGCCAATTTGTCTTCTCAAAATAACAAAACAGACCTGCAACTTGGTGTTTTGCTCTGATAATGCATCGCATCGTTGCGTACATCGCTATTTACAGCATACTCGCTCGCGCTATCATCCATTAAGTTGTTGCCGTTCATGCACCTCATAGTTTTAATTGCAGTTGTGTGTGCACTCGCAAGTGGTATGCAATGCAATTGTCTTTCCCTCTTTAGGTTGCGTACCTGTCATTTGGAATATGTTGTGCGAGAAACAAGTGAAACAAAATTCCAGTATCTACCCAATTATTCCTCTCTGCAGCTCAATTTTATGGATTCTTTCCTGAGCCATTCTGCATCCTCAGTCTCATGGTAATCTGTCCGGTAGTTTTTGTGTAATCCTGCTAACGAACAGACAAACAAAACGAAAGCAACCTTTTTGGTGGAGGTAACAATGTGACAGTGAGCACTGAAGCTGTTTATGTTTAACAGAGCACATGTTAAACTTGTCTTTGACTACATAACGTCTTCCTGTCTGTTTGTTTGAACGCTCAGGCAGGGGTTTGGTTTACAGGGAGTGAGGCTAGTTTTTTTTGCCGTGTCAGGGATCAGTGATTGAACACAATATAATTCAAACAAGCAAGACATAATTAGATAGTTTGGAAAGGATTTCTCTACAGGAGATTGTCTGTACTGTAATTGTATATTTTCATATCATCATTCGCTCCTTCACAGCTGTAATGTAATGGGAAACGATAAGCATGCTGATGCAAGATTATGATCCAAATGTGCTGTTGAATAATTTAGTTCTAAAAATGTCGAGTTATCAGCCATAGTAACAGGGCTTACTGTGCTCTCACTGTACAGCCGTTCTTTCCACATCTCCACAAGAAAGCATGACGTGAGAGCTTTTGTCAGCAACTCTGATCTCAGCTCTGCTCCACTTCTCATTTCCCTCAAGCATGTGGAAAATCTAGAACAGCCAGTCTGAGCAGAGATGCAATACACCCCCTCTCCATTTGCATCCTGTTATTAAAGCCACGACGTACCTGGAAAGTCCTACGGAGCGTTTTCGGACCGTGGATGCTGTGACCGATGTCATGTCTCTGCATCTGGCCGTCCAAGTTTCCATGCAGTTCTTGACATGGCAAGGTTACCTAGGTAACCTTGCCAGGTCCAAGGTCATAAGTGAGCAGATTACTAGGAAAACCAAGTGACACCTTTATTCAGGCTTTACAGTTTGACTAAATTCTCCACAGAGAAGCCTTATCTACTCTGAGCCCAGCTGATGTGTTGTTGTGGTGAACCGCAGGTTGTTTGGGGACGAGTCAGACCTTCACTTCTGGACGGTGGCATCCCACTACCTTCAGTTGTTTGCTCAGGCTCGTCAGCTCAGTGTGGCTACAGCGGACGGTCAGGCCCTGAGTGAAGGCACCCCGCCATCACAACAGAACCACCTGGACATTTGCCACGACATCCTGTGTGAGAGCTCGTACTTTCAGGTCAGTAGAAAAAAAGTAGAGGACAAAATGTTTATTGCCTTTTCTTCTCCTTGGCAGACAGAGACAATAGAGACAAACACATGATCGCAGCAGGCGACATTTAAAAATACATTCTCCCAAGAGTCATTCAGACACACTTAGTATCTTCCAGTCAGTCCCACACAAACACACCAACACCCTGTCCCTTGTTATCCACAGTGTCAACAACATGGTCACGCTCACGCAGTACCTTCTATTATTAATGACATTGTGCATCTCCTCTGTTGTCTCACTAAGCCGCTGTCTTCAAGCGACGCAGCTCACACTTTTAAGCCTCAGAGGTCAAACTCATCGTTCACTTCATTCCTCACTACATTTAATCCCCCTGACATTTTCCCTCAATGATTTTAGCCCACACCAGGATACACTCAATTAAATAAAACACCCTGCATTGTTTGTGCCGTATCATTGCTCGGATCAATGCGTCTCGCTGATGACACCAGCGACCCAGCAGCGAGGGACCTTGTAAACAATACCCCGAATCCTCTTTATTTTTTTTCAACTTTAATTATCGACCTCTCTCGCTCCGAAGAGTATTAGAAAAGTTTCTTCCAAAGATGCCTATTGATTGGCCCTTCACTGCTTTGTCTGGCCACATCACTATGCCGCTTGACACAGCACCGCACTGAACAAAGACATCCACCTTCATGTTTTGAGAGTGAATGCAAAGGTTTTGTGTCCAGGCTGGAAATGACTTCTGTGGACTTAACTTTAGAAGAGTAGTTTGTGAAAAAAAAAAAGGCAAGTGTGGAAAGTAATTCTAAAGATTGCCCACTGTGCAAGTGAAGACAGGCATTCCCTAGTTTTTTCTTTTTTTCCTCCCACAAGGCTCTGTCAGTGCACCCGAGGGAGCAGAGGAGAGGAGAGAACGTTTTTCTTCTTTGATGTAACACGATTAGCCAGTTAAGAAAAAATGTCAAGTAGCTTTTAGCTCAGGTTTCAAACTGCCGAATGTAGAGGCATTTCACTGATTTCAGTCACTAGTTGTCCCATGGAAAAGTCTCAAACTTGCTCATAATTTTTTATTTATTTTCGTTGTTTTTCAGGACGTTTTATGATCATGCACCATTCTGTTTTTGTGGAAGTTCTACTCCCCGTTAATGAGGAACCACACAGGGATCGCAAAGTTTGGAGTTTGAAAGAGTCACCCAAACATTCTGCAGCCTCACTCGGCTCCTGTTGTCATAAAGCAGCTTCAGTTGCAGCAGCATGTCTGTAATTACTAATAACCAAGACTCCAATACAGACCACACAACTCTGAAGCTACTAATTTGGTATCTCTGTGAGGATTTATGCCCCTGGCTGTTACACACAGAAGAATTCATCATTATAAAAGGTACAAAAAAGCTTCTGTGGCAGATAAAGATACATAACTGTTTACACGGGCAGACATACACACGGCGTATGCAGCTAGTTCTCTGCTATGTAGTTATCTCCTCCCTCATTATATAATTGTCCCTCTCCAGACTTCTTATAAAACTGATAAGCTCATATATTTTAAAGCATCTATTGCTGTTTTAATGTTTCATGCTCATCCTTTGGTTCAGTGAAAAACGTCTGATCTCTCATCAGGGACTATGAAGTGAAATAACGGGTATAAATCCACCAGTAATGAAAGTCGGTATGGGAGGCTCATGCACCAGAGACACTGTGAAAACTCCTGAATATTTTAAAGACTTTATTATTATATTCTCCATATCTGGGCTTTGTATTCTTATAATTCTTCTCCAAACCTTCTTTGCTCATCATCACTCATAAAATGTCCTTATATAAGCTATGTATGATATGTGTATCAACTGATTTCATAGCTCTCTTTCACACACAAACACAAACACACACACACACACACACACACACACACACACACACACACACACACACACACACACACACACACACACACACACACACACACACACACACACACACACACACACACTCAAAACTACCTTTATCTCTGCTCAACAGAAGTTCCAGTTGGATCGGGTTCACCTGCAGGAGGTGAAGCGCACCAGTTATGAACACACCAAGAAGTGTGCGGACCAGCTCCTCCTGCTGGGTCAGGTAGGTACTACACTACCACTTCACTTTCACTTCAGCCTTATTTCAGACTCATAGGTAAATATCAGTATAGAAATAAAATAGCAAAACACAGAACAAAAAATCTGACTTTTCAACTTTGCATGTGAGGTTGGGTCACAAACACATGGTCTGCATGGCCCAGATCCTAAATGCATCATTATTTGCCGCCCAAAGCTTTTTCATTTTTTGCTTTACTGTAGCTGCACCACAAGTGTGCTGTGTAGAATGAAGCCCAATAGGCTCAAAAATAATTGTTTAAACATCATCTCGACACACTGTGCACACTGTGCATGAGGAAACATGCCAGCATGTTTCCTCATGCACAGTTTCTAGCACTGACGTTTCAAATTGTTGTCACATAAATCATTCCTGATGGTGAGACCCAAATATCTTCCCTTCTTCACTACATTTAGTACCTGGTCTTCCATAAAGAATGAAGGAAAATGTTGCTTCTGATCCACCTTGGTTTTACTAGTCATTTCAACACTCTCTTTAAGGGTTGAATTTAGTATTGTGCTGGACACCATAACTTGAACATACTCTGAGAAGTTGCTGTCAGCCAGCACTGCCCACACACGCCTGTAAGGATTCTACACATATTGTAATGTATCCTCACACATGAATGGATACATTCTTAGTTTCTGTTTTCAGCTGCCACATCTTCAAAAACATAATGTGAAACAAATTGCACGTTCTCTCTCCATCTTCCTTTTTTTGCAGCGTTCAGACTATGTACTTCCCCTTTCTCCTCACACATACACTTCACACTCCTCAGCTGTGTGTATTGGCAGACTTGTAAATAGGTCATACCAATGCCGTGGAGCCTAATGAAGCAGGATGGACAGTAAGTGCTGCCTCTGTCCTCTCCGGCATCTCAGCCTGTGTGGACTGGATTCACTTCTCTCCCCTCTCAATGTCCCCGCTCTCCCTGTAATCACAGGCTGCAATCAGGAGGCTGTTTGTTGGAGGCGCAGTCCTCCTTTAGGGAGACAGGCAGAGGCCAGGCTATGATGACCCCAGCGTACGCTTAAGCCCTCATCTCCCCCAGATGAAAAGACAGATAATAAACAATAATTCCTCCCTGCAATCCTGTCCTGCTTAGCTCACACAGTGATTACCTGGCCGAGCCACTAATGCCGTGTTTCTCTTTGTTACCTCAGTCATCTCTTTGTTTTGCTCTCAGACGGACAGGGCGGTGCAGTTACTACTGGAGACGAGCGCCGACAACTCCAGCTATTACTGTGATTCGCTCAAGGCCTGTCTGGTGACCACCATTACCTCCTCAGGACCCTCACAGTCCACTATCAAACTAGTGGCCACCAACATGATCGCTAATGGCAAGCTAGCAGGTAGTTTTACAGTATATCTGATACTGGTTGACTCTCTCTGCTCCACCGTTATAATGAATGTTACTTGGGCTCTTGCAGCTTCTAAATATCTTTAAATAATGAATCTACCTTTTATGCCTTTGCAGCAATTTTGAACGTGAAGCAAATAACAGTCTCACCAAGGTGTAACTTTCAGTGTATCGAGAAACAACTCGACTTGGGATGATAGGCCATCACTCCTCCGTGTCTCATCTTTGCACATATTCTCCCCTTTTACTGTTTGTCAGAGGGAGTACAGCTGCTGTGTTTGATTGACAAGGCAGCCGACGCTTGCCGCTACTTGCAGACCTACGGGGAGTGGAACCGAGCCGCCTGGCTGGCTAAGGTAACTCAGCACGACGGCTTCCATCAGAGGGAAACATCAGATACTGTGTAATGTTTGGATGTCACTGAGTGTGTGGGTATGTGAAGGGTGGGGCGGTGGGTGCAGATGGTGTCGTGCTGCATATGTGTGTGTTTCAGTTTTCAGTGTTACTTGAAGAAGTTTTAAATAATCTAAATATAGAGGTTAATTACACATAGGAACACGAATGGCACTCAATAGAGCACATAGCTCCGCCAAGGCCCAACCGCCCCATTAAATTCAATCAAGCTGCACACACCTCAAGATATTAGTTCCTTAAATATAGCTGGCCATGAATTTAAGAATTATTTATAAATCATTTCCCTGGAAAGTCAGTAAAAATAACAATAAAAAATGCCTTATCTCGCAATATTAAAAGTGATAAAGAACGAAACATTCCTGGCTCTGCCCCATGATCAAGATCCTTACCAGTATTTACTGGGTTCTTCTCTGACCCCTACCACATCCTCCCACCAACTTTCCTGCTAATCCATCCTGTACTTTTTGTGTAATCTTGCTTAAAATGGTTCAAACATGCAAATCAACCAACAAACAGACAGTAAGTACAAATAGATCTCAGAGTCACAGCCAAGTTATGGACATTCAAAGCTGCCCAACATTACAACAGCTCTTGCGCTGTACATATGAGTTGGTTTGAAAGTGCATGTGTAAAGCAGCTGGAGTTTGAGTTCCTTGCCTGTTGTGTGTGATTCCAGGTGCGTCTCAGTCCAGCAGAGGGCTCAGACGTACTGAAGCGCTGGGCCGAGCACCTGATCTCCCCAGCAGGTCAACCACAAGTCCAAAGCCATCCTGGTGCTGCTGTCACTGGGCTGCTTTTACAAAGTGGGAGAGATGCTCCACAGGTAAGAACCAGGACTGATGCTAATCATGAGCCTACTGCATATATTTATATATATTTAAGAGTTGTGCGTCATCTATGACTAATGTTTCGAAAATGAGAAACACAAAAAGATTCTCTTTCTTTTTAAAACTTTCATCTTTTTCTGAAATGTGTTTAGCCTGTGATTTTTCTGCCTGACCTTCCTCTTCGCTTGCATCCCTCTTCTTTCATCCACAGTCATGAACACTTCATTTTGTTCCTCTTCTTTGCTTCCTGAGTACAGTGAAGGACACTCGGCTGTATATGAAATAGTGTGACCTTATATCTTTTACCTCAGCATGGCTCTGCTGTTGGTCGGCCCATTCTCCTTGACAGCTTGTCTTCCGAGTTTCCTCCAGCAGCACAAAAGCTCTCACAGAGAATTAAAGAGGCCTCGTGATAACTGGCTTGATGGGTGCTTCAGGATCAAAGACATCATTGCAGAGATGATGCTGGTTTCTGACAATAGTTCTCACATCCTCATCTACCTGCCTGTCTTTCTCTTTCTTTCTCCTTCCATCTCCCGAGCAGCATGAGGCACTTTGACCGCGCCGCCCTCTTTATTGAAGCCTGTCTGAAGTCCGGGGTGATGGAGGCCAATGACTCTTCCAATATCCTTTTTGAAAACCCCTGACTGTACTCAGAGCAGCTTCTGACCAGCGTTAGCTCGGCTGCTAACTCTCTGCTACAGACGTGCATTGGATAGCGGAGAGCTTTTATCACAATGAAGGTCAACTTAGATGCTCCATGGAGCACATGGAGCTACGTTTCCCATCTTCCCAATAGCTCATATCCCTTTATTGTCACAGAGTGAGAGAGAACATTTAGATCCTGCACTTTGAAGACGTATCACACCTGACCAATGATATAAGGTTATAAGAAACCAGCCAGCACAGTACCTGCTGGTCAGTCTGTTGTTTCTGGTTATAATCTGAGTTGTGAATATGTTTATATTTACACCTAAAATGAAATTACACGGTCCTCACACTGTGATATAATGGTGATTATCTTCTCAACAAAGAAATGACCTTTACGGTCATATAGTTGCTATAGCTACTGTATGTGCACTGAAGACCCCTTTAGGCTTGTTCACTGGTCAGAACTGGCTTGTAGCCTCTTAATAACATCTGATTTACAGAGACCAGAACAGAAGTGTGTTAAAGGCCAGCCTCCCCTGCAGGAGCAGAGCTTTTCCAACAGGGATTTATCAATTCATTTTCTTTACCATTGTAATTAGCACAAACACAGTGAACACAGGCTGAATACACTGTTCCTATATTATGCATAATATTGAGAAGTGTTTCTCGTGTTTAGCGAACCCTCACTGCTGTAACTTCTGATCTTAGAGAGGTCTGCTTGACAACAGTAACAAGTTCTCCTTAACCACCATTTGCACATAAACTCATCGAGGCTGCATTTTTGGACTATGCCCGGCTGCTACGCTCGCTGGGCCTGCGGGAGGGTGCTGCCCTGTGGGCGTCACGGGCCGGCAGTGCAGGGGAACAGCTGATGGAGGAGCTGTTCCAGGGAGAGGGAGGTGTTCCAGAAACCATTCTTGGCGGAGAAGAAGTCAAGCTGGGCCAGGAGAGCGCTGAGTGACCTCAAGGACGGGCGGTTTGGGAGATCACGGACGGCGTGCACATTATTGCAGACCAAGTGTCCGCCATTCATTCTAACTTCAGCAACTTAACATTTGTGAATGAACTTTGTGTCAGCATCCAAGGGAATCATGATCATCATCTCCACACCAGGAGAAGGAAGAGCTGTGCAGAGTTTCCTCCATGTGAAGTTGTCCGTTGTCTGTGACTTTTCTGAGTTTCTTAACGTTTGGTATGAACAGTGTGTGTTTAATTGCATATATGTGATGCATGTAACAGCCCTAAAGGAAACGCCCTTCTTTCCTGATTCCCCCCAACAAGCGGAGTTATACACATTGTTTTTATTCACCTTGATATCGGTGTGTGATTTCGTTGGTTAATTAATTGAACTAGATTCATTTTTAAATGGTTAAACTTTCTTTTTTGTGCCTGTATTGATCATTTCAAAGTACTGTTACAGCTCTGCAGGTTCAATTAGCCTTTTTGCTGCTGAAATTAAATATTAAATATGCACTCCCCCAAAACTACTGTGACTGAATTGCAAATTGCAATTTCATTTTGCGAAAAAACCAAGTGTAATTGAATCTTTATAAGAGGCATAAACAGACACATAACAGAGTGGATGTTTTCTCTCCAGCAGGTGGTGGTTTATAAGTAACTGACCAAAGCCCTGCAGATGGGAAGATAGTGAAATTACTGAGCCAGGCTGCCCTGCGCTCATTACGCATTTATTAAAATATTATCTCCCGGCACACCGAGGGGAGAAGAATCTGACCGCTGCCACCTAAGAGATACCATTTAATTAGCTTGTGTAGAGTTCAGCTCAGTTAAATAGATGCTGATTGTTCATTAATCCAAATTGAGTTTTTCTGTGTGTTACAAGACGAGCGGTCATAACGCGCTGTAACTCATTTGACCTCTGACGGATCGTTTATACACAAACAATACGAAGTGCTGCTCCCACTGTCGCTCGTCACAATCACAAAACCTGACGCACAACAGTAAGTAGTTTGGACTCGTGACTCCTGCTCTGCTTTTAATTCACACTGTAAATTCTACATCTAGTGATCTTTAAAATCATCTGTATGACAATGCAACGACTTTAGTGATTGTGTGTTTCTTTTTTATTTTTAAATTGCCTTGTAACATGTTAAGTTGTCCTGAAGTGAGACACTAACTCCATCCACAGGGACTTTTCGTGCTTTATTGTGTTTCATAAACACGTGCTGTTTCTCTTCTGTGTTGCATTTTTACCCCAGGCACTGTCACTATGGCAACCCAGGCTTATTTTCATGGTGGGGGGGGGGGGGTATATATGCTGTTCCTGTAGATCCATTTCACACAGCCCCACTAACGCACTATAGGATCACATCGAGTCAGCCTAGGGTCACCTGGAGTTTAGCTGGTGCTGTGTCTCTTTTCCCAGTAATGCAGTATTGTGGAAGCAGCGTGTACTCTACGTTAGGATTAACACGTGCTGCTTGTCTTTGTACTAAAAACGAACTTGACAAAATGATGCTGTTCAGCGTGTAGACGGGTGAGAAGACATTCCTCAAACAGTATGTTTTGTAAGAACAAGTCATTGTATTGTTAAAGGCTGTTTTCATTGTTCTTTGTTCATTGTTTACACAGTGATCCTGATGCTTTAAGCTATATAAATATTACAAGAGAAGAAAAGATATATGTATATATATATGGATGGCAATAAAATCAATATAATTAACCTGAAGTTTTCAGTGCGTTTGCTGTCTGAGGATGTGGACACAAGGGGGCGCTGTTCAACCTCAGTAGCAGGCAAATTGGCTGCCTGCTCTTTGCTGTTTAATGGCTGTCACGAAGAAAAGACATGTTTCATCAAGTGTTCTATGCAATTATCCTCTTTTAATTTCAATGCAGGTAGATTGAATTTGAATGTGCATTCATTCATCAAAGTGTCCTGAAAGTGAATTAGCTCCTGCATGAGCTGCTTCCGCAATTAATTACTTCTTTTCTGGCTCAGGAGGAGGGCCAACAGCTGGCTTCAGCCCGCTGCCCAGGTCCAACCGTTTTCACCCTTTTCTTTGCCTCAGATTTATTCATCGTCGTGTATTCTGTTTCTCCTCTCACCGAGAAGAAAAACAGTCTGAAACAGAAGGCCGCACAAATGACTTGGTTGTGTTCCTTTAATGGCTTAATGAATAACTGCCAGGGGCGCCGATCCAGCCGTTATGTTGGTCATCAGTATGCAGGGCCTCGCTGCAACATTTCTCCTCTGTCCCTCTGCTTATACAGGCTACCACCCAGCTCGCCAAATGGCTCTGATAACAGCTCCCATCCAGACACCCTCACATGCCACTTCCCTTTCCCCCCTTATATGTGCTTTATCCCTCCTTTTTTTTTTATTCTATCCTTCCTTGCTTTTCTTCCACTTAAAGAAAGCAGGCGGACGTCGTGCCAACTCGTGTTCTCGCTGCGCCCAACCTCCACTAATTTCCTGGAAGACTTGTTTCCATCTGCTACTTGGCTTTCGCCTCTCGGTAGCCCTTCCTGAAATAAGACTCAAAGCCGAGTCAGAAACACAAGATTAAGTGTGTTTGGATCCAGAGCAGCGAGGAGCACTTATGTTCACTTAGCAGATGGAAATCGCTGGCCCTCGCCGCTTCACGCTACATATGGCGAGAATTAACAGCCGGCTGCAAATGAATCGTACTCTGTAGTTTCTGTCACGCATTCTCAATCAGATGTATAAGCAGGCGATACCTGGAGCAAAGTGGAGGCAGAGCCACCTCTGCACAGTCTGTGTGGTGCAGACAGTGAAGTACAGCAGGTCATCCAGTTCCCATGAGCCTGTTCTCTGGGGCTGCTGACAGACAGCGTTATCCAGGATGGGCAGGTCCCGGCCTGCTCGCACAACTGAAAACCCACTGTCTGTTACCCCACTTGGTTTTCCCTCGTCTCTCTGAAGGTTACCACCGAGTTCATCCCTCATTATCTCTGTAATTATCCCATCTTCCATTGTTTTCCCGACACGTGCCCGAGACATTGTAGAGCATTCTTCAGGCAACTCACACCCCAGGTAGTGGAATTATTTTTGGGCTGAGTGTGTGCTGCGCTCATGAGGGTAATTATGTGTCTAGGTATTCTGATTGTTGTTTCACTCTTGTCCTTTTGACCTGAGTTGAAAACACAGTGAAACAACATTCAATTTACATGTTTATTTTTGTACTGACCTGAATCCAACTCCCATGTTTCTCATCCTTAAAGCCAAATAGTCCATCTTCTCCTCCTCACTCTAATTATGGCTCACTTTCTTCTCTGTTATCACCAGTTTCTTACCCCACGGGGGAACCTGATCTCCACGTGTAAAGGTCATATCCGTTTCTCTCACTCGATCACCGTCACCCCTGCATCACCTCCCGCTGCCCACATGTGGGGGTATCGCCTGGCTGTGGAAGGAACCCACAGGCCTGATACCATCTGATATCTGCTGCCACTCATCAGATTGATGAGAAGTGACTTCCCTCCCTCCTTCCTGCCCCTGCTATTTGTCGAGCTCCCTCTTCCCCCCTGACGTCTGCAGGCTCTGGTTGGCTGCCGGGGCAGTGCCAGGGGCCCCTGCTCGGGGGGGCCTCAGGTGATGTTTATGTTGAAGGTATTCAGGCCCCTACCTTTATCAGATTCCATTTAGATGGATGTCACAATGTTCAACAGACCATGGCCTCACCTCACCACAATGCCACACTGCTTCTGAGAAAGACAGGAGCAAGAGAGTAAAGCGGGGATGAGGGGCTACACCGGGGGGGGGGGGGGGACAACAACAGGATCTCTGGAACTTTACCATGCGATGACAAACTCTTATCGAGCCCCGGTAATGACTTGAGGACAGGGTAATGTTTTCAAAAGCTCCCTGCTAGCTCTAAAACAATTCTTTTGTTGCCTCCACGCGTGCATGTTGCGAGCAGGGCAGCTATTTACAGAAGCAGAGAGGAATCAATGAGCGTATTGTGTCAGGAGCACCGAGCGGCCTCTGTTACAGCGTGGTGCGCTGCTCGCTACACAATTCTACACCACTAATCCCCTGAGAATGATCACTGTTGTGTGTGTGTGAGAAGGAGACAAATGATTTGCAAAGAAGGTTACGACTCGCTCAGATGGCGGGGAGAAATTTCCACACCCGTGAGCGGGAGGTTTATCTCATGATATTATTAATAGGAAATCCACTCTGCTATGTCAACAAGCCAGAAAGGCATGGTTGAAAGATCTCTTTCCAAACTGTTGTTGACGAAGCTTAAACCACATCCAGACCCTCTTGTGTCTGCATGTGTTGTAACGTGTAAACAACAAATAGACTCAGCAGAGAGGTCCCATTAAGGGCTGGGGGGTGAATTCACAGCAGCTCAACAGTAATGTTACAAAAGGCGACTGGAGCTAATGATCAAATACCAAATCAAATGTTAGGAATTAGAAAAGGTGTCAGGCCTGCAGACACAAAAGGGACCCAGGGGGACCCAGAAATCCAAGCTATGGCTGCAGTCGATCCCCAAATGTGTGTGTTATTGTGTGTCAGTGACGGGCCATGAGGTAATAGAGATGTCACAGATGCCCGCGTTACAGCGAGGCCATCCCCGGGCTAATTGCCACTGTCCTTTGGGAGATTAGAACAGGGGAAGGCAGGGATGATTATGAAGGAAATGGCCTCTTATAAGCCGCTGTACGCTCGGCCAGCCGGGCCCAGGGCTGCACAGACGACGGTGTTGCCTTTCATCGGAGGACAGTGGGAGCCAGGAAAGGATGTAAGGGATACCTGTTCTGCAGCTGACCCATTTCCTGTATTGTTGTGTATATGTCCAAGTGTGTGTGTGTGTGTGTGTGTTTATCTGAAGGTGTGTATGCCCCTGTGCAGCCATGAATATGTGCTCGTTGCTTAAATGTACAGAACGATCCCACTATAACTGCCTCGGCCTCTTTCCTGTGAGCGCAGAGAGACTTGTCCCGCTGTGTGGGACTCTCTCTGAGCTGCGTGTTTTCAGTTTCTAGTCAAGCGGAGTATGTGTGCTTCCTCTCCGCCGTACTCCGACCGGACACACTGGGCCTGTGTGTGAGAGTGGGCCTGTTGGGGGGGGACACTGGAGGATCAGGAGCAGTGGGCTGTTATGCTGTGGCCCGTGCAAGCCCACACTCCTGGGGATAACCACGTGCTATGCTGCCAAAAGCCAACCAGGTCCAGGCTCAGGCCTTCTCCAGTGGTTTTTAAAAAGGAAAACATCCGCTGCACTGTTAAGTCGAGAAGGCAATTCATCATAGAAGAGTCATATTTACAGTGTGGGGTACAAAGCCACGAGCTTTGTTTTACGGCTGCGACTCTCGACTGTGTTTAGCTGAGACTGGCTCTGTGTCCCACTTGTGTTCTACGAATTCTAACCATGTCCCGAGTTTATAGCCGGATGCATTCTGAGTAAAGGAATGACAAAAGGAGGTTTGGGTTTCTTATGTCCCACATTGAACGATACCATGGAAACAGAGTTGTTGTTTTCAGCTGCTTCATGTAACAGACGGGTCAGTTTCAGTAACAGTTTCAAACACCTGTAAAAGCAGTAAATCCTTTTCAATTCACATTTACCCGCTAATTTACGAAGATGTTTGTAAATGATCAGATTGGCAGTGTATTAAAAATTGTAGTTTGATAATAATAATACAACATAAATAACAGTAAATAAGTCTTTGCAATAATAATATGTGTCAATGCGAAACGTTATTACACTATTATTACATACTGTATACAATACTGTACTTTGCATTAGTACAGGACTCAGGTTTACTCTGATTCCACTGGGGGGCAGCAGAGGTCTGGGAAACGTGGTGAAGCTTCCTGCTGCAGCTGCTCGCCACCTCTTCATGAAGAACTCAGAGCATTAGGATCCACCTCTACTGTCTATAGATGAATGAGAACAGTTACTACTGCAGGCACAACTAATCTAGATGACAAAATATATGATAATATATTTAATATGTTTCTTTTCTTATTTATCAACAACAAAAATCACATCATCATCCTGATAAACAAGAAATGCTGCATGTATTTCATTAAACTGTTGCTTTATTCATCTTATTGATGTAGTCACAACACACGACTTCACTCTCCCACAGGAGTCCTAACTAGGCCGCACAATCTTTGTCTGAATCCAATTGAAAAGAATCACATTCCACTGTGTCTGCTGCGTGCTTCTTGTTAGCCGAGGTGTGTGTGTGTGTGTGTGTGTGTGTTACTGGGTCACATAGCGAGAGCCAAACAGAAATTGCAGGTCCATTTCATAACAGCACACTGTGTGTTTGTGTGTGACGGCGCCGTGTTCCCTCTATCGCTGAGATGATCTGACACCAGCAGCACCACTACTACTGTGTGATGCGGCCTAATCTGGGAATCAGCATAGCACCTATTTCTTATAACCACTGCTCACACATCTGTGGGCATGATGTGTGTTTGAGTGTGTGTGTGTGTGTGTGCATGTGCGTGTGTGCAGGGAAAGCTCCTCTCAGGTATGCCAGGTTTCCACTTGTGATAAGTTTTGGGAGGTCACTGCTCACTGACACTTCTACTCGAGCTCTCTGAGGAGTGATATTTGATGCTGGAACATTGCAAAAAGACACAAGACAGAAATACATCAGACAGGGAGAAGCGAGAGAGAGATTGGACAGAGGGATTGAAAGGTTAAAGTGATGAGGAGACAGAGAGGAGGAGGAAAGCCGGATGACAGGAGAAGTGGAGGGAACAGTGGATGAGGGAGGGGCAGGGTGCTGACAGTGTTGTGTTGGAGTTATGTAGATGTAATCCCCTCTGATGGGCAGGTCAAGCTGCTGAACACAGAGCCACTGCCCAGCCCGTGAGCGCACACATGCAGGCGCATTTTCACCAACACAAGCATGTGCGAGAGGCATGCTGTGTGCGTCTGTGCAGGTCCAGTGTGCATGTGTGTCAGTTGAGCCCCTTGTTGCAATCTGGCGAGCCTCGTGAAAGTGGGGAGGGGGGGGGGGACAAAGGGTAGATTTTCTCCTCAAGCAGCAAGGCCCGGGCCGCAGAGGAAAGAGAGATGGATCTTCACCAAATGCCACCGTGGGTGAACTAATGCCTGCTTTGTTCACCACGGTAATTCTATTATGGTAATGGAGGAGGAATCCCAGCTTTCTTCTCCTCCTTGCTCCATCCCAGTTCGATGCCTTCTCTCCCCCTCACAACCACCCCCCCAGCTAGAGAGCTTCCGGCACAAAAACACAACAGTTAAATGGCCCCGAGAGGCCCCTGAAAGATTAGATGAGAAGTCCTACTGCAACATTTACTGAGTGGTGAAATAAGCTCTTTTTTTATTCTCTGTCACTGATGTTTATCTGTGTCCAAGGCAGTTAAAATCCTGACAGACTTATTCGTTACATTTATCAGTTGGTGATTATTTGTATCATAATAATGATGTTCTGCCTGATTAAGATAAACAAAAAGTAGAGTGAGCGATTTTCAAAGATCTGGAAATCCTCCATGACACTGAAATGCCCCTCCTCCTGTCAAACGTCTTAAAAAATCAAATTATCAAAACTAGTCACTTACTAACAATACTAACAGTAAATGTGACAATTCAACAAGAACACGATGTGCTTCAATAAGGAACAATTAAACAAATATATTCAATTATTTGTAGCTTTGAATCAAAGCTACAGAGCCAACAGTAAACAAGGAATGACTCCAATGTGCACTTTACTTAATCATGAATTGTGCATAGATGTTGGATCTATAATTGGCCCCTAATGGCCCCTGATTTAGATCAATGCTAGATCCTCCACTGACTGGTCTGCCATGCACAGTGCCATGCTGGGAGGAGGGTTAGTGTGAATGTCAGGCTGGACTCTACATATCCAGTAATGTTCACTCCAGTGGGACCAGCCTCACTCTTCTTTGGACAACACTCCAGCACTTCTCCCAGCAGGCCCCTGAGACCCTACTCCCTCCAGCCTGGGAACAACCCCAACTAGTAGTCCCCTTAAAAATGTTTTTGGTTGTGCACTGTGAGTTGCTATGAATTACAAGTTGGGACGTATGGAAGGAAAACCATGGCAGTGATAAATCTAAAATAATGAAACAAGGCTCTAAGTGGAACCAGGAGGGCTCTGCTGACCCAAACTCGGGGTAACATGATAGGCCTGCGGAGTTGCTGGAGGCAGGACTGCTAACCCAGCTGGACCTGCGGGTACCTAACCTCAGCACAATGTGGATCTCATTGGAGCCCTGGGAGACCAGCGGCAGGTCACATTCCTGGCCTTCAGGCTGACCCTGGGAAAGATGGAGCTACAGTGGTACAGGTCAAGGTGTTGCTGCAAATTAAAGTCTTGATGCGGCCCGTGCCATGTCATCTCTTTGTTTTCCTTTTCCAGACTCTTATGAAGAGTTGTGGACCTGTGAGTGTTTGAGTGAGGGGAAGGAGCAGTTCAGCTAACTAACGACAGGCTGTTTAGCTTTGAACTATGATAAGTTATTGCTCCAGACAGGATGAATTAATTACCTAACTAATACAAATGTCCTGTTGCCTTCATGTTCTCCTGTCTGTCCAACTATTCATATACAGTACATGTGTACAGATACCGTAACTCAGGACTGCCCTGCTGTAATCTCCTGGGTGTGTCACGGCTCTGAGTGTATTCTGAGGCTGGTGTGTGTGAGGGGGCCTCACTACTGTGCAGCCATAAAGGGCAGCCTGTGCACATGAGCGATGGAGCCCCGCGCCCCGACTGAGGCAGAGTTGCTTTTTCACTCTGAAGGCGATATAAATTCCCAGCCGGTAATATAACATGTTTGGGTTGGTTGCCGTGTGCGTATGTGTGTGTTTGAGAGAAAAAAGCTAGAGCAGGGCAGAGAATGAATGGCTCTGTCACAGAGAGGCCAGCTAATAAAGTGGGTGGTTGAATTGGTGTGTATGTGGGGGGGGGGGTTGTTGAAGAAAGAGAATGCTTCTCGTATTTCGCCCCATCGCCGTGGGTTGTCATCAAGGGTGAATTAGTTTTTATGCAGAGGCGAACGCAGCCAATAAAGCTCCGACCACTGGTCAGGTCCTTTCCAACCCCCACCCACGGCCACCACCACCACCACCACCACCCCCACCGCCTGCGAGTGGAAATTGCATTGGCCACGGTTTAAGAGACGCACGCGGCTCGAGTTTCAGCGCTTTTGAAGTTTTCATCGTCAATAAATTGCTAGATCAAGCAGATTAGTTAAGTGTATTTTGGCTCCTTTTCACAGCTGGTCAATCTTTTTTTCTCCGTGTGTGTGTGTGTGTGTGTGTGTGTGAGTGTAAACACAAAGATGTGGTTGTTCTTGGACTCCACTTTTACTTTCTCCTCTATGTGCTGTCTGATCGAACAAACAAAAGCTAATTGCTCAGAAATTAAAGTTTAGAAACAGTGGAACATTTGTTCTTTCTGTATTTTTCTCAACATTGGGGTAGCGTCCATCGAACTGGAACTTTTAGTATTATGAACTGTTTCCCTTCTTCTCTGAGCTTGCAGAGTTTTCAGTCTTTGTTTGCGCTGCGGGGAGAGTGTTGCAACAGAAACTGTATGAATCTGTATTTTATCTTGAGATGCAATAATCCCAACATTTTTCACAGCAGGTCTGAGAGATGTGTCATCAGATGGATGAGCCTTTAAGCTACTGTTAAAATCCACGAATACAAATCTCTACAAGCACAATATATCACTCTCCGATGGGGTTCACTTGACTGATATCAATTTTCGACCCTGTCCAACGCTGACAGCCGCATTCACACATACTCAGTCCGTTCTTCATCGGGCGAACAGCCTCGCTTTATTCAAACCAGGGTAACAGCTCAATCCCTCCAGCTCAACTCCTTTCCCAGTTCCTTTTGGGGGGGGGGGCGGCTGAAGGAGGAGGAATAAAGGAGGTGGGTGTTTGGGCTGATAACCCCTCTCCATCACCCTGACAGTGGGAAAACATCAGTTCTGCAGCAGGGCCTCTGGATACAGCCGCAGCCCAACGGACTGCATGGTCACCCCCAGCGAGGACCCGGAGGACGAGGACGAGGAGGAGGAGGAGGGAGATGGAGAGCATGTGAAGGAGGGTAACAAGCAAGAGGAGGTGTGGTGGCGTTGGGCTGGATAAAGAGTGAGAGTGAATGATGGAGGCCGAGCTGAGAGGTGGCGTTATCTGCTTGGTCGTATGTTTGACAGACTCTTTCTTTCTCCCACAATCACTCACCCTGTCATGTGATATCAGTTTCGCTCGCTGTGGCGCCAACTTGTTATCAGGCCCACAGAGGCCAAAAGGTTTGTGGGCATTGGAGTTATCATAAATGTGCATTACTACATACCTACTGTATGACTGCACTGAGCTCCGCAGATAAGGTTAGGCCATATGCTGACGTCTTTTTGATGTAGTTCAGCTTTCCGCCCACTGTTGACAGACATAGCGAATACAGAGGGAATGGATGCCTGCAAAATGAAGGAACTTAGTTGCAGATACACACATGCAGTTACTCCTATATATGGGATGTGCTAACAGGGAAAGGGTGGACTCCCGCCGAGCCCGCCGTTGCACAAATAAACATCAGTCCAGATCCATAAACGTGTGGAGAAACACCATCTGTCACCATCCTGCATCACCCCCATCAGAGGAGGAGGAGGAGGAGGAGGAGGCAGAGAGGATGGATGGTAGTGTGAGCCTTAATGGAACCCAGGCAGTCACGTGGTAGATAACAAATTTCACAACAGGGAGTGAGGGAATACCATAATGTGAAGCAGCCATCGGAGGGGTGGGGGCGCAGTGGCGTGCAGCTGCACTGACCACTACAGCCCCGGCATTGCTCTCGCAGCCACTGCCGCTTGCCCCGGCTCTGCAGCTGCAAAACTGAGAGAAGTGTCTGAAGGGGGGAAATCTGTAGGAGGCTTTATCTCAGCGTGTTGCAGCACGATCTGCCCCCACAGTGTCTACCTGCCCATTAATTCTACTGTATGCTTCAGATGGGTACTTGCTCCCAGCCATAGTAACGCAATGTATTGGTAAAACATTTATAGCCACCCCAAAGCAGGATACAAGTGGCACATCACTTACTGCTGCAGACTGCTGTCAGCACAATTCATGCTGGGACAGGTTCACTCAGCCAACATGGTGCAACATAATTGTGGGAATGCTGGGTTTACATAAGGGATTGAGCAAGGCTTCTGAACAGGGGAAGCTCTTGTTCAAATAGACTGATCACATTTTGCTTCACAATACCAATAAAAGCACTTCTCACAGATGCTTCTCTGGCTTTGACACTTCACTGGATGAGGAAAGAATTAACTATAAACTAATAGAAATGTGCTTTTTATATGTTGTTTTTTTTCATTGCAATCGTGTTTTCATTGCAGTAAATGTATCATATTAATTTCTTGGAAACATTTCAAAGTGACAGTGTTCCCCAAAACAATGCAATACTTTGCTCCAGTTACAGTACAAAATAAGCCTAAAAAAACACGCTCCTCCATCCTGGAAGCCAGCTCTCAGAAATGCATGTCTAATCTGTTTCCATGTAAATTTTGACAAATGAACAGAGACACGAGGGTTTAAGGAGTCTTAGCGTCTATAGACTCCACAGCTGGTCGGGCTTGTTTGCAGATGTAGCAATGCAGACTCCTCGGCCTCCTCTGTATGTTCGTGAGGTGCACGGCTGAAATGTCGCAAGAGGAGTGGGAATGGATTGAGCTCCGTTTTCAGATCATTCTTTCACGTTGCAATCCATGCGTATTCCTCATTGCGTAAAAGTACAGGCTGTTCATGAAAGCTAATGTAAATACATCCATGGCGGGGGATGCTAATGGCGACTGCTGGCAGGGAGTTCTGAGAGCCAGATAAACACGGGGGAAGACGGGGAGACCGGACGAACGTGGCAGCCCCAGGCGTGACCACGTCCTCTGGGTACAGACGGACCATCACCAGCTCGTGTTTGTTGGTGTCTAATGCTTTGTGCCATTTGAAATCCCCTTTGTGTCAAGCCAGCGCTGACACACAAAGATTGATGTACCTTTGCACTCGCGTACCCCCCCCCCACCAGCCTCCCTCCCTTAAACATGTTTTGTTAGAGGTAAACCAGTGAGCATGTGTGTTTTTGAAACCCACACCAGTGAGAAAGGACAGGCCGATGTGTTCCAACTTTGGATAAATATTTAATAATCCAAAGCCAGGCCACACCAAACGCATGGTGAAAGATCAGACTGGAACAGAAAACGCACGCAAAGTCCAAACGAGGGGGAAAAAATATATAAATTTGTTTTATTAAAGTCATGATTTTTTTTTTTTCCTCCTCAATTTGTTTCTTTTGTCTGGATTCGTCAGTTGTCAGCTTCAAAGCCTTGGCACCGCAGCCGACCACTTGGAGAACAAAAGAGGCTCTGCGTGTTGTCATTGTGAGAGTTCGCTGCCCAGCTCTGGTGTTTGTGGAGACATTGTTTTATGAGGGGGTCTGCTCATGAGCATATTTTCTCTCTGGGTTCGGGCCATTCTCTCTGGATCTTGATCCTCTCCTCAGCTCTCTCTGCTTCTGTTTGCTTTCTCCTGGCTCGCCCCATTTCCTCACGTCATGGCCCAGTGATGCTCTTACATGTGACACACACACACACACACACACACCGTCCCTCCTTTTAACTTGATTCTCAGGAGTGTGTTTGTTATCGTTCACCAACCTTCCAAACAGGAGGACATGATCCTCTCTGTGAACCTGTGTGTAATCACTGTGTAAATAAAGACAGACAAAGGTCCGTGTGGAGCTTTTTCACAGTCATTTAAAAGTGTCCGTTTTCTGTGAACAGATGTAAAATCATGCACATACAGAATCAAAATAGTTCATACCGCACCCATGAACGGCCTCCACCACCACCTATATCGTTTCCAAATGCTTGACTGCAAGTGTGAGCACATGCATGTTGCAGCATCCATACCAGCTCATGGAGGTGGGGGTCCTTACTTCTTCTCTCTTGGTGTCTGTGTGCGTTTGCTTCGCTCTGTCTGTCAGAGCTTCAGAATCGGGGGTCAGCACATGCTTTTAATCAGACAATCTCCAGCTTTGCCAGACGACCCTTCACTGTTCCCTCCTCCTCTCCTCTCCTCTCCTCTCTCCTTCTTTCTCTCTCCTCCCCTCCCTCTGTATCAGATCCATTTTCTCTCACTGCCGCAGAGGGAGGAAAGGGCTCAGTGGCTCCATCCTGTGGTAGATGTAGATCACACATGCTGTAGAGCCTCAAACGCTTCTTCTGGTGGCGGGACGTAACCAAGCACATTTATTCTCACTGCAGTTCAGAGGGAGATGATGTTGCTTTTTATTCCACAGCAACAGCGATGTAACAAAGACCTGTTAAAAAATGAAAACCAGTGGTTTCCACTCCCCTGGTTCGTAACCCTTCACAAAGCAGCAGTTACTGCCACATTTCAGATGTTTATGATTTGTAACCAGTTCCACCAAAGAGTGATTCCCCCTCTGAACCTCTCACATGGTTTCGGTCAAACTCTCCAAATCTAGAGAATATTCCATAAAATGAAAACAGATTGAATTACAGGACTTTGCCCATGTTTTTCCTGACTAACTATCACATAGAGAAGAATAAATCAGTTCCATTTTGACCAGCAGATTTAGTGCTTTTACTTTTAATGCTTTAAGAACATTTGGATAATAACAGGCCTGTATTTATACAGTGTTTTTTCTAGTCCAAGCACTTAACAGTACAGTTCTGCCATCCACCCACACACACACACATTAATACAGTGCATTCATGATAGTGTCTCTATCACACATCACTCACACACTGTCGGCACAGACATTAGTATTTTGCACTCCGGTCATGAGAAATGGAGGAGCAAGGGATCAAACCACCGACCCTCTGTTTAGTGGACGACCCGTTTAACTCTCTTAGCCGCAGCCTTATTCAACTGTGGTGTTAGCACTTTCACTTATATAAAATATCTTAGCATATCTTCCACAGTTATGGGTATCTTGCAATGATTTGTCTCTTCTTTGTTTCTTTGTTTCTTTGTTTCTTTGTCTAATGTGGCACAGAGCAAGTCCCAAAGTGCTTCACAAAAGTACAGCTGTTAGAATTAAACAAGAATCAGACAAAAGGCATTAGCACACATAAAAAAAGAACAGCAGGAAAAGTCCAGTTTGACAATGAACAATTAGTGTTTTGAAGGCGTCCACAGAGACCACAGGTCTTGTGTAAGTAAGAAGGGTTTTATTCCATATTGTTTGGAGCCATGGCCTCAAATTGACATTTTCCAAATATCTTGCTTTACTGTCTCGCCTGCTTGTCCTATTTTACTGTCTTGTTGTGTCTCAGGTGAGGATAAGTGACAGTTGGAGTGACAGGCTCATTAGGGCTTCATTACATGGCTGGGGGACAGGGGGAGGAGAGACAGGCTGGCTGGACGACCCCGGCAGGGCCCAGGGCTTCTCCATGCTGCAGGTTCTCCATGCTGCGAGAGCACACCTGGGCCAGGTGAGGGTTTACCGTGGAGAAGGGCAGAGGGGGGCAGAGCCCAGGAGGTAACCCTAAGGCTCTGGTTCATACTCGCTAAACACATAACATGCATGTTGACATGCATGTACGTATCTACAGTACACGCACACACGCCATCTGCCGAGGGTATTAAAACAAGTTTAGACTTTTCAGCACGTCTTCTCAACTAGAAGAAAACAGAGAAAAGCGTGAAATCACTTTTTTAAGCTTGAATAATGAGCATCAAGACAGGACACAGGTTGTGACATGAGCTCCTCACATTTGATGTTTCAGGCTGCTCCTCCTCGAGCCGCACCGCCCCTCCGAAATCCTGTCAATCGTGGAGAAGCCAGAGGTGATTATTACTCTGTCACCGGATTCGAAGTTAAACACCTAACAACAAACGTCAGTCAGTGGTTTGTTTTCTTGGGGGAATGACTGAGAAATGTATCTGGAGCCGCGGTGATTAGGGCGTTCAGAAACCATTAAGTAGTTAAATTAAGTGGTTCAATGGAAACCAGGTTTCTTGTTGTTTCTGCAACCTTTGTGGACAGAATCAGGTAACAACTCTGAGCCGGGTAAAGACCTCAGCCATAGTGTTTACACAACTCTGGGTTTGACGTATTATATTTGTGGAATTTAGTTCACCAATGAAATTAAAGTAAGGTTGTTTCAGCCACTTTAACCTGCTATTAACATATTTTCCACTGGTTGCAGTTTAAAGGTCTGTAAAATAATGTGTCAGGCTGAGGACAAAAAAAAGTGCCTCTCTATGGTGCTGCTGTCCACTGCAACGTGTAGACAGTACTTCAGCCACAGTGCAACAAAGTACTGATGGCGACTGTGTTTTGTGTCCAGAATCCTGGGAACTTTCCGTGCGCAGGTTTCAGCACCTGCCCCACACTCCTTGCACTTCCTCGGTGTGATAGAGGAGCCAGGTTGAGTCTGGAGGGACCTTATCGAAACAGGCTGCACCCAGAAATCTGTGCCAGTGAAATATATCTTAATGAAGGAAATGTGGCTTCACTGGGAGGCACAGCAGCCACAAGTATGCAAGACTGCACAGTTAAATGTAGTGTGAGTGAGTGGATGAGGTTGGAATGGGAGAGGGGGCATAAAATGTGTGTTAATGTTAAACGTGTGTGTGTGTGTGTGTGTGTGTGTGTGTGTGTGTGTGTGTGTGTGTGTGTGTGTGTGTGTCTGTTCCTCTGCACTTACTTACTTTCCAGAAGATGTTTAGGCTAAAGCCATTTTTTCCCATTAAGCTCAGAGGAACATTAAAAAAATTGTGTATACATAAAAATCATTTGACTTACTTACATATTGTGAGTGTAACTTTTCTGAGGTCTGTTGCATCACCTGCTGTGTTAGATAATCCATAAAGGGATATGTGTGGCAGATTTGCATAAAATTGTAAATAAGCTAGTGATCAGTTCACTGGAGGTTTCACCCATAAACCCCCAAATGTTCACATGACAGCATTTTCCCATCGTTTTGGTTCTAATTATTTGATGCAATAAAAACAGCTGAGACTGACTTGCGATTGGTTGAGCGGGGACCTCACATCCCCCGATCGCTACTGCCCAGACTCTGACTCTGAATATACAACGTGCCAGCATTTGTATCTGAGATATTTGAACTTCATTTCTGGATAGTCGGGGGAAGTGAGATGAGTTATCCAACCTAATGTTCAGTCTATGATCATACATCATGTGTTTACTGACTATCAAATTATATGTAGTAAGTAGTGAGGATTAGACTTGAAATGGCCTACGGAAAATAATTGGTACATTTACAGATGTACACAGCTGCTTATATAAACATGTTAAACAGGCCAGACGCTAATGCTTTAACTATTATGTATGCATATGTATGTATGTATATATTTATATATATATGTATATGTGTGTCTGTGTGTGAAGTGTCACGTTTGCAGATGTCTATATGTATACTATGTCTGTGGGTGTGTATATGAATATAGGTGTAGGTATATATACACAGAGGGGCGTATGTATATTATGCTCTTCCATGTATTACATTTTGACATTATGGGGGAAAAGTCTTCAACTGTTAAAATGACGGCTGCTTGTGCGATTCTATTTTATCCGGTTTAAAAATTATCGGTTTCATCTACAGTGCTGTTCCTCTTTCCTAAAAATATTATTTCAGATTCATGGTTTAAATTTCATATTTACAATATTTTCTTTTTCCAGGGTCTTGTGGTGACTTAATTGGACATCCCTAGTTGTGTCCCATGACTGAGACTGGTGTCACTTATTTTGAACCAATCAGGGTGAAATCCCTTAAATAGTTAATTTGAGCTGGTTTTAGAATTTGTATCTAAACACAATGACTCTGTCTCTCTCAAAGATTAAGTGTGATTTAGCTCCGATTACAGGCCGAAAATCATAGAGGAAAAATGAACATAAACAAAGTCCACAATCCCTACTAACAATCTCATCCCTTCTTTCTCTCTCCACCCACTGCTTCATGTTCCATTTAGGCCGTGAATACCTAACCACTCTGCACTCTTTCCTTTACTGCAGCAGTTTCACGTCCCCACGCTCAGATGTGACCTTTCACTCCTGGCGGCAGATTGACTCTCGATGGCAGACATGCTGGTGTCTAACGCTCGTTGCTCAGCACATTGGTTAAGTCACAGTCGAGTCGCTGTGGCTGAGAGAAAAGAGGAGCTGCATGGAGATGGATGATGGATGTGAGCATCATCTTGACCGAAATTAATATCGACTTCCCTTTTTCCCCCATCCTTCATCTGCTTGGGAGACTAGTGGACGCCTCATCACTTCCTGCTCTCTTCCTCTGCTCATTACTCTATTAGTTTTTCTCTTTGTACAGAGCGACTTGGTCCAGTCGGTACACTGCCAGATGCCTTGTTGCCAGTGACAACCATGACTAGAGGCATTATGTCTGTCGTCTGTACATCCATCCGTCCGTAAAGTTATACATTTCATTATCAGAAACGCTTTAATGGAGTCATTTCTTCACAAACGTTAACTTGGACTCAAGGATTAACTGATGTTCTAAGCTCCAGGTTACTGTGACCTCACGTTCTTGTGAGCGCAATATCCGAAACACCAGTAGGGAATTTCATTACACCTGCAATGGCATCCACTTGGGCTCAAGGATGACCCGATTCGAATTTGGTGGTTAAAGGTCAATGGTCAAGGTCACTGTGGCACAATTCTGGCCATAAATCATATGCAAAATATGACACAGTTCAACACCAATGTCTGATAGTATAACCTGAAGTGATTACATTTTATTTTCAGTTTCACCGTGACATCATGATATTTATGGTACACCATAACTCAGCAACAGAAGGGGGAGTTGGTGACCACATCGCAAGGTGTAATGCTACTTCACAATGATTTCTGTATATTAGAAAGTGGTTGATTCATGCATTTTCTCACAGTGGCCACTTATCCAATGACACAGTGTTCCTCTGTGAGCGGTCGTGTCACTGCTTCCCACAACTGGATACACACGAAAAGAGAGTAAATTAAAGACAGACTGCAAAATAGAAACATATCAGGCAAATCAAGCTGACATTCAAAACCCATGGCAGCCGCATCACTGGATATCATAGCGGTATTTGGTGAGATGATAATTATGATAATTGTTCTGTGAACTGTAGAATTGTAGGGTTGTAATAGTTGCTCTCCCCACAACAGGAACTACTAGATCTCTGCACTGGCTTGCCAAAACCACAGAGCTTACACAACACTGAAGATGACAAGATGGGGAAAATGAGGGGAAGGGGTGAGTGAAACAAAGAGTGAAGCATGCTATAGGCTCCCATAAAGACTTTCATATGTACCGTGCCCTGCATGTTTCATTTTCAGTGCCTGTGGCTTGGCTGCCTCTCAAGGAAATTCAAGAATAATTTCCATGATGTAGAGGAGTAGATCTATGAGTCTTCAGATCATAGCATTCTGTTAGTCATATGTAGTTCTTTGATTCTGACCTTTCCAACCTGTCATCCAAGTGTTTCAGGGAATTATTCAGTTTCATGGCTGTAGATGTGCAACAGTGGCTGGAAACCTTTTTTTTTAATTCTTCATAACATCCTTCAATGACCATGTTAAATTATTGAACACATATCCCACCAACTTATCTAATGTGATGGCTGGAGCAGCTTCTCTGTGGCAAGGTATCTGATGTCAGATGGTAGTGATGATTATGCTATTTGAACAAAGAAACTGTTCAAACAATTCCTCACCTTTGGTACTGCCATACATGGCTCCCAAAGGCAGCGCTTCCTCCATGTTTTATAAAACTCATCAGTAATTCCATGCACAGAAATTGCTAGTTGGGTGGCATTAATTGTGTCTGTTCATCGTAGGCCAGAGAGAAAAACAGGACATTTCTTGTAGTGTCCTTTGGTGTTTTTTCAATGTCTTGTACCAGATCAGTAAACCGCTCTGCAATGACTCTTCAATTGACACTTTGGACAATTTTCCTTTGGCCCATGCTAGTAGGTCCTGCAGTGGTGGTGCTCCTTTAGAAATTCTCCCCCGGAATGAGGTCTCATCTTTTAAGCTATTAGCTTGTTCACCACAAAACTTGCCTGCATAACATTATCTCTGTCAGAATGTGGTCTTGTGAAAGCAGCATGCTGGGCACTCAAACTCTGCTGAAGAATGTTGACTTTATTCAAGAGCATTTGTCCTTGCAACACATCCAGTTCAGCCTGTTTCCAGCTGTAATCACGCTCTTTTTTCTCCACTGCAAGCACGTCCTTGCTACATGGGAACAATGTCTTTACTGCAACAGAAAAATGTACTGTTTGTCCATTTCGCAACACTTCCACATCCACTTTTCTTTTCTCAGCTGTCGCCATGCAGCTAGTCAGCGATGTCACATAACATTCAAGCTACATACATTCATGACATACAGCCACATGGGACCACCTTGCTCCTACATTATTTTTATAATTTTCTGCTTTGCAAAAAATTATTTCTGCCAAGACAATTTTTTGTTGTTTTTGTTAGTTTAGTTTTTTCGTATTTTGTATTTATGAATTGTCTCTTGGTTTGGATCAAACTGTCTTGTGGGCTATACATGACCCATCAGACATTCTCCACCCCTGTTCTGAAGCTCATTTTGTTATATATTGTTTGTAAAAAAAATATAAACATTTTGGGGAAGCTACGTGGTAAAACTTGATAAACACCAATTTATTCATCAACTTCTCTGTACTTCTCGGTACTTGTTTGCAGATGAAACTTTGAACAGGGCCAGACTATTTCCCCCTGCACTCAGTCATACTGCTGCCCCCAGCTCATCTGCTCCTGGAGTGTATGCAAGAACAAATGATGGCGAGGAAAGCACAGTTTTAGGGTTGATGCATGTTAAAATGATACGACACAGATGCTCTGAAAAGGCTCAGCACCAGGCAGGATGTCTATCCACTAAGTTGAAAGCTTCGTCTGCTTTGCACGTTCCAAAATACCCTTCCACTTCACACACACACTCATTATTTGGAGTTAGATAGAGTTCTGTCTCTTTTCTTTCTAAATCCCCTCTTCATATTCAGTGTCCTCTCTCACTCTGGCTAGCGTCTTGTTTTTCCAGAGCTCTCCGTTAGCACTCTGAGCTGTCAGGGAGTGATGCTGCACAGCTCTGCCAGGCAGAGGTGAGGCGCAGGGTGACAGGTCAGGAAGTGAGATGAATCTCTTCCTCTTCATCAACACCTCAGTGATGAATGTGGGGCTACGAATTCATAGGCGCTGTCTTCTCCCTCCTTTTTTATTTTCTTATATCTTATCATGTGTTCTATATGTCGTGCATTTTTCATAATTTCTTCTACATTTTTATTGATAAATGTATATGTGTGATATAGTCAGCTGGTTTACAGGATGTGTCAGCAGAGTACAACATGTGGCAAAGTTTACACAAAGCCATTTGAGGGGGAAAGAAAATCATTAACCTGATTCCATGAACCATGCCAACTTGGCTATTTTCAGACACCGGCCTCTCTCTCTCACACACACACACACACACACACACACACACACACACACACACACACACACACACACACACACACACACACACACACACACACACACACACATACACACACGGAGCAGGTATGATGCTTCCGCCACACTGGCACACTCACAGCTCTCAGGCATAAAAAGATCAATTCTATTTTCTGTGTCTAATTTGGGGTATTCAGATGTGAAAAATATGAGATTGTTGCCAGGTTTGTATCAAGATTTCCAGAGCTCCAGTGGTGTTAATGGCTGGGCTGTGAGTTGTCACCATGGCAATGGTCAAATGTGGCCAGGTGACGTACCCTGGTGACTCTATCCAAGGGTAAGAGAAAGATTGTGTGCGTGTATTCTGTGGTTAAATTCTTTGCTTCCCTTACATCTTTCTAGTTCCTGAGAAGTGGGCAGTGGTGTGAATGGTGTGCCAAAGCCAGATTCTGTACACTTCATCCACACTGGGGGGCTTTGGTGTGGAAAGCTTTGGCAACTTGAAGCTCTTGTGGGGTCCAGTACCCAATTTTCTCTCAATCTGACTGATTCTCACCAGGGCAGTGTGACAGCTGGATTTAATAAAGTGTGACTGGTGCTGTGTGGGTAGAACTCAGGTTTCTCAGACAGTATGATGTTGTTCAGACAGGGTGGCCTGCTGGACAACTTTGTGACTGAAAGGTTGCAAGTTCAGTCCAAACAAGAGCCAGAATCCCCATTTTGCTGCAGAGTCTGACAGTTAACTGAAACCAGTCATCCATGAAAAAGTGCAAACCACTCAGCAGGAACTTTGTTTTTGTGAGAACAGTTTTACTTAATTGCTGTGACAAGGTTTGGACTGTCACATCAGCCACTGCTCCGCCTCTATTTTTTATTCTACAAACACACCTATATGTGGCAATGGACGTCCCGTGATGTTTGCTTTAATCTTAATTCTCTCTGTGTCCCTGTTGACTCGGCCCAGTCCAGGAACTACAGCAGCCATGCAGCGGAGCCACACTGCTGGAGGGCAGGAACTTACTGAACAGGAGGGAGAGCTCCTAATTGGCCTGAATGGCTGCAATCAGAGCCAATAATAGATAAGCGCTGGATTGCGCTCCAGATCGGCGTCGATAACATTGTGCTGTGTGACTGGGCTATGATTGCACTGTTGACCAAACAGAGAACAGGTGTGCAGGCTCTTCGTGCTCAGGTGGCCTTCCCAGCAACCCCGAGCTAGAGCGGGCCTCACGCACCCTGAGCAAACACACTGAATGCTTGGATTACTTTACACTATATGCTTTTATACCTGTGACAGGCTTGTTCGCATGTTATAGCAGGATTACTTACAGTATAGAGGAATGTATTCATAAATGTTGGAACAAAGGTTTTTTTAACCTGCTTCCTTCCCGCCTAATTGAGCCATATTGACTTTAGCGATAGGGGGGCTGGTAGGACGGATGTTGGCAGGTTGAATCCAGTGCAGTGCAATCTATTACCGCTTCATTTTTTCATGGATCACAACATTACTCCTAGCCTAGCTTAGACTTTGCTTAGACGGCTCAGAATGCTAATTACAATTCCCCTTTCCCTGCACAGTCTCTGAAGCAATTTTACTTTAAAGGGGTTACAGGGTTCCACTTTTCACAAAAAGTATTGTCTACATATTTAAGCTTCTGCATGCAAGTATTTTGTTAATATTTACCAGGGGGACGGTGAACACATGGATAGATTTTATAAAAAATACTTTGTAGTGTTTCTACAGATGATTAACTTTTAGATCTGACCGGTCAGGGGTAGGGGTGTGGGGGACCCCTACAGTAGAGAACTATATGCTTGTTGAATGGATGCACACAGCGAAAACTGTATCTACCAAATATATGCTTCCTGCCTGCCGAGAATTTAAAAAACTTTTGGGATGTTTTAATGACCACTGATGTATGCAGGATTGCTCCCGGTGCTAATGATAATGTATCTGCGTGTGACAGATGGTCAGTGTGAGTATGGGGAGAAAGGGAGATTGAGGCAAAGAGTGCTGTCCTGATCTTTTTGATGTGATTCGGTTTCAACATTTAGAAATAAACAGCGGAACCTGCAATTTATTTAGCAGCACTAACTACTGGATGCTCACCTGCATACACAGCATTCTCTCTCATTGTGAATGGGGGGGTTTTCAAGGGGGAGGAATTTCTGGTCATTTTGGCAGTAGAGAAATTATATCACACATGAAATAATGTTAAAAGAAACATGAAAAGCATAGTGATAACACTTGAAATGACTGAGAAATTGGTGTCTTGTTCACGTGCCATTTGGTGATACCATGCTGTGTGATTCAGAGCCATACGTGTATAAATATGCCCAGAACCATCTTGGCAAGCAAACCCTGACATTGATGTCTTCCAGATGGCGAAAGGAATGTTAACAAAATTCACATTTAGCACTGTAAACAAAGGTAGAGAAATAGGAAAAAGAATAAGCAGCAACATCAAAACAAACAATTCTTCACAGCTTATCCTTTTAGACTTTACTTCTCTGTTTGTTTAAACACATAACATGTTTTCCATGCGTCTGTGTGTTTGGTATTAATCATTTTAACGATGCATATGAATGATTGATTTCTGGGAAATAAACAGTTATATTCTCATAAAAATGTGGAGAAACAGCACACAAAGGTAAAACACCAAATTTGTTGTGTGCATTGCAGTTCGGACGCTGATGGATGTGCGCAGCCCTCTGTGCCTCTGCTGTTTACATCTGAATTTTACTGAGTGAGTGTAACTTTTTCAATAAAAGAGGAAGAGGGTCTTTTAGAGGGGGATCACATCCTGCGCCAGAGCCCTGCACTCTGTTTCCATAGCCAGCAAAAGTGATGGGTGTGCTGGAATAATGAGGGGGGGTCAGTATCAGAGGGTGAAAGCATTCGGGGATAAGCCGCGACTAATGGTGAGGAAGTCCGAGGAGACTTTGATCTACACGGGTCCTTTGGCACGTCGAGGGAAAGCTGTGTGCTACACCAAGGAGACCCCTAATCTTCTTAGGGATACGCTTAACATTCCTCTACTTTTGGGGACCGGAATGAGAGCTCCGTCTGTCCGTCTGTCCTTTTTATGGGTGCAATTCAAAACAGTCTGCAGGCCTGCATCCTATTTCGCTGTTGGTTTTTACAGAATATGAGGGAAAGAGAGAGCTGTGGGTTGGTGGGTTGGCTGCTCGATGGGAGGAAGCCCTCCTTTGGTCACAGTGTGGGATGGTTTCTACTAAGCTGGAACAGGTTTCTTGGTGGGTTTTGGGGAGAGATTTCCGCATCAGACATTGGCATCGCATAGCTGACACTAATCCTAGAGAGGAAATTTTGATTTCTCTTTGGTTGTGGAAGTTTTTCCTTTTTGAAGTGGCTTCATCATCACTTCAGAATGATTGATTTCTCTTCATGTCAACTGGGCCTTTATTTCTAGAAAACCCTTCCTTTTGTCTTTCTGCTGCGGTTGGAAGGTATTTATAGATGTTATATTTCCAATTAGACTGAATTGGTCAGAGTGACATTAAGCACTATTTTCTGGGGCATTTTGACAAAGGACAGAGCTGGAAATTAAAGTGGCCCTGCCAGTCTGCTGCCCGCCTGCGTGCCAGTCAAGGAGAAAAGCCCAAAAAACAGCAATGGAAAGTATGGAATAGTCCTTTTCCCCCCCTGGCTGGACTGGTACTGTGACTCACCAAACAACTGAAATGAGTTCAGCCTAGTTCGCAGCAGGACATGTTTTCCATCAACACTTTCCCCCCTGCTCTTTTCTTGCTTTTCTTATATAACACTTATTCTCACGATCCAGATTGGTTTGTATGTTACATCCATGTAGAATGGACCAGAGAGCCCTTCTGGTCAGTCAGGTCTTGGAGCTGGGGAAGGTGATGGACCCAGAGAACCCTCTGTCCTGCTTGCTGTATGGCCAACAGAGCATTAGCCAGCCGAGGCCTGCGTGTCTGCAGGGGCTTAGGCTTGCCTTCATTCCTCGTTCTGCAGCCAAAGCCAATACCCCTCCAGGGCATGAGGAGAGAGGAATGCACTCCGACCCTCCACCCTCCTCTCCTCTTTCCCTCCAGAGGAGCAGGGATGGAGGCCCCTTTATGGAAAGCAACCAAGACCCGAGGCATCAGATCTTTCTGTTTTTCATCCTTCTTGCTACCTCCTCACCCTTTGCTCTTTTTCTCTTCTTTGTGTGCGGGTTGTTTGCAGTGGTAGAATACACAGTGCGGTGAAGCTACAGCCTTGCAGAGGGCCGTGGTAAGCTGGGCTGGGGCCCCTGATAAGGGCTGCACTCTGCTGCTGTGAGGGGCCATGAGAGCACAAACATTACGCCACTGAGTAAACGGACCCTGGGGCCCACGTCTGAGCGCCTTTGTTATTGTGGCTCACATGCAGCCGGGTCAAAAAAGACAGAGAATGCAGCTCATATGGCTGGCTTATCACAAAATCCAATCCCGGACCTTGTGGTACAGCCTATTCTTGGAACCTGCAGCATGCTAACTCTCTGGTTGTTTTGTCTTCCCCTTTTTTTCGGCTCTTTCAGGGATTTGATTCAAAGCTAATTATAAGAGCAGCTATGAAAGGGCATTTTGGGATAGTCTCCATTCCAGATGGCTATCTGTGCTGTTTGTTTGACTGTGATAAACCAGATCAATCATTTATGTTGAATATTTGCCCACGGTATTAATGTTTAATTAAAAAGGAAATGGCTCTCCTCAAATCTCTGTTAATCTCACCAAAACCCATGTTATCTTGAAGTGCTGTGGGAAAAACACATCTCTGCTTTTCTTCGGATGAGATAATCCATAGATGTACATGACTTATTACAGGATTTTTTTCTCGTTTAAAAGCACAGGAAGTGATAGGAAACTTTCCTCCGTCAGCTCAAAGGCTATTTACAGACGACATTTTTTCCTTACTAGCAAATTCATTGGCGATTTCAGCACCATCTAGCGATCAAAACTCTGTGTATGTCTTCTCCTCTGTCTGTCTCTCATCTGACACTCATCCCAGTATCCTCCTTCCGAAAGAGAAGGCAAGCTGAAACATAGCGGGAAACAGAGACTCAAGCAGATGTCTAAACACTGTCAGCACTGTTCCTGTGCAGTGAAGAATGATGTTTCTGTGTGTTCTGTCTGAGGTGACAAACTGGAGGCTCTGGTTCCTGTCCTGGGCCCCGGCTCTGGCTCTGGATCATCCCCGCTGATGTCCCACAGGCAGAACACTCAACAATATATGGCTCATTTGGGAAACTAAATCTCTTCATTTTGTTGTGGTTTGGTATGCACATGCTTTGTTCATATCTTCGATCATTTCTTGCTGATTGGACCAGCATATGATTGCTCATGCAAGCAACGCATCTTGTAGACTACTCCGGATTTCATGAGGCATGTTATTTTTCTTCCAAATGATGACTCTGCTGGAATTTGCCTTTAAGGACACAGGGCCAGCGACCCGGGTCACAGGCTCTGTTTGCACATGCCAAACACGCAGCACCAGTTACCTTCCTGCTCCAGTGTTTTACTGGAGGCTCAGGTCACTCAGCTGTTCCAAGTCTCTCTCTGGTCTCGTCCACAATCTACTGCCCCGCGTCTCAGTCCAGCCTGTGCAGACGGAAGAGTCTCACCTTGGTAAACCCAGGGCTCTTAATAAAAACTGATGACAGATCAGTCATTAGAGCTACGCATAGCAGCCATTTATACTCATAATCTGTCAAACACAAGTGACCTTGGGATCTGGGTGTGTGAGTGTACATTCCCGATTGTGCCCTATCAGCTGTGTTTGCATAGTCAGGCTGTTGATGACATAGATATGAGTGTGTGCATTTATACCTTGTTTAAGACCAAATGAATCTTAATCGCCTTTATTTATTTTCAAAAGACACCTGAAGTGGGATCACAGTTTTTACTTACAAAACTAAGCTTCAAAGCACTATTATACTAACATGTAGTGAAAATTCATAAACTTTATATAAAGATGGACGACATGACTGAAGCCAAAGCACCTCAAACACCTCCTGGTATCTGACTGCAGTATAGGACATAAAAAAATGCCTCCACCATGTTAGTGAATTGGACAAGGACCAAACTAAAAAGACAAGATATATTTAGTTTTTTATAAATTTTTTTGAATGATTCAATTCAGTTTCTGTCATTTTAGGTAGTTCTTATCACACTGATGTATGTTCAATGGCTCATTTTTAGGTAAGATTGATTTTCATTTGTTATTTTATGCTTTAAAAAAGAAAACGGGTCATGATTGACAGCTGAGACCGACTCACGATTGGTCGAGCACATGCATGACCCCGGTACTGCGTCTCCATCCCGTCATAGCCACTGTGCAGACCATGGCCCCAAATGCACAAGGTGGTAACGCTCGTTTTTTGGCTTAATTTCTGGATAGTGGGAGGAAGTAGAGATGTGTCGTCCATCGTTCCCTGCAACTCTATGACGTGTTTGAACACCTTTCAGCTCATTACTTTAGTTTCCCATAATTTTTGTGTTTGATTCACTCTCAGAAGTCTTGAGGTTTTGTGACGCCTTTAGTGAATACGCTCTACAAACCCCTCTGTGTTCTACCTGTTCAACATCAAACAGCAGATATAAAAGGTTAGCACCTAGCTGCTGACGAATATAGTGTAGCGTTTAGCAATTACAGTCTGAGATTTCCCTCAGAGGTGGGCGGAGACCAAAACAGTTTCTACCCACAAGAGTCAAAACAGACTAACTACAATGCAACCACAGGACTTGTTATGTTGTAAAGTTGTAGTCACACATGTCACTTGTTCCCAGCTGGAAAAGCTCACCCTTTTACTGGTGCCATTCTATTGCTATCACCACTGCTCCTCATGCACATTTCAGCCTATTGAGACACACATGGGTTCGTCAAAGAGATTCTTGGAAATTCTGACAATAACAAGCAGAAGTTCTGCAGCTGAAGCAGGATGATTGAGAGTGGGAACACTAAATTGCAACACTTTTATATTGCACTAAGCTACAGATTGATTACTTGCAGCACTCCAGTGGAGTTCAAGTATGGAATTTTCCTCTAGGTGTGTCCTTGTGTGTGTCTATCGACATAGTTTATTCATACATCCAGGTGGGCTTAAAGCCTACATGTCCCAACAATACTTTTTTATATACAGGCTGCAATGGTAAATCCAGGTGATCTTTGAATTCAGTTGAGACTCCTTGAGGCTTCAGCAACCTCGCCTTGTAAAAAATGACTTTTGAGTTGGAACACTTCTATTTGTCATAAATTATACTTTAACAAGAGGTTCACACTGGGGGAACAAAAATCAATATACTGCATTCACTTGTAGTCTTTCCTCAGCATAGTTTCGCAATGTCAACGTGATACAGATTGAGTCAACTACATACACTTGTTATTGTTTCCTGGTTGAGAGGAGCTGGACGCAAGCCAGAGCTCTTTATAAACCGCACCAACATTTGCAGATCTCTTGTTTTCGCCCCTGACTTCTTCAGGCTCATTTACGTGATTAATGGATGTCTGAAAAAGAAAATGGAAATGCAGTAGGATCCAAGCACAGCACTGGAGTTCCACAGCGTTTTGATTTGTCATCACTCATTAGGAGAAAGTTGTTCAAGTCTCTTGCTGAGATATTAGCCTGAGTATAATGAGTGTGAGTCTTCTCGAGGGAAAGCTCTTTAAGGGGTTTCTTAATGAGACTTTATTAAAGACCACTTTTCTTTACTTTTTATGGCATTTAAAGAAAAACCTTTAGAAACACATGACCTAATGGCTTTATTCCTGTGACCGTTGTAGCACTGGGCATGTACTCTTACTCTCGATAGTCTCATACCAGAGAAAGTATTGCTGACCTTATCTCCTCCCCCTTGTTGCTCTTCCTAATGGGGAATTTCATTTACTAGGGAAGTGATCCGTTTTGTCTGAGCATAAATTGCAGATAATTGTGCCATTTGGACGCTGAACAGCAGGGTCACTAGACGAACAGTCAGGCGGAGTGAAAGTGGAGGCCTGGGAGTTCACGGTTGGCTGATGTTGAATGCACGGTGTGTATGTGTGGCCACGTGCTTTCACTTGGTGTGTACTCTGTGTGTGTTTGCACGAGCTCCTCCCAGTGTTTGTTCTTCTGCTCACAGTGGGTTTTCAAACAGGCCAGCGCTGGCTGAGGAGTATACTTTTAACTATATGTAATTGTCCTCTCCAATAACAGCCACCATGTTTGCTCTGGCAGCACAGACTGTGTGAGAGGGGTTCAAGTCCAGCAATGTGAGGCCCGTGTTTTATTTTCTTATGGTATCTCACTTCACCACGGGCTGCCAAGATCTATGAGGGCAATGGGAGTGCATGGAGATAGCTGCAAGGCGTTGCTACGGCCAAACACTTTTCCAATCTTACATCCAACTCTTTTTCTCACAGATCATCAAGAATGGCAATTGTTTCCATCTGTCTTTCTCTCTCTGTGGCACAGTGGCTGGCACACACACCAGCAGGTACAACGCGAGCTGGTGCTCTGTTACTTTGCTCGAGGTGAGGTGACGTCCCAACACAAGCTCAGTCAGGTGCAGGTATTGAGGGGAGGTGGTGGTGGTGGTGCACTCAGGATCTTAAGCGTTTGACTGACAGCTCCTTAAAGCTGAGGCCCTGGAGCTGGTTCAGGTGTGAGACTGAGGCTGCACACAGAGTCAGATTAGGAGCTTCTGCCTGAAGCAGCCCAGCCCGCCTCATTGGAATGACTTATGACACAGGTGAGTGTAGAGAGACAGGTTGATTTATCAGCCTGCAGATAGTAAATAGTAAAAACTGGCAGTAGATGTGACAGGTCTCTATAGATTATGCATGGGACTTAGAAAGTCTTCACATTATTTAAGCTTAGGTCTGGTGATGTTCTACATTTTTGTTATGGTCAGCAAATCCCATTAAGACACCAAAACCATTGAAAGTGATCCCACTAACATGCACTGTCTGAGTATCTAAAGCCTGATACTGTACTCCTCTTTACTTGTTGAAAAAAAAAAACATTTTAATGAGCCACAATGTGTGTTCTGACATGTTTCCTCGTTAATGAACATGAATGTAGTTTATCTTAAATCTTCGGCTCTGAATTTTCATTAGCACACCTTCAAAATATTAGAAAATATCAACTACTTTCAACCGCGTTTGAATTAAACCTTAAAAGACAGTGGTCCATGTGTTACACTTTAATTTTTCGTACTTTTTTCTTTTATTTTCCCTCCTTACTTTATCTGTATTGATATCCATGAAAGACGTATGTGTGGTGTTACATCTTCTCTCTGGAGCTCCAGCATGAATAGGGCCTAATTGGCTTACTTTGTTCTGAGTGAGGTATGGCCTCAGCCACCACAGGAAATGGATTGTAGCTTACTAATGTAGCAAGGTAAAATTTACAGGTAATCGAAAACAACTACGTTCAGTCAGCGCTGATATTTGATATTTGATCATACCCCTGGATGATCTAAAGCCTCCACGCTGACCCGTGCTGTTCCAGTATGCATCAAGGTCCCCCAGGGGAGGGTGCATGATAATCTGTCTAAATTGCCAGTTTACAATGTGTCCAAATGTTGACTTGACATTACTTGTCTTGATTGTAGCTAATAAAGTGGAATTTTCCTTTAAGTGTTTATCTGAAGTCAAAGTTAATTGTCTCCCTGAGAAGATTCAAATTCATCCCTCTTCTAGAATATGTCAGAAGTGGTTAGAGGCCCTGCATTCTGTCCTGGGGCAGCATCACCAAATCACTTCCTGTCAGCACTGGCAACCAGAAAATCCTTCAAGGCACAAAGGTATGGAGCCAAATCAGGCCCAAATGTTTTGATCAATTGAAACAAATATAGAAATTGAAGAACTTAAATTTGAAACTCAAAGTTAACTTTTAATCAAAAATTTTGAAAAATGTAAAGATTTTTTCTTTCAAAGATCAAAACATTTGGCCCTGATTTGGCTCCGTACAAAGGCATGCATCAGACCAGGCAAGCATCTGCTTCGACACCACAGCTGAGTGTGTTTTGGCTTCGTCAGAAGCTCTGAGAAACATTCCCCAAGAGGAAAACTACATACCCTCTGTCTCCTCCGCTCATGTCAGCCTTTGTGCATCCGAACTGCAGCCTGTGATGTAGCATTACATGTTCGGTGCAACATATCACATAGGACATCCACTGTTGGGAGGATTACTTTAAATATGCATTCCACTACAAATTACAAAATACTTGCCCTGGGATGTAATTTTAAGGTATTCGATTACTCAACATGAGAAACTTTATAGGCCTTTATATGCTTTGTGTGTGTGTGTTCTGCATTGTCTTACACTATTTCATGTGACACTATCTATAAACACAACACAGTGGCACTACTAAAAGTAGACTGAACCAAGGAGGATATTTAGTCTGGCAATTAAGGATGAGGACACAATTTTCCTTGACTTTCATTTTCCACAACATTATATGCATGAAAACCAGAAAACCAGATACAAATAAATGCCAGTTGTTCCAAAGAACATTGAATTTTACACTTAAAATAAATATAGTACCAGAGATGGCAATGGCAAATGTGCCGGAAAACTGAGCTACTAAACTACAACCAGCCTGTTTTTACAATTTAGAGTGAATAACGCAGACTTGAAAAAAACTAATCTCTTGTAATCTCATATAATATATTGATTATTAGAACATAGTATTCTGATTACCTGGAGAGAACAATCCACACAAATAACCCAGTACAAGCCAACAGAACCACATTGTCTGCAAAAAGCATGGATCACCCCATCTTTAAATTATAAGTGTAACAAAATACAGTTCCACATAGTTTACATTCTAAATAAGTTACTCTTTACAAGTATTTCATTATTCCGTCCTCCCTGACATTGAAGATATCAATGATCAATTTCTTCTTTCACCCATGTTTTCATGTCAGCCCTTTTATCAAGTTAAAGCTCTTAGCACCATATAAGATCTCACTTTGAATCATGGGAATCCAAGCACCACAGATACATGCCAGGCAACATCTTTGTGGGAGGTGAAAGGTCGACCTTTACTTAAAAGTTCAATGAAGCAATTTAGCTCTTAGCCCTGGAGAGAGACATGCCCAGCAACTCTGAGGTGTATTCATCCAGAAAAATAACTGATTAAACCAGAAGCCATGAGCATGTCTTCACCCGTGGGACTTCAGTGAAGCCAGGAATTTACACCTGCTTCAACTTTGACTCCTGAACCAAAGTCAATCCTCTCTACGGACACGGACAATTAATTGAGTTAAGAATTTTCTTTTCCAGACAAGTATCCTGCTAACTGACATCATGATCCAACCATAATGGCTGTTTCTGAGTTTTGCGGATGGAAGTCTTGTCCTTACATGCATGTATCTAATTACTGTAAATATTTATGTGCGCCTCTCTTGAATGGAGGCGTCCTGTATCGGAGGAGAGGAAGAGGAGAGGAGGGGAGGAGGAGCTGGAGCCCTGTAAGTGGAGAACTATTTGGATTGTTGCAGTCTTTGGATAATACTACATTAATCTCACCTCTCATGTGTGTTTCCCATCACAAAGCATGCTGTCTGGATTCTCATGAGAGAATAACACAGTTAATCTTTACGGGGTTAGCTTAGCTCCATATGGAAAATCGTCTGGCAGACTTAAAGGTCTTGGATTGGCCTGTCCTGACAGGCCGAGGAAGAGAACATTTCAACATGATGCCTTCCTCCTCTCCTGTTTATCTGGGGATTTGTTTGCTTGCTGGACATTTGTCCTCTTTGGTGCATGACTTCAGCCATAATGTTAGGATTTTGAGCCTCTCTCTGGTGTGGTCTTTGGAGCCGGCTCTGTTCTGCACAACAATGCCGCCATAGCAATTCTGACCCTGGCTGCTCCACACAAAAAAAAAGGAAACAAGCAACTGGCGACAAAAGGCTTGTTTCTACTGGATCCATCTTTTTTTCCTTACTCCTTTGTTTAGTGCCTTAGGTTTTTATTAGCATTAAGTAGCACTGTGGGGTAGCAGATTTGGCAAGAGGCAGCGAAGCCAGCGCCGAGTGCCAACCAGCTTGTCAGATGGTCTGTGCTCCTCAGGGGGTAAAGGGAACAGTTTCTTGTGTAAACCGTCAGCGCTCTACAGACCCAAATGCACGACAGAGTGTATAAACACACTTTCTCAGCCGTCTCTCTCTAGCGCCGACATACACAGTCTCTGTCTCTGCTGTCTGTTGGGGGTAGATGTCATAAGTGCTCCGCTTGCCAAAGGAAATCACTGTTGTATTTATGTATGTGAGCGCGACTGTTATTATAGGAGATGCTATAAAAACGAGAAGATGGGGGTAATGAATGAGACTCATACATTCCACAATTCCAGTGGTTTTCCCCCGCTCGCCCCCCCCTTCTGAAAAACAATGAGACATTGTCGTTAGAGAGAATAAAACGCTATTCAACTAGCTGCTGCTGCTGTCGCTGCATTTTCCTCCCTTCTTTCCTCCTCATGTCTTTCCTCCGCTCACTCCATCTTTTTTTTCTGGACTCACTTTTTCCTTATTTGTCCTGTTATTTATATGAGCTCACTGTGCTCATGTCGGCGGCAGCTTCAGAATGGAAGGTTCCCCAGGGGGAGGTATAGTGGCAGCAGATTGAGGAAGGTGTGTGTGTGCGTGTGTGTATGCGCGTTCATGTGTGCGTGACCCGCCGGCCACCCCTGCACAGAGGGCCCTTTGTGCACATCCCCAGTATGTAACACCTCCACTCTTCTCTTCTCCATTCTCCTTTACACCATTCTCTTTCTCTGCGGTCGCTGCCAATCCTGCCCACTGATACTTTCATGTACACACACACACACATTTATAAACACACATCAAACTGCAGGCCGCTTTTTATTGAGGCAGTGATCGCTCATTCTTTCCAGGGAGGGGAAGCGTGTCGTGAACTCTGCGGCTCTCAGCCCAGGGCTCTGGCAGTGGCAGCCTGTGATGTAGCCACAAATTCAAACCGGGTCCCCCTGGTCTGGAACATCCTGCTGCTGTGTCTCTTGCTTAGATGGGAATAGCACCCAGATGTTTGAATATATTATAATTCTTCAGAGAATTTGCAAGTCATGGTATCGATTTTCTCCCTTTTCTTGTATATATATAGTGGTCTCAGAGGGAACCTAGATGTACCCTCAGGCCTCCACCGAGCATCACTTCCTGCATATCCTGCTACTACTTTCAGATTTCTGCTACTCAGTTTCACTTTACTGCAACATGAAGATGCTTCATTGCAGTGATAAATGTTGCCAAATGGTTTACACCACGGAAATATTACTGTCCAGCACAGAAAGGATTTTTGCATCTTTTTTTTAATCCATCCCCTGAAACAGTCCTGTTCAGTGAAGGATCATATAATGCCCACCTACGGTCCCCACACCTAAAATGTTGCATCTCCTGTTCATAGCACCTTTCAAGGTGGTGTTGATGTATATATAAAGTATATATAGAGAGAGAGCAAGTGAGAGAGATAATAAAGTAATAAAGTAAAATAAATAAACATAAGGTCACAATATGTTTGCAAGTTAATTATACATGTAATGTATGTAAATTCTATTTATTTCTTTAATTTCTTACTTGAACTTACAAGATGTGGACATTTTCATATTTCACATATTTCATTTCACTTTCATATGCTATTGTTGTACCTTTAACTATAATGTATGTGTATAGCACTTTGAATAACTACGGTTGTATAAAACATAGCATACAAATAAACTTGATCTGGTTTGATAGTTTTCACCAGTTTAAATAATCAATGCCTGATTGTTTTTGTTCATGCTCACCAACCGAAACTTTGCTTCATCATTGCATTTTCTTCACAATTATTAAGTAGAATGTTCTTTTCAGGTTTGACAGCTTGAAATACATTTTTGATGATTAACCCTCTAACTACAGCCAAAAACATTTACTTTTGCGGAGCAACAACATACGGTAGTTTTACTGTAATTCCCCCTTTAACACTGAAGTCCCTTTCATCCCTGCAATAAGAACAGTTCACGCATTCCTTCGAAATCAAAAAGCAATAAGTTTAATATTTTCTTCACATGCAAGCACTCATGAAATCTGTCCCATCCCCTTTTAATGAACACGGATTCAATTTCCCCCCTGAATTCACACAGAAAATGGGTTTTCCTACGTTTCTTTAGCACACCTGTAAAGTTTAAATATCCTGTCAACAGTCGAGTGGCAAACGTTTTCAATTTTTGGAAACGGCATTCTGTGGTATATATAAGGAATGTTGATGAGAGAGGAAGGAGCGAGAGAAAAAAGATTTATGAATCTCCCCCAAAAAGTCAATATGGGTTTCAGCTTACATCTACGGCGCTGCAGCAGAGATTTATGTTTAATAAGCTTCAGGTGTTAGCTGGCTTGGATTTGGGCCAGGGCGGGCAGGGGAGGTTTGGATTGCTTGCTTGCAGGGAGTGAACTGGGTAACTGTTTCACATGTGCACACACACACACACACACACACACACACACACACACACACACCCTGCTCGCCGCCCATTTTTTGCTGTCACAGTCCATATTGACGCTTCAATTTGGACGGCTGCCTTTGCGTCTGGAAAAACAGAGCTACCTTTGTGCCCACCTCTCAAATGGTTACATGTGGCCGTCCGCAACGCCTGTATGACAACACACATCCCGTCAGGGGTGCGCAGAGACAAATGGAAAAGCTAATATTACGACTAATAAGCAAAGAAGGGGAGGAATGTGCAGTGGAGGTCAGAGGGGAGATTGACAGCAGCTATTAACAGCGACCCCTCCTACGCCTGCCATATTTTCGCTCTGTGCTGTGTATTTATGTGAGTGACGGGCATTTTTGCGCCAGTAGAAGTGTGAAACAAAAGTCGGTCTGTATGTTGGTGTGTGCCCAGCTCTATAGCGTGTAGCTGGAGGCAGGCAGGAGGATCCCAAGCAGAGGATGTGAAGTGCTTTACGAGGTGTGTGATGATGCAGGTGATGGGGCGTTTGGCCACAACACAGAGTATGTATTTTACAGAGACTCCTTGTTCACCTTCACCCACATCTGTCTGGTCTTGCCCTCAAACCCCTGCTCAACACCCTACACCCAGCAATGGCTCCCCATGCCCCTCAGTGGATCCTAGCCGTCATTTATAAGCCGATTGTAAATCATCACTGCGACTTTCAACCCTGACACCTGAAAGTGTCTCAACAAGACAGGCCAAAGAAATGCAACTGTGGCACTTCTGGAAAGAGTGTGAAATGGAAACATGTGAAATTCAATAGCAGAGAATGTGTGCTCGCCTATGGCTGCACAGCCTCCCCCCCCCTCTCTCTCACTTTTATATTCCCAAAGAGACGCCATGAGAAGAACCAGCTGTAGTAATATAGAAATTCTAAACCTGAAGCAATATGTCTCCCATTCTGCTTTTCTCACTTAATCTCACACCTTTGTTTTCCCCACAAGGTAAATATTAGTTTAATTGTAGCCGTTGAGTAGAGAGAAACTGGGCCACCCACAGTCAACAGGTCATTACGCTTTCAAAACTGAAAATGAGTCAAATCAAGTCTGTACAGTTGAGAAGTTAATTAAAGAAAACAACTTAATTGCATCTCTTGTAGATTCTTTGTCCTTGTTTTGTGGTAACAACATCTTCTCACTGTATTCAGAGAAAGGCTTCACAATCTATTGTATTTGCCCCCCCCCAAAAAAAGCATTGGTTGCTTTGCGTCACAAAACATATAGCTTTTCAAGGCTGCGTGTTTTTCACTGAGAGGAACAATGGCGAGTGGTGTTCATATACTATCGTGGTTTTGTTTAATGCTGGCGTTAAGGTGGGTTGTCAAGTGATAATTGAAGGTATTTGTACACAAGGTCACAGCCCGGAGAGGAAATAAAAGCCTGTTGATTTGATTGGTCCGTCCTGTGGTGGTGTTATTGTGTGTTGTGTAAAATGGCACAAGTGGCTCTTATTCAGCAGACACACGCTGCAGGGCCCTACCTTTCTCCTCGGCACAAAGGCCCACAATTCCCTGGGCAGTTCTCAGGTGGATCGCCTTACCCATACTGCCTCTGTGGCTCACCTGAGGACCCAGCCAAGCAGCATAAACCTGAAACAGTCACACCGAGAGGGTTACAGTTACGCGCACAAACCGAACGCGTAGATACACATTCATAAACACCAGCAAACAGCGGGTTGACTCAGCCTATAAATTGGTGTTTAAGCTGCTGTAACAACTGGAAAACCCCCATTTTGGAGTCCATGCACACACATGCCTGCAATTATGAGACATTGCTAATACACTCTCAGTGCATTCAACTGTGTCAGGGGAGAACTGTAAACTGTCACCCAAGCTGCTGCCGTAAAGTCGCTTTTCACTCTCTGAGCCAATCGTGAGCTTTCCCTCCCGGCGAGAGACCGTCCACATGCTCACTGAGCAGAACTCTCAGATTCCCACAGAAGATTGAAACGTGACGCCGTCCCACACCACACACACCTCACACATACACTCGTTATCAGGTTACGTTGCTGGTTTCTGCAAACAAACAGCACACACCACAGCAACATCTATACAGGAACGTGCAAACACACACACACACACACACACACACATGTCCGCTCAGACATTGTGTTTTTCTCGACAATTAGCTCAGTATGTGGCCTTTTCACCCGGTGGCAGTGGAATATATTCAGTGCTGCTTTTCATCACATCAGCCCAGTGAGTGTTTGGTGTAATTACTCCTGACTCTGACAGTCAGCATGTCCAGTCATGCACTTACCCTTCCCTTCACCTTCATGGCGCTAACATTAAGACCTGGCGGGAAATGTGGACCTGCACCTTCCACGCATTACAAACATAGTTTTCAGGGAATTTAGGGAATATGTTGGCCACCATCACCTCAGTTCTTCACAGCCCAGAGACACAGATAATTATCTACAGATCCACACAAGCTAAACTGTCAGACTCCCTGCCAGCCGGGATTTACTGCTCACTCTGGCTCCAGAAACACAGATGGACTGTAATAAAAGGAATACGAGAAAAAATATGTCTCTGTTGAGTGTCTGAGAAGATTTTCTGCTATAATCAATTGTATTATTGTGTTATATATATATATATATATATATATATATATATATAGTATCACATTACACTGCTAACAAAGTCTGTGTGATTATCATGTGTATTTTATATTTATAGTTATTTGCTTTGATCTGCCTTCTGTTTTTTAATCCTACATCTTTGAGTGTTGTTAAAATGTATTATTAGTAGTAGTAATAGTATAGTAGTAATAGTTAATAGTATTACTAGTAGTATTAGTAAGAGCAGTATATGAGTTACAGAGCTAGATAGTATTCAGTAAGTATAAAAATACTAAGTGGGGGGCAGGGGGCTTTTTACTTCAGGCCTCTCAGCTGTGAATCTTCCACACACATTCTCAACATGCGATTGCACAAATAACCTGCATATAAAATGGAGTCTGAGCTGCTGAGACAAGTGAAAAAAAGATGATTCTTGGACATATGCACGCAATTAGGAGGCATTAGCGTCGTACTGTCAGTGTATGGAAGCAGTGAATTTGAGTGAGTCCAGGGGAAACTGCCGACTGTCACCTCTGGCTGCTGCTGCTGCTGCTGCTGCTGCTGCTGTGGTGGAGTTGTTTTTCATTGTCGGAGAGGTCTTTTTAAAACAAGTCCTGGAATGAATGGTGGAATTTTACATTCATTTGAGTAGCTTAACCCAGAAGTTTTGTGAATGAGCAGAGCAGACATAGTAATAGCTATAGATTATGAAGCGCATGAAGAAAAAGGTTCAGTGTGTGAAAGGGAATACAACTAGTAAAACATACCAATGGCATGAGAGGGATCATGAGTATTAGAATCCAGATACCCCACCATGTGGAGCAGTTTAAAGAAGACGAGGGGATTTGTTTCAAAGTCCTAAACACAGTCAAACTAGAGAAGATTTACTATCATACTGAACCGCCATTAAAACCAGAAGACACTGGGATGAGTCAAATTTCTGCTGAAATCCTATCTGTTGGCCAATGTTTGAGAAATCGTTTGAGCTTTTAAAGCTACAGATGGTGATGTCATTTTGGCCGACATTTACCTTAGAATTACATTATGGTTTGGGGTAAAGACTTAAGATGTATTTAATGTATATTGACATTTTTGGCTATGATAAAAAGTTACTCATTCTGACAATAAAATGTGGAATTAGCTTTCTGACTATAACTTGTCTTTTCAGCAGAAAAAGCTAAATGCCCTCACCTTAGTTTGGAGAATATGCATCAACATTTTTTTTGCCTGCTTTGTATTTTGGATGAGAACAGTTCAGATTAATATTGATACATTATTATAACATTCATTATAAGAGGCTTGTTCTGTGAATAGAAATAAATAAACATGCATTAAAAGCACAAAGCTGTAGATGTCATTGGTTTTATTGGTCAACATTTTTACGGTTTTATTTCCTCCCCTGTTTAGTATAGTTCAATTCTGTATGATCGCATAAGTGTTGTTGTATTATTATTATTAAGGTGAGGGACCGAATGTATTCAGCGGTGGATAAATGTTTGTGAGAGAGTTGAAAAGAGAGAAGTGTAGAACCGCAGTAAGATTTATTACTTCTAAACATTTTGGACGTCTAAGGACACTCCTCAGTTGATGGATATGAACAAGCAGGGATTTGGACTGATATTTGATTCTGTCTGGAGTCTGTGTCGGCACTCCGGTTCACCTCATCACTCCGTCCCACTGCGCCAGGATCTCATTCACCTTTGAACTCCAAAGCCACCCCCCCACCTCAGAGACTCCCAGGAGCTTTACAGTCACCCGTTGTCGACCAGGTGCAGAGCTCTGCTTACTTCCATCTGTAAATGTGGCGTTTTATCCCAGCCAGAAGGTGGATAGAGATAAGGAAGATGCTCCAAGAAGACAGAGATAGTAGACCGGTTGAGGAGGCGAGGATCCAACCAAAGAGAAGAATAAATGAGCAGGAAAATAGATGGGATGAGAGAAAGTGAGGAGGTTGGAGAGGGTGTAGGAAACAGAGGGACAGGGCATTAGTCACATGGAAACTTTAGCTTCCTTTGTGTAGAGTGAGATTTCTCATCAGCAGCTGACTGGTTTGGCCGGAGCAGAATACAGAAACACTTTATACATGCCAGACATGCCATTAGTCCTTTATGTCTGTTTTCCTACAAGCTGACTCCACCCAATGCAGAGCAACCAACATGTTCTGCCTATAAAGGACTCAATAGGGTTGTGAATTAAGAGTGGGGCACATGCGTTGGGTAAATTTAACTGTGTTACCTCTCCATACTTTACCCTGTATTAGTTGTCTTCTTGCTGTTGGACTCCTACACTGTAACATTTGACGAGTTGATCTTACTTAAATAAATCTATAGTAGTTAAAGTCTATAGTTAATGTAACTATTAGTCTTAAAGGTAAGCTTAGTTTTATTTGTTGAAATCCTCTTCACGTCCCGATAGCCATCAAAGGATGAAGTTTTTTGAAAAGTTAAAGAAAAACCCAGTGTCAGTGACTCTAATAAACACGACTATGAGATTCACTGGGCTATACAGTTAGTTTACCTTCTAAACTAACTGTATAGCAAACTCGTAATTAAAACACTACCATCGATGAAAAGAAAAACAAGCAATCAAACAATACAATGCAATATTCAAACACACGATAAAGCCGTAAAGCAAAGTACGTTTAGAAAAAGTGGAATATCATAGACACTACTGGAGGGAATAAATTCTCTTTGAAACTGCATTACCATGCCAAGATTATTGTAAATAGCCGGACATATAAGAGTGGACAGCATAATGGTATTTGTGAAAGTATTCAAAAGTATTGAATCAATTTAAGAGAAATACAAATGCTTTGAAAAATGGTCCACAGCAGCTTAAATGTGTTAAAGCTTCTATAAACACTGGTGGGGACATTAAACTGAAACAGGCCTGGTGGGTCTGGTATATTTTGTATTAATATACAGTAACTGTTATGTCTTCAGACCGGGGGGGGGGGGGAGGGGGCTGCAGTTGGATGAGTGTGCGTGAGTTGAGTGTTCTGAGGTGTTTGAGATGACTTCATTATTCAAAGGACATTGAAAATAAAAGTGTGCTCCTCCTTCTTACTCTTTCTACCCTTTACCTCTTTATTCTTTATCTCAGTCTGAACGTTCTTGTCACAGTCCCTCACAATCTCAGGGTGCTAGATTGGTGTGAAATGTCTTTCTTTGGAAGCACACTGTGTGTGTGTCTGTGTCCTTGTGTCCTTGTGTGTGGAGTTTTTCCCCTCTGCGACTCCACAGTTCAGAGTAACTGTCATCACCCGGGCATAAAGCAGAAGTCAATTGCCCCCATGTGACCCAAACAGACCTAAAGAGATGATTAACTGGAGTCACCATCCATACACACATCAACACACTCACACACACACACACACACTGGCTCAGTTTCAATGAGATTGTGTCCATCATCATTTGGGTAAACAATCAAAATCAGATTGCTTTTAGACTGAAAATTCGGGAGCTTGTGTGCACAGGTTGCTGCGGAAGTTATGTGATCTACCTGATTGTGAATAACCTCCAGCTAAGAATTGTCGGTGTAATTCTTCTCTTCGCTTGTTTGTTCCTGCTACAACACAATATGAAGTCTTTGAAGTGGTACAGTAAGAACTCTGCAGCTCGCAGAGCTCTGCTAGCTTGTTATGATATATGGTTTATTAGATGGAGCGTTGCAGTGCATTCTGTGAGGCATCTGATATATTGTCCAGGTTATCATAAGCAATGACAGATTACTGCATAGGCAAAGTAGGCACCAGCCAACGGGGGCCTTTGACCTTAACTCACTGAATAATCTTTTTTTAAATATTGGAATAAATCAGATTTTTAAATGTTGCATGGTTATGAAACAGTTTGCATGTTTAGTAATTCAGCAGATGAAATCACGTGAGGTCACAATGACATAGGTCAAAGGGCAAATGTATTCCCAAGTGCAAAGTGTAAACTCCAAAAAAGAAAATGAAGATAAAAAAATGCACTCTTTTAAAATATTTTCCCCTAAAATCCAAGTTGCAGGTGATGGCGTCGCTGTCAGCAGCAGTGGCTGTGATACAGTGTGATACAAGTTGCCTGCGAATGCCTGCACTGCTGGTCCAAGTCCAAATGAGAACTGCACCATGGTTAATGCTACTGTAGCAGTGGCTAACAGCCTGGTTACAGAGGGAAGTTGGCTGCGTCTTCTCACATCGCCTGCAGAGGAAAAAGATACAACGCAGGTGTGTGGAAATGAAGGACTCCTCCTGGTGTGACTCACAATGTCTTTGCTATCGGTTGAAGCAATGATATCATCAGTCAAATCTCCTCAAAATTAAACTCCTCACGACGCCACAGGAAGCAAACGGTTTATTCGCCTCCTCGCTCCCACAGAATGGAAGTGAAAGGGAAGTGGGTTCGACCCAGCTACATTTGTGATGTGGTGAGTTTGTGTCCAGGGCTTGTGGTCATGATAATCCCTCCATAATTACCAAAGGCACAACAGCATCTATGTGACACACCATTGTCTGCTAGTTAGAAAAACATCTTGGCCACATCAGACTTCTGATACTTTGGGTAATTATTATATGCACGCATAGTGTTCTTACTACATCAAGTGATTTGCTGCTCATCAATAACTAACTATTTGGGACATTTGTTTTGTTCACTCCGAGCTCTGTGATTTTTTTTATCTGGGCAACTAGATTCTAGAAATCTCGAAAGACAAACTGGTGTTCAGGTGATTTTTATTAAATCTATTTTGATCAGCAGAGACATCTCGGAAGAATATTTCAATATTTTTTTACTGAGAGTATAATAGGAAGAATGATACTACTCTGAAATATGTGAATATAAAGCAGCAGCCAGCAGGTTGTCATCTTAGCTTAGCTTAGCATAAAGACACTGTGCTTCATAGGACCTGTGCACTGTGTTGGATTGTATGGATGATGTTGGTAGACTTGTTTTCGAACCCTCAGACAGAGCCAAGCTGTTCCCCCTTATTTTCAGATTGAATGCCAAACTAAACTCCATATTTTCCCTACAGACATATGTGGTATCAATATTCTCATCTAACTCTCAGCAAGAAAAAAATATCATTGCACTTCCCACAATGTTAAACGAGGCTATTGTAATAAAATCTGGGCACAGAAAGCTAAAGATGTTAGCTGAGAAAATACTTGTCGTAAGTGGGAAAATATGTTTTCATGATTTAGGACAAAGGATCGTTTATTACAGTAATGACAGTTACTCAGACACAATTCAATTCAATACAATGTCGAGTCTCCCTGTTCCCCTCCAGCGCTTGTGTTCAGTGGGAAGGAGAAAGTATGGCTCCTCTCTAGGTGAGTGTTTGCTGCTGTAGCTGCATGTGTAGTCTTGCAGGATGACTTCATGCCATCGCTGGGTGTTGTCATAACGCCTATGTGCTGGGGAGCCTGACGAGCTTTTCAGATTGTCTCTGCTGTCGGACTTATACAGGAATAGTGGAGAGAGAGAGAGAGAGGAGGCCTCCGCTCCCAGGAAGATACACTTGCTGCGGGGCAGAATTAAAGATCATAAATAAACCACTTGGAGGAGCTTCACTCACGTTGTTCTTTTTTTAGCTGTGTTTCAGTCTGGCAGGGTAATTATCCCACCCCGCAGTGTATGTGTGCAGCAGCTATTCAGTGTTAATCTTTTCTGTTTGTCCTCCAACAAGTCGGAACACCTCAGTGTGTGTGTGTGTGTGTGTGTGTGTGTGTGTGTGTGTGTGTGTGTGTGTGTGTGTGTGTGTGTTTTGGGTGCTAACAAGGGCTCCTCAGAGGAGTTGAGTAACAGTGCATCAGGCAGTAGTGAGCAGGTGTGCTGTTGACTGCTATTTTTCATTATAACAAATAAATCCTCCTGTTTCATCTTTGAGCTGGAGGTGGTTAACATGTCTTGAGCATTAGGCCGCAGGTTTCCCCTTTTTATTAGTTTTCCAGCATTTAAAATGAAAAATATGCACCTTCATGCTGCATTTTTGTTTTGTGGCAGTTTATGATTACTGCTCCCGTTACTGTTGAGCAGAGATGAGTCATCCTGTGCCTACTTGTTGAGGAACAAGATGAAAGCTATGACGTGATGTGAAAGGAAAAGGCAGTAAAACAACATTTGAGGTACGTTTTCTTGTAACTGGTAACAGCTACAGCTGTTGTGAAATGAGGAAAGTATGTTACGGAGGAGTTAAACCCTGTTTTTTCAGTCACAGCTTATTGCAGTGTTCACTTTTATTCACAAAAGTTTGAGGATACAATTAGGTCTGACACCTGCCCGTCCACAAACCAATCAGTGTCGAGGATGGGTAGACACAGTCCATGTAGGTGATGATGACATGATGTACATATGTCATATAAGTCTTTCGTTTGCTCCGCTAATTTGCATTATGAAACAAAAACTAACTGTATCAAATGTAAGACATATACCTTGGTTCAGACCATGGTTCAGAGTTTCAGGTGTGAAAAAGTTAAGATAATTAATTGTTGGCTGGTCCAACACCATCCTTCAAATAAAAAATACGGTATGAACTCCATTATTTATTTCAATGCACATAATCCTTTTTGACATAATCTGGTTCTGTATTGACCAATCTCTGACTCACAGTTGAAATTCACTTGCAACTTGTGCTTTTACGGCCAACAAGGGGCAGTAACTCTTGCTGGATTAGAACTGTTTCAGGTGAGAGGACAATCTAATCTTCCATCCCTCCCCTCCAATCACAGCGAGCTGCCAACAAGTCAATAAAGCAGACCGGCCTTTCCTGACTACACCCCCGGGTGAGAGTGATCTACTGTGCAGGCTAGTATAAATGTTTTTTCTGTCCCTCTCCCTCTCTACTTTTTTCCCTCACCTCCTCCTGTCTGTTATTATCATCATCAGCCAGGTACGTTTGACTCATGCCGAGGGACGTGCCCTGCGTCAAGAGCACTTGGCATCAGAGCATGTGTTAAATGCAGTGGGTTTTATCCAGATGCCTGTCATTCATAAGTGTGTGAGTGGACACAGCCCGGCTGGGAGCAGCTTCTGGCCACTGTTCTGCAACATGTCTGACTTGTAAGTTCGAGAACAACTCACTTTCTGTCACAATAGCCTCAACAATGGTCTGTACAAATGTGAGCCATCACTGCAGGCCAAGACACGGCAGCACAGTTGAGACTGAGCATTTAGCAACATCACTGTGCTGCAAATCCACAGACTTCCTGGCTGCCTTCTCTAAGAACCTAAAAGGAAACAGTCGTCTGCTTTGCCTTGTCGGCTTCAGGAACTACTCACATCACCTGGGCAATCTCGCACAATAGAAAAGTCAAGAAACAAACCCACTATTTTCAATGCATCTTCCATTATCTCCGGATTTGCTGAGTTAAGTCATTTTCAGACAAGAACTCCACAGAATGTCTGTACAATTGGGTCCAGACTTTCACATACGAACAAGGTAGCAGTAGATCCTCCAGTCAGACATGTTCAGAAAACACAGAAATCTCCGGAGCGTTCAGGCAACGGTGACGCACCATGCAGAGGCAAATTCCCCTGCAGAGATCACATTTTTAGTTTTCAGCATTTCGACATCAGAATTGGCCCTTATCACCAAAAACACCTCTTCAAGATATTTGAGTTCTTTCAGCATTTTTTTTTTTCTTTGAGTTTTGCGCCTGTCGAGTATCAGAAACGTCGTCAACTTGCTCACTTGCTCGCAGTGAATCCTCCAGAGGATCTCAGTCACCCTTCAGGGGAGAGGGCTTCAAACTGATGGAATCCAAACAGAAACAATCCCAAATACCCAATCAGATCAAACAGTGGGAAAACACGCAGGCCTGAGTGTTCAAGCACACGATCCTGCAGAGAGTTTCCAAACCGCTTGCAGAAATATGAGCGATGAGCCCACGCTCATAAACTACACTGTTATCAATTCGTGCAGCTGGTTTGGAGCATCTTGACAACACGGGCGGGCGTAAATCACAATGAGAGAGAGACCGTGTGTTTTGTGGGATCAGTAAAAGTTTAATTTGCCAGCAAAAGCCTTCATGTGGATTGGCTCTCTTCTGGGTGTACCAGATCTCTTGGGGCAAAACTGCTGTTTGTCAAATGAGAGACTTCCACTGTGGGTTAACTGGAAACATCAGGCCTCTGGTCAGAGCTACGAGAGGCAGGGAAGCTGCTCTCTGGAAGACAAAACAAATCTGTGTCCAGAGAGTGAAAGGGTATTCACTGCACAGGAGGAATATACTCAGGTTATACTTGAATGTCTGAAGGTGGCGAAGTTGTGAAGTGAATGAAGCGTTCCACCAATCAGGCTGTTGTTGGTTTAACTTAACTCAACCCAGCCGTCACCTCTTTATCAAGATTAAAGATCATGTTTCCATGTTCACAGGCAGCTTGACCTCTTTGTCTTCACTTACCCAAGAACATCTTCCTCCTCTGACCCCTCGCATATGGCCAACAGCCCAGTGTCTGTGATTTTGAGGCACCAAAAATGTTCAAGTTCACTTGAAGACACAAGCTGGGGCACTCTGAAACGTGTTATTGTGCTTTTGTGTGTCACTGCAGAGTGCAGCCATGTTTGCCTCAGGCCTGAAAGGACAATACAAAGGAATGCAACGCGAGGCCACACCTTGACACACACCACTGTCTGCTGGCCAACCGCAGGCAGTGTGCACACAAACACTCTGCCAACACCTTGCATGACACTGGTGATGGAACACATGACTCAACGAATCACAACAGCAACAGATTGTTTTATTGAAGTCATCAGTTCATCCTGATTCAGCAAAAGACATGGCAGAAGTGCAGTGCAAGTGTGAACTGCTGCCTTTAAATACACACGTGTAAAAGTGTATGTGATCTCACCATATGAGGAGATGGGCACTGGATAGATATCTTATTATACTCTCTGTGTATACATATATATATATATATATGTATGTATATAATTTTATATAATTTCTTACATATATGTATAAATATTGTTTTTAATTTCTTCATTGTGATCTTACAGGCTACTACAGCAACAAGGTGCCCTAAGTGCCTTCAGTTGCCTAAATGTAACATTTGTTGCTGATATTCCTTATGCTTCAAACAATAAACATATTTGTCAATAAAACAATATCTAATCATTTTTGTATAATCTTGGTAGGTAACCTGTTTCAAGGCTGACAATTATGTTTTTTGTGGAATATTTCAACATCTAGCCTATCGGAAATATAGCCATGAAATATTGTAGATATTCATGCCTTCCTTCAGTATCAATTATTGTTACTTCATTTTCCATCTAGCTCCATCATCATGTCAAAGATTTGCTTTGTCAAAACGTTCCCATCGAGCCATTTAGTTAATGATAACGTGCTAACATGCTTGATTAAGATGGCAAAAATGGGTTAGGGTTAATATAACATCTTGTTATAGGCTCAGAGCATCGCTGTGTCTGAGGTATCTAAGCCTCACAGAGCCTATAGCATCAGTAGATCTGGTTCACCAGGAGGAGCAGGAGAGCCACGTGAAGTACACTGTATTATGATATGAACTCCAGCAAATGAGTTTGCATTTCACACCTGACGAATGCAGCAGGAGATTCTCCTGTCACACACTTTCACAACAACAGAAAAATATCTGCAGTATTAATGCGAGGGGTTGCACAGCGGGCAGGAGGCAGCACAGAATGTATAAAATCCGCTGTGGCAATCACGTGTTTTTGTTTACAGCTCATCAACACCAGCTCTGTAATCTCGTTGCCTTCTTCGTCAACGTCTCCTTGTATATTGCACCTCTTTTTCACCCTGAGATATTTGTATTCTTCTTTCTTTCAGTTTTGTGTCCGCTGCACGTTAGAAATGTCATCTACACGCTCACTCACTGAGAATCCTCTGGAGATAGGATACTTTTCGATTATCCGGAGTTTAGTGAATGTCTGAAAGAAGCTTTAGTCTTAGGTTTTCACCATCTGAAACTTAAGTAACTACATGCTGTTGTCCTCGGAGCATGAGCTAAACATGTTTTTATTTTATTGGACAGGCCAATATAGAGGCAGACAGATAGGACAATATCACATGCAACACATCAGTGTTCAGTTATATGATTAGGGCCATCGCCACTCTGCTATCAGGATGCTACAGGAGCAACAAACATGGAGAGATGTGTCCTGATGTGTATTTTCTATCTTCTCTCCTCTCCCTGTCAGTTCAGCATGTGATCTAAAAACTTTGAATTAATTCTCTTCCATGCTCCAAACATTTCAGTCAGCTCACTCACATTCATGTGATTAATCAAAGCCATTTTTATGTGAAACCTATATCAAGTTTTTCAACAACATCCAACTTAGCAGATGTTTGATAAGACAGTGAGACAGTTATCTCTGAACAGGTGTTCCTGCTCACGCATGTGAGATCATGGAGTCATTAACAATGTTCACTAGCAAAGATGGTGTCTCTCTTCCACGTTCCTTCTCCTCATCCTTCATCCCTGGCTTCTCCATCTGGAGCTCTTTGTGTAACCCATCTTCTACCTATTACCACATCATTTATCAATAGTAATACTTAACACTGTCTGTCTTTTCTTTCGCAAGGCAAACTTTACGATAATACCACTAAGACACCCTCACTGCACACACACACACACATTATTAGCTCTGCTGCTCTCTCTCCCGACCTCACGGCCCATTCTGAAAAGCTCTGATTGTCCTTTAATTTGTGGGTGACTCTAGGACCACATTGTTTGCCCTCAGTTTCGGAGAGGGGATCCATCCAGCCACCCAGTCGGGTGCTTATCTGATGCAATGGGCCATTGACCACCTTTTACCCCCACAATGAATCAACTCTCTGTTAGCTGAGTAGAGAACCTCAAACTAACCTAACCTACTGCTGCCTCAGGTTCACTAGAGCTTCACTTGTTGGTTGGCTCCTGTTTCAGACAGCATCTGTATATAATGCTACAGGGATCAGGTTCAACTGCTAATAAAATGGGATGCTACAATTCATTTGAACTGCACTGATGCATGTTCTGAGTGAAGCAGCATCAACTGCATGACAGCACTTAACGTGATCAACCCTCCAAAGCAGCAGAGACAAGGTGACGTCAGCTGCAGAGAGGATGAGACAATGTCAATTGTTGCTGAATAAACTGGATTTCATAAACCATCCTGTTGAAGTTATCCCACCAGCTCATCCTAAAACGCTATCATGAACCTGATGAATGGCTTTTCATCTGGGCTGTAAATATTTATCCATTGCACAAATCCAAATTCCATTATGGGAGTAAACATAAACATTTCTCTGTCTTAAGCAGGCCTATATGAAATTAAACAATTTAATGCTGACAGAGAGTTCAGCTAAGTGCCACCATATGGTCAACGGTGGTTCTCAGGGCTGCATTGTTAGTTCCGTGCGTAGTCTGTTTCTGACAACATCTTGGCTCTCAGCGGCCCCTCGTCTCCAAACATGCTGCATATGTTGCTCCACGCACCCACTAGCGCCGTCCGGCTAAACCCCCCCCCCCCGAACACAGGAAAGGTTTGTAATTTGTCACGACTGTGTCAGAAATTAACTGATGTGTTTGGGTTTGTGGCCGGCAACCATTGAAAGCTGGAAGGGGGGGGGGGGAGTGATCACGGAGTCGGTTTGTTGTGGGTGTCAGTGATACAACAAATGGCTCACTCATGCTTAGATGACGTCCACGTCTGTGACTGGGTTTATGTAAGGGCTAATAACCACAGGCCCCAGAGAGCAGAGGAGCGTGGACTTTTTTTTTTTTTGGCAAGTAAATTATTTCTCTTTTCAATGGTGTGCAGCATTTTCGTATAAATACACGTCAATTATGCAACTCTATGACCAATTGATATAACACAGCTGTGGTTCAAGCTATAGCCTTTTATTCAAAGTTTGACCTTGTCTCTTTTACTTTTCACAACTCAGTCTAATAAAAAGTAAATGAATTATTTATGCAACAACGTCTTTACTTCTTCACAACTTGCTGGATATTAGAGGCACCGGCAAGGTGTGTGAAATAACGTTTTGTTAATATGTACATGCTATACCTTGATAAAATGGGTAGAAGCTCAGCTAAATGCCCATGACAACCATTTTTACCCAAACTCAGACACAATTCAAACACCGTGCCACTAAATCAGCATGTCAACCACACAAACCAGCAATAATGTTCAGATGATGTGCCATGGAGGTTTTGAGCTGCATGATTTCATAGAAGACATTCACTCATGAACTATTATTTTGAAATCTTTATGTTGTGTTCCATCGTGATCTAGTAACATCTACAGTGATTCTTAACCCTCTGTAGAAATCTGAGTGTTACCTTCATGTAAATACCAAGATTATTTTTATATAAACACTTTACATACTGACATACACTCTTCGTTTTGAGGATGTAATTTCTGAGAAGGGTTCTGAGAAAAGACCAGATTTTAAGAGGTTAACAGAAAATCCAAGGAAAAAGATGTCCCAGCATCAGGACCATTGTTTGACACACAATCTTCAGGTGATGCCGTATGAACTACGTCAGAAATGTAGTAAGAACTACCAGGGGGAAAAAAGTGATTCTGCATCTTTGCAAGTTTGCATGACATGTGAAAATGCAAACTTGCAAAGATGCACAACTTTTTGTTTGCATGACATGTGTACATGAACCCAGACTGATCTTGAGTGGTTTTCGAGCCCCTGAGTGCATAAGTATACATCGGTTTAGCTCTGTAGAGGAGGCAGGGGGACGTGGCCCAGGCCACATGCTACCATTTGCGTGATAAGGAGCTCATTAGTCACCACTTGGTCCATTACTGGTTCCGGGCCTTGTGGCACCAAACTGTCTGCACCCATAGCTCCTAAGAGGGTGGGGGTCTCGATGTCGGTCCCCTGTGCTCCCCTGAGCCTGGGCAGATAGCATCACAAGCAGCAGCAGCAGTTAGACCCTGAAACCTAACCACCCCCCCCCGCCCCCCCCACCCCCCGACTTAATTAGGCCATAATTTTACTGTATACCACAGTGTGGAGACATTGGCCATGTGGGGAGAGGGGGTGGGGGGTGAACAGGGGTTGAACAGTGGTTCCAAAAGTCCCATTAAAGGCTTTCAGCAGCTTTGCAGGGCTCACGTTGTCACTCATTAAGCCACAAATGTTTTTATTTCTGCAGACATCAGCATTCCTCAATATGATCAGTAGTTTTAGATCAATAACCATCAATTGCCACAATTGTTCCGCAACAAACTCTTCTTAAACCGAAAATGTGTTTTCCCCATCAGTTTGAAAAAGTGGTTAATGGCTTCCCCCCACAGCAACACACTGAGGCGAGCCATACCGCATGCAAGAATGTAAAAATGGGTAAATAGATTACCATCTCGTCCTTCATACTATTTTCACTGGAGCCCATCCAGTCGGCTTATTACCGCCAGAAACAATGTGTCCAGTGTGTAAGCATTTCTTCGTCAGCTCTCGGGCAGCAGGAAGATAAATACTTGCACGCACATTCTGTATATTTTTCACATTTTCTCACATTGGGAAACGTTAAACCAAACACACAACTGAAAGTATGCGCACACATGGGTTTCCTGCACACGCGGTGAAAACTGTCTCTTGTCAGCGTTACTCAGCAACCAATTTCTCCAACTGTTCCTCAACCTGGCAACACGCAATGCGAAAGAACGAACGAAATGAGGAATGTGTTTCTGACCAACGGGGGGGGAAAAACCCTTCGTAACTATCTGTCCCTATATTCCTCTCAGACACACCATAGCTGAAACCACACAAGCCCCAATTTTGGTCAAAAAAGGGTATTTTAATACATAATTGACAAAGCAGTAAATGATACCATAGTAAATGAACAAGGCTATTGTTGGACAACCACTGCAGTAAATGGCTTTTATACTCGTTGCATTCTTTCACAGAAGGAATGTACCAGGGTGCGAAGATACCGCCAAGAATTACACGGCCTCAATCTCCCATTGGCTCTCACTCGTTCTCTCTCACTTCTGTACTGTAGAGTATCCTCTCTCTCCCTCATCACACACATCTGAGTCCATCATTTTATTCTCGACTTTGTGAGTCCCAGTTGAGGATCGCACAGGTGTGTGTGTGTTGTGTGTGTGTGTGTGTGTGTGTGTGTGTGTGTGTCTGTCAGTATACATATAGCTGGTGTGTATGTCACCATTTGCACTGTTTGAACACAAACACACTGGTCTCCTTTATTGCTTAACACATATTTCATGACTTTTCCTGCCCAGGAGCAAGAGGAAGACCGACCTCCTCTGTCGTAAATTTTCTCCCAGCACACAACTTGGTGCATATGCCACACACGAACACACACACACACACACACACACACAGTGAAGGAGGGTGTATCTCAAAGGAAGATTTTTATTTGAACAGACAACTTTCACCATTATCTACCGCTTCAAATAAAAGGATTTACACCCTAAAAGTAATTTAAACACACTCAGTTGATGACTTTAGCTTATTTTCTCCACAACAGATAAAGTATAGCTGATCACCCCCCATATGAATAAACATCATATCAATCAAAATGGATGGTGTAGTGCTCGTGACTGGCCGCTCTTCACTTCACCAGGCTAATGGGAAATCAAATCTGGGGAATGTCTTAGCTCATTGCTCAGCTTCAGGACGCCCGGCCAATTAAATGGATCCAATTCATCAGACATGATTCATCCCCAACACAAACTCATATTTACCTCCACTGTGATTGATGAGGATCATTACTGATGATTCGATTTGGTCTAAATGTGTCTGTATGACAGCTGTCTGTGTCTCAGGCTCCCTGGGACTCTGCACTGTAAATCTTTTATGTCTGTAGATGCGGGTGAAGACATAAATAGGGGGGAGTTGTTTGTATTTTGTGGTAGGTATAGATAATGTGTACATGTGTGCAGTATTAGTATCGTGTGTGGTGGGTGTTTGCCCTTCATGGACTTCTCTGCTGCTTTTTCTGCTGCAGTCTCACGTGTTTTGTGGTTTGGACGAGGGACAGCGACCATCAGCTGGACACTGGAATTCGCAGTCTGCTCTTTTGTTACACACACAAGTTTTTGGAGCCTTCTCACACACACACGTGCGCTTGCTCCTCAACAGCACAGTGTGTGTTTGTGTTGTCCGGTGTTTATTTGGTTTCTGTTTGGAGTGTGAAGATATCCGTGATTAAAAATGCAAGGGGAAGGGGGGCGGGCATGGGGAAATTAGATTTCCATCCAAAGCTGAGTAATACACTGTTTGCTAGTGTGACGGCATCCGTGTCGGGAAAGACCGTTTCAGCAGTGGAGTCATGGCTTGCTGCTCATTATGTTCATTTGAGTCTGTTTATTTGTCCAGGGGAAAAAAGATATAAAACTGGTCAGACTGACGCCTGAAGACTGGAGACATGCACCCGGACTGAGATGGTCAACACACAAACACATTCATGCTCTGTGGTTACATAACATATACACTCATATTACTGCTGCTGCATCAAAACCCATATATATTGTAAGAAGAAGTGGAAGCTTTGTTTTAAACTCGTCCGGGATTATTCTCTTACACAGACGTACACCCGTTTGCATGCAAAACAGTCATTTTCAAATGTAGTGCCACGCATGCACTGTATTGACTAATGAACGTATGTGATATAAAATCTGATCTTGGGGATGTTTTTTATTGTTGCATTCCTTTTATGGGATCGTTTCCCCCACGGCCATATATAAACTTAAGACGTGCTGTTGCCAGAAAGAATAAATCCCCCAGCTGAGCACTAATTGTGTGATTTAAAGCATAGTTGTAGAACACCTCAGTGAGGCCCCACACTGACTTTGTGTGGACATTATACAGACTGGCCTGCACAGGGGCCGCAGAAATAGAAAGTAAGGGGGGTCAAGGTAGAGATGGTGAAGACTTTACATACGTTTCACAACATTTCACCACTGCCCCTTTCCCATTCAGTCCCTTTCTGCTGATTTAGTTTAACAGTTGTATTATCTTACCCATCATGTAAATGGCTGCAGTGGCACATTCTGTCCAGGGTTGTGTGACCTGCAGAGCGAGTGGAAACCAATCCTAGAGCCACAGGGAATTCACTCTCAGCAACAGTTTATGGTTTGAAATTAAGACAAAACTGTGACCTTCCAGATCTGTCCTGGCCTAACTTCAAGAAAAACGATACTCATTCAATTTGTGTCAGTTTCATTTGGATGTTGATGACAGAGAGTCATTAAAGACCTAAGAGTCAGACTGTTTGATTTATATTCTCAGGTTTATAGTAAGTTATAATCACCTGAACCATGTGTTTCTTATCAGATGTGTAATAATAATCATAATCATCAATCACAAAGTGCTTCTCGAGGATAAAACATCAACACAATTAAGATTTTAAATAATAATGAAAATAATTTTAAATAACAATCTTTCCGTACTATTTGCTCAAGTGTTCTTCCTTTTTTTTTGTAAAATGTTAATTTCTTTATCCTGTAAAACAACATTATTCTTGTAGAAGGAGGGGGAAAAAAAATCAATAATAGAGGAAGTCAGCTTCAAGAGTTTCCCAGTTTGCGAGCTATAGCTCTCTGCAGATGCTTTCTTGTCATTCGCACTAAGCGCTGGTCCTGGAGGAGTTCTAAAACTCCCACAATCCACCTCACTACACTCATAGTCATGAGGCCTGGGAAGACCATAAAGCCTTTTTTACAAGGTGACACGACATAAAAACGCAGGGAGAACAGAGAAAGAAAGGGGGTAACATGGAGGAAAAAAAGAGTATACCTTTTCCATTTACTCTCTTTCCATCGCAATTGTTTGATCTAGTGCTTTCTCGTTGTGTGTGTGTGTGTGTGTGTGTGTGTGTCTAAAGAGTGAGTGTATTTCTGTGAGTGTTTTTAGCTGCATGGCTGGCGGGAATGGGTGGGCCCGGGTGCCGTTCCCTGTCTGCCATCACCCATGTCCACTTACACACACTCTGGGCCTCAGTGGGAATGAAGAGGGGATTATGGCTCCGACTGATCCTGGAGGGGCACACACTTAACACTACTGTAAACAACATGGCCATTTGAGTGGCTCACACCAGGCTGAACTTTAGACGTGAAAGCTGGGGTACACAATATGCCTGTGTGCAGAGGACTGTGGTGGTCTTGGGAAGATCAGAGATGTAGGGGAGAGTAGTTTGATAACTTTTATCAAAACCATTTCAGTGCTGCTTTTCTTGCTTTAAAGATAATTCCAGTTAAGTTAACTCTGGATTTAATTTTGGGGAGTTTCGTTTCACTAATGACAACCTTTACTCACCAAAGTAAATCAAAAGAAAATGACCACATGATGAGGCAGGTTCAAACAGTAGTAGTAAACAACTTGTGATAATGTTGTTCCTCAGCCACGTTGCAAATACATGGTCAGCATGGTAGGTCAAAGTTGAACCAAGAATTTGGTCCATAAAGTTTGATGGGAGACTCTCGAGGGATCACTTTGACCTGAAAACCATAATGGTCACAGGACCATCAGAGAGATAGTTTCAGGATCCTGGCTAGAAAGAAGTTTTAAAGACATTAATAAGTGAAGGAAGAAAAAGTGAAGGATGTAATAAATGCTGGAATTAAAGTCTGTGTTAGTGACAAATCTTTTATTTGACCAGGTCTGTGAATGATGAGGAAACGCGTGTTTTGTTTAGATCACGTGTCAGCGCCTTTTCACCAAACGTTCTTGAAGAACTTTACTGGGGTCTTCTACGTGGCTCTTCTTTTTCATCCTGAGATATTTATATTATTTAATGAATTATGTCTGATAAATTGGAAACGTCGTCAACACGCCAACTTTCTCGCTGTGAATTTTCCTGCTGCATTCTCACTTTGACATTTCTATAGGGGCCCAGCAGGAAAAGTTCTGAAAAATATCTGAAGTAACTAACTCACAACAGCCCATCTGGAAAATTTCAGGAAAATGTCAGGACCTCAGTACATGTCTGTTATATTATAGCCTGTAGACCACAGGAGGTTCAACAACACTGTTTTTAATGTAAAATGTAGAACATAAATATTTGTGTAGAAATTTATATTTGAAAACAAGTTGGACTTTTAGCTGGACTTTTATCTTACCTCCTGTGTTCCTGCTCCACCCATGTTCCGGACATTTTCCTGCTGTGTTCTTCGTATGTGAACGACAAACTCCAGTAAATGTCTGGACAGAATTTTCCAGAGTTTGAAAACGGCTGCTGTAATAAGAGCTCGCAGCTGGATAGTACATTAGTTTGCTGTGGTAGGGTTTGCCACATTGGCCCCAATCTATTAAATGTTGCAAATGTGCCTGAACATTAGTAATAGTCTTAACTAATTTCATGTTTTTCTTGCCCTGTCAGACTATTTCTCAGGGATGTTCCAGCTGAAGTACAGCATCATTATTATTTAGTGATATCCAAAACTATAAATCATAGAACTTACAAGTTAATTAGAAATACTGGATTGTCATTTAATAAAGGCTTGTGAGAAAAAGGTCTTAATACTTCCAGCTGTAGAGTTTGTGAGTTCAACTCTGAGGAGGAGATGATGATTTTATGATATATTGATCAGTGGTTCTGGTACAGGCCTGTACATGTGACTTGTTCCTGTTTTGTTTTAAAGCACGTTCTCTGAAGTGGTCTCTGCAGGGTCTGGGCTTTTTGCTCTTTTGTTTGTTTTCTCTCCCTTTCGATTAGGGAGGCCTCAAGGATTCAACATAATGGCCTCGCTCAGAGGAACGGGATAAAACGAGGCCAGTTCCAGGAGAAGGGAAAGCTAGAGATGGGGCTTAGTGATGTTTTTTGCGTGACAGAAGTTCATATAAAAAGATTTTGGGCCATAATTTGCTTGGCTTGGGCCAGCTCCAGAGAGGCAGAGGAATTCGATTCTGTTGCAGGAGTAGGGGGATGGGAGGGAAGTACAGAAACCTGCCCCAGTACAACACCCAACACAATATGGTTCACATTTTTCTGCTTCATACTAAGTGTACCATGAATTATCTTGCTTTCCAGTTGAAGGGGGGAAACTTTGATTCCATCTCATGTGAAGCAGCGCGGCTGAAATGCAGTGTATGCATTCTACAGACCAAATCAGAGTGTATATCAGTCTGACTGCCAGGCCGACACACAGACCTCTCACTCCTTCCTCAGACCTACTTTCCCTGCTCGATATGTCTGGATATAAAAAGTAAACACTTACAACAGACATGGGTGATGGCATACAATGAATGTTTGCAGCACTGAGTACTGTGCCGATCGTTCCCTCTTTCCTCAGCTGATGACAGCCAGGACACAGACTCTCATAAACATAATACATCACTTTTGATGCGAGTGACTCATTTCACACCATTTATTCAGTCTTTTGATCAACTGTCAAGGCAGCATGCACAGGCAGCCAAATGCAACCTGAGCTGGTTTCTGAGTGCAATTCAAACATCATTATCGTCAACAAGCAGGAGCAGAGTCATGGGGTTGTTTTGGAACGTCTAAGCAGTGAAGTTTCTAAGGCTACGTCCACTCTCCTAAATTTTCAATCGCAAACACATCAACTTCGCCACAGATATGCCTGGCGCCCACACTACTGCAGGGTCTTAAAGATGCTAAAACAGAGAAGTTTGGAAATGTTTCCGTTCATGTTTTAGTTGGAAAACTCCAGGACTGCAACCCTAACCCTAGATGTTTGGAAACAATGACGTAGACACTCACAACCTCTTGCTGATTGGGTCTTCTTGATCACAATATAGCCTTTGCGTATTCGATAAACTCCTATCACATGACACCCTTCTGGATGAAAACAATCGGCATTAGTCTCTGCTATCAGTGCAAGTCGCAACATGGATAATAAATTACAAACGTCTGACCCAGTTGTGCAGTTCAATTCTGCATTTTACTATGATACATCTGTTTAAATGCATAGGAGACTAGATATAGAAATCTCTCTTTTCAAAGGAAAACCTAGTAGTATGGTTGTAACCTAGAGTAAAGTAGTTCTGTCCTGTTCTCTGCCGATCAGTGTGAGGCCACTCTGCCCCTCTCCCATGGGAATGATCTTCAGAGTTAAGACTCCGGGGGCCACGGAATTTCAGTGAAGCACCAATGGTTTATTTTTGCAGCCCTCTGTGGTGTGTCTCATCCGAGCCTAACCAGCTCAGCCCGGCCTGGCTCTGTGCAGCTCATGGAGCAGCTCAGGAAGGGCCCGTCACTCCAGATGGTGGTTCAGTCCCTGCCAAGCGAGAGGGTCTGAAGGCCTGGCTGCAGGCCTAGAACCACAACCTCTGACAGGCTAAAGCCTCTGGCCCTTCTAAACCAGCACAATGCACCTTTTCAGGGGCCCTCTCTGCCTTTGCTCTCCCCCCTTTCAGTGCTCAGGCAGGGGCCAGCCACCTCATGGAGCCTGGGAGGGAATGTATTCACAGCAGAAATGGGATGAGGTTCAAACTACGGATTCATATGTTCCCAAGTGGGACACATGGAAAACACCAGAGAGACTTCGTAAAATCAGAATATAGACAAGGTCAATGACTAGAGGTATAGAAGCACAGCAGCAGTGTATTATTATACATCACCATTATATTGATCCGTGACTCAGACTGAAGCATAAAGCAGCAGTTTTCACTCACCAAGAATCTAAACTCTTCACTGGAAAATGTGAGAAATGGACAAAAGTGTGGAGGCCCCGATGAGATGGAAGCTAACCTGCGAGTGACCCCGCAGCTCACTGTGTGTCTGAGTCAAAGCCTGCAGCGCACCTTGAACTGCTCGCCTCTTTTTCTCTGTGCATGTACGAACTGCCTCAACCGCAGCAGTCTGCCCACACCCATCATTGTCTGTGAAAGAAATGTTGCAACACTTCACTATTGGTGGCAAGTGGCGGCAAATTCAGAAAAAGGAGGCAAGAAACTGTAGATCTGAAGGGCTTTGAGGTACAGTAAAGTGATTAAGTCAGAAGCTACAGAGTAATTATTCAGTCTTGCCTGGGCAGGACAGACAGAGCCGACTGTTGTTGCTTCTGAGCAGGGGGGGCAGGTACAGCGGCATGTCACTCACAGCGCACTTTTGTTTAATGACCTCCTTACAGTAGATAATGAGAGAGAGGGAGCGAGAGAGAGAGAGAGAGAGAGAGGGGGGGGGGGGGGGGGGGCTACATCCATACAAGGTTTTAGTTTGAAAATGGTGTTTTCAAACTAAAACAATGTCTGTCCACGCACCCTGTATTTGTTTTAATCCCCATCCATATTAAAGGCACAGTCAAACATACTCGAAGGTGAAGCAAATATCATGAGTCAAAGTTTGCAAAAAGTTGAAGTCCACGTGAAGCCACACTGCGATTTGCCTCATCACACAAAGATCATATGTTATTCGTCTCCCAGCTCAAACAGATTGGAATTCAACGGGATGTGAAGGTTTGTTACTGATACATTTGCGAATGTGTGACAGAGCCCTTACACGCCTGAAAACACATGTCACGTGACCACTCACTGGGTATGTGCATGTCAGTGTAAACAAGAAGGCATGTGTGTGCCAGTGTACAAAGCAATTGCTTGAACTGCTTGACTAACAGCAGATGTAAGCAGTTGTGTCATTGCAAAATGCAGAATTCAACGAACAGCTGTTAGCAAAGACAACAGGGTCAGAAGCACTTGTAATTGATTATCCATGTTGTGCTCTACACTGGGAGCTGAAGCTAAAGCTTTTTTTTTCTGGAAGGGGATCATGTGATAGGAGCCTGACGAATCAGCGAAGGCTACGTCAATCATCTGGAGTTTTCAAAGCTAAACAGGGTCAGCAGCGTTTACTTGTGGACACCAGGCGTATTGAAATGAAAAGTGGCAGTATATATGCAGCCAGAGAGAGAGGGAGAGAGGGTGTGTGTGTGTGTGGGGGGGGGGCGGGGGGGGGGGGGGGGTGGAGAGGGAGAGAGAGGAAGAGGGAGGAAGAGGGAGAGAGGGAGAGAGGGAGAGAGGGACAGAGTTTCCCTTTACCTGCCCCCAAACTGTCAGCAGCACGCAATCACTCCAGCCCTTCTAGTCAGAGAGGGGGTGAGGGGCTTATGATTGACCAGGGGTGAGAGGGTGGGAAGGGGGAGTCAGGAGACACAAACACAGGCGGAAGAGAACCAACAAAATGTTGAAATTGAACGGAGGGGGTGAGTTTCTGGGTGAAGGTGAATGAACTGTGTTGGCATTTGGAGAAACAGTGCACCTCTTGTTAGTTGGAAAGAGTGATGCAGGTAAAAAAGAAGGGGAGGGGGGGGGGGTTGTGTGATGGTGATTTATTTCCCATGTGATTTATGTGCCCCCGTCTGTCACCATGGCATTGTCATGGTGATCATTCGTCATTCGGATTGCGAAAAAAAAGGCCACCTGACAAAGGTAGGCGCCAGCTTTTGCAGCTGAGTATATGTAAACTTTTCCTCCCGAACGCTGGTGGGAACACATAACTACTCAGACCTAGAAATGTCAGCAGACTGTTGTGTTATGTGTAACCTGGAAGATATTCATTGCACTGAATGACTGAAAGTTAGATAAAATCATTCTTATGGGTCCAAATCATGCATTTGACAAATTTCTCCTTTACTCTCACTATTGGAGAATAAAACACTCCTTACCTCCCTTTCCAATCAATCCTAACCTCCCTTCTTCCACTTCCTGCTCCCCGCCTCCTCCTTTTCCACCTCCCCCACCCCCCAACACTGGTGTGTGTTTGGACCCCCGAGAGCCGTAGCTCTGATGAACTGCACTCCTGAACAGTTTCAATTAAACATCATTTATGGGCTCTTTTTTTTTTTTTTTTTTTACAAGCCTTTTTTATTGGCCTGGGTCTGTGTTTACTCATGACAGTAATGGTGCTGGAGTGGGTAACTGTGCTGCGTGTACACTGCCATACATCTCCATCCACCCTGTCTCCTGACATGGAGGCCAGCCCGTGTTACTCCACCTCTCTGTGCTCCAGTAATATGCTGGGCCTTCAGTTCAGCTGAGCGTGCAAGAGGAGAGAGCTGCAGCTTATCTCTAAACTTGGCCTCGCATATTTCCTCTGATTTTGCTGTTTGCTCTTCTTAACTCTCTCTAGACACAATTGCAAGGCACATAATAATGTAAATAAACTGGTATGGAGTCTCCACTGTGATTCTGGCTTGATCAGCTGCTCCAGCAGTTAGAAAAGAACAGACAATATCCAACAAATTAATGAAATGAAGCGCATATAAACTGTGAATATACTTTAAATTAATTCATCAGCCACTATTTTTATTTTTAAAACCACAAACAGCTTAAATATCAGTCATTGCAACCAACAGATTTGTGAATTAATAAAATCAGTTAGCTGGTCACGTGGATTGATTTTCTCCTTTCTGAAAACAGATGAATAATGTGATCTGTGGCTCCTTCCAAAGTGGGGAAGGTTTAAAAGATACTGGCATATACTAGGCAGAGGTACAATGGAGTTTTATGGCCACAGAATAATTATTACTCATATTATTACGAGAATGAATTCATATTCGAGAAGAAAGTTGTAATATTACATGATTAAAGTTGTAACTGTGAAAAAAGTTGTGATTTTATGAGAATTAAGTTATAATTTAATGAAAAATCTAGGCTAAAACTACAACTGCAATATTACCACTTCATTCTTGTAAATTTACATATTTTTTCCTCATATTATGACTTCGAGCTTGTGATATTATCACTTGTTCGTTGTAAATGTGGGACTTTACTGCTTTTCTTCTCGAAATCTCACATTTCTTCCCTTTAAGTGGCCCTAATACTCCTACAGAGCAGACCTGATAACAGACATTTTTGATATGCATTGTGGGAAATATGGCATTTCATCTCTCCTGCATTCATTTCAGTTTCTCATGAAACACAGATTTGCCTCTGTCACATTCCCCCGCCACGAGCACAAAACAATTCTAACCACATGAGGCATTTTGTTTGTGCAGAGAAATAAAAATCCCACCATTGGAAAACCCATGTTTGACACGTTGGCTGGGATTTCATTGGCGCACGTCAGGGTTTATGGCTTTTGATGTCACCAGTGACATCATCAGTGCAGGACTAGACACTGGGGAGTAGGCCTGAGTGATGGGGTGAGTGTTGTGATTGGCACAACTGGGCAGGGAGCGTTATGACGAGTTCATTTACAGAACACACCCAGAGCTGTAAAGCATGTCATGTTAGCTCAGTGTGACACACCTCAGTGTTGACTGCAGCAGAAATGTGAGTTCTGTGTGTGGGTCTACATTAGCTGTGTTCAGTCAACTGTGCAGTATTCAACCTACTTAAATCTGACTAAACACTATTAAGTGGGACACATTGTTCCCTCAGTTAACAAATAAAATCAGTCTAGACTCTAGTTCTGGCTCCTCTGTTTTCTTCATCGAAACAATTTAGGTTCAACTCCAAGAGCCGTTACCTCAGACTTTCGGGCGAAGCTAAGTCAGCATATCAACTAACTGGAAGTGGAGTCTGTGAGTTACAATTGCTCAGACACAATTGCGCCATTAGTGGATAAGGAGCCTAAGGGCCAGCAAACCACACACACGTCCCCACTCGCACATACACAAGGGTCGCAACCACAAACACACACTCCATTTGTTTATCCTTCCATGCAGAAACAGACACGGTGTCGTGCGTGCCCTTAATCAAACACAAGCAGGCCCCTCCCTCTCGTGAGCACTGACCTGGCGATGAACCATTAATTATCTGCTGCCCAATGCCAGCGCCTTGACAGATTCATACTCTGACCTGATTGGTCAAATGGCAAAGAGTTTAGTGAAGTATCTGCTTTAAATGCAGGAAAACAATAGGTTTAACATAATGGGGAGCCCAGATGTCTTCAACCCAGAAATGAGATTCTGGTTTCCTTGTAAGAGCTTCACTTATTATCGGCTGGAGTCTGGTGAGGGATGATAGGGTTACGTCCAGGATTAATCCTTGGGCATCGAGGTTACTTGGCAGCTTTGTTAAACTTTGAGTCACCCTCTAAACTGAGGCCCAGTGCGGCCTCCCACCCTCTGACCCCTCCTCCTCTCCTGGGGTTGGGGTCTTATCTCCAGTGGATGTGGGCTCCTCTGGCTTCACACAAAGCCTCATGTTGACATTCCAGAAGACCGAGCCTTGTGCAAACACACCAGGCCCCACCAGATGGCTAGGCGAGGGAGGACAGGGCTATAGGGCGAAGGACGCGGAGGAGGACGAGGAAGAAGAGGAAGAAAACAGCAAGATCAGAACGAAAATCGCTTTTAGGACTAAGATGTCAGGGTACCCCAGCAAATCATCAGCCGGGCACAATTCCAGACGGCAAATGAAGTGTCTTGTCACTTTACTGGAGCAAAGAGCAAAACATTTGTGGCTAAAATACAATTCAATCCCTTCACACATATTGTTTTTCTTGTGTCCTCCAGCTTCTGCCCCATCTCCCTAAAGTCATTCACAGCTAATTCTTCAGGGTCACTGGGTTAATCTTCAGAGCATTAGGGGAACCATGGAGGAAAAAGACCCCAAAATGAAAAACTCATTTAAGGCTTTGACTGAGTGCAGTGGGTTGTGTTTATCAGTGGAGGGCAAGAGAGCATCACTGCTGCTGTGAGTCCCCGGGGCATTTGTGCAGAGGACTAAAACAACATCAGAATGCATTTTGTGTTGCAGTTTAAAATATGAAAGCGACCCCGTTCTGCAAAACTGTGTAAGGACGTGTGTACACATACATTTTAAAGTGTGGTTTGATTTTAATATAAGAGGGAATATCCCCTGAAAGAGCGAGCTCTAACTTAGGATCCTCACTGACATCAGACAAAGTGTGTTCGTCTCCCAGAAATGCACCAACATCTCAGGGGGCATTTTGTCAAGATGGAGCAATATAATCCTCTACTTCATCTCCTCGGAGTTCACTTCTCCCTGCCTGTGTATGTGTGTGTGTGTGTGTGTGTGTGTGTGTGTGTGTGTGTGTGTGTGTGTGTGTGTGTGTGTGTGTGTGTGTGTGTGTGTGTGTGTGTGTGTGTGTGTGTGTCAGCCTACAGCACAATATACAGCTGTTACGATAAAAGTGTGCAACGGTCAGTCAGTGTGGATATCCGGCTGCCTTTCTCTCTGCTCCCCCATCTAATGAGTGTGTGTGGAGCTGTGGTTCATCCTGCCACTCTTTCTTTCCAATCCCCCTCCAATCCTCCAGGGCTCCCCCCCCCCCCCCCCCCCCCCCCATCATATTCTATGGAAAAAGAGGAATGTTTTCTGAGTGATTTTCCCCTCCAAGCCCTTTTCAGGTTCCGGAGACATGAGGGGGCACGTCTATTGGAGGAAGACTGTATGTTTATTCAGAACAAGTTGAAGCTTGGTGTTAGACGGGATCCAGGTTTATGTTAAAGAAGACTCTTAAACCTAATATGCTCACCTTTGCCAGAACCTAGGGCTTGGTGTTGTGGCCAAAAATTATATCAAGATAATTGATTGAAAATTGTTCTCATCACTTGGTAATTATCTTGATAAATGTCACATTATTATTTATTTTACGTTTAAAGGCAGATTTATGCTCCTGAGTGAAGTTTGTGGTTTTAACTCTTCTTCATGGACAGAGAATGACAAACATTTTACAAATCTAAGGTAGATCAATTATGTATGTACTTTTGTCATATGCTATTGACAAAACCTATATTGTGTTGATTATTGATATTGTTTTATTGCACAGCCCTTCCAGAATCCATGTTGTTGCTCCCCTTTTACTGGGCTAAATGTACATGTAAATGTTTGAATTCCAGACTACTACGCAATCATTGCCCATCCAACAATTTGTTTTAGTCATGGCAAGATGATCCACCAATGTGCTACAGACATACATGTCCCCCACAGGACTGTAATCGCTTTGCAGATTAACGTTTTATCAAGAAACACCATAAAAAGTCAAAATTTAGAGGTCTCCAGTGCTTCATAAGCTCTCCCTTTAATGCCATGACTTATGTGTAGCTTTATCATCGTCGCACAATGCAACGTCCTTACTAAATACACCCACATCCACAGCCGCCGCCGTAAGTCACACATGCTAAAAGATCAACTTTGATTAACTTACATCAAATCAGATAAATCAACTGGTCACTCTGTTGAATTAAGTCTGTTGTGATAAGAGAAAATAGGGAAATCAATCAGCTAATCAGAGCCCCTCTTAGTCTGCCAGGAGACGGACAACGACACTTTGTCTGATCAGAGTCGGACAACTCGGGACACACAGTGTCCTGTTCATTAACAAAATTGCTTTGACCACTTGCAAAGGTTAGGATCTTAACTCGATCACATTCACTGTGTTTGTGGTGAGCTCTGCAGTTCTGTAGGAAGACTCAACCTATCAGGGCAGCTGGAGTAGTTTTTATGTAAACGACAACACTCCTTTTAGAAAAGTCTGGAAATTAGAGAAACTGTCTGTGTCCTACCATCTTACTGAGGCCCTGCATCTTCATTTCTCAGAATAAAATTGCAGATATGCTGGAGAATCTCTCTTCTCATATATATAAGTAATTAATAAAACATACAAACAAGTAGAATACTCAATAACGACATCTAAACCATCTCCGCCCATATCAAATACAGAGAAAAAGAAATTGAGCTCAGAGGAAAGTGCAGTTTGATAACACGTTCTTTCAACTCACAACAATAAAACAAATTGTCTGCCCCTCGCTGCCAAAATGCACTCAATACTTCCAACAGAGTCAGAGATGAGAACAAGAATATGTTTTTTCATCATTTATTTTGCAAATGTGCCATAAACACTTGCAAAAAAGAAACATCTTAAAGTTGGTCCAGTAGAAAAAAAACAACAAACACTTGAATGATTTAATACTTTGTTTTTCAGCTTTCAATTCTGTCAAGTGAATTTGTAGTCTATATTTAAGTCTAAATGAGGGAGCTGATTGCTAGTAGGTTTTTCCCAAAGAATCTGTTTTTTCCTTTTTAACCGTACATAAATATCCAGAAATCAACCTCCTTTCCTAAAGCAAAAGCTAAGAAAGAGTAAAATGCCTGGATAGAAATTGTATCAACATCTACATAAGAAAAAAAGGGATTAGCTGACTATAAAATGTACACTTTTTAAAAATTTAACTTAAAATTCACATTCATATATAAAACTTACAAAACCTGGATCTTTCAAACCTACTAAAATAGCTTTTCTCTTCTGTTACTGTTGAAAGATCATTTTAAATTACCATAAATTTAATGGATTATTTATTTATGTATTGTCAGCATCATTAATGTCATCATCTCTGCCACATTGTTTTTGTTCTTTTTTCCAAAACTTTTTTTTTCTCTTGAATCATTTCAAAAACACATAAGTCAATAAATTAACATGCTACCTCAGTCCCTGAAAGCCAATACTCAACTGTGTTACTGAGTGAGAGTAAGACAGGTGTTTGTGTATTAAAATGTGTATCTGTGTGTGTGTGTGTGTGTGTGTGTGTGTGTGTGTGTGTGTGTGTGTGTGTGTGTGTGTGTGTGTGTGTGTGTGTGTGTGTGTGTGTGTGTGTGTGAAGAGAAGTATCATACACGTAACCTGTTAGCGTTCCTGCCTCAAACACAACGTTAAGGTAGGAAGGGATGGGGTTATTTCAGAGTCCATACAAAAAATAATTCATTGTAAATATATAATATATATTTATACATATTTGAATATATTTACAAATATACCCAGCACTATACATTATACTGTGTATTTATTTTTCTCCAGAATAATTGGGAAGGTTTATCAAGCGAAGTGAAGAAAAAAAAGCATCAATATTACAAAATAAACAGGAGAGCAGTTTCTATATGTGCTCTCCTCCTACTCCTCTGTTTTGTTAGTCGGAGCTCTGTCTCTCAGTCCTTTTTCCTATTTCGTCTTCCTCCTCTTGTCCCTTGTTTTAAGTTCACGTCGATCCATGTACATTCCTCCAGGAGCAAACAACAGTCTTGGAATGCCAGCCACTGGAATGGGATCACCAAACAAGTTAATGCCTCTCTGGTTACAAACATGAGAACCAAAATGAAAAGTCTGTGTATTTACATGAAGGGGGAGGAGGAAGAGGAGGAGGAGGGTCCCCGGTGAAGTTCAGTCCATTCAGTCAGTAAAAAAAAAAAAAACAGCTTCTGCAGGGTCCCTGTCCTCTCCTTTAAGACCACGTGTGAGCATGCCATGTGTGTAGTGTGTAATGTGTGTGTGCACATGGCAGTGAGAGTCTGTGACAGCAGCGTTGCCACCGGCCCAGTCCCGTCTGGTGAGTTCTCCTTCAGTCCACTGGGAGCCAGAGGGGTGATGGGGGGGGGCAGGAGGTTGGGTGCATGTCAGAGAAGGGGTCTGTGCTGCGTGTGTTTTGGGTTGTTTCGGGGTAGAGAGTGCGGGGCGGGGGTGGGGCTCATGTTTTGACATTTCCGTTGATGTGCTGGTACTTGGGGAGGCAGGGCTCGTCTGGTAACGGGTCGTGGGAAAACACGGAGTCGTCACTGGAGGAGCAGGAGCTGCGAGTGTCGGGGAAGCTGGGGGAATACTGCTCTGTGGGGGCGCACAGGTCCAGATACTCCTGCAGACACAGGGAGAGAGAGAGTCGTTTTACACTCAGACACCAGCTCATGTGTTTACGAAAAGTAAAACATGCTTCAAAGTAGTGAGGGGAACGACCTAGAGCAAACGAGAACATAAATATAGAGGTGAAACCCAGTCAACAAGAACAGGGACTTTCCAGAGGAGGGTGAGAGAGGTGGAGGAGGAGAGTATCACCTTTATTATGATATTTATCTAAATCATAGAAAATCTCCCGGACAGGATTTATGAAACGGAGCAGAGCAAATAATCTTAAACTAGATACTATGAAAAAATATTTTCAGGGATAATAAGTCATAGATTGAATGTTGGATCGCTGACTGATCCAATGCAGAATGTTGATCTAATTGCGGTTTTAGTCCACTATATAACAGCTTGATGTGGTTGTGAAGTTAAGGATGAGAGGATAGAGATGTTTAGGCCTTTACAGCATCCCCTCACATCACTCAAGTTCAATCCAAACCAATGTGACATCTGACACCGAAACGCCCGACATAAATGCAGTAAGAGGGCTGGAAGAAATAAAGGCACTGGCAGGGGACGAAAACCCCAAGAAATCCTGTTATTAATTTTTGACTCGGCCCAGCGCTGTTAAGTTGTTTTGGTCTTCATGTCGGCTGAGGCACCATTTATTTTTATTTTTTTTCCTCCCCCCTCGTCTTTCATGGCTGTTTTTGGGAATAGTTGTGAGGAAGAAGAACTTTTTGGGGTTTTCTAGAAAATGAGCACTGGCCTCCATTTTCCCAGCTCGACACGGGGAGGCTCACATTACTAAAAACGTACAATATCTGCCAGCGGTTTGGGGCAGAGGAAAGGAGGGGGGAGGAGAAAGGCAAGAAAAAAAGCCACTTTATTCCATTTCAAATGTTCAAGCTCAATGTTGGACTTTTTTGGCATAAATTCACGAAGTTCCAGCTCCGGAGCAGACGAGCCCTGACAGCTTTCCATTGACGGCCTCTTTTCACGTCGGCACGAGGATATTGCTCAAGACAAGACGGGGAATGGAAAGAAACACTGGCCATTATAGGAAGCGAGGCATGGATGTGATGATTGGGCAACTTCACCGGGCCATAGCTGCCATGTTGGCCTGGATCAAATCATCTGGCCATTTTTTCGGCCACCACTTAGACCTCATGTCAGCAACATGGCTGCTAATGCTACTTGTGCTTTCAGCAAAATTCTGCTGAACCCCACAGGCCCTGGCAGGAGAGTGATTTGGTTTGGATTGAGGAGCATGTTACTGTGTGTAGGAATGTATCATATTATTCAGTTTTACTGTTGTGAAATACTGGACATTGCCAGGAAATTATAGTGTTTGCGTAGCATGGTTCCTGACCACCCTGAATCCTGGAACCTCGTGGAATAAAGATCTGTGCGCTGGAGTACAACAGAGCTGCACTCACCTCGTTGGTGTTGAGGGTGAGGATGCGATCCAGATCCTCTACTAGCTGCTTGAAAGTGGGTCTCTGGGAGGAGATGGCATGCCAACAGTCTTTCATCATCATGTACCTGAGAGAAGTAAAATCCGTATTAGTTAAATGAAAGAAGATGAATGGATGGAAGGAGACAGAATTCAGTGTTGTAGGCTTTATTCAGTTTGTCCAAACTCAAGCTGCGGCGCTACCTCGTCTACCTTGTCCTCACGTTTGAAAATCTGTTGAATGATTAATACCTCTGGGCCCAGGAGTCTCCATATTGAATCAATGATCTCTCACTTTCTCACAGTTTGACAGACTGCTGCTAAACACACCTCCCAGTGCTTTGTCTTTCTTTCACTGCTCTACTCTGTTCTCCAGTGTGGCACCGTGGCAGAACTGGGCCATTGTCCACTGACAGATTGTGAATGAGGACACTGATAGCAGCCAGTCACAGCTGTGCAGAGCCCCTGACAGAGTGGACACAGAGCCCCGGAGTCATGGATCTGATGGAGACTGGGATGGGGCCGACTCTCGTTGTAAGAGCGAGTGTGTGTTTTGGTCTCAGCTCGGTGAGGGAAGATGCCAGTTTGGCAGAGATGAGCAACACTTACAGTTCGTTGGTGCAGTTGCCAGGCTTGTCCATGCGATGGCCCTCTTTGAGCAACTTGAAAAGCTCTTCGACGGGGATGCCAGGGTACGGCGAGCCCCCGAGGGTGAAGATCTCCCACATCAGCACCCCAAATGACCAGCTGGTTAGAGAGAAACAGACATATATGTATTATTAATAATCGATTCATGACACGACAGGAATGACAATGAAACAGTAGGTTTTGTGTGTAAGTAGCGCTCAAGAGCTTCCAGCATAATTTAAATAACATTAGCCCTGTTGAGTGTCACTTCCCTTTAACCTACAGATAACATACAGAGACTCGCTGAACCAAAGTTTGGAAACAAGTTCAACAGCGTGACAACAGTGGCGTCAATGCCCTCTTTCTGCCGTCCGGCGGCTTGTGGCGCAAACCCACTCCCAGTGCCATTCTGGCCCTGATCTCAATGCTGGCTTTTGTGCCGGGCTGGCCTGTCACACAGGCTGCCATTGTCTGCTCACACCACACCAAAACAAACAGTAGACCACCCACAGCAGAATAAAAGAGGAGGGACAGGTCCGGTTATGTCCAGTGAATATTAACTACTTCCTCATAGCGGGATCCGGTAGTTAAATATCAGCGATTCCATGCCGCTGATTTTCCATTGCTGCAGACCATGCTGCATGTTTACATCACGGACCCAGAGGGTTTCAAATGAATCATAGCCTGCCCTGACAGCACGATTGATTCAGGTCCACACAAAAGGGCTGAATTATAACACGCAGACACATTTATAAACATGAATGTGCACATGCACGTTATGGCAGCCATGGGCCATGTTAGTGGTCCAGCCAGGCAAAGTCGGCATGGACAAGCAGGTCTGCTGTTTATCAGCTCGTCCATCTGTTTACACAAGCAGGCCCAGGGTTTGGCCTGGCCTCTATCACAGGGTTGTATCTCTCCGCTTGTTGACACACTCATCTCTCCTTTCTGTGCTACTTTGTGAGTGTCTCTCAGCGCTCGTCAACCTGTCGGGACCGCGCAGCTTTGTGTCCACCTGCAACCAACCATGACTCGCCAAATAAACAAGCACGCCAACATGCTCCGGGTCACTTTCACAGACCTGGCATTCAACCTCGCATGAGTGTTATTTCTGTAGGACTATATCCTGGAGTCATACCTCATTACACCCATATCTCATTTAATTAGTTGTTTTTTTGCTGCCGATGTTGACGATATTGACCCGAAAAGCAACATGAATATAAAATGACAGAGAACCACTCGATACATGTGCATGCATCAGTGGATCTGATCAAAACATAATGATTCGAGGCTCTGGAATGTGGTGTAGGAACTGAAGGAACTTTTTTATTTCTTGGTTATGGGGGGGGGGGGGATCAGACCCCCCACCACTAATCCTGGTAATGACTCCATGTGTCCGGGCTTGAGCGACAACTCTTAACTCTTAGCCGAGTCCCCGGGGCACATTTGTCAAAACAACAGGGGGCGAGTTTCATTGGAATTCATGTATTCATTTAATCTGATGTCATGTATGGATCGCCTGTGCCTCTGGTGATGTTTGAGCATGAGCACACCCACCCTCCATCCCACCCTCCATCCCACTCACCCGGCCCAACACCTCTCCTCATCTTCCCTCTCCCTTCACGTGCCACATGAAAAAGCCAATTACTAAAAGTGAGTGATGAAACATAATTAGCAGTGAGCTGAGAGAAAGGACTACAGTAGCCACTTGGTGCCTCCTGCACTCCCCCAGTTTATTGATTGGTGCTGTGCTAAGGTACATGAAGGGCATCATGTGTACGTACACATATTATTTATGTGCACAAACACACCCACACACAAACATGGATAGTGCAGATATACTCTATCCAAGTCCTTAACTGGATGATTGTTAGATTCTGTGTGCTACTGGTGTATGACTCACACACACAAATTCTCCTTTCCCAGGGGTCAACATGTAAGGCATTTATCTAATTGCCACATGCACTTTCTGCCGCCAGTGTCTGGAGCAGAAACTTCAAACAACACTGTCAGAATGCATAAGACTCAAACACCAAAAAGAGAGGGACGCGCTCCCTTTGTTCTGTTTTTAGAATGAGTGCTCTTCAACTTAAAAAAAAAAAAAAGGGACAGAGACGGGTCAGCAATTCACATAGCAGATGAATAAAATTAAGAATGATGGGGTGAAAGGAGGGAGGAGGGGGGAGATTATTTTGATAGTGGAACAGCTCCAAAAAACGATGAGCCTCATGTTCAAAGTGTTGCTGAATGAAGAGAGGAGGGCGAAGACGGGACGGCTGGCAGGAGGAGTTTGAGGGGGTGGTTGTAGGGAGAGCGAGGCCCGGACTGGAGGCGCTGCGGTATTGTTGCGTTTATACATGTGTGGAGGCCCAAAAGGAGGGGAGACTTCCGAGCCGAGCCGGAGGAGCGAGGGGTGAGGTGGTGGGAGAGGAGGTGCTTGGTGGGCTCTGGGCTCCTTCCAGGGCCCTTTGAAGCCGGTCAGATTAGTAACACGGCATTGACTACAAGTCTAGCGTGAAATCCTCACTTTTGCCACAGACTGGCCAGCGTTAGGCCCTTTCAACCAGTCAACCCCCTTGCATCTAACATTTACCAGCACTGCACCAAAAACATCTCACCCACTCCTGAAAAACAACCCTCTGAATCTGACTGCAGGCTACAAGAAACAGGCTGGGCTCCACATTCAGTCTCAAAAACAGCATGAAATAGATAGTTTACTGTGTTAGATAAGATTTTGTTGTCATCACAGGTGTGTAGGAGTTTGTTTAATACTTACACGTCACTCTGGTGTGTGTAGACCCGGTCAAACAGCGCTTCTGGAGCCATCCATTTTACCGGGAGTCGACCCTGAGGACACACACAGGTGAAGGATCAGCCAAATTCTACACACACACACACACGCACACAAACCCAGACACACACACACACCACCTCTGAACACTTTTCTTTCTGTCCCGTTCAGCATATTTGAATTAATTTACTGCTAAAAGATCTCATTACTCCGAGAGAGCCTGGGGAATATGACACTAGGCCCCAGCAGTATAGAGCCTGTCTGGGAGGAGGATTTCCCAGAGGAGCATTTAGATTGTTAATGCAATAGAGCTGATAAACAGGGTCACAGATAAAGAGAGTTTATCTCCATGTGCCATTAAAACACTGGCTGGGAAGCTAAGCACGGCTCACAGGGCAGCCTCGATCAATATCTGTGTGGCAGCCTACGGGCAAGAACACTCACACACTCAGTTATAAAGAAGCAACATCTAAATACATCCTTAAAAAATAGATTTTTTTTTTTACTGCTTTAAATACAATTGAGAAAACAAGTTGAACATATATTACATAACATATTATCACAGGGAAATATGACAATAATATGATCACTGAATATGGTCCCTTTCCTATTTGACTGAAGAAAAAACTGTGGCACCACAATGACAAGTGATCATCATTGTAGCTGCTGTCATTTTCCTGATCATCAGTACCAGCAACATCATTGCGTATTGTTGTTGTTGTTATTGTCAGATAGTTCTCAGCATGACGATGAAAAGGCAACCATGCACGCTAAATGAGGATGTGCAGGCAGCGCTGCTCTACGGTGGGAAATATAGACACTTTGGAGACGTCAATTGTGTTTACGCCGCTCCCCACTCTCTCTCTTTCTCACTCAATCGCTCTCTCTCTCTCTCGCTCACTGGTTCTCTCGCTGGCTAATTGTATAAGTGTCTGTGGAAGCAAAGGAACAAGAGACTGAGGGATAAACAAGGCAGAGTCTCCAGAAGCACTACATTCACAGGCTGCCTGGGAACCCGCGGCTTCTGCCAAGACACCAGCCGAGGGAGAGGGTGAGACAGAGAGATGAGGGATTCAGAGAAAAAGAGAGAAAGACGGGGTGGTCTAATCTCACACCGCGTCTCCTAAAGACATCCCACTCCCTCAAAGTGCCCATCCCTCAGCGTCCAGCATAGGGGTCGAGGACTCACATTGGTCGTCTTTTTATAGTAGTCGATGTTGTGGACGTCCCTGGCCAGGCCGAAGTCAGCAATCTTCATGACGTTGCTCTCTGTGACCAGGACGTTCCTGGCTGCCAGGTCTCTGTGTATACACTGGGATGGAGAGAGTGAGGAATGAGGCGGGGCGGGGGGGGGGGGGACACAGGGTGGAAAAAGTGAGGGGAAGGAGAATAATATGACAGTTAATATACCATTAATAAATCAACTCAGAAACAGGTGTATACTTAAATTGGAATGGTCTTTAAATGTTTGTGATGCAAATAATGGTGTAGAAATCTCCTGCACAGAGGTAACACTTGACTGAATAACATGACGCCACATCGACTGCACCAACAAGAACATGTCTGGATAAGTAAAGATTCCACACATACTGTAAACGGCCGGAGTGTGTGCATCAGTGCGCATGTGCAAGTATGTATACGTGAGTGTGTGTGTGTGTGTTTGCGTGCTCTGTCACATTCCAACTGTGAGAGGGAGCGTGAGGCTGCGTTTGGCCAACATGGCTGTACCCTCATTGTGAAAACTTCATAATTCTCCCACACAGAGGGGCTTTTGTTGTGGAATGAGAGACAATGTGGGGATTGGGCAGAGGGTCAGCGTAGTGTTTTTAGGAGACAACATTCCCACAGTGACGCACAAGCAAGCTTCCAATGCAAAAACCTCCCTGGGTACAGCACATCAAAACACTGTGTGGACTGCCTGCAGAGGGGGATCTGACGTGAGGACAGGACTTTGTTTGTGTGTTTGCGTGTGTCGTCCCCTTACCTTCTGCGATGCTAGGTACTCCATGCCCCGTGCCACCTGGTACGTGCAGGAGACCAGATCTTTGAAAGTGAGCTGTTCGTCCGAGACGCGGGCGATGTCGTAGGAGTATTCCATGCCAGGGGGCCGACGGGCTCGGAGGTACTCCCTGAGGTTGCCTTTGGAGGCGTACTCCACTATCACATAGAGGGGGCCTGCGGTGGAGAAAAGACTCACATTACCTTTTGAACACGGTTATAAATTATTCCTTTTGAGAGAAAGAGGCACTGAACAAAATTCAGGGTGAATATTGCATGGAATACATAAAGAACAGACACCTCTCTTTTTAATGTTTCTGTTCTGTTCTGTTTCAGGTCTTTATCCACATCTAATTAAAATCCACCTACATGACATTCAAATGGCTTCTAGCTTCCTCCAAAGAGCAAAGGCACCTTGACATACATGACCTGTCTGATGTGGTTTGATGACACACTTCATGAATTAGTTTGAAGCATGCAGCAACCTTTAGTACAATATTGTGGAGAGTTAAAGTTAGGGTTGGTAATCCTGGAAAAGCTTGCAAGAGCAGGCTACACTTGTGCTACTCACCCTCTTGTGTACAGGCCCCCAAGAGATTAATGATGTTCTTGTGTTTGCCGATCATCTTCATCATCTCCATCTCTGACACCAGGTCGGACAGGTCTTTCTCAGTGGCGTCATCTAAGAAACAGAAGAAGATGGATGAGCGTTGTCAGACCAAACTCAGCAAAAACAAACACACCACTCCTGTCTTCCCTTTAACCCTTTGGACTCTGGACTAGGGGGCTGCCCTCCCAATTCAGACAACACCCTGTTTTGTTGGTGCGTCTGAATAAGTGCGGCCGAAGGACAATGTGGGCTAAAGTTACGGCAGGGGATCGAGGGAAGCTCCTCGTGCAGACTACAGAGGCATCCTTTCAGTGCCAGGAGGAGGGAGGAGGAATTAAAGAAGCTCAATCTGGATTCATTATCTGCTGCACAGGCTACTTTTTCATGGGGCAGATTGAGGCGGTGCAAGTCAAAATGGCATAGCCTGCATTCCTGTGCACCATTACCTTACCTGAAGTGGTTCTTTCCCTTGTCAAGGTGGGTCCGGTGGCCTGCTGCTGTACCTGATCTCACCCCCCCAACCAATCTCAAAACAACCCAGCGCCCCCTCCTGCTGCTTTCATTAATCACTCCAGTGCTGCTAGTGTGACTTGCCTCTTTGTGTGGGCGCTGACTGAGCTCCAGCCAGCTGCTGCTCTGAGGTCAGGTATGTGACCGCCCCTAACCCTCACCTACCCAACCCGCCTCCCCCAAGCCGTCACTCAGCAGCCACCAATAATGAATAATAATGGCAGCCCCAGGCCCTGCCTTGCCCTTTTTCCTGAACCCTCACTAGAGGATAAATCACCGATAAAATTTACTCAGGTTGCTCACAAGACATAACAAAGCAGTGTACAGTATATTTCATCCCATTGGTGTGATGTTAAACATGAGCCTGGCGTTTACCATTACAGCCTCAGTGTGATTGTGCACCGGAACAAGAACAACTTACCTTTCAGCATCTTGACGGCGACAGTCACGGCTTCCTTAGGTTTGTCCTTATCGATGCCCAGGGCCTCTGCCATTACAACTTGGCCAAAGCAGCCTTCACCGAGGGGTTTGCCCAGGGTCAACCTGCAGCCGCGAGACAGCAACACAGAGCGAAACACAAGAAAAAACAGGCCGGATATTGATTAGCTGCTGGAACACAAATTCAAAACTAGGACCGTGGCATTGATTCTCTAACTGTGCAGAAACAAACAGGTTAGATAGAGAGTAAGAGTGACAAAGGGAAAGAAACCAGGCACCAAGCCAGTTTCTCAACCTCACCCTGTCATTTTTTTACTCGATAAATCTCCCTCTGTTTCAATCAGATTGTGTCTGTGTGAGTGCTTTATTGGCGCGGTGACTGCAGCCCATGCCAGAGCAGTAGGTAAGAAGGCAGACGTGGCAACGATAATCACCTGATAAAGCCAGCGAGAGGCTCTCATTTATAAACTCTTTACCCTGCCCTGGCATGCTCCAATATACACTCTTTACAAGTCATTACACAGGCCTTAGCTTAGCCCCAACACATTAGCCTGTGATGGATGGAATGCTGGCTTTGTGTTTCCATACAGGTGCGTCTGACTTCAGTACCAGATGGACATTTAAGGACTATTTTAATGTCAAAATAGATGGTGTGTTAAACTTAATGTCCTAACTTCATTACACTATCTACTACAATTATCACTACAATTATCTATCACAGCGACGGCACCAACCTGACCTCAGTTAGTGTTCCCTGGTGTTTTTTTATTTGATTGACAGGTGTTGGTCCCTTCCCTAAGGCTTAGTATCCTGGCAATGTAAACAATCACGCTGCGCACCGCAAAGACGAAGGCCCGAGGCCGGCGCCCTGCCATAGAAACACAATCCCCTATCTGTCCGCACATGCTCGCCACGCTCAATGGCAACCATTCTGTCCATCCAGCCACACATAATCAATGTTATTTTTCCTCCACGCAAACTGCAAACGTTAGCATTCCTCTGTGTTTTGCAATCCCAACATGATCCCTCAGGCGCTGGGATGACAGGCGGGGAATAAAGACCCAAACACAGAGATGTATTCAGCCTAGACAAAACATCCCTTTTGGTTGGTTCATCAATTAAAATCAAAATCTTTTCACCACGATGCCATTCTGCATGTGCGTAGAGAGTCAGGATGGATTTTTCTTTTCCACTGATGAGGGATGACAAAATGTATGATTCCAGCTCTCTCTTTTTTTTTTTTTACAACCATTTTAACAAAAGACAGACATTCATGTTTATGCCTTGGGATTTTCCCCTTGTCTTTCAAAACCAGAGGCCTCGAGTAGGTATTAAACTCCTGTAACCTTTGCTGTTCCATTAAATCCAGCCTGAAGCTTATCACTGGCCACTGTAACTGTGACTAACCGAAACCTCAGCGGCGCTAAGTCCTCTGGTATGAAACTGAGCAAACACTCCTCGCCCAAACATGCAGATGAAAGCGGCGAGTTGCAAACCACTAATTAGCAAAGCACCATTCCTCGTCATCAGAAGCATGCGTGTGTGTGACTATGTGTGAGTGAGAGTGTGATGTAGCAGAGGTTGTAATGAAGAGACAGGGGGCAGGAGGGGGCCGGGTGCCAAGTTCAGGTCGTTTTACTACAGCAGCAGCCACCACAACCATTACTCACTGGGTAGTCGTGATTGTCTGCTGTGTTAATCTGATCATTTAGCAGCTGACATACAATCAAACAGATGCTCATTGTGTTAATATTGCCATTATCCACTATTGAAATGCACCTTTAAGCCAAAGACAGTTGAAGACAAAGGCCAAGGGTGTAGCAAGTTGTCAAACTGTCACTGTATGCAGGCCTTGAATTTCAATCTGAGTGAGTTCTTAGAAATATCTCTTTGATAATCACATGAAAGTGGAGAAGCAGATCAGCATTTTAAAGACTTCAAGCTGGAGCTGAATCAGGTTCACATAATAATGTATAATGCATTTCATAAAATGACAAGGCCAGATTCACTATTTCTAGTGCTAGAAATCGACCACAAGTCAGTGAAACCAGCAGAAATATTTTCAGCCAAAATTTGTTATATAGTTTCACTGTAAAATAAATTAAGAGTACATATAACCAATGAGCATCCCTCACCTGTCTCTGGAAAACTCCCAGCGTGGATCCTCAGGAAGGTCGTACTCAGGGATCGGGTCGTCGTGCGCCGAGCTCCGACGTGTCGTGATGCGTACCAGCGGCGTACTAGAATTCATGGAAGAGCTCGAGTCTGCCGACACCTACAGGAAGAGAAAGATTGGCTAATCACCGGAGTCTGGGTTCATAGGTCAGATAAAGCTCTAAGACATCACCAGAGGAGTTCAGAGTAAATGAGTGAATATTTGATTGACTGTGGTATTTCTTACTGGTTAATATGGAACATTAATGTGTAAAGTATATATCCTTAATTTTAATGGTTTAACATTAGTGTAGAGTCTGTCTCAGGGCCAAAGATGATTTCAGTTGGCATTTAGAAGCCTCGCCTCTGTCCCGAGGCTCATCTGGCCTCTCTCCACCCTAAACTTACCTTGACACAGGAATCAAGTCTCGCCGCAGAATGAAATCCAACATTTCACCTTTAAGTTATTGAAGGAAAAGCATGGCTCACACACAGAGAAAAAAAGCTCTGGCTGCATTTTGAGGCAGCAGTGCTAACTTGCTTAAAAATGCCTGCATGCCTTCTAAATGAGGCTGAGGTGGATTGTTTAAAATATCGTAACTGCACGCTAAAAATATCGTAACTGCACGCTAAAATCTGAGTGATACATGATTTTCCACCCATGCGGCTTTCATTATATTTTGCAGCTTTACTCTCCTATATTCATGTATATTTGCAGTCTGTCATTGTATTTCTGCAGCATGCCTGCAGTGTAGTGTGTTGGTCTCCTCTAGGGGTGTTAGATGCCTTTAGAACTCTTTATCTACTTTCTGTTACCTGGCGGCGCAGAGGTATCTGCTTGCTCAGTTTGTGCACTGCCGGTTGGCCACCAAAGTCCTGGTTTCTTTGCCGTGTTCCTCATGCGGCACACCACCACGATGCCCACCATGCAGGCAATGAGGAAGACGCCCGCGCAGTATATAGCGATCTCCACGTAGTCTGGGGAGAAGGGCCCTGCTCTTTTCTCGAGGGCTGAGGGAAATAAAGACGGACGTCAGGAAAAGAAAGTCAGAGTTAATCACTCTCGCACACACGCACATATGAACACACAGGCACATTCTTCATTTGAACACACATGGGTATCAGACAGACAAACACAGAGACAGATGCTCTCGGAGATGACTCATGCGTTAATATGATCACGACTGGCGGGCGAACTCAACGAAATGATTTTGTAGCGTCCTCCACTCTCTCTATTCTTTGCCAACGAATACGGTTTGAACCTAACAGGCCTGTACAGGGATTAAGAGTCTAAACAGATTATAAATCTTCACTCAGGCTGCATATGTCTGCACTCTGTGCTAGCCTTCAAAACACGTGAGCATAAACAAAGACCCACAGACAACAGAACAATATGCGTTCCACTTCAAAAACGCAAACAAGGGAGAGCGGTGTCCTTCGTGGATGTATATATGGCCTGAACTTCCTGTCGAGGAAATGAGTAGAGTTCGTGTGTGTTTGCCATATAAATGGACTGTTCCATAATGCATAGCCCTCCAGACCACAAACAAGGCTCTTGTGCAGCACAGCCAGCCGAGCAGCCCGTCAGCCAGCTGGAGGTGAAGCTCCATATAGGAACCTTTCTCCTGTCTGCCTCGTATCTGCCGGTCCATAAACCGTAGCACACGCGCAGAAGCAACAGCCTTGATGGTGCCACTGGTGCGCATAGAGCAAATCAAGGCCAATAAATATCCCATTTTACTCCCAAAGGAAATGGCTTGTCTGTGATCATTATGATGCCTTGTTTACAGACAAAACAAAACTATTATCTCATTACAATATAAAGCGAGCGCTGTCTGTTAAGCCCTGCAGATCTACTCTATCTCATTTAATGCCCACTCTACTTTTGGCCAGAACTCTCGCAGAAACGTTTGTTCTGTTTCGCCTGGAGTGAACTCGAGCAGACTCCCACACCGAGTTTGATGTATCTGATCCTTCGGTATGCATAATTACAGACCAGACATACAACGACAGACAAAAATAGGATAAAACAAGTTGACAAATGGGAACACACACACACACACACACACACACACAAATGGACAATCATTTGCATGCACGAGATTCATCGTGCAGTGGCAGAGAGGTTTGGCCCTGATAATCGAGAAAGTCAAGCCAACTTGAAGCAAGTGTTGAGCTTTAGCTTTCGACCTTTATTTCAAGAGGAAATAAGGATCTTAAAAGTAGGCAATTATCAGAGCCAGGAAATAAGTGGAGAAACATTTTGAGGCGTAAGTGAAATGCATGTAATTTTTTTACATGCAGAACTGAAGTGTGGCACTGAAAACTTTTCCCCAAGGAGCAGGAGAGAGATGTAACAGAGGGAAAAGAGGAGGCGGGAGACAAACCCTCCCCTGCTTCGGGAGTCTGGAGACACTCGAGCTGCTCTGGGAGCTCCACTTCCGCCTGAGAGTTATAATAAGTCTTCCGCTAACTACCCCGTTATCTGCTCTGAACTTTCAACAGCTCGCCAATATATGCTCTTTGCTCTTACGTTACATTGTTTTGGATGATGACTGTGATGGTTCATCTGATATTTGAGCAGCAGCGTGCCAGTGGGAGGGTTTGCCTTCCTTAGAGGTCAATGCAATTACATAATCAAACTGTTTTAGACAAGAAAATAAAAAGAGAAAGGAAAGTTTTCAAGTGTATATACCTGGAAGCACCGTCAACCAAGCAGTGTGATAGGAGATCCCAATAGAATTACCCGCCAAGCACGTATACTCCCCAGCATCTTCAAATGTTACATTGGGCAAGTAGAGAACTTCTATCTCCTTATCTGTGGTGTTAACACCTGCGGTCTGGGAGAGGAGAAGAGGAGGAAGAGCAGGAGGAGGAAGAGAGGGTCAAAGATAAGGGAGGAAGAGTCACAGAGAAGGATGAGGGAGGACAGAGAAAGAGAAACAAAATGAGACCCACAACACCAGGAGAGAAACAAGAGGAGCTGGATGACGTCCGTCGTGGAGTTCCCATCTAGAGCAAAGGATTATGGGATTTTCCATGGGTGGGTAGGAGGAGGCTTCATAAACAAAGACATGGATAGAGCCCAGTATGCCACCAAAACACAGGAAAATGGAGTCAATGCACCAAAAATTAAAAATAAAAAACCCCAAAGTTCCCATCACCAACAGAACCTGGTAAGAGAGACCAGTCCACACACTGGAGTGGACACATGCATAAACAAACACAGAGAACATGGAGAGCACTGCACTGCAACACCATACACCATCTTGACACAGCTTGCAACACAGGTGGAGATGGATAAAACTTAAAGAAAAGAAAGAAGGGAGAGGTGAGACCAAGCTGTGACAATTTCAGAGTGTAGGTATGCAGGTCGGAGCAGTGCTTCCATGGCTGAACCCGGTCTCTACAGTGGAGGGAGCAGCTGAAACACAAGAGGTCCAACATTAAGGGGGAAGAGAGGGTCTATGAGCCCCAGGACCACCAAGAGACCGCAGGCGGGATCACCACCACAGCACAGCAGGTCAGGGACAAGGCCCAGGAAACCACACCGGGAGGGAGGGTAGATGGGGCGGGGTCTCAGGGGGTTACCTGGGATGATAGTCAGCCAGCCTGACTGGTTGGCCTCGCCTATATAATTCGAGACTTTACAGATATACTCTCCGGCATCGTCCTCGGTCACGTTGGTGAGGGTGAGCACCTCCACGTCCGAGCTGTTAATGCCTGAACGCTGCAATCCACACATACACACATCAAGACTTCAACATTATAGAGGCATGCAAACATTGTGACTACAGCTACTGAATATGGATATCTGCAGGAGAGAAGAGACAGCAGGAATCACCACCAAGAGCCAGGATGGAAAAGACCTATCAGCTAATAAGGAAGGAAATGTAATGATTAGTTCCTGATACAGTCTGAGCTTTGAAATTTATCCGAAACACCTGAAACCAAGAAAATAAAAACAAGAGGGAAGGATTTGATTCTAATCAAGAGGATTAAACTGAAAAAATAGGAAGAAAAGGAATGTACCTTTAGCACCCGGATGTAGGGGTGTCCATCTGGGCCATAGCGACTGCCGTTCTGAGTGATGTGTTTCAGCCACTGGATGTGAGGCTGGGCGTCGCTGTAGACCTTGCAGACAAAGCGGGCATCCTCTCCCACATTCACAGTGGTGTTGGCCGGGAGACCAGCCTGGAGAATGGGCCGATGAGGTGAGCGCTCTGTCGGTAGCGAGGAAAATGTTGGTGTTAACGTTCAAAGATGGAAAGTGTTTCAAAGACTGGGTATTACCTTCGCAAAACCAGGTAAATCTGACACCTTTAACAAAGTGCAAACCGTGTTAGAACTGCATGTACTGTGATTGTGAATGTTTCCCAGCAACCCTGACTGAAATCATGACTGCGCCTTGTTCTTATCTCTGAAGCATTTAAAGGCTTCACACTAGACAGAGAGGTGGGGAGCATTTTATCTCAGAAACAAAAATAACTGCAGGAGATGGAAGAGGACTCCTCCTGAAGCGGGGTGTATACGTTGCATATGAGTGACTAAACTAAATCATGCACCAGTGTTGGAAGTGAAACACCTTGGTAGCACCCCCACATCCATCCAGCTCTCTGCATTCTCTTACATGCAAACATTTGGCCAGCGAATCCAAACAGAGCGAGACCTGTTGAACAATGCTCCCTTTCAAAACACTGCAAGGCCTTCACAACCACACGGATGAGCCCACCAACCCCCACACTGACGGCAACCACCCGCTGCCACCCCACATGCACACACACATAATGACATCACTCAGGGCAATACAGTGACTTTCCAAAACAAAGCCTTAAGGCTTGAGGAAGGTGCAGTGAATTAATTTGTGCCGTGTGTGTGCGTGTGTGTGCGTGTGTGTAAGGTCGGGGGTGGGTCATGGGGGATGGTCAGAGGGGTGAGGCTGTGTGATAAAGGGAGGCTGGGTTTAAGACTAAAAAGGGAGAAAGCATTAAGAGGGTGAGCTGAGGGAAGAAAGGGGGATCAACAGATGGAGAGTAGACAAACTAAGAGCAGAGATCTCGTCCGTGTCTCTGACCGCCTGCCTGTCTTCCTCCTCCTCCATCTTTCTCAAATCTGTCAGATCAGATGATTCCCACCCCACCTTCTCTCTCCCCATCTCCCTCCTCCTTCCTGCACATTCCTAGGACCAGTCTTGTTTATTGTCTCTCTCTCTCTTTCTTCCCCCCCTATTTTCTCTCCTCCTCCATCTTACACAGGCCTTCTCCCACTCTGGAACAAACAAGCAAACCCACCTACAAAATACAGTCTGACAAAACGTATATTTACTTAAAAAAGGGCAGAAAGTAGTTAACTTTTAATGTTGTGTGGAAACAAACTCAAGTTCGAGATATTTTCATTATAACCATCATTATTTAAAAATTCAAGCTGGGCCGTTTAAAGCTCCATAGCAGACAATTCAGACCCAAATGACAGAGAGAGGGTGTTTAGTGCAAGGAAATAGGCCACATCATGATTATAGAGAAACCCAACAATAAAAGTTGGTGGAGCTATTATTGCTTAAATTAAAAAAGGAATTTAAGAAAGACAGTACGTGTGTGTGTGTTGGTGTCGAGCAAGTCTAGTTCTTTTATGGCCCATCGACCTCACACCAAGAAGCTGCACTTACATTGGTTAAATACAGAAAGAGAAACACTAAAAGACGACTATAAATTGCTGTCTTCTCAGACTGCAGCGTGGAGCATGAAGGAATGGGGACATAAAAAGCCAACAGGTCCAAACTGAAAGAAAGAGCAGACGCTGAGCTGCTTGTTCATGGTTTGCTGTGACCAACATGTAGTGACCCGTTTCAAAACTGAGTCCGTTTATCAATTAAGTAATTAGTCGAGTAATTTGGCGGCAGCGGTAGTGGGATGGTGGCAGAAAGAAGCATGAGGAGACAGACCAGGGGCATTCCATGGCGTCCCATGCGAGACTGATGAACTCTGGGTAACCTGGCAGCTTGGCACACAGGGCCCTAAGGGTCGGGGAGGGGCAGAGGCACAGGAAGGGCGCTGCATGGCACAGGATGGCATGGGGCTACTGACAAAGTGCCGCAGGGTCGGCGTTTGCCACAGTTCTGACTCAAAGAGCCTCAATGTCTGTTTTGACGCGTCCTGTGTGTCTGCTAGCTGATGTCCAACCGCGGCCTGTTGTCCAGAGGCCAGTTTGAACCAGAAAAGGCCGGATAACTCTTGCTTTTAATGGCTTATCCTGCAGGTCACTTGGGCAAAAGAAAGACTGATAAGAACAACCTTTTCTGTCTGTTTCCCCGCTTTCTTTTCTCTGTCTTCCCCCTCTCCTACCTCTGTCCAACCCACTATAATGGAGGAAAATGAGGCAAGAGGTTGGAGGGTGCAGTGGCTGTGGAGCCAGACGCGGAGGGGGTTTACTGCTCTGCAATAAAACAGAACAAAAAACAGAAATATGCAGTCTGAAGGAGAGCTTTAGCTAACTCCAGAGGGGAGCAGAGCAGGGGGCCTGCGTTGGGGAGTGTGTGCGCATGTGTGTTTGTGTGCATGTGCCTATATGCTCATTGAGCAAAAACCCTCAGGTATTCAATCTCCATCTGATAAAATGAAAATAATACTCTTTATTACCATGGAGGCACTAATCAAAACAGCAGTGTGTAATTACAGTAGGCCTGCTCTGGACAATGGAGACACTCTAAGAATGAATCTACGTACAGACACAGGCTGTTGACACTTGGAGTGACCAGTGGTCCCCACATGTTCTGAATCAAACTGCTGCAGCCGCATGTCTGTCCCTGTTATCTCTGGATTATTGACCTGATTTCAGAAGTAGAGCGTTGTCAGATAAACTTTGATGTGTACCGATCGCTTGTATATTGGTTCGAGTGAGGCCAAAGGAGAACTGGTCTGCATTGAATTAAGGGCAAAGTTGCACCACACACACACACACACACACACACACACACACACACACACACACATATTGATCAACTATCCCCTTGTTGTCCCTGTTGTCTATTGATTCTGCAAACCGAGCAGAAAAACACGCTTTGCTTTCTGCGCTCCAAAGGTCAGAGTGAGGGGTTGGTTGAGTTGGTTCTGAACTCGCTGTCATAGTGCCGAGGTCAGCACTGTCCTCAGAAAGAGACACTCAACAATAACCTGTTACCGGTTTAAGTCGCCATCATACCTGAGCTGACCTTAAAGGGTTAGTTAAACCACTTATTCATTGTGTTTTTGAGGCATGCAGATAATTTCTGTTTTATAAGCCAAAGTTGGGGTAATTCAAGAAATAAAGAAGCTGAATAAAATGTGTTTTTATTTCCCGTGTCCCTTTGGCTGAGTATAGAATATCAAAAAGAAAGATAGAAAGAAAGAACCAGTCGCACTGAAAAATGAGTGTTGAAAGGGTTAGGGTTAGGGTTAATTGCTTTGGGTGAAATTGTCCTTTCAATAAAAATGGAAAAATTAACAGTTTTAAGTTTATTTCTTTTAGATGGGTTGGGTTAAGCACAAAGGACCAAAACGGATGGAAATGTGAGGATTTAATAAAAAAAACTCATGTTTAGCTTCCGTGCGCTTGGCAGCACTTCTTGGCCTGCACCTGCATCCAGCATGCACCTGGCCAATCGAACAGCACACACCCACACATACACACTCTTCTCACTGTGATAACTCTTTCAGCTGGCCTCCCCTCCCCTCCCCGTTCCTCCACCTCCCTCTTCCTCCATCCCCCATCTCCTCCTTTAATTGGCCTCACAGGTGTCACTCTGTGCTCTGAAAATGTGGTACTGACCCACTACATCCAAGGTGTAGGTGTGGTTGATGGCTCCAATGTCGTTCTCCACCAGACAGGTGTAGTTGCCCTTGTCCGATGGCACCACGCTCTCCATGATCAGGGTCCAGTGCTGGCTACGCACCTGGGTAGGAGAGGCAAGGGATTCTTGTTAGGAGAAGCAAACACAGAACTTCACAGACACAAGGAGCTAGTACGAAGAACGGTGATTCAAAAATGACGTGAGGGGATTTGGCTGCAGGAGTGAAAGACGAGAGCTGATTCAGTGTGTTGGAATATTGAGTCTGATAACAGAAGGGTTGGGGTTAGGGTTAGGGATAGAAGTTTGCTAGTTAACAGGATTAAAAATACTCAATTCCATAAAACCGGTTGTGGAGGGGTGGGACATGACCTGAGGAAGAACCTTAGAAATAATGGTACAGATCCGCATTTTTGTCGATTTCTCATGGTCTAATTAATGGATCTTTATGGGAAAAAACAGCCGATATTTATGAGATGCGTGCAATTTGGTGCAGATTTAAATAAAAATCTGGATGTAGTGAAAATAACTGTGGTTTCATAAAGGGACCGTTGGCCTTTGACAGAGGTTTGTGCACTACTGAGTATCACTCCGTTTTTTCTCACAACTGCTATGAGAGTTTAATAAAACAAACTAGGAGCAAGTTTTTTTTAAAGATGCAAACAGCTCCACCCAGCACAGTCCTCCATACTTCCCTGTAACTGTCTAATTCTCAAATGAGTCACTGCTATCTTATGTCGTAAACTCCACCTGTCTGGTCTGAGCTGTTTCAAATACACACTTATTCATAATGATTTGTAAAAATAGCTTCACCTGTGTGTGGAATCCACAGGTGTGAGCCAACAATAGCGTTTCTGAAGGGACACAGTAGCTGCTGCTTGTGCAGGCCTACATTTCTGACAATGGAGAGATTAGGCCACAGGGCTGGGCTCAGGTACGGCTTTTGTCCGGCACTTGTTGACAAAAAGAGAGAAACGAGCAGCCCACAGTGTATCTGACAGCCTGACTGTAACGTTTCCGTCACACCAGGAGCTATTTTTTGTCTACGCTGCGACGAGCCTGCCGAAATCCAAACAGAACGACACTAGCAGCTACGTCAACATGGTCCGCTCCTAAACTCCCCTGACAAGGGAGACGTGTTTCCTCATAAACCATAAGGCATTAGCCAGGAGCCTCCGACTCGTTCAGCACCACTGGATCTTTTCATAAATTAATTTCATTGCTGTCTGTTTAATCTGTTATTCCACTCCGTCAGCACAACTCCAGCATACACAGTAAAACGCTGCTTGTTTTCAGAGACAAACCGAGGAATTTTGGAGCAAAATAACTTCGATACAATCCAAATAGACTCTGTCACGGGGGAGAAATTCTTCAGATTCAGACTAGTCGTAGCTGATTTCAAGGAGGAAATAAAACATAACAAAAGTAGCTTCACTTTCCCATGACATATGGAATCAGGTATTTTCACCACACACAAATCAGCTCAGCCCGTTTATTTTATCCCCTAATGGGACTTTGGTGAGAGATTTCAGAAGTCAAACAAAGCCGTTTGTTGGAAACACAGTGCTGACCATAGAAAGTCATTTAAGTTGATGACTGAAATGGAATTAAAGTGTAATTATCTTTATTCTGGTCTTCTTTCCAGGAATCAGGGGGGGGGGGGGTTTGTTTGTAGTTTTATTTCTTACTCTGTGTGGTTTGATTTATGTACATTGTGTAAACAGAGAGTCACAAGCTGCACAGCACATCAAGCACCTTCAGTTTAAACTTTAACCAGCTCAGCTATAGTGTTTGTAAATCACATTTCATAACAACAGAATCACATGCTAGAATCACACGGTCTCTGAGCAAAGCCAGTGGGACCTGTTCTCCCTGATTGAGTTACCTCAGCTATTTTCAACTCATTTCAACCCTGACGCTACCTACTTTCTCTATACGTTACTGTCCGAGGGCATTTAACCCTTAAGTCCCAGGCTTAGGTTTCTAATTGTTGGGGCTAAGGAACCATTTCGAGTTACAGTGAGAGGCTCTGCAAAGTATCCTGTTGAGAGGAGGCGCACGGATGAGCAATTCCAATTTCACACCAGAAACACTGCTCTCGTTTCCTCTGTCTACTCTCATCCCGTCTCTCCAGTGAAGGGTGGAAAAGGGGTGAAAGGACAGCCGGAGAATGATCGGAAGATCGGAGACCTGACGTCCCTTGTAAATACATTCACAAACTAGCCAGATGCATTGTGGGACAGAAAGCAGAACAAAGCGAGAGAAGGCAGCTGGGTTGACATTCGTAATAAAAAGAGTGATGTATGACTGTTTATCTTACCTTATACCCTCCCATGCGGTCCTCTTGGCGGAAAGGCCTGCTGTTTTTAAGCCAGCGCAGCCTGGGCCGGGGGTTGCCTCCTGCAGCACAGCGGAACTTGACTGTGTTGGCAGCTGGCACCGCATGCAGCTTCTTCTCCATCTTCGCTGATGAGGTCCAATAAGGAGCGCCTGCAACCAGAGAACAGTCGGTGTTCAGTCAGGGTCAGTTTCCCTAATCATGTCCTCAACAGTTTGGCTTTAGGGTCTTGAACTGGCAAAGGCAGCAATACAGGGAAGTGCGACTGCAGATGGGCCGAACCTGAACCTTTCCTATAGCTCTCCCAGTCCCAGAGGCACCCACCCCACCCCCCTACACTCCTGCACTAACTGACCCGCTGTCTGCAAAACACAACCCAGAGCTCACACAGTTAAATAAAAACTTACTCTTTCCCCATAGGCTCAGCGGGGTGTTGAAGAAGTGTGGGGGGGGGGGGGGGGGGGGGACATCAGCTCTAAGGGGAGAATGTGCCTGGGCGTTGCCAAGAGGGTAACTAGACCATCACATCCAATTTCATCTCATTCCATTTAGCAACTTTTTTTATCCCTCCACTTCCTCCAATTACCATAGCTCCCCTGTTTATCTGTCACTTGGCTAGATACGGATGGCTGGGCCACGGATGCTTATCACCCTCGGAAAATCATTACGTACCGTCAGGGGAGAAAATGAATGTCACGTTTAACACAGGACTCCGGAGTCATCGACGCAAACTTAAGTCCAGATGTATCAATGCCACACTGTTACAATTTCTCTCACAGAAACCACCTTCCTTGTGTTTCGTCTGTTCCCTGGTTTTTTTTCTCCCAGTTTCTGAATCTCATTCAGCTGGATTTTCCTCTGAGCCCCCCCATCCGCCCGTTCTCCCTGCACCTGGGAGTGTGATTGCCTAAGCAGATGGGGCTCAGAGGGGAAGAGAAAGTCAAACAACAACCCAAACGGTCTTCCACACCATGACTTTCTCTCCGTGTAGCCCGAGCACAAGCCACAGAAGGAATACCCACAGATAGGACCTCTACTGACTTTTGTATGACCATCAAACATAAGTTAACGTCCCAGGAGTGTATTTGCTTCAAGTGCCCTCCCTCCTCCGACTCTCTTTCCTGCCTGTCTAATCTGCATACTATTAGACACCTCCCATCCTTCTCTCTGGCACACACAACCGGACGAGTCGCGCATTCTTGCATAGTAAATTCAGTAAACAGGGCTTTTCCTTCCTGAATGGATGCATACGGTAAGTGCTGAAACTATAATAAGCCATTCCCCCTTTCTTCTTCTTCCTTCTCACTCTCACTATCTGCGTTTCACTTCCTGCTTAATCACCTCCCAGTCACCTCCATTCCTCTCCATTCTCTCTTCCTGTCATCACTCCATCCGTTCAGACAGAGACAGATTAGGTTTGAGACTGGCTCATCGGGAGCGTGTCTCTCCGTGATGACTCCTGACCCCAAACTGGCAGACAGGTCGGAGGATGAGGTCGGCACATGAAAGGTGAGCGGTGCTGTTTCCCATGCTCTCCGTCCGGAGGGGCAGCACTTCAAACGCGACGACCCTCAGACCTCTCTCCTGATGAGGCCAAACTCTCACTTTCTCAACTGCTGAGGCCTCCAGGAACCCCCGCCACCCCCAAAGCCCTGTGCATCCGGATCCCCACTCACGGCTGTTTATCCTAAGCTGGCCTGGGGTGAGCTGAGGTTTTGTAACCCCCATGCTATGAGTCAAGATTTTCTCCCTCGCCAAGTTCCTCTGGAGAGCTAAATCCACCAGTGACCGAAAGTCATTTTTCATTGTTGATTGTCTCCTGTTTACCATTCATCTATACAAGCTTTACTAGTCAGCTGTGTGAAATGGATTATTAGGACCAGAAATTGAAATGAATTTAGTACTGGTCCTCTTCAAATAAACAGAGTTCAGACGTACATGCCCACGTTCCATTCACACTAAAATGAGGGCCCACGTCGGTCTGCTGTTCCAAACATGCATATCTGACCCCAAGTTTCATTCCAGTTGATTGAATGGTTGTACCTGGTCACACCAACGTGTACAGTCAGAATAGGCATACATTTTGTGCTGCACACAGACGTACACATAGGGTTCGATGGGTATCCTACCAGACCAAGGGTGGATGGCGACATTTTTGTCACAAGGACCATAGCCGACCTCAGTGGACTGGTGGACATGGAAACTATGAATTTGACTTTGAGGTCATGTCCCTGCAACATAAGCAAACACCCCTAAGCCCAACTCCAAACCCAGTATATTCATATTCTAAACTAAGTGGAGCTAAATCCTGATTGGCTTACAGAACACATCCATTTGTTCAAGTTGAGCCCCAACCACTTCAAACAAGTAAACTGACGAAAAATACAAAATACAACAATCTTTAGCTAGTCTAATTTAGTCTGAAATTTTAGTTATATTCTAAAGTCTATATTTCACTGAACCTCCTGACATGTACAGCTTTAACTAAAGCTGAGGTAGACTGACAGTGAAGGACGATGTCAACAATATTGAGTCGACTGCAGGGAGGCTTTGTGACAACTCAGAAAGCAAAACTCCAAATGGCTCTTCATCATGACTTCAGCACTACCCTCTTCTCCTCCTGCCCACCCTCACCCATCCCAAGAACACAGCTTCCATAGCAGATCAATGGATCTCCTCCAATAACACCACCCGCTGCTGACGATGGACAAACACTCTGGAAACGCTCCCTTTTTTAAAAATGCTTGTGTTGTTGTCTCTTCTATACAAAGTCAAATCGAAATCCGCTGTTTGACAGTGGCCTGATGGCCGGCCCATTCAGAGTGCTCCAGGACAGAGAAAAAAAAAAAGCCACAGATATAAAGCTACACCCGGCAGCCTCCACTCTCATTCCCTCCCACGCCTAAATGCACGCTCCTCCCTCGCTCCAGTCCTCGGGCCCGAGGCCAAGGCTCCACGCCATGCTCCGAGAAGTGCTGGTGCTGATCCAACAAATCCCCCAGTCCCCTCCCTCTCCTCCTTCTGCCTTTTCCCCTCTCCTCTTCTTCCCCCTTTTCTTTTAATAATAATTTCAGTTTTGAATCTCCCAAAAACACACACAGCGAGAAAATGCGACTGTACTGCCAGAACAGCTTTCCCTTTGTTTTCAAACAGCTTATTACCACCAGAATGGCTGGATCTTTTCCCTCTCCCCCCGTTTTTTCCTCTTACCGAGTTCCTCCCGCTCTCCCCCATATTTAATGGATTTCAGGCAATTACAGTCAGCCCAAAAGTGGAGGAGGAGGAGGAGGAGGACTCACTGTGAGACAAAGTGCGTGTGGAGAATTTTAACAAGATGTGGAAGCCCTCATCTTTGCTTCAGCCCCCTTTTTCTGAGTGTATGTGTATTTCATTGCATGCATGTGTGCACGTGGCTACATAAACACGCGATTACCCCACATATCAACGCACAGACACACTTTCTATTTCACGTACACACTCATATACACAGGCCCATCAGGTGGGTAACTGCAAAATGGGTGAGCCCAGCTGACTGACTGGCTGGTTGTTTGGCTCCATGAGGCCTGACTACCTGAGAGACACGGGCTGCAGGAATGTCAGGAATTTTTGTATTCCCTGGAGCCGTGGAGACACACACACACACACACACACACACTCACACACACACATACTACACACTCACTAAGTCTCAGTATAGGCCTGGACAGGAATGCTAAGGTATAGAATAGCAAAGATGTGGGTGCAGGGCAGAGCTGATATGACTTTTGGTGTTGTTTACACCTGTCTCCTCCCGATTTTGCCCAAAAAATGGAGACTGTCCGCTTTCTTTCCTGCTTTAATCATCCACATACAGTCTGAACTGTGTACTGGCACAGCTAAGTAGATTATTTCACATAGGGATTAAGTCTTTGTAAGTGTTTAGTTATCACAATCAGCATTCCAGACTTAAGTTCTGTTGACTGCTCATTCACCTGTTATATTCCGATTGAACTGTGACAGATCAGACGTAAGACACCATCATGACATATAAAGGGAGGGCTCACAGGCTTGTTTACAATGTGTAGTTCATCTGAAGAGGGTCTAATGGTGTGGAAGGACAGCACTGCTCATGTATCACTCCGTTTCTTCCTCCCGTACTCACTTAACTGCTCTCCGTCCGCCCCGGTGTCCTCCGATCGCTCTGTATCGTCCTCATCATCTCCCGACGAAATGGCATCTGCAGAGAGTAACCACGGTTACTGCCATCCCTCCGCAACCCGCATACACACAAGTGGTATTGCATGCTGAATTTTTCATGCTGTCAAACACTCTAAAGAAAATACAGGAGTGGGGAGATTTTTCTGAATCTGGTCGTATGCTACTGTAATGGCACACACACACGCACGCACACAGACTAGAACCTAGTCTCTCAGAAGTCAGGATGTCCATCCCTGATCACATCTGTGCCACGGCAACTACCAGGACACTGTTCTACGTCTCCACACTTCCTGTCCCAACCCTGGCCTGTCCTATCCTGCCTGATCCCTGACTCACCTGTGACATTCACTATGAAGCAGACCGTGTCTTTGCTAACACTGGTGCAGGCGTACAGGCCCGAATCCTTGGGCGTGGCATCACGGATCTGCAGCACCTCCTGCTCTATCAGCGTGCGGTTGTTGGTGCCCAGCGAGCTGCCGTCTTTGGTCCAGGTGATGGTCCCCGTCGATGGCAGAGGGCAGCTCAGCTTCAGCAACTCCCCTGGGTGCACTGAGCACACCGTGGGCTTAGAAATTTGGTATTTGTTCGATGCCTCTGCAGAGCGAATGGGAGGGGTGAAGGGAAAGGGGGGGGTAAGGGAAAGGTCGGATTGGAGGAGGAAGAGGGTGCACAAGAAGAAGAAAGAGAGGTGGGAGAGGAAGAAACAAGCAATAGTGTAAGAAACAAAAACACCATAATAACCCCCAATGGATGCAAATAAAATCAACTTATGCAAGAGGCGCAATACAGAAAAGAGGAGGCCCATTTTTTAAAACCATCACACCAACATGTCGTTACCACAAACTCCCAGTGAGTCATCTGAGATGGAGCTCTTAGAGAATGCCATGGCTTGGTTGTCAGGTGATTGGTGCAGTGTGATTGGTGTTTATAGATTCAGAGCATGCAGTAACGGCCAGAGCAGCATATGTAGAAAATAAAAAAAACAACACTCAATGCTTTGCGAGCTGCGTTGACAGACAACCCCCGCCCAAACAACCACCTCCCTCTTAGCGAAGATTCCAAGCAGCCGGTGTGTGTGTGGGTGAGTAGAAGCAGCACAGACAGATTTCTTCAGACTAAAAAAAAAGGTAATAAAACTCCAGCGCGTCTGCCCATCAGAAAGGAAAGCAGCCAGAAAGGTCCAGGATGGAAGCAGTTGTCAGGCAGGGGAAGGGATATGGAGGGGGATTGGGGGGGTGCGCTCTCTATTTTTTTTGGGGGGGGGGGGGGCTTTTCTCTGGTTTTGACTCAGCGCCTAAGCTTTAGAAAACCTTGACCTGGCTGTAGCCTGACTTACTCTTCTGTTTTCCATCTCTCCCTTCTGCATTTTCTTTCATAACACGGCCATGAAGGATCTACAATCCCAGCGCTGGATCCGCCGGCCAAGGCACAGAGCGAGAAACTCCGCGAGACTCCAAAGGGCATAAAAACCTTCGCTTCTGGGAGGAAATCCAAGTCAGCCTGTGAGTGGGTGCGTGTGTGTGCACCCTGTCCTCTGACTTGTACAGCGGCACAGGGAGAGCAAAATGAATGTCCAACATATATAAAAGTGAAGTGAGTGACCAGAGCTGAAACTGCAACTCTACATCAGGAAGGATTTTTTTACTTTAACCATTTAAAGTCGAGACTGTGACTAAATGTTGAGTAATAAGGGGGAAAACCTGCCTGACATACAAGCTGGCTACTGCTACATATATCAAACCTGATTCCAGTCAGCCTGAGGCACACATACACACACATCCACACACACACACACACACACACACACACACACACACACACACATTCATGAACATTGTGTACATTCACTCATCGCAAATGTACAAAAATCTGGAAAAAAGTCAAAAAGCTGCAACCATCAAATGTCCTCTTTATTGCCGAACTGTGATAAAGTGTGTGTGTGTGTGTGTGTGTGTGTGTGTGTGTGTGTGTGTGTGTGTGTTTTATTTAGCGGGAGCTAAAGGAAAGGGCCAAAAAAAAGAGAGGGATTAAAAAGATTTGGGGGGGAAAATAGTAACAGTGGAAAAGCATAAGTGATGGAGGTGTACGTAGAGTTTTTGGCTGAAGGCTGATAGGTGTAATTAAAGAGGCGGTGGCACTCCCAGCCTTTCCTGTACCTCACTGCACCTTTTTGCAACAACATCCCACCTCCATTACAGTATGTGCTGCTGCCCTGAGTGCGTGTTTAATGTAAATAGTACACACACACTCGCCCCAACAGGAAAGGAAAGTCATTCCGCCACAAGCCAGTGGTCCAGGCATGTGTGTGAGCCTCTACACAATCCCTCTGGGCACATAGACTCACAGGTACACTTCCTGTATTGTCATTTCCCCACTTTTCTTCAATCCAGTAATAATTAACCCCTCCCTCACCACCAAGCACAGAGTGTGTGGTCTGATAAAAGGTGGAGCCCCCGCGCTGATTGATGGGAGCTGTCTCCGCTACCTTTTTTTACGACGTGCTTTTCCACACCGGAGGCCTCTGACATTATTACTGGCTCCGCCTTTTTTCCTTTATTGTTTGATTTAGACTCTTAGAAACCCGGAGATGTCGTAACCACCAGGACACAAAGCAGTGGAGAAGGTACAGTGTGTGCAGGGAAGCTTGCAGGTACCGACAACATCAACACAGGGGGGGTGGGGGGTTGCTAAATGAGGCGGGGAAAGCAACACAACACCTGGAATGTACATATACGCGCACATACAGGCAACAATATCTGTCAGCAAGTCGAAAAGAAAGATGAGAACTGAGGTACTTCATAGAAAGAAGATACTCATACAAGGAGGGGTCTGAGGAAGACGGAGAGATGTAAGGAGGGAACAGAAGTACAAAGTGAAGGAAGGGAGAAGGAAAAACAGGAAGGGACTCGATCCAAATGGTGCATCTGATTAAAGAAAGCATGCTCGTGTTAGTTCTGCCTTCATCATTTTCTTATCTCCGCTGTGTCCATCTGTCCTCCTCCGTCAACTCCTCCTTCCCCCACTGCTGCTGCTGCTGCTCCCTCTTCTAGCTCTTTCACCTCCCCTTCCGCTCTGTCCCATTCCCACATATCCCACCGACCCCCCCTGCACCCACCCTGTTGACCCCGCTGACCTCAGCCTGACCCTTCCCAAACCTGTTGACACCTCCAGCATGCCCGATTGTTCATGGGAACCTGTGTCATGCAATCAGCACACACACACGGTGAATGTAGCAAGAACCTCAAGGAAAATTGCACACACTTAAGATACAGAGCTACACTTTAATAGAAGTGTGTATCAAACACCTACACATACTCACACACACAGACACACACACACACACACACACACACACACCTTGCTCTACTGAGTTTACAAGAGTCCAGGGATGCGTGCTGAGCTGAAGAGCTGAAACACTTCACTGCAGATTTTTCATCTTTACAAAGTTTCATCCCGCTCTGCACCACAGGAGGGAGCGGGTGCCTCTATCCTACACACACACACACACACACACACACACACAGACACACACACACACACACACACACACAGGCACGCACACACTTTTGCTCAATTTCGATCAAACAGCTCTCTCCTCCGCCCTCCCTCCCTCGTCACTATCATCCTGCCTCTCTTCTCATGAAGCACATCTCCATTTCAAGACCCATCTCCCTCTTTTTTCTTCTCTGACGGCTATTACAGTTGTCTATCAGGTGTCATAGATTCGGGCTGTCTACTCCTCGCTACCTCTCCGTCCTCGTTCACGCCGTCTCTCGGCTGGTGATAATTAGTCTCGCAGCCCGAGAGTCTGCAGCAAATTGGAGAAAGCAATTCTCATCCATGTCTCCTTGACATCCGTCTGTCTGTCTGTCTGTCTTTCAAATCAGAAAGAGCCGAGCAGTGCGGTTGGCCAAGTGGCGAGGGTATGGTTTATAGCCCAAACTCCAATAGCCCTGGAGTTTGTCTTTTACATAAATGTACTTCTGCAGAGAGGCTCATTCAACTGCGAGTCTATTCTGCCATCTCCTTCTTCATTCTGCACAATGGACTAAATGTAATGACGGCCATCTCAGAGGCACGCACTCGACATGCATGCAGACCAACAAGCGACACACACTGCCTGATCACCTCATGTCTCTTATTCCTCCTTTTTACCGTCTCCTCTTTCCTCTCTATCCTCCTCACGCAGTCAAATCCCAGGACTTTTCTCCACTTTTTTTGTCCCTCCCTGTTTTCTGACATCCTTTCACATTTAAATTCCTCTTTAGCTTTTTTTTTTTATTCTGACAAAGGAGCAGCTCCATGCTGGCATCCATGGCAACAGCCCCTCCAGTCTGCCCACCCCCTTCACCCCCCATCCAGGCATTCCCTGACCCCCACCCGACCTCTTCAACCCAGTGACTGCCGCTGAGCTCCCAAAACCTCTTTCAGGATGAAGCTCCAGCGAGCCCTCAGAGATGTAATTTGCTCTGGCTTCTTGAGATTAATGTTCAGAACTGAATACAGAGTCAGCTTAATGTAAACAATAAGGCTGCAGCTATGGGTTGTTTTCAATATCGATTAGTCAGCCCAATTTCTTCTGATTAAAAGTAAAAACTTCGGGTTGTAGAAACAACCTCGTGGCTCGGGAGGACATCTGGCTCAATGCCATGCACAAAAACCACATCCAATGATGACGTAAGACTGATGCAACAATCAAATCTGTGACCTTTCAGATCTATCATCCTGAGCAATAAAAGGAAAGCTAATAATAAATATAAAGTAACCGCAGCAGTTTTTAGTAAACAAGCATGCCAAAAAAATAGAAGCTTCACAGAAATCCCCATACAAATTTAAAAAAAATCTGTTTACTTTTATTAGGAAATCGCATTATTATTTTTGCATCAGTGTTTTTGATTAATACATATTTTTGCCCACCGTCCTCCTGCACTCTGTCCCTGCTGCTGGCTCAGACTTCTCTCTGCCTCCCCGCCGCACACCGGACAGTCCACGGAGACCTGAGGCACAAGCTGGCACAGGCAGCGGCTCTTCCCAGCCTCTTATCAGACAGGTGTGAGACTGAGCTGCGGTGTGAAGCACACACACACACACACACACACACACACACACACACACACACACACACACACACACACACACACACACACACACACTAACAAACTTGAACCTTCGAGATTAACACCAGCCAGCAACGGCTAATAAAAGTCATTGTGTGAAGGCCATATATTCAGCCCAACTGCCCCTGGCCACACCACCAACCAACACACTGCATTTGTTTAGAGTTCAGTTCCATTGCCATCGCCACAGACACACACACACACAGACAAACACACACACACAGACTCCATGTCATTATCCAGCAAGCTGACACTTTTACACTTTTACAGCTGTTCTCCTACTGTGTGGATTGTGTAGATATGACAGTAACAGAAAGGTACAGAGCCTGCAACACCTTCTGTATGTACAACAGTTTACTGAAGACTATGGTTTTAATTATTCAACTATACTAAAATAAACACTCTGGTGATTATGTATCTTAATAAAATAATGCACAGTCTACAGGTGGAGGGTAAATGTAGAAATGTCTAGATGCCAAGAGAGCAATTAAATTTCCAACTGTGCCAAGAAACTCAAACGCCTTTCGCTGGCAAGCATCCCTCTGCTTTCTTCTGTCTGTCAGAGCATGAGAGACTCGTCCCTGACACATAATGTAGCCTTTATTTACTTAGCTATTTTTGAAGCCTTTGACTCTTTGCTGATCAGAGCTTTTTTTTTTTTTTTTTTTTTTGAAGAACAGAGTTTGGCAGGGGAGTCGAGCAAAGTACAGCAGCCAAACCACGAGCTGACTTTTGTCAGCTGCACTCACATTCAGCCTGCGTTCCAGTGCGCCTGGTGCCACATTTATTACACATTATATGCAAAGAGGGGCCTAAACAGACTGCAGAGCACAGAATACCAATGTTAAAGACACACACACACACACACACACACACACACACACACACACACATACCAGTGTGTGCTGCGATTGTTATTCAGCTCATAGTATTCTAATCACTGTGCAAATGGAGAGCGCCCGGACAAGGTAAACACTCCCATAGATACCGAAGTGGCTACCGCGACAACAATAGACCTGTTGTGGAGGCCTTAACCAGCACGCCCGCTCTGCTTCTACTGTTACAGCAGCTGCAGGTAAACAAACTAGCAGGGGCCACCAGGGGTGCAGGCGTGGGCTCTATAGAGAAAACATTGATATGCAATCTGATGAATCTACACCCCCCCCCCCCCCCCCCCCCACACACACACACACACACACACACACACACACACATATTCAGGCAGCGGTGTGACCGAGGCTGCAGGGCAGAGAGCCTTGGAAATCCTAAACATCTCTGCAGGGGGGTGTTATTAGACAGAGAGGGCGGGTCCAGCCAGCCTGTCTCTCTAACATGTATGCCCTACAGGTGACACCAGAACAGCCAATCAGGAGTCGCGAACAGAAGGCGACAGCAGCACTGAACTGAGGCCTGCTGACACTGATTCAATCACACAGAGCTGCAGTTCAAAAAAATATCTATGTTTGCCCTGTGCAGCGGGGAAACTGATTCACTGACTCAGGGTCAGACAAGCAGACCAGGATCACTGTGCCCTGTTGATCCGTCATCATGTGAACCTCGGGTCTAGCCACTTAATCTGCAGTCACATGACTTCACCGCTGCCCAGCGCTCTGTAATCTCTCCATCTAAAGGAGAAGTCAAATTTGCACAAATCCTCTTAGAACTTTCCTGGAGGATTGTATAACTCTGGAAAACTCTCCCCCTCTTTTTCTCTCTCTTTCTTTCACGCTCTCTCTTTCTGTCCTCGCTGTGGCCGCCGGGGCCACATGGGGCTCCGAACACATCAGCTTGGAGCTAAACAGTCTGAGGCAGAACAACAAAAACAACGAGCGGACAACAGAGTTCAGACAGCCTCTCATCAACGAAGGTAACAACGATACCTGACCTGCAGGGCAAAGGGCAAGACAAGGTACAGAGTGTGTGTGTGTGTGTGTGTGTGTGTGTGTGTGTGTGTGTGTGTGTGTGTGTGTGTGTGTGTGGAGACAGAAGGCGAAGGGGGAGGTGGCTCAACAAGTGATGCTCAGTTGTTGCACTAACTTACAATTAGTATGCTGATTAAAGCCCGGGAACAAAAGGCTTTGGAATGCGAGTTAACATCCATCACAAAAACTCTAATTAGCTCGTCTCTGACCAGACTCCAGGACCGGAGACAGAAAATGGAGAAGCCTCAAAAGAAAAGAAAACTAAAAGACGGCCTCTCAATAAAAAGGTTTCTCAAACGTTTTTCCAATAAAAAAATAGGGCTTTAAGATATTTTTCATTAACAAACTTTTGGAGAAAATGCAGTGCAGTTTGACGGGACTCAAAGAAACGAAGCAAAACTCAATATCCTAATTTCTCCCTTTCACTCTCTGTCCGTGCGTCCTTCCAGGCAAGCAGGGCATTAAAGAGATGCCAGCATAAACACTGTCCCACCCTCCTTCACAGCTCTGCCTTGTCCTCCCTCACAGGCTCACAAACCTGCCTCTAACACTCCAGAAGAAACTGTCACAGACATTAGAAAGAAAAATACAACAAGCGCAAAAAAAGAGTGTCAATCACACGCCTGAGGAAAACAGGAGGGCAGCCATGCCGTGGTTAGTTGTTTTCCTTGGGTTTATTTATTTGAATCACCCCCCCAAAATGTTATATATACCAAAATAGAGAGAAATGGGTTTTCTCTACAAAAAACGTCAGATACTAACTTGTGGGTATATAAGCAACAGAGTAAAATGTGTTTTTTGGAGTTATTTTGTAACTAATCCGTCCTCAGATGCACTAAATTGGCGAAATCTTAACACTCCTCATTTAACTGCCTTTGTGGATTTTTATCCTCCGACTTTAAGTTAGTTAGGCACAACGACTCTAAAGAAAAGACAGCAAACCTCTAAAGTCAGGTTTAAAGGGGTGGGGGGGACAAACTTGACAGACTTACACCTGCCCTCTAAAAACAAACCCAACAAATGGTCCCCCCCCCCCCCCCCCCCCTTCCCTTCCCCTTCCCTTCCCCTTCCCCCTGCTGCTGCGGCTGCTTACCTTCAGGTTCCAGAGTGGCCTCCTCCTCCTTGGTGGCTGTGAGTGGCGGCCGGGCCACGCTGACCGTCAGCAGGGACAGCAGGACAGCGGCCAGCAGCCAGGCCCACGAGGCCATCCCGTTAGTGGGGGCCAGCGCTCCCCATACTCCCCTTCTCCACCTCCCCCTGGACACTGATCCCATCTGAGGGGGTCCGCCCAACCATCAACTGCAGCCGGGCTCGGCCTGTCACTCACTGGAATTCACCCAATCACCTGGGCTGAGAGGGTGAAAGACAGAGAGAGTGAAGAGGAGGAGAAGGATGGTAGAGGACAAGGATGTGACAGAGGAGAAAAATTGTAAATACATCAGTCTGACATAATGAATTTACTGTAAAATACATTTTCAAACAGCCTCCTTTCCTCTTACTTATGCTCTTTTTTGACAAAGTGAGACAGAACAAAAAGGAATCAAAAGAAAGCAACAGAGACAGTGTTCCAAAATGCTGTCAAACAAGCCATGCCACAGACATACCGAAGCTGTGAGGCACCGGCGGTGAACACACAACCACCCTGCATCCACCTTTACCTCCAGTCTACAATCATATGCATTGAGATGCGTTTGAGAGATGCCAGTTAGGAGACACAGGAGCTTTGTATGGCTTTTTATTCACAGTCTAACCAGTGTCAGAGTCACACGGTGCATTAAGATCAGACTCATGCCAACTTTATTAAAACTATCTCCTGCATCATTTTAACACCCTGCTTGTATTCTTTATACTAACATTTAATAATAAACAATATTCTTGACTGATGAGTCATAGTATCTGGAGAAAATACCGAGTTGGTTCATGCGCCAAACCTGTTGCGCGCACTTCTGCAGCCGTGTTAACTGCATCTAAGGCTCTTATTGGATTTTCGTGATTTCCAAAAAGGCTTCAATTGCACGTTTGCAATAATGGGACACACACGCACGCACACCGATCTCTTTTGCCAGACATCTGCGGATCAACCGTGCATCAAGTGTCCCTGGAGGTTTGGAGAAGTCACGCTCTCCTGCGCCCCAGCTGGACGTATCGATCGGTTTTACCCGCAGAAACATATGTATTTTGACTTTTAGTGCGTGAACCTGAAAACGTGAACATCCTGGTTTTCCTCTAACATTAAACCCGCATGACGTGGAGGTGAATCCAGGAATTTATAACCTCAGACACCACCAACTTTTTTACGCCCAGTGTTGACTTTCCAATTGATTGAGCAAATTGTGCACCAGCTCAGACACATGAATCATTAATGGATTATAAACCAGTCAGTGTCTGATTCAGTCTTAAGCTTATAAACTCCTGCAGGAGGAAAGAGACCAGAATTACCCAGAAACCTCTGCACGGTTTACATCAATTGCAAGTGTGAAGCGACGGCAGCAGGACCAAATACAATCAAAAATAGGGCTATTCTACAGGTAGTCGGTCAAATATAATGGAAGCCTGATTAAAAAATCTAAAAACAAAAATTTTAAAATGATGTCTTTAAAATGTGACTTGATGTTCTCCTCATGGCAAAACTTTCCCAATGTTGCTGACATTAGGACACACGAGGGACTTTGCTCCATACATGACCACCGCCTTCACTTCAACCCGGGGGCTTTGAATGAAACCTCCTTTGGCACCGACTGAATTCCCATTGAGATTCAAATCAGTTGGCTTCTCCCACAATGGGGGCTCATTTGGAGCCGCTCAGTGATTTAGGACTCCGGCACCAAGCAGTGAAAAAACAACTGCGGTCACGGGATAATTGGCACCATAAATGCAATGTAAGAAAATTAAGCAAAGTAATAAATAACCAGGACACTTGTTAATGGGTCCTAAAGTGATGGCGCAAGGTGCTGGAGAAGCCCCCGCCTTTCAAAATAAACATGGAGGTTTTATTGAATTAACTTAATCACATTTATCAAAAGGATGATTAAAAAAACAACAGGGGGTACAAAATTACGCACAATGCGTTATTGTTTGTTTGATGCAAATTCAAGACAAATATTTAATGATTAACTTTGCATCGACTTGTGAAAAGTCTCCAAACTGAGTCATTACTTAGACAATTGTGTAAATTCAGCTGTGAATAGTAAATAGTTCTCGAGCGCACGGAAAGACGTAGCACAAACCCCCAAAAGCGCAAAGCCGTGTCTACTCTCACGTCGCCTATTTGTCATGACAGCCGAAATCCTGACAGATGTGATAGTGGAGACGCTGTAGACTTTTTCCCAGCTGAGCTTTATCGTAAACAAGAAAGGGAAGGGAAAAAAAAACAGGCTTCTTACCAGGGAGGACTAAAATCGTGGAGATCTCTGTTTTGGCATGCACAGATAAGGGAGGCGAGAGCATGAGCCGAATCCTGAAGGAGGAATGTCTCCAACTCCACAATGCACCAAAAAAAAAAAAAAAATCTGCGAGGCGCTGCCTTCTTTTCAGCTTTCTATTCCACAATCAGCCGGCATCGAGTCAGATCGGAGGGTATAATCCACACCGGAGGAGCAGTGCAGTCCGGTGCCATGCAGTGAAATCCCACTTATCCTTCGAAAACAGCTCGGAGAACCCTAACTGCTGCTGTCCCCCCCTTCACTAACTTTCCTCCCCGTCACCAAGTTTCCTCCAGTGCGCAAAACATGCCCCAGTGTTCCAGCAGCGCACTTGTCAAGTTAAAAACAGAAAGTTTGCAGCTACAGAGGAGCTGGCGCGAGGGTGAGAATAGTTTGTCCGATGCAAGATGACATAAAATCCATCAGTGTGCGTCCCCCCGCTGGAGAGAGCGTCTTTCGCGTCTCCGTCCCCTGTTCCGCCGACAGTTCCTCGCTCCGCTTCTCAGACGCTTTGTCAGGTTTACTAGGTTTTTTCTCCTCCTTACGTCTCCACACACTTCCCTCCTCCTCCTTCACTCCAGCGGGTGTCATCCCACCCCCCACCCCCCGAAGCACCCCCAGTGTAATTCGAGCCGCTTCCTGCAAACTGCAGCGCTGTTCCCTGTCCGTCCTGCGCCGCGCCGCGCTGCGCTCAGTCGCTCACTACTTGGTCCAATGTGAGCGAGGGCCCCATCGGCGAGGTCCCAGCGCGTCAGACCGCGGGAACAACGCCCCCCAGTGGCCGAGGCGTGACACGTGCGGGAGGGGGCGCACTGATTACGCACACACAGGGACGCGCAGAGCATCATCCGCAATGTGCAGCTCATCCTCTGCAGTGCGGTCCATATTCAGGCCATAGCTCTGGCGTTAAATGAAAGAGAGGAACATATATAAATGTCAAATAAAATCGCAATCAAGATTATTTTAAACTGTTTCTAAAACGGACAAAATAGTTCTAGGTATCGGCAACAAAAGGAACATCAATATGTGTTGCACCTTATCTGTGGTTTCTGTCAACCTGTCACTGTCTTCATCGCAAATCTTTTCCTCCGTCCTTTTAATTTGTATAAGTTTCAGACGGTGAAAATGCTTTGGTATATTGGCATGGTTTATCACACAAATGAAATAAAATGCCCTCACATATGTACTTCATGTGTAATTGGCTCCACCTTCATTGCAACCCTTAGATAAGTGGTATAGATTATGGATGGAGGGATGTTACAAGAATATACATTATATATGTATTTTATATAGCCTACATAAATGCTACTTTATATTTCTTTATATTAACATATCAGAAAGAATTATTACACATTTTACTCCATTACATTTCTATAAGACCTGCAGTTTAGTGGTTAATTATCAAATCAATTATTTAGATATTATGTTATATTATGTTTTATTTAGCATAATACACACATTACCACAGATTCAAGCACCTATAACAGTAGGTTAAAATGGCTCCACCTCGACCAGAAACAAAATGAAATTGCTGCTTACATTAGATACTTTTGCTTTTGCATTTTGCTTTCAGTTTAATTTCCCTGACTGAAGTTTTGAATACAGACTTTTGCTTGTAACAGATTTGTTACAGCATGATTTGATATTCACAACATCCAGTTGTGCACGCTACAGAACCTGTGAGGGCAGATTGATGTAACATGAAATCAAAGAGCAGACAAGAAGACAAGGCCTGAAGTTGAAGTAAAGGATAAAAAGTTGGATTTTCTGGTACTATGCATTTTTGCAGCTACAGGAATAAATAAAGTTCATAACTTTCCGACAAATCTGAGCACAGCTAGCCAGAGAGAGACTGAAGGCTGGCCCCCTGCAGCTCGTCTCCCACTGCTTCAAGCTGTCTCCTGCATTGGTTCAAGTGCTCTGAAAGAGACACAGGGGAGGCTGGAAGACTCTGATCTCCACAGAGGTTTCATTTTTGTCTCGCTTCCACCTGCTGAAGTCCTCTTTTTTTAAACAAGGGAGGGAAACTGCTTTTATTCATTTTGAAAAGAGGCACTAACAAGAGTTTTTTTTTGTCTGAGGCAAAGGTTTGACCTGTGAATGGAGAGTTCTACGTCTGCTTTTCTCTCCTCTCCCATCCCTGCCTCCACCAGTAAAGCCATCAGATAACAGTGGAGCTGACAGGTTGGCTGGAAATAAAGAGAGAGAGAGAGGTACGTTTTAGAGTATAGCGTGAAATACCCCCCACTGTTTCTCCCTCTCTTTCCTCCCTTCACATTAGTCTATTTCCAACTGCCCAATTTATTTTCCACTGCTCAGGCGTCTCACAATTGAGAGAAACCTCATCAAGCAGAGTCTCATGGGCCTTTGACTGAGAACTGTGTGCACCCAGTGGCCCTGCACTGTGGTATCCGTCAACCTGTCATTGTCTTTCTTCATCTCCGATCTTTTCTTCAGTCGCCCCTCTTCCTTAATCCAGCGGCCACAGGGTTTTTGGAACCAGAGGAGAGCGTGAGAGGAAATGAAAGTGACACGCTAATAGCTCGCCATCAGCATCGTAGATCAACATATTGATCCCTGTGCCCGTGTCGATGGAAATCATCAGGAGCGCAGAGGATTGATTGGATCCTCTGATGGCACATGTTAATGGTGAGAATTCATGTTATTACTGTGATGATCGAGGCTGCGAGTGATGTTTTAGCCGCTCACTTGTCATTAAACATACCTCCTGCTGCTATGCAAATTTAAGATGCCGTTGAAGGGAGCTAATCAGCAGTGAGCCGTTACTTCCCTTTGTCCATGGAGCAGCTAATTGGTTGACATTAAAGTCCTCCACAAGTCTAACATGGGTTGTGGTTGCTGATGCTTCACTGTACTGAGTGATGTACTGTTCATGTAGATTTGAACAGGAGGAGCTTCTTTTCACTTTCTATTAGAAGTGCGTGTTATCACTTTTCAAATCAAACTAGTGGGAAAAAATACACTGAGTACTGACTTTACAGTGAAGGAGATATCTTGCATCCAGCAGCTAAACTTTCAAAACAAAGAATTTTTAATATGCTCTGTCTCAGGAGGTGGAGAGGGTTGTCCGCTAACCAAAACGGTCTGTGGTTCGATCCCTGGCTCCTCCAGTATGCATGCGGAGGGGTCCTTGGGCCATATACTGAACCCCAAACTGCCCCTGCATTGCTATGTATGAATGATATGATAGAAAGCGTGATCAATATGATTGGAAAAGCTACTTTCCATTTACCATTTACCCTATTTTATGAGCATTGCAACAAGACAGTTGTAGACATGGTTGCTTTAATTTTGGTGAAAACGAAACTCAAATTGTTATTTAAGCAAAACTATATTTACACCTCTTGAAACATGTCTGGAGAGATCAGCCTCATCACTTTATGATATTTGATATTTAACATCGGTTCTGATGATGTCCGTCAGTTGGTCATTCAACCATTAAGGTCCAGACTGAAACATCTCAAGAACTATAGGAATTGCCATGTTCATGGTGCCCAGAGGATGAACCCAAACTACTTTTGTGATACCCTTCTTCACTTTTCTTCCACTCTCACTTATATAAGCCTCAGCTGTAGGCCTACTTTGTGTTTGGTGCTAATTAGCCAACATTAGCATGCGAACACATATGTGAACATTAAAGAAAATACACTCACAGAGCTGTTACAATAGCTGTAGACTCATTGCTTTATTTCTAATTCCGGTGTTGTGTCTTAGATGAGTCTATTTTAAACAGCCAAAGCAAACATGTCCTGTTAAATCCCCACAGCTCTATATTAGAGACACCATAGGCAATGGTTGTGGTGTAAGCCTCTATTGGAGTGAACCCACCCATTATACAGTGTTTTTTGTTACTGCAGTGCACACACACACACACACACAATCCACTGGGCCAGAACTGCAAAGCCCCTCCCTCTATCTCTCTGTACGCTATAGATATTCAGTGTTGAGTACAAGTACAGTATCACTGAGTACAAAACAGGCTTGTTCTCCTCTGAAAGATCCTTCTTTCTCCTTCCTTGAGGGTGCTGCACTTAATCATGAGTGGCAGCAATATGTTATTGTAACTCAGCTATGCCAAATTTGATAGAGACTGCTCAGTTTTTTCCCAATATATCACTGACACTATATAATTAACACATCAAGCATAGGTGAGTCACATCCTGTGCCAAATATGAAACAAATGCGTGGAGCTGCGCATGGTGGGGGTGCATGGGGGAGATTGTAGTCAGAAGTAGATGCACGCCTTGGGGTCTAATTTGAACCATATAGCTCCTCTGCAGCCATGTGGCGATGTAAACGAACCCTGACAGAAAGTGCCAGGAGAAAGTTTTTGTTCTTTGGTTGGACGGGAACAGGATTCAGTAATAGGAGTACAAGAAATGGGTTTGAAAAATGATAAACTATTCTTCAAAAAACCTCTTATTCTCATCATGTGGCCATTCTGGACATCTCCTGCATCAGGGGGGACCCGCTCTTACTGCGGAACGCTCCCACTCCGCCCTACATGAGACAACTCGCGCAGCAGAGTCCCTCTTCTTGTGGCCCAGGAGGCATCACTCCATAAGTCAGCAGGTCCTCCTTTAGTGTCACTGATACCATAATGACCTCGTCCAGACAACCAGGCCTCCACTGTCAGTCTCCTCCCCCTCAGCAGGTAACAGAGAGCAGGGATAGAGGGAGTGGATGGAGGGGGAGTGGAGGGTCAATCATCCAGATTCCTCACATGTTTCCACCTCAGTACTTCAGAGTGTTTGAAATAGCTGGGATGCCTGCAGATTGAGCTCGCCGTGGAGCCCAGCTAAAAAGGGGAGCACAGGGAGAAGGTGGGTGGAGGCGACGTTGTCGTTTCAAGCTTGAAACTGGGAGTTTGGTCGTTTCAACTCCATGAAGCTGCTCTGGGAAACAGCAAACTGCAGCACGAGTCAGAAACATGAGGCCCGCCGCAGCGCTGCAGTGTGAGTTCTGATCAAAATGTTTGCTTTCCCTCCCACCTGACTGGCACCATTACACCTAATAAAAATAACACAGAACTTTTTTTTCAATGGAGAAACACAGAGAAATACTGAGTGGAACTGACAACTTTATAACTCCATAAAATGAAGAATGAAGAGAGTTTTTTCCCCTGGCATTTCAAACTTTGACAAGGATTTCTCTCACTTCTTTAATGTCCTCAATGGACTTCATCTTATGCTAAAACTGTTGTAGTTTGGTAGTTTCTTCCAGAGTTAACCATATTGGCTCAATATTCCTAAATTGTAAGAAGAGCTGCAAGATTTACGTCATTGGTGAGCTTGAGATGAATTGGTTGACATGGACTCGGGGCTCGGACTTAGTGCTGCTACCAGCGTCAAAGAGTTTGTACAGAAAAGATCATGTTGTCGCTGTCCAAGTACAAATTGTGAGGTAAAACATTGATCAGCATCTTACCTGGGGTTGTATGCCGTAATGTTTCCTGGGTTTGAACGAGCTGGAGACTCCAGGAAATCACTGTCTGGAAAGAGCTAATCTGGCACATAAAACCACGGCAAATTGTCAGATTATCAAATTTCACACATCAGTTTTTGTTGTTAATCTTAGTGAGCTAAACTAGCTGTAGGTTCACCTGAGGCACAGATTGTGATTTAATCTCATTCAAAAGTAAGTAAACTGGAAACACACTCAGTGGAGCTCATACCTCCTCCAAGGCCGAACAGTATGAAACCACATTAAAGTCACTTCATCCAGATTCTTTATTTGGACGGACACCAGATCGCACAAACTCATAATCAATCAATCAATCAATCAAATTTTATGCTGCAATCATAGTCTATGGTCAGCAGCCAGCAAGATCATGATCCACCATCAAGATGGGATGCCACTATCGTCCACAGTCATTGTCCACTGCCGCCATTAGGATCCATCATCAGCTGCCACCTCGATCGTGGTCCACCCCCATTATCAGATGCCAACACGATAAAGGATCCGCCATTATTATCACAATCAGCCAGCACGATACAGAATCCGTCATACTGGATCCACCATTACGATCTCTGATACGCGATCCACAGATCCTAATCCATGATGTGGCCACAGCTGCGGCCATGGATCTGCGGACGATAACGCAAAGGGACTCCGGGGAAGAAGTCAAGTCAGTAACATGTATTGATGAGACATGAATTACTTTGATATGATAACGATTGAGAAGAGGAAGGAGAAGCTGGAAAGAGAAGCTCCATGTGTCATGTGTCCCCCGACCTTCTAGACCTATAGCAGCATAACTAAGAGCAGGTCTAAGACAAACCTGGACTGGCTCTAACTATAAGCTTTATCATAAAGGAAGGTTTTAAGCCTACTCTTAAACGTACAGGTGGTGTCTGCCTCCCGAACTGAAAGTGGAAGATGATTCCATAGGAGAGGAGCTTGATAGCTGAAAGCTCTGGCTCCTACTCTACTTTTATAGACTTTAGGGACAACAAGTAGGCCTGAATTCTGGGAGCGCAGTGCTCTAGTGGGTTGATAAGGTACCATCAGCTCTTTAAGGTATAATGGTGCCATATTAGTAAGAGCCTTGAAGGTGAGGAGGAGAATTTTAAATTCTATTCTAGATTTAACCGGAAGCCAGTGTAGCGAAGCTAATACAGGAGAAATGTGGTCTCTTTTCTTGGTTCTTGTCAGGACACGTGCTGCGGCATTTTGGACAAGCTGCAGAGGTCTTTAACGACTTACTGCTGGAGCCTGATAATGAATTACAATAATCCAGTCTGGATGTAACAAAGGCGTGGACTAGTTTTTCTGCATCTTTTTGAGAAAGGACATGTCTGAAATATTACGCAAGTGGAAAAAGGTGGTCCTAGAAATTTGTTTTAAGTGTGAATTAAAGGACAAATCAGGATCGAAGATCACTCCCATGTTCCTGACTGTTTCATTGGAAGCAAGGGCAATGTCGTCTAGCGCAGCTATATCATTAGATAATGTATCTCTAAGGTGTTTAGGGCCAAGTATTAGAACCTCTGTTTTATCTGAGTTTAATAAGAGAAAATTGCGGGTCATCCAGGTTTTTATGTCCTTGAGACAATGCTTTAGTTTAGTTAATTGTGTCACAATGTTAAGGAAAATAAGAAAAAAAAATCCTGTATCTGTCCCCTCAAACAGATCGACACAAAAAATTATTTATTTATATGATTTATTTCTTGACCGAAACCCTAGTTTTGTAATAATCCATCCAGTAGCTTATAAGTAATCCTCCTAACTAACAGACAAACAAACAGTCAAATGCAGATGAAAACTTGTCTCCTTGGTGGAGGTAATAAACCCACTCCCCAAAATATTTGATTCAAACTAATTCCATTTTTTTTAAGTTTAAAAGAAAAGATTTTCAACACTAAGAAATCATTTTTTTTTAACAAGACATGCCCACTTATTGATTGGATGACTTGTTCAGACTGTACGTAATTGACTGTTTCCCCATTGTCTGAGGGAGTTAGATATTAGTGCTGACTGCAGTGATCTCTACACAGCTCCTCACCCCCGCAGCAGCAGGAAGTCAGGTTAAACATTTCACAGTGTACGGAGACAAACCTTTCCCTGGAACTAGCAGGATGTGTGCTTTGTAGTGCGTGTAATCTTCTGTTCTCACCAGCAGCACTAACCACTGCTATGAAAAGAACTGATGCTATCTCTAAGGATGTCCTCGTGGACTCTCTCTTTTGAGGCAGCGGGGCTTCTGAAAGACTTTCACTACATTTCGACAGCAGGTGTTGTCTATTGTGAGTCATTCACACCAGCCGAAGATGAACACAACCTGTCATCAGGCCGGTCTCCACTAAATGGTCGCTGTCACACACGGTGATAAGGCGAGGAATGAACAGGGCTGAAGAAACAAACAGAAAGTATTCAGTATCAGTCCCGAGCGCCCACCTCAGAGAGAGTCATGCATTCCTGGCATACATGTAGCTTTTATTGTGTTAATAGATTGAGGGAGGCCCAGTGAATAAATCACAAGGTCAGGGTCTGGGCTGTCTGACCTTTAACCCCCGGGCTGACAAAAGACTCTGCTCTATGTCCTGATGTCATCAGCAAGTCATTACCACCAAGGCTCTCAACACCTCGACCGCCCCACCCTAACTCACTCTGCCGAGCTGCGATTGGACAAGCCACCCTGGCCGCAGCACCTAAATCACTCTATAGGCCAACAGTTATAGAATTGACCTTGGCTCAGTGCTGCTTTCCATTCCCTGCTCCCACATTTAATCTCTGTTTATTGTTTCTCTGTGTCCCCGCTCACTGCTCTGTCCAGTGGCAGCAGCACAAGATATCGTAAGTTATGGGAGCAATAAATTATATTGCTCCAACATGTTTTATTTGGTCCTGTTTGTTATAGCTGACGACTGCAGTGCTAGTGGAGGTTCTAATTATTTTCTGAAAATTTGTCCACTGGCATGAGTTGTTGTCCTCTGTGTTAATAAGGGTACCTGGACATAACTTTTTATCCAGGAAGAGCTTCCTTTTGCGGGGACAGAGTTTGTTAAAACGAGACTCGGGCATTGAAGCAAAGCATATGTTTTCTTAAGGGACGCTGAGGTGAGTGAGGTTAACTATTTTGACCGTGAACGGCAATCTGGGGCCTAATTTGAGCTGAGCGGTCTCCTGAGGAGTAACCTCCTCACCAGGGCCCTGACCTTTGATCCCCCTCGAGCATGCCTCTGCACTACGTCCAGAGAGATAGATCCAGGAAGAAAGGGAGAGTGACAGACTTATTAAACATGTCTACGCTCTGCATCCTGACAAATAAGCCTTGTGTACACACGACGGTATCACAGATTTAAAAATCACAAAGAGCAAATATGATTTTTTTCTGTTTCTTTCCTGGGTGCATGTTTTTTCCTCACTGTTTATACAGTTTCCTGTACTCTGTAACAGAGGAGCGACTGTGAGCATGCTGGCTTGACTCCGGATAACAGACTGGCAGGTTTACATCATTGTCTACCACTCCGTTCTGCTCTTGCAAATCCTAATCATGCTGTTGAGCAATGGCAACCTCCAAAAAAATCTCCCAGCATCTAGCGGTTTGTATTCCTCCCGCCCTCTTGCCCACAGCAATGGCAGAAACCCTGAGCAGATTAAAAACTCCTTCTAGACCTATAAAATACTAAAGTACTTAGGAAGGCACCTGGATAGACTCCTCTGCACAAATGAATGCACTTCAAGACAAAAGAGCCATTGACTCACTCAACAATATAAAAGATTATGGCTACACAAACCTTGGAGACTTGCCGGGTAAAGTCTTCACAAATGTGTCCTCACATAAACAGACGTTTATGCCTGAAGATGTGGTGGCTAACGTACACTTCTACCGTTCTAATTGACAAGAAAAATGCACCGTACAAATAAATTAATCAACCCGAACGCTACACTTCCTTTACGAAGCACTTAGCAATTTGGGTGCCCTGTTAGTGCAGATTTCATCAATCATGATCAAATCACTCTGGAAACATGGTCCGAGGCCAACGTGCAGGAGTGTTCCAGCAGAACACAATGATGGAACTGTAAGTGTGGTTTGTGTTGAAGTTTAAGTACAGTTTGGATGAGAGAGCAGCAGAGAAATACATATGTGACTGGAAATGTAATGTTTCTATGTTACGTTTAGTGTAGTTTAGTTGAATTTAGGGTAGTGTAGTGTAGCTTAGTATGCTAATTGAAAAAAAACTGTTGCATAGTTAAGTTAAGTTAAGTTTAGTTACATTTAGCTTAGTATAGTATATGCCAATGGAAAGCACTGTTGTTGTTGTTGTCATTTAGTTTAGTTTAGTTTAGTTTAGTTTAGTTTAGTTTAGTTTAGTTTATGCTGTTGAAAATAACTGTTGTTGTTGTAGTTGTTATCGATCAGCCAGCGAATTTTGACCCCTTCAATTTAGCATTTAACCACCTGGATTAATTTATTCAACTCTATGCACCTTTAAAAATCGACTTAAAAAAAAGTTAATTGGAAAAAGAACATACAACAATCAAATACATATTTTTAAAACTCTGTAAACAAGTCAAGAATGTGTTGAACTATTTATTAATCAGTAATGAAGCCATGAATACATCTATTATTTAACAAATCTGTCTTTACAGTATTTACAGTATTTTAGTCCCATATACAAACATTTTCATACACAAATATTATAGGCTTTTAGCAAAATAACCTTACATTGCGTTTATAATTGACTGGTTACTATTACCTACAGATGTAACCCACTGCAGTTGAATATGTAAAGTATTTGCTGTAATCAGATGTAGTACCAGTGATGGTGCAGCAGTGTGGGAAAACCTCAGCTCATAATTACTGTAACAGTGAAAGTCAAGGAGACACACCTTGTAAACTGATCCCTGAGAATCCTGGTGTTCACACTGAATGCCCCTCCCCTCGTCTTCCCCGGGCTGCACGTGCACGCTTGACTATCCCCCCCCAATCCTCACCCCATCTCTCAACCCCCCCCCCCCCCCCCCACACACACACACACACACACATCAACAACACCCATCTCCACCCGAGCCTGGCCTCTCCTCTCTCTCTCTCTTTCTCCCTTGCCTGTGTGCTACCTACCATGATCTGTCAGTCCTTTAGTGGGTCACCGTAATTCATAGTGACAACAAACAACTGCCCCTGCCACACACTACCCATGATCCCTCGCAGAATACTGAAGGGTGGTGGGGTGGGGGTGGAGACTCTGGGACTTGGATGAAGAGAGAGGGCAGAAGGGGACATTTAGGAGGGGACACAGAGAAGAGAAAGAGGGCAGAGGGTAGAAAGACTAGAAGGAAGGGGCCAAAGGGGAGGGGAAGCTATTGTCATGTATATAAGCTGATTATCTGTCATATCTGCTCAGAGGCCATTTAATATTTCATTCCACGTTACGACATCCTGCTGTGCGCCACGGAGGAAAATATTTTGTTATTATTCTGAGAGGTCACAGCGAGTCTGATAATCAATATGGTCCTGTCGGGGGGGCTGATAGGTTAAGGACTCGTAGGCTGGTGACCTTTGACTCTGAGTCAAAGAAAAATAAGACAGTAGTGGGGTGAGGGTCACAGTTTAAGTTTCACACCCCTTCTCGCGGTGCTTAGTTTGAGGATTTGAACCAGTATGAGGAATAATCTTTTCCCCTGTGAGACCTCAAGCTCCTACAAAGTTGATAAAAACTGCTGGGGAGGGAAATGGTGGGAGAGAGGAGGAAAGGGAAGAATACCAATAAGTGGGGAAATAGTAGGGATAGGGAATTCCGGGAGAGAGGAGAGACGAGGAGACAAAAAGGAACATGACCCGAGGTTCAGCCGACGACGAGGCATAAATCAAAGATGGCGTGAAAACACAGCACCTTTGGGCTCTCTCTGTTTTGCTTCCCAACCGAGGGGCCAAATTGTTCTCTAGCGGAGCACAGCCACTTCTGAGGCTTGATGTGCTAATGGAACTGATCAGTTGTTGTTTGTCTTGCATTAGTCAGAAGAGCCAAATCAATCAGGGTGTAAACATTAACCAGGCTGCAGAGAGCTGCAGGGCGGGAAACTCTTTCAGGGAGAAAGAAAAAAGAAGGAATTCACTCCCACATGGCACGAAACACAGGGCAACTTCTAAACCAGTCCCGAGAAGTGAAAACAGTCCTTAACCTTACGCTCTATTCAAATTCACATAGAACATGAGGGACTGACCTATATTTAGTGGGTGTGTCCGTGCGGCCTTTTATCTAAACCATATCTGGTGAATGTGACGACATACATTTCAGATATCACTACAGAAATATGTAGACTTTTGACTTTATTATTCATCTAAAAAGTTTTGTTATAAATAAAGCATTGTGATGTAATATGTAATATATGTACAATATATGGATATTGTAATGTGGAACATTAGATACATGTTTTTTGTTTTTACAATCAGCATCTGTGGGCATGTTTGTATTTGTACATGTGTTCACTACTCAGGTAGATGTGTGTTAGAGTTGTAAAGATTGCATAGCTTGGACATACAAGAAGTAAACAGAGTGGAAAAGCATACAGCCCAGGATAGTTCCACAAAGTACAAAAATACAGTATGGCATAGTAATACAGTTTTTTAAGGATAGTATTGGGCAGCAAGTTTTTATTTGATATACAGACTAAAGCGTGGAATGGCGAGAGAACGTAGGGAAGACGTGCAGCAAAGGGCCGGATCGGAATCAAACCTGTACCAACTGCAGGAGGACTCAATATATAATAAATGCGTTTGGATTATGTATACTATGTAAATTCTTTATATATATATATATATATATATATATATATACACACTATTTTTTATATTTGTACATTTTTATGGAGTATGATGTCATACATTTATAGTGTATGTGCCTGATACCTTGCTGCTGTAACAAAGGATTTTCTCAGTTTCCACCTCCATTCAGAACACAGACTAAAGTAGAGGAGTAGAAGGTAAAGAGAGAAGTTGAGTCAAGTCAGTTTGAGTTTGAGAGTACAAATAAGTAAACCAGAGCAGAGTAAAATAGAGCAGGATGCAGAGTAGTAGCATAGAATGACTAGTAGGATGAGTCATAACTTTATTATTCCCAGTGGTGCGTGGATCCCTCCGTCATCAGTGAGTACAAACACAGAACACACTGATGACAGATGAGCTGATTTCATCTCTTCTTCCTCACACGAGAAGGCGGACAGCGAGCGAGCAGCCACCATCTGCACGTCAGGCTGCTTGGCTGCTTGGCTGGTGGGTGAACTGTCTGCGTGTGGTGCGGAGGCTCTGTCGGGGGGGTCCCAGGGCCATGTGTCCCCTCTGAGGGGGGTGCAGGGGTCCCGTTTGGTCTTGCAGCCCGTGGCCATGATGCCTGTTCCTCTGACCCAGAGCACCACCCTTCACCTCAAGAAAGATACACGCATCCAAACACACATAAGCACAATACCAGGTCAATGGCCACTTGCTCAAACCATTAACACTCTGTTAGCTTTTATATGAGTTTACAATGTTATGAAAAGCACATGTCCGGAGGCTGCACTACAATGGAAAAGCTGGCGTCCAGATTCACTCTCGAGGTCTGGTATCAGTAAAACCAAAACAGGATGAAAATAGCAGGTCTTACTTTTTACATTTATAGATTTAGTTAGAGGTTTAGCTTTCCTGTAAATCTATGTTTATTCATAATCAATCAAACACACACACACACACACACACACACACACACACACACACACACACTGACGTTATTAGGACATGTAGAAAAGGAAAGATCACAATCACAATAAATTATAAATTAACAAATCATATGCTCTGAATTTACAAAATCAATCACACACACTTGAGGTGACCTGGCTTTCACCAATGACGGATTCCTGCATGGTGCCCTGGAGCTAATGGGGGTCACTGGACTTCAGATTTATTATTATGCTTTGTTCACAACAAAGGCAAAGTGAAATTTCTGGTAACAGGATCATTTGTCTTTACTCGTGCAAACAACGTGAGTAAAGACAACCTGCAAATATTCGCCTATTCTCCTCCAGGAGAGAGGGAGGAACTATTGGGTAAAGTGGCTGCAAGTCCTGCGTTGTACCCGATGTGGGAATACCTGAGAAACCAGTGCTGTCGTGTACGGAATTTCATCTTCTCCAGGAGCTGCATCTAGATGACGTTACAAGCTGACCAGTGGAAAGTTAAGGTTTGATGACCTGCTGGCATGGAACGGTGCCAGGGCCTGAGTCCAGTGAGTGTCATTCTCAACACTGATTAGCTTTCCCGATATCTCTTCCTGCTAATTTTCGCTTGAGTTCTATCTAAACTCTTTTTTGTTTGTAATCCCATCATGAGAAAAATGTGCTTTGTGATTCGAGTGAATGGACCAATCATTTTTTAGGTTTAATATTAAAGTATTTTAAAATACGGGAGTAAATGTGTGAAAATATTGCATTGGAAGATTTTGCAAATAAGAATTTGCAAATATAACTTCATAGTGATATATGCTGGGTGGTTGTAGATTTTCCTACAGGGCACACATGTACTATTTGAATGTGTGGGTAATTGTCTGTGGAGAGTTTGTGTCAAAGGCCTGTGGTCATGATTTACTGTACGTGGCCTTCACACTTTACCCGTGTCTTTTAGTCAAACCATACAATGGAACAGTACCTTTTTTTTTTTCTTTTTTTTTTTTTTTTACAAATCAATAAGAAAATGGGATCGTTTTAAAGAAAGTGAATATTTAGGGAGTATTTGAAATTACAAATAAATCTCAAAACATTTGTACTTTTTAAAAACTGTGCTGCACCATTCCAAGAAATGAAGCAAACAACAACAAGTGCACACAAGTACATGCACACAGAGTAATAATTGGGTTTTGAAAGTAAAAGAGCCGGTGTGGGCCCATCTGCCCCTGGTATCCGGGCTCTGTGTTTGGGGGGCCACGGGCAGACCACTGCTGGTGTGGTGTCTGAATAGGCCGGCAGCTGAGCTAAAAGAGCTGTGTGCACACGGCCTCCATGGCTAATCTGCTAATGTATTCCAGAGGTCAGGAGGGTTTCGCACCAAATCAATGGAGGGATTTACACAGCTTTCCTCTGGAATGTGCTCCATCCGCACTCTGCTTCGGGGAAAACATCCACCTCTGCTCTGCCAGGCCGTCCAATTTTCCGCTGCATTTAACCGCAAAAAAGGAAGAGCAAATTTTGGAAAGAAAAGAGGTGCAGTGAAGCACTCTCCTACCCATCCCAATCTCTTTTTTACATGTCCGCCACAGAGAAAAGCAGCAGCAGTAGCCCCAGCTTTGCAGCGGAGAGGTTTTGAATCCTCACAAAAAAAGCAATGACGTGCTCTTTCACTTCTGTGTTCGCCATATACAACCCCTTTGATATTTAAGAGTTCACTGACACAGAGATGACTGAGCAGTGATGTATGATGGAGCCGAGCCGTTACATATGAGGGGAAAAGGTGAAAAGACAGCAGGGAGGGGAGAGACAAAGACTGCATGAGAACAGCGGTTTTTGAACTGTATCCTCTCTAATCCAAACTGACTACAGAGAGAGCTCTGTGCTTGAAAGCGACGAGAAGAAGCAGGACTTTGACATACAAGCTTTGAAACCCCAGTCCAACTGAGAGAATCTGTGTTTCGTCAGCATGCACACTTTATCTGCTCCCAGATAAACTAAAATAAGGCTCTAATGAAAGAAAATGTTGGCACTGTGAGGTATCGCGCTGTTAACAAACTCTCACTCCAACCAGATGACATGGGACAGATCCAGCCAAACCTGCTTGCAATCCAACTAGAGTGTGAAAAGAGCAAATATAAAAGGATTCAGGATTTAGCCAGAATTACAGCACACTGTAGACTGCGGGGACATTAGCAGAGAGGGGGGAAAAGCCTCACTCTGCAGCCTCGTACTCATAGTCTCTGATATGAGATCATGTGAGATATTTCCATCTCCTTATCTGTTGTGTGTCTGTGTGTGTGTTGTGCTTGAATGTGTGTCAGTCAGGTCTTGTGTGCGTAGGAATCCAGCGGGGTAATGCAGCACTCGATCCCTCCTCTCTGCGCTCTGTCTCTGGCTGCTGGACCGGGCTCGGCTCAGGTCATAAATAAGCCGTCCTGGATAGAGGAGGACGCCCAAACCCAGACACCCAGACGCAGAGTACAGGGGCCCTGGCCTTAAATCCAGACAGCCCAGCTTGGACCAAACCAGCACAGACACACACACACACACACACACACACACACTCGGAGACAACAAGTACCATGGCGGCTCACTTTCACTGCCCTTAAACCCAGTTATAGAGGTCACAGGTCAGCTTCATATAAATGTGCACAGCCCCATATATTTTGAGAAGATTGATGATGAGCTCCACAGCGACTTCTTACGTTGTTCTCACACATAACTGTCTCAGGGTGAGATATGTTTTGTGTGACTCCCAAGTGTGGGGGGGGGGGGCTGATAAAAAGGAGAGCTTTATGTAAATAAAAAAAATAGATCTTTGAAGGGATGAACCATAAAGGCCGATTCAGATTAGGATCTTTGCCTGATAAATTTGCAGATGTGTTAATCCAACGAGGGCAGGCCCCTCACTCGATATCCTGCATTACATGTAAAGTCATCAATTCTCACAAATCAAGCAGCGAGTGCCACAGACCTCTCTGCAACTCCTCAAAATGTGCTCGAGAAACTCCCCCATCCCTCTCCCTCTGCCATCCTTCCTATCACAGAGCTGATCTTTCTGCTACGGGTTGTATCACTGCTGCAATGCTACATGATCTGTTTACCAATACTCTACTTATAGCTGCTGGGTAGAGGGAGAGAAACGACAAACGGCTGTTTTAAGTGGATCAAAACTGACTCACACCATTAAACTGAAGCTCAGTTTCAGACTGCGGCACAAAGGTGACTTGATGTTCTCAGGAGAGAGAACATTTTAACAAGAGGTAGCACATTTATTTGTGTCAGTTAGCCAAAGGTAAAGAAAATATGTCTATAAAGGTTTGTATATGCAACTGAAAAGCAACTGAACAGAGAATAGGGTAAAGAGAGAAGAGCAGGAGAATCCAGAGGCTCATTTATGCTCAACGTTAGATAAGTGTAAAATGTATCTAACGTATCTAACATTGTGGTTGGAGTCTGTTCATTTCATCTCTATTTTTGCTCGTCTTCTGAAATCGTACAAAAAAAAACTGGTGACTCGGAGCAGTACCACCGAAAATCACGAGGGGGCAGTGTAGCTAACTGGACACGAGGAAGAAATTTAAACAATGGCGGAACCTTTTGAGGAGAGACTGTGAGTTGGTAAGAAACCACATGATGTTACTTTGCCCAGGCACAAGGACCAACAGGTGCTCTTGTCTCTTTCTTCAGAGGTACATTATCACATCCCTTCTCCGCTGTCGCCGAGTTTGTTATTGTCAGAAACTCTTGACTCTGCGCTGCCCTCTAGTGGATGTATTGCTTTAAAACCATGCCAACATGAAGGACGCACAGAAGAATGTGGGCAGTGTTATGAACGGTTACGATCGTTTGAGAATGGGTGTATCACTTTTAGTGTAAGGCATAAATTTGCCTTTACAGTGAGTAGGGAGTGCAGGTGGGGAGCTAGCTGAGCATGATGGTTAGACAAAAGGTAACAGTATATTTATGACCCTTTTTGTATTTTAGAGATGAAATGACAGTAGGGTGATCTTCATCTCAACCCCCAAGTTCACCCTCAATCCCCCCCACTCATCTTCCCCTCTCCACATGAGTCACCCCAACCCTGACTCCTGTCCCATGCAGCCCCCCCCCCCCCAATCCTACTCATAGACATGATCTCTCCATTCATGTGCCAGAGCTCTTCCTGTGCACAGGGTGATGGGGGGTCAGCAGCTTGATAAACCCATAAAAGGCCCCCATGTTCGCCCATGAAGGCCCCGGATGGCCTCTGTCACCCGTTCCCACAGGCCGCCTGTCTGTCAGCCCCTCTGACTGACAACACCCGTCACCCCGCACCGTGGCGCTCACGCCCACTCCAGCTACACCCCTCCCCCCCCCTAGAAAAACACACACACATTAAAAATCATTCAGTCTGGCCTGCCACTCATTAATAGGATGGACAAAAGCGTCCGCCTCACACTCTTGCCCCTTGTCAGTCCAGCAGTGGGGGTGGAGGGGGCAGATGAGGGTGCGGGCACGGTGCCCAGTGACTCCATCTTGTCCAGTCATGAATGGTGTCTCTTTCTGTCTCTTCCTCTGGCCCTCCAGACACTGAAAAGGAAGAATGCACCATGCTAAATCTGCCCAACACGGGATGGTGGGCAGTGTGAAAAGCTTGACACTGATGCCACCCTCCTCCTGGCACAAGCACACAGATGCTCTTGGCCGGAGCTGAGGGAGAGCAGCCTCGTGTCCCACATCACAGGATATTAGGTATCTGGGAGCGATTTGGCTACCGAGTATCAGGCCCCGATTTGTTTTTAAACTTTTCACTTCGTATTAAGGAGTTGGCTGAAAAAGTGATCTCATTTTCAGTAATGGCTCGGGGGAGGAATGGAGGCTCATACCAAGCAGGTGCCCATTGCCAGCACACACTGTCTTCTTTCCTTACAAGTCTTTAGTCGGTATGAACATGCTTACAAGTCCATACAATCTGTAGTATTGTCCAGCACACAATAGAATATGTTCTTATTGCTGTGTGTGTAGTTGAAGTGGAAACACCTCCTGTTATACTAAAGGCCTCATGTCAGTCGCAGCTCAAAGTTCCAAGATGCATCTACAGTTTCACTGTGTTTTGCCAACATTAGAATTTGGAACATTGGAAATGAACTGTATTCTTGTTTATGCTGTGGTCAGGCTGCATTATTATAGTTTCCACTTCTCGGAAAAATCATGTTTTTTTTAGAACCAAATAATGGCTGATATTTAAAACCTTGTTTTATACAGTGGGATGAAGTATATTTACTTCATTACTGTACTTAAGTACATTTTTCATTTATCTGTTAGTTAAGTAGATTTATATTTCACTTTTTCCCTATAACATATACCCGCAAATATCTGTACTTTATACTCCACTCAATTGTACAAAGCAGTACAAGGTCACATTGATTTGTTTTATTTAAAAAAAGTAATCTATAACGAGAGGAGAATTGATCCACTGATCCATTCAGAGTGGGAAGGTAACATTAGACTTTTTGTTTTACTTAAGTAAAGAAGAATAGTACTTCCTCCACCGCTGGTTTCATACTAAAAGGATACGTACTGGAAATGTTCTCTCACATATATGAAACTCGCATTCAGCGCAGAGGTCTAGAAATACTACAGGACTCTATACGCTCGTTGCCAACCCCCTCTTAATAACTCTCCCCTCAGGGAAAACACAAAGACCATCAAAACTAAGACCCGTTTTCCTCAAAAGCATCAAATCACTAAATGGCTCCTCAATCCTGCATCAGCACTTTACAAATGCAAAGCAATAACTACCGCTGAATTTGACCATATTTTGTATTTTAGTGTATTTTCAAGCATCCTATTCTATTTGCACTAGAGTTTACTGTATTTGATTTTATTCTGTATTTATTCTGTATTTAACATCCATATGTATGTTGTGTTTTTATGGGGAGGGGGTAATGTGTTATGTTTCTTTTCTTGTTGTGCTGTGATTGTTGTCTCGTCGTGGGCACAGCTGAGGCAAATTCCAAGTATTGAATCTTGAATCTTGAATCTTGAATCTTGAATCTTGAATCTTGAATCTTGAATCTTGAATCTTGAATCTTGAATCTTGGCAAGTCACCTCAGCAGGCCAGCTACTCCACTCACCCTGTCTGAAGCCAGCTGTTTTAAAGGACCAGAGGAGAATTATAGGAGAAAACTTATGGGAGGGAGAGAGGAGTCATTCTGTCAGGAGACGAGATAATCACAGACACACACACACACACACACACACACACACACACACACACACACACAGGTTAAGATGGTGGAAAGAAAACAAGAAAATGTACTGTGGAAGAGTCACATGGGGCGTTATCTTAAAAGGATAATAAATATGTCTCTCCCTGCGAATGAGTTTCAGTGTCTAGTTTGCGATGGTGATTTCCACGTCAACCTGGTTCCAGTGTGGTGACCAGGGATAATACAGGTCATGCATGACTATGTCTGTCTCCTCCTGTCTTTGTCCCTGTGTATCTCACTCCATCTGTCTGCCGATCCAGTGACACCAATGAGATGATTATTATTTTGCATTGGAGGAAAAGAAGTGCATAAAACACAAACGTAAAATCTTTAATTTGCAAATTATGCTTCGTTTTTTTTTGTTTTTCTTTGACCAGGGGCACAAAAGATCAGTTTTCCAGCTTAATTTCACTCCTTATTTTTGCAGCCCACCCCTGCAGCCTTAAACCTGATGGCTCCTCTCTGTCCTCCTGACTTATAGCTGCTGTATCCTGTGTGGTAAAGCTGGCACCACGGCTTTGGAGTGCTTTCCTGCACAGACGTTTTTGATTCAAGCACTGAAGTTTCTCGGGTTCTCTACATGTGCGGTGTAGACCATCTTCTTCCCTGCTCTGTTTACTGAACAGTAAAACCCTGAGGCCACAGACCGACGTGGGCTCACTCCGAGGCTCCTCGTTCCCACCAGAAAGGAACCCATTTCACGAAGAATAACACTAATAACGTGACCAGAGCCCAAAGCGCTTCCTTTCCCGCAGCATTGCAGATCAGGTTTTTGTTATATTGTTCTTCATGTTACAGTATTGGCCGCCGGAGTGCCTCGTAAACACTATGTGGTGATTTTTCAACGTGGTGCGCTTAGGAATCTCAAGTAGAATTCATTCTAACCCCAAAAGGGGCAGAAAAGGCTCCTCTCTGCAGCGTGTCGGAGTTTGTAAGTGAGTTAGAGCTGCCTTGAAATGGGAACACACGACAGAGGGGACAAACTAAAGAGAAACGCATAAAGCGACAAGGAAGGTAGAGCATGAGACAAGTTTAAGATGTAGAAGGTAAGAGAAACTGAGTGAAGGAGACTAAAAGTGGAGGAAAAAGAGGAAGGAAAGGTCTGGTTTTCTTTTCCCCAACTCTGGATTCCTGGGTAATGACTGTAATGGTGCTGAGGCGCAATTCGCCAAATGAAACAAGAGGCCCAGCCAGGCCGATGATGTTTATTTCTCTCCATTTTTCATCTTTCCCTCGTTTTTTTCATTTGTGACATAAAAAACCATATATACACAATCTGCATTTAATTTGTACTGCAGTCCCCCCCCCCCCCTGCTAACTGCTACCCCCGATTTTTTTCTTGCACATTCAGCAAAGTCCTCTGGCCGGAGTAGGGTTGTGCGGCTTGCTAACCAGTGGAGGAAATGTTTTCTGAGAAAACCCCTCTGCCAGCGACTTTCTTCACTGCGGCCTCATGTGCTGACCTGAGCAAGCGTCTGTTGAATCACTGCTGAGAGACGCGTTGGTTTCGTACAGGCTTTGTTTTTGCAGTGAACTGGAGTCACAGACGCCTGGTGAGAAAAGTGCAATCTTTCGGTTTTATGTGGCTGTGTTGTGACTATTCAGTAAATTCCCCATCATGCATTTGCAGCGTCAGCAATAAACCTGCTGAGAGGCTGCACACTCACGCATGTCCTACACACCGGTTGTGAGGAATGGTTTGAGTTCTGTGAGACTGATTGTTACTGCGAGCCACTGATGGGCCCTGATCCAGCGTCCACAGTGGCTGGATGAGATCGGGCCAGGCTGCATGCCACAAGGGATTTCTGGGATCAGTGAATCTCTCCCTCTATCTCCGTATGGCTCGGGGGCTCCGGCTTTTGGAGCGAGCATGATTTCTGGCCACGGTCCTTATTTGGTTCGATTTACGGGCGCCATGCAGCGACCGCAAGAGTCAAAACCCAGACATGAGTTCTCTCTCTGCATACACTGTCCAAGCAAACCACACCAACCAAACTATTTAATACAATTGTGGTTTGTGTTGATGTATTGGCTGTTACCTGAACTCACATCACTTCACATCATTCTCAAACTTGTTTTTACTCACATTCACAGCATTATTTACTGCAGCTATTTGGTAGAAACTTAGAATAATAATATAATCTTCTCATTATGTGGTTTCAGTCCATTTTTTGCAGCGTATTTACATCTTAACTGCAGCTGCTATGAGCACACAACCACTTATACTAAATAACATCATAAAGACGGTCATAAATGTGCATATGCAGTCCATGAAAAAAGCTGCTGCACCTTTTTCCCCAACTGAAGCCCTTTCCAGACTCCACAGAAATTCATTTTGCTCCACTCCCCCTTCATCCATCTACACAAGGCAGCTCCGACACCCTCTCCTACTGTCTTCCCGACTCAGGCAATTTGAAGGCCTTTGCCCATTTTCTTCTGCCTGAAACAAAAAAATATTTGTTCAGTTAAGTGTTTCTGCAAATGGTTCCCCCAGCGATCTCATGGGCCGCCATGTAACTGGAGCTCGGTCGGTCCCGTTGCTTAATGATGGACTGATTTCACTCGTGCGATCTGATTTCTCAGAGAAGAAAGACATCAGTTGCACATTCTACACATGCATCTGAAGGGTAGCAGAAGCTGGTTGAGGTTTCACCCAACAAACCAAACAGCGGCCCCACGTTATGCAGCGCCTCCCCGTTGAACCCCTCTAGCTCCCCGACCGTCTGCCTTTATCAGTCCTGTTCGGACATCTGACTGCACCAGTTGAGCTCAGACAAGGCGCATGAAGCATTTCTGACATTTCTCGAATGTGTGGCTAATCAGGAATGGCTTCTCATGTGTGGAGGATCCTGAGCTGGGGGAGAAAAAGGGGGGAGGTGATGCTGTACAGCTGTAAAACACTTTGGGGGTAGAATATACTGTCCAGCTAACAATCTGCTGAGGATTTATATATTTTGATAGGTTTGTAGTCTGCTTACATCAATATAACATAATGAAAATATTATGTGTATGTGTCATGGCATGCTGTGAGAACATAAATCCACATACTTATTTCTCATAATATGGTGCCACAAAAAACCTTTTAGCCACTTTGACAACTAGAACCTACATTATAAGTATTCAAAGTATAATCTACAAAATAATAATTGTGTAGAAAAATGTTTGCGTTCGAATTCTAAATTTTCTTTTCTTACATGTTTTGGGAATGGGACTTGGTACAATATATTTTAATTACAACATAATTTTAACATAATTTCAAAGTGAGATTTATGTATTCATGTATGGATTTATTTATAATTGATACAAGTTAACGATTAATAAGTTCCATCATTGAAAAACTTGTACTGAATAACAGCAGACTAATTACACGTGACTCCTATAACAAGTTTACAAGAAGGTTTGTGAATTTGGAAAGTTCTCCTAAATCACTTGTTCAAACAACTTAAGAACAAAACTGTAATTCTTGCATGAGGCCCAATATCTTCTATAAACTTTAAAATCTATTTGGAGAGACTATTTATCTGAGGGGCAACTGCAGAGGAAAATGGAAAGTTGGGGACAAAAAGCGGTTGCTTTTACAATACAGTCAATAATGGAAATGTCATAAATCTGTGTGGAATTTCTACTGCAAATGCATGAAAATACTTACGATTGGGATGCCTGAGAAAGTGCACTGTGCACTAGTGTCTTGTACAACACCCCCCATCATGAAAAACACCATTAATGACACAGAATACAGTGTCAGATTCAGTTTTGCTGCCACCACGCCTCTCACCCCACTGGAGTTCTGCATCCTGCTCAGGCCGTAATTATCTGTGTTTTTCTAAGATTAAATATAAAGACATTTTTCTGTTCTCCTCCTCTGCAGCTCCCCTTCAAACCCAGCAGGTTGCCGGGACAATGCCAAGCACTCCCCCACCCCAACAACGGCAGCATTCAACAGGCCGAGATTTATATACAGCTCTGCAAATATTGGCTGCGTTTGCTTTCACGGGCCAGGACTGGGAGGGACAGAAGTTTAGGAGGGTTTGGTCGTGACTTACACCTCTACCTGTTCTAAACATCCTGAAAATATATTTCCTACATTCAGTGGAAACTACAGGGGACAGGAGACAGTGAGAGGGGAGTTTCCCTAGGTGGAGCTCAATGAGATTGAGGCTGAGAGAAGGGAGCAGGGGGGGGGGGGTTGATTTAGACTCCCCAGAAGAGACAGCGCACATATTGAGAGGTGGGCCGACTCCCACCACCGCCCAACAGCTTCACTCTATTCGCACTGACACATTAGTATTCTAATGCCAGAGGGAAAACGTACGAATGCCTCCGACAGAAAGAGATGCACAGGCCTGTGCCAGAGGAGCCGGAGAGAAGATAATGAAGGAGCACGAGGGACGGTAAACAGAGGAGAGACAGTAATGTGGTAAAGACCTGCAGAGAGAGACACAGAGAAGTCATGGATACCGTTTTACATGATGACAACATTTATCTCCCTGCAGCCGTTGTCTTCATGCCGACACAGCAGCTCTTTGAGACCCTGCACCCTGGTTCACCTCTGATGATGAACAACATGTTCGACATAACATGTTTTATAGTTTAACCTCATGAGCTCACTTCTCTCACTAAGTTTCAGTTCTAATACTCAGATGTAAAAATATTCTGAGTGCCACAAATGAAAGTCCTGTGTTTAAACTTTACCCAGGTGTAAAAATCATTATATAAATTCTAATAAATACATGTGTTACTATCTGCTGATGTCACTGATGTGTTTTTATTGCGTTATTAAACTGTTAATACAGATGCATCAGTGTATAAAGAGCTTCTTTACTCTGGTTGTTTACTCTGGCAGCTGGTTGAGTGGTTTCCAAATTGAAGTAACCATGATCAATGGAATTGAGAAAGAAAGTTTTTTGGAATTTGAATTTTACTTTTTATTCCCCAAATCTTGTGCTGGTGTAAAATACTGTGGAGTCTTTAATTATTCTCTTTGGTTATGAAACGTTTTTTTCTATCATAATCTTTGAGGATTAGAGGGACAATGTGTCTCCCATTGAACTGATAACAACTCATAGACATCTGAAATGGGACAAGGGGCTCCCCAATTCGAGACTGCCTTTTTGGGAAGAGGGTCACAAGTCAAAATGGCTGTGAACCATCACTTTGAGAATGCTGTGTACTTTGTAAGCGTGTGTTTTTTCCAACATAAAATCCTTATCTGAAAAATATTGGGAAATAAAGGAATATACTTAGAGTCAACCAGCAAGGAAGAGTTAATCTTCTGTATTCTTGGAATCCATGGAAAACAGTGAAACTACAGTTTGTTAATTTATACTTCTGTTCTCTTTAAACTCTGTCGTATATCCTTATAAAGTGTGGACCACGAGTTTTACACAAGCCAACAAATCCACTGAGTCTCTTTAACTACAGGTCTACAGGCATCAGTCCAGTACCAGAATGCCTTAACATATGTACACAACAACCTGATGCTTGTGAATATTTCCACTGTGTCCAACAGCGCCCTGGATCAACTTGGAGCCCCATGTCAAAATGCATTTTCTACGGTCCCTTAATAACGTAGGCTAATCACTTTAGCTTTGTCTGTGGGGGCCCAATGCCTCCCCTCATGTCCTGGATTCTAGGAAGGGGGCTAGGGAGCAGCCTGGTAGCAGTGTGTTGAATCTGGGTGACAGGGCCCCAGTGGGAGTGGGTGACCGCCCCCCCCCCCCCCCCCCCCCAACTGTCCCTTAGATAATCCCCAGGAGAAAGGGCCTGCATTTAGGGTGCGATACGTCTAATCCGGGGGGAGCTTGTTAACAAAGGAGGCCGGCACTTCCTCTGGCCTAGGAGCTTCCGCTGGTCCGGGGGCCTGGCGTGGGTGCCAGTACAAACATGCACCAATACTACACGTCCACGTTACAATGACACAAACAACAGACATATACACACACACACACACACACACAGAGATTCATGGTGGACAGAAGAGCAAGCATGAGAGAATAAAGAAAGAAAAAAACTTGTCACTGTCCTTTTGGGGGAGCCAATCCAAACAAGCCCACACACACATGAGTAAACACACACACACACACACACACACACCACACACTACATACTGTGGGCAGAGGCAGTGTTTACATTCTGCCCCCGGGTTCAATGAAACAAAGCTTGCGTGTACTGTAGAAAGATTAGTTGAGACGGATCAAACAGCTCGCTGCCTACAGACATTTCATATTTACAAACAGGAAGCTGGCGTCATGTTAAAGCCTCACTGTAACAAATTGCTGTAGTTTCTACAGTAAAAACTTACAGTAACTTCTTGTTCTGTTGTTTTACGATGTTTACCTGTATATCGCAATGCATCATGGGACAAATATAATTACAGTAGCTGACAGCATTTTTCCACAATAACACATTGTAAAATTACAGGCAAGTTGTATTCTGACTGTAGATGGTGCATGTTACAGTTAAACACTGTTGATATCGATTGCGTTGCACGAGGCGGTTTGAAAGAGGACCTTGACATGAGAGCACAGGAGCTGAGGAGCAACAGCCGTGTCCAGCCACTACAAAATACATGAGTTGAATGTTAATTGCCTACAAAATTAATATGGGCTTCAACTTTGTTGGGATAACATTATTGAGATCTTAATTAAACCAATGCTATTGTTTGCAGTTACTAAAGTGACAACTTACTAAAGTGAATGACTTGAAGCGAATCAATGACATTTGAAATTGAAAAGCTGGTAAGCAAACCTACCAGGATGCTTTGTTATTAGAGGAGCAGTTAAGCTCGGTAACATCGCGCTAAAACTAGCATGGATCTCCCTGCCAACATCACACCTATCCAGTGTCGGAGGCTTCTCAACGCTTGGCAAACCGAAGGTATGTCTTAGATTAATGTTTATAAAGCACTTAAAACAGAAAAGCTCATTTCATAAAATTAAAAGCTGTATATTGTGATCCACTATGCATGTTAATTTGCTAGTTTATGTAGGCTAAGGAATGCACAACAAATTATTTTACTGAAGGTTTTGGTTTTCATTGTTTGTAGTAGGGATGACCTGCTGTTTTTTCCCGCCGATCACTGATCACCTGTGAGCCAAATCGGCTTTTACACTGCAATACCGTTTTTTTTTGCTTTGTTCTAGGAGGTATAACTTTTGCAAGCAGATGTAAGTTTGAAATGATTATACATTGAAGCTTTTGAAAATTATATTGGTATGCTCTTGTTACCCTCAACAGTTAAGCTATTTTGGTAATGTATTTCTTCTTGTAGATGTTAGCAACAGCAGCTGACGTCGAAAGAACACTGACACTTCCTGACTTTCCGAAACTAATCGTCTTAGGTAATGTATACAGTTTTTTTTTAATCTGTTGTTTAAGCATTGCACAGACCGAGACTATATAACAGTTAAACATGTGGATATGTTTATGTGGAAGGCAACAGAAATGATGTTAGATCATAAACTGCCTTTGTCTGCTGCCCTCTGCAGTTGTCCAAGTAAGACAAAAGTTACGAGCCCATTTAGTAATTCAGTGATAGGAATAGTTGGGATTTTTTGTCTTAAGAGTTCGTCTTACCAACCAGCACTGACGTTGTTGCATGGACATAACCCTGGGCATAGAGTCCTTCAATTGAAGATCTCATGACTAGCCCAACAACAGCGGCAGCAAACTGGGACAACTACCAAACAACATTTTAAACCACAACAAACATGCCAAAAATATGTTTAGTCATCCCCAACAGAATATATATTAACTGAATATTTAATGATTTTTCCTAACCATTTTATGGTGCCCTCAGACCACTCCTTACTTTGGAACAATTTTGTTTGTTACTGAATGGCAGTACTACTACACACTGGAGCCACTAGGTGGCCTGTGCAGTGGTGTGATATGTAAAAAGGCTCCAGTGTGTATCCAGGCTGTGTTTCACAAACAAAATAGTTCCAATACAATGAGTGGTATAGGAGCACCGTGAAGCAGCAAAATACGCTAAATATGGTTCTGTTGTGAATACTAAAAATGTTACGTCGGTGTGTTTTGTTTGATGCGATTGTTGTCCTTGCAAGCTGGTCAGGAAATCTCCAACCAGAGGACCTGCTGCCTGAGGTTATGTTGATGCAACCATATCACTGCTGGTCAGCTCATGCAATCTTGTGAAGTTTTGCAAGTTTCTTTTCGTGTGATTTTGTGATTTCAGATGTTTCGTTGGAATCAATCCAACCAAAGGCACCAAGACGGCAAAGCTGGTCAGCCAAAGAAGTGGGAAGGTGCGTGAAAACAAGAACAACTCTGTCAGTCCTCACGTCTCTTCTCTCCTCAAGTGGTTAATGGAGTTTGAGTGTAAGTCAAACCTAAAACATGAGGACTGTTCTCTTCCTCACTATGTGAATGGACATTGTCCTTCTCTTAACATTTTATTAGTATTTACATCTTTTGCTGATATATTAAGATTTCCAAACACACTGAAAAAAGGTCAACTTTTTTAGCTAGTTAGCTAAAAGTTAAATTATACCAAAAATGATGTGACCTTCTTCTTAATACATTTCTACCTCAGGTCCTGGTTTCAGATTGGGCCTTTAAGCCGAGTATGTTGTCAGTTTAATAATGTTTGACTATGTTGAAACTCTGGTCAATGTGAATTCCACTGGGTGGCCGGTGTCCAAAGATATATAATTTACGTTTAAGAGCTTTTCTGAAAAAAAGAACACCATGTACTTAAAACGTTGTGAAACTGTATTGAGTGTCAATAAAAGTTTTATTTTGTTGCAGCTCTGGCTCCGTTTTTATTTAACAGGTGAAGAGACTTTAGTGCAATGTTGATGGATTTTGGATAAACAGTATACATGGTCTCATTCAAAATACCTCACAATATGCATAATTTGCAAAACTGCTAATGTAAAAATAAATAAAAAATAAACTAAAAGAATTGTACAACATCATATTGTATTTTCAAATATTAACAGCTATTTATTGGCAACTTTAGTTGCCAGGTGACTTCTGTAATTTGAATAGAATACAAGGTAATGTTGTAAACTAGATTACAATTAATTGCGGTTTTCTGTAAAAAAACGAAACAAGAAATTGTTGTAATTTATATACAACAAAAAACTGTAAAAGGTATCCTGTTATATACTGTAATTCATTTTACAGTAATTAACATTCATTTTACAGTACTTTATTGGCAACTTTTTTGCCAGGTATTTACTGTTAATTCTACAGTCAATTCTTTCCAGTGCTCGTCAGATGCTACACAGTGTCCCCGCTTCACTCAGACACACAGGAGATGGGATCAGGGGATGCTGGTGGATGACGAACACGCGTCACCTCTGTCCCCTGGCAGGCAGCGTCTGTGTTCTTACCATAAGGGAAAACCAATGAATGTATAAAGGAGATAAAAATCTGAACAACCGTCCCTTTTCCAAAACACATTTGTACCCACAACTACTCACTAAGGCGGCATATTACATTCAGAGACGTTTACGTAAACAGCTGAGGGATATTATTCCACATTTCTCTGACAAGTTTGGATTGGACATTTGGAAAAAAAGGACAACCTCAGTCATGGTGTCGTTTTTTTCTCCTGATTTTCAGACTCACTTTCACGCTAACACGTCCTCCTTCCTCTCGGGGCATTTTCATCTGGCCACAATACATCTGTAGAGAAGTGGAGCGGGTAGAGGTACAAAACTGAATAGCGATACAAAAACTTCTAGTAAATTATTGTTATTTGAATTCGCTAACACTGATGTTGAAACTGCTTTAAAGCAACACATAAAGTTACAATGCTTGTGATTATTTTGTGTCACTTTATTTCATTTTTGTCTCAATGTGTTATTACTTTGTCTCTTTGTGGTGGCTTTGTCTCTTTTTATTGTTGTATGTTTTTTTTTTATATTTGTTTTGTGTCTCTTTATGGTCATTTGTGTCTCTTTATGGTCATTTTGTGTCACTTCATTATTTTTCTGTTTTCATTGCAGTTTGCCTGTCTGTTAGCAGGATTACGCAAAAAACGCATAACACATTTTATTGAATCTCAGTAGAAGGATGCGGTTATAGGTCAGGAAAGAACCAAGAATTTTGTATCCCTTTGTTTAACATTGTTCTTTTTACATTCTCACTCATTTCTCAGAGAATAATTCATGGATCTCTGTTTAGGAGATTGATATTTATGAAATATAACAAATGAAAATCTGGATTTAGTGAATCTAAATGCGGTTTTATCTGTTGGATCTTGGCCGAGGTATAACTCTACTAAGTGCTATTCTAGTTTGTAGTCTTTCTGTCTCCGTCTGTTTGGTGTATTTTCACTGAGCTCTATGACTTATAAACAACAAATATTAACAGTCACTTCACACACACAGGCTCTGGTCCAGGGGCCCCTGGACCAGAGCCAGTTAGACCTATTCACTGATCTGCCCATGCCTACTACAGGGTCATACTCTCCTTTCTCAGCTTTTTGGAAATCTCTTTATTTTCCGATGGGACCGACCACACCCATTTGGCACCAACACAGTTTAAAATAAATCAGACAGAGTATTTAACCATCTCAGGTCTGACATGAAGACAGAGCCCTCTCACCCACCTCCTTTATTCTCTGAGCCCTGACTTTGGCTGAGCAGTGTTTCAGCAGCAGTGTGTGGTCAGCGCAGAGCTTATGTTTAAGAAGATATATGAGCAGGGACACATTTATATATCAGAGTAATGTCCAAACCCTGTCACGCTGACTCTCGCAGTATTATGGACTCGTTATAAAATAGCCAACCAGTGCAGGGCATTTTCTACTCTGACATAAAGAGGTCCACCACAGCACTGGCACATGTCCGCGTGTGTTGGTCCACCAAGACTAACTACTTGTGACAGTGCCAGGTGTGTGTGTGTGTGTGTGTATTAAGTCAGAGGGGAAGCATGCCTAATGTGGGAGAGAAACAGTGAATCCAACATGGCCACCAGCCAGCGTCAGTGTTCCCTTCTTGGAGAATTAGTCCATTCTAATTCCTGAGGAGACAGGCTGCTCTTAATTCAAGGTTGAGTTTAAAGTGGAGAGGATGATTCTCTCACCCTGTACCCAGCCCTGAGATCAGGACTGAGTGCAGACAGGTAGGCCGGCTCAATGTGCAGCAGGTGAAGTTAGCTGGTTAGTCTGTGCCTCTAACCACCGACTGCATTTGTCCAGCAACCAGGAGAAGAGAAAACATTGAGGAGCAGGATGTTTACCCAGCTGGATGCAACTCAGGCTAAATACCTAATAAATAAGTTTATGTGTGCAGGCTTCAGTCTTTGTGTACCTGAAAGATTTCATTCTTTGAGAGTCTGGCGCTGATATTTTGCCACATGCTTACGTGTATCGTGTGGGAACCTGCAGTATGAACTCCTCCAGGCATTCTATGTACTCAGGATTGCATCCTTTAGATTCCTGAAAATTCCAACAAAAATGCCAATTACTTTATTTGAAATTTTTCTTGATAGATTTTTTTTGTTTTCGAATTTGCTGCCTATCACCAGTAGTATCACCCACTCTAAAAAAAACACTGTAACCATGGATGTCATCTTGATGAAGTTTGATTCTGCAGAAATGTCTTTAGTTTACTCACCAAGACGCACAGTGACCTTAAGGTTTAACCATGGTACTAAAACTATTTATAAATCCAATTATTACTAAACCTTTAAAACCTATACTTTTATACGTGTTTATATGTGTTCCAGGTTGACATCTTCTCCATCAGTGCTTTTTGGCTCATTACCACCACCTGTAGGTAAGGTGAGTAGTGTGAAATCATAGGAGGAAACCAACTCAGGCATGAGAGCAAAGGGAACGGTTTAATAGAAGTCAGAAACTCCATGTGTATCTTTTAATTTGATGATTATCAAAACAACATTTTTAATTATGAGGAAAGTTAACAAAGCTGATTGCAAGCATAGACTTTATAAAAAGATGGACGACGCATCTCCACTTTCTCCCACTATTAAAAATAAAGCCCAAATATCCCAGATAGGAACGCTGCCGTCCTGCGATGATGACATCATTTGGAGCCACAGACTCCACAGTGATAGAGGGATGGAGCCGGGGTATCGAGGTCCTGCCGATACACTGGCTCAACCACTCGTGACTCACACATTACACTCTGTTTTTAAAGCATGAAATATTTAAATCAAACTTACCAGGAATATGAACACTTTGGCATCACACCTGTGTGATTAGAACTACCTCAAATGACAGAAACAAACCATGTTTGAGATGTGTTGTTTGTTGTGTACTGTACGTGACCTATAACACCAGGGGATGATCGAGGTGCTTTGACTTCATTATTTTGGGAGCTGTCATGTCATCCATCTTTATATTGTTAAAAGTTGGGGTGCAAAGTCCGTTAGATCCCTGATAAACCAGAAACCTCCCCTGCAGGCACCGCTTAAAATTTTCGCAACTTACTTCAGGCCCTGGGACCTGCCTGCAGACTCCAGGACTGTCTTGGTTGTCTGAGTCATTCCCTGGCTGAGAGCTGTGCTGCTGTTGACACTGTTTGGGGGCCAGAGGCCATTCGCATCTGTGTTTCACCAGATTATATATCTCACCTGTTGCCTGGCTCAGTTCAACAAGTGCACAACAAAGCACTTATCTCTTGAGTGTGCGAGTGCTTTGGGAGACATGAGCTCACTACTGTGTGTAAGAAATATGCAGTTTGTCTCAAGCAGTTATTATTACTGATACTATTATCATTAATAACACCATTAGAACTATTGTCATTTCCATAACACCCACTCTGACAGATCTTAAATATGACTGTTACACAACTGCTCCTGGTCTCTCTCTCTTCTCTAATTTTTCTTTGCTCACCCCAACACGTCGATGCAGATGACCGCCCACACCGAGTCTTGTGCCAAATTACTCACTAATCACTATATAGTGCACTTTAGTTCTCCATTTTGAAGTGCCGCCCAAAGGTTTTTTATACCCTATAGAGTGCCCAACCGATGGCCACTAACCGAGCAATATATACCATCATGCTTTGCGCTCGCAGCAGACGGACGAGAGCAGTGAGGAACAGCCTGACCTGTCGTATAAATACAAATAGAAACAGAGCAGCACATCACAACACAAACTGCAGTAAACAGGTTTATTTCTACATCTAAAGATGGTCAATGTTTTTTGACTTTAAAGTATTAATACTAAAATAACAGGCTGCTCATTCATCCTGAGACAATGATCCTCCCCAGCGCAGGGAATATTCACTGAGTTGTGTCCAAAATCTTTTATTTATTTTCCTGATGAGCTCACAATAGTCCTATAAATAGTTGTCACTATAAAGTATATATATAGTGTATATAAGTAGGGAATAGTGAGTTAGTGGGTGATTTCACACACAACCTGGGTCTGCTCAAAGTGTCTTCCTTCTGAAGTTGTTTTTTTGTCTCCACAGTCACCAAAGCTTTCTCGCTGTGGTAACTGTTGGGTTTCTCGATATTATTGTAAGATTTCAGCCTTAAGATAACGTATGTGTGATGTGGCGCTATACAAATAAGGCTGAACTGAAATGAAAAGGAAAGTCAAAAAGTCAAAGCAGGGAATATGCAACCCCTTTATTTGGTTTAATCAAAAGTAACAGATTCAATATTAAATCAAAAGCCAAGAAAGCTATAAATATAACAGACATAAACATGGAAATGGTGACTTCTTTTCTTTACATAAAAATCGTTACTTCTTGGTGTAGTTTGCATCAGCTTGATGATTTCCAATGCAAAGTGAGCAACTGAGAGCCACCTTCAAAATCACTGGACATTCATTGTGGCAATGCTGACATCAAACCCATATCTGTTCAGGAGAGCTCTCACCTGTGTGTGGCTGCATGTTCCACCAGCAACAGGTGGAGGATGGTGCAAAAGGTCAAAGTGATGAAAACATGATTAAAATATACACACTAGGGTCTGGCCCTTGTATGGAGGTAAAAATCAAAGAAAAGGATGAGCTGAACTGAGAATGAATGCTGCAGAAATCATTTACTAAAAATCAACTCACAAAATAAATGTAAATGAGACATCGCTAATGTATGAGGCCAATGAGTGAGTGGCTAAATACATACAGTAGTTACTGCATGGTTCCAGCCTGTGTAGAGCAAAGCACGGTGAGCTACAAGGGCAGCAGAAAGCACTTTCACAGACAGTGAGGAGACACACAGTCAGACAATAACAAAGACAGACACACAGTAACAGAAACAGACAGACAGACAGATATTGCTGGGAGGTGTGTATTCGCCTGTGTTAAAAAGGTGCGGAGGTGTGACGCTGTATGTCTAAGCACGGTAGAGCAAGATCCTTTCAGCACAGTCTTGGCCGAGCAAGCCGGCGTACTGCTGCACCTCCGTCTCGTCGCTGGAGCCTTTGCGTTTGCGGGAGTAGGCGGCGTAAGGCATGACGGCCCGTCTGTATAGCACCATCGCTCTGCCCACGTCCTTCAGCGCCCGAGCGTCTCCTGGATACAAGCAGGCACACATGAGAACATAGTAAGGAGTGGAGAGGACACAAAAAGCACAATAAACATTGTCCTGATTTTCCCTCACTCAATTGACTTCACCTCTGAGTGACTTGGCAGGGAAACGCCATTGTTCCGAGAAGCCGTTGGAGGAGGAGAAACCATTTTTCCCCCCGCAGCACTAATTCCAAGACCTGGGCTCACGGTGGTTTCATGAGCAGGCAAGTTTCGCTGGCCGTGTTTATGGGGGCCTTGCTCCCCGTTGGCTCTCAAAACTCAGCATCTCATTAGGCCTCGTGTCATACACTGCCAGCTCCCATCAGACCAGAGAAAACACTGCTAATCTCAAAAGTGTGCATGTTTAGGAGCTAAGAATGGTCCTCTGGAGAGTACAACGGAAAAAAAGGGTGAAAAATGACGACCCTCACACTGAAACCGCTGCCTCCAGGAGTGAGAGGCGAAGCCAAGCTGCCCACCGCTGGTGCCAAGAGGACACGCAAGGGGGAGCACAGCAGGGAGCATCACGGAGCCAAACTAACCCAGATACAGACCTAATAGGTATCAAAATCCACTGTCAGCGGAGGAGTCCTTCATTTGCTGTCACTCACTGGAACCTCAGGATCTTGTATCTCTCGAGAGAATAACATCCAAGCTCTATAGTCACTCTAACTACCATCTTAAAATACTTTCATCGCTCTACTTAGCTCTTATTCCACGTCTTTTCCAAGTCTTCTTCTTTTTCACCTGAGCTATAAAGTGCATATTGTTCCATCTAAAACACACACAATCTACACACAATATGCCATCCGTTCAGACTGTCCTGTCTGGAGCAATCCTGGTCAGGCCTCGCTGAGAGGAAACAGATCAAAATAAGCTTCAGTTCAGGTTCTGCAGTGCGGTGGACTAGCTTGCCATGCCCATGGCGTCACATACGTTGAACAGGGGCGAGTTAGATTTGATATTAATAGAGTTCAGGCTCTATCATTCACCACCACTGTTCCCTGTCAGACCTGAGAACCATTAGAGATGTGAGCGCACATCTTTCTGCCCATTTGCTCAAATATTCACCAGCGTGTTGCCAAATCCCACCTGGTCATCAAATCAACTGGGAAAACAAGATTAAGGAGAAAGAATCTGAAAAAAAGCCAGATGTTACAAGATGTACCACACAACTGAAAAGAAAGCCAGAAAAAAAGAGGAGCTGAGTAAAAGCATAAAGCCCACAGGCTCCTCAGCTGTAACACCCTCATCTCCATCAAGATATTTTCATATTTCAACCAAGATTTTTACACTACACAGCAAATTCATGTTTTATTTATCAGCCTCCCAGCTCAGTAATGCCCTAACCACTGTTTCCCCAGTCCTCTCCAAAAACTGCTGAGTCACATAATTAAAGAATGCTTGATACAAACTTTTAAATGAAGAAAATCAGCAGTATGGTAAGTCTCACCATGTGGGGAAAAAAACTTAATTTTAGAAGATGTAAACAGGTTATGTAACGTCCACATGCCCATAATTTTGCTGCATGAAGAATTAATGTGTCCTGAAGGGATGAAAGGAAAAATATCGAAAAGCTGGATGGTTCCTTAATAATTTAAGCTTCCGTCAGTATTGTCTTTCTAAGCACCACACGCCTCCTCATGGTTTATATCAATGTGACAGTCCACTTACACAGCAGTTGTGCAAAGTCACACTGTGTGACACCAGTCCCCATGTTGAGATATTAAGTAGTGAACATTTTACAGACCAGCAGCATGAAGCTTTAAGACAGTCTATTAATCCTAACAGTAAAAACAAGCGGAGACCCCCCCCCTTCCCCCTTACTCAAGAAAATCCAAACATCCGTTCCTCACATAAACAACTTTCCTTTTCTTCTCCAGTCATTCTGTCCTCCATCCATGACACCCTTCTGAGCAGCTCCAGACCCTGTTCCTGTCAGGCCCACCGGACGTTCAGCGACACACTGCTCTGGGGTCACAGCTCCTCAGGGTTGGGGTTCAAAGGTCGGGGGGAAGAGGAGTGATGCGGGTCGGACGTGGAGTGAGAGGGTCAGGGCCGAGGCTAGAGGCCTCGACACCTCGCCACGCTCCTCTCTCTCTCACTCCATCTCGAACCTTCCAAACACTGACTTTACACTGGACAATGGTCAAAGGCAGGCCATCGGGTTACGACTGATGACTATGACCCAGTGTTGCAAATTCAAAATGGGGCTTACTTTTGAAAAGAAAAAGGCCAAAACTGTAATGTAGCGAGTAAGAAGACTTCCCTTTGACTTGAAGACCTGGGTTCAAGCCCCAGTGTTAGCACACATCCGCTGAGCTGACCCTGAATCTCTGTGGCTGACCATGAATTTTGACTTCCACTTTAAAGAAAGCAACGAGAGAATTCCCCTGCAGTATAAAGGGCATATCCTGAGAGGACCGATATCCGTCTCCCCAGCCACTCTGAATGGGAACAAGACAGGCTGAGAGGCAGAAAGTCTGTGTGAAGAGCAGAGCAAAGTGGTTCTGACAGTGAGACAAGATATGAAAGTGTAAGTGTACACAGTAAGAGATAGAAATATAGTGGGGAAAGCAGGTGGCTTGGGGGTAATGGCTGGGTGCTCTCAGGGTTGCACTGTCTCCACCACCTACCATCCATTCAGGTTTCACTGTGCCTTGCTGAAAGCACCGATACTGTGGACACTGTCAAAGTGTGTTCTTACATGAGACATGACAAAAGGAAAATGAGAGCAATAGATTTAAACCTGACAGATATTTTTCAACTTAATGCTGTTCAGTGTAATGTGTGTGTGTGTGTGTGTGTGTGTGTGTGTGTGTGTGTGTGTGTGTGTGTGGTGCCTGCTGGTTGCCCTTAAGGTCCAGGGGGTGACTATTTGTGTGACACATTTCTCCAAGTGTTTATCCTGCTGTGCGGACAATGCCCCTACTTCTGTCTCTCTCAAACTGATTATGAATGTGTGTGAGAGTAGTTACATATGTGTCCTGTGAAGTGTGTGTGTGTGAGCGTACGTACATTTGAGGGAGGCCACAACAAGGCCCTGGGGCCCTCGATGTGTCAGCAACAGGCATGTAATCAATGTAAGCCTGCTTTGGACAGAGTTGTGTAAACTTTAGATTAGCTGTCTTTACACACCTCATTAGGACAGCTCTGTAACCCGGTCACCATTTTAACACATGTCCAGCAACCCAGTTCTCATCCACCCCTGGGTGAAGCGAGTACGGAGCAGGGCTTTACTAAAAAGCCTGAGTTAGAATTAATGGGGATTTTGCAGGCAGTTCTTGTCAAAACTGAATTTCTTTAAATATAACTTTCTGTCAAGTTAGTTTGAGCTTTTCTTAGTCTTTTAGTTGTCAATCTTGTTTGCATGGCTACATTTAAACTAAAAACTCCAACCAAGCTTTGCAACATACGTATATCTCAGTCTAACCGATCTATTTCATGCAGCAAAAATGAACCTTATGTAAGGGTTATTGATAAGGTCAAGATCAATGATATATTCTGTTAAATAATTGTTGATCATCAAAATTCAGTCAATTTCCTTTTGTGGCCATGCATAATAGAAACTGCAAAAGAGACTTCCTATACGATAAATAGGGGATTCCTTCACCATTACATGCAGTCAGGATGTCCCCAGATTTATATAAAGGTTGTAACATGTCTTTATTTATAGGCCATAAATAAGCCACACACCGGCATCAACAGTGTGCCATGCTGCTAACCTGCTGATGACACAGGGCAGGCTGACCTGGGGACTGACTGACCACTGGCCATACTTCTGGAGAATAAATCCTCACCACCGCTCGTCTGGCAGAGGCCACCCTTAGCCGCAGTTCAACCTCACAATCTTGGCAACAGACCTGAGAGCCAACCATCAAGACAGCTAGCTATGAAATATAATGGCACTGTGTTCGCTTGGACAGCCAGGCCTGAAATAGGCCCCGTCCAAGATCAACATCTCACACAGGACTGGCAGCACCACAAGAGCCACAGACACACTAACATACGCTGGCCACAGTGAAAATTGCAGACTCCGAGGCCACGACTTTGTCCGCAGTCATTTGTGCCTGCTCAGGGATTAAGAGTATGATTGACAAGTAAAAGGTGAGACCTACCAGTGGCTAACTGTTAATGGAAATGTTGTAAATGACCAGAGTCCTAATGGTACTTTAAATGGCTTTATTTCTCCTGGGTGTGGTGCTTACACCAGCACTTCAAAGACAAAATATAAAGCCAGGAAATATAAAAAAGGAGCGGTATTCCTTAAAATACGAGTTAAGGTTCTGATCGTTTATGGACGGCGCGCAAACTTTAGCTCATCACACAATCTGACCCTGCGATAGGGGACATAGGAAAGGACACCGAGTGAAAAACGGCGTTCACCTCTCTGTCAAGTCAAAGTATGACCTCACTACAGCAAAGTCTTAAAACGCTCCCCACAGTCATACATCCTCACCCACCTCTCTGAGAACCACTCTCTCATTTCAGTTGCAGCGTGCAGCCACCGGCCTCCCTCCCTTTCACTTCTAATTTCTATAAAATCATTTTTATCACGTTCCCCCTCTCTATCCCTCCACCTATTCTTTTATTACTCCCTCTCTTAGCACCCATCTATCAGTCCCTGTTTACATGACAATCAAATTCTTGTCCTCTCACATCTCCTATTACTGTCGATCAGGGACTCTTTTCTGTTCGGTGCCTGATTGGTGATGCAGATTAATGGAGGAAGAGTAAATGGCCGGTACCTGTGCTCACAATCAATCAGGTTACAAGCACTTACAATATCCACAGTACGTGTATGAATGTACACATTTAAAACCCATACACACAATATACAGACTATCTCCAAAATACTACAATACAATACACTGTACAGTTTAATGTTATGAAAATGTATTACCTCCTTTTGTCAGTTTACACACTAATCCTATATAAACAATTACTTAATGTCTTCTTTGGTCCTGGAGGAGCTTAATGACATTTGAGTAAATAACCCCTGACGATGCAGTGATATTTAATATCGGAGATTATCCCAAATTAATTCTTAATATTTAAATATAGTTTTCAAACTGTATGAGCACAGTACATACTGTATGTGTGATCGAATGTGACACCCTCTACATCATTTGATTACATTACTTATTTTTAAGATGAGCAGTGATAGACTGTGAGCTGTATATTGCAAACAAGTTCAGTGGGAGAAGTGGGAGTTGCATGACTCTTACTGCTTATTCGCCTAAAACCACCTGGGGCACAAAAATGCAGAATCAACACAGCGGGGTGATAAGTGTGAGAGATTTAATGTAAATGGAGACAGAGAATGAATACGTCCCTCTGGCCATGCACCAACACAGAAAACAATTCAACACTCTCCTGTCAAAACTTTCAAACTCACTTACATTCTCCCTGGCCTCAGGCTCTGGTAATGGGCGTCTGCCAGTCTACATGCGGTTTATTACTGCTGATATCACTATTCATCTAATGACAACGCGATCCGTCCATATCGACAGCACTAGCCCTGATCTGACCACGCTGAAGGATCATGGGGAGAGAAGACCGTGTGATCAGATCTTCGGGCCCCTGCTCAGTGAGTGAACGTTGGAGACAAGCCCACAGTTTTCAAAACACCGTTATGGTGAAATGAGATCAGATATGACCACATGGTTCATGGTTTCTTTCAAAATAGCATGTATGAAGAACTGCAGGATCCAAGACTGAACTCACAGCAGGAGCTCATTTTAGCTTCTTAAATGAATCATGATAACAACACAGAGTGGAGTTTTGTTTGGTTGTTGTACCTGCATCTGGATCCTGGTTGAAACGAGCGTAGCGTGAGTTCTCCAGCTGCAAGATGCATCGCTCTATTGCTACCCAGGCATAGGTCTCTGGGCACAGGAGGTCTGATGGCTGGTACTGACCCTGGGGAATGAGAACAGGACAGAAGGAGAAGGGGTTAGACAAATCAATAATTATTTAGTTTATTGATCAACAGTCTTAAATGTGAGAATTTTTGTTGGACATAAGCAGCTTGGGACATTTCGTTTTTTGAGCATTTGAGCAGTTTCCTGAATTGTATTGGCTTATTAAATCTAAAAACATCAGGGGAAACTAAATTAAAAGAAATAATAATTTTGAGTGAAAGGTTTCACAAGCCGTAAACTGACTTCAGGGTCAGGATGAGGGTTGAGTCCTGGGTCGAACATTGCTGTTTAAGTTTGATTTATGCTTCTCTGTGGCAGAAGTCTCATGTCGTCTACAGTGTTGAGCAGGAAACTTAAACACACAACTGTATTGTAACGTGTGCTTGTGAAACAGGTACAAGTCTGTATTTGACCTAACATTTTGGATAGAAAATAAACCAAGCTGAACAAGAACAGCTGCGGGGCCAAAGAAAAAAAAGTAAGAGAGGAAGAGAATGAACGAAGAGAAGGAGGGGAAAGAGAACGGCATAATCAGGGACCTGCGTTCTATCACATGACCCCCAAACAAATACGAACTGCCGAGATAGCTCTGTAAACAAGCAGGCGCCTGCCTCAGGCCTGCTGCACTGTCTCAACACGCACAACATTATTTATAGTTTATGTGACATTAAACTTCAGGGCATTTCATGAGCACATCATTTTGTGTCAAAGGGTTTTTGGTGATTAAACTTACAACAACTATTGTCATACTGAACTCAGAGTAAGCAAGACAAAGGAAGTTGTCATTCTAAAATGCTGTTGTTAGACAAACTCTCTGACCACAGCCAATGTGTCAGTGGGCCTATGTAGGAAATGTGCTGCCTGTTTTTACATGCAGGATAGGACAGGAAAATTAATGACTGAGGAATGCAAAGGATACACTGATAGTCAAGAATTCCCCTTAAGGTGGGATCCTCATCTAGATCCACTTTTCTGCTCTACCCTAGAATAAATTAAAGGGCTACAGGTAAAAGGCCAGAAAGTATTACAGAATTCTACAGCTGCCATAGGGGCTGTGTGTAAGAACACACATTAACGAGTCAGTTGCTCTGGACATTTTCCAGAACTTTTTCTGCCAGTCCTGTAGAACTGAGACCATGTAAGAATACAGCAGGAAAAGTTCCAGAAAATTCATAGTGAGCAAGTTGGCGTGTTGGTGAAGGATGAAAAAGAGGTTCAATACATGTATAAGACACTGACGACGACGTGAACTTGGAAAAACACGAGATTCAAGAGCTTTTAACAATAAAGGTCGATGCAGGTGTCAATGTTCAGTAAACAAAGACAGGTGTTTCCCACAGCAGGATTTCTATGTCAAGTCCTGCCTCCTGCATGCTCTACCCAGAGGCCATCGCTCGCCTCATTGTTACTGATATTTTCCTGTTGTTGTGAACGCATCTGACCTGGAATATCTCCTGCTGCATTCTTCATATATGAAAGTCCATTCATATCTGAAAATGGCTATATGGTCATACCAAAGGTGTATGTGCCAATACTGCCACACATGGCTGTAAATAGAAAAACGCAGAGTGAAGCAAAAGACAAAGACATGCTTTAAGTGCTTCTGCTAACAGATGGATCGAGGTGGAATGCTGTGAATCTGTAACTGCGACGGACACACGCATTGATCGGATGCTCTCCGTGTCCCAACAACCTACAACCTTCTACAACTGTCAGCACGGTCAGCTTGACACTCTCACACTCTACCTCACCTCTATACACTCTTTCAACACTGCAGTGGAACACACACACTCCCACACCTGCTCAGCAGGAGTTCCTGCTATAGGCCCCAGCAGCCTGGCATTGTACTTCAACTCAACCTGGGGGAGCAGAGGGAGGGTGGGATCAGAGAAAGGGAAATGGAGCAGAATGCGAATGGAGCAGCCTTTAAAGAGAAACTGGAAAACTTTCTGCACCTTGTGTCAGAATGCAGTAAGTAAAAGAAATAAGGTGGATCCTTGCAGGCCTACAGTTTGTGACTACAGAGTGAAATGATGTATCCAGTCCCGAGCTGTGAATTTACAGCAGAAAGAGAGGCCTATCTAACCTAAATGAGACTCAGTCTGCTAACGGCAAAGGCACAATCCCTCTTTTCTCCCCCTGAAAAGAAGAAAGGATGCAGAGTGGGATGAAGAGTATGAAAGGACACAGCTATTAGTGGTCTGGACAGAGGAGAGAGAAAAGAAGAAAGGAGGGATAAAATGAAAAGCTTGATTTTCCACAATCTATCTGTCAGCTTCTGTTTTTTATTGGACTGACTTTCTTTATCTTCCCTCTTATTTTTTCCCCCCCCTTCCCCAGGTTGGCTCGAAGGCCCTGTAATTCACGGCAGCCCCTGCAGCTTCCTTGGCTCGCCTTCAGCCCTGCGTTTTCTGCTTTTGCCGCAGCTTGCTCACATCATCCATCTCTTAATCTAACAGTTACTTACAGAATACCAACAGAGAAGGTATTGGTTTTCTCAAACTTCGATTCTTTGTGGAGAAGACTGATGTGCCAAGTTCAACCAATCTAATAACTGAACGTGAAATGGCCTTTTCTTACAAATCTATGTTGCTGAGGGGCTGTTAGCTCAGCTATAAAGAGGCCCCAGAAAAAGCCATTTTCACACATGAACTCCTGCAAAGCAGCAGGAGATTCTCAGCTCAGACACATTCCCCACACAGAATTCTCCAGAGCATTAAGGCGAGGGGTTGTGCCAGGGTAGAGCATGCAGGGCGCAGAATGTAATGAATTAATTGTGGTGCAGAAATCACATGTTTTTGTTTACCACACATCAACGTCAGCATCAGCCTTCATCACCAAAAGCTCTTTTGACATCTTTGTCGGTGTCTTCTACGTGGGTGACACTGCTTTTTCACCCAGAGATATGTGTTTTTTGTTTTTGCATTTATTAGAAACGTCAATAGCACTGCCCTCTCATTCACGGTGAACCTTTCCTGCTGTTTTGTCACATGGGGTTTACTAGGGGGCTGGCAGAAAAAAACCTGCAGCCTCTCAATTGGGTTCGTACATACAGCCCCTCCAGAGAATGTCAGGAGATTATCTGGAGTTCAGTGCATATCTGAAAGCATCTGAGGTATAGTTGGACTACGTGGGTAATCCCCAAAAAGCCAAAAAGTGTTTGTGTGAGTATACAAGTTTTTTATAGTATGTGTACGCCAGGATACGTGTGTGTCTGATGGTTATGCTGCCACTCTATAGATAAACAGGATGAGGCTTTCCAGACAAGGGTTTGGTCCCCCTCTCTTCAGTAGCTCTATTCCTCCCTTTCTAAACACCCAAACCCTCCCACACAAACCAATCCATCACCATCCTTCCCTCCTTCCTTCGCTTGCAAGTTCAGACCGACATGGCGGTGATGCAGATGACTGACAACCTTTGAAAGGCTTGTTTAGCGAGACGGCGGGGAGAGATGAAGAAAACGTGTACAAACTTCAGCGGGTAGCTTTGGCTGCCATCAGAGGTGTGAGGAAACGAGATGGCGATAGGAGCGAGACGGGAAGGGAGGAGAGGAAAATTAGGTGCAGATGAGTAGAGGGACGGTATTTAAAGTAAATGGGACATAAACTGAGGGGAGCTGATGGAAGTGATAGGAGCCGTGTGAGTGCCAGGACAGCACTGAGAGATGATGTTGGAAGCCGGGGAGGAAAAGGGAGGGCTTGGAAAGAGACAGATAGAGGGGATATGAGCAAAACAACCTGATTCAATAGTTGCCACATAAAGAGGGAGAAACAGCAAAATGGAAATGATTTACAAGTGACAGAACCCTCTGAGTCATAGAAACCTAGTGTTATGATGATGTACGTGCAGAGGTCACTGTTTATAGGAAAGCAATCTTCTGCAGTGCAAATTTCACAATGGACTAAACTTTAACAACGCAGAGAGGAAAATTACTCAAACCTCATTCAAATAACAAGCTGCACTCAGTGTAAACAATTACACAATCTCCATCATCAGAAGTAAATAAACACATCTCCACACGGCTGGACACGCAGTTACTCAACACTTTGGAGATCTATTATCAATCAGAGCCCCTCTGTGACACAGCATCACCCACTCTTTCCAGGCCACACAGACTTTATTCTCATTCAGGGAGCACAGTGAACTTTATGACCAACGCATAACTGTCACCTTCTTCCTCTCCTTCAATGTGCGCCCTGCCTTCAAGTTCTGTCTTGTTTTCTCACACCTCTCAAGTTAGGGAGGATGCCCCAGGCCCGTACCTATGATTTATATGAAAAGCAATTAATCAGACACATAAATTGAGTGTTTCACTGCAGCGGAGGACTTATCATGAAAACCTACACCTCTTGTCTGCCCTCTGCACCTTTTCTTCCTCTTTACCTGACTAGAAATCAGGCAAGCGAGTTGTGGTTAGTGTAGCGCACGGACAATTGTGATGAGATTTTTTCACAATACTTATATATATATATAAGGATTAATCAATATGATGAGAAAATGGAAAATTTAAAAACTTTGAATTTAAAGCAAGGTTTGGCGAGCCTGGCGAAGCTGGCAAGAGCAGGCTATGCTTTAAAAAAAAAAAAATACATCCAATACCACTACATCCAACCCCCTCCCATCAGCCGTGAAGAGGATTTCAACAAATTTGATGTAAAGTGTTTCAGAAACAAATGACCAACCCAAAGTAAAACACAGATCAGAACCAAACATACAAACTACTATTTCTCCGGGGGAAAAATGCTCCTTAGCATGTCAGGCAACACTATGTCTAAAATGTCCAAAAGTGAGTTGAGGGTCAGAAATACAGTTCATGGAAACAAAACCGAGTGAGGTCCCGGATTGCCCAGAGTGAAGGCTAGAGAGCCCAAACCGGTGGGTCAGGCCCAATGCAACATGATACAGTGAAAAGCAGTAAACAGTACAGTAAAGTAGCAATTTATTAAATTCCTAGACTGACGCCCCAGATCGTATAAACAGGAGCTTTTCTCCTGCTTTTAATTACTTTGTATTTTATTATTATTCCAGATATAAAATGGAGCTATATGCGCTTATGGAAGAGACCTAAGTACCTTCATATCTTCCATTAGAGGGAGACTTTTGGATGATCTTACTCATCGTTTTATCGTCACACAGCAGAGTCACAGTTCAGTGGTCCTTGTTCAGGATTGGTGGATGAGAGACCAGGAGAAAGGAGGTGGACTCATCGCAGTATGAAGGTTTCCCTGCCTCCATCTGCGTTTCTTTACACCCACATCTGCTGCTGATTTCCTGCTCATATCTCCAGTTGAGTTTTCACCCACACTACCCCATAGCTGATGTGTCACTGTGTATGCGTGTGCACAAGTCAGACACTGTGCACAAAGTCTAAATGCAGTCTACACGAGTCTCTCCTTGTAAACAGTATCAGTACAGCTCAAATCACTTGAGGAAAGAGCGTTAAGTTATACAGTAATCTGCTGGTCTACTGAACGCCTACTTAAGAGTGAGACAGAGTGGCTCCAAGAGTGTGACGTAAGACTGGTCGCAGAATAGATGAGGTCACTAATGTAAGACCCTCTTTGGCTCTAGCAAAAGATATATTATCCAAAAATAATGTGCAATGCAAAAAGGAACCGTTTTTATTATATAGTAGGCCAGGCTTGGACACAAAAGTGAATAGGATGTTATGTCAGGATAAGCCTATATATTGATCGAGCACTCTTAGAAAGAAATTAACATTTGACCCAAACAGACAAATGTCACGTTTGTGGCCTCTTCATAGTATGTTATTCAACTGGCTGTCACCCAGGACGTGTCTGAACTGGGAGGGTGTACAAAGAGGCCTAGTGTGACCCAGAGGCAGGCAGACCTAACCTGGACTGTCCCGGGCCAGCTCTCTGACCCAGGGTCACATTCAGCCGATCTCAGCCAAAAACCAATAAACACAGGCCTTGATCCCTACATCCGTACTCTCTCTTAAACTTAAAGCTCTCACAATACACCCCCTCTATAGTCTGAAGACTGTTGAAACGCACACATTCTGTCCAGACAAGGGGCCGAGGCTGGGGGGGCTGCTGACGGACACATGTAAACAGCGAGGTTCACACAAACAAATGCAGCTTGACAAAAAGCAATAAAAAGCGAGCAGCCTGGACAGAGGGACAGCACCAATGAAAGACATGTCCAAACAAGGTGTCTCTCAGAATAGTGGCCCACACAGATGCACTTTCACCACAGTCTGTGACCATATGTAAATATGCATATGTGTGAGGTATACGTGTGATTGCTCTGAACATGTCTGGTGTCTGCGTTTGGGGAGATTTACGCTAACTGCTGCTGTTTAAACACTCGGGGCCCGCCAAGGCCTTTTCACCCTGCTCAACACATTACCACAGAGCGCCCTTCAAATAAAGCTTCCAGGCTGGTAAGTCTCCCCCTTGGGCCCCTATACAATCCCCCCTTCCATCCATCCCACTCAGTCCCAGCACTCCCTCGTCCTGGCTATGCGTCACGGCTCCACGGATGACAGGTTAATGAGGAGAAAATATTTTTACAGGATCGCATTTCGACGAAGCCCTGAGAACCAATGGCAGCACTTTTATGGGCATCAGCTCACAGACTGGGTACTTTTATCTCTTTATCTCCTCTGGCTTTATGGGCAGGCGAGCTGTTACGCTTGTCTGACACAGACCACAGCTTACTGACTCGTAGTGAGAACTGCAGACCCTAATCTTGGTCTTAAAACTCCACTTCTAACTTCTGAGTGTTAGAAGTTAGCGGCCGTCCACCCACTCTCTGAATAAATGCCTAAGTCCATTTATGAGACCAGCTCAGTCTGCGGAGTAGTGCTTATCAAAGATTTGAATGCATTCCCTTGTCAAAAAGAAGCCAGGCATTACAGACAAAGTGGTGCAGCTGCAGCAGATTTGAAAAATAAATAGTGGCAAAGGTAATGGCAAGGCAAACACCTCAGCCTGGCAGCTAGAGGGCTCTGGATCAGCTCAGCATGACAACATCTCTAAACTTGCATTTTCGCCCTTGTGACCTTCACACCTCCCCCTTGCACTTACCCTCTCTGCCACCCGCCTTCACCTAGCTCTGTCCTTCCACCAGCAGTGAGACTGAATAATCTGACCTGACCTCTTGAACTATGCCCCGTCAGCTCCTCACCCTGTCAGCACTCCTGCTAGGGGGTGCCATGCCAGGGCCGCCCCCAGACCGTGCCGTGGCCTGCAAATGATTTGTTAAAAACACAACCGTGGCAGGACGTAGGGAAAACAAAAAGAGATGATGAGGCATAAAAGAGAAGAAAAATTATCAAAAACTTTAAACAAATGTTACTGCTGAGAGGTGCACTGTTGGTGGTCTCCTGTCGAGCTAAATCAAACAATGATGTTTCTGTCAGAAAGGCTCCAATTTAAAACAAGGGGAGGGGAGGGGAGAGAACTGGAAGGCAACGAAAGGCTTTAGCTTGTAAATTTCACAGAAAGGGTGAAAATGGACCTGCTTGGCTTTGATCTAATTTTGATGGGCACTGGTTTTGATGGGCACATTGTTGGATGGTATTACAATTGGCAGAAAAATGCTGTCCAAAAATCAACTGAATATTGCTTCATCTAAGGAAAATGAGAGCGCAAAACCAACAAGAGGGCTAAAGAAGCAAAGTATGATGGTAAACACATGAGAAAAGCCATTAGCTTCAACATGGAACCCTGCACTCACCTCTGTAACTTTATACCACCTCCATTTGAGCCACAGTGCATCATAGCACGTGGATATGAACATTGGAGGAACAGGATCGGGATCACTCGTACTTGCTATCGCTGTAATAACGTTAGATTAAATGAACAAAACGTGTTTCCAAGTTTGAACTCTGAATGAAATCAGTTGAAAGTTTTTTTAGACTGATCCCTACTGTCTCTATCAATCTTTCATCCCAACCAGCATGGTGGCGGCTTTCCTGAGCAGTTGTTGAAAGGAGCACGGAAAGAAAGAGAAGGGTTGGCTGCACTGTGCCTGGACACGTAGGACCTGTGGAGTGTTAACCCACGGCTCCACACAAACACGGATGTACACTGTAAACCTTTCCAACTACTCATCAAAATTAAAAGCCTTATAATGTTTATGCCTGGAGCAAAACAGTAGTCAATCATAAACATGGGATAGAAATGCCCTTATGAAAAACAGCCACCTCTAAATGCCTCAAACGCACTCACTGTCGTTCTTAATCTGCCCAGATGTACAACAAGTGACACGTAGAATGTGAGGTCACACTCGCACACATAACATACTGTCTGAATGGGCCCCTTCATGTGAATAACATGCATGCAGACTCCTGATAGCTGTGGCTGAGAGCCTTTCAGCATGTCATAGCCTGCCTCTGCGTACCTGGAGAGGTGACAGAAAGTTTGAGGCAAAGGTTCATTATATTAACATATGCTGCTGGTTATTCATGGTAAGATAACGAGGAGTGTCGCTGCGTCAAATGTTCAGAATTGACTTTACTGAACTTTAAATGAAATCTGGAAGAAAGAGAATGAAAACTATGAGAATCAACTTCAATCAAAGTTTACTTAGTGAACGTCTGTCTGCTGCGCGTGACCTGAGAAAATGAGGTCCGATGTACATGCCTGAGCTGGGAGGCACTTCGTCGTGTCTAATTGATGTCATGATAATTTAGCTCATGCAGCAGGTGACAGAAAAGCCCACAGGCACACACTAATTAAAGTAAACATTAGCATACCAGCAACTGACTGAAATTAACATCAAACTCTTCAGTATCCTGACACACTGTTCCCACACAGTGGCTGCAGACACCTGGGTACATTAATTTCAGGTCCGCTGAATTCAAAAGCTTCGGCCATGTGGAAAACTGGTGGCTGTTTCCAGAGAACCCACCAGCTCTGTGTCACTATTTGTTGTTTGTCGGCAAGGAGGAGTTGGGTTGAAAGGGAGCGGAGCTGCAGCTGCTGCGAAAGGCCTTTTAAAAGTCAGTGAAGTACCACCGGGAAACGAATAGTCCTTTTCATCTTGCCTCCTTTTCTCGTTTGGCACACATTTTGTCACTTCTCTTCTTTTTCTCTCTCCATCTGCCCTCTTCCTCCTCTTTTCGCTCACTCCTTCATTCTTTCTCTCGGTGGAAAATTTAATGGTTTCCTGGGCTCAGAGCGAGACATTCTTTCACTGTGAACAATAATAACAAGAGTAAGAGCCTCTTCATGTGACTCTCTCACTCCCTCACCAAAGTGGGTAAAACCTGGTATTCTGTCTGTGTGTGTGTATTCTCTCTAAGTGTGTGTGTACGTGCAAGTGTTTCATGTGTTTAAACCAGGTACTGCAGATGGGTAAAGCAGACTGGGTGACCGCCTCATTTGTTATCATCAAAGTCTGCTTATTCAGTACTTATGTCAAAGTAACTGACACAGACAAGAGCTCAGGCATGCACACATCTCTGTGAAGAAATGGAAAATCACTATAACGCCACATGGATCCATTACTCTTTGTTCTGTCCAGAATAAAGACGTGGAAATTTATAAAACAAAAGCTAATGAAACTCTCTTACAAGCTGCTTAAACTGGATGGTGGAGTTACTGGAGGACAAATCTATTTTAAGAAAAATTAGTAAGTTCAAATCCAGGTTAAGGCCGTTGTTTATGTTTTAGAATCATAATGTAGATCATGTCAAGAGGTGAAGTCAACCTCAAGTACAATTAAACTATTAGAATATAAACCAAGGTTGCATTCAGATATAGACCTACTACATGTTTTGACAGTGGCCAGAACAAGATATGTATGAGCTCTTCAGTCCCCAGGCAGATGTACATTTTCTGTGTTTGACCACAATCTAACCCAATAAGCTCCAAATCTGGTGCATAGCCTTTTATGCAAATATGAAGGAGCCAGAGATCTTGGCTTGCTAACCCACAAAGTCTCGGAGTCGAGGCACGAGGACGGTTGATTCAAATGACTTTTAGCTGCACATGAGAGGCAATGTGAAGAGTGACAGGAGGGCCAAGACCTTTGGTCTCATTTAGCCTCCAACTGCTTCACCTTCTGCTCTCTACAGCTCAACATCAGAGGGCCAGGGAGGGCCAGGGAGGGCCAAAGGACTAGGGACAGTAGCCAGGGGCAGGATGTCACGTCTAACTCTGAATCCAATAGCCAAACCAACAAGGCTCTGTGGGACGCTCCGTCCCAGCAATGAGAACAAAGGAGAGGGCCTGACACTGGCCAGGCAGTCCTCTGTTCCTTGGCTGGACTCCAAGTCTTCTAGGACCCTTTAAGGCTGCTCTACAGGACCATGTCCAGGCTTTGGCACTGCTAAGATGTTTTCAACCCATTGCACATGGCGCAGTTCCCCTGGGCATGCAGGGATGTGACCTGGCAGAAAGGACTTTCTTCCCAACACAAGAATACACAGAGTCCACTCTCAGACTGGAGCTTTACACTGTCCAATCCTGAACACAAAAGAACAGCTCAGGTGGAGGCTTAAAGTGTTACCTTACTACTAGTTTTTAAAACTGAGTCACCATAAAAATGAGTCACAATGCCAGTGGTATCAGTTACACAAACAATGCAGCTCAATTACTCCTCAAGGAATTAGAGCACTGTATGAACAATTGTGTGAAATTCCCCAGCGAGGAGACTGGTTTTAGATATATAGTATTTTAGTTGCGTTAAATAAGGTCCACAAAGCTTCAACTAAAATTCATAAAGATTGATGACTTCACTGTGATTTGAATCACACATCTCAAGTTGAATGTTTCCCAGACACACTTGGTGTTTTCAGACTTTTCTCCCAAAAACGTTTCTGTGCAAATTAAAATGTTTAAACAAAGCATGATAAAATCGTAAAATTGGTTTTAAAAGATTAGCGTATGTTTTCCCGCATACCTTTTTTCTACATTTTCAGTGTTCCCAGGGAATATTTCATGGATCTTGATGAAAGTGTGTGAAGCTTAGTCCTGCTTGATTTAATTTAAGGAGACTGTTGGAGCTTGGCGGAGGTATACAGTCTATGTGCCATTCTTGCTATTTAGTATTTTTATATTTATCCAAATATTTCACAAAAGCGCAAGTTTTGTGTGAGAGAAACCCCACCTAGAATGCACAGAGGGTCCAAAGAGAAGGGGCCTTTTTGTTTTGAAATATCTCCACATTAGTTTGGATATGGTCTTAGAAAGTGATGAGTACAGAGAGTTCCCAAAGAAGTGGCAAGTGGAAAGGAGGGGGTAGATGGATAAAATGGAGAGAGGGAGCAGTGTTGAAGGAGCTTGAGTGGTGTCCAGCGGGGTTCAAGTGTTGGTGTTTTGGTCCTTAAAGAGGCAAGCAGCAGGACTGAGTTCCAGATCCAGTAAACCCCCTGCAGAATAACAGTGGAGTTTAGGGGCTCCCCCATTTTAGAGACTTCAACAATTCCACGGTATGTCTGTGCATTAATGAACTACTCTGCCTCATATGCAAATCAGACAATGGAGTGAGAGACTGTGCATGTGGTGAGAGTGTGTTTGAGCGTGGGTGTGTTTCTGTGGGAGTTTGAGAGCCCAAAGGTGGGAACTGGGCAACCTTCTCACCCTTGTACTGTGTTCCTCCAAAAAGGGAAAAATGGGAAAAAGTGGGGAGGTTGTGAACAAGACACTGCAGTGGCCAACACACAAAAACAGATATGGGGGGTTGAGGAGTAAATGCCAGCGCAGGGAGGGGGGGTGAGGTGCTGTGGTAACAGACAAACACTGTGATCAAGATTCAACGCACAGGCGCATAAGCAGAGCAAACACACACACACACACACACACACACACACACACAGGCTCCCGAACTGAGAAAATGGACAGAGCACTATGCAAACGCTAAAACAAGATGTAAATGGATACAAAGATGTGGCACTTTGCCATAATCCCCAACAAGACATCACTCTCCCATGGGCACAAAATAAAAGCTCTGGGAACATCTGAATGAAATGACAGAGAAATAGAGGAATTAGTAAATGAAAGAGAGAAAGGGATGAATGGTAAAACTTGGTCAATCTTGGCCAAACTAATGGAATTGCTTTCTTCTACTGTCCTCCTAACGCAATGGATCGTTAAGTGCTGTTTGGTGTGAATGTTTGTGAGTCGCTGCTTCTAAAGGGCACTGACTATATGTGTGTAAAAAATACACACATATATATACATATATATATATATATATATATATATATATATATATATATATATATATATATATATATATATATATATATATATATATGTGTGTATACGAGCTGCACATTGCTTGCTGGTGAGCTGCTGTTACAGGCCTGACCTCCCTCTCAACCTTTAATGTCTTCAGCAGGCCTGTCCTCTCTTCCTTGCTTGTACCTCCCCTCCATCCCTTTTTCCCCTGTCACTCTCTCTGTCTATACTGGGATTCCCTTCATCAAATTTACTAAATACTTCTCCTTGTTTATCTTTGGGTTTACTTCATATGAATACGCTGTTTAGGTTTAATAACCTTCCCATTTGCAACGGAGTATATAATGAACCTTAAATGTATGTGTACTGAATTTCTATGTTTACATTTAACAACACCACACAAGTTTTTACTGTATCTTCTTAAAGTAAATAAGCAATCCTTATCAATAAGATATGTTACAGTTTTTATGAGGTACACTTGTACACATTTGAATATATAGATATTAATCAATATACATTTATCGTTATAAGTCTTACTCTCTTTTACTTTTATCTGGTGTGTAAAACACTGCTACTTAATTTTGTTACACTCTGCAAAAAAAGGAATACTTTTCTATTCTATCTCAATAGAGACAAAAATATCTGACAGTGATCAACACATAACTTGAAATTGACACAGTTTAACTTCATTGCACTTCTCTGTGTCCTGTTTTACTTACATATTCATTATTCTAAATGTTAGTCATAGATCATTGTGATATTTTTGGGGAGCGAGGGACATTTCAGTGAAATATTATAAACAAAGCTTGGAAAATGACTTTTAAAAACTGTACACCCATATGAACCAGTTGTCATTAACAGTTAATGAAAAATAAACAAGAATTTAGAGACAGAGAAGAGGAACATAAAATTGGCAGTGATGCCATCAGCTTTTCTTATGGCCAAGACAAAACAGGTAAAGGTTTAAGTCAGACTATGAGCTGGTGTTGCAAAAGTCCTGTCACTCTTCCCAAAAGTTTCAAATATCAAAATGTACAAACTACTACGACACTAAATAAAAAAACCATGATGTAAACTTAGAAAAACATTTTCTGTATCAAACTTGTGGGTATACAGTTTTTTTCAATTTAATGTAATTTTGTGACATCAAGATCATATATGGAGATGCTGTTTATACACGAGATACATGAGAACTGTGTTGCAGGTAATTCAAACCTTATAGCGCATCTTGGGACAGGAGTGTATGTAGAAGCCCAGGTAGTAGTAGGACAGCTTGGGGGACTGTTTCTGCAGCTGCCGAGTGAAAGCAATCTCCCTGTGGTGGAATACACAGAAACACACCTTTTCATAGGAGGACTGTAAAGAAACGCACATGCTTCATTCCTTCAGAAAGAGCACACACACATTGTTTATTTCTTGGTATGATGGTTCACTGAAGTTTTCTGTTTTTTTGCCAATGCTGGGTGGAGATGCATTGCAGTGAGCTGGGGTTTAGGATTTACAATCATAATCACAATCAAATCATGCATAATCACGTTTGCATTGAATTTACAATTTTTTTTATGTCAACAAAACAAACTAGATAATTTTAAACATACATGATTTAAAGTTTGTGGCAATTAAAGCATGAATAGCTTTCATTGTGTTTTAGCAGCACAAATATATCCACATCCAGACGTAGTGAAGGATTCATTTTGAATATATTGACTGAATAGAATTTTGCACGTGTAAATGAGAGCATGAAGAAATAAAACAGGCACTTGCAGCTCTACCTAGAGCAGTGCCCAAGCTGAGGAACTAAACACCCACTCTCAAAAAGGCAGCTTTTCTTGGTCTCATTTCATTACACAAAAACAACTGCCTTCTCTAACAGCATTGAGTCCTTGGATGGAAAAGAAGGTGGTGAAGAAAGAGGGATAGAGCGCATTAAATAAAGATTTAGAACTTGGAAGATTTATTCAGCTTCTTCAAATACAGTAAATGTCTTGCTGGCTTTATTTGTCATCAATAGTTTCTTCCTTAATTGCATCCTTTTAGTAAAAGCCTTTTTTTCCCCCCTTTCCCTCCACCATTTCCTTTACTATTCCATAACTAAATTCCAGCTCCTCTTTCTTCTCGCTTTTTGTTTCACTCTTCCTTCCACCCCTCCGTGTTTCACCCGCTCAAATGGAACGGGGAGCATTCCCTTTCTTACAACACTTAGGAGAGAGAGAGAGAGAGAGAGAGAGAGAAAAGAGGCCTTAAAATAAAATGGATGCACTGAAAAATAAGACATGGGACAAAGCAGGCCAAGCCAGGGAGGGGGAGAGAGAGGGAGAGAGAGCAGGAGGAGAATATAAAAGAGGAGGGTCAAGAAAGAGAAAGGGAGAGAGAAGAGAGGCAGCTAGAGCGAGGTGCTAGAAGGTCACCCGCTTGCTGCCAGGTTCCTGGGTTCCCATCCCCTCTCCACAAAAGGGCCCGGCAAGCCTGAATTGGGGGAGGGGGGTCAAGAGAGGCGAGGGGCCCATTCACAAAAAGCCCTGCACCCCCACCTTCACTTGAAGCCTTCACACCCCCACCTCCACCCCCATGGCAGCAGCTTGAGTCCACCATTATCCCCTCTTCAGCCATCTGACACTCCAGCACAAGCCAATTATCAAGCCCTCTGCTCCCGCACAGCTTCGCTCATACTGATGTGCATACACATACACACCCAGACACAAAGGGCCCATAATGGTGCACAACACAAGGTGCTTACTGCAGCCTCGCATGCATGTGTAAACATTTCATTACAAAACACTACAGGAATAGTGTTGATTAGCTAGATATAAAATACAAAGTGAGCTATAGCGTGAAGCACACAGAGGCGTATTTAACTGAAGGAGATTTGCTGGAAATCACACAGCAAATGTGTGTTCCTAATATAAATTACTAGGGATGTCCCAAGTCAGTCTGCAGGATTAAGTTGGGGCCAATCCAGAACATTTTGATGGAAAAGTAATGGAAATGCAGAAGCTGATCCAATCATTTCCAACCCCTTGTTTGTTTGCTCTAGCACAGTAGCTCCATCAGGATCTTTTAAAAACTTAAAATCAGCTGCAAAGAATTGCACTAAATTAACATAACAGCAGCCTGCAGTTCCAGTCAACAATATGAAAGCATGCTGCAACATGTGTACTTGGCGGTTTGGGTATTAAAGAAAACATTGTTTTACACCTGCTTTATTTTGCAGGTGCAACACTTCAAAAGTGCATTATTTTCTTCAAGAATTATATACAACATGGGACCCTACACAAAGTATCATAATAAATCATTAACGGAAAGATGTAATCCAGGTTACACTTAATTAAAAACTGATTTTCCCCGCTTTCCAAAATCTAATTAGTTTTACTTATTTTAATACAGGCTTACTGTAGGCTATGGGCATGAAAATATACATGTGTATAAAAAATATTGGATTGGATGTCACATCAACAAATACTTAGATCAGTTTAACGGACAACACAACATAATCAGGAGATCCCGGTAAGAAAGTGATCCAGGTTGGACACCAGCTGTGTTTCCAACACAGAGCCTCAGGCACCTCATTATGTGCCTCTTTTCTTCTCCTCCTCCTCCTCCTTCTTCTTTCCTCAGGCCCAAGCAGCCACACTCCTGCAAGACATTTCTCAACATCCCCCTCTCCTGTTTCTTCTACTGAATAACATATACACACACAGTTGCACAAAAGACAGCTCTGTACCTACTTTTGAACTACTATAATGCCTAACATACATATTTAACCCCAACTGTAACATAATATAAACTCTATCTTTTGTCCCTAATGGCAACTGGGAAACAAATGTTCGACAAATTAAGGATCCCACTGGGAAAATCCCCCAAACTGGATGCAGACATGCATTCTGTACCATGAGTTGGACAGACTCGGCCAAGCAGACCAGGGAGTGTCCAGACCTGATCAAAGAACTGGGGTCTGATGTCTGAAAACACGCTCCCTTCTTTCTCCGAGGCCTCCTCCAAACACCGAGCACTCTGTGTTACACTTGGAGTCAGACTCTTAAAATAATAAGTGATGGGGAACTGTGTGCTTTGCGATGGCCAGGGTGTTCCATGAGCACAGCCTAACTGTTTTAACTGCCGGGCTGACTTAGTGCATGACGCACACGTATGACCACTAATACCTGTGCACACCAGTTTCAAGCAGAGATCGCTCAGTCGCGCACATCTGTGCAGAAACATCTTTAAAAGCCTTTCTCACATCATTGGGTTACTTTTTTACAGGGAACACCAGATATGTGTGCCTGCAATATACGTGTGTGTTCTCTTATTTCATCTTGGCACAGAGAACTGTCGTCAGCTGAACCACAAACAGACCACTGCCTCAAACAATCAAGTGCGAGGGAAGGAGGTATGTTTCCCAACCTCGAGTATTATGGCACTTATAGTATACAGTTCTAAGCAAAGATAAAGTTTGGGAGGAGCTGAAAAGATCAAGAGTCTGGGGGAGAGCAGGTTATGGGGAGGGCAAATGTGAGGGAATGAGAAGGGAGGAGGAAGAAAAGTAAGAACAAAGAAATTAGAAAATTAGAAAAGAAGGGAGCGATCAACAATGAGAAGCACAGCAGCTTCCCTCCTGAAAGGAGCTACATGTTGCTTCTGACAAATAATTACCCTTAAGACAGAGTATTATTACTGTGAATGATTCAGATAGTGCTATGGCTTTACTGCCTCATACATCACAATCTGGGTCACATCTGACAAAAAATCTGGAAGGGGCCAGAGGAGGCTACTACTCATCTTTATCATCATCTATTAAACTGAAAACAGAAATCAGAAAGCTTTCGAAACAAGAGAGAAGGGATGATGTGGCTCGTCTGTGTTCGAGCAACCAACCTGAGAGCAGAGTAGGAGCCCAGAGACAGCGAAGCAGAGTGTGGGTGGTAGTAGAGGTACACAGAGGACACGCAGGTGGGCAAGATATCAATCACCCCCACAGCCACAAGGCGTCCGTCCAGCCAGTATTGCTGATGGAAGGAGCCGTAGCCAACCTCAGGCCCATCAGGAGAGTACTCTGCCTGGAGAGAGGCAAAGAGAGAAAAACAGTAAGAGAAGGTGGTCACTGGTCAAAACAATAATGGTCCTCTTGTGTGCAATACAGGTTGTATGTAAAACATGAAAATCATAGTGGAATGAGAATGTGTATGTAAGAGGGCTGTTTTCACTTTCTTGCACAGATCAACTTTCACTGTCACACTCTCACACACACACACACACACACACACACACACACACACACACACACACACACACACACACACACACACACACACACACACACACACACACACACACACACACACACACACACACAGGTGTATTATAGCCCGGGCTTTTCTCAGTCAGGCCTCACGCTTTATGTGTGGGGGTGTACAGTAGCCTCACGTTCAGCCTGCTAATGGCTCCCAAATGTGGAGCGAGAGCAGGAGTCGGTGGAGTTGGGGGTAGAGGGAATTGGCCACAGAAACACTCCAGGGGAAGAGTTTTTAATAAAAGACCCTGCATGAGCAAAATCCATTTCACCAGGCGGTGGTGAAGAATTACCAAGCTTTCTCCTATATGCGTCTCTGTCTCTCCATGTGGCATGAAAGAATGTGGGTGTCAGTGTGCACCCGGATGCTTAAGTTGGCCCTGTTAATAAAACAGTTAAGTGTTTGACACACATTGAGTTTCTCATATGAATCCACATGCTGGGTTTTTCAATCAAGTGGCTGGACTGCTTTTATCACAGAGGGTTAAGACGGGAGGCTTAGGGTTAGGGTTAAAAGTCATATTAAGCCAGGGTCTTGGGTCGTGTTTGCGTATGTGTGTGTATGTGTCTGTGTGTGTGTAACTGGATCCTTCTCCTTTGCAAACATTCATCTGGACCCAGTTAAATAGATCAGGTCCTGCTAGTTATCACAACAGTGAGAGGACTAGCTCGGTTACCCAGTACGTACACTGGGCCCATATTCTGACCAAACAGAAATGAGACTCTCACACACACACACACACAGACACACACACACCACAACTCCACGACCCCAGAGAACTGAACATCACCAATGAGTTGACTGTGTGCCACATTCCTTCTTAGCATTATGTAAGTTTTTCTTAAGTAGAGCTAGTAATAACAATAAAACTATTTCCATCAAGCTCAGGCCCTTGAACACCCAGGTGTTATTACCTGTCTGCCACAATGAAAACTAGAGTCCATTTATTTTTTTTATGCGTGTGGGTAATTGGGTTGGAAGGGATGATTATACCATCTAAATTAGGGGAGGGCAACATACGGCCTCTGGGCCATTTTCAGCCTGCAAGACAGTTTGATCCGGCCCACGAGGCAAATCATATATACAAAAAAGCAACTGAGAAATACCAAAAATAATTTATGACAGCAATTCGATTTTTTTCTGCAATAAAAGAAAAATAACACATGCAGGCTAACGCGTCCTTCAGGGTGGTCCCTTCCAGCTGTATGCCTCTCAAGTCACAGTCAGGGTGAACACAACATACAGTATATGTAGCTGTCACGGAAATAAAAGCAGATGTGGAAAGTTGCACTTTCCGAGACAAATGAACAAGCTATTTTTTTGTTAGGTAAATGACAACCAATTGTGTCTCGTTTTCAGGGACAAACTCAATGATGAAAAAGGCCAATCTCAAAACACAGATGGGTAAAGAAACAAATGTGCTTTGATAAAGTTAACGCTCTTCGGTGGAGTTCATGTGCGCAACAAACAGCTTTTTGACAGAAACAATGTAGTGCTGGGAGGGTTTTCTCTCTGGCCAGTGATGAAACAACAAACTAAACTGTCCAACTAACCATTTTTGTGCATGGGATCACTGCCAGGTTCCATATGAGGGAGGAACTGCTTTCTTTGCAAACACTGCATGCTGTGTCAAGTACAACTGGAGAAAGGTAACACTGTATTTTCCTACTGTGAAAGAACAAAGGGCTGCTATGACGTCTGAATACGCTGATGAGTTTGCAAAACTCCTTCAGGCATTTGGTGAGAGTTTTCAGGACATGAAATATAAACAAAGAATTAAACCTATTTTCCAAATTGTTTAATGTGGAACTATATGTGTCTGTCAATCTATAACACAAATCCATGCTGCAGAGGAATGATGAGCTCAAAGCTAAGTGCAACAGGCTCCTTCTGGAGTTCTATGAACTATATGTATGTCCCTGAGGATTTTGAATTTCCGACTGTCTGGTATGAGCAGTTCCTTTTAAAAAAAAAGACTCTTGCAAAGCTAGAAAACCAGCAGCCATCTCCATCACTACCATTTGACATCAGACACCAAAGAGAAGCAATTCCAGCTATCGCAATAAGAGAGATCAGAATAATATATGGGTTCGATAAAGCAGTATAGTCCCAAAAGGATGTTGTAAAGATTGTAATGACTCTTGACAGGTAAAAGGGTACTCGTATCACAGGACAACATAAAAACAGCCACAACATTAAAACAGACATTTTGTTTTCCTTAGTCAACCGATGAGGCCATAGAAAATAGTTGACGCTACCAAATAAGGGTTTTAATAAGTTTTGAAATAAAAAATAAGTGATTCAGTTCTTTCAAAACAGCTCACACATACACACCAATCTATTTTAATGGCTTAGTGGCTTATTGAGGTAGGTATGAGCCAGAGATGATGTGGGTTTAGTGCACATTAGCTGTAAGTGACTTGGCTGACAGACTAAAAGGAGGGACGAATCAAAAATAAAAAAGAATGGTTATTTTTTGGGGTGGGGGGTAACTCTTGAAGGGTGAAAGGCACCACATCTGGAACACTGTGTGTGTGAGTGAGAGAGAGAAAGGTTGGGGGAAACTGTCAGTCAGTCTGTGTAAGCAGGCAGCCTGTTATTTCTTGGCACCAGTCCCCCCCAGAAACACTGGGGGCTTTGTCAGAGGCCCCTTGGCGTCATTTAGAAGTTGTAAGTAAAAGGAAAGAGCACGAGGTGATCCGTGCTTGTAAGAGAGGGAGATTTTTCTTACGTACCTCAAGTGTACATGCTTGCTCACAATAATAGGAATGCGGATGCTGTTCCAATAAAAGTATTGGCTGAATGAATGAGTGTGTATGATTGTCTAGAAGTTCAAACTATGTTCAAGGCTGATCTTGTCTGAGTGACCCATGCATCACCTCAGACGACAGCCTAATGGTTGTGTCCTTGCCACTGTGACAACAATCTAAACATTCTCTGGAGCACATCAAACCAGCCCAGATCTTCCCCTGCAGCCCCAAATCGCTCTCATATGGCCTAAATACAGGGCCATGTGAGTAGAGTGCTTAACTTGACAAAGTGGGAAGGTGATATACGGCATGTTTGTTTCAGCCGGCGTAGAAAGACATTAGGGTAGACTTTAACTGAAAAGGCTTTTCTCTCTTTGCCTCTCTCATTCTGTAAAAGTGTCCTGAATGAAGAATCTCACAAATACTAAAAGCTCAGTGCTCTGGTATTTCAATGTAATAAATGTGTAAGTGTAATGAAATGCAGGTAAAGCTACATAAGATAATTCATAATAATGAATATTAACGAATTTTTTGCACATGTCATAACATCTCCAAACAATAACCAAATGCTGAACATATGAATTTCATGTATTTAGAAATGACTTCATTTGCTTTATTTGAGCTAAAACACTTCAAAGAACTTCACTGTATGTGGATGAAAAGGCAAAATGATTGAAAGCCCCAATTTGGACAAAGAGGACGACATTTCATTCAATGTGATGAAAACCCACACAACATCTGACCAGAGCAGCTGCTTTTAACATCACTTTGGAAGATCAGACTGGACAGAGGTTTGGCTTGTGCCTCAGAGAGTTTGGCTGTAGGCAGATATTAGTTAAAGGATAGATTTTTGGATATAGCTATGAGTATATCCCATTTCATAACAACAATCAGTGAATTACACAATATCTTTCGGGGGTTTGGTATGGTGTTAATTACAACTGATTTTAATTTCATATGATTTTTAATTTATGAATTTGTACTTTCCTTGATTTTCTTCCATTAATTTCCCTCATGCATTGATTTATTAAGCGTTTTAATAAGATTATTATTTTCAAATACTATTGCTATGAATTGATGTTAAACTGTGAATCTGCAACACAGAGTTGTTAGGTGTAGCTGTAACTGGTGTAGCAATTATGTTATGATGATTCTGGTAATGATAGACAAATAATACATTTTCAGCATTCTCCTCGTTTCACTCACAAATGTGCATCCATACACAAACTCAAATAAACACGGAACCAGAGCTTGAAGCGTGTGTAACATTGCTCACATCATGAGCACCTTATATTACCACTACATTGAGAAACTTATTTCTCCCATGAAATTAAGGTCAAAGTGAAACATATTTTAGTATTTGGCACAGTCTCCTGTGTTGTTCTACTCTAGATACAGCTGGTACACTTTTCTGTTTTTGGCTTACATAAGAGACATGTACTACTGTACCACTGTACATGTCTCATATGGGTGTGTGTTATGGTATGGCAGTTGGTGCATTCTCTACTGAGGCGTATCTCTGTTACTACACACACTAAAAATCATCCACATTTTCCTGTGCGAGAGAAAGAGAGACATAGAGAGGACAAAACATAGAAGGACAGACAGAGTTTCAGAGAATTGGCCTGGGGGAAAAGTGGTGACTAGCTGGTGAACACCCCTGTTAATGAGTGTTTGCCCCTTGGTTGGACACATTACAAGGCTGTAAAGAAAAATAAATAGAAACAGAATGAGTGCATAAACCCCACACAGCCCATAAAACCCACAGTTTCTTGACCTCACCAAGGTCAAGTGCACTGAGAGGCACCTGCATGACTGCTGCTCATCATGTTTGCAGGCAATGTTGTGCCACTGTTTATCTGACAGTACAGATGTGTTTTACTTGTCTACTTGTTTATGTAAATGTGAAAAAAAAGAATATTTAGTGAGAGCTGATTTGAATTATCTCTGACTTTCAGCATGAATCCTCCGCAATTTACCGAGCACTGCAACAAAGAAGCAAGTCGAATAAACTGGGCCCTAATTAGCTGCAGTTGAATTTGAGAGTATGCCGTTTGCGTACATTTGTATAAATAGAGGCTTACATGTGATGCGATGAACCACACAGTATGCAGCTCCATGTGGTGAGTGTCTGTGTGTATTTTAATAGCACTCTGATTGGAGACAGATGGAGGAGAACACGCAGAGGTAGCTCAGAAAGCCACGCATAGTAGCTCTGAAGGGAGAGCACTGGGAGGCGGCTGAGAGAGAGAGGGATCAGAGAAAGGAATAAAACTAAGTTGGGAGAGAAAGGAGGCCAAATAAATGAAGACGCCCCCCTGAACCAGTCTGAAAGGAGGGGACAGAGAAATCAGGAAGATATGAGGCGGCGTGCCACTGTACGTGTGCACACATGTGTGCAGACCTGTGTAATTCGCCGTGCCTGGACGCCAGCCTTGACGAGGTGATAAAAGCTTGTTTCCTATAAACACTAATGATGTTCATTAGTGAGGGCCTGAGGAGGCCCACGGGGCAGCACAGAGTGACTGTGTTTGTGTGTCTCTGTGTCAGTCCGTCTGTGTGCGCTCTTGGACCTCAATCCTATTAAAGAGGCTGTTATAAGTGCCCATCCTGAGTCTAATTGCTGGTGTAATTGTCCTGACCCAACACGTCCACTAGCCCTTCTGAAGGCAGCAGCTCACCAGGCCTGCTAAGTGCTCAGAGAGGCTTGGCTGCACCTACACCTCATTGAAGCCGTTTTCAGATATGAACTCTGGAAAATGTCCGGAAAACTGGGTCTGGACATTTTCCTTTCCCATATGAAGAGGGCAGCAGGAGATTGTCTGCGTTCACAACAACATGAACATTTCCGGAACATTCAGGCGAGGGGCTGCACCTGCGGATAGAATGCCGCCAAATATATTTTCTATGGAATCTCACCATCTTTGAACTTTCCGTAAAATGTCCTGTTGTAGTCTCACATGGGCTCACTCGGGTCAGCAGAGTGCCACAAGCATCCTTCATACTATAACCATACATCTTTTTTAAATCTGTACATAGAATAACAGCAAGATTGTATGAATTAATGCACTAGAAGCTTATATCAAACTTTCCATGGAACCTAAATAATTACTTATTTTTGCCAACTGGGTCAACAGCCATCTGTAAGGTCCCCAAATTGATGTCCACAAAGCTGCCCGATTATCCTGTAATCTGTGCTACACCACACAGTGAAGCGCAGTTGGGTCAGGAAGTGCCAGAGGAAAGGTTGAGTCCGAAGACCACAGACAAAAATGCAATCTGGACACCACATTTCACCGTTTTCCTCCATAAACACCCTGTTTTTATTTCACCAGAGCTAAATTAAAACCCTTTCTATATGAAACAAAGCCACCTCCCGGAATCCTTCAACAACCCCCTCCTCTTTCCCAAATGGAGGAACCTTGAAGAGATAGAGCAAAGGTGCACGGGTACGTAAGTGCTGGAACTAGAGTACGTTTATCCACTTTTGAGGGTGTTTGATGAACAAATTTAAACTGAAACACTGCACAATTTTCAAATCATTATCCTCGTCTCTGATGGTAATTTCCTTCAGGATGACCTTCCCTTTGTTGGGGCAAATCATTACAGGTAACGCATATGGCTGAAAAGAGACACTTAAGGAGGAGTTTTATTATGCTGTCAACAGGCCAAAGGAAATACATACCTCCAGTGGTGAATCACAGAGAAATCTCCGGAACTGTGGAGGGAGACGGGGGGGGGGGCAGAGAGAAAAACAGTTAGTTCTCTGGGTCACCAACTTTTTCAGAAAGGCATAAATGAAAACCATACCCGTCTCTGTTGCTGTCCTACATAGTTTATCGCTCCCAGTTTTATTCTCACTCAGGTGTCACATATCAAATGCAGCCTCCACATTCACAAAGGAGCATTAGAGGGAAGAGTGTATTTACACAAATGAAAACATTTATCCTATCAACTCCAGCTCTCAGTTCAGGGAGGACATAGTGACAGCTTAAATAAGCAGCGTCACTGATGTCAAAATAGCCTATCTCTTAACACGCTTCCAAATGCACATCAGATATCAATTACTGGGTTTTTTTGTGTCTGTGGAAACTTTAAATCTTTCTTCCATTCTCTCTACTATTTCCTGTGCTCCTTCTTTTCTAGCGCCAGGGTTGAGAGCAGTGTGTTTACAGACGAGCCGACCTGTAGGACCGGAGGACAAACGTAGCGCGCTTCCATATTTACGACCGAAAACTGCTTTAATGAGATCGGGGCTGACATGTGGGCAGTGTCCACAGTGGAGCAGTGATTGACAGCTTTGCTCAGTCTCTCTCGCCCTCATGCAGACGCACCACAGTTTCAAGATCCTATTTCAAAAGGAAACGTTACAATCAAGCTGTGTCATTCATATATCAAACCTTCAGCTGTTGGTTCATTGTCTAATGAGCAGAACAGGGGTCTAGACAAGCACTAAAGTACCACAAAAATAAACTGGAGAGGGTCCACAGGATTGTAAATTATGTAATGTGCCCTTTACATTAAGAGGTTATATAACAAAATTCCATATTAACCACTGGCTGGGAATTATTATGAGATGCACTCTTTCTTCTGACTCCAGCTTGGATTTGTTTTATTAATGGAAATATATCTCACAGACAATGCTGATAGCTGATACTTTGAGCATACTTAATTCAGACTTAGTGTTTTGTTCCTGCAATCTTGTTCTTGTTAGGGTGGAAAAAAGCAAGAAACCTCAAGTCTCCACTTAAACACGTACTAATGACGTTCTTTGAGGTGGGTAGACAGGAAGTACACCATATTCAACTGCAGTTGTACAGACTGACACAGCTAAAGTATAATAATTAAGTACAAGCAAAACGTCAGTGACAGCAAATAAATAACAGACTAGTACCTGGTTTGCATTAAATTGCGAGTATCAATATATCAATCCAATCCCAGTCTCTCCACTTCCTAAAGAATGTAAGAATGAACCAAAGCCAATGAAAATGGATACGCCAACTAACTTCTCTGTTACTCATGATTTAATTTCTGTCATGATTGCTTGTGTTTTGAATAGGACTCGTCTTTCACAGACTCTCAATAAATGCACGAATCCAGGTTTTCCTGTACACGAAGCAGCTCTACGAGTTACTGGAAATTCCCACAAGCGCACCAACATCCTCCTGTTTGTGTGCGAGTGTGTCTGTGCACAGCCAGAAGTGCAGCGAGTAATAGTGATGACTGCTGACGGCATGGTTCACTGGGTGGGACAGTCCTGGCTAAGGTGCAATTCATAATCCCTGCCAGTAGACTGAACTCATCCAAAAGAGTGTGTGTTTCTGCATTTGTCTGCTGCAGCTGATGTGTGTGTTGGTGACACTAAACACAAGTTTTCTCCAACACCGGGTTGTTTTGGCAGAGGTGAGCTAAAGAATGATGCACCTTCATCTGTCGTTTTCATTTTACCTTTGGCTGTGATGCAAACACCCTAACAGTTTCACTGCTTTTTAGACTCAGTCACTTAACTTGGATTCTTCTTTTAGAAAACAAAAGATGCAATCCATGAAATCTGTAAATATGAGTACAGATTTCCTCAACAAATTAACAGCTAGAATACCAAAGGTCTGCAATGATGTAATTGTTGCAAATGGAGCATTCTTTGACGAAAGCAAAGTTTGACGAACAAAATTAATATTTCAAATAAAAATCATTATTTCTAACCTTATCAATGTCTTGACTATATTTTCTATTCATTTTACAACTCATTTGATAAATAAAAGTGTGAGTTTTCATGGAAAACACAAAATTGTCTGGGTGACCCCAAACTTTTGAACGGTAGTGTATATATATATACATAGATACATATATTTTAAGTAACATATATGGGGCAATGACTAATAACATGTTGTTATTCAAACTTTATGACAAAGAAATGTAAATAAGGCCAATTATATGTCCAACATCCATATTCAATTCTTGATTCAGTAAGGTGAGCATTTAAGTGACTTCTTTACTGTTAGCTCTATAGCTATCATTGAGTATATTTTGGAAATGTTTCCTTGTTCAAGCATAGTGTGTTCTTCAACATAGCTAAATAATATATTTCATAACAAAGTCTCATATTTATTGCTAGTTTGTTACCAAGTGACTAGTTTATTACAAATAATGAATAAATAAATAAACAGGACAGGGGCACTTCAGGGGCTATTCAGCTTTCAGCTAGGACCAGTGCCTGCTAAATATTGTACAGTTTAACCATAAACTTCATGATACATAACTATGAATAAAAAGATACAGAACATGAATACAACAAAATAGCTACAACTTGAATTTAGAAAATACATACATTTCATGTACGTATAAATGGAAATCTTTGCTGCATTGTTTTATCTGTAAAATATACATTTTCATAATAGGAAACATAAACAGTGAAACGGATGAGTCTGTGTAAGACTCATATCGGCTGATTTTTCAGAAAACCATTAAATCATTCAGGCTCTAGATTAAATTCAATTCTATTTGTATAGTGCCAAATCATAATATACATTTTATCTCTTTATATACATAGTAAGGTCGAGACCTTTGAGATTCACGCCCAAACCATGATGTAGAGGAGTACAGGGGAAGAGGGAATAGACAGATCTGGTCAAACACAAAAAAACAATGATGGTTTTCTTTCTACGACTTTACATCTCCTGCAATCCCTATTAACCCATGAGCTTATGTCTATCCGAGGAAGACTATGTCACATTTTTTATTTAGTGGGTGCAAATATATTCATATATAATATTCAAAAAATATTCATAAAATTCTATTCACCTGCTAAAGAGAAATGGATTTTCCACAATTTTCAAGCTTTCACTGACCAATATGGAAATTACGTCTGTTTAGTCAACAATTATCTTTGCTGGTGCGGGAAAAAGTTCTCCACCTGTGTAACTCCAGTGAAGTGAAGTGTAACTTTCCACTCCAGTTCTACAGTGACTACTACATTTACCAGTCAACAAATTACCAACAGCAAAGCCTCCCAGTGTGCAAAATAGCTGAAGGGCACAAATGAAACTTTGGTTTTAAAACTCGTAAAAAAAAAAAGAGAGAAAGAAAACTAAATGGTTTGCCCACAGAACAACAGCTGCAGTTATTAGATGACATCATTTATAGGAGTCATGCTCCGGCACTGGCTGCTGTGTGTGGAACTGAGTGTCCAGTTGACTTGGAAGTAAAATGCTGAGTTATTTAATCTGACAAGTAGACTACAAGTGTGGCAAATTTGATGCGCGCTAAGAGGAGCTCACTTCTCTTCCACCTTTACCTGGCACTCATCATGGGGCTTCTGGGTAATCCTTCCAGGAGAAACAAGCGCACAGCAGCCTTGTTAACCCTGCTTGGCTGGGTGAGGCCGCTCGCCTGGAGCCTGGCAACATTGACCCTAACTTGGTCACGGACAAACACACCACGGTGCTGCCAGGCTGACAGACACACACAGACACACACAAACACTCAGACTGACAGTCGAATGTATGGGTGCAGTCGCTCAGGCACAAATACAGTTAGGGTACATTTAAGTAAATACGATCTCAGCTTCCTCTCTTCCTCGAATACAACAACACATAACGCCCGTTAACAGAGCCATGTCCAGAGCACCTTCTGGAACATTCTCATCAGCAACACATGGAGCTCATCACTTTCTCTCTAACTCTCCCTTTCTTATAGTAAACACATCTGTATATGATCAGGAGGGAAAGCAGCCGTCTCACACTCATACGAACACACACGCGTGCGCGCTTTTGTCTTCAGTCACACAAATACAGTACATATAAGCATGCACATCTGCTTAAGTCTAATTGCCACTTAGACCCCTCGTCACTTTGCTCTTGGTACTTCCTCATATTGCTGAGCTTATTTGAGCAAAATGGTGCTCAAGCTCACTCTGAAATTAAAAAAACAAATTAAAGAAAATGCAGGTTTTTTTTATCTTTTTGCTAAAGTTCTGACAAGATTCTTTAATGTGTGTAAAGGCACTTACGGAAAATGGATGCAAGTAGGGATGATGCTGTGTTATTGAATTTTCATATGATTCATTATTGTACATTGCAAATCATTTTAAGGTAATCGGAACAGATGGTTATTATTCCTACTGATTTTTTCACGTGTCTTGGTTAAAGCTCTGGCCATCAAGTAGAGTACATACAGATTTAACAGGATTTGTTTTCCTGAAAATGAATGCCACATGTGCAGGAACTCAAGAGTCACGGCTCAGCACAACAGTTAAGAACAGTAAGTGTGAGTTAGAGTGTGTGCGTGCATGTGCCTGCCTGTGTATCTGCACATATATCTAAATAACTCCAAGTATGTGCTTCAGCTTTGTCAGGAAACCAGGTTTGGATGTGGATGGAATAATATCTGGCTCCCATCCAGTCATTGTATGACAGGAAATGCATACGACCCTTAAACAAATAAAGCCATTCTGCTCCAGGACATCATACTGTCTAAGGATAGCACTACTTTGGCAGGTTAATATAACTTGCACAAACACATAATCACTCCGATCGCCTGGCTTGGAGCCAGCCTGATGGTATTCAACACTCTGGCCCGAGGTAACACTTTAATAGATTAATAAATACCTCTACAAATACAACATGACCCAACTTCCTAGGTAGCAACTCAGGCCCAGAATGGCATGGCAGCAGAATGTGGCATCACCACATCAACAATGTGTTTCTCATTTCTGTACGATTGCCACAGGACAATGGGAAGCTCCGAGCTTCTGGGAACAGAACAGGGGAGTTAACCAGTGGTTTGACGGGCAAGCAAATAAAATCAGCAGTGTTTTAGTACCGTGGGCGCAGGAGGGGTTGTCGCTGTAATGAGGCCAACTAATGGGAATATAATTCATAGGGTTTCTGCAGGTTTCAACAAGTTAAATTAAAGACTTTTTAAAACCATTATGAAAAAAATCAGACCTTGCCAGATATGAAGGAAGATCATAGCCCCAGAATGCACTTTCCCATTATTGTAGATAAGGCGAAGTAGCCTAGTCTACAGAGCCTAGGGTACAGAGAGCCTATACCCTCTATGAACTACATTATCTTGCAAACAACATACTATAGCCTTTATAAGGCCTAAAATTTGGATAATACAATTTTAGACCGTTCTAAACTCTGAATTAAAAAGGGAACTTTTGTAGAAATTAAGTGCAGTGGGACAATACAAACATTGGAGGACAACATGTTCTCTCCTTGTCTCCTTGTATTAATGTGATATATCACAAAAGGCTGTGCTCAACTCTGAGAAATCTCCATGAAGCACAGACAACCGCTGAATTTATGAATTGTACATTTAGTCATTTAATTAAACCAAGTCTAAATAAATGCAATTCAAATTCCATTCATCTCTCTACACCTCTCCCTAAGGTAGCGTGTCCTCACCTGTTGGAGTAATGAACCCAACCTCAACTCACTGTGCTTTTACAACACAACACTATGGAGTCAGTAACAGACCTGGAAAGTCCATCTATAAAAAAAAAAAAAAGTTTGCTTTCTGGCAACCCAACAGACAGCAGAGTTGTTTGCACAGCTCCACACCTTTACTTTTTTTCAGATTCCTCTAGTTCTTGAACCCATCCGATCCCGGCACAGCTATAAACCTGAAGCTGTGCACACAAACACACACGAACACACGTTCCCTATTAATAGGGCTAGTGTTATGGCACTAGGAAAGAATCTGCCACAGTCTGCCCAATCTGACAGCTTTTATTATTTATTAATTACCTTACTTTTTACAAGCTGGAGAATTCAGTAATTTACGGAGGCCTGCTGGCAGGAGGGAGGAGGAGGAGGTTGTTTTTCCAGCCCTGAGGGACAAAGGGCCCTCTCAGGTTAGTGAGGATGTCCAGTAATTCTGCACCCCTAAGTCTGGTGCTGTGACTAGACTTTATTTTCTCCTATTGAGATGCGTGTATATATTGTATAATTTACTGGTTATTATAAATTCGATGAAAACGATGACTCGATTTTACTGGGTTACTCTTTTCTGTTTCCTTTTCCCATTCATTACAGGACAATATGTCTTGTGCACTACATAAACTAGTAAACTGTATTTTACAGGGTTTATAGCTTTCACATTACTCATACACAAGCATAATCATTAACTTTACAGTAAAGACATTTTGATGATTGTAATTATTTTGCTGGACGATTGAATGCTACAAGGCGTTAACTGTTAAAAGGGGAATTCCAGTATTTTTCAACCTGGGCCCTATGTTTGGGAACGTGGTTGTGCAAATGAATGGTACACACTTTTGAATCGTCTCCACCGCCAGCTGTGACATGGCGGCACTGGCTACAATGTAATGATATTGGGCAACGGAGTCAGTCCACAAAATGTCCAATGCAAGTATTTTTCCACCAATAAAAGGCTGAAATTGTTATTGAATACATTGTAGTCACTGTAGATGTGTCGCGGCTGAAGTTGGAGATGAGCTAAAAGTTAAGAAGCATCAAACCACATTTTTAAACATAGGGCCCAGGTCGAAAATACCAGAATTCTCCTTTAAGGGATATTAAAAAAAAATCGATAATAGGGAAAAGCAGCAAATCTCTTCTCATGAGTATGAAGCTGGAACAACATGTAGAATAGAGCCCTAAAGTAAGTGCGGAATAATAACAACCATGCAGTACCTGGCTCTCACTACATTCGCTGGGGTCGTCACCGTGAATGGCCATCTGGTAGCGGGCGTACAGTGCCGACGACTGCTCATAGGATGCTGTGAATTGAGGGTCCTCAAAGCTGACCGGCACTAGCCTCACCTTCAAGCACAGGGTGTGGAGGGAAAGGAGCAACAGGGTGGAGGGAGGTTTTATTTATTTTTTTTTTAATGAATGCGAAGATGGTGAGTAATTAGGAAATGTATTCGATATAAGAAAGGAGATGCTTTCAAGGAATGGACAGTGTAGGAGTCAAAAATAGAGGGTTTATACAACAGTGTTATACAAGTGCTTTGGCATTTCAGTCTCCTAGTCCTCGAGGCAAGTCAGTAACACAGTAAGTCTGTTTTGAGTTTGAGACTTGATTGAGTGATTTTATCAGATTGTTGTAGAAATCACACACGAATGCTGGAAAACAATGGGATTCTAGGAGACTGAAAGTGAGTTTTTAAAACAGCAAAGAGATTGGGCAACTTGAGGATGAGGCTAGTGCACTGCCCAGCTTTTACCACCGATCGCACAGAGAGGATTTGAAAGTCGCGATTCAAAACGGTGCGTGTAAGCAGCAGGAATCCAGAGCCGTGTGTGAATGGTTCGTCTCAGCAAGACACACACAGACTCTTCCAACACTACAGACTCCTCTCGAGAAGGTAAACAAAGTTAGACAGACTGCACGCACAAGGGAAATTAAATTCTCATCACTACTACCTAAGCCTAAATTGAAATGAGATTCCAGTTGAGACACAGGGAACGATATGATGACACGCGGTAAATGTGTGAAGGTCGGGTGGGTTCAGCTGACAAAACTGGCCCCCCCAACACGTCAAGACTAACGACCCGACCGGCCAACTGAGGGCCAACTCCAACACCTGGAGAAACACTGCTCCCAACCATGGCGTATGGAAACATTTTCCCCTCCATTTCCTCCTCTTTGACTCACGCTCTTATACTCATACACTCTCTTTAATACTAACATGTTAATGCACTTTTTTGTAATTCATACAGACATTTTGGTTTTTCCCCATGAGACCTGATGTCAGAAACTTTAAACACCAGGTATTTATTACTTCATATTTTAAATATCTATGGAACAGTCCTGACTTTTGTTCATTATGATCCAAAACAATGTGAATAGCCAGTAGATACTTCAAGCACAAAGTTAATAATGATTACCATTACCATTACACATTATTGAAGGAGACTTAATTATAAACAGAGGCACTTTTACAACCACTACTACCTGAGTCGCATATGTTAACATTAATCAAATTCCCATCCAGCACCAACAATGTAGAAATTTTAGAACATTATGGTTAATCAAAACTTGAAAATTAGAAATCCTTCTGATGCCCCTGTAGGCGTGTAATCAGCCCTCTCCCTCCCTCACTCCCTGTGTGCCCCCTACAGCAGGTTGACCTACGCGCCCCCCACCCTCTGACCTGGCTCTCGGAGGGTTTGTCAGGAGGGTCCTTGTGAATGGCCATCTGGTAGAGTTTGTACACCTGGTAGGAGGCGTCGAAAGAGGCTTTGAACTGCGGGCTAGGGGGATTGGAGCGCACTAGCCTCACCTTCAAAAAGAATATGTGTAGACAAGGGTTAACATGAAAATGAAAAGAACAAACTGCTGAGAACATCATAAGTGGTGATTAAAAAACTCTGAAGAGGAACACATCAGAAACTGAAAAGAGAGAACAGAGACAGAACTGTGACACTGACATAAGCACACCCTCCTGTAGCTGAGTGACATTAAGGGTTTAACCATTTAATAACAAAATGCAAAAACATCCAATTAGGATGATTTAGTCTGTAAATTTTGTTTCTATAATTTCACCTTTAATGAAGTGCTAAGTCTCACCAGTGTCAGTTGTAGGCTGGTGACATAAATACACAGTGGGGTGTGTTATGTCTATCTCCATTGAGACACAGAAAAAAAAACATTTGTTGTCATAGCTCAGGAGAACTTGTGGTATTTCTCAAAATGCAGAGATAAACATTAGCCTATTTACTGTAGTTTGTATGTGAGTCCACTTCCAGTGCTTCACCATGTCACCTGAGAATGAAGATTTATCCTTGAGTCTGATCATAGCCAACAGCAACTAGTGTGCAATCTTATTCTTTTATGCCTTCACACGTCTACATGATGAACATTGAAACCAGAGTCCATGTTCCACTAACCTACCCCAAGTTAGCAGGAAAACATGCAAGCTCCCAATTAAATGAATCCATAACTACACATGATGGATGCATAATGATCCTGAGGCTGGTACCACCAAGGTGTATTCATCAGTCCCATTTCCAACTTTACACAGAGCATCTCTTATTGCTTTCTCTGCCGTGCTATGAATCAAGCTCAATTGGGAGGATCATGAGAAGCCTGAGATAGAGAAGAAAAACTGGCGTGTTGCTAATGACACACAATTTTAAGAAGAATCCAACTTTCTCATCTTCAAGCCCCATTTAATGAACAGTCTCTTGGTTTGGAAGCTTTTGTTGGCCGTGGAGGCTTTGCCATATGAATCCCCCTGGACAGACAGGATAGAAGAACTGAACCTGAGGTTTGTTTGAGTTGGAGCGAAGTGGCTCTCTCTCATATGACCACTTGGCATCCACATGCTTTAAGTCCACCAGAAACGTTAGGCTTCTTACATGAAAATGCAAGAAGCCTAACAATGCTCAAGTTGGGTCTTTTTGATTCTGTTTGAAAGCTAGAGATATATTGACAGGCTGAAATCTTTTAGTGAACAAACACTGGGGCAGACGTGGGCCGCATGCAATATGAAATCTTAACAATTCTCATAACAGTCTGGAATTTAAAACCTGAAGTCTGATACTTTGAGAATGAGAGTGCAGTGGCTTTTGTTTGTTTTTAATTAAAATGAAGGATCCATGTTTTCTCAAAGCTAATCTTTAAGACCTTTCACTACACCGTTATGAAGTAATAGAACAGAGTAGAATACTAACAGCCAAATTATTTCATGTCAGCAACAGGAGATTTAGGGGAAAATGCTACAATAATATAAGAAGAGAGTGGAGACTGTGGAGAAATGTGGTTCCACACTTTCCACAGGAACCTGAGGGGCTCTGATTGACGTTCTCACAGTGACCCCTGGTGGTGGATCATCAAATCATATGGATTTAGGGCCAGGACACACAATATGGTACTGTACATAAATCTGAACTTACCTGTCACTGCAAGTCTTTGCATAGACATTTAAATGAAATCATAACTAATGATCTTCTCTGAGGTCACAGATTACAGATTTTACAGTAATCATGTCGAGAGAGATTTCAAATGAGCAATTTTACAGTGAGCTAAGCAGCACCAAAGTTAAAAGCTGCTCACTCATGCATTCTCCTCTATATTTGTATATTTCTATATTTTTTAAATATGTCATATGTATCCTGCGGTGTATTCTCATCAGTCAAGTAGCATGACATGTGTAACAGATGTGTTTATGATGGAACTGAGCTGGACTGCATTTAATTACTGGAGTGTAAACATCTATCCTCTGGTGCCGTTTTAAAAAACATCTTTAAACTTCGTCAACAGTATAAAAAACCCAAGACTCACATACCATCACATAGGTTCATTAAACTGCTTAATATCCAAATTGTCTTTTAGCCACATGTTCTTTACTAAACAGCTGAATGTGTCAAATAGAGGCACCTCTCAATTATTTCACTTTTAAAGAATATATAATTAACCATTATTCACGAGGTATAACCTTGTGTTCATGCCCACTTAGTGAAATTGAACAATAATTGCAGGCAAACAAATTAATCCTATTAAAAAAAGCTGACTGGGAGAAGGTGTCGTCAGTCAGGTCTCAGGGGGTACAGAGACGAGAGGCAGACACTGCCTGGTTCATCACGGCATCTGGCTCAAATCTTGGTCAAGACCAAGGATGACGATACTCTACCAACCTCAGCTTGAGGCCTGCGCCAGGGATCTTTCTACATTGTTCTGCTCCCTGCCAAAAGTTCATTTCCATGTCCTCTCATACTGGCTGAGCTGGGAGCTGTGGTTTTAATGTCATAAGCAGGGTAACGCGACCCAGTGTGTGCGGTATGCCTGTCATTTGGTTGAATTCAAAGTGGGAAGGGGTGGTTTTTCCACTCTGCTGTGGCCAGCTATCCTCTCTGCACACATAAACACATGGTGAAGTCACTGGGGTGAGGGAAGAGGGCTCTATGAGAGCAGCTTTTGGAGCTAACTGAACCCAAACATTATGGACACAGAAACTAACAACACTATTTCTTAAAGATGGCTGCAGTAATCACAATAGGCTGATGTTTATTTCAAGAAAAAAGAGAAAAGAAAGCACCTACTCAATATTTCTGCTCACCTCAAGGCAATGAGAAGACTTGTCAGGCAATGACTCATCGATGAAATCTTCTAGGGTTTTAGGTTGGCTTGCATGAGTGGGAGTGGGTGGGGTAGAAGAGACAATGGAAGAGACCCCATCAGCTTTTTGTCTCATCTGTTCTTTCTGAAGACGTCGCTCCTTCCTCAGCTCTTTGGCCTTGCGACACGGCGGCCGGCTGGGATCAGCTCCCATTACTGCACCTCGGACAAGAGAGAAAAGAGGGGGAGAGTTATGGAGAGTGTTACAAAAAACAGCATCTTTAATCTATTTTCACGCAAAAGACATGAAGAATGTGGAGAAAATACAGGCAGGTGTGAGAAATAACTCAATTACTCCTTTTTGGATGCAGATAAAAGGTTTTACTTTCACACTGCCTTCTGAACAAGACTTAACACAGGAGGGAGAAAGGTGGGACCTTCGAGCTGCTGGTATTGCTAAGTCTCAAATATGAGACAGATTTTGTGAGCGTTAGACCGTGTTTCCGATTGTTTTTCTCCCAGCCCCTGGGGGTAAATGGGCTGCCATGTTTGCTTTAGTGTACCCCCTGCTTAAGAAGCCAGTCTTAACAGAGAGCCCTATGGAAGTCATTTTCTTGTTTCCCTGCATTAATACTCTTTACATTGCATCATTGCTTAGGAGGATATAAAACAACAAGTTCTGCGATAGTGTAGTCCAAGTGGTTAGCAGATACCTAGTGTGTATTTATGAAGGGACAGAAGACGCAGAACGAACCATGGGTATGTTATTTGTGAACACATGAATGAGTAACTCTTTTCACAACAGCTGAGGTTGCTACTAACACGACAAACTCATACACTTCCCCCCCGTATTACTCTCTCAACAAGACTAACGTTAACATTCTCTGCAGCAACTCAATCTCTCCCCGTTTCCCTCTCTCAGCCCCCCTCCTTATCCTTCTGCTGTTTCTCCTCCTCCTCCACCACCACCACCTCCTCCTGGGCTCTTGCCAAGGCCTCCAGCTCTCCGGGCATCCCATGTCAACAGTTTACACGCCCACATCCTGTTTGGAGCAATAAGGAAACGAGAGCCATTTCCTGCTTGTCCTATTGCCAGCCGCCATCAGCTCACATACTAACTTACCCCCCTCTCCGTCAATGTCACGAAGAAGAGAGGGACGCCCAGTCCCGACGAGTGCAACGAGAAAGTCTGGCACTGGTCGGGGTTCACTGGGAGGGTTCGGCTTCATCTGACTCAAGCTCAAGGTCATTTATCTTCTGTAAAGGCTAATTCTATCCTGTGAATAATAAATATAGACCACATCAGGAGCTGTGTGGAAATGCTGCCTTCTATCAAGAGTTCTGTGATCTGGGTTTCTGTGTCACTAACAGTTGTGTTATTCCTGTGAACTGTTTGTTTCTAAGTCATTAGCATTCAGAGTATCCCATTAATGTGTATCTGTTTCTTGTATCATCACATCAATGTCCCTGCCAGCTGCATTTGTCTTGAAAAGTAAATGAATGAAGGCACGACAGGAGGGAAGCATTTCTCGAATATAAACACACAACCCTGGGAGTTATAGTGTGGTCAAATGGTTTTCCTGTCAGAATAAACACAGCGAGGTCAAGAGCAACCAGAGTCTGGACTGTGTTCATCACACTCAACCACAAACACATCAACTGTTATCCACCATCACTACGTCCACGTGGCTTCTCCCTATAATTACACACTCACAACACACAACACACACACACTTTCTCTCTCTCAGACGCAGGTACTCCTGAGGACAGCCTACGCAGCGGAGGTGAAGATAAAGCCTTAACAGATCAGTTCCTGTGGAAGACAGATGCTCCCGCTCCAGCAGTTAGCACTTCATAAAAGCTATGACACTCTCCCTCCCGGCTTCCCCTAAGCGCACATACAAACCAGAATCAGAGTAAAGTTGATAGAATTGTGACATACTGCTTTATTGTGTGTAAACATGAAGAGCCAGAAAAGAATTTTAAAAGAATTTACTCTGGGAGGAGCACGCCATTATCTGTTCATCTAAAATACTTCTATAACACTACAAAATGTTATGGAAACCTGTGCTGGTTGTCACCTTGGGACAACTCTATGACAAAACACACAACATCACTTCCTACAAACCAACAAATTTGGGCCATTAATCATAGTTAAGATCTGGTATTAAAATCCTGGCATTAAAAGGTGTCCCAAAAGTCACTTGTGATCGGATGTCACTTTTCCTCTCAATATGCAAATAAACATTTGTGTCTGTGAAGACCAAATTAAAGACAGATTAGGGTGCGTTCACACCTGTAACTAGCACTGGCCACTTGTGATCAGATCACTCAGGATGGATGTTAATACCAGGACTGAATGGTGTCATAATATTACCACTTAAACTAATACCAAAATCTGCACAGACACAGATACGAACACTGTTCTATTATGGATTTGCCTAAAATCTAACCTAAGCAATTGTTTCACTTTGAAATAAAGTAAAATGTATATCTGCTAATATTACAAAAATTCTTTACTGCACCACTGTTTTCTATATTGATAAAGGTCACAATTTCAAAGTGGAATACAAATACAAACAGTTTCTCTACTTGTGATTCCTCAAAAGCAGACGCCTACACATGAAACTTTCTGAAACATAATGTTCCATATGCCCTTCTGTATCTGTTTACCTATGACTTTATGAAGGCTATACAGCAGATGGGAAACCAAGATTTCTCAAGCTAGAACTGGAACCTGCCCAAAGCCATAAAGAGCTCCGGTCATAAACCTACAGGAGAGATATGTCCAGGTGTTTTCTGTTGGAGGTGAATAAGCGGGGAGTGGAGAACCACTGGCTCAACGTAGTAAATCCTCCTTGCTTCCTCTTTGCTAGCATCCTGAACAGGCTTGTACTTTCAGACAGAAGGAGGGAGAGGAGGGTGGTGCTGACACAGACGTAAAGGTAGAAGGACACTGTCACTGTTCAAGTTTTTCTCTGTATGTTTATGTCTGCATCTGGATCAACCTGTACCAGCACCAAGCTTCCTGTTTCAACACACGTAATTATCATTTGATTAATGAGCATGGGGCCTGTTCTCATTCGGGAAAAAAAGTGGTTGAGGCAAGAAACACGAACATTTGTTAGAAGTGAAGCTTCCTGTCTAATGGGAGTTTATTATCTCTTCACTATGATTGTTATTAATTCATTACTGTGAGTTGGCCGTGGGGATATCCTGTACAGAGTGTAAAGAGAGAGAACATGACAGATAAGCCCAAACCAGGCGTGCTCCTGAAAACACTGAAGACACAGCAGCTTCATTGCACCAAGCTGCTGCACAGTGGCGTCTATTACAAAGTAAACAGTGACCCCCTCTGGCAAGCAATGGTACCTCAGTTCTAAAGGAAAAGCACAGTGGCCCCTTTACAAATGAATATAATAAACTTTCACTCATCATATTCTAATAAAAACAGAACCTGATAACTTGGTCATAGGAAAGACAGCATGAATTACAGCAGCCACACAGAGATGCCATAATGAGTAGTTAAGGAGATTTTATTGCGTCTAATCAGCCTGCCCTTCAAAGCTGAAACCAGCTGTCATTCATAAGTCCTGTGTAAAATCCAGGTAGGTCAAATAGTGGCAACTCAGTTATGAGAACCTTATTATGAGGGCAACACAAACATGGAAGAGAGAGAACGTGTCACACAATGGAGTCATTCTGAACAGGAGAAGAGTCCAGACTCCTAAAAGATGAGACTAAAAGATGGACTACTCCTGTCACATGGAAGTGGATCGGGTATGAAAAGTCTTAGTGTGTAGTAGGAGTAATGACCAATGATACGCATCTGCACCTGGAGGTGAATTGATCTCTATTTGGAAATTTGGTTTGTATTGTACAGCCCTTGATTGACTGATCGACTAATGATCATAGTTCCACATGCATAGTTAATGCTCTTTATGAAAACAAAAAGCAAGTTGTTGATTTAATTAGCAAAAACAAGGACTCACTGAATTAAGAGGTAAATACTACATGAAAACGAGTTAATTTATAATGAGTAACCGTAATAACTTTTTTCCAGTAAAGCAAGAACGATTTCTTACCTGCTTTAGTAGATGTAGCTGCTGTTCTTCCATCCGGAGCAGAAATTAGATCCTTCTTTGTGGTTTCTGGGCCTGTAGGTGCAACATCTGCTGCCTCCTTCTGAACTTCAGTGACAGTGGGACACTCTGCGACTTCTTTCTGAATGTCTGTAATGGCCGCACACTTCACTTCTGCGTGACAGGCTTTACCTGGTTCCTGTGGATGAGCTTCTTCACACACAGAATCCATTGGCTCAACTACAAGGCACAAAATCAACATCGCTGACAATATTATGTGTTCTACAGAGAGACAGTACCAGCACTGTTATGAGTTTGTGTCCAACTCTAACTGTAGGTTCAAACACGCACTCTAAGTCAACTGCTGACCAACAGTCTCAGAGTGTGAACTGCTGACAGCTGACGAACTACTGAATACCAATACAGAGAAAACCTTCACGGAATACAGAAACCTTAAGATCTATTTTACATACATAAAAATACCCTCACCATCATCCTGTCCTGTTGGTAATTCTCCATTGGAAATGAATTTGTTCATCTTCTTCAGGCTTTTCTTGTGGGATTTGGAAGGCTGAAATTTCAGTGCATGACATCTTGACAGAGAGCACAAAAGGTAAATGTTTGGTTAGAAAAGCATGTATTCAACTCTATACAACTACAATGGGTCTTCATATGATCTTGACAGATCTGAAGTTAAGTGAAGCATGAATGACAGGAGGAATTTCTAATGGGTAAAACATCATTACCTGATGGTATACTGTGGACAGCACGTCTTGTTCATTATGGGCTTATACACATATTTCCCACTTCTGAAAAATAAGACGTGAACAGCCATGACACAAACAATGATTTGAACTATATGAATGGGAAATTTCAAACAGATCCATGTGTCAGTATACAGGGACTGGGTGAAGCCAGGAGACAGACACTCACCTCCTCCAGCCTCGATCTATGAGGTCTTGATAGTCTTGTACCGTCATGGTGTGAGACCACATCCCTGTAGAAAACAAAAAGAGCGTCACAACTTGAAATCATCTCTCACTTGCACTAATGCTCATGAACTGGTAAACCCAAACAATATTGCGATATTGTTTCATGGTAAACTCTGTTGCAAGTTAAATTCCACAAAAAGGGACAAAAAAGCCTTGACTTGCACTTATAATAAATCTTTGCAGGTGACAAAAAATACAGTCAATGAGAAAGTATACGGTTAAGTGTTTCATGGCTAACTTGAAGGAAAACTACATCAGAACCTGGCACATGGGCTCTGATAGAACAGCTCATGAAAACAAGGCGGAAGTCTTATGAATGCATATAATAAGGTGTCATTTGTCTACAAGCTGCTTGAGAGTACCATAGAAAGTCCATATTATCATTTCAGATTAAACCTCACTGTCCCTCTTGGTAAATTCCCACAGTGCATTAAGGCCCCCGTGGAAACAAATATATAATTTGTAGCCACAGCAGCTTGGATCCTACTTCCCAGAACTGAGATCTGAGCTCTCCATTTCAACTCTTGACCTTTTCCTCTGCAACTATATACACACAGTTTGGATGTGCACTCACACCAAATATGAGACCACGATCAGTTTACATCTAAATACACCCAGGGAACTGATTGTGTACCAGTTCACACAACACACACTACGTTTGCAACTGAGTATAATGTTCCATGTCCCAGGAGACGGGTGCTTAGCCAGAGTCCACAGAGACAAGGCAAGAACACAGTGTGATCCAACAGAGTGTCACTACACCACTGATGCAGTAAATGAATGGAGCTAGAGGCTTATACAGCAGAAACACAATGTGAGAGTCAGAGATCATCATTACTGCACCATTTGTAGAGCTTTTAAATATGTGGATTTATAAATGTAAAAAAGCACCTGTTTTAAATATCTAATCGATCACATAAAATCATAATTATGAATACAATATCTCAACACCGATCTGTCATACACAGTGTCACTACAAATCACTGACAGTGGTACAGTGACACAGAACGCTGTATATATTGGATGAACAGTATTTGCATTCAGTGTTGGGTGATTTCTTCAAACGGAATAACAACAATTATGAGTAAGTGAGACTTGTAAAGCTTAAAGCAAATCAAACATGAAAACGGTTAAACCTATAGAACAGGACATTCTAAAAACTTTCAAGAATTGGTATATTTGAGGAACGACAGGGTCAGCCCAACGCATGTTTACTGAGAAGTCAGACAACTGGAAGTCAGGCGTTTACAAAAGGTAAGAGTTGTAGAGAACAAATGAATTGAGCCATGTGAGGTTAATGTGAGTAGAACAGCTGCCATCATTATGGCACAACACGAGCGCCTTTCAATCGTTCACACCTGATCCATTCTTCAGCCTTCACTGAGGCATGACAGACACAGGGACACAGAGAAGGCCAGATGTTGTCCTCTGTATTGTGGACTCAACAGTGCTGATAACATCACAGCATCAGTCACATAAAGGAGAGTGTTATCTTCCTGATCAGCTACTTGGAAAAGTCTACAATACAACAAATCACACTGCTCATCTATCTGATAAATGACTCCATCAATCTATAGAGTGTAAATACAAGCACTTCAGCAATAACAGCAGAAATTATAGTGGAGGGTAACTGCTTGTTAGCTATAACTTGATTATTTTCAAGCTGCGGTAATATGTCTGACTCTAGTGTCCTGAAATGATGGAGTACAAGTCTAGTCTAATTTAACCTCTAAACACTGGTACTGACCATAAGAGTTACACAGAGATTATAATCTCCCATCTTCCCCAGAACCCTCCATGTGCACATGATGTAACAGATTACCACTCTTATCTTAGATTAGACAACGCTCTCGTCTGCTGGCTCCGAGCCCAATCGCTCATTGACTTCATCAGGACCTGCCTGAAGCCTAATAATAGTCAACCTGCTCCCTTCAACTGAATGACACCGTTCTGTCCAGCACAGGAAACCCCTTTGCATCTTCTTACGCAGCTTTTTTTATAATCAAACTTTTAATAATGCAGAGTTACATTAACCAAGGTTGTCGTTTAAACAACAGTCAGAACAAACCTAGCTTGAGTCCTATTTGAGCGCTCCTGAACTGTCTACTCCCACTATCAGTAGACAATAAACCTGCACTGTGTCCCTCTTTTGTGAACACACTCATGAGAGTGATGTCCCTGGATTAATGTAATACATCAAGCAAATGCAAAGGAAGCTTGCTGGAATTTCTCCAAGCTTCCATAACTTTACATTGAGTATGCAGTCCTAACACAGACAGTGGGGGGAGAGGCTCTTTATGAATTATAGATACACAAGACACAATACTCACAAATAGTCGTCAAACCTTTCAGCGTTGTTTCCCGCTTCCTCCTGACTGCCAAATGATAAACAGACTATTTTTGGGACTTGAGTCATGTGTTTGCGCAAGCCAGGCATCCATTTGAGAAACTTTCTGACAAAAAGATATGTAAACACAGTACTTTCTTGTTTACACTTCATTTGTGAATTGAAGGGGTTTGCTCTGTTCTACCCAACTACAGCAGGGGCGGGCTTTTAAATACAGTAATTACACATTGTGAGAATTAGATGAGAATACGAACTATGTAATGAAATGTTTGTAGCCGACTGCGTTTACAATGTCACTTGATAAATAAACCGGGTTCCCTTGGATGTGAGCCCCAACAACTGGATCAGGGTGAGAGGATCCTCATCAGAGCAGGTATACCCGTTTTCTCATCTGCTTAAACTGAACCAATAGAAAGACATCATCAAATCAATCAAATTGCCTGCTAAAAAAAATGGCCAAACATGAATGAGTCATTAAATGTAAGAGTCAAATGTTTGATGATGCAGCCACAGTGACGAGGCTGCAGCTTGCGGAGATGACATACAGTACATATTGTAAACATCCAGTCTTCTGTTTCAGCATATTGTGAAATCACTGTCTCGTTTTCAGTGTTTATGGTGTGACAGCTCTCAGTGCCTCAGCTCAGACAGTATGAGAAGTTCGTGTCAGTTCCATTCAGTGATCATTTGCGACCTGTACTTTGGTTTTGTGTAGCGTGAAATGATGTGAGCATCAGCCCAGAACTAAACCACAGGCCTCTGGTCCAGTGTCTCAGCTCAGGATGGACATATGAGACAGACATACCGCATTTTCGCGTGAGGACACCAGCCTCGTTTTCCTGTGAATAACACCACTCGATAGCTAGCTTGATGCTAACAGGGATGTCAATATGTCTGCTGCTAAATTACTGACACTGCAGCGTTAGTCTTGAGTAAAACATTGTGGCACAACTGAGCTACAATAAAAAAATTTTTAAAAATACACCAGCCTAATACTGCTTGTTTATCTGTCTCTTAAAACAGTTGGGCTGAACGATGCTAACGGCTAAAAACTTAGCTTGGTGAGCAGCCCCAACATCATCCAAGTAACATGAGGTTAACGCAGACTGACGCGTGCTCTTACTGTGTCTTCAACTGTCGGCGGATTCGCTGTAACTTGTTGTGACATTAGCATCACAGTGCTAACATTAATCTAACCAGCCCCCCCTTTAAAAACCGGTCACTTGCGTCCAGCGAGTAGACGGAAGCTAGGTAGTTAGCATTAGCCAGATCTGTTCTGTAACACCCTCCAGCTGCGTTTCTCAGCCGCTTCGTTCAGACACTTACCATGAGAAAAGTTTCCTTTTTCATTTTTACAGTAACCACAGCGGTAGCCGTCGTCCCCGCCGAAATATTCTACTATAGTGTACGACTTGTTCGCTGCCATCTTTACTGTGGGACAGATGACAGCCGAGTTTCCCGGTGACCGGGTGCAAGTACTGCGGGCCGGAAAACCCCGCCCACTCCCTGGCGTCACCAGTTCACAGCCTCCAGCCCTTTCATATCTGCACGTCTCTGTCCTAAATGGTTTAATAAGACTGTAGATGGAATTAATAAATAATAAAAATTTAAATTGAAAGTTATATATGCAAGGGTAGCAAATATGTGAGAGTAGTGTCTATATTTGAAAACTTGTTACCTTGATTGAAAAGAACCCAGGGTGTGCATACCCAACTGTCCCTTTACTAAAGTCACTAGATCCACATTTATATTTTAATCTGCACATAATCAGACACACTCATGAATGTCTTCTTCATCACTCAAATATTATTTGCTTGTTTTATGCTGTGATTGTTGTCTCTAGGTGAGCACACTGAGGGAAATTCCAAACAACTGAGTTGTGTGGCAGTAAAGCATTGAATCTTGAATCTTTAGTCAGTCCCCTAAACATGCCTGATATTTTTTATCAAGATCTGGGAATTACTCTGTGAAATAATTCACAATGTTCATAAGACAATGAGGAAAAACGCCCTCTCTTTCAACATTAAAGTAAAAAATGAAATAAATCCAAAATCAGTCAGCTCCAGGTCTGCACGAAAATGTAATGGGTTCTTGCCTGACCTATACCACCATGTTTCACAGTGATCTGTTCAGTGTTTTTGGGTAATCCTGCTAACTAACAGACAAACTAAACCAGAAAATGCAGGCAAACATAGCCTCCTTAGTAGAGGTAATAACTAAAGAACCCCAATACACTAAATGTTTGTAAACCTGGGGCATTCTGATGAAGGTTTTTAATAAGAGTGACAGATGAAACACAAGAACATGAGTGACAAAATGTACAGCATATTTATTAAATTTGTGTAAAAAGGACAGCAAAATAAAACTGAACTGAGATCCTGCAACAAACAAGATCACCAAGGATGGGGTTTTCTTTTAGAAAAATAAGTTAGAAAATCACAGCTGGGCCAATGATTTATCTTTCTGCTACTATAAAAAGGACCTTTCAGGGGAAAGAGCATTGTCTGCACGATTTGTTTCACCTGTCACACATACATACAAACATAATTGGTTTACTTTTTCAGTAATGGGACAACCAGTCATTTTCTCAGGAGATGGGTATTTATCGTTTTTTGCACAGGTTCACATAACCAGCATCTTGGTTGTCCAGTAAGATACGCCTCAGATCTACATGGAAGCTTCCTGCACCAACATAATGGATTTAGACAGCTGATGGAGCAGCAGCTGAAAAGATGAAGTGCTTCTTGCAGACACACACACACACACACCTTTATATAACTGGGTAAACCTGTTATCTCAACTCCTGGTGATGGCTCCTTGATTGGACACCTAATTAAAACCCCCCTGGATGACAGGGATGTTTTCATGTAGGTATTTCATACTGCCTTGCTCAGAAAAGTCTGCCACAGTGTGCCCTTCCCCTCGAAGGATCCATTTGGTGGTCAGAAGCCCCTCCAAACCCACTGGACCTCTGGCATGTATCCGTGCCGTACTGATTCCAACTTCAGCTCCTGCAAAATGTGTACAATAAAATTAATGCTTCTGTACTTATTTCAAAACAGTGGTACTTCAATACCATTTATGAGAGGATGTACAGTATATTCTCGCATAACATTGAGAAATAAAACCAGGTCTGCTGCTGTACATACCGAGACCGAAACGGTAACCATCAGCAAATCGAGAGCTGGCGTTCCAAAATACACAGGCACTGTCCACCTGCTGCAGAAACTGTTGAGCTGTGTCCTCGTTCTCTGTCACAATAACATCCGTGTGGGAGCTGCCGTACTTGTGGATGTGATCCACAGCATCCTGCATGCTGTCTACCACCTCAATGCAGCACTCCAGCTCCCCATACTCTGTCCTCAGAGACTTCACCTCGGATGGGCTGAACGTTAAATAGGACGCAAACTGGGGACCCGCGTGGATCTTGACCTGAGAGAAATTTTAAAAAATAATGAAATGACCAAACTTTTCAGTTTCTGGAGCTCTAACGATCAACAAAAAAAACTAAAAACATTCCACCATGCACTCTAATTCTATGTGTAATATTTGTGCGTGTGTTAGTTAGGGAGTGTTTGGAAGTTTCTTACATGTTCTGCTCTCAGCATATCAATGATCTGGTCAAATATAGGAGTTCGCAACAGATCTCTGTGAATAAGAAGTGTCTCCATGGCATTGCAGGCTGCAGGGTAGTCACATTTGGAGTCTCTGACTAAAATGAAACATAAGTTAGTGAATCAATTCGGCAGTTCTGGGTTACACAACCAAGCAAAATAAAAACAATTCAAAAAGTTAATTGAAGTGTGACCAAATATTAAAGAAACACATACCAAGTTCAATGGCCTTGTCAATGCTGGCGTCATTGTCTATGTAGACGTGACAGACTCCCTCGCTGTGGCCCAGCACAGGAATACCCTTCGCTGCCCTTTGGATTTCCCGGACCAGCTGGGACGAGCCCCTCGGAATGATCAGGTCAATCAACTTTTCAAGTCGACACAGATCCTCAACTTCTTCACGTGTGCTCACCTGCACGACATGGTAAATTCAAGACTCTTACAGAATATTGGACTGTATATTGAGATCATGTTAAATAAAAACACTAGCTGTGTCTTAATCTGGGGGCCACATCCTTTGGAGGCTGCATTTGAAGACTGATTGTATCCCAGCAAAGAGACTAGGCTCCTTCAAATGTGGCATACAAATGCTTCCTTCCCCGAGCAATGGAGGATCCACCAGGTGGATGTTTCCCGGGCCATCCTTTCCCATGATTCACTGTGCTCAAGTTACAAATGGATTTTTCAAAGAGGTAATAGGCAAGCGAGGTGAACGCGTAGGAAGAATTCATTTTTCAAGTACCGGCTTCAACTTAACCAAACAGCTAAGGGCACATATGATAAAAAACATCTTTTCAATGTTTTTAATCAACCGAAGAACTTTTTCGTCCATAGCACTGTTGCTAAGTGACAGCTGTAAGGGCTGTAAGGACAAGCTGGTGTCGCAATAAGAAGACCAGACCGACGTGGTCTACGCAGACGATGAAGGATGCAGCAGACATCAACTGTGTAGACCAGGGTCCTCAGAAGGATGCAGCCCCTAAATTAGGACACAGCTACTATGTTTATGTAATGTAATGCCTTCAGTTTTACCAATTGAATGGCATCGGTCACACCATGGATGGAAAGGGCTTCCTGGGTTAGTTGATGTAGAATTTTATTGGTGTTGGAAGCTTCTTTACCCCCCTTCAATAGCAAAGCATTTCCACTGGCAATAGCCAGAGCCGCCACCTGAAAAACAATATTAAATATGTGAAAATTTGACTTTATTGACATTTGGCAGGAGTTGAAAATAGAACATGTCTCCCAAACCAGCAGCTAATTGTGACTAGGTATTGTGCTTGACTCACCTGTGGGAGACAATCAGGACGTGACTCAAAGATAACCAGCAGCACACCAATGGGGACAGTGATCTGTTCCAGCTCCAGGTTATTGCCCACCCTGGTCCTCCTCAACACCCGACCCACGCTGTCCTTGGAGGAAATAGCGAGCTGACGGAGGCCAATGGCGAGGCTGTTTAGTTTGACTGTTGACAGACTCAGGCGGTCGATCAGAGCCTGGGAGAAATGACCTACAAGGACAAACAAATAAAAACACTGTGGATGTGCATCTCCATCACTGTGGTTGATTGATGTGTGCAATTCACATATTTGATCATCTAGTACTAAGATTCACTAAGCCTCTCATTTGTGCTGTTTATGTTTGAGTTCTAAAAGCACTAAGCCCACAAAGTCTTGGCAAATCTTAGTCATCTAATTTGTTTGAACATGTAGCTCTTCCTCCTTCACAATAATCTTTGACAACTCGCATGAAAATTGGACTTGAGACTTGACATGAATTGGCCATTGGCAGTAGTGGAGATGAGAGAACCAGTTCAGAGAGGATCAATCTAAATATAAAATGAATAGTCACAATTTAACGGTAACATTTCAACAATATAGGTATATGGACTCTACTAATGATTACATATATAAATAAATTGAATTTTACCAATTCAAAGATACATTGGAAACAAAGAAACAATGTGTTCATCAAATACAACTTGGGATGAAGTCATTGTTTCTTTGTTTTTTCTCTCAACAAACAGAGGCATTGTAAGCCAGGTGCATGCAGCTGTGGATTATGGGGATCAGCGTCTCTTCTCTGTGACTCTGTACCTGATTCTGTTGCTAATTCCATGTCTTTCCTGTTGGCGGTGAGAATCTCGTCTTTCTTTTCTGTGAGCAGCTCAGAAAGATAGTAGATGATCTCTCCTCTCTGCAAAAACAAACACACATATCATTATAATTATTATCTCCATACACTGAGGTATTTTAAAACTTCAGTTTAAGACCACACTTCGGTAATTAGAAACTTGCCTGTTCCGGAAGCAGAGAAGCCAGAGACCTTCCTGCATGTCGCGCCATCTCTGTCTGCTGCTCCACAGTTGGACCTGGTAGTGTCAATAATAGAAGCATTAAATATGAAAACACAAAGACAATAAGTGGCTAGAATATTCATTCATGGTGGTTTTACACACTACCTGCAGGCTTCACTTCTGAGAAGAAGGTGCCCAGTTTCTTCCCTTCCACAATGTCTGTTATGACGTGGCCGGTAACTTTAGGATGTGTGCCATTGGCAATGACAACAGACTGTCCCACCCTGCAGTGCCCATAGGGCTGCTTTCACCTGACAGAGACATCATTGAGAATAACCTTTTCATTATTTGACAAACTCAGGCCTGTTTACACTCAGATCAAATACTTTCTGTCATGCTGACCTTGGCTTCCATGCCACCGATGCCAACTCTGGACTTAGTGCCGTACTTGATCGACTGCTGGTCTCCAGGATAGAAAATATCAATAAGCTTGGCATCATCTGTTCCTGGGGGACTGTCATATAAACCTGTAGGATAGATTTTTTTCCCTTTTTAAATCGTTCAGAGAACCAAAGCAGACATGCTGACATCGATATATTTTCATCAAGAAAAAAAAGCCTGTCCAAGAAACCAGACAGTATGAACAGCAGAACATTTTTACATATGACTGATAATGAGTCCTGGGTCATTTGGGCTGTTTTGACAACTTTTGATTTTATCATTATATGTACACCACATTAAAATAACCGCATAACCATAAGAAATTCATTAGAAAACATTTAATGGCAAATAGACTAATATTAAAGTTTATACATATATCAAAAATAAATCCATAGTGGTTATATCTACCTTCAACATCAGACAGGGCAATAAGGAGATCTGCTTTCATTTCAACAGCCAGCCGTGCAGCCAAGCTATCATTATCTTTGATGCTTATTACCTGTAAAACAAACAGAAGTGTCAACACGCCAAAAGGAAAATCACTGTATCTCACATTCTCTTGTAGAATAACAGCTTATGAGCTGCTACCATGCGACAAAGGCCTCTCACTCCCATTCAGCTGCAAAAACAACATATGTTTATATGTTCTTATCAAAAGGAGATAACACAAGCAAGTATGTGCATGATATAAAGGCAATTATAATAGGAAAATCTAACTGAGAACAAAGTAGCCATGAAAATGAAACCATATGACCAAGAAGCAAAATGCTACTGAGGGTGGAAATATAAAGATGAAGAAAAACATACATTTTAAAATATGCATGCTTAAATCCTCTTACCATTACAATTCTGGCCCACATTAAGTATTCCCAGCTTGCCCTTCACAAGATACCTACATTTACGCCCTGTAGGTCACTGTTGGGAACCGGGGGTGGAACCACAGCATCGTTGGTGTTTATGATAGGAACTATGTTCATCCGCAGCAGTTCATGGAGCGTGCTGTTTAGATTGCCACGCTTCTGCTCGTCATGGAAATCAAGATTGGTGACCAGAATCTACAGAATTGTTTAAAAAAAATTATTGTTATATTTACGTAATTTGCTGTCAGCATTTTATTCTATTATTAAAAAAGAACACTGTATTACATACTTGTGCAGTGCAGGTGCTGTACTGGGTGAACATAGCTTCATACAATGCCATCAGACCACTCTGCCCTGCAGCCGCACACGCCCTTGCCTCTAAAACTGGAATTGACTGAAAAACCAAGATATAAGGTTAAACTTGAAGTTGATAAACAAAATTAAACAAATGCTTATCTAATATTTTGTGTTATTATGTGACTATTATTCACCATTTGTTTGAGTTGGTTCTGTCCAGAATGCAAGGCTTGTCTGACACTTTGAGACAGCAGGATCTCATGTCTCAGTCTCTGCTTCCCAAACGCCACGGCACCACTGGTGACGATCATCATCTCCCTCCCTTGATTGTGGAGCACAGCCACCTGAGAGGTCACACAGACACAAGAACATAAAATTCCCTTTTTCAGGGCCAAGCTTACTCCTTAGACCAGGGATTTCTGCTTTATTACATGTGGTGATCCCACATAAGTTCCCGCTTACAAAGCCATCATCAAAACAACAATATTAAAATGTAACTTCACTGCCAAGATTTAGCTGAAGTGCCCTTTCCTGGAAATAAAAAAAACCTCCCTTCAGAATATAGACCCTGGCGGTTGAACGTTTGAACCTCTGGTACATGCGGCCAGTGCTTAGACAGACGGGGCTAAATTGTGTCTAAGAAATAGAATGGTCCAGAGCCGTTTGAACTGCTGGCACAGGTGTCTCAGCCAGCTAGTGGCGGGGGGGCAGCCCACTTCTGATAAGAGGGTGTTAACCTTTTCAAATATACATAGCTATCATGATGTAGAAACATAACAAATGGTTGACTCCACGTAAGCATTTACCTTGCAAGTTCCAAGATGGTTTGAAACATTGGGCCACGTTCAACCCATGAATGTAGATTCTTTATAAATGTTGTAATAAATGTGATATTAAAACCAGCACTCATATAGCTCATGAAACAACAGTCACATAATTGAGTTTACAGCTCAATAAACACATCTGAGTGTGCAGTATTTGTTTAAGTGTAGCTTTACCTGCTCTACTATTGAGGCCAGTCGCCCCAATGCCAGGCCACACTCATCTCCGCGCGTCACCACAGCACTGCCCAGCTTCACGACGATGCGTTTGGCCTGCTTTAACTCACTGCGGTGGGCAAAAGACTTCCCATGGGGACGTGGAAGTGAGACTGCAGAGAACAACAACTGTCAGATTTGATATCACATCAGCAAACACCATTACAGTTTACATAGCAACGAGATGGTGAGAGTAGCATCCACTTCGGATAAGATGTTGGTAGGATACTCACATTTGGCTTTTGAAAACGCTCTGATGGAGACCGAGGACACATTTGACTTCCAGTTTCTGGAGGGCAGGCGAGAGCACAATGCCAGCCTAGCCAACATGACACTGACGGATGAGGGCAGCTGTCATCAACACACAGAAGAAACTTTATGTTACGAGAGACAGAGTATATCAAGTCCAAGTTTTATTTGTCATATGCAAGTTAACACAGGGTCAACGGTATAATGAAAGGTGTTGGACAAGAAGAAACTGGTCAGCTTAGCAGTGCGACAGTTAAATTAGAATAAAAGCAAGGTAGAAAGAGCTTACTATAAAAAGATGTCAAACACAATACAAAACACATGACAACACAAATCAATCACGTTAGCATTGCACATTGATCTCGCTGCAAAGCTTTGCATCATGGATCATAATGTTCCTTACCCCCCTTCAATAGCAAAGCATATGTTCAGTGATGGTACTCGAACTTGTAACACTGACCCAGTTCAGACGATGCTGTGAGATAGCTTGTGAACACATGCTAGCTTAGCACTATACGCACAGAAAAGCCCTCTGATATATGTGAAGCCAGCTAAGTTAGCAGGTGAGTTAATACTGCTAACAGACTGTGGCTAGTTGTGTCATGTTATTGCTGTCAAGAGATACATGTGGCTAGCTGGTGTTAGCTACCATTAGCAAACACGAGCTCCCTCGCTGCTCCGCTTCGCGGTTATTTCGGACAAAATGGACGTGATACGGGTTTTGACCAAATGACAACATACCTGACGATGTGAAAATGTACACAAAACAACCACAACCGCGCTGGTGAGAGCACTGCAGGGGGACACGTAGTCAACCCGACCCGGCGAGACTGAGCAGCTCCTGCTGCTGCCACATCCACAGCACACGTTGGTTGAGCTGCGCCACAATTGAGCTATTCACGAAGGACATGTACGTGGGATGTGTGGATACGTCCGCGTAGAGACTCGTCCTTTACATAGAAAGCGTAGGGGGTTTTACGTACGTAGAAAATAGCTCCTTCTATGGGCGGACACTGGAGTAGCTGTAGGAAGTACGAGTACGAGGATAATAGAGTAAATGCAGTGTTACATTTAGAATCATAATGGAGGATTAAAGTGTAGGTGTATGAAAATATAACCTGGATTTATAGTCTTCATTAAAGAGTAAATATCGAACTAAGAATTCGTGGTATGTGTATGAAAATGACAAATGTGAAATATTGCTAGACTTTATTGATGCCTTAGAATTATTTGAGGCCCTTGACTCGTTTGTATTTTATTCTCAAGCTCATTTAATGGATATTTTTTGTCTGTATTTGATATATAGTTGACTACGTTGGGAGCGCTGTTTTATGTAGAGCTTATAAGTCGCACTATTAAACTTCAATATGTTTTTCTAAAATGTGTACTTCAATAAAGACAAGAGGAATTGAATAATTGAAATGCAGTAAAATGTAAGTATCGGATATGTGTGAAAATAAATTGCCCTTCTGGGATTGATGAATTTCTCTGAATTTGAATCAATTCCATTTTCTGATAAAGGCTTTGAGATCAGCCCTTGAAAAAGGGGGCAAATCCCCCTTCAGTTAAAATCATAATTGAAACCACCTTCACATTAAAATAGATTCCTTTATTTTTTAGATGAAAGTAATAAGTGGTTATTTATTTTTGCTTAATCCAGTTTGTTGGAAATGTGCCGTTCAAGTGCCTGGTCTCCTGGAATCAGTGGTTTGAAACGACCACTGGATCACATCAACTCATCCTTTGTAATCTGACACTGAGGCACATGAGTGGCGTGTGCATGCCAAGAGAGGCCTGTGAAACATTCATGAGCAGGAAGGCTGCAGGAGCACAGGAACACACTGAGCTGCCATAATAGGTGCCAGAAGAGCTATGGGGACTGTTGAGGAAACCTTGAAGTGTCCCGTCTGCCAGGATGTCTTCACCGATCCGGTGACACTCCCATGTGGACACGACTTCTGTCTCACCTGTATCCAGACTGTCTGGGAAACAGATGGGCGTAATGAAGGCCCCCACTTCTGTCCCGAGTGTCAGATATTCCTCCCCTCTGAGCTGACTGTGGAGATAAACACCACTCTTCAGACCAAAGTGAAGGACTTCGCCACTGACAGGCCATCGACAGCACAGCTACAGGGAGCAGCTCTGAGCAGGGCACCCAAACCACCTTCAACCGTCCGCTGTGATCACTGTATAGAGACGCCATCGGTGGCCGTGAGGACATGTCTGACGTGTGACGCCTCACTGTGCCAGGCTCACACCCTGCTGCACGAGCAGAGGTCAGCTCTGAGGGAGCACACGGTTGTGGAGGTGACAGGAGACCCGCTGTCTCTGAAGTGCAGGGAGCACCGTGACGAGCTCAAGCTCTTCTGTATGGAGGAGAAGGTCCCGGTGTGCTGTTTGTGTGTCCTGGTTGGCGTGCACAAGAACCACAAGGCATCTCAACTGCATGAGGCCTGCGCACACTTCAAGGTGAACATCAATCTACTGTGGCTCTCATTTCTCGGGAAATGTTCATCTAATCAGTTTCACACTTGCCATGTGTATTGTTGGAAATCCAATTTGGACTCCCAAGACATTAATGAAATTGAAATAAATAGTCAGATAGCCGATAGCAGTTGTTGAAAATTTGGGCATGCTAGATCATTTTTATGATTGGATATTTTTTATTTCACCATATTGGACTGATACAGGCATTAACAGGTGTCACAGGTGCTGATCTCAACCACATGAATTAACATTAATGGAGTCACTCCCTCTTCCGCAAATTTTCTTCAAAGTAAAAGCACAATGGTTGTTTTGTTGCTGCAGTGCTTTGTATTGAGCTGAATTACAGAGGTTGCTTTTGAAAAGTAGTAGGGTCTGAAGATTGTGTTAATTACGCAACAGACTTCTGAAAAAGTAAATAATAAGAAAAAAACTATCTGTTTGATCATGGACACACAACGTCTTCATTGCAGATAAACCAGGTAGGATGAACGCAAAGATTTTCAACATCACTCTGCACCGTAAACCTTTTATAAAAAATAAAACAGTGTCAGTATATTGTAGAACTGTTTGAGGAGGACTCACTAATGTTAAGAAGTAATTCTGATAGAGCTCCGGTGAATCAACACAAGCCAAGAAAACAGCCCATTCCATACCAGTTAGCATTGAATCGTCATTAGCTAGTGTGCTTTATTTTCTTTCAAATGACATGATTACTTAATTTTCTTGTTTGGGTACTCACTTTCTATAGGCCTGTTATTTTTCTATCTTTAGGGCATGTTAGAGACCACTATGAACCATCTGCTGAAGAGGAGAAGTGAAGCAGAGTTTGCCATCAAGGACTTGGAGTCACTGTACACACAAACAGTGGTGCGATCCACATGAAAGAGTGTTGTTAAATCATTGGTGTTTTATGCACAGAATTCCCCCTTAAATTTATTTCAAATTCTTTATTTCCCAGAGGTTTGCTGCAGATTTCAGAGAGAGAATCTCAGACAAGTACAACAGGATCCGTGTCGTGCTGGATGGCGATGAGCGTCTGATGATGCAGGTTATAGATGCCGAGGAGACATGTATGACAGAGTGGCTGGAGGCCCAGAGGAGCATGATGGAGGCCCAGATTAAAGAGATAGATAGTCTCAGAGCCTCCAGCAAGTCGCTCCTCCAGGACACAAATGATCTGCGTTTCCTGCAGGTGGGAACATGAAGACACTGTGTTACTGTGACAATGTGAAAGTGTTGCGCAAATGCAGCTGAAACGTGTTCTGTCATTGCAATACTCACATTTGTACATTACCTTTTTATTGTCAACAGCAACTCACAGCACAGAATCTTTGGTCAGTATATCATTCCTCTTTTTTTAATCCAACCTGCCATCTTTTGGTTTGAGTTATGCCCACTAATGGTTTTCAGTTTTTATTGTAGTGACCCTCTGGATTTAGCACCAATCCAGGAAGTAGACAAGGACCTTTGTGACCCAGAGAAGCTGAGAACAGTAGAGAGGCTGGTGGACGACCTTTCAGTGGCTCTGTCCCAACACTTTCCACGTATTTGGTCATGTCAGTGAGGAAACAAATATTAAGCAATCTAAAATAAACCCCCACTATCTCTGTAGTTGTGTAATGATTTTTTGTATTTGCAGATCAAAGTTCTCCTGCTCTGGACTCAACAACAGCTCACCCAAAACTGGAAATAACCCAGGATGGGAAGCAGGTTTACTGGAGGAGAGAGCCTGTCAGTGAGGCTCCGAGCCCTCAACCCTATGACTCCCAGTACAGTGTCCTGGCTCGCGAGAGTTTCGCTTCAGGCCAGCACTACTGGGAGATCATTGTCCAGGAGAAACCCTACTGGCTGATAGGTGTGACTACTGGGCCGGTTGATAAAAAAGATGGAACAAGTCAGACCTCCTCCCTGCGTGTGAACAACACATCCTGGTGCATCTACCATGGAGACGGGCAGTACCTGGCATTACACAATAACCAGGAGAAGCAGCTGTCAGTGGGAAAGAGAGTCAGGAAGCTGGGCATACAGACCAATCTCCAGAAGGGGGAGCTGTCATTCTACGATGCTGATGCAATGACTCTGCTTCACTCTTTCTGTGTGCAGTGCACAGAGCCTCTCTTCCCCATGTTAAATCCATGCATTGATGTGAATGGGCTGAATAGGCAACCTCTTACACTGTTTTGGATCAAGGACCCCTGGGAGTAGCATGTAAACACTGATGGAGGTAAAGAGTGAACTTGGGGACAACAAACTATTTTTTGTCTGCACAAATATTTTAGCACGGAAATGTTTTGTTTAGATCAAATTACACAGTGGACATATTAAACATGCTATTAGTATGTTTTCCTGTTCAAATAAGCTATTAAGTAAATGTTAGTGTTTGATGCTTGTCTATAGTCATCAAGTGGTATCATTTTCATCGTCAGACAGCACATTTTGTTCTGTGCTAAAGTCGCTCTACTCATTCAGCAGCTCTCATGTTCGACCTCATGCACTTCAGGAAGTAAATGACCCGTGTGTAAACCACTGGCTTTTTCTGGCAGTATAATTGTACCCTCAGCTTACTTGACCATAAAGGACATGCATTCCTTCATTCCTTCAGGGGTGCTGCAGAAGTGCTGGCTTGCAGCAAACGAAATGTCCTGGGAGGTCAAATACCATTATTTACACATAAAGTTTTCTTCGACCCACAGTTCGTTTTGTGGTTCATCAACAGAACTTTGCCTGACACGGTGAGCTGTTAAACGGTGGTAAGAAAACGAGGGAATGTAACCTAATTAGATTTTGAGCAGGAACTTTGAGAACTCGCTTGTTTCGAAAACAAATTCATAAGAATAAAACATACATTTTATGCATTAAATTACTCTAGTGCAACTTCTGGAGGTCAGTTGACGACATATATAGTAAAGACATGAGGGCGCAGATCAGAATAAAGAGACACTCAGGGCTGAAGTGACCAGCATGAGGTATTTATCACCGTTCTGGAAATATCCTGTCACTATAGAGACCTCTGATTCATTTGAGGTAATTTCTACAATGAAGGGTCCAATGACAGACCCCTGATCAAAGGTGATTGATCACCTGAACCATCACAAAATATGACACTTGACACTACAATGGACTCACAGGAGTCCCATTTTTAAATTATAGTGTCTGTTTGTTTTCCATTTCAGATCACATTTAAGTTAAAATAAAAGTTAATATTGAGAAAAAAGAGAAAATTAAGACACAATGACACATTGATGAACAGTAGAAAGTGCAGACTTTTTTCTTGTGAGCCATATCCAATTTACAAATATCTGTTAAACTGACATGACAATGCAAATTTAGTTCAAGGACAAAACCATTTGATAAGGTGCCTTTAGGTGGCATTGATGCCTAGTTGACGTAGACCTGAAGAGCAGAATAGCAGATTCAATTGCACAAAATCAAAGAGATACACATGATGAGCGTGGTTTGCTGCGTTCATTACGGCTGCAGCGGCTGGTTAGTTGCTGATGGAAACGTTGCTTGAGTTTTTGATTTGATCCAGTCCACGAAGTGGGTGACCCGTGTGTAGACCCCAGGGCTGTTCTTCCTCCCACATTGGTCTCCCCAACTCACCAGGCCATAAATAACACTGACACTATTCTGCTTACAAGTCAGCGGTCCTCCAGAGTCACCCTGAAACAAGAGAATAACACTGAGCGGATAGAAAATGCACATGCTTGCAGAAAACACCTCAGATAAGTTAGTCATACTGTGAACGATAGCAAGCTCCCAACTCAAAAGATTCCTCCACTAACCTGGCAGGAATCCACCCCTCCCTGCAGGTAGCCAGCACAGAACATGGTATTGTCCAGATTGCGGCCGTAAACAGTGGGTTCAGAGCATTTCTGCTGGTTGATCAGCAGTACGTTGGCCTTGAGCAGGTGGTTGGAACCAAACTTAGCTGCAGAGACATGACATACAACAAATTATAACAATAAATGCTGAGTTGCATCTATTTTCATCGGTCACATGCAAATAAAAATTCAAGGTTGAAAGAAAATTAAATCTTGAAGGCCTCTAAACAGAAATCATGACAATGACTTTTTTTATTTCCCAGTTGGATATGCAAATGGTGGTCTTACATTCCTCAGTGGCACCCCATCCAGAAATGGTGCACTCCGTCCCATCAGGCAGTTGGGCATCAGGCAGACAGGCTGTCTTAACAAACTGGGTCTCTCTGGCACAAACACCATCAGTTCCATTCAGCCTCAGTAAAGCTTTGGAGATACAGAAAAGTCATGATAAAATACAAATGGAAAATTTGAATTCTTGTACTTTTACATCACAATCTCATTACTCAAATTTTTGAGTTCATAAAACATATCACAGATTGGACTACTTGAAACCCTTTTGATTCTTTCATATCCCATTCTTATCTTAACAAGGAAGCTTCAAGATGCAGAATTAGTGCTCTGTCCCAATTTTAATATCGTTAGTACGATCAGTACCTATTTGACATGAAATAAGAGAGACATAAATCACCTATGTCGCTGTATACAGCCGTAGGAGTCTCCCTGTAGTTCTCATTCACAATAGCCTCTCCAACTTGTAAGATTTGCTCTGTGTATTCTGTCATGTCCAGAGACAGACCTCCCATAAGCACCTGCATGTCCTTTCTGTGTTCACTGTTCAAACACGAACAATGATAAAGATTAGATACACGATTGAAGAGAATGAGCCATGTTTGTTTTGTGTTTTTTTTCTTAGATTTCCAGTCATTATGATTGGACTTACATGCAGTGTCCGGCTGTCAGCACCCAGCAGCTGGCAATAAGTACTCCTCCGCACATGTGTCGGAATGGCTGGTTGGAGCCCTTTGGTCTCACTTGCAAAGACACCTGCCAGGGTAGAGCACCCGGAGGCACCTTCAGACCCCCAAATACTCGTGTTATGGGCCTTTTAGGCTGAGGCAGCCCACAGGTAATGAACTGTGCTGGTGGAACAGTGGAAACGGGGATGGAAGGACTAGCAGTGGGTATGGTAGAAGGTTGCGGAGCCTGGCTGGGCGCTTGGGTCATTGGGGATTCGGTAGTTGCTGGGGGTTTGGTAGTTGCTGGGGGTGTGGTAGTTGTTGGCGGTTGGGTTGGTATTGGCTTGACGCTTGCTGTGGGTTCAGGTTTTGTAGGTTGTGGTTTGGGAGTAGTGGGATCAGGGACTGCCGAGGTAACTTCAGTTGGCGTCTCATCTGAAAACACAGACAGGAGAAGATAACACAACTGGGTTTGTCTTGATCAGAAAGCGTTCTGAAGCCTTAAAGCTGACCTGTCGGCTCGGGACACTCTGACACATCACAGTAGTCCCACAGCAACCTCCTCCCTCTTCTGAAGAAACACCAAGGCATTGCGCTGCCATCTGGGTTTCTGCACCAAAGAAAACGAGTTAGATAACATCCTGTTGCAGCTGTCGTCTGCAGTTTGAATAAACTTATCTATCTTCTCTTGACCTGCAAAAGTTGTGGGGGCCGAGTCCATCTGGGTCCTCAAAGGCGGTGAAGGGATTCGTCCCTTGATTCAGGATGAAATGTGAGTTCCAGTGGAGGCATTCATCACCGTCTTCGGTCTCAGTCACGTTGCCACGATATGACTCTCCATCGTCCACATAGCAGTCATCAGGGCCTACAGGATGTATCACGCTCAGTCAGCATTTGAGTTATGATGATGTTGTGATATCTCAGGCTGAATAATGTGGGGTGCAACATTTACCAACTTGGCAGAAATTCCCTCTGTACCCCGGACTGCACACACAGTCGAAGTCGTTACCATCTATGATGCATTTGCCACCGTTTTTACACGGGCTAGGATCACACAGTTTATCTTTGGAGAAAAACAATAGTGCAGTGTGTAAGCTTGCTTCAAGGAGCTGTGGAAAATAGATGCAAAGAGGTGCCCTGTGTTGTTTAGATGAGGAAATACTTACATGTCCTGCAGTTTGGAGGCTGGAAGGGCTCCTTGCACTTGCATTCATAATATGGGGGACTTGACGTCAGAACACATTCACCACGTCCACACCGACCTCTCACACAAATTCTTTTAGCTGAAAGGATAATGATAACGTTTAGAATTAATTCAATTTTGCTAATTTTTCATTTTGTATAGGTGAAAAATTTGCAGTCCAACAACTCAAGAGAACAGATTTTTTTTCAAACCTCTTTCGCATTTCTTTCCTTTGTAAGGTTTGGGACAGTCGCATTTGTATTTGTTGTGGGATTTAGGCTCACACACTCCATTGTTATGGCATGGGTTTGGGTCGCATTGGCCTGAGAAATGAGAAATTAAATATGCATTAAATGAGAGTTTTACAAAGCAACATAGCCTGTTAATGCAATATTACACAGATCTGTATCAATATTTACCTCCTGTAAGGACCCCTGTTGTTTGTTGGTTGTTTTGTTTGTTTTTTAATTAGGTTACCACAAAGCGTATTATAACATAACATTTTCGGGCAGATATGGATCGGGGGATCAAATCAACAAACTCAACGTCTAGCCATTTTCTGAAATCCTAACAGTTTGACGGAATACATGAGCATTAATTCTGTCTCTTACCTTCTGTCCCTTGAAGTTTAAAAAGCCACTCTGAAATATTATCATCGTCGTCATCATCATCATCATCATTATTGCCAGAAGATCCCAGCAGGATCTCAAAGAAGGGGTCTATAGAATAATATTTTTGTATCTGTTAGGTATAAAGCAATGTTGTCTTCCCTTTCTCCTCCCCTAATAAATATTCACTGCTGTTTACATTGAAGCATTGTGAAGACTAAGAAAACACAAAATGTCAAATACAAACATTCTCTACATGTAATGAGCTATAAAAATGAATAGAACAACTTACCGATAATTATGTCCTTAAATTTTTTTTTATTTTTCTCACGTCTCTCATGCCTATCATGATCATGACCATGACCACCACCACGTTCATGATGCCGATGCCGATGATGATTTTTTTTTTCCTTTTTTTGTTTCAGCTGAATAGAAAGAAAGTTTCAGATGACAGCACCACATATGAATCATAACAAAAGACAAATAATGTGATATTCTAACATATTCATTAATCTTTTAAAACAAGACAACAAACTCTACAATTTATTCACAGTTAAATCCATTATCAAACATTACAGCATTGTAAATATGAGCCAGTACATTTTCTTATTGATGCACAAGTGCTGTATAATACATCCAATAAATACATACTTCAGCAGGTATGAGCAGCACCGCTAAGAAGAGGCAGAGGAAGACGAGCTTGAAGTTCATGATGAGGATCAGACGACATCCAGAAGAGTAAAATGATAGTGTGCTGCCTGGCAGATAACTCACACTTTTCTAAACACTCATGTAAGTACACTAACCTTTGATTCGGAGGAGGTTGTCTGGCATCCGTCCCTGCTGCTGAGTCAGTTTGATTGATTTTAGCTGTGCTCTTGCCTGGTTATTTTTTGTAATAATAACAATAATACCAAGTAAAAAAAGCAATTCCTAACCACTTTTAATGAACATGAAAATCAATATCACTGTCTCAGCCACCTTTGAAATATATATATTTTTTTTTTATTTTTGAAATTCATTCAACTGAGTTTTGAGCAAATGGGCGAAGCCTGCACTTTAGATTTAACACACAAGCTCAGAGAGCATATTTGCAAAGAGTCCATTGTTTGTTTGAATGTAGACTTTGGATCCACATACTAACACCAGGTGCATCTACGGATAAATGACTCCTTTTAAAAAAATACTGTGCATATTTACGTTAATCTGAAAGCTTAAGACACACACTGGAATGAATGTGTAGTATTTAAACGTGATTAAAAGGACTCATCAGAGATCACTGGTGGGAGAAAGAGCACTACATATTACAATAGGATTTGCATTGGTGCCATTGTGGTCATGACCAGGACACAGGGCCAGGTGGAGGCAGTCTGAGAAGGTTCCCGCACAGAACGAGAACAGCGGCGCCATCTTGTCCGCCTCAAGAAACGTCACCAGTCCTGCGGGTAAGCTACACATGACACCAACCCGACAGAAGCGTTTGGTGAAAGTCAGCTGATGGGGCAGTCCTCCGTGCCAGGCTGTGTACTCCCCATCAAAGAACTCCACGCACCAGGAATCGCCGCCCCGGCCCAGCCAGCAGTCCTCTGTGGTGCCCTTGCGAGGGATGGTTGGGTAGGTGATGCCCAGCTCCCAGTAAGTTTTCCCAGTCACGTCGATCTCCCAGTAATGGCGGCCGAAGCTGAAAGCTTGCAAGCTGATGACATTGAGGGTGGTGTCGAAGCGTCCAGGGAGGTCTGGAAGCTGCTGCCAGGTGTTTGTGTAGGTGGCTCTGTCACCTTGGTGGGAGATGATGAGCTTTGGGTGGGCCGTCTCTGGATCCAGACACACCTCACTGGAATCTGGAGACACAAGTTTTAGATTTTTATGTAGAAAAGGCAACACACTGAAGAGGTCCAGTATAAGCACTGTAGAAATAGGTTAACTGACAGCTCTTGATGAGTTTCTTCATTATAGGCGTCTGCGAGCAGATTAGCAGAAGCATGTTGTTGGTGAGGCTGAGTATCTGTTCAGCTTTTGCCTCGTCCAGGTTCACGCTGCTCGGGTCTGTTGTGCTCAGCAGGTCCATCACTCTGGAGGAGGCAGAGAAACATCAGCATTGGCTTCACTCTTTAGCCTTTTCTGTTATTAATAACGATTTGAGTCCATACCTGTCTTCTGTCTGCATGTCCTGCTGCTCAGAGTATGAAAAGAAAGACTGAGGAAAAGCAAAAAAAAATCAAGATTCATACATTATACAACACTTTTAATTCCCACACAGGAGAATGTTTAATCACCGTTACATCAGGCGGAGTGAGGGTCTGGTCCAGTGCCACAGTGAGTCTGGCCAGGTCCTGCTCTATCTCCTGGATCAGAGAACAGTTCCTCTCCATCAGTCCATCCAGAGTGGAGACCACAGCCCGTTCCTCCATCTCCAGGTGGGACAAGGTCATCCTCAGGTCCTCGTCCAGGACGGCCTGGATCTCCTGATATTTCCTCACGATACTCTCCCTCATCGCTGATGACTTTTTCTAAGTCAGGGATACGCATTTATGAGTTTATTATGCTGTCTGACCACAGGTGTAATCATTGTGTCAGTGTTTTTGTTGCAGGATAACAACGGTGACAAGAAGATTCCATGTTGTGGTAATATTTCAGGACAGACGAGTGTGCACTCACAGTGATTTCTGATTGTCGGGCTGCCAGCTTCTTCAGTCTGTATTTCACTGCTTCTCTTTGCCTCTTTAAACCCTCCTGATGCTTTTCTAATGTCTCCTGTGGAAAGGGTTGGACACACATTCAGCACAGCTCTGTTCAACAGCAGTGGGGATGAGGCGCAGCAACAGAAGCAGTTTATTATGAGACCCAATGTAGATAAAGTGTGTAACTACCATCTTGTCTTCGGCCTTGTTTTGATGTTTTATCAAAAAGGTCTATTTCCTTTATTTTGATGGTTAGGTTTCATGTCATAATACAGCAAAGAAGGATTTCACCCTCTCAAGCTGATTCAATCAATGCCATTACATCACTGGCACAGTGCAGAGTTGGGACATGTATTCTATAGATTGTAAATCAGTAAACACTTTATCATACAGTCCATGATTTCCAATGTAATTCTGTGGCCACAATAAAAACAACAAAAGTCCAATTTAGAGACATTTGGAATAAAACACATGACACCAGGGGAGCTTGGGAGTAGCAACTGTACCTTTTGAAGGAGAGGGGAAACAAACTATACTGTCTGTGTACTGGTACTGTCTAGGTACAGTAATGAAGAAGTTTGATAAAATGGTGTCACCAACCTTTTTCTTATTATGTAATTATGCTGGGGGTTTTTTTAAAGAGGGGACCAGCCACTTTTATAATACAGCCCACATACCATAATTTTAATGTGTGATTGAAAATAACTAAAACTAATAACTGCAGATTAAACAGTTATGATTAACTATGTTTTATTATTATCTAACTTTGTTGTAGTTTTTCTAGTGACATTATTTAACTTCAATAGATGTACATTTGACAAAAGAACATTTGTTTTCTACTCCGCCTGTTGTTATTTCTCCTCCTCTTTAAAGTGCTCAGTTGTTACTAACTAACTTGGTAAATATTGTATTGCGTCTTACAAACATTTACACAAAAAAATCACAGGATGTATTGTAATACAGTGTCATTGTTCCACTCTAATTTCCCTTGTGGCTGAATAAGGTCAAACTGCCGCTCTCAGGAACATGCAGTGATGTATGACCTGGCACTTTGACATGTTTGATTTGAATTACAGAGACAACTTAGTCAATGAATTGTAAGAACCATCCTGAATGGAACCAGGCTTTCCACCACTGTTGACCATTTTCCACAGCACTCTCTGTTCTCACAGTCAGTTTTACATGTGCATGCATTTGATGATTCTGTGACATCACAACGTGCAAGTTATAGAAGATTGATGTGTACAGTGCACATGCACTGCCAGTGGGTTTCTCAGTGGAGTAGCAGATACCCTGCGTGAACTCTTTAAAGTGCATTTGCTTATTCATAGGAAGAAGACGGGGTAGATACAATTTTAAGAATTCTTACCTGATTTATTGATTTTTCTTTTTGTAGAGAAAAACCCCATATCAGACACAAATTATTATTCCGAGCGAAGTATTTTATATGTCTTATAATGTGTCAGGAGGATAATATTAAGTTGTCCTGCCATTCTTGGAGCCATTGGTCAGTTCAATTCACCGTATGTGGAAATTAAAGTTGGAAAAACATTACATAAGCTTGAGGTAATAAGATGTAATCCACGCCATGAGAGTTGTATGCATTATTTTGTGCCTTCTGACAGGAGCTTCACAAAGTCAGAGTCAATTAGGATTTGAAGAATGCAATCTGGAATATGAAAAATAAGTCTGGGTGTGTAGAGTAAACAGCTCAAGGCTACATTTGCCACTACAAGCAAAACACATCGGAACCACCAACCAGAAGTTGATGTATGTTGCATTATGGGTAATGTAGGCCCCATGTTTTGGCAGGATTTCTGCTGCACTGATTTTGATGCAGACAACTTTTAATCATGATTCTGACTGGTAGTGGTACAGTGCTTAAACTGTGGAGAATGTTTTTAGTAAGAGTTAGCGGCTTTGTAGAACTGCTAACAAAACAAGGGGATAAATAGTTTATTTCTTTGGAAAAGTACAAAACTATGCAAGACTTGGACCTGTGAGCCAAATCTTTTATCTTCTTGCACATGCATCAATGCATCAATCTGGGGAAGAGGTGTTCAAATTAATATTGTTTACAACTGCATTAACACATGGAGATAAGTGGAAACAGAGAGTGATGATTTAAAGTAGCTTTTTAATTCTTTCACCATGAGTTGCTTTGTTAATTTAAATAAACCGTGGCTATGTGTGCTATGGAAAATGGTCAGTTATCATGTTATCCTTGTAAGTGGAGTATGGTATTTCAAGGCACAATCTACAATTATGTGGGAGTGAAAACATGTTTCTTCACCGGGGCTCCATTAGTCAGTATTTGTATGGAGGGTCAAAAGACTCCACCATCTGATTGCTCCCTTGAAAGTCAACAAGTCCTCAGACTACCTCTTCCCCCGAGTCCCGTCACTGTGTGTTCAAATGTGGTGAAATGCAGAGAAGAAAACACAGAGGAGAAAAGAGGCGGCGGTACCTTTGGTATAGCCGAGGATCATATGATTTGTGGTGATTTAAAGCTTTATTGGCTTAGATTTCAATACAACAAAATGGCAGTGTGGGTTTTTCAGTTATAAAACAGTACTTTCAAATACAGTTGCTTCTTTCATTTTGTGTTTTACCTTTTTGAATGTTACTGTATGTCGGGTATGGCAATAAAATATATTAGGATTTGTACTTCCAATACATGTAAAGGGAAAGTGTCTGGCTGTGTTTATGAGAGCCTGAGAAGAGAGACGTTTTATTTTTGTCAGGGTCGGATGAATGTTTTTGCGTGTACAGTAGCCAGGAGGGGAAGGAGACGGATAATGTGGAGGTGCTTGGATCATTCACTTCCATGTAGATCCGGAAAAAAACAGTTGGTGGGTCAGCTGACTTCTGCTTTCCCAGGGGCTTTTTTTGTTTGTTTTTTTATTAATTCAAAGACTCACTGAGCCGATTCTTGCAAACTTTGGACTAAAACAGTTTCAGCCCAAGCGAAGGAAAGCTGACACATGTTCAAGCTATACAAGCATGGACATTTTGTAATGGCGTCATGAGGTTTCTACTGTACTTACAAAGTTCCACAGGAATCAACAGCAACAAAGAGTAGGAATAAACAAGCAAGAAAGAAAGGAGAGCAGTTCCACTCAAAGCAAAAGCAAGAAGAAAACACGAGCGCAGTCAAACCAAATAACATGAACCTATGTATCATTCACTCTCATTCTTTGTCATTTTTGAACATGGAAGAGTTTCCCATTCCTTGTTTCCTGTGCAAATCTAACTGGACAAATCATTCAGCTCGCAGTCTGAGGAAGCATCAGAGCAACAACAAAAAAAAGAGTCCATCTCATGGCTTCCTTGGTTATGTCAGGATAAAACAAAACAAAAAAACAGAATAAAACGAAATAAACCAAAAACCTACATCTAGATTACAGTTTGTCGTGTGCTATCTGAATGAATGTACAGTATATGCATGCTGCTCTGAGTGCTAGAAGAGCTTGGCCTTCTTTTTCATGTCGTTGCGTTTCCACAGGGGAAGCCTGTCAAACTCCTGGATCTCCATTCCAAAGATGTCAAAGAACGTTTCGGGCGCTAAGTGGCGCTAGAGTTGAGAACAAAGGTGGAGAAAACAAAGGAGGGGAAGGGATGGGAGTAATTTTGGTTAGCACGGAAGCCATAAAAAGGAGGGTCACTGCAAAAATGACAAGAAGCAATGGATACTGCACATTCATCGCTACAGTTGTATTTTTGTGCAACATGCTTTTTACACAAAAGTAGAGAAATCCAGAATCAATTGCGGACAGTCATGTGGAAAAAACTAATACCTCCAGTCTGGTTCTGTCCACATCCCTGGGCAGTTTAGCTCTCCCTCTACTGGTTATCATGAGCATTTCATAGGGGTACACCTTCAGAAGGAGACACTTGTCAGTGAACAGGTCAAACCTACAAGCTGGAGTCAAGCTGCAAAAACCTTACAAATCATTTCTTAATAAGCCCAACTATAGAATTTGGAGACTTTAGTTAATCTGACAGTGATGAAGGGGAACACTGAGTGGGAGAACAGGTATGTGACAGGAGGCTGACTGGGAGTGAGAGCTGGATTTTGTTTTAGGTTGTCAGGGTAATGTGGGGTCTTATGGTGTGGACACTTTTTTTGGTGTAGAAACGTGCATTAGATTAGGTAAGGGCAAAAACATGAGATATGTAACAGTCTGTATTTTTTTATGCAAACTAAAATAAGAACCAACATCAGTTATGTAAGCTAAGTAAATCCACTTAGGAATGATTGTCCTGGTGCATTTTCTACATTTCTAAATAGCTTATCCCATCTGTACAGGAATAAATGAGAGTTAGCATTTTAGTGGAAATGCTCAGTAATAAGCAACTAGAAGTTCTTCGAGGCCTCTGACCAACTCATATCCACACAGTTTTGTGTACACTCCCTTATATACTACACAGTATATAGTGATATGAGTTGTTCAGGTGACAATCTAGGCGTTGGATTCTCCACTGTATGCTGCATACAGTATCCAGCCACTGTAAGTCAAAGCTATGTGCAGATGAACATGGAGAAGCCAGCATGCTATAAGCACTACAGAGTGACTCGGCAGCTCCTGAAGCAGCATGCTAAATCAGGAACCCAGCTAATGTGAGTATTTCAATTCCAGTAAAAAGAAATCTGTTTTTGAATTATCTCCCTATTTCTTCCACCAACGACCCCACGCTACGAGGGCAAATCCAATCCAACTAGATGATTATTTTATTTCACTCTGTTTGTTTGGATTCATCTTTTTCTCTTTGTCAAATTGTCAAGACTTTCTCTAAATAAGCTGTGAATATATCATTATTTTCAAGGTAAAAGGGCACTTTTTAATCAGCGATATAATAAAAATGTCCAACATGTTTTTGTGTGGATTACAATGCTGTCATCGGTACAGAGAAGAAGAAGATACTTGCTTTTGGTTCCAACATATTAGGCATAGATACTCCCCTGTCCATCCTTGCAAGTGCTGCACGGCCATCCTTAATGTGCTAAAGAATAGAACATACACAAATGTAATATAGTGGAAGGGGGCTGCAGGGTTAATGGCATGAATATGTCCACTAATGACAGTGGGCACAGTTTTCATTGGATGGAGCAAGTAGCTTTGATGCTATTCTATAAGTTATTTAAAGATGGGCAGTCGTTTAAATGTTTTCTGAATGTCTCTGTAGTTTCTTTTTCTCTATATATGATTTGAAATGTGACATTCAGCTTGAGTCATAACACTGGATAACAACACACAGAACAAGACATGAGGCGATGGTTGTACATTGCATTTACAGTTCACTGGTTCAGCTACTGGGCAGTGCATGTTTTGGGCACTTGTAAATCACTGCACTGCAAACCCCGTAGTTGACAATTTATCAAACAGTGACGCAAGCAAGTAGCCTGTGTGCATTCAGGGCAAAGTATCTCTTGCAACCCAGGAGCAAGCAAATATATGATGCAAGGGGAGGAAGCATGCCATGTGAGAAAGCAGATGAGAGACATACCTGAAACTCTGCAGGACAGAATGGGACAGAAAATGAGACTCACAGTTAATGGTTTTGCTTTCAAATCCCCCCACCCCACCCCCCACACCCTGCTGTCCCTGACGATACATTGTGTGAATAATTATGCCAAGTATTTTTTATATTTCAAAATGCACGTCCATTTATTATGTACACATACGCAAGCCATTTCTGAGCACTGATGCTGAATAGCTCTGGTGAAATTGGCAAGAGATTTGCTTGGTGGCCATGTTTGGGTAGTGAGCTCTCACCTCTGCCTCCCCCATACATGTCGCTGTAGCTGTTGTACTGGGTGAAGTCTGTGGACTGGGGCTGCCAAAGCACAGGGAGCAATACATCAACACAGACTTGTGGACATTTGGTTGATGGAGAACAGAATGATATTTAAAGGGAATTCGGGTATTTCTCATCCTGGGTATTTTAGGTCCTTAACCTGGTATTTTTCAAACCTATGTTTATAAATGTGAGTATGTAAATGAATGGTTACTAGTTCTGGAATCGGTACAATGTAAACTGATGGGGCAACTGCGACATCCAACAAAATGTCCACTAAAACGTTTTTCACCAATAAAATCATGACATTGTTAATCTGGGTCTTGGCTAAGATTAAACATATCATTACACATATCTCGGTCAATGAGAAGACTCACTCTCAACCGTACAGCAGCTCATTGTCCCTCCTCTGCTTGTTGGCTCTCCCTCTCCCCTTGTTTGCTCTTCATTTTGTGGGAGCTCTTCGTTCGTATACCCCAGTTTCAAAAAGGTAGCAACGACGATTACTTTTTCTTAGTAAAGTCCAAACTTATCTAACTCTTACTCATGTTGCCACCTCTATCTTCCTGCAACAACCCAAGTCTTAGCGAGACTTTCCATTGAGCGAAACATGTGTAATGTTGCAAGACTCAGTGTAGCAAAGAGCCACAATAACAATTTTAGCCTTTTAAGTTTTTTCAGTGGACATTTCATGGACTGTCACAGTTGCCCCATAAGATCACATTGTAGCCACTGCCGTCGTGTCACGGCTGCTGGCAAAGATGCTGTAATTCTCAGTTATAACAGTCTATAAAATAGTTATCAATGTTTTTAATGACTTCATGTGTGTTTTACATAAACAGTAGCAATCTTGTTGAATGTGACTATAGAGTATATCATATGAGTCTATTGTAATATCTGAGTTGGGCCTCACCCGGTGTAGCCCATTCCTTCCATAGCCCGGCAAAGAGTTAGTTTTTGTTGGTGAAGTTGGATCTGAAACATAAACATTGTTTAAATTATATCAGATTTTTTAAATTTATGTTGATCCAATGAGGCACATAAACATTTAGAGCAAATTCATTTAGTTATAAATTTGCTATTCAATGATCCAGACCAGACATCTAAAAAAAGACGCAAATATGTAGGTGCAAAGTTCCTGTGTTCCTGTACATTGCTGACAACTCAAGAGCATATTAGCTGATGAAGCTTCTTCGTACCTGCGTCACAGTTGCTCTGTTTAGGGTCGTAGCGCTGAGCGGAGAGACTACGTGCGTGACGCTCCCTGATCTGTTCTTTTTCCTTCTCCTCCTTCAGAATGAGCTTTCCTAAACCAGACTGAATCTAAACACACACACACACACACGCGTTCAATACATTTTCAGTACATACACACATAAGGATCATTCTATAAAATAAACATTAAGAATACAAAGCGTGCATTCATCTCAGGCACATGATATCCATATATGCATTACCAGTCGTACATATAGTTTCCAGAAGGTTTATGATTCATTTGGAATATACTGCAACTACAATAACAAAGACAGTGTTTATTTACATAAGCTTTAGTTGCTGTTTTATTACTGACCTTGTTGAGATGTTCCTCCTGGAGCTGCTTTCTTTTCAAGGCCTCTTCTTCCTCGTCTTCTCTGGATCGTCGCCTTCCTTCCGAACCAATGGGTGCTGTACACAAGCCCAGAAAGTTACAGAAAACACACACACACACACACACACACACACACACACACACTCTAACACATCTCTCTAGTGTTAAACCATGCGTCAGGTGTACTTGTTTAGTACAAAAAGATGAAAATGCTTCATTGACAGTTCAAATTTAGAGAATGACAGATAGCTTAGCTACTTCATTGGGCTGTATAGAGTAGCGAGGAACACAGTAGGTGGACAATAGAACACAAATGTGAGACAGAGTTGACGAGACAGACAAACATAAGGACTTATTGGAATATTTGGCTGCACTGACATGACGGATGTTTAAACTCTGTGTTTTAAACTTAAAATCGGTCATGTCAAGATTCTACCCGATGTCAAATACACAGAACAGCACGATGTAAGACAGACACACAAAGGTCAGTTTGAAGTCAGTCTCAGTTATCTCTGTCCTAGCCATTTGTGGCACTGTTGCGTACAGCTAGAGCACCTGTCATGAGCAGCAGGTGAACATAAAGTGGGGGAGCTAATGCTACCTCAAGCATAAAATGATATGGCTGCAACAGAAACCAAACAACACGTCCGCTGTAGTGCAAGCAAAACTGAAAAGCAGGTTACAGTGATGCCTGAGTAACAGCGGGAGCTCTGAGAGAAGCAGGGATGCGTTTAAGCTTTTGGGGGGGGGGGGCAGCTGGAACAAGGAGAGTTAGGTGTCTGTTGAACCACTGCAAGCATCGGGAGCCTACTGTACCTAATACAGTGAGAGAGTAGGGCCGACGATCGCCCTCACTCCGCGAGCTGTCATCCAGAGAGGGAGCATGGGCCGCGGGGAAGGTGGCGGATCTGATGATGTCATCAGCTGACTTGCTTTGAAGGACTATGGCAGCTGTATCTATAGGTTGGTAATCATGGGAACTGATCTATCAGTGTCAGTGGTCACAGTGTCAAACCAGCAGTTAACATCATAGAACCATCTTAGTCTTGGTTCATCTGGGTTTCAAAGAAAAGGCTTCTACACTGCAAAACATGTCTTTCCTAACAAGTCACTGGATATTAGATAGAGCCCTAAAATTTAAAACAAATGGTTAAGAACTGTCTTTGTGTGGATGTTTTTGCTGACATCAGGTCAGAAAATACTCCAGCTGCCGTATATTCTACACAAGTAAAATCTTCTCACGCCGTTACCATATTTTTGCAAATCCAGCTGTAAACAAGCCATGTAACTCCTGATGAAAGGTAGATTTTAGAAGAAATATCAGAAGTGCTGCTGAAGCCTTTCTTGCAGTAGTGTGTCATAATGACTGGCACGGCAAACAGCTCTTCACTAGTAAAGGCTAAAAATAGGCACAAATTAGAATGATACTAAAGTGGAAGCGATATCTCTCCTTACATCTCAGAACAGCCCTCCCATAAAGGAAATGATATTTTCTGTGTGCATCCATCTTGTAATTAAACGCCTGCTTAGTTGCAGGGTATTGTTAACAATCGGCTGTTGCATCTTATCGATTCTGTTAATTCTGTAGACATGGTTGCATCACCTTTGACAAAGGCTGGGTACAGGTCAAGCAGAGCAGGAAGCAGGGCCTCTGACAGGTGACTGGAGATAAAGTGTTCTTGTGAGTGTTCTTATGAGATTTCACGCATTATGACACACATCCGCAAAAGCACAGATTTTGAAGAAGTCGTCTGACTGCCATGGCTAGTCTACCTCACATTATACTGTCAGATAACCTGCTATGTGGAGACATTGTTTTATTACACTACCTGGATGTTTCATGTATATTCGGTTTACATATTTACAGTTATCCATGTAAAATAATATACATGTCTTTTCAGTTCTCATGTTATTGCCAGGTGTAACATCTGTAGTAAGTTTGAGACATGGTACTGAGGCAGGAAAATACAGGATTCTATGTAGTCACTGGGTTGTTTCATTGCTTGTTTATAGTAAACATTTTAACAGTTACCATAGTAGTGCTTTTAAGACATTTTCCTCAATACCGCACTTTTGATATGTATACAGTCAATTTGAAGGGATACTAGTCCTTCTTCAGTCAGAGAGGTGAAGATGTCCAGGCAGACAGCAGCGAGACATACTAGGAGACACACTTTAAGCAACGGATAGACAGGCAGCATGGAATCATGAGACAGGACAGACACTGAGAGATTTACTACTTGAAGAGGTATGCTGTCGATTTTCCGATGTTTAAGGTCGAATGCAGCCCATCTTTAATTTTAGAGAGATTTCGAACAATTGGGAGTGCTTTACTACATTACACCCAACCCAAGGGACTTAAGCAAAAGTTACATAATATCGTTCTAACAAAGGGCTTGTTGTGACATTACTCCTGTGACTTGTTGAGATGGACAGAGTGCAGTGTAAAACAAGCTCCAGGTCAGACAGAGGAGGATTGGAGACAGACTTCAAACAGTGCTCACACACTGACACTGGGGTGACTGCACGGTTAAATGAAAACACAGTTTCAGGTGATTAACAAAAGCACTTTCACTTAAGAACCAAAATCTATCACCAAGTGGTTCCCAAAGTTTTTATTCTGAGGTTCCCCCACAGTCCTATCAGATATCCACAAACCCTTCCACGCTCAAAATGTACAGTACTACTGAATATATTTCCATAAGACTGTCACTGTTTCAACCATTTACCTATTAAGTTTAGCAAAATGTTTAAAACTTTTATCCATTACTTTCAACTATTTCCACGATTCATCCATCACTTATTGCAAACAATTTGAAACATTTATCCTTTACTTTTAGCTTCTTGTTTAGGCTTCTGTGTTTGCTTGCTAACCTTTCATGCACTCTTATGTACAGTAGCATATAGTGTTTGTTTTTTTTAAACCCTACTGGGGAATCACATCACCAAGAGTATGACTCTGGAGTAGGGCTCACAGACAGACATTTTTCTTTTCAGTTTTTACAGATACAAGATATACTATGAATTTAAATAATAAGGAAAGTTACCGTGTTGTTTGTAAATGGGTGGTTTTCTGTAGATGTTGATCCCCTGATCTGAAAACATTAACATATAAACAGAAAATACATTTACTGATTATACAGAGTGTAGCTCTATTAAAAAATTAAAAGCAAACCATGATGCATTGGGATTACATTAACTGGCACCCTCTCCTTGTGATAGATCTGTACAGTCGTGACAGTAGAGGGGGGAAAGCATTTCCAAACAAAGTATAATGAGAGAGAGAGAGAGAGATTGATAGATAGATAGACAGACAGACAGACAGACAGACAGACAGACAGACAGAGACAGTTAGATAGACAGTTAGACAGACAGACAGATAAATAGATAGATAGAGAGAGAGACAGATAGACAGATAGAGGGGGAGAGCAGTGACAGGGTGCGCTCCAGCTCCTACCTGGGAGGTGGAAATGTTTAGGGGTCTGAGAGAGAGGCGGAGTGACCGGCCGGCTGTCAGGCCTGAGCGGGAGTGGGGAGCTCCGGCCACTTGGTGGGTCAGTGCCTCCAGTGAGAACAACCAAGAACAGAACATAAGCAGGCGGGATAATAGAGGGGAACCACAGTATGAACGTTGCAACACATAGGGACCAAGGGGACCAGTCGACGTCACTTTGAGCGGATGGGAGACAGAATTCTGGTTGGTTCTGATAAATAGAGTTAATGGAGCTGAGCTCTATGTGGAGGATGAAGGTAGGGAAGCGGATCAAGGCAGCAGAGTTTAAAATAGCCAGATTAAATGCTTTGGAAGATGTGTTATTAGCCATGAAGTATAAAGTCGGTTCAGCTGTTGTATAATATGAGTTCACATTTGAATAAAAGTTAAGAAATGAATATTTCCAACCATACAAAGTAAAATTTATATTACAAGACCTGACGTTTTTATCTATGCCTTAGAGTTTAGAGTCAGGAGATGGATTATTCTCTGGTGTGCATGCAAAGCTGCAAACAGAAACACAGCGACTGCCTTTAACGTTGGCAGAGGCTGTGTTAGTCAGAGGTGAAGTGAGTGCCTTGGCTGGATGGGTTTATCAATGACATGGGTTTGACCATTCAGGATTGCAGTTCTAGTGTAACGAAAAAATGTGGATGGATCCAGAGCAGCCGATGGGGCAAAGAAGGGGAGGTGGCATCCCGGGTGATGATGGAGATGACATTTTTGCCTTGAGGGGTGGGTGGCAAAGAGTTGAGCGGGGCCCTTACCTTGGCTATGGGGGAGGAAGTGGTGTCTGAAAGGGGAGGTGGGGCGGGAGTCACTATTTCTGGAGCCCACACTGTTACTGCACAGGGAGGAGCAGAGCTTCTGCATGCCTGTCAGAGCCTCTGCAGTGAGGGAGTGACAGGGAGACAAAGCCCCAGGACCAGGCAGCAGAGGGGGACGATGTGGGGGAGGAGATAGAGGGTGAGAAGGTGAGGGAAGATATGCGGGAATCAAATGTCGAAAAAAAGGAAATAAAAGTGAGTAAGAGGTAAGGTGTATTCAAGATGTGCAGTAAGAAACAAGGAAGAGTGATAATCTTTTTAACGAAAAGAATCGTAAACTAAGAAAAGGTTGTGTTCTGAAAGGTGCAAATTGACTTTAAGGTTGTTATTCTGCAAAAGGAGGGATTGTTCATCAAGTGAAACTAAAGTAGAGAAGAAGAAATTCAACAGCATAACTACCCAAAGTCAATTTTGATGAAATTCCCTTTTAAATTGGTAAATAGATCAGAAGGAGGTGGAGGTATCTACCCTAACCCTAACAACTGTCATCTACCTAAGATCTCATCAAGACCTGTAATAAAATACCCTGATATCACTGATTTTATCAAAAACACTGTAACATTATACATAGACACACACATACACACACACACTAACCTTAGCCTAAACCTAAGCATAACCATAACCATCAACCATCATCCATCATCCATCATCCATCAACCATCAACCATCATCCATCATCCATCATCCATCAACCATCATCCATCATCCATCATCCATCATCCATCAACCATCAACCATCATCCATCATCCATCATCCATCATCCATCATCCATCATCCATCATCCATCATCCATCAACCATCAACCATCATCCATCATCCATCAACCATCAACCATCATCCATCATCTATCATCCATCATCCATCATCCATCATCCATCAACCATCAACCATCATCCATCATCCATCATCCATCAACCATCATCCATCATCCATCATCCATAAACTTAACTTAACTTAACCTCAATGTCTTTTGATTTGATCATTTTGATTAACCCTTACCCCATAAGGAATACAAGTCCCCATAATGTAACAATGTAAACAGATTTAGGTCCCCACAGCATAAGTAATACCTGGACCACACACACACACACGCACTGCATACACACAAGTACTCACCTGGCCTGTGAAAATGCTGCGGGGACCGTGACAAGGTTGGGGTGTAACCATGGCGATTATAAACTGGTGATCCTATGGAGCCCTGACTTGTCGACCTTTGGAGGATACGTTCCCTCCTGTCGTAGGAGCCCTGACACACACACACACACACACACACACACACACACACACACACACACACACACACACACAGATTATTACATTATACATGGTATTTCTGGTTGCATTTAGGGGACAGGAAATTTGACAAAATCATGCTCACCTCAGGTGGGGTTGGTGACATGTTCCTTGAGAACTAGAAAGAATCAAACAGGTCTGAATTACAGCTTTGTCAGTTAATCTAGATAATGTTCGACTGCTCCACATAGCCAGACCTGAACATCTTAGCGTTAGCAGGCTACAAAAACACCTCTCTGTCTGTATGACTTATCTGCTGACCTTCCACATTTTTCGTTTCTACAAGGCACATGGCCTCCTTTTTATGTGACGCACACCTCGCACGCTGTTATTTCCTTTGCAATTTAGGGTCATTCGTCGTCATTAGCACATGATGACGTATCTTACCTTGTCATCGGGCAGCGGGGAGCGTTCCCTCCTGGCAGTGTGGAGCTGTGAGGGAGACAGAAGTTCAGTACTGTGCAAAAACTTGTTTAGAATTATCACACAATCTGCAAAGACTACCGTGTGTTCATTTATCTCTTTAGGGAGAGGAAGATCACACGTCAGGGCAAACAGATGATCATTTGAAGAGTGTTTCTCTTTATGCACAGTTCTGTGTGTGCATGAAGTTAGAGTGCATGCAGGAAAGAAAGCATGCGGCCTGTGTGTTTACCTCTCCCACACTCTCTCGTCTCTCCTCTCTCTCATCCAGGGAGGTGGTGTACATAGGTTCATAGGTAATAAGATCAGGACGCTCAATGTCATAAATGGCTTTGACTTTTGGAATAGCAGCTAGGTCTCTGTAATCAAGGATCTCATTGTCTACTTTTGCCTAGGGAGACAAATAAAGACATGTACACACACACACACAAAAGAGTAAAGGGAGATTACTACAGTAATACAGTGCTATCATTGAACAAGGTGCAACTGTTATAACAATACGGATGAGGTTATTTCTGGAGAAACAGAGCAGCTAAGCGTAGCTCTGTGTCATATCTTACATAGATCGTGTGACCCGGTGAGCCAGGTATGCTTGAACCAGGTCTGGAACAAATACTCTCAGATGACGACCTCGTAGGCTGTAAGAGAAAGAAAACACAAGTGGCTATTAGTCAAACGGCGTCTGTCTGTCTGTCAGGCCGTCGGTCTCCCAGGATCCGCGGGCCCCTGCCATCTGCACATCATCCTGAGATTTTATCACACAAAACACATTTCATTACACCGTTTGGCCTTAATAATACATGAGCGATGAGAGGGAACTATATTTATGTTTTACATGAATTGCATGAAGTACCGTTGAAATACCAACATGTCATCTCATGATTGGGTCATTCATTTGCAAATTTGCAAAGTGAATGAGACTGTAGTGCTGTGATTGTATGCTCTAAAGAACCCCATGCCTGCTAATGGGAGATGAACAGTTTGGATGGCAGCAGCAGATCTGAATGTGGAGCAATTAAATTAGATTTTCCCCTAATGGTTTAAATGGGCATTTTAGAAAAAGGCAAATTAGTCGAGTCTGCTCCTTCAAATGTGTCTTTGCTTCATGCACCTCTGATATGAGCACGTGTGTTAAAAGACAAGACTGAATGGCTCCGTATGACACCCAGAGAAGGGCACTGCAGGCTGTCTCCAGCAGATGGCAGCATACAGTGCATCGTGTCATATGTACAGTATATGGTGAAGGGACACAGGATGATGCCATCTCATAGCCAATAGCGAATACAGTACCTGCCTTTCTGTTTTTTGGAGGAATAAGAGGGACGGAGGCAATAGCTGTGAAGGAAGGGAAAGGGGGGGTACACAGGACATCACACAGGGGTTGTGCCGATTTAGCCTGACTCACAGTTCACATACATACATCAAAGCCAACATGTCCACATGTAAATATGCACATGAACAAGTATTTAACACACACACACATGCAATGGCACACACTCACACAATACCACCTGAATACTCAAATGCCACAGTGGGATAAGATTTAGCAGTACAGGAGGAGTGGTGCACAATCCCTTGTTACATATTCAGAGACATGAGCAGAAAGGGGCTTTCAGTCAGGACAAAGTCAAGGACAATGGAGTCAGGGACAGACAAATTCCTACCCGCTCCCTGTGTCTCTCCTCTGTTCTGGTCGTGTTCTTGCAGCCGGGATGCCAAACTGTGGATCCTGAGGAGGAGGAGGACAGAAAATATTTAGAACAACAGATACACATGGAAATAAAGAATATTCACAAGACTGAAATGTTTAATGTATTTCCACATATGACAAAATGTGATTCACTCATTCTGTGACCCACTGTCAGCACTAGGTTTGCTGTAAATGCAACAATTTGGTCATAGACATTAATCAGAGTTGGAATCATGCTCACAATAAGAAACAACAATGTTTTTATGCTCTAACGTACCCACAGACTGTATCGGCCAATTAAAAATAAGTGAAATCACACATTTGGGACTATTACACCATCAGTGCTTAAAATAAAATGAATATCTATTAGAGCCAGACAGATATATTGGTTGACCTATAAAAATCGGCCTATATGAGCCTTTACACAGTGTTTTTGTTGGTCGAAATAAAAAATTTAATTTTACACAATAAACAATACAGAAAAGATGTGCATTTATGTTTATATAGGCCATGTCAAATTATTCAAGGTCTATATATTTGCTTAATGTGTTTTCTTTTCATTTATAGTTAATATGATGTATAAAACTATACCATACAATATAGTATAATAACATTTATGGTAAAATGGTAAAATATTAAGTATCAGGTATATTTATTTGCCATTAAGGGTTTGAACATCTTAGGAATTATTGCCAAATTAAATCAGCAGACATATCATTATCTCCTAATATCTCTATTGGCTTCAGCCCTAAATAATCGATTTATGTAGTGCTCTAATATCTATTATATCAATTTCCGTTTTTATGGATCTTAAGATTGCTTGTCGTAAGGATAAGTTTTATATCATTGACTTTCTGCCTATTGCCTAACCTAACCCTCACTTTGCTCCAAACTACTTTATTTGACCATTTAAAAGAAACAAATGTTGGCATAAAAGTGCTGAAGATTCCACACAGTGTCCAAGGGAGGGGTCACTGAGTGGTGTGAGTAGGATATGAATCATATGCTATGGTCTTTGCAGTGGCCAAATCTTAATGCTGATCGAAAACCTTTCAAAATGTATTTCTCTCTGAAACCATCAAGAAAACAACGCATGAGGGAAGATCTTTCGGAGGAATGGTGTTAGTGGAAGTTCAGAAACGTTAAGGAGGATTAACTTAATGCTGCTCTATCAGCTTGTCATGACAGCACTCGACAAAAACTATTTTTTCACTGCGTTTTACTTGAATCGACAACTTGGATTAAATTAAAGATTAATTAAACTCGGAACAACAAAATAACAATTCTCTTTCATTTTGATTGCCAATATACACATATTTGCTTGTTGCTTGATGTACTATTGTACCAATAACACAAAAATACCACATTTAATCCCTTTGTCAATGGATTTCATACTCCTGAGCTTTACTTAACATCTGGACGAGCTTCAGTTTCAGCTCAAACGTGCAGTATCTGGTTTTCCTGTGACAGTATGGACACAGGTTGGTTAGCTCACCTTGCAGATACATCTCCTCTCCCTCTGTGAACATCTGGTTGCACCTGCTGCATCTCGCACAACTGGGGTGGTAGTGCTTGTCTCCTGCCTGGAAGACACAAAAGAGCACAAAGCAGACTTGACGTCGTAGAAAGATGACGATCAGTGACGTTTGCAGTCGAGTGAGCAAGGCAGAGCTGCAACTTCCAGAAAATAAACCCAGTGCTCCATCTGCTCTCAGCTCTCTCATCTTTCCTCTGCAACACCCAAACTCTGCTGGTGCAATGATGTGTTTCATCAGATTTGTTTATTTCCAGTTATCCAGTTTAACCTGTTTTACTATTTGGTTTATCTTTTTAAATTCACTCCCTTCAGTTTACCTTCCTTTTTATACAATATATGTATCATCTATTCTCTCTGAGTATTTTATAATTTTATATAAAAAATATTTTTTATATTATTTTTTTAGTTCAGTAGTTCATAAATGAGGATCCATGAGGATATACTGTATAATATCCTTTAATGTATTGCAGTTAATTCATCTTACTGTACACAAACTGGTAGGACAGTGCTTATTGAATACGACCACCATGACATCGGCCAGTTTGACACAGTCAGCCTGCTTTCAGGCATCTGAGTGTTCCTCTTTATGATAACCTGCATAATGCAATCCAGTAAAACTATCTAACGGCAACAGAGGCTCAATTCCCACTGATGTGGCAATTTGCATGCAGAGTGCTCCATTACAAACGCCTGTGTGACTTTGACCGGGGGATGATAGATACCCAAATGAAACTTTGCCTGCTCTATAACAACAGACAAGTGGCCTCTCAGAGATACGGAGCCAGAAACTAATATTTGCATTTGACCTTTTACTGTATTAAAAAAAAAAAATTACATCTACAGAATGGCTATAGCGAGCACTTCACAACCCCTCCTAACCAATACTCCTTTCTCGCACGCTGTAAAACTGGATTCCTCGCTCAGGGATAATAAATGGTGCTTCTGCTATGTGTGTAGTATGCCATTAGATGCACTCTCTATTTCTCTCGGCCTTCAATAATTACCCCTGCATTAATGAGCCATTCACATCACACTCCCAAGGGAAGCAGACAGTATGTAAACCTACCTATGGCTACATAGTATTTGACATGGGTCTTGGGTCTGTGATTAGACTATCAGACAGGCCGCTCGGGCTTTGGCCCCACTGATCCATTGGCAGCAGTTCAGCGGTGAGATGCCGAGGCCTCTGCCTATTGTCATAAAGGCCTGCCTTAGTGCTGGATTACTGTAAGCCAGGCTGGCTGGCGAGCAGTGACATTTTCATACCACTAAATGACACATAACTCAGTGTCTGATTGGATCACCGTCCGCAGAACAGACAGGCCAGCGCTTGCTCAAGAGTCGAGTGAAGCGAGACAGAGCGAAGGGCAGAACTGTTGGAGACGTTTACATAAACTCCAGCCCAGACAACTTTCATAACCTTCAACAAGAGTTTCGTAACAGCGGCACGGAACACAGTGTGTTAATGAATAATGATCACTTCAGATCCCATTAGGTGTTTTATGTAATATTCATATAATCTGTGGCAAAGCCTGCTTGTTTGAGTGTGTGCATGCATGTTTATTTAGGCAGCGTTGGAGAGTCCTATAAAAAAATCTGCTTTGAATTAATCTTTTAGTTGAATACAGTCATGTCAAGAGTCTATTTGGCTCGGTGCTGAAGAGATTACCCCAGAGATTATCAAACTGCGTTTTTCCTCCAATGCAACATCCTCTGTCTGTACAGAAAGCAGAATGCAGATGGTACAACTGTCAGAAATGTTTTCTTTTTCTATGCACAATATTAAAATGATTTAGGTATTTCTAACAAATTTATATTCTGTAATTATATTTCTAAAATAAACAATTCAGATTGTTTGTGCCCATAGAATTCTTACTTAGCTTCAGGCAGCATTCATTTGAAATCCAGGACAGGTGCAATATTAATAGTGTGTTTTATAAATTCCACATCAGATATGCAGCTGCGCAGATTCAAATGTCTGCAATACGCAGCCAATCAGACAGTGACAGTTCATACATGCTATGTGTGTGATATCTGTGTCTCACCTCCAGCACTTTCCCTGTGATGAACTGATGACACGCCTCACACTGAACTCCAAAATGGATCTGGTAATCCTTCTCACAGTAGGGGGCGCCATCCCTGGGTGGCGAGAGACAAATTTAAAACCAGCGGGACTTGACAATGAAATATCATAGTATAGTGAGCCTTATAATGCAAACCCGAATTTGACCAAGTAGACTGTGAATATGATGCAAGTGAGCTACTTACTTGCTGATGTACTCCCCGGTAAGCACTTTGCTGCAGGCCTTACACTTAAAGCAGCCCAGATGCCACTGTCTGTCCAGCGCTAGGAGGGCCTGTCCGTTCTTAATGTCTCGACCACATCCTGCACAATCTGTAAAGCAAAAGTGAAAAGTGCTGTTGCTTAAAAACACATAAATACCCAGAGACCAAATCAACCCTCACTTCAGTGTGTAGAATTTGGTGACTTCTAGTGGTGAAGTTACATGTTCCAGCTGAATACCCCGCATCTCACCCTCCCCTTCCAAACATGAAAAATAACCTGGCCTTCAGTTGTCATACCAACTCAAAAGGTGTTTAGTTTGTCCAGTCTGGGCTACTGTAGAAAACATGGTGGCCTCCATAGAGAGGACACGCTCCCATTGTAAATATAAAGGGCCCATTGTAGGGTAACAATTACAAATATAGGTGGAAATTACAGAATGCCTGAAGTGAGAAAATGTTGTCAGTTCTGACCCAAGACACTAGATGGTGATAGAGGGCAACCAGCAATGTTATGACAGCTGCCTCTTGCTATCCTCTACACCTCTTTTAGCAATGGCTCTAAAAGCTCCATCCATAGCCCCGCGGCTCTTAAAGTATAAGAGGCCGGTTTCTGAACGAATAATCTTCTTGTCATTTCTCCTTTAATGAAGAGCATGAAAGCAACGAAGAGCCCACCGCAACCACAGGGGACAATAACTGTGTGAGGCATAACGAGGCTGCGATGATGACGTGAGGAGAATCGGCATGCCTTATTTATAGGTGACCTTGTCTAAAAGCTCTTCAAAAGCCAACAGAGAGACCAGTGGGGCTGGGAAAGAGAGAGGGGTAGACAGCAGGAGAGAGTGAATTAAAGAACAGGAAGAGGAAGAGAGGGAGAATGAGAGGAGCGGAAATGCAAGGCCATGCATTATTTAGCAAGGCCTGTCTTGGTGTTATTCATAAAGGAACGTTGGCTGGCCGAACACGGGGATGCGTTCACGGAGAAGAGGAGAATGAAGGTGGAGGAACTCCCAAAGGAAACTCCTCCAGCATTCCTGTCTTCAAGCTATCTGGGTTACAGGGGAGCTCCTCACAAACAATGTTCTGCTCCTGTAGTGCGACACTGTCGAGTGGTACCAGCTACAGACAAGTATACTTTCTGAACCGATTTAAACCAGCTTACAGGCTGCTGGGCACAGGAGGAATTACTTTAGCTATACAATGTTTTAGTTTAAAGTTCCTACCAGCACTTCCAAAGCTCACTATAGCACTGTGTGTCTTGTTTGTTAAAGCTGTACAAAACCAAAAGGTGTGACATTTTTTTGAGGCACACGGACATGAGAGTGATGCCAATCTTCCCAGCTATCTCTTGTATAGAAGCAAATCAAATTTAAAAGTATTCCCTGACAGGTTAAAGGTTGAAAAATATTAATACTGGGTACATGTTTTAAACTCGAGAAAGATTGTATCTTTTTTATAGTTTATACACATTTCCTCAACATTCAGCCAGACATATTTGGTACCTTTGGACACTTCACAAAAAGATTGATGAAGCTTAATGGTTTTGAACAACTTGTCTCAACTTGACAGCTCCTCAAACGTGAAGCCAAAGCGTCTTGATTGCCGCCTGGTGGCTTCCTGCATTATAGGTGAGCCTGTCTTCTCCATTTTAGTGGAAGGGACAGGAACCAAAATAAAATGTCAAAGTACACGCCATGTCAAATTAAAAACTAAATAAATAAACTAGTTATTTGATCCAATAAAAAGGGGCTGAAACATCACGATTGACAGCTCAGACGGACTCACGATTGGTCAAGCGTGTGTATCAGCAGGACCCTCACTAATGTGTCTCCATCATCTGATTGCTACGGCTCAGACTCCTCACACTGCACAAGATGGCAGTGTTTGTGTCTGAGATATTTTGGCTTAATTTCTGGATAGTGGGAGGAAGTAAAGATGCTGCAGTCCATCTTTATATACAGAGTATGGTAAATATAGCATGAGTACTGAATGGCCCACCTACAGGCCACTGAGGGGTACACAAATTTTAAACAGTTTTTCATGGTTTGAACATTTCTGTTTGTGCTCAGTTGAATTTATACTATTAATTGTTTGAGCAAGACGACAAATCAAATCAGATTATATTTGTATAGCCCAAGTTCAAATCACAGTTTGTCTCATGGGGCTTTAACCCATCAAGAGTAAGGAAAAACTACAGAAAAAAACCCTATTAGCATTACAAATGTGGAACTGACATCAAATGCCTAAAAGCTAAAATGTCTACGCTTTAGTTATTTTTTTTTTAAATTTCAGATTTCTTCAAATTAACATTCACCTAGAATTGTACTGAAAACTTACGTGCAGGAATCCAAAATCGCATCAAGTGAATGTAAATGCCTTCATGTGCAGCATCCTGTGAGCATGTGTGTGTATTAGGGAACTCAATCTGCCACTTACTGCTGGAGCCAAGGATGTCCTTTGGTCCCTGGAGACATGGGCTCGACACAGTACTGACACAGACAGTCCTTCCCATTAAAGGTCACCCTGTCCCCAGCAGGGAATGGTCGCCTGCAAGCAGGATGACATCAACAACTGGTCAACAAGACATGAGCTTTGGCCCTGTGGTAAGTGTAAGAGAGTGTTAAGCTGTGGCTTGCAGGTTGTCTGATGGGGATGATGGTGACAGGGCCCAATGATGTGAACGTGTGTCAACACTGTCTGCCTGAGGGAAACATACAGTGAGATGACGCCCAGCATGGTACTGTACAGTCTACTGGAATTCCCACTGTCTTTGACCTACAGCTGGTTCCTTTGTGATCAGACGTTTATAATTACTGTGTTGAAAAGACGTACGCAAATGCAAGAAAGTAAGATGTAAATAGCTCTGGAGTAAAGAATTAATTTAATCATTTTAGTCAGTATGAAAAGAAATAATGGTAAACAATATGAAGACTTGGGTCAAACATATTTATTTATATTTATAGATGAGGAAGACTGAGTTACCTTCATGCCGACCTTCAAATGCTCCTATTACTTCATTATTTAGGCATCAATGTCTATTTTGCAATGTAATTATTTACAACCACAAAATCTCTCTGGGTTAATCTGTGATTTATGAGCTGATAACTGTGCCATGAAGAGATTGGATGTCTTACTTGCAGATGGTGCAGACGAAGCAGGCAGGGTGATAGGTCTTCCCCAGGGCGGTGACCACTTCCCCCTCCACGAAGTCCCCACAGCCATTGCAGCGGGTGCCATGCATGCGTTGGTAGTCCAGTGTGCACAGATACTCTCCATTCTTCATGAAGAAGCCCCCCTGGGCCAGGTCACAGCCACACACTACACAGGACACACACATTGGCACTCCTCAAGTTAGGTCATTTAGTTCTCTGCCCGTATAACACATAAAGCACTCGACCATCAAGCCACCCAGCTCCTCCACGCATCAGTGGCTGTGTTAAGACTTGCTCGTCTGTGTAATTGTGAGCGGCTCACTGAAAGCATGAAATGGATGCTAGCTAAAAAAAAAATCTGTGGAGAAAACATTTTAACAGCTCAGTGTGTTACATTGTGAAGCACAACGTTGAATCCAGTGCTCACAGTCACAAGATGAAAATCTTGAACTTTCTCCTGCGCTGAAAGAACTTTGCATAGAGAGCTCATGTCAATTAATCAGCACCACTAAAGCAAGGTCTTTTCATTGTCACCGTGGAGGTAGACTGTTCAATGCAGTAACAATTCTACAATTGTCTAGCCCAGGAAATAGCCTTGATCTGTTTTTGAAGATAACTGGCTCTAAAAACTCCAACACATAGTCAGTCTCTAACAAACTTCCGTCCATTCAAACACAACCTTGCCATCTCGACAAACATGAAAGGCAGAAATACAAATTAGGGAACAATTGAGTTTGAGAGAGTTTGGGATATTTTAACGTGTTGGTGGGTTTTGATCGCGATCATATGAAAGTTTGACGAAAGTTGAGGAAACAACTGAACATACAGGAGACAGTGGATCAGTGAAATCAATGAGGGACATTCAGGGAGGCTAAAGATTTGTGGGTTTTCATGTGCTTCGACTATCACCTGTCAACAATCTAATGATTTGTGTCTGCTTTTCAGCAATCAATCATATTTTGATAGGTTGACATCACATGTGTATATTATAAAACAAGATTATAATCCAAAGACAAGGGCAGCTATGAGGCTACACTTGGCACAACAGTATTTTGAGCCAAATGATAATGTCAGCATGCAAACAATGCTTACAGGCTTATGTTTGTTCACCATCAGGTTAGTGTTTCAGTATGTATTAACATTTGTCAATCAGCTGTTCACACAAATGAAAGCTAAGATTTACAACAATGTTCTTATTTTGCATATTTGCTCATAAAACAAAGGTTAAAATCTGATCCTCACTGTGTCATATAAGTTTACAAGCCAACCAAAGTTCTTCCAATTCATCCTAAAGGGAAAAATGAATATCCACTACAGTAGTTGGAAAGACATTATACTCAAAACCACAAATCTCAACAGACCCTCTAAAAGCCAGAGGGTCAACATTTTGAAAAGTCATGTGCGATAGAAGAACTTGGAAAGTCAGCTAATATTTGGATTCATGGGTTGCCGGGTTTCTGACGTCATCATTTATAAACCAATCAAAGAATTTTCATCAGCTCTAAATGTAAACTTTAAATGTGAATTCGTCAAATGTTTCACTTTTGTCACTTGCAATCTGTACGTTCATCTTTTTCAAGCTCCTAACACCACACATTTGAGCAAATACAGTTTTGATGATTGACATATTTTCTATTGGCTATAAATGTCACAACTGATTTTTCTTTGTTATTGTGCAAATGTTGCAGAGGTGTCAAGATTTTTTCCACATTTCGACTTCAAAGTACGCGAACACATTGAAGTCAGGACAATGACAATTCATGGAAATGGGACTTTCAGAGGAGCATGTGAATGCACAGTCTTACCAAACAACACATGCCAAGACATTCATGCTTCCTCATGATTTGTATTGTTATATCATGTTCCAGAAACCTCAGTTACCCCCTCCAAAGTTTCCATTTCATCAAATCAGTCATTGCATTAGCAAAAAAAAAAAAAAAAGAAGAAAAATTGAAAACAAGCAATCAACTTTGTGTCCTTTTAAGTCCACCGCCCCAGCGCCCGAGAGTGAGCCTGGGAATTTAATAGCATTTCGGGAACCCCACCACTAAGAGGGAAAATATTTAGATGTTTGAGATAACTGCACCTAATCATTCTTATGCAATGAGCCACGCTAAATCCTGGGGATGAATGGGAGCGAGTGAGGGAGAGAATCAGATTTAATTGCATTAGGGCTCAGGGATGAGGAGATTAGCCTGTAAACTAACAGAGTTGAGAGAAAATCAGCAGTGGATTTGGTGGCCTTTGACTGTGATGTCAAGCCACCTTGGCTTTACAACAGATGCATGCCATTACAATCAGTGCATTTTTAGGGTCAGCGAATAAAACTGCAATGAAAGTGAATTTAGTGGAAACTGAAAAGTTTTGCTCTTGTGCATGTTGGAGATAAACACGTGCAGAAAGAGACTATTTCAGAACTGTCTGATTATCTGTTAATAGCCTCTAAGTGTCAATAAGCTCAGTCAACCTGGCATGACCACACCTGACATTAGCGTAATTGTTAGTCCTCTCACAGGTTGGAGACAGTGCTCAAATAAATTTAGAAGAAGGACTAGGACAGTGTGTCTTACGGCTATTAAAGCTGTACTATGTCTTCTTTGGCAACTGCGCACAAACACCCTCACACACACACCAATACACACACAAACGCTTTTATCACAGGCATGTATATCCATTTATAAAGGACAGAATTAGATTCTAATCTCAGCGTATGCTTGTGTTAATCTGGGCCGTTGCTGAACTAAGCTAACTCTATAACAGTGCTCCTGTCAAAGATTAACTACAAGGGCTCCATCGGGGAAGGTTCAGTCTACACGAGCGAGACCGTATTGGTCAGACGTGGGTGGCTGCATCGTAATCAGGCCAGAAATCCATCGCTAATAGTAACGCTAAGTGCAGAACGATTTGCACTGTCACTCTCCATGGCAGTATGGAGGTCTGATAAGTGACGGTGAGTCATGCCAGCATGTATACTCCTCGTACGCAGAGGACAGAAAGGCGACTATGGCCTTTAGGACCCATGCGACCCATAGAGTCATATTTTCAATGACATGGCTGTTGTTTATTAGACAGATGTATTGAATGAAAGGAAGCAAATCACCAACTAATGTGGCAATATCAAGTTAGCAATGAATTTTAAAACTTCACAACTTGGCTGCTGATTTTCACACAGCTCCCATTCTCCTCAGACAAAATTCATGATCATAATGTTTGAGTGATCAGGTAGGGATTAGGCAGTTGTAGGATTGTTTCATTATTATTCCAACGTACCTTTACAGGTGAAGCACTTGAGGTGGAAGTGCTTGTTCTGCACCCGCAGCACCTCACCCTTGCATGGCTCCCCACACTTGTAGCACTGAATCAGAGGCTTCTCTGTGGAGTGGTGGTTTGTGTCCTGCGCATGAGCCACTGCAAGAGAGGAGACATTACATTACTATAAACCGTGACACTCATGAGTCAGCACAGTTGCTTGAAGTGGTAGTAACATTGTTGTGTTCATCCAAGGACACGTTCCGCTCATAGACCTGAATCTGCAGCATCACACCAAAGATAAAGACTAACTGCTGAGAGCCTGTCAGGGTAAAAAAAAAAGAACATTGAACAGGGCAGCACAAGTTGGGGTTCACAGCCCAGATAGGCTCTCTGGAGAGCAGCAACCTAAATATAGTCTGTCTTGATCGGTGGAGGATGGGAGAGTCAAAGTGCTGAGGGAGCAGGACCTGATAAATGGCACACTGAAAGGTTATTGATGAAATCTATTTCAATATTGAGCTTACTGTGCTTTCATCCTCACAGGACAATATAATTTAAAGTTATGAGCCATTTACTGCCTATTCCTAGCACATGTTCCCAGTAGTTGATTAACCCATTAAGTCTCTTTTTACCATGTTTAAAAAGTAAGTTTTAGTGTCAAACAAAGCTTGAGAGAAATTTCTATGAGACGAGCTAAATGCTAAACCCTACATGCTACATGCTTCGAGGCACTAGACTGTATATTAAGATGGATAACATATTTCTACTTCCAGGGGAGTAGTTGTGTCTATCTTTGGAGTCTATGCTTTGAACAACAACGTGTTAATGTTAGCTTTGTGTGTGTAATGTTAACTAGTATGTAAGCAGTCTTAGTTTAGTGTGTTAGCAAGCAAATTTCATAAATATAGCCGACTAATAGTCAGGGGAACACCAAAGTGATTATAATTCATACTGAGGAGAGAAACTTTAGCACATGTATGGACAATCCACAGTAGTAGTTGACACGGTCAAGGCAAAGCTGCAAACCAGCTAACCCATCATCTGGGAACCATGAACACCTTTTCCATGTGGTAGATGTTGGGAAACTTTGACTTTCTGGTAGCTACAGGAAAAGTTGGAGAATAAACAAAGTCGACAGTGGAAATCCTCATTTGAACATGAATTTCTGTACTAAGCTGTGCGGTATCATCAAAAGCAGATGAGATACTGTATTTCAGTAGTTGTCCAACTGACCGATATTGCTACACCTAACAGTATAACAAACTACTTTTTCTAGATTTCTCTTTGGGCATAGGACAGTGAGTGTGAAATTGAGAGAGAATGGAGAAGACACACAGCAAAGGTCGTAACAACTCTACTCACGCATACCTCTCAATCAGAGTAAAGATTTAGACATAATTGTTTTAATGTGACGTATGCTCATAGTCATAAAGATATAAAACAGAGAAACTATTTTTGACCTGCTTTATTATCTCTACAAGCAGTATCCAGTAGTTAGACATTAATCCAGCACCACTGTATGGGACGTAAATGCTGCTGCAGTGCCGCACTGCACTCATTTTATCAGCTGTTCAGAAAACCAGCAGATTATTTCACATTCAGGAGCTTTAACTAGAGAGGTGGCCTCCTCCTCACATCCTCTCGTTTCCTCTTTCTGTCTCCTTTTCAAACAAAGACACACACACACACACACACACACACACACACACACACACACACACACACTAAGAATACACATGAAAGGATCTTTGCTCGTTCTGCACAGCAATGAGTCATTAGTGTTAAAATGAGGTACCACTGAAGGCATAGAAATAGCATTATGACCCATCAATGGTCTTCCAAAGAGAGTCATCACTCTGGATTATTGATGACTTGGCCTCACTTGTATCCCACTTCGACAGTTGCAGTCTGATATTGAGAAATTGTTTAATTGCAATCAAAGAGAGAGACAAGTCTTTTTTAATGAGACACTTTAATACTCTTGCATTCATCCTGTAAGGTCCCATGCCAGGCTTTATGGATACAATTCACAGAGTATAATCTGGCTTGAGGGGAAGAATAAGATGGTGAAAACTGTGGAAGAAGAAGACAGGATAGCAAAAGGAAGGCTCAAACGTATTGGGGCATGATGGGATCGGGGGTTGGAGGTTGGGAGGATCTGTCTCTCTGGTGTCTCTGATGTGATTACACTCAGCAGGAAAATGAGTCATCGCTGGGTGAACCAGACGACTGTGACAGTGAGTTTCAGCCGCTCTGTTTGTGACATTGCACCTCCACAGAAAAAACACAGGCCATCTGGGTAAAAGCACACTGCACAAATATCCAACATAACAAGTCGTTTGAAGCCTCGTTCTGGAACATCTTAACAAAAAGGCTTGGCCATTCAACATTTGACTCATTCATTTCTGGATCTTAGGGACATCACCACATATACAACAAAGTTTTTACAGGACAAGAAATGCACAGTCAGATGACCAGACACGTTGCAAATCAATAAACAGTGTAGCCTGATTATTCTAAACTGCTTGATTTAGAGGTGAAACGGAAGGAGAGTGCAGCTGAAATGTCAGAGATGCTCCTTTCATGTATGAAAGATTAGAGTAGTAACATCAGATTGGTTTTTAAACTTTTAAAACATGCAACAAACTGTGAACACAACACATACTGTACAAAGGCACCAATTTATGCCACTGCCAGTGAATGCGCTTAACTCTTGAACCCACACCTGACCCTGCCAGTGCTTCAGTGACCAGATCATTTAGACCTTTCAAATTTTTTGTTTGGCTTTAATGCTTTTTTTAATGCTCTTTAGTTTTATTTATTGCATCGTAAAAACACTTGGGCCTAACTCCAACCAACCCCCTAACTAAATCGCTATTTTATCCCAACCTCAAACTTTTTAACCCAGACCTAACCCTAAGCCACAGGCCCAAATAACTACTAATAACTAATATTCTAACTGGATTTGTTTTAAATCACTATTGACGTTACCTCTTTAAGGTAGTAGATTGGATCGTCTAGAGTCTAGACGATCCAATCTACTAGACTCTAGAGCGACACTTTGATTGGTGGTTAGGGTTCGGAGAAGGTAACTGAGAGCGAAATAACCTATCAGAAAACACGTGGTCCTTGAAGCTGATCCAATCTAGCACCAACCTTAATTGAATTTTGATCAAATCCATGTAAATTTAGCCCTGGCTCTCTCTGGGTGCTTGAGCCCTGAAGCACCTGAATTGGCGCCTATGCTGACATATTATCACTTTATAAACTTGATTTAGAGAAGCCAACATTTCCACCTATTCCAGCAAACATGGAATGACATGAGCAGGAGTTTCTGGTGAATTTTACAATGTCACATTTAGCTGTTCCGGTCTCCTGAGAGACATATATCGTCCTCTGGGGTTTTGTCCTTATGAGATAAAGATTTTTAAAGTTAATATAAGAGAAGCTTTAAAACATATGATTTCTATTGTTGTGATGCCAACAACCTCTCTTTAAGCCTGTTTCTATTCCCAACCCACTATTTTTAACATTTCATAGAGTGCTGTCAGAGAGGGGCACAACCCAGGATGGAAAAGTCAACACTGCAGACGTCATAGCAGGTTGTCAGAAATCCAAGACAGATGTTTGAATCCCAGGCATAGAGGTTTAGATGAGAATATATGAGCAGTGTGTTTTTCCAGCTCAAACCTTCCTCATCCACTAATGTACCGGGTTTGCCTCAGCAGTGGCTGCTCAGGCGGGAAGGAGACTGTGGACAAAAAACCAGGAGAGCCACTTCACAGTGTGTTTCATATAAACATGAAGAAGCCGACACATAAAGGGCTCTTACGTGATTCAGATTGAAGAATTTATAGGATTAGTTTATACATTAAATCCATTAGTGAGATCTCTTTCAAATTTTCATCAGGCCTCCACACTTACGACTCTGTCTCTACAAAAGCATGACTTATAGCAATCTGACTTCAATAAGTCTGAAGTGAAATAAATCCATTAGTGAGTCTTTGGGGATTCTTGTGACATAAGCAAAATGGCGCTTGATTTGCTAGAATGTATATATTATATAACGCTATAAATAAGTCAGCAGATAAAGCAACCTCAGCACAGAGCAACTTGCTGTGAAATATACAGTGGTACAATTTTTCAGACTGCTGCTCACATTCCTCATTCTGGGCTGGATGTGTTGGCTGTGCTGACAGAGTGATCTGTCCTGCCTCATCACCAGGGAATGAAGTGACTGATATGAGCCTAAACACACAATGAACACACAATGAACACACACACACACACACACACACAAAACGTGGCCGCTGAGGGAACAATAACCAGCAGAGCATCCCAAAGCCAGGCGCAAAAGAAAGGGGGCTTCCCTCTTCACCCTTACAACTCCATCTCCACCCCTCCCCACCACCACCACCACCCATTTAAGCTGAGCCCAGAGCGGCATTGGCAGTAATAAAGGCTGCAGATGATACTCTGGAGGGAAGTAAAGAAGGCCCCCTGAGGACAGATTTTCCCGTAACACGTGCCCCGGACTCGCTAGTAAATAACAAGAGGGTGGGGTTATTGACAGAGATTGTGGGATTTGCTGAGGTAGCTTCAGACTTTGTTGCTTTCATTTCCTTCCATGAAGCCATAGGAATGTATGTGACCAGTATAGTAGTAGAGAAAGGGGGAATTCAATTAAACAACACATGAAAGAGGAAGAAAAGCTCATGAAATATTCAGTCACTTGCTGCCTTTGTTACTCTAAGATCCACAGACAGTAGAGTTGCAGTACAGCCCCAAAGGAGTGTGTGAGTGTGTGTGTGTGTGTGTGTGTGTGTGTGTGTGGTGTGTGTGTGTGTGTGTGTGTGTGTGTGCGCACGTCTGTACAGTATGCTTGAGTGTGTGGCAAAGAGAGACAGAGGGACAGATGAAAAAGAGTGGTAAGAGCAGTAATCTCCCCCCTGGCATCCATGAGTTCCAGATGTGTTTGTATCATCGGCAACAAAACACACACACTCACTCACGCACACACACACACACACTCCCACATCCATCCATCCCATTTTGACTGGAATATCAAAGGGCCCAAATTGTGCCCACCATGAAATCCAAAGTCTGATCCGACGGGAGTGTGTGTGTGTTTCTCTGTGTGTGTGTGTGTTTGGGGGGGAGGGCACTCGGAGCTCTTCATCATCCAGACATAACAAGAAACTCTTAACCCTCCCCTCCATGAATATGTATGGTTGCATTCAGCAGCTCCCCGCCCCTGTGCCCCGCCACCAGCGTCCCAGACAAAGCACTTCAAACGCAGGCACAAATTGCAGGGTGGGGGGACTCTATTGGCCTCCACCGTGCCCCCCAACCTTGCCTAACTAATCCTCAGGGACCTGGGTTTGGAATAATGGTCTGCTCTAAATGGAGGCCACGGTGTGGAGTGTTTGTTGTTGGGCACGTACACAGAGTAAATAATGATGATATGAATGAATGATGATAGACAGAGAAAAAGAGACTACACAACCACCCATCTGGAGGAGACAATGGTGGCTTCATGAAGTGCAGGAGCTATTGTGTTTGCAGAAGTGGAGCGGACGAGGGCCGTGGCTCTTAGCCTCTGACTGACTGCCCACTATGGCCCCACACTCCTCTGTCGTATTTCCTGTGATAATCAAACTGATGCCAGACAGGGAGGATGTTTGTTGACTGGCACAATGTGCGGCTACAGTCTGTGTTTCTTTCATGTGATTCTCATGTCTCCCCTGTTGTTTTAGCCTGTATATTTTAGGTCAGTGACCGTCTCTCCACCCCGGTCGACCACTTATCTCATCCGTATATTCTGGTATGTGCCAGCTGTACAAACAGTGCGTGTCTATGAGAGTGTGTAGCATTGATGCGTGTGAAAGGGTTTAGCTCCTCTTTCAGGGGGTAGACACTGGGCGAGCTTCAAAGATGAGGCACCACTGCAGTTAGTCTGCAGCACTCTGCGAGATCACGGGAGGCAGCTACACAGGCACATGACACTGGACTTTCGAGCCAAAAGAAAAAAAATGCTCATGAGTGTGAGTGCAGAGGGTTCTGGGAGTTGGTGTTTCTGTAGCACAAGGTAGGTGACATATATGCGATGATACAGAGCAGAAGAGGTCAGCAGGGCTTATGATGCAAGTAATCGCACACAAGGTGGGAAGAAAAAAGTGCATAAGTGAATCAAGGAGTTTACAAATGTGCACAAGCTTCTGTAAATGAAGGTAAAAACATCAGAATGTCCTGCACACGCAGCCCCAATAAATTACAAACTATTTCAAGGGTATTCTTGGCTTTGAAAATAGGACAACCGCCTGCGCGCAGACAAAACGCTAACACTGCAAACGTTTGGTTATAATTCATCATTCTGAGCATACAGTGTAATTCAGTGTTTGGTCAGCTGTGTGTCCTGATGGTACCGAGCCCACCTGGCCTCAGACAGGATGCATGATGAGATCCCTGGTGGATACACAGTGAAATCTTAGTTAGCAAAAGCATTTCCATACAGCTTTCTGTTTAGAGGAAAACAATAAATCCCACACTAGCCTCTCGCTGCCGACAATCCCAAGAGCAGGCAAGCGAGGTATATGGCGGGGTAAGGCTGACGGAAAAAACTTTCACAGAGGGATTGTGGGAGACGAACATGTGGCAGCCAGAGGTTACGGGTGTTCTGCCAACACGGGAACTTGATGGCAAGGGCCTTTTCTTTGTGGCTTGTCGAATCCACATGAAGAGGACGGCTCCAGAGCTGGACGCCGCCTCCAGGCCACAGCAGGCTGTCAGATACATAAACAAACCTACATGTTCATATTTTAGAGAAAATGTTTTTTTGTGATAGAAATATTTTCAAACAAAACACAAAAATATCACATGCCCACACAGAGAACTCTGTCTACACACACACTGGAAAATGAACCCATCAAACCTCCACTGAAACACAGCAGAGATATATCAAGCTGTGACTCTGTAAAGAGACTTAGATTGGAATATATAGCACACTGGTGATGACGTAGAGTGATGATGTACAGTAATATCGTGATGTCTTTTATGTTCATGTCCAACCCAGTGAACTAAGTGGAGAGGCGTTGCAATACTTTTCCATTACAGCAAATAAAAGTCTCAGGGATATACAGTATATATATATATATATATATATATATATATATATATAGAGAGAGAGAGAGAGAGAGAGAGAGAGAGAGAGAGAGAGAGAGAGATTCAGTGTGCACACCTCCCATCCACTAGAGAACCACAGAGTTATTACCGTTTCTTCCATTTGAAATGATCATAAAAAGATTTTTTTACTATAGAAAATTGAGTCTACACTGCTTCCTGATGTGAGTCACACTGACAATGCTCCACCTCACATACCCCAGTAAATTGCCAGGAATGTTAATATCTCTGTGCTGTGCTTGCCCCCCCGATTCCACCTAATTCATCCCACACAGCTGGTTGACCTCAGCGATATAGGTAGAGACAATCATCTTTTTCTTCTAACAGGACGCTGCCATTGAGGCCACGGCTGACAACAATGGAGTGTACCTTTTAGATGGTTGCCACGGCAACGGCTGCAGACAGAGCGCGAGAGAGAGCGCGACAGAGAGAGAAAGGGAGACGGAGAGAGTGCAGGTACCACAGCTCTGCGCAGTGTGGATCCATCCCTACACCGGCGCTTCACTTCCTCCTCTCTATAGTGCTACCTTCTATTATTCAGCCTCTGTGCTGATTGGAGAGCTGGGACGTTATATACATATAGACCAGAACGTTTTACATTTGCTGTCAGGCTCCTGTGCAGTGAGCCAGATGCTTTGTTCAAGCATGCATTTGCATAAACCCTGACGCTGCCAAATTAAGCAGACTCCAACGCAAGCATCAGCTGCTCGAGAGTGTGTCGAGAAGGGCGTAACATCTCCAAGTCTCTGACACACAGAGAATATGTTGTGTTGAAGATTCACACTGTGTCATTAGTCATGCTTCTTCCAAGCGACACACACCCACATGAAGAAAACCACGTCCACATTCCCATCACTGTATATCATATATGATCACATCTAAACAGAGCCAAACCAGTGACTGAGGATCCAGTCAAACTAAAGTCAGACAAAGCAGTGCAAATCCAGCTGCACATCCACACACAGTGAACAACGCTACAGGGAAGACAAATGCCATAAAAACATACTGATCACACACATACACACATGCTTCTCTGACCATCAGCTGAAATACCTTTTTCTTTGACCATGACCATTGGAATCCGAGTTGATCTGCACCAGAGAAGGCTCCGAGAATCAATCAGCAGTTGAACACAAGCTGCTAGATCCTGTTTTTAGTCAGGACCCGAACCAGGACACCACAGAGAGAGAGAGGCACACAGAGAAAGAGAGGTGTAGGCGCTGTTATAAGCTCTCCTCCCGAAAACACAGCTCCAGCGTGGGGTTTACCTCCCGACTGCCTGTTTTCCTCCCATCCCTCTCCTCCTCCTCCTCCTGCTGCTGCTGCTCTGCCCACTCCTCCTCCTCCTCCTCCCTCCTCTTCCCCTGCTATAGTCCCTTTCTCAGCCCCTCTGTTGTGTCAGCCGCCTCCTCATTGCAGCAACCAGGTGGCTGCTGCTGCTGCTGCTGCTGCTGCCTCTGCTTGACCTTATATACAGACACTACAGACATACTGCAGGCAAACACACATGTCATTAACATACCGTACACTGTGGATATATGTGTGTAATCAGTTACATCCGACTTTTTCTTTTATAGCATCATCTCCTCACAGCACATCAGTTTGACTCCTCCATTGTTCACTAAGGAGCTCAGTGTGATAATTTTAACTAACACACACGTCAAACAAAGACACGGTTTCAGTATAACTGGGCAGCAGGCGGAAAATCAATCACTTTCACAAGGGCAAGAATCTGCTGGATTAAAAACCATAAAATAAAATAAAGGCCAACTTATTTTGGAAACTCCAACTCCAACTGGTCTTTCATAACAGCACATTGATGTGGTTACAACACTAAAATTAATAATCAATATAAAAAAATGTATTAACCACATTATTTGCAGATTTGAGGGATTCAACAAAAGTATCAAGTCGGGTGGAAAACAAAGGTTATCTAATCTTCTCCAATCAACACGGTCGACCTGATCATCCTGCAGTGAAACCAGGCTCACCTCGAGTGACAGCCTAAGTTGCTAATAATCGCGCTGCTTCGAGCATGAGCTTTGCATTAATATCTTTAGTGGATCCTCTGGAATCCAATTACAGAGAGCACGAGAGAGCACGTTCCTGGCTGAGCCCGGCGAACACACCAGCTCTTATATCATAAAATGTTGCTGAGGTGACCTAATGAACGGTTCTCATCGACTCTGCTTTAGAGAGTTAACTGTACATGTGGCAATTTTAAGCAAGGTAACCCAATTTGCAAGAAGAGAGGAAACATTTGCAGCATGAAAAATTCATGCAAATCCAGAGGGAAACACTTTTTTTGTTGTTGTTGCTTTGAATATTAAGTTTCTTGCATGACTATAACCAAACTAGTTGTGCATATGCTACAACTCATCTACTTATATACATATATTCAATTTATAGAATTATTTATAAGCATTTCATTCAAAACTGATTAAGCAGTTAGTAGTTCCTTATTTGCCTGCCGGAGAATATTGCAGGAAGACCAGCAAAAATCTCACAAGCAGTACACTGTGATGGAAGTCTGACAGATAGAAATAAAGGGGAAATTTGATAGATTTAAGTGTGCAGAGAGCTCTTCTGTTCCTAGTCCTATTCGGCAACAAATAGAATTGACCAAAGCACTGTTCGTTGGCACTTTGTTGAGCTAAAAAAATATTTTAGTAGTAACTGGGTCACAGATATTAGTGACCACACCGTCCCACATCCGTATGGCCCGTGCTGGGGTGGGGTAAGGAATAGTTTTGCATCAGCACCACCTCTGTAATTGCTGATGCAGGGCAGCCCATTATGCATTCAGAAGGCATCCAACCACTGCAGTGTCAACTGTGCCACCTGCTGGATATACCCATCAACATGCATCAGCTTCCACCGGGGCGTTTTTGCCTGATGGAGACATGCCAGTGAGGCGAGTGGTAAAAATAGTTTCTCCAGCACTCCACCCTTTTTTATTATGAAGGAAGAGGAATATGTAATGAGCTTGTGATGACTGAATATTTCAGTTCCTTTCTCTGTTTTTCCTCTAATGTTGCAGGTCAATCCATCTACTTGAGAAAATCCGATTTTTATGGTGCTGCTGTGAAATGCAAACACAGGGATGTCCTGTTAGTGCGTGTAGTGGACCTATTACCATCTTGCATCTTTTAATAATCTCAGAAGGAGCTGCTGGACATTCATGCAACATACGACTTTGCCAAGAGCAATGGCTGAGTAGGAAAGCCTATTATCCATGGATGAAAGGTCTTTTTCTGAATTTGGCTCACCTATGAATGGTCTATGTCCGACTGTCCATTAATAACCTGGTCATTGGGCTGTCGACTACCCAGACATATCAGCGCAGATTAGGCACTGTTATTAGACACCAGGTGTATTTCATTGACAAGGTGGTAAATGCCATTTGATCTGTATGTTTTAGACTATTGCCTCGGGCAGTGAAGCAAGGCCGACGCTGCAATGCAAAAGGTAACATTTACAGTAGACAACAGGTTTGTGTGGATAAACTGCAGATATCCCATGGATTCAAATTGGGGGTTGAGGGAGGGTGAATCTGACACACACACACACACACATACAGATCCTACAAACTCTTGACTACACATCCCATGCACTGGATGATGATTCCCAGATTTTTTCCAAATCCACCAGAGACACGCTTATCATGACAGAAAACGCTGATAAACTAGGATGAACTCGTGGTCTCTGGTCTCTGGATAGCAACAAGCACTCCACCAGATCGCTTCTATTTTAAAATGAGTTCCAAAACACTGAGCACCAGTCTTTTTCACCCCAATGCTACATTAGCATTAATATTTTGTAGCTGCACCGCATATACTCAGAAACCCTCAATGGTAAAAAAGAAATATGAAATTCTTATCATTTTAACACAAACATAAACATTTTCATATCCCCAGCACACAGGAGGTTTGGGCTGCTGACTTCTTTTCTTGTGAAAAGTTGAATCAAATACACAGTGACCTCTTACTTGTTAAAGCAAAATCAGTGCCACTGTTACACAAGCACTCAGCTGGTGAAGAAGTCAGGGGCGGATGTAGGATTCTTCTGAATCAAGGGCCATAAATGGGCCAAAACTTACACAGAGGGGCAAATTATATGTCCAACCTCCATGGCAAAATTCCTGATTCAGTAAGGTGAACATTGAAGTCATTCCATGCTTACAATTAGCTCTGTGGCTTTGGGCAAAGTCACACATTGAATATAATTGAAAAAATGTTCCTTGCACAAGCAAATTGTTCTTTAAAGAAGCTTAGAAAATAAAAAAACATAACAAATTGTCATATTTATCGTTAGCGTTCTTAAGAAGTGAAAATCTTTTTGCTGACAGGACCAGGGCACTTCAGGGGCCAATAAGATTTCAAGAAGTTTAACATCTTTGACAGTATGGAAACAGTGAAGACAACGTTTCAGCTTTATTGGGGCTGAAGTCTCAGTGGTTCAAGAAAAAGTTCAGGGTGGAAAAAAGGATGACTGCTGTTTCTTTGAAAGATTTAAAGTTTTGCAAACTCATTCTAGAGCAGATACTGGGTCTCAGTGAAGTCCCATCACTGTCACTGTATGGCTGACTTTCGCTGCCACTGCAGAAATGAAGTGGATGTGATAAAACTTGACCTCTGCCATCTTTGGTCGAGGGTCAGTATACAGAGTCAAACCTTGCTTGACAAGTCCAAATCAAACTTTGATTCTATAAAAGACGAAGTTGCTTGGCGTTATTTGCAGATAACTAAGTGCCAAGCAATGATGATTTTACTACTGTTTCTGGCACGCAGTCAGGGAATACATAATGTCTGAAAATCTCTATTTGTCCTCATGCCCATGTTGTAATCCTGATGTAAGCCACCAAGTCGCTTCGCCATGTACTGTTGCTTGGTCTGCCCTTGCGTATGGGTTTGCTTTATGTAACTATGGAACGGACTGTGATTCATTTTCTGGATTTTTACACATTTGCCTAGCTGGGACTTTTTGGGCTTCTTGGGAGTTATGGTTGTGTAACTTGTGCACAGGAGCTTCCACACATATACACAGAGGGCAGATGTGTAGAGCTGTAAGAAGTGTAATCACTCGCTGTCATCCAATTAAAATGAAGTCATCTCTGAGCAACGACTAATCAATTCACTTTCAGACACCTACACACAAACTGAATGCAGAGCAGAGCAGCCAAACAGCGACACAGGATGCAATCAACAGAGCCTCGTGATATTCACAGACAACTGCTGAAGAGGGAAAAGTAGATGTTGAAATAATAAATTAAATGCAACTTAATCAAAGGTGCCGTTAAATGTAAGTCAAAGCTCTAAAAGCAGATCGATAGCGCATGTTTCCATTTTAATGGCCAATTTGTATTACTCATTGATTCATCACCGCAGCTGACTGAGGTTACAGTTACAAATCACAGTACGGGCTGTAGAGAAAAGTGGGTGAATAGATATTTCACATAGATTTAGATGCACCTTCTCTCCTGTCCTACCTGTGGCGACATCGTTCAGCCTCTCACTCAGATAATAGTCGTTTGGGTCGAGGTGGGGCAGCTGCTCCATGTACAGTTTGGGAATGAGATACAGGACCTCAGCCACGTGCCCATCCTCAATGATGGACATGCGCTTGACCGAGCTCTTGCGCTTCACCTGGACGCGGTCGACATTCTGACTGCGGCTGGAGCTGCACAGTTTTCCCAGGCTGTTGAGATTAGGCAGAGTCGGCATGGTGCCTGGCTCCCCTTCGACTGTCCCACAGAGGAGGGTGAAGCACAGCAAGTAGACGTCGGCGAGGATCAGCCTCGGACCTGCTCTATAATCCAATAGTCTTTGGACATGAAGAGTGAGGGGCGTTCACAGAGGCACAAAGTGGAAACAGCTGCTCATCTTTGGATCATGTATCCAATATCCAGAGTGGCCTCCAGTGGAAACTCCAGGATGCCTCCACCTGTCACCTCAGATGTGCAGTGGATGTAAGCGGTGGAGTGCTGATGTGCACCTTGAGGAGGAGACACCAAACAGCAGGCAGCAGGTATGATAAAGTGAGACACATGGAAAGAAGCTTACACTTTTAGTGTCTTCACCACAACCAGCCTGGTGCCTTAAGCAGCTTAGAGCTGACGTCGAGCCTATGATTATCTTCTGGGTGGGGTTAGGTAGCTCTGCATCAAGTTGGCCCAGCGTACGGTGGGATTCTCTAGACCTGATGTGATTCATGTGCGTCCTCCCCATCACTGCTCTGTTCAGTCTGCACCACATTCAAAGTATGCAACAATAAATGACCAGATCTTTTCTGAGAAAGTATTTAAGATAGCATTAAAATTCTTATATGTTCACTAAATGGGGTTTTTAGGGCCCGAGCACCGATGATGTGCTGTACACACATGTATCATGACCGGACAAAAAAAAAAAATACCCTGCACCAATTTGATTAACGCAACAGGAAGTCAGCAAATTTGGATTTTGTGGTCATTTTGGCCGTTTTACACATTGTGTATTTTAACAAACTCCTCCTAGAGCTTTCATCAGATCAACAGTCAAATTAGGTGAAAGTCATCTTGACTCTTTGGAGATTAAAACTAACTCAAATTGTGAGTTTTTCGTCACACCACGGACTTATGACTTGAATTGTGACATTTCCTCAAACCGTGTAAACATTGAGGTGCGGCGAAAGTTGATCCTTCGCCAAAGGAGACGAAGTTGTCGTAACTCCACTCTGCATTGTCCAATCAGCACCAAAATTATGTCACATGATCAGTGTCCCGGCCTGAACAGCTCCATATGTCAATATTAATTTAGGATCATAGCATCATCTACTGATTTGTCATGAAACAGGAAGTATTTTTTAACTCCACTGTGCATTGTCCAATAAGCACCAAAACTTTCACCTAAGATCACAGTCCCAGCTTATTCTTCATATCAGTCAAGTATATACTGTTATATTTCGCGTTTTATTTTGTTGATCTAGCTATGTTTAGCTAGCCAGAAAAGAAGCTAGTTAGCTAACTGCTAGTCAGTATTGTACATATTTCTCTTTCTCACTAGTAATGGATTGTAAAATAAGATTACATGCATCAGATGTGCATCAGCAGCTGTGTTTAATGAATGGTAGGTGCTCCATAGTGAATACATACTAATTGGGTCATTTTTTACCCATGTGTGTAAAAGTGATGTAGAAATACAAAATTTAGGTTTGTCTATAACGTAAGAAAGAACAAAAGGAAAATAATGATTTGTGGTAATCAAAAACAAGATATTTAATTAATACTTCGAATATATGATAAAATACATTTATTTAAAAAATATAGCAAAGAAACACTCATGCATGAATTAACAAAGGAAATGAATACAGGTATTTTTTGACCCATGTTGTGCATTAGAAGGGTAGTGATACAAAAATGATTTTATTCAAAAAGTCACAGATGAAAAATTTAAATAAGGATTAATTGGGGAATACCTAAAATACTGAATGATGAAATGCATTCCCTTTTGACCCATGTTGTGTATCAAAGGGTTAAGCTGAAAGAATAACACTTGTTTGTGACCGGTTTCGTCCGGTCCCTGTTCGCCCTCCCCTGTGGCCTCATCAGGTCCCGAGATCGCAAGTGCTCGGTTCGCACAGTGCTGCTCGCAGCCCTAGTTTGAAATGAGATCTAACTTAGATTGAGGTTAGACAGTACAGTCACGGCAGAATGGATGGATGGATGGATGGATGGTGCACAGCATCACTGAGATCCAAGACGTACTTTCAGGGTAAATTGCATTGGACGTCTGCCAGTCCTTTACAAGGTCAGCACCAGCAAGGTCATCCCAGCATCCAACAATGCACAGTGTTTATTATCAGCAGGATCCTTCAAAGTAAAAGAGAATGTAACTACATCAGCACTGGGGTGGAAAATGCCTGCAGTGACTCTCTGTTATCCTCTAAAATCGCTGGATGAAGCAGTAGGATTTTGGAATATGTAAGAAGGCATGTTCTGAGATTTTAATCTTCAAAGCATTTAATATTGGGATGGATTTGTTTCTGCAAAAAACTTTCAGAGCATCTTCTTAACAAGCCAAATGCATATAATCAACATTTAGCCAATGAATTCTTTATGTCAGATGTGATCATCTTCTTTCTTGGAAATTTTGAGTTCAGCGTGCAGTAAATATTGAGTCATTGACTTGTCTGTTTGGAAGGTTGGTGAAAGAGAATCTGAGCACACTCAAAAGCAATGTAACTCCACAGTGCACTGATATGCACTGGAAACATTATGGAAAAACATAATGCAAAGAACAGAGCTATACGCTGATTAATGATAAAAACCCCTCCATGACATGTGATATTCATCAAACTGATGAGTCTAATCACAGATCTCTACTTTCTCCTACTAAATGAAATGAATCACTGAGGTCCATAGACATGATAAACAGCAGCAGACAATGACAAAGCACAAAATACCATTTTTGTCTGGAGATGCCGGGCTCGGCCTGGACATCAGGTTCCTCTTTGTCTGCAGAGGCAGGACGTCTGGAGCTCGGCAGCCTGAGTTTACTATTTACATCAATACGGGACTTGATCTAATTCAAATGCATTTAGCTTAAAAGCACACTTTTATTCTCAGAGAAGAGATAAGATGTGATAGTCATGAGCTGGAAGACGTAAACTCTTACACCCCCACACGCAGACACATGGACCTGAGCGTACCTGAGGAAATGCTACTCTGCTGCATTGAGGCGCTGCCCTCCAACTGTCATCCACTGTGTGGTAGCTTTGACACAACTACCCACACACTCGCAGATCAGCCCACACATGCTCGTAAAAAACAAGACTGCCGCCCCTGCAAGCAGACAAATTAGCATCGCACACATAACACATCCCCAATGTTTTCATAGCCTCTGCTGTTTCCGCATCCTGCTCCGCACTGGAAGAAAACACACACACACACACACACACACACACACACACACACACACAGTTCTTTATGTTTCCCATGTCTTACCATCCAGTCCGAAGCAGGAGGTGATTTTTTGGGCGTAGTTGCAGAGCCCATCGTAGCCAGGCTGATTCCTCGCCGTATTCCTCTCCCCCATCTCTACACACTCCCACACACACCGTCCCGTCCAGCAGCACTTTCACTCCTTCCCCAGCACATCAATTATTCAGCCTTTTGCCAGGACACATGCATGCGCATTCACAGCAAACCCTCCTACATGCCATACAGTATACAGAGAGAGAGAGAGAGAGCGAGAGAGAGAGTGAGAGAGAGAGAGAGAAAAGTGCTGATGCAGAGGGTCATGCTGCTGGAGCATGAGCAGCCCTCTCCAGTGGTCGGATAAGGAGGAGGCATCAGATTGGGTTACTGCAGAATGGAGCCTTGCCTCCTTTTTTTCATCAACCATTGATCATCAGGAGTGCACTGCAGTGTAACAGGCACGGTGTTCAGGATGTGCTAAACCCGCTCTAAAAAAAGGGCGGGGCGGAGAAGGAAGTCAAAGCAAGGCAAGACTGGAGATGTACCAGGTGTCGGGGGATAGAGTCACTTAAAGCAATCTAGACATCCATATGTGATGATTACTTTATGGTGTGACCACAGGAAAAGTTTCTGCGCATACAGGGAAGCATAAAAGTTACATGAAAATAAGATTTAACATGATCAGGTATTTTAGAAAGAAAAAGCTTTTATGCATATTACTTTAGGTCACAGGACTTTTACATTTTAACATTGGAACCTTGTGGTAAATACTTTTGTTAGGAGGAGAGGAAAACCCTAAAATACATAAATTCAAAACACTTCACTACTTTACGACAATGTCTCCAAAGAGGTTCATCCAATCTAATGTAAGATATGAGAAAACAGACTTCCCAACACTGACCCACCTCCATGTTGTTTTAAGATTGTGCTGTGGAGCACAGACGGTCGGCCTAAATGGTCCAAGATGAACAATTCATTAACCGGCACCGCTAACCAAAACAGTGAAGAAACCCCACAGTTATTAAAATAAGATTCTGCTAAATGGAAAAGCTGAGGGAGGTTTCCCACACCAAGAGGGAGAATGTACAGTAGATGGAGGAATTTGATAAGAAACATAATCCCTCAACTCCCAGGGTGACCTTGAACAATGTACTTCACCCCTTAGCTCATTGGCCAGCAGCCTCATAATGAGCGACTCATGGGGAGAAACGAAAATGGCTGCACTGCTTGAAATAATATATGCAATATGTGCTCTGTCAAAACCCCCCAGGATACTAAAGGTTTTATTATATCATGCCAGGTGATTCCAGACAAAAGAAAAACAGCACAGGAAATATGATGAGACTAAAAGGCTGGGAAAGAGTTGTATGCCCGCGAGGGTTTATTATAAGGTGGGGTGACTAATGGAAGGGCATCTCTTCCAAGGTGATGGCCCTGTGCTGATAGAAGAGGTGGGGGGTGGGTGACTGCAGGACTGAGAGCTCAGTAATGGCTGATGCTAGCTGGACAACTGAAAATGAGGCTAATCATAGGTGTGTATACTGAGAGGAGAAAACCTTGAAGTCATTTGATTGAATTGATTCCATTTTTAGACTTCCTGCAATGGGGAAAAAATAAATCAATCAATCACCCAAAATGTTTTAGTTCTAATCTTTCCTGCATGTATTTGATGGGTGTTTACTGTATTATTGACAATACTACATAATATAAAACTAGAATGACACTCAGAGCTTATACGTCCGCCGAGGCCCAACAGTCCCCTTACGAACAGTCCCCTTATTATCCCCCCAAATTGTCCCCTAAACCTGCCTGACTTATCTCATCAAGATCCATGACGTAATCTCTAGGAAACCGATGAAAATGTTGAAAAACACCCTGTCTCACAATGACAAAGACAGTGAAATAAATTCCTGGATCCACCCCCTGATCTGGACCCGCACCAACATTTTGTGGGTACTTCCCTGACCCATACCACATCCTTCCAACGAGTTTTGTAGTAATCCCTTCAGTAGTTGTTGTGTAATCCTACTAACAGACAGACAGAGGTCATAATAAAACCAGAGAACAAGTTTCAGCTTTGAGGAGCTTTAAAACGAACATTAAAGTTGAGGGATAATGTCAATAATCCAATAGGACTGCGACTTGTCACTATTTCTCAATCAGTCTTTTCCTCCATAAAACATTAGGAAAAAAACAGAAAAACATATTCATTGTAAATTTCTTCAGTCCTGTGTGGTGCCTTCAAATTGGTTTTTGGCCAACCGGCAATCCAGCAATCTGATGCAACAAAAACAAGCCACATATCCTCACAACCGAGTAGCTGAAGAGGAGAAAGTTTGGCTTTTTGTTCGATTGTCAAAATATGTGCCGATTAATTCCCTGTCAGTCGAGTTATCAATCAGATGACATTCTGACTATAGCCAAAACATGGGGAGGTGCATGCGGGTTCTCTACATGCTAAACAAAAATGTATTTACATTGAATTGTTTATCTGCACTAAAACACATCTAAAAACTAAAATACATCAACATCTCAAGTGCATATGAAATGGGAGCACTATGACCACTGTAACTGTGGAAGCATTGACTGTTGACTGAATGAGTTATTTGACATATTGTCCCAAACATGCACATTTGTGCCATTACGCCTTATTTATCACATTTGTTTAGAGATAACTGGCACTTCACTATGTTAAAACTGGAGGATTTGGGGTTGTAACTTCTCATGAGTAATGATGGGCTGTTTGCTGTGGCCTTAAGCATGCCAATCAGATCCATGTACCACAGAGGGGCTGTCAATCGTTGCATGGGCTCTGAGCTCCATCGATCTCCACCGGCAGCCACGAAGGACAGATACAGTAGAGACCACGTCAGTGATGGAGGGGGTTCAAAGCCATCTTGAAACAGCTACACAGAGAAGGGCAGTGACATACAGCTATAGAGCCTCTTTATGCGAGGTTGATGATTCATTCCATAACAGGATCAGACCAGTCATGGTGAATGCAGCTGCAGATTTACTATAATAATGTTGAGGTCAATCAATCAATCAGACTTTATTTATATGGTACTTTTCAAAGTGTAACACAAAGTGATTCACATCAACACCCCCATCTCTAAGTACACAAAGCAAAAGCTTTACATCGCACTAAGAAATAAATAAAACACTAAGTGAGGAAACGCTATCCAACCAATCTTCGGGACATGTACACAGGCCCATAGGCAACTGGACCCGGCCGCGCCCCTCAGTGATGCCCCATCTCCCATCCAAGAGGCCTCCCCAGCCCCAGACCAGCAGGGGGTCCTGGGCCTGTAGCCTCTGTGGGTTTTTACCTGTGTAACTAACCCACCAGTCAGCTAGAACCAAAGAAGCCCCCTGGACAAGAGGTGATATGTCCCCAAGAAACATGTCATATTGTCTCAGTCAGACAATCTGATCACAGCAGGAACAGCTGGAGGCACTTTATCACTTCTGCCTCCAACACAGTCACCTGACATGAATCCAGGACAGCACTAAGGTCCACCTGGAGAGGACCTGTAGTCCTCTGACATGAATCCAGGACAGCGGTGGAAGCGGTGGGTTATATTCACCCACACCATATGTTCATCTACTGGCTCTGTGATGTGTACTGTTTGTTTCCAGTAGCGGAGGTAGCGGAGTCCTCTCCAGGTGGACCATAGTGCTGTCTGCAAGGTTTGCAGGTTGATCTGAACTGGAATCAGCAGCAGACACAGTGAGACCAATAGTTTGCCCCCCCCCCCCCCCCAAAAAAAAAATTCTGATACTTTTCATCACTTCACTAAAGGCTTGACTGGGGTAATCACACAACTCCACTGCATCCCAACCAGCCAGTTGAGAATCAGCTTGAAAGTACAGGCAACAATTAAGTGTGTGCAGCCTTTAACTAAATACATGCACCACCCCTGCTTACAGACGAACCATCCGCAGAAACAGCAATCAGAGGAGGTGCATGTGCAAAAAGCAGTGGGATCTATTTATAGTTGCACCAGAACACACAACTGTCCATATCAACAAGATAACTTGAGGGCTGCAGCAGTGGAAGGTGTAGTTTCAGCCATGCACCGGTGTAACCTACTTAGAAACACAGTCATTATTAACGCTGCCTCCAGAAAGACGACGCAAATGGGCTCTCTTCCCCACTGCGTCCATCCTTGAACCAAGACGCCCTCCATCAGTCGAAGAAGGACAATAACAGGACTTCCGCCTGTGTGTGTATTGTTATGAAGGCTTCTGCGGCAAAAGATACTCACCTCTAGCAGACATGCCCGGTAGGTAGAGCCTCTTTCTTTCTTTCTGCCTTTCTTTTGCAGGGATTGTCAGGAGGAGGAGGAGGAGGAGGAGGAGGAGGAGAAGCCCCGGTGCGGTTGCAGGAGGAAGGATGGACAACCTGATGTTATCTATGCTTTAAGTTTTTTAACGAAGATTAAAGGCATGGAAGTGTTCAGCCTGCGATTTTTTTTTTGGGGGGGGGGGCAGACCAGACTACACAGACTGCGCGATGGAGAGAGCACTTTCCCAGCAGCGACAGGCATGCAGGGCGTGTCCTGGACCAGACAGCATCCCTCTTATTCTCCCACAACTTTGTGTCCATATTTGAACATAATGGCACAGAACTGCAGACTAGTGAACGAGATCAGATCCTTTGCATGCAGCTGCTGTCAGGTCACCCGAACCTAAAAGCAGCTAACCTACTTCTCCTTCCTCCCTCTGGGATGACTGCGCTGTTTGAGCTCAGTCGGAAAGTTGACAGGCGCTCTGGAGCATCCCCCCCCCCCCCATTAATCCCGCTACCAAAAGGAAAATATGAGGCGATCTATTTGACTTGTTTTCGGTTCGTGATACTTTAAAGCAGGCTCGACCTTGTATAAGCAAAAAAAACGCTGCAATCCGAGGGAAGCAGCTCCAATCACGTGGGAGGAGGATCCGTAACATTTTCCAGCTGACCGAGATTTTCCACATAATTTATGCCGCTGTGTTTATATGAATCACATTCTGCTCCATACGTGTTAGAGGCGAGCTCATTGGTGCTCGTGTCCACGCAGAGAAACACTGATCCTCCGTTGAGTCCGTCTTCTCTTTGTATGCGTCGAGCGTTGTCGGTGATTATAAGACCCCTGGTGTCTGGGGTCGCTGCGCCCCCTGCTGGTGCGCACGCGTCATCGTTTGGCGAGGGAAGTGCCACCGTGTCCAAAGTGTAGGATTCTCGAGTCTGGTCCGGGGACGTGCGGTTGTTTACAGCGGCTGTGCCAGGTCCAACGTGCTCCGGTTTTATTGCTGACGGCCTCTTCTCTTCGTTTCAAGGGTCGGTGTATGAAACCTCCAATCTGGATCGAGGCGGCAGCAACAGGAAGAAGAAGATAGAGGAATTCTCTAGGTCTTCTCGGGAGAAACTGGTCCAGTCGAAGAACAAAATGTTCTCCAAATTCACCTCGATCCTCCAGCACGCGGTGGAAGCGGTGGGTTATATTCACCCACACCATATGTCCATCTACTGGCTCTGTGATGTGTACTGTTTGTTCCCAGTAGCGGAAGCAGCGGAGGCCTCTGGTTTCCCAGACATCAACACAACGTCAGCATTGGGATACGCTGCTAACTAGCGAGCTAGCACATTAGCGTTTTGTGTTGGTCTATTTGCGTTTATTCCCTGCTAGCTACAATGTGCCAACGTGTGTTTCTGTGTGTCCGATGTCTTCTGACACGAAGCTAACACATCGACGCATCGGTGTTAAGTCGGAATCTCAGCTCGTCAACTGGGTTACACATATCTCGACAAACGGAGCGTTAGCCACAGACGTCAGCTGATAATAGCCGCAAGTAGCTAAGCTAACAGCCGTAGCTAGCTGGTTAGCTCCCCCGTCTCAAACAGCGGGGTCTCATCACGAGGAGCGGTGTCGAAATGCCTGGACAGGCTCCTCTTATGTTGCGCAAACGTCTCGTCGTTCATATTTCAGCCACAGTTTGTTGGTTATGTCGCACCGCGTTTCAGAAAAGCGCCATGTAGCATATATTAGGCAGCTAGCTAACTAGCTGCAAACCAGCAGTTACCTGCCTGTTACCTGTTCTCCAGCTGCTTCATGTCAGGGGCTTCTGAGGGATCACTTCTCACTCAGGTTTACAGGGAAACGTCTAAAACGGCTTGTTATAAACAAATGCTGTAGAACTTGATGTTGTGTACAAGGATAAGACCCATAACAAGTGTCACTCCTGGGTCACATGAAAGGGAAAGTTGAATTAAATTCTGAAACTTTGATCACAACTTGGACTAGCATTTTGCAAACTAGCATCATTCAAGCAATGAACTATCTCATTTGAAACTATTAGATCAAACTCAAAGAACCATCCTCATAACGAACACTTTCTTAATCACTGACTGACATGTATCTTCATGTTAGTGTTGTAATTAGCAGGGTATCTCAGTTCCAGCTGTATAAACATATAATATACTTTTTGATAAAGTTTTCATGTTTATAATTTCAATGGCCTTTTCCTTTTGCAGCTCGCCCCATCGCTGCCCTTGCAGGAGGACTTTGTCTATCACTGGAAGGCCATCACACATTATTACATTGAGACTTCAGGTAAGAAGAGAGACAATGCTGTGGATGCTGTGATCATGTTTTCCTCAGGTGTGGATTTATTGTTGTGCAAGGATGATGTCTTTTTAAGGGCACCAGTCTTAGGTTTGACTTTTTTCATAGTGTGTAAAAGAGTAGTATGGTTACAGCTTAAACTTGATTTATGAGCAAACTGAAGCATTTTAAATCGTAGGCTGCATAACCAACATTTCCTGTGGAGAATGCTGGGAATGTTGTCCTGGTTGGGTTAGTAATAACAACTATGTGGACCAGCTCCAGTCTATGAGAGTAATTCCTTCACCTGTGTGCTCTGCACAAGTAGAAGTCTTTGTGTGCTCTGTGACTGTGTCAATTTCATTTAAGCTGGTGCTTGGTGGTGAAACCCAGTCATGTAATGTTTCTCGAACTGACTGACATCAGCTTTTTTGAATAATTTGGACCAGGAAAGTCTCCTTCTCTCACTCTTCACTCTAAACAATGAAGGATTATGTGTTCTACAAGTATTACATGAACAAACTTGTTTTCATGCAATCGCTGGTTTGGCAGACTTGTGACTTAAGCGACGCTGTCGTTGTTTTTTTGACTGACCTTAATTGACCACCACGCAACCACTTGCATAATATTGTTAGAATGAATCTTTATTTCTTATTCGTCCATTATGCATTGCCCTGTTGTTTGCTCGTTTGCTCGCTTGATCCCTATCCTGATAAAGTTAATGTGACACACTTACACACGTGTGCCACAGTTAATGCAATTATATGTTAAATAAAGAACTTTACTGTGAAGCTACCCAGGGATCGATTGACAATAACAGTTGAATTAGCGAACACAAAATATGGCTTGATGAAATGTGCACCTTTACAAGGATTCTTTTTTAATAATAACAAAGATCAGTTGATCAGAATATTGAAATAACCTTTCAGTAACTGGAGTGAAATTAATTTTACCCAGGGTGCTATGCAGTTAAGCAGTTTTGCTTTTGTTTGTTAACGAGAAAAAGAAAAGATGTAGCTTTGCACAAGTGAAGTGGTTTGATTTAAGCTTCTTTATGCTGAAACTGAGAGGCCTTTGTGTTTTTACATTATAGACAAACAGGTTCTCACATGTTTTTGTGTTTTCTCCAATTAGATGACAAAGCTCCAGTCACAGACACCAACATCCCATCCCACCTGGAACAGATGCTGGACATCCTGACCCAGGAGGAAGGGGAGAGGGAGTCTGGAGAGACAGGGCCCTGCATGGAGTATCTCCTACACCATAAGATCCTGGAGACTCTCTACACCTTGGGCAAAGCCGATGTAAGACTGTCATGCTTTGGTAACTACATGAACTACAAATTCAGGAAGACATACATTTCTTGATATGACACCTAGGTGATATCAGATTAAATTGAGAAGAAATCAAGGCAGAGAATTAATTAGGAGTCTGGAGTTTGGGGAAGCTGGACACAGCTTGTTATTGTGCAATCAGTGCAACAGTGAATCCAAAAGCAATATAGCTTGTGGGCTGTAGAGCCATGTGTGGATACCTGAGCCTGTGAGGACCCTGTGAATCCCATTGGGCCCTGACGGAATTGGACAAAGATTTTGGTCAGAAAATTGTGGCCCAAGCCCCACTCTGGTGGACGGATCTGTTTTGGTGGACGACCCGAATAAATTCTAAACTTTTTCTGTTTGTATGTTTTTCAGTGTCCTCCAGGGATGAAGCAGCAGGTACTAACCTTCTACACAAAGCTGCTAGCACACATTCGTCAGCCTCTCCTGCCGCATATCAACGTTCACAGACCTGTACAGGTAAGATGTGTACCAGTCTCGATTTTTGTGTATTTTTGATCGTTCTTTTTCCTGAAAATAGTCCATTAACTGACAGCTTATGTAACTTATTTCTAACTGTTATCTTCTGTGGCTGTTAAAATGTGCTTTCAGAAACTAGTCCGTCTTTGTGGGGACGTGCTCGCTGCTCCGACAGAAAATGAAGAGATCCAGTTCCTTTGTATAGTTTGTGCCAAACTGAAGCAGGACCCATATCTTGTGAACTTCTTCCTTGAGGTGGGTTTGCTATGAAACCAGAGAGCAATAATATTAAAAAAGCTTTACATTCATAAATATTCATTTGTATATATTACTTTCAAGAACCTTACAAGAGTTTCAGAACCTAGCTCAGAAAATGTCTCTTATTTTGTGACGTTTCTTGCAGAATAAGTTAAAGAAACCTGAGTTGAGGAGTCCTGAAAGAGCAGAGTCTGTGAAGGCTCCAGACACTGGTCAGTCTCTCACAGGGGAACAGGCTGGGGGCTCAGAGGAGCCACAGGCTGCTGCTGCTGCCGCCGCCTCCACCTCAAGTCCGACCAGCAACAACAACAACAACAGTCACAATTACAATCTGGTCACCTCCCTCCTCAACCTCACAAAAAGCCCGGTGAGTAACCTATGATTTAACTTTTTTCCTTTGTTGTGAGTTTAAAGTTGGTGTCCATGACCCATGTTCTTTTTTCTATCCACGTCTTATCCCCTCAGGATGGCAGGATAGTGGTGAAGGCGTGTGAGGGCCTAATGCTGCTGGTCAGTTTACCAGAGCCTGCTGCTGCCAAGTGTTTAATTGAAAACACGGAGCTCTGTGAGCTTCTGACTGACAGGCTGGTCTCCTTCTACAAAGCCCTGCCACAGTCCTTGGACCCCCTGGACATTGAGACAGTGGAGGCAGTCAACTGGGGGTAAATGTCTTTCTAGTGTTTACCTCCTAAAGGGTTGATCATACTGTCCTCGTTCCATGTCTGCTGAGAGTTGTATACTCATTCTGCTCACACATACATGCCTACAGTCCCATTCATACTAAAATGAGGGTCAGCGTTGGTCTGGCATTCCTCACATGCACACCATATCCCACATTCCTTTTCAGTAGGTGGACATATTGCACCTGGAACATGTGCAGTCTACACTGTTCAGTCAGTGTACAGTTGTGTGACCTTGCACATCTTCAAAGTTGGGTTGTACAAAGTGGCTACTAGCTCTCCTTGCACAGCCTCTTTTAAAAAAACAAGCATCCACGTTCCTTCTCTTCTCTTTTTTGCACCGACTGGAAAATGTCAAAATGCATAGAGGTCCGTACGCACCCTAGCAGACATGGGTGGATGGCGATATTTACCACCGTAGCGGACTGAAACCATGAATTAGCCTTAAAAGCACATATTCAATGAAATTGGTACTGTAGCAACTGTGTCATTACAGCATAATTGTTCAAACGATATTCTCTGTGGATAATTTAAAAATAAAGTTGTTTTCTTCTCTCTTCCAGTCTGGATGTATACAACCTGAAGGAGGATGCTGCTGTGTTCGCAGGGAAGAGGGCTCTAATCTCCTTCCTGTCCTGGCTAGATTACTGTGACCAGCTTATCAAGGAGGCCCACAAGGTCCGTAACCACTGCTGACTCACTGTGTTTTGATGCATCATTTTTTAGTCAGAGATGACACAATGAAAGAACTTCTATCCAAAGAAGTTTTTTTGTATCAGAACAGCACAGACGGCTGAACAGCATTTCTTTGTTTTTCTTCACCGCCTTTCAGTTGGCTGCTACAGTGATGGCAAAAGCAGTCAGGGAAAGATTCTTTGTGTCTGTGATGGAACCACAGCTAATGCAGACGTAAGTTGTCAATCAATCAATCGCGTTCTTCAAAGTTCTTTGTCTTTCTTGTCAGTGCGTTGTGACTGCTCAGTGACTAATGAGCTGTGCCTCTGGGTGCTAACAGGTCTGAGGTTGGAATCCTGACGTCCACAGCCCTGCTGAACAGGATCATCAGGCAGGTCACCTCAGAGGCTCTGCTGCAGGAGATGGTTTACTTCCTGCTGGGAGAGGAGAAAGATGCAGAGACTCCAGCGACCGTCGCCCAGGCTCCTCTCAGACACAGACTCATTGAGCACTGTGACCACCTGTCCGACGAGGTTCTTATCACACAGTTGTTTATATTCAGGCGATCTAATCGCTCAAACCACATTCTAATATGGGCTGGGACACATGAAGGAGCGCCTACACAGCTGACGTCCTCTGACCTGCTACAATTTCACAGTTAATCTGAAGGATGTTTATGCTGTTCAATGCGTTGATATTTTTAGAAGCCACCACCACAATATCAACACGGAACATCACATAATGACTTATATCTTCTTCAGACTCTGCTATGTCTATCTCTTACTTGCGATGACACACACAGAACACATTTTAATTCCAGGGCCAAACATGAACGTCCTTAATTTCCTACAAATGGCCATCTGCCCTTCAAAGATTCAGATTTCCAGTGATCACACGAACCATGAATTTTAATTAGTATCTGTCAAGGCGATTGCGCACATTTTCCGCACACAAAAGAGGGATGACTCATGTCTTCGATGTTTAAGCAGCATCTGCCCACTTTTCTGTCAGCGAGCAAACACTGGGCACACTGCTGTTGATTTAAAGTGGGAGGTAGTCCTCATTCTTTCCTCCCTGTCCCCAGATCAGCATCATGACGCTGCGGCTGTTCGAGCATCTCATTCAGAAGCCCAACGAGCACATCCTCCACAGCTTGGTGCTGCGGAGCCTGGAGGAGAGGAACTACCTGGAGAACAAACCGCAGGAGGAGCGGGAGCCCCTGGAGAACGGCCAGCCCCACGACGCCGTGTAAGGACCTGCCTCTAACCTTGACCCCGCCGAGCTGCCCCACTTTACATGCACTTTGTGGGAAATCCTTTGCACAGACACAGTCCAGCAGAAATAAAGTGAATGCATCAACTAGCTGTGTTTTTTAGATGTCCTACCACTTAATGAATTATTCATCACTGTGTGTTGAGTCAGTGAGATTCTTCTGAGCCACGACTAAGTGGGATCATGATAATCCAACTCAGCCACTTGCTGCTGTAAATCAAAGTCAGTCTAATGAGACTGAAATATAATGAGCAGTGATTGTGTATCCTTGTCTTTGTCTTGAATGATGAATGAAAATAACAATTAAGACATAAACCTCTTAAGAGGCATTTCTCAAATTTTCCTGTTGATAATTTTCAAAGGAATGAATTAATTCAAGATGCAGTTTTTTCACACATTCTTTCATATTTATTTCATGTAGTTTTTATAAGTTTGCAGAAGAGTTGACTTCAATCTAAAAACAAAACTTTTCACTTTAAAATCTGTCCATTATATAACAGACTTGAAAGTTGCCACACAGGCCCCAAGTGTAATTAACTGCTATCAGATCTTCTGAATCTCAAATTGAAATCTTACAAGAGATAAAACATTTAACGACGTAACAACCAGTTGGTTCCTTTCATCCAACTGATGTGTCTTGTTGCAAAAATCATTGAAATCTGATAAATATCAGTAATTTAGAATCTTTGATGAACTTGTGTTCTCTCTGCAGAGACCTCGAGGAGGATCCACTGTTCGGTGACGACCCCTCTCCAGACAGCAGGCTGTCTGGTTCTGATTGGCTCAGCTCCTCTCCACCGCAGAGTCCCGACCACTCCAAGTCGGACGGGAAGACGGAGGTCCACAAGATTGTCAACAGGTGACAGAGCTCATGATACAACGTGTGTTGGGTTGCTCTGCCTGTTTTAGTCTTAAAGTTGTAACTCTTCCATATTTATTTCTGCAGTTTCTTGTGCCTGGTGCCTGATGAGGCCAAGTCATCTAATCACGTTGAAGGCACAGGCTACGACACCTACCTCAGAGACGCTCACAGACAGGTGAGATCTCGCTCTTTTGTGAAGATTCCTAATCCTGAACACTTTCTTGGAGCGTTTCACCTAAAAAAATGTAAAGATGGGTGAGACAGCTCCCCAAAAGTGAAGCCAAAGCATCTCAAACACCACCTGGTGTTTGGATGCAGTATAGGTCATACGTCCTTTTTCCTCCGTGTTAGTGGATGAGACACGGACCAAGATAAAGTCAGAGTACACTTTGAATACATTTTTGTCAAACATGGTTTCTGTCATTTTAGGTCGTTTTTTGTTGATTTTCTCTGCTAAGTTTGGTTTTAATTAGTTATTTGATGCTATAAAAATGGGGTGTGATTGGTTGAGTGTGTGTATTGTCGGTCCCTCGAGACCGTGGCTTCCTTCTTCCTGGTCACTACTGCACAGACCCTGGTTCCAAATGACGGCTCCGTGTTAGCGGTTAGGTATCTAGGGGTATTTTTGCTTCAAATCTGGAAAGTGGGAGGAAGTGGAGACATGTCGTCAAACTTTATGTTCTTTACTTTATCAACAGGGCTGAGAGGGCTTCTGAGTGACCGTCACTCATTATTTGTTTTAATTGTTCCCCTCAGTTCAGGGACTTTTGTGGGGTGTGCCAGCGCTGGGACTGGAGGGGAAATCCTAAACCTTTCGAGAAGTGTAACTTGGACAACCCGTTCTTTGAGGGACACTTCCTCAAGGTTCTCTTCGACCGGATGGGTCGCATCCTAGATCAGGTCAGTTTGTTTCACAATATACTAAACATCTGTGGTACAGCTGTCATCATTCAGAACAACTGTATGCTTTGCTGTCCAAATGTCTGTACTCAATTTCTGTTGCATTGTTTAAGCTCCACTAATCCACAAGTCTGAATAACACAGTGAAATTATTGCTTTAAAATCAGAAATGCAACTTTGCCTCTTATAAAACAGACGGAAACAAAAAGAACAGGTAGTGTTCTGCTCATTGAGCGCCTGCATTAAAATGAATCTGCCTGTTATCAGATGGAAATATTAAGACCTAATAAAGTCACTAATTCAGAGGTTTCTGAAGCAAAGTATAACTGGTTAATCCAGCTTGACATGTACAACCAGCTTGCAGTGAATCAATGAAGCTTTCGGTATGTAAAGATTGAATTGTTGTGCCTGTATATCCGAACAGTAAAATCTTCCTGCAGGAGAACGTGTTCCGTGCAGCCAAGTTTAAATGGGGTCGTCTGTTCACCAGCGCAGCTCAAAAATACTTCTGCTGTTGCAAAATGCAAATGAGCAGCTGATTGTTATAAAACGAGTGCCCAAAAGTGAAAAACGGCGTTAGATGGAATCGTGTAGATGACTAATAGAGATTTAGAAGCAAAATGCACTCGCTGGCAGCTCTCTGGTTTCTGCGCGTGTCTTTTGGGAAATCAAATATTTCTTTTGATTTCCCAAATGCTGCGAGGGAGTGTTATATTAATTGTCGCGTTTGTCACATTCTGACTAATGTGTGATTTTTCAGTTAGTTATTGTCAATGCTTCTTCTGACATGTCCTCTGTCCTCTGTCCCGCAGCCGTACGACGTGAACCTGCAGGTGACCGCCGTGCTGTCCAAGCTGTCGTTGTTACCACACCCCCACCTACACGAGTACCTGCTGGACCCTTATATCAGCCTGGCCCCGGGCTGCAGGTCTCTGTTCTCTGTCATCGTCAGGGTAAGACTCCTGTTTAGATTACACCGTGTTTATCTTATTCATCCCTCACAGCAGACACTTCCATTCCCAGAGAAGACCGCCGCTGTTATTTAAGGTTTCTAGCTTTATGGTTTCTGTCAGGTGTAGTATTGTGAAGTGTTGAAGATTGGTTTTCCAAACTGTTCAGTGCAACAAAACAAAGTCATGATTAAGTGTTGGCATTTATCTCAAGCCAGAGCAAGTGTGAATTCCACTTCTCTGTAATCGTCTCTGCGTGCTGCTACTTGACCTGTTTCTTACTGGAAGAAAAGCTCCTTCTCCGAACTGTCTCCTTCTGGGAATCAGTCCAACTCCTTTTCTTAAAAACCTGTCCCAGTGGCTCACAGTGAAGCAGCAGTTTAGAGGCATCTGGAAGCAGCAGAAAAAAAACATCACCCTTCAAAAAAACAGTTTTTACGTCTCTACTACTGTACTATTGCTGGTATGATGCTAAAATGATTATCAACTCCCACGCTGCTTCTCTATAGATTGTATATATAGTGGTAATAGGCAAAATTGTATTACTTTATAACAAATCTGTTAGTGTGAATATTATTAATAATATTGAAAGAAATTCGAATGCGATGCTGGAGGAAGACTGACCTGAGGATGGAAGCAGGGCCGTTGTGTTTTGGTAACTTCTCCTGTGTTCATGCAGGTGGTGGGAGATCTCATGTTGAGGATCCATCGCATCCCAGACTTCACCCCCAAACTGCTGCTCGTGAGGAAGAGATTATTAGGTCTGGAGCCAGAGGGCATCAAGTACGTACTTCCACACGGTTCCATGCACTTACCTCCTGTGTTTACTTTAGCGGGTGCAGTTTTTAATCAATTGTTTCCTTGTTTAGTATCGACCACATGACTCTGCTGGAGGGCGTGATTGTGCTCGAGGAGTTCTGCAAAGAGCTGGCGGCCATCGCCTTCGTCAAATACCACGCAGCTGCCTCCTCCTCGCCATAATCTTTCCTGCTGTTCGTCCATCTGCCTCGGCCAGGCAGACCGGGGTCGGGATGGAACCGGGCCTTTGGGGTGTACTGGCACTGGTGACACAGGGTCGGCAAAACATTACCACTAACCACTCATCCCTGCAAGACTGTTAAAGCCCACACGGACGTGGTTTCATCACTCCCTCCTCCTCTGGCCTCTCGGGCTCTACTGTAAAAAAGGTCAGACACTGCCCAGCAGCCAGCAGAGGAAGAAGAGGAGGAGGAGGAGGAGGAGGAGGAGGCGGCGAGAGGCTGAGGTGCAGGGAGATGCTCACTCTGGACTCTTTCAGCCTCTGCATTGTCTCTCCCGTCACCCCACCCCCACCACCATCTTTCTCTCTCACCAGCCAAAACATGATAGCCCTGTAATTACTATGTCAAGGGGAAAAGATGTTGTGTATTTATTTACTGTCCCGTTGTCGCCCATTTGTAAAAGTCAATGCCTTAGTGTGGGATCACACCTTTCAGTTACAGAAAACTGTTTCTTTTTGAAACATTTAAAAAAAAAACAATCTCTGCTCTCTCACATGTTGTCTGTTTGAAGACAAGAGGCCGCAGAGAAACTACCCACTACTCCTCAACCCTTATGTGTGTGTCTGTGTGTGTGTATTTACGATACTGCACTCCCTTTTTAAATACCAAGTCATCTTATTATTTATTTGTTTGCTTTCAGGTTGCCTTTTTAAACTCGCTTGTGCTGTCAGAGCTCATCTTTGATCACCGTCGCCCAAAGATCCATCATTTTCTTCTGTGAAATGGTGAATTTGGCAAGTTATGCTAAATTTGCACATGAACCTCATTGCATCACGTTGCACGTGTGACATTATTCGACTTCATTCATGCCTTTTTTGTTGTTGTTGGCTTTTAGGAAAGAGACGTCTTGTTTTTGATTCTCCAGCAGATTTTGTTCAGAAATCTCACTTCTCCAGACCCAGTGTTGATTTTCTCACACAGTGTTTAATTAAATCAGAGATAATCTGTGTTATTGTTTTTACACCAATAATTAGTTTACTCTAGTCATGGGAGGGTGCAGAGGAAAAACACCTCTATAGAGGTCGCTTACAGCCGTGGACCTTCAATCAGATTGGATTTATTTAAAAAAGATTTATAAGAAAACCAACCTTTCTCGCCATGCTAAAGAAAACGATTCCAGGATCCCTGTGGAGGAAATCAGTTGAGTAGGTGTTCCATATTCTTACAAACAACCACAGGTCGATGAAAACTTAACCTCCTCGGCACAGTAGAAAGCAAGAAAAGACAATTATAAGAACAAAATGTCGCCGATGTAAACCACTGTCTGTGGCTGCAGTATGCGTAGAGCTTTGTGTTCCTCTGCATGTTGTCATCACCTCCTATGTGTAGTTGCGTTTACTTCAGTATTACTTCTTCGTGCAGAATTAGAATGACGAGGAAACAGTGCTGTGTGCACGGCCGGAGCAGGTTTTACTCTGTCTGGTGGCTTCAAATCAAAGTCTTATCCCACTTACATCAGGTTTGAATTATTCTGTATCAATATGTTAACGTTAACTTAATTTCCTGTCTGATGTTGCCGTGTGAATGTTTCTGCGATTGGTTGGTTGGTTGGTGTGTATGGCGATGACCTTGTTCATGTGTGTGTGTGGGCAGAGTCGTGAATGGAAGCTGTGAGTCCCTGGTCTTGAGCTTTGATTTGTTTTTTCCTCTCACATATCTCAAGCACCTGAACGACATTATGCAACAGCTTGCATGGAATCAGATTTGCACATTGTCTTTCTTCATCCTCCTTTATTATGTAAATATAATTCAAAAAGCTTTTTCTTTAAATATTTTCTTTCATACACCAAAAAAAAAAAAATCTAGGTTGTATCATGAGTAACGTTTCTATTTTAACGGGAAACTTTTTCACAATAATTGTCAATCATGCACATTTTTAAAAAAATCAACTACTCTTCTCTGTACAGTTGTATATTGTATGTGTACAATAGCGATGGAGATATACTACCTGGTGTATTATGCATGCTTATACATACGTTTTCTTCTGTTGAGGGAGAGAAAAGAGGCGGACCTGCGATTTGAGAGCGGTCAGCACTTTGCTCTGACCCGACCGGTAGAAACGATGCCTTACTTCACACTGTGGATCTCTGACCACGCCTCTGATCCACGTGCGGGGGCTTTCCTGCTTCGCTGCAGTGTGTTGTGATCTTACTGTGCTTCTGTCTCTTGTGTTTGGTTTGCGAAGATGTACAGAACTCTTTTGAGTTTAAATCTGATTTGCCAACTGATTTCAGACCAGTCACTGTATCATGCTCATTGCTGCTTTCCTCCTCCTCCTCATGCTTCTTCACCCTCGTGGCCACTTTGATTATGTGATTGTGTAAAAGCATTAACTGATACGTTAAGATAAGATGCATGCAGTCTCCCCTCCCGCCTCCCAGTCCCACAGAGTAACCAGAAGCCATCACCTTGCTGTTCATTTACTCCTCATCAGCAGCCGTCTTCACCCCACTGCTCCTCTTAGGTTTCATTAAGGACAATATGGTTTTATTTCACATGCTCCGTCCCAACTACAAATAAAGATAAAGGTCTTCAGCAGGAGATGTGGTCATTCTTTGAGCAGTTCATCGTGTTTTTATTACAAAATGTCTGTACAACAAAAACAGAAAATACACAAAAATATCCATTTCTCTCAATGACAAAGTGAAAACCACAAATCCGGTTCAATAATCTCTCTTTTTTAAATCCATAGCTTCTAATAACCACCAGATTAAAGTGAAGGAGAAGTAGCTGTGCTCCGCATGCGACTTCCTGTTCAAACAGCACAGCAGGATGACATGAGAACGTGTTCAGGGACAGAGCAGAGGACATGAAGCGTGACAATGACCTCTGCCTTGCTCTCAGTCAGCACAGCTACTTCATCCTCCGTCTGACTCTCTGGCTTCCAGCCCTGCCGCGCTCGCTCATCCAGCTAATTCTCTAGAAATGAGTTAAAATAATCTCACTGCGGCCGCAGCTGAGGATCGCATGACAGGTCCAAAGTCACATGAGTTCTGGAACATTAAAAAAAAAAAAAAAAGTAAATCCTACATTTCACTCGCCTTGCAGTGATACAGCAATCAGCCACAGAAAAGAGGCACAATGGTGCAGAGGGAAGGCTCAGTCTGATGACTCTCATTCTCTATGATCGCTGAGGGTCACACTGAGATGCAGTCAGACAGGGTCTTATAGTTAAAGGATTAGAACGTAAATAATAAAGACCAAATGAAGAGATCCCCTTGTACTCAAATGAGTCACTCATTACTGCTGTAACATTACAGCGACTGGACTTAACAGTATTTCCACACATGGAAACACTGATGCTTTCAATGCAGTATTCAAGTGGAATCTTTAATTCTACGCACACACACACACACAGCGTCTTATGCAACAGTGTCCAATGTCCTGACTCAAATGAGGAGCAGCATCATATAGTGCAAGTTCTACAGATTGATGAAGGCTAATCAGATCTACAGGTTTACAATCGATCATGTGTTTAAAACAGATTGTTTTTATTCACATCAGGATATTACCTGTGTGGGACGTGTTCATATTTCTGTGTGAACGCTGGTGAAATTATAGATACAAGGGTTTACGATGAGAATTGAGATAAATGAAAATCATTTCCATCAGATTGTCGTAGTTGGAACAATCTATATTTTAAGAGCCACATCAGGACTTCATTAAAAAACCTCACATGTAAAACTCGCACTACATGATCACGCATTCAGAGGCTGCACTGAAACACGTTTACAGCAAATCACTACCTCCGCCACAGAGACAATGGTTGAGGATTTCACAAACACAACCCAACAGATTGCCACAAAAGGAAGAATCTGTACAATTTTGGTGCAGATCTGGATCAGGAGGGCGGATCAAGGAATTTTTGTTATCACCTTCTTCAACATTGTGAAAAAGAGTGTTTGACATTTCAGTTTTCCCAGAGAATAATGAATGGATCTAAGTGAAAAAGAATGGGGCACATTTAGGGGACTGATTTCTATGAGTGTGTGACATTTTTGGCAGCTTGATTGAATTTGAGGAGACTGTTGGGTCCTGGCGGAGGTAAACACTCTACTGACATTCTCGGTAATGTCATGTTTTACATTTTGTGACCCAGGTACTTGATATTGTGAGAATCAACAAAAGTAAAACACACATCCAGCGTTCTTTCTCTATCTCGTAGTGAAAACTCCCAACAGCAACATATAAAAAGGTATATTAAATTAATTTACATATACATGTAAATAATTCATTTTCATTATGCAAATCATTTTCATGTACATACAAAAACCACTACGTAAAAAACAACTACATGCTGTTGCACAAACTAAACCAGGCTAAAAATACAAGTCATCAATAAAAAAAAAAAATATGTACATTTCAAAAAATGTTTTTTTAATTTTTTCTTTTCTTCTAAGTCAACAAGCATCTCCCCAGCCCCATTTACAAACTGCAGATATGCACGTGCACACAGACGCGCGTGCACACACACACACAACACACACACTTGTGCACAAATTGCTCACACTGGAACATTCAGACAAACAAATGTCTCTTTGGCTGGTGTGAAGCTGTGGCACCTCGCTGTGTGTGTACACATAATTACACTTTCAAAAACCACACGCACACGAAAAAATAAAGAAGACACCGTCTAACGGCATAAAAACAGGTTCCGATGATGGGTGTAGTGATACTTTTCCTATGCATCTGCGAATATATATATATATTTATATACCAAAACATACTGAATACTGTATAAGGGTCAGCCACACATATGCCCTTGATTGTGTGTGTGTGTGTGTGTGTGTGTGTGTGTGTATATAATATATACTTAAAAAGTCACATTCAGAAGTGTGATGGGAAACTCTGTAGGAAGGCATCAATAAATAGAGATGTCTGTCTGTGTTGCTGTGTTAAACAGCTCCAGCCGTCTGTCAGTCACTCTTCGAGTTCTGTGCCGCGTCCAGGTTGACCACCTGCAGCTCCGTCAGGTTACTGCTGCTGCCGCTCGACTGCTGGCCAATCACCATCTGGAACACAACACGCCTTGCGTCAGTAGAGAGCACAGGGCCAATCGAAGGCAGCCAATCACAAGTCATCACAGCACCCAGCACAGATGGACGTCCTGCTACCCTGCATGCTTTTCATCATGGAGCGATGTGACATTGTAATAGATGCTGATCATTTATGTAACTACTAAGAGCTTAAGCTATGAAATAACGTATTAAGAATAACAGGATGGGCCTGTTTTTATAATCTAGAGCTCTATAGAGCTGAACAGTGCTGGTTCTGGAAGTAGAAATCCTATTTATTTTCTGAATAGAGATTTTGATCATCAGCTGTAATAACTGAACCATCCAATGTAGATTTACCAGAAGCTCAGGACTCAAACTATGTGAGATTCTCCTCTGGAAGCCACAAGTTCATATGATATCAACTGCGTTTTAAGAAAAACAGGTTTTATTTGCGATGTCAAGGAGAAACACAACACTACCCACAATCCTCAGGTGTAATAGCGACAGATATGAGTTGTGGAGCTCGTTGTTGCCATGGAAATGTTTACCGCAATTAAAAATACTATTGATGGTTCAGCAGAACAACTACACTCAGTTACTACGCTATGAAATGCTACATATACATACAAGACACAAACTACTATACATTTCAACACTATAATAATAAGATAAAATTCAAAAGGAAGTGCTGGAATTCACTGAGAAGGGATCATTTGCAATGGTTTATGGGATGTGTAGTTCCTTTACTCTTAAAATAATTATGTTCACTGTCTTGTACATTTGCCATTTTTACCTTTTCACCATTTTCCAATATTTATTTTTGCTCCACATCAAATGATTTGTGGTCATGACCAACGAGTCCATCTGGTTCCAGGTTAAAAACTCTATTTGAAATGTCATTGAGAAAATTAATGAAATGTACTTTCAGAACCAGAGCTGTTCAGAAGGTGGACGGTTACGGTTACACTCTGTAAGATCTTATCCAGTGTGTTTTTATAACCTGTAGTTCTAAAGGATCTTTAGAGCTCGATCCAGCAACATATTTCAACCAACTTACATAAATGAATTCCTCACATTTTCCTGAATAAGATGAGATTTTACAAACTTAATAAAACATCACACTCTTCATCTCCATGCACTGTAACTGTGGTGTTTGGTTTAGTCTACTGCACGTGTCTTTGGCTGCAGGTCACAGATAAAACCAACATGACAGCTGATCACCCACATTCATACAAAGAGGCAGCAGGTGACAAGCCTGTGGCCTCTGTGTGCCAGTGCTCTGTTAGGATGCATTAGTGCGATCACGTGGCATGCTGGTTGCATAGGGAATATGAGAGTTTCACTTGTAAAATGCAGATCTTGCCGTACTGGGTGAAGCTGCACCGCAGAGACAGGGATCTGTACCGTGCCGGGAGGTGCTGTGAGGAACACCTGAGGGACACCACCTGGAAGAAAAAGTTTTCTTATCAGTGTTCTTATTTTCTCTGAACCGATATTTGTCCAAAGCTGTCACCCAGAAATGAAAGTGTGCTCAAACAGTGTCCCACCTCCATCTTGACCCTGTGCGTGGGACACCTGCATGGCAGAGGTGCCCTGGGAGAAGGCGTTGAGCACCGCCAGCCCCCCGTCTGTCAGCCCCGGGGTGGAGGCGTACATTACAGTGTGGGGGCTGGGGTACATCATGTGACCCGCCACCGACGTTGGGATTGATGAGGTGACGATGGTTGCTGGGAGACTCACCGTTGCTGAAAGGCAAAAGGTGGGAGGGAGGGAGGGAGGGAGAGCACGCCACACTGAAGGTTAGAGTAGTGTACACATGTTGGCCAGCAGGTGGCGCTTAATAGCTGTCTCAATTACACTTCTAACTCCTGCCTCTGCTTGTGTAGTGGCTCCACCACACTTTATTAGGGACAAAATTCATCCCAACGCATAAGATGATTAACAAAACAGTGCAGGGAGACCAAATCTCCTGAAGTCCTCCACTCATGTTGGTGAGATGTGTATTTATTTGCATAATTTAGGCTAAACTAAAATCCCTTATGGTGGGTTGATGGACGAGTGAAACGTCATAAATTCTACTGTGTCATCATAAGATCACATGAATTTAGAGAAACTCTCTCCATCATTTGGAGCAGCTACGTACATGGTATTTAAATGGAGATGGTTCTCAAAGTGGGGTCTGGGTGCATCAAGGGTCCTTAAGGTGGTTTCAGGGGGGTCCCCAGCAAAAGGGAGAATAATTTATTTGATCCATTAATAACTCTAACTCTACTTAATAACTATTTTGTGAAAAAACTTCTAACAGCAAAAATCTTGTCAGATTGGGGTCCATGGTTTCATTGGTCAGTTAAGGGGTCCTTGCTTTGCAAAAGTTTGTGCACCACTGCTCTAAGAAAACCTAAAATTCTCATTACACAGAGATGATTAATCCAACGGGTATGAGACGGGACAGCAGAGTGTTTCTCCAGAGTGTTTCTCCATGTGACCTACCGGTGGAGTTTGTGGAGGTATGGGAGATCTCTTGGTTGTGTTCAGAGGACTGGGTGTTTGGGTGGACCTGGATAGCCTGAAGCTGCTGGGGAACGCCTGCTCCTAGAGACACACGGAGGAGGGCAAACAGTGGCTACAGTAAGTCATCACACACTCCACAGGGGGAGGAGGAGGGCCCACAGGAGGGGAGTATGAATTACAGGACTGGGGTTGGTATACAGTAGAAGTAAAAGCATTGGCAGTACTGTTAGCTGAGGCACACATCGCCGTGCAAGTGGAATTAGTAAAACTAATGGTTATAATTCATAGCAGGAAGAGGTGGCGTTAGCGGCGCAGGTTGAGATGAGGCTATGATCAGTAAAAGCAGGCAGAGTGGTGGCAGCAGGCAGAGCAGGTCACCTGTGAGGGAGACAGCAGCAGGGAAGCGGAAGACAGCCTGCTGTCCCTGCTGTGGCTGCTGGGCGGCGGCCAGGGCCTGACCATGCTGCCCCTGGAGGGCCAGGGAGTGCTGCTGCAGCTGGCTCAGAGGAATGGTGGGGGTGCCGGGGGGGAGAGGTGTGCCTGCTGGAGGGGGGCAGGCACGCACACACACGCACACAGACACACACGCACAGAGGATAAGACTTAACGTGAAAATACAGCAGCATTTGAAAATGTTCATTTCAACCTTCAGGTACCGGAGACACGAACAGAACAGCAGATGTGCACTGTTTTGTTTTTTGTAAACATTTTGTTCTAATCTAAGCTTTCATCTATTAGTCTCGATCTTTAACAAGATAACAGAACTACCATTTTTGTGTAGGTTTTCTCCACATACTCCTGATTCCTCCCACAGTCCAAAGACATGCATTAGGGTTAGGTTAACTGGAGACTCTAACCCTGTGGTAATATTTCACGCTGGAAGGTTCCACAAGTAAAACCGACGTGTACCATATGCAAGGCAGTGTTCATTTTCAAGCTATTTAAGATTTTCATATAAACCTGAATGTTGACACACTATACAACTGAATTAAGAGGTGATTAAATCATTTAGACCAGGGGTCTTTAACGTTTTTCAGGCCAAAGACCCCCAACTGGTGGAGAATGGAGCCCTCTACTATATATATTGTATAAAATGGTGTTTTATATTAAACGGGTCCTAGTGCCATGTATAAACATAGCTACCCTGTTATTGTGCATTCAATACTAAGCTATTCAAATAATACACAGGTTCGTATATTCATGTTTTTATTTTAAACATGTGCAAGGTAGAGGAGCTGCAGTTTGTGCATTGCTGACTGAAAGATAATGTCTTCTGCCTCCATTTATCCATTCGCTACAATATGTTGGATTCATGTTAATGTGTATTTAAAGACATTTAAATTTGTGGGAAAAAAATTGGTTGAAAAAATTTTTTAAAAAAAATTTAAAAGAATATTTAAAAAGGTCTAATCAACCAAAAACTTTGCGACCCCCCTGCAGTACCTCCACGGACCCCCTGTAGAAGACCTCTGATTTAGACTGAAGTGTCACTGTGCACATGTAACTGTCATTTTCTGAGCCCCAGCTTAGTTTCTTCCATCATGTATCAATTGTCATTTAGCTTTTTCTGCACAGAGGGCAGACATTTCACTTCAGCACATGACTCTGGAGTTACAGCCTCACATTTTCGTCAGATGCGCCAGAGACAGTTGCTGCAGTCGGGCGGACAGGGCCTTTCAAGCTGCCAGCTGAGGAGGTTATAGTGTGGGAGGGTGTGTTGTTCCACCTGGCACTGCCGTTATGTGCCAGACAGGTGGTGAGGAGGAGAGAGGGAGTGAGAGGGTGTAAAGAGAGGGGGGGTGAGAGGAGGAGGTTGTAAAAGGCAGCGAGAGACCGAGGAAGAATGGAAGAGAAGGAAGGAGAAGGGACAGAGATGCTGCCAGACTGTCCTTCACATGTCAGTTAAAATAACATAAGAGCCATTAGTGGGCAGCAGTTTGTCCGTGTGTTCGGCTGAGGCAGAGTGTTGACAACCAACACACACTGCAGCTATTCACTACTGAAAACTCTGACGACCACTGGGCCTGTTCAGCTTCACTGATGTAACACAGACTCTGGTCTACATCATAAACTGTAGCGAAAACCACACCAGTCAGCTTTTAAGTCTTTTCATGTCATGGATATAATATAAAATGATCGTGAAAGTCAAATATTACTCGTGCCTTTGGGGGAATCGTGACCTCTCAGATGTAGACGCAGTGTTTTCCAGTACGTCCGTCATAAAGAGGAAGTGTAATGAATAATTTCTGGGGAAAGCCAGTTTAGAAACACTTCAGGGATCCCCAAATCAGAGCCCGCGGCCCCAAACGTCCTCATTGAGTTGGTGGCGTACAGATCCCCTGTGTTTCAGAGTGCGTCGGTGAGATCCCCCTTAATGAAGGGTCATGTGTAGTTCAGGACCACACTGACACAAAGCTCGGGCTCCACAAAGTGCACCTCAATTATAATTTCAGCACAAGGCACCGATCCTTCATTGAATATTCATGACTAATTATGGACTGTGTTCGTCAGCCCTCATTGCCAGGTCTATTGTGTCCCTCTCACCTAATTATTCCTGTCCCCGAGTGACAATCAAAGCCAGGGCCAGTTGCCAATAGACGTAGCTTTCCTGGGTACTGGGGGCTTTGTAAAAACCAAGGGCGCTGAGTGTTAGTGACTGCCTATGAAGAGCTGCTGTGTGATGTAAACAGCTCTGAGAGAGGCACGACCCCCCCTCCCGAGATGGCGGCGGAGGTCATGGAGAAGCCATTCAGATTCTAATCAGGAAATAAGCTAGACAACGCTGTGACGTTAACAAAACACAAAGGTCTGCAGGAGTGCCATGATTCTATAAGATGAGGTTAAGACCAGAAATGAGAACTGTTACAGAGTTCTAGATGTTCAGGACATGTGTTGCTTCTCTACGTACCAGGCATGAAGGTGAAGCCACCGGGCAGCTGCATGACCCCTGTGGAGCCACCGGCGGCCTTGAGGACGGTGCCATTGGCGCTGATGTTGCTGCTGGCCGAGACGGGCGCCAAGTAGTTGGTGAGGGGAAACGAAGTTCCGCTGCTCACCTGCATGGTGGTGGAGGTGGTGGGTACTGTGGACTGGGTGCTGCCTGGAAGGCTGGCCACCGTGAACGCCGGCTTCAATGTATCCTGGGAGGAGAAAAAACAAAAACAAGTCTTCTTAGGAAGACATGGGCAGATCGTTGGATGGTATTTTAAAAGTTTTCAGACAAGATCTCTAGAAAATGTTTGAACATAATTATCGAGTTCCTGTCTGTTTCACATATGGAGAACACAGCAGGAGGTTATCAGGGTCAGGTGCGTTCATATCAACAGGAAAATGTCCGGAACCTTCAGGAGAGTTGTGGTGCAGCATGCAGCATGCAGGATTTAAGATATAAATGACACTACGGAGATCACATGTTTTGTTTACAGCATATTGACACTTATCGACTTATCGCTAAAAGCGCTCTTGACATCTTCGTTTCAGTTCTGCATCTGTTGCGTGTTAGGAACATCAAAGCTCATTCGTCCGTGGTGAATCCTCCAGATAATCTCCTGCTGTTTTCTAACATGGGCTCATTCAGACATTATCTGGAGTATTTACTGGGGTTGAAGGAGAAACTCCGGAGAATGGAGCAACTGACTTGGACATTTCCGTTTTCACTAACAGCCCCTCTGGTTAATTAGGCGATTATCCAGAGTTCAGTGCAAATCTAAAAGTACAGGATTCCTGCCTTTGGTAAAAAATCCCAACTCTCAAGTAAAATCCAAGAGAACCTTGATGATGTCGTCAGGGTTCATGACTACACTGAACTTTGTATAGGATTGACTGTAGAAGTTGCTAGTATTTCCAAATGTTGCATTAGCTCTTGCTCTGAATGAAAGAATCAACATCAGAGTTTCACATGAGGACACCTGAAACAACACCATAATGGGGCTTTTCCTCTCTGAGCAGCTGACAGCCGGGCAGGCAGGAGGATAGACCTCAGTACTTGGAGCATTTTCAGGGATCAATGGACGGCCGACAGAGACCAGAGTGTGTTTTAATAGACTTTGAGCAAATGACATGAGCGGGGCAGGGAAATGCGCCGGAACCCCTCTAATTGCATCCATATGTAAAATACTTAGCAGTGCAGGGAGCGTTTCTCTTAGCGATTCAATGCTTCAGACTAAAGAGGAAAAAAAGCTACATTTAAGTTGGATCAGATCTGTTTTTTGAACAGAACATTTTGGAATTTCAGTATAAGATGGTGACATGACATTAATGGAATTCCAGCAATGTAGTGGGATGACTGTTTATTCTGAATCCTGCAACATCTGAACATCCTGCAATTAAAATCCAGCCACTGGTTGAACCAACTCGATAAAAACAATTTCTACCCTTGTATTTTGTTACTTTGAAACATAAAACATGTAACTGTATAACAGGGTAGAAACCAGGCAGAGAAGATGCTACATGAACTTAAGGAGGTGAGCTGTAGCATCACACAACACACACAAATGTGAACATCCATGGAACAGCAGAGCAGGATATGTTGGTGAGTGGGCTGCATGATAAGAGCAGAGTAGGCGTTAGGCCGGGACTATAAAGCACAGAAGCACACCATCCCCGTTTCTCCGCACTTATGAAAACACTTATCACATGATACTAACGATCTGTAATAGCAGAATGGGAATAAGGCTACATGTGAAAAAGAGTTTGCATTTATATGTGGGTTCAATATCTTTTGAAGGTTTGAATCCAGATGTGTGAATATGAAAACAGAGGTGTCGCTGACAAATCAATAGAAACTAAATAATTCCACAATCAGGGGTGTGCATCTTTGGGTTTAATATTTATAAATAATTAACATTGACAACTCCATTTTATACCTCAGCCAGTGACAAGAGGCCAGAGCCATTATGTTTTCAGGTTGACTGTCCCTCCCTCTGTTCCATTCCATGTGAACACAATTTCTCAAGGAAGCCTTGAGGGACTCACTTCAAATTAGGCACAAAAGTTCACAATGGCCTCACGAAACATGTTTCTGGCCTCTGGGCATGATATCTGAGTCTTCCTTTTGGGAATTTCTTCAAATTTTGACAGGTTGTCACTTGGACTCAGATCATTGACTATATCAGTTGTCACAAGGTCAAAGGTCATGGTGACCTCATGAGCCTGAAACTTTTACTTTCAATATAGACTGAACCTGCACTGGATGGCAGAGGCATACAGCCACGGGTATTCAGAGACATACCACATTAATGAAGTCCAGTGTGTGTTAGTTGTACATAATGTGTTGAAGAGAAATGTCACAACTTGCCCCTGAAACTGTTGAAACAATGCCCCAGTTTCCCAGCAGTATTTATACGTTGTTGTGTGTTTGAGGGCAGCTTCCAGTGATAGAGATGTACTTGACTGATATTTGAGGTTACAGGTTGAAATCTGTTATTTGGACATCCGGTCCGATGAAGGACACATCTTTGGTGGGCGTATCCCTCAGAGGGGGCAGCCTCAGTACTGGGACTAAACTGGTTTCATAGAGTCAGATCACTTCATGGTGCAGCAGTGAATACATGATCCAGGTTCAGTCTCTGAAAACAGCCATGGACTATGAGAAAGCAAGTGACTGAGCTGTATTGCAAATAATTTGCATTATGAATAACAAAAGGTGTGAGCACACTAGGCCAACCTCTCCTAGTAAAGCACTATTGGTTTTTATATGTCACTGATTACATGGGTGAGAGGTGGAGGATCCAGCATGGACTCAACTGATAACAACTTCCAACCACTCACTACCATGAAATCATGTAGATGGAGCTACTGTAAAGATTAGCTACCAGTCTTCAGCCACACTGCAGTGTACCCACATAGCAGTATTCATGAGGCTTCTAGTTTTGCTCACTGCAATGCTTAAACTTGTTTTATTTGAAACAGAGGTTTAATAAGTGTTTTAATAAATGATATGGGGTGTTGAGGCTAACTTGAGAGTTTTCAGGATTTGATGAGGTGCAGATGGCTGAGCAGGTGATGTCTTAAAGCCGAAATACACAGAGCTGAGCCGCTAGTTAGCTCATCTCTAGCTCAGATCCAGGGTTCTGACAGTCCAAGGTCCTTCAACTCTTTAGTTAAACAGACTCTGGAAAGTTGCAGGGAGGGAGGAGGGGTGGTGGCTGCACAGACGACTCACTCACGGTTGTTCCGGCCTTCTAACCAGAGAGGAAATCTGAATCTAAATTCGCACACCAACAATCTACGATCCAATTACTATACAACTGTCAGGCCTGTTATTCATTACAGAGAGACTGCAGACAGTTAGACCATGACACAGCTGTCCCACGTTCATTATCCCGAGAGACTTCCCAATTTTGTGATAGTCGTCTCATTGATGTTCACAAGGCCAACGGGAACTGTTCTACTCTACACGGAAAAAAAAATCTTAAAGTTGGTAACAGTAGGTGAGGATCGTAGTCACAAAGCAGATAAGACTCAAGCAAACAGCTAAAGTATGTAAAAAAAAAAACATAAGGGGGGTGTAGTGACAAGAAGCAGTCATTAGCCACAGTAGCAGCAGAGTGTGTGTGTCTGTGTGTGGCGAAGCAGGGTGAGACCTTTGTGAGGTTTGGGACAGGGGGACAGGGGACAGGAAAGGGGTCAGAGTACAAACAGCTGAGAGTACGGACAGCTGGAGGGAAACCTGATCACCTCAGAGGGGGAATTAACCCTCTCCGAGCCAGCTGAGGCAGCAAGAGGCCACGTGTAATGACGGCCGCCATCTGACGCTCAGCAGCTCTGGCCACCGGAAAAGGAGCATGTTGCTTTATCGTATTTTGTACTAAAACATGGAGTTTTCAGCTTCTCCGCATTATACTTCTCCGTCGAGAAATATGTGGCTGCTCTGGCAGGTTTATACTCACATCCAACAAGGACACAGATTACTGCATGGGTTAAAAACTGGATATTAAACCTGGTTACACCCTAAAAACCTATTGTGAAACTGCTACTGTCTCTGTGACCTCTGTAACAAGCCTCAACTGTCCAACTGCTTTGTTTGACCATCACTGTGCGTCTCCTGTTCAACTGGCCAGTCTATAAACAGCGCTGGGTTTTAGTTTAGAGTTGAGGCAGTGCATAGTAAACATAGGCCTCATTGGTGTAATGCATTCCTACAGACAAGAAGTGAGAGCAGAGAATCATCTTAGTGACGCAGGCAAAACCTCCCCACTGTCTTTTCCTCCTCGAGTCCTTTCCACTTCCTGCTCTTTCAGAGACATACACATTATCTCCATAATTAGCAATGTTGCAACATCAAGTATTCGATCTGAAATCATTAGTTACTTACACCAAAGGGAGTTACGTTTTTTGGTTGTTTTGTAAGCAACGCTACACAAAAATAACGGCGCAGATTACCTTGAAACCTGGTGGAAGGATGTGGTATGGGTCAGGAAAGAGCCCATTACATTTTAGCGGGGATCTCGATCAGGGGCAGGAATTGTTCTCGTTTCTCAAACACTGTGAGCTAAGACGTTTTTCAACATTTTTCCCAGAGAATATTTCATGGATCTTGATGAAAATAACTAAATAGACACATTTGGGGAACTGATATCCATGAGTTTGTGTAATTTGGTGCAACTTGATTGAATTTAAGGGGACTGTTGGGCATTGGCGGAGGTTTGAGCTCTTTGTGTGTCAACTTCAGTTACTCTGGAATGATGTCTTAAGTGTATAATACAGCATATTAGACCTGGAACCAATAGTTTATTAAATCATTTTAATTGTTAATCGTTTGTTTTTTGATAACCAATGTAATTGCATCTGCCAAAGAGGTTATGTTTTCTGCTTGTTTGTTTGTTTGTTGGGTGGGGAAAGACCCAAGGCAGAACCGATTACATTTGGTGCAGATCTGGATCAAGGGGTCTGTGGAGGAATGCACTTTACTGGGTACCATTCTACATTTAAAGGAAAAGCCACAAACTTCACACAGTTTGCTCTTATGTGATTTGTGCTCTTGAAATGTTAGTCGAAACAAAAAGAGAGATGTGTCCAAGAGCTTCAAGTATTTGGACTTTTTTCTGCATCATTTAAAACTAATCTTCGTTAATATGTATTTCATACCATCTGACTTAGGTTGTTGATAAAGACTTGTGTCAGCTTAGAAGGAAATGGTGAAATAGGATTGTTGGTTTATAGTTTGACAATTTTATCCTAGATTCTCCTTTCCCACTCGTTTTCAAAATCAACCTCAGCACCATTCCCTTTGCTTTGGAAAAACAAAAAAACTTGAACCAGAGCACGGGGGAAAACACTCCACTTAGTATGAAGTAGCGGAACATAACAAATGAATTCACAATTTATAGTTGTGCGAATGGAGGAGAGAATTGTCTGAAATTGGCGATGAATCCTCCAGTCTAGACACAGGGGCCACTGGGAGCAGCCTCTATGAAGCATTTTACAAAAGAGGGACAATATTTTACTTCAGAAACAGAGATCTCGAGCATTTCTACATTCTGTCCCTCCTAAATCCACTGTGAAGACAAATCTTAATATAAAAAGGATCAGGAGGTAGAATACAATAAACCCAAACCATGAGAAACACAAGCAATCTTGTTTATACACTCAAGAAGGTTTCTCTGGTTGTGCAGTTGTGTGACATAAAACACAAAAGTGGCAAAACAATTCCGTTACCACTTTTACATGCTGGTTTCCAAACATTTAGTGCATTCTTAGTAATTCTATATATGGTAAAAGAATAAATGCCTCAATTGCCCTCCTTAAATTCACAGACATCATAGGAAAGAGCCTGTTTTAAAGACTTGGTAAATAAGAGGGTAATTAAAAAGAGAAGGACACAAATGATTCCCTATTTATGGGGGGGATTAATCAGTCCAAATTGAAGGTGGCAACTGTCAGGCTGGTCCAGTGTTTGGTTGGAGAGCCCATTGTGCAGTTTACTGGTGGCTGGCCCTCGTCTAATCTCCCATTTGCTGGCTCCCATCTCCCAGTCTGTCACCCTGCCAGCAACATGGAATTTGCAGCTCCATTTGGGACTGCTAAAAAAGGCAAGGCAGCCCAAGTGGAGGAGGTGCAGCCAATGGCGGATGACCTGTCCAGTTGCTCGCTGTAAAATAAGGAGGTGGAAGGGGGGGGGTTGGGGGGGGTGACATAACATTTCTCGCCTCCCCCCTCCAATACGGCCAACATGCTGCTTTCCCTCCCCTCGGACACAATCACCACCTCAGGGGCAGCCTTCTGATGAGAGCAAACATCAGAGGAAATTAACATTCCGTCACCTCAGCGATTCTCTCCTGTCATCTACTTTAAGGTGTCTGACCGAACTGTAGAAAATGAAGTGTAAAATGATACATACTTTTTAAAAACACAATCATAGATGTGCAATATGTGGAATAATGAGGCTGTTTAATCGCTCTGGCGTTACGCAGAGCCCTAACGCCAGAAAAACAAACATGACCGCTGTTCATCAGGACAGTGGTCTTGGTCTGCAAGTCTTCTGCTCTGTGTTTATTGCGACATCACAGTGCAATGGAAGTGTCAACTGTGCTAATGAGCAGAGCAACAAATAAAACTTCCACCAGGACTAAAACAAGAGCACAGTGAACGCAGTGAACGCAGCAGGGAGGACAGAGATAGAGAGGCATGGAGCGAAGGGAGGGACAGGAGAGAGAAAGTGAGCGCAGGGAGGAGGGGAAAACCGGAGTTGGGTGCTAAGACAGATCCTCTGAGCAAACACGAGTTGTGGGATTTGCCATCCCCTTCCAAAAGTAACCCAAAACACATAAAAACATCTGTACTGGATGCTTGTCTAGTATTAAGAAGCAGCCATAAACAATACCAGGATCTGTCGGAGGGGATTCAGGGACGGCACAATGAGGACAAATCTACTCCCTTTGCAAAGTGCTAGCTACTTTTCCATCGTCATTCCTCATTCACCTCTACATCAGATATTATATTTCCCACAGTGTATTTATGCAGCCCTCAGAACAGTCTTGATCATGTTAACATCAGGTCTTTTGTACTTTGTGACCTGAAAAATCAAAAACAATAGAAAAGTGAGGGTTTTCCAGACAAAGTGAGTCACACACCTGAAACTCAAAGTCTCTTAACTCTACCCTGCTCCATTAAAGGAACTCCCCATTGAGTAATCCTGGACAGTTTCTAGAAAGCAGTCTGTGCTTTTCTTTCTGATCGTGTTCTCAGTAGCAGTTTGAGGTCTGGTGACAATGACTCAAGAGTCAGTTCTATGCATCTGAACAGTCAACAGATGAGATGATAATAACGTGACTCACAGCCTTCAAACTTTAACAGACACACAAAGCAATCAGCCATGAAACGTGACTCTGGAGCCGCACGGCCCATTTCTCTTCTTAAAATGTATTTACAGTACAAACTCATTTTGATGAATATTGATGAAAATAAAACATTTTCAAAGCAGCAGTCCTGATTTCCCAGACTGAGCCAACAGCAGCCCGGTCGGTGGTGAATTCGTCCAGACAGGTGAAGGGAATAGTTTAGGTTGAACACATCTGTGAAGATTCCCAGTCATCCAGGTCATGGCTTCTTCAGAAGTTACTCAAATGCACAGGAAACTGAACTTGTTTGTGTTTGGACATTGTCTATTTGAAAAGTTGTTTTCCGCTGACAAATTCATCACTGATATTAAACAATGATGGATGATTTTCCACTGGACTATCTTAAAAACACATTAAAAATAATAATTAAGTTCCACTGTACCACCAAATGGCTAATTATTTGCCATAACAAATACAATGTATGTTATTCACAATATTAATACACTGAACTATATGTAGTGAACACGCCCGTTGTCGTGATATAAATGTCACCATGCGACCCAGCCGCCTCTGCTACAGAGCTCTCGCCTGTTTATTCAAGGTATAGTAATATTGAACGTATCGCGTTTCCAAATCACAACAAATCCGACACTGCGTTTTCTGGAATTTTTATATCAATGGCAACTTCCTAAGTTTGACTGCACGTCAGAATCCCACAATCAGATAATATATTTTATTTGATTTAATTGCTATTTATTGAACTCTTTTGATAGTCATATTTGTAGAAATTGTGATAAGAATTCAGCTGGTGTGGAAAACGTGCCGTTAGTAAATGTTGCATGTAAAAAGTTATTCTGCTGTTGCCAGACGACCGTATAGTAAACCTGTCAGTTATTCATATGCTGGAGCACATTAAATCCCTATAATACTACTCAAGTCGAGTGTTTTGGGAGAATGAGCTGTACTCGAAGCAGATGACCATATATAGAAAGCTGTGGTGAGTAAACGTCAGCTTGTTGTGGAAGTAGAAAAAAAGCGGTGTTCAGAGTTTCTGTCACACACAAAAAATTAAAATCGATAGGTTTCCTTTCCTTTTTGAGAAAAATACACCTCTTCAAGAACAAAATGTACACCCATAGATACATTACCAATAGGTGTGTAGGTGTTTTATTGTTCCACTTCTTGGGAATACTTTCACAGGATTTTAATTCTGCTCATGGCAACAACATTTAAGCACCAGGATTTCTACTGTCACATGATTGTATGAGCAATGTCTTCTTCACTTCATGCTCTTTTGCTCCTCCATGTCCTCCAGTCCCCCCTGCCAGCCATCGCAAACTCTGAACTGTTTAGACTAGCTCGGACTGTATGTGTGACATACTCTCTTGATGAATAGTGTCCAGACGCCGCAGAGGTGCACACGGCGATCACGCAACAGATCTGCTGCACAGGAACGAAAACATTTAAAATCAAGGCCGTTCTATCCACCTGCCATGTCCGAATCATAACAGCACTGATCCTGAGATGGACCATGCGGTGACGACTTGTAGTGGAGAGGGCTCACAGAGACTCACGCTGCTGTCCCTCACTTGTGACTGCAGCGTGGGTGGGGGGGGGGGGGGGTTAGAGGTCACGGCATCACTGCCAGTCACCTCAATACATGTCATATGAAACTTGACGTAAAGTATTGCACAAATTTTTCCATTCCAGCCCGCTCGTATCTACATCCATACCTCCCCTTCATATCACTAAATGAGTGGGGGGCTGGGGGGGGGGGGAATCACAGGACTCCAAAGACAGCTGCAGCTTATAAGGAATGTGCGGGGCCTCAGCCAAGAGAGCAGGCAGGGAAACCATACCATATATGGCAACAGAGACAGAATCTAATTTTTATCAATGAGCAGAGTGGGCATGAGAGGGGTTTAACATGCAAAGGTTGATCTCCTCTCCTCGTCGCTGTATGGTACGTGTTAGTTAGTGCCTTGTAAAAACAGCACGCGGCCAAACAGGCCTGCGAGTGTCCGTCTTCTAGGGGGTGACTTAAGCCGTGTAAACAGTGGAGGGAATCTTGGCTTCCCAGCACGTGATCACACGAAGGTGTGGGCAGCGAAGTGTGTCTGCTGATAAATTTATCGCTTCACTTCAAACCCTCAAACGCTCAAGGTTTAAGAAACCTCAAAGCAACGCAGAGGGAAACACAGGGACATGATCTGCAGTATCAAAACACACAGAACTAAAAGAATGCAGAAATTCATCTTCTGAAAATATCCAGTCCTGAAGGTAGTTCTGTCAAGGCTATTTTAAAAAAGGTTACCACGGTTGGAAATTGTACAAAATGAGTGATATTCCAATATTTTCAGAAATAAAAGATATATGTTTCATTAGCTCAGCGTTTCATCCATGAACACAAGACAGCACCGTCCCAAAAATCAAAAGATAAACACCAAAGTCCTCCATAAAGGAGTCTGCGTGTTTCTCATCCTAACACAACCCAGACCTGCTGTGATTTATCTCTCAGAGCGTTATGAGGCTTTCCTGGACGAGAGGTCACAGAGGTAAAGTGTAGACAGCTCCCTTTAGTAGAGTAGAATAATACTCCACATCTTATCTGCCCCTCCCTTCACTCTACAGCCCTTTGAAGGACCAGGGAGACTTTTTTTGATTTAATTAAAAAAAAAGAAAAAAGGACTTGATGCTCACAACCACACCACCAGCCCAAAACACAGGCCTCACAACACAACGGGCAAAAGTTCAAAAGTGTTTACAACGAGACAAAGATTATTTTTGGCGGCTGCCTGTGGGTTTGATTAATTTGCTCTCCCCGTGTGCCCTTTCAGCCTTTTCTGGAGATTTCCCACCGTATCCATAAGTGTCTCTCTATGGTGCATTTATCAGCCTTTTCGTTTTGGTTTTTATTTGCACTGCAATTCGCGTTTCCATGATTGAGCAGACAATGAGTCAGAAAGAATTCAAACTGCAGCCCGTTGATGTTGAACATAGGGGAAATGGACTGTAGGGAGAGGTAGAGAACTGAGTGATTCATAACTGCAGCCTCACTATGATCTCCCTTAACGAGATGGAGAGTCAGCGCTAGTACAGCGCGACATCACCACACGTGCTACAAATAAAAAAAATGTCTGTGTGGTGAAGGAATCTACTCGTCGTAGCACCTGTGCGAGAAGGTTTTGTGTACTCGGCGGGCTCCATCTGCATAGTGTGAAGAGAGTCCCTACATCAAACACCAAATCCCACTACTCCCACCGACCACCCATCGACCTAGCTTGCTCAGAGAGATGTTACAACTTGGCCAATGAACTTAAATGAAGGAAAATGGAGCTGTATTTTCAGTTTGTAAATCAAACCCCAACACACGTTTTTCGTTCCCTTATTAGGGATTTACACACTCTTAATCCGATATAAAAACAAATAGTATTGAACTGTTGATTTTAATATATTACCATTATTTTACAGTTGTAATGTCCCTGCAAAAAAGGACAATGCTTATCTGAAAACATTTGTGCACTATACTTGTGATTGAGATGGTAACAGATGTTTAATTCTCACCTTTGTGTCACCCATGCTCTCTGACTCCGACACCTGATAGGTGAGGTCCGTCTCCTCGAAGCCCGTGGCACTCATGCGCTGGTCCGTGGACGGGTCAGATCGTGGCGGCGAGTCCGGCGAGTTGAGGCATGTTTGGATCAGGGCTTTGCCTGTTTCACTGGTGATCATTGGCTGGAGCTTGCGAGTGGCAAAAGTGTAAACGTGACCTGTTTCACTGGCCACGAGCAGCAGAACCTGGGTTCCTGTCAGGGTGGAGAGCTCATAGGCCTGGGAAAGAGAAGAGAGGGAAAACATCAGTATATGACAGAGTGGATGTTCAATCAAACATCTTAAAAATAAAACTTAACAGAATGTGAGAAATTTGAAAGATGAAACTCTGGGGGAAAACAAAACCCCACGCCTCAAAACATTAGGATCTAAAAATACCCCTGTAGTGAAGCCTGACGTATAACACAGATGAGGCTAAAATAATATGAGATAAGGCTCCCAGAATAGGGAGTGTGATAAACTGTGAGACTGATTGCAGCAGGGGACTGGCTTGCATAGGCAGGGGGACTGGCAGTAGCCCACTCTTGACAGAAGAAGCGAGCAGTCATTTTTAAGGCGCAGAGGTAGCTGGCTGTGAAACATGAGGCCACCATCACATTCTGCATGCTGTATAATGAATGACAAGGCGCCCAGACGCTCACGTTCAAACTCCCTGGCGTGAAAGAAACGCACAATGAGACTCAAACTCCATCCAACAAACACACACGTCGATGCTGCACTTGGGGTGAACTCATGAGAAAGCTTTTTCATCTAAATGAGTCATCAGTTATGTGGAGGATGCTTGTGGTGCTTTGAAGGCACAGTGCCATTACCATCACGTTGGTGAACACGGTGCAGCGGCAGCTAGCTGTGCCAAACTGGATTGAGATACTCTCAGACGGAGCGAGGAGGAGGTGGAGACGAATCACATTCAAATTAAAGATTTTATTGAGCTGATATTAAAATGTGCATACCACATGACAAGTCAGCTTTAACACTGCCCTCATTTTGAGCTGTATCAGTCTAGTCCTCTATACGTGGGCACGTGTCAACTGACGCAGACCACATAATTGCCTTTTGTGTGTGATAATGCGATGACAGAACAGAAGGCCAATGATGACTAGCTCCTCCTGAAGTGGCTCGATGCTGCTTATGTCACCTGAGCACTTGAAACTCATTACGCAGAGCTTTTGTGTGTGTGTGTGTGTGTGTGTGTGTGTGTGTGTGTGTGTGTGTGTGTGTGTGTGTTGAAGGAACCTATGGCTTGTTGCACACTTCACCTCACCTCACACTGGTAATGATAAACTATCCAGCTCCAACCCCTTCCCTCAACGGGCAGACGGGTGTCTGTCTAACAGCGAGGTCTGATGTTTGGCCAGCATGCAGACAGACAGATAAAGGACTAATTTGTCAATTTAAGTGCGTTAGGTGGCAGCACAAACTACACCTACACAACGCTTTAATACGTTTTCTTGCCCTGCTGAATTTCTCATAAATATTCATGACTGCAGGGTATGTGTGTGTTTGGAGGGTAATTGGTTCCTCTGCCTCGTACAAATTCCAAGTCAAGCTCATATATAATCACATAAAGAAGAAGCAAAAGACACACGGACACAAACATGGATAAACTAGAAAACAACAAAAAAGGCTTGTTAGCCACGTAAACTTATTTTGCAGGATTTTTCTCTCTGTTTGTCTGCAGGAGCATCTTCTAAAAGACAGTGTCTGTCTAGACAGTTACTAGTTTAATTCTCTTAACAATATCATAAAAATGAATAATTGCCATAAAAACATTTGAACTTTGATGCCATTTGTAAGGCATATATAACAAACATTTGCTTGTTCCAGCTTCTCAAATGTGATGTCTGAGCTTCTCGCTGATTCGTGTTAATTCATTATAGTTGGGATTTGGACAAAATAAGCCACGTTTGCACCTTGTCCGATGGTTAAAGAATCACTTATGATTAGCATTAAACTTTAAACTGCTTTAACAGTATAGACATGTCACAGGAGGAAAAACCAAGGTATAAATAATTACATAAAAATGGCTCCATTCCATTTGGATGAGCCAGTTTCAGAGCTCTGGTATTGCACTCGTGATACCTGAATGGAATGGCGCCACAGTTTATTCTATTGGAAACACTTGCACATTTCCTGCCATAACAAGTTCAAATGTCTGCGATGAAAAGTGTGAACTGATCAGAGGAACAGAAAGAGCAAAAATGCCCTTTTCAGGACAACTGAACCAGCCAAGGAAGAACTAATTAAGTGAGTAATACTTTATCGTTATATATGACGAGAAGACACCGACTTCACTCAACACATCCATCAAAATGAAACCGCCCGCATCCTAGAAACCAGTGTGAGACCACTCTACCATGCATCTTCCCACTCCACCCACCTGTCAATTTCTGTGATGGCTGACAGTGTGGGCAACATTTACAAAAATCCTCCTTCCCCACACTGTGTCAAATAATGTTCATGCTGCCAAGTGCCTACATGAAGACACCCCAGTTTCCACGACAACAGTCTGGGATACATAAAGAAGATAGAGAAATAAATCAGAGTACATGATGCAGGCACTCAAAAGTAGCATCAGGACAAATGAAAACTCTTGCAACTACAAGAAAACACGGCTTACCAGTGTTTACTTAAAGTCGCAATGAAAAATGGCCGAGTCTACTGCAAAACAACTCCTGTGCCTCCGGTCAACAGGCGACTTCATCTCCAAATAAATCAGCTGCAGATGCCTTGATGCCAAATGCCACAGAGCAACATGTTTATCATGGCAGCAAACATGTGGCCGGGTTGTGATTTCCAGAGAAGTAAGGATTGGTGCTCGATTAAGCAGAGAGCTGATGGAGGCAAGATCCGGGTGACCAACAAAACTGAAAACCACCACAAGTCAACCACTGCTTCAGTGACGCTTGTACCACAGTGCACGGACTTCACTTCTGTTTGAGTGATCTCTGACTGTCCTCTGACTTGCCTCCCTGGGGTTTAGTCAGCTGTTGGCACCTACAGGCCCTGCTGCTGCTGCTGCTGCTGCTGCTGCTCATCACCACATGGCTGCCGCCTGCAACCAAAAGGAAACAGCCTGTGCACTGATGGTTTGCATCAGCAGCAAACAGTTCCAGGCAGCAGTGTATGAAGGTGTAAGGGTATGTGTGCATGAATGGAGTGTGTCAGTTTATCTGGAAATCTGTGTGTGTGTGTGTGTGTGTGTGTGTGTGTGTGCGTCAGGCCATGTGTGAGGTAGAGCTGGGGGTGGACATGGTCCCAAATAGAATTGTCATTTGCTCAAGTCTATAAAAAGCACGTGGCCTGTCATAAAAGCCCTGACTTCCTCACAGCCAGACAGTTAGTGCCACACTTGTTTGTCTGTAGACATGAAATGAATCGAAAAGAGGGGAACTGCAGGTCAGTGGAGCCTCCGTTCACAACACGTCATGAGGAGATGATCACAATAACAGAGCAGGATCACGCAACAGGTGTCAGAGCTGCACAGGTAATACAGGTTCGATCCATGAATCAATCAATGCACATCATATGTAACAGAGCAACACTCGGACTCACCTTCTTCATAATACCGGTCTTCCTCTTGCTGAAGGTCGTGTACCGCCGCAACTTGTTGTCAATAAATTCCATCTTTATCTTGACGCGCCCACGTGTCTTCTTCCCCGGCTTCGCCCCCGCGACCCCACCGGGCACCATGCCGTAACCTCCGGGAGCTACTCCCACCTCCTGTCCCGTCACCGCCGCCTCCATCTCCCCTCTCTCCCGCTTCACCCCTCTCCTGCTGTCCCCGAGTGAACCCACGGGGTCGTCGTCCTCCGCGGAGTCCGAGTCGTTATCCGAGCCGCTGCACAGCGGAGCGCTCTCTCTGTCCGGGTCGAACCGCGCTCCGTGCGGCAACACGACCCCCGCGTTCAGCCCCACCATGCTCCCCTGCACGGCGCTCTGCAGCGAGGTCACGCCTGTCCCGTTCCCCGGCCGCACACCTCTCGGACCCCCAGGACCGTTAGCCCCCAGCATCCCGATGGCGTCTCTCTCCGCTTGTCGCCCGGCAGCGCACTCGCCGACCCCCTGTAAAGCTTGCCCTGCTCTCACCAAAACGGGACGGACCCCGCTCCCGACAACCCCCGCGCCGTGCCCTGTGATTCCCCTGCCCGAAGCTGAGCCGTTCCCGGATGGTGCCGACCCAACCTGGCTCGGTAACATTCTACTCGCGGAGCCGAGTCTGTGAACACCAGCCGGAGAGCTGGAGCGCGTCGGGTCGGAAATGACGGACAGAGCGCATACACACGGCTGAGCCGCACAACGTAAACAAACCCGGCAGGTTGATGGTTCGACTCCAGGAAATAACCGAGACAAACTTTAGGAAGTGATGCTGCCGTTTAGCCTCTGCGCCCCGCTGCGTCTCCTCCTCCTCTGCCGCCACTACTCCCAGAACCGTCTCTAAAAGGAATACGCGAAGAGCGCCATGCATATACATCCGCGATGTCAAGTAGTCCGCGCTATGACCGGACAATTACACAGGTGTTGACCGGCTGGTTTTCACGTGTTCACCTTTTCTGAATGAAAACCACATCACGCCTCTCTCTGTGGATCATGTGTGTGTTTTAAACGTCTTATTTCAAAGCAACATTTACGGCAGCGCAGTGATCTCCGAACACGGGAACTACTTCCCGCCTTATAAAGAGATACAACGTGTCCTTATTTGGTGGTGTCTCTCCTTATTTGGTGAGTCACAGCGTCGCCCATCGATTGGCTGGAGATTATCCGAGGGTCGCTGTGATTGGTCAACGTGGCACGCTGATTAGAATAAATACCAAAATGGTTGCGCTACCGTCAACGTCACCGCGGACAAGCAGAGGCACCGACACAACAAACATGCTTTGCTTTGTTTTATTCCCCGTAGGTCGCATCCATGTCATTGAAACATGTTCCCCGGAGTTTTCAAAGCCAGAATGTCTCAGTGCACTGGACCGGACATGATTCTACTCTGTATTGCTACGGGTGCATTTACTGTAGATACTTACATAGATTCAATAACATGTGGTCATTGAATGTTACAGATTATTCTAACAATACAAATCTTTAAGTTTGATAAGACGGGTATTTATCTTACTCACCTCGTTCCACTGGAACACTAGAATATGCTCACCTGTCACACCAACCTTCTGATTAATTGCAGAATAAAGTTTATGATTACTTTAACTACTTTTTCAAAGGAGCTTGTATCCAAGTTGTAGTAAACATGTTGCTGTACCACATACCAAATTAAAATCTGCTTACTTTTCCAGACTTGCAGTTTTCAGACATAACAACTTGTCTCAGTAGGAAAACGACTGACATGCTATTTTACATGTGTCTGTTCTTTTCACGGGTCCCAGTATTTATCTGTATCATTACCACCCATTCTTCTCGTTTGGTTCATGTTCTTGTGTTGTACTTGTGTCTGAGTTCTAAATGATGCAGTAAACCCCACCCCACCGGCACTGCAGGCAGGTTAAAACAAATACCATGAAATTACGGTATTTGAAAGTGGTTCCACATCCAAGAGGAGGGGTGTGTGTGTGTGGGGGGGGGGGGACTTTCATGATAAGAGGTCACTAAAGTGTACATCTACTGAATGGGAGATTTCTGAAGGGCTACTGGCACCACCTCAGTCACTGTACTGGTTTTGAGGGTATGGAAAGCTGTTTTGCTAGTTGTTTTCTGTCAAAGTTTGAAGTTGAGGCTGTTGATCCATCACGATAACGCTGCAGCAGACCACTCAGCTACAACATAAGCTGCCATATCAATACAATTCTCAACAGAATTTGGAAGAGGAGACCCATGATGCTTTGGATCCAACGATGAGCTGCTGAAGAGGCCTGTGGGCACAAAGCAAAATGTCATATGGCACAGCAACACTCATACTGTAAACCTATTTAGAAACTATAAAAGACTATATGACATTTAACTGGATGTAGACTTATTTGATAACATTGGGAAGGATTTGGGATCAAGTTTAAAAATACATACAGAATATATACAGCACCCTCTAGTGGTAAATTAGAGAACTGGCTGCATATATGTTTCATTAATTCATTCAAAGTCTGTTTACACACAGAATGATAATTTTATTACAGATACTGGCATGAGGGCGGTGAACATTCAACAGCTTAGAAGAAGCAACATTGTTGAAATAAATGAAGTTGAAAAATGTCCATGATTCTTCTCACAGCTTTCCGGTTTTAATTGAACAACATGAACATGAAACAATGTCTCAGCAGCAAAATACCTGGTTTTTATTTAGGATGTGAAAAATGGTCCCAGTTTCAACTGTATTATCAAATTGGAGCTAAAAAGAAAAACCTGTTCAGAGCAATTTATTCCAAACGCACTTATACTATTAGAAACGTAGATTTACATACCAAACAAAAAAATGTAGGAACTACAATAACCACCCTGTGCTTGTACTTCCGCCAACCAGAGCAGTTTCTGTCTACATACATATATTTAAAAAAATTCCCAGGTTCATGAGGTCACATGACCTTTGACATCCTAACAATTCATGTTTGAGTCCAAGTCTGGTTTGGTCAAATTTGGAAGAAATTCCCTAAAGCCAGACTTGACACGTTTTGTGAGGCCACCGCTACAATGACCACATAAATCCATTCAAATCCTCTCCGACTCAAACTGAAAGTTTGAACCAACTTTGAAGAAATTCCCTCAGTGTTGTTGATATACATGTTAATAAAAATGGGACAAACGCACAACCTGAAAACATAAAGCCTCCGACCACCTACAAATTGGAAACCGTCGCTGATGTGCTTCTTGAAGCTGCGTTACCGTCTACAGTATGAATCACAACACAATAGGTAAAAACACTGTGAACCTTTATTGACAGCAGCATTTATACTTCCGTATATATCTGATTACTGTGAACATTTTGCTGAAGCAGATACAAAAAAAAGAAAGAGGTCTAGGTGTGAGTGCCTAGCATTCATAAAAACGAAACATTACACTAAAAACAACGTATAAAAACAAGTTCATAAACAAAGGCCATTGCATTTGATTAGATAATGTAAAAAAAGAGGGAAACAGTTAAGATAATCCTTCATTTACCAGGCACTTAAAACGAGTACTGGTGACCAGCAGTCACTCTTTTGACCTCCTTTGTACTTTGTGTGAGCGTGTTGAGCTGAACGCACACTGAGATGGGCCGTGAGCATGAATACATACCATCCGAGAAAGTACCTTTCTATTATAAACATGGTTAAAACAAACACAGGACCTTCATCATAAATAAACAGGCACCTGCACGTCCTTCTACACGACATGATAGAGATACAGAGGGATATTCCTTTAGGTGAAGTTAGTGCATGGCTTCTATATTATGTACACGTTGCCTGGTGTGATGGTCCACTTTGCAGCATTGCACAAAACTACTTGGACCAGGAGGGGAACTGTGATTGGACCTCTGGGGAAATTATGTCGCAGGTTAAACACAATGATAGGCTGCAGCCCCGCGATGACACAAAGATATTAATGTAGTATAATGGGGTTTCTCACCCATAGGTAGTGACCAATAAAAACCTCAAGGTTAATACAAAAACAAAACACACTCGTGAAAACGTAGAAAGTCCACACTAGCACAGTCTCATCCATCCGGTATATTCCTTGGCTATAAAGTTGATCTTTTTTTTTTTTTTGTTTGTTCCTGAAGTATTATCACAACATGGAGGATTTATCTCCACAAGTGTCCTCATGGTGACAAACCTTTGTACTTCCGCTTCCACTTTGAACGTACACTGTAGAATGGCAACAGTTTAGTGACACGTCCACACACACACACACGCACAGACAAACTCTGGAGGGTGGTGTTGGGTCCCTGGTGGACGGAGCAGCCGGGTGTCTCCTCCGGGATTAGGGTGGGGGACTCAGGATGCAGCTGACTGGATTTTAAATTCGAGCAGATCTGCTGACACCGTCTCACTCAACACACTTCTAAGTGGTTGAAAGAATATTTACGAAAGCATAGTCACATTGTATCCCACTTTCCTTTCTTGAGTCTTTCTAGATTCATGAGAAACGACCAAGGACTTAACAGAGTGGTGAACGGAAATTTCAAGGGTTTTTCCTAAACGTCAGAAAAATTATTTGTATTAGACTCCTAATCCGCAGTCCAAAGTTTCTGTGTGTGCGTGTGTGTGGAGGGGTGGAGGCACTGAGGTTGTGAAGCTCTGAGAAATGACGTGTCTCTGGGACAGAGCGGCCGCAGACAGGCAGGAGGGCAGGGTCACAGTGGAACCTCACACACAGGGACTGGAGGGGAGGGTCATCCATGCTGCGGTTAAGGCAAACTCAAACTCCTGGCACTGCTCACGAGAAGCCATTCACACAAATGTGCGTGTGCGTTTTCTACTGATATAGCAAAGAAGTCTTGTGCACACAGCCATGTTTTGAAATGCATATTTAAAAAAAAAAAAGTGTTTTGTCCTCAACCCTTTTCCCTGAAATGTGTGACTTTAATATCCAGCATTCCTGTCTTTCTCTTTGGGGGGAGGAGGTTGGTAGAAGCTCCCCCTCGGATGTGGGCTGACAGTTGTCTCAGACTTTGCTGTCAGAGGGCAGCTCTCCCAGGGCTTGGACGATGTCGGTGAAGGACGGGCGCTCTTTGAGGCTTAGTGCCCAGCAGCGCACCATCAGCTTGTAGATTTTGGAGGGACATCCGTCTGGAATGGGGAGCTTCAGCTTCCCCGTCTTCAGACCTGTGAGCACAGAGAGGGAGGTTAAACCAAATCTGTGGACGGTGACTAGAAGTTCCTCGTTTTGAGATAAAGCCTCTGTCAAAAACTACTTACTAATCACTATGTAGTGTAATTTGACATTTAGTAGTGCTGTCAGAATGTGAATTTTGTTTTACCCTATATAGGATGGACTCATTGTTTCCCACGGTGCATCGAGAAAAGGTCTCTAGCTGAGCAATATATACCATCATGCATTGCTCTTAAGGCGCTGACAAAGAAAAATGGCAGCGAGAGGAGAGAAGGCAGCATCTCTATCTCAGGCAGATCTACTACTTCTTATTCTAATCAAAAATATGTGAATTATCGTGAGGAAAAAGACAGACAGGTTTATATTTGCCGGCATTTTCACAGACCAATTTTAAAACGGTCAGAGTTCGTGTCTAATATTTCCGGTGATTGTATATTACAGACACCAGACAAATCATTGAGCTGTGGTGGTAAAATATGTAAATACGAGCAAAGCAGGACCTCAAAGCACACACAAGTTTATTTCTACATTTAAATGTTTTTTACCTAAAAGTATTAATACCAAGTGTAAAATAAGAATTTAAAATGTATTGTGGGATTTTCCACCAGCCGACGTTTTTTGCGTCATGACAAAACTAAAACCTTCCTTCTTTTCTCTTGAAAGAGCTCCTCGTCTTGTTGTTTGAATCAGAACGTGAACTAAAAATAAGCCGCTGCCGCGTCATACTGACCCTCCAGCACCTCGTCATCAATGAGTTTGGTATACGGCATTTCCCCGTGACTGAACACTTCCCACATCAACACTCCAAAGGCCCACACGTCAGACTTGGTGGAGAAATCGTCCTCGAACACCGACTCTGATGGGAGCCAGCGCAGCGGGATCCAGGCCTGTCTGTAGTGATAGTACTCACTGCAGACATGCACACAAGGACAAATAACAGGGAGATGGAAACAGTTCATATTAGCCCCATGAAAACCACTGAGAAGAGGAAACTAATGATTGTTATTGAACGTCTCTTTTCTGACCAACCTGTTGTACACGTCCTTGCTGAGGCTGAGTGACGACACCTTCACGCGCCGCTGACTGTTGATCAGACAGTTTCGGGCGGCCAGGTCTTTGTGAACGAAGCGGTGATTGGACAGATGCTCCATCCCATGAGCCACCTGGGCACAGATGGAAACCTGGAGAGGAAGCAGAAAAAATATAGATCAAAACAACTGTCAATGTTAAGTGACTTTGATTATATCTTTACTTATATATACACACACACAACATCAGTGGAAAGTTTTTCTTTGGTGAATCAGTTCAATATTTTGAAGAAGTACTCATTGCCTGGTAACCACAGAATGATGACAACAGTCCAACACATTGCCACAGCACCCACTGAAACCACTACTTCTCAATTTTCTTTCTACACAGAAAGTATTGTGTCATAAGTAACATTTTGACAATCCCTGTTTAGTCACTAATTTAGCTGCTAAACGCCTCCTGAATGGAACGTACTACTTATTATACAAACTTAAGATTGATGAGAAGATCTACTACTGAACATGATCAGCACAACTTGTACAAATCATCTCCAACAACCTTTATATGCGTAATCTGACAGATTTCTATCTCTTACTATTTACACCAGAGAAAGGGAGGAGGAGGAGGAGCTGTCAATCATAACCACAACACTTACTTTGGTCTTGGTGCTGATGGGAGATTTGATCTTGTCATCTTTGTTTTTAGAAATTCTCAGGAACTGCTTCAGGTCTCCCTGTTTAATAAAAGCAAAAACATTACATCACCATAAAAAATATATTTAAATTAAGATAGTTAAATTGTGCGTGTGTACTTCTGTTTGTGTAATTACCAGATCGTAGTACTCTAAGATCATGTACTGGGGTTCGGCCTCCCTACACAGGCCCAGCAGGCGGACGACATTGGGGTGGCTGAGCTTGGCGAACATTTCAGCTTCGCGGCGGAAGTCAAGCTGCAGCTGCTCGTCTCTGGTCTGCAGGCTCTTCACCAGCACCACCGTCTCCTCCTCGCTCTCCTCGATGCCCTTAGCTTTGGAGAGCAGCACCTCACCAAACTCCCCTTTGCCTGAGGAATAGTTCAACCGCCACTGAAGCAAATGTCAGAGCAGATACTGTTTGATTACGACATTGATTAAGTTGCAGCTTTAAGATCAGAACCAGAGAACATCCATTCTCTGTTATTCTATAGAAACTGAGTTGGTTAAACGAGTCTACCTAGAGCAGTGATGGTCTGTAAGTTTGCTCGAGGAAAGTGGAGCTTATCATTGTTGACGTGGCTGTGCCGTTTCTCCGTGGTTGCCACAGTACCCATGTTGGTCAGTGCAACCTCTTCCTGGATCTCAGCCGTGGTGTGGCCATTTTGTTGGACAGCACCTCCTGACAAACACAACACACAACCCACAGGGTCAAAAACATTATCGAAATAAGAGCAAAATAGATATTCACCATCGTCTAAAAAAAATGTTGCTTTTAGAAAATATACACATTTATATATAGTTGTAATGTTTAGAGGTAGTGAGAAGTTTGATCAATGTACACCAACATGTTCAAAATGATGTGTATATGTACATGTAACGTATGCATATTAGGGCTGGCAAATTTAACGCGTTAAAGTGGGATGATAAATTTGTGGAATTAACGCGTTCATTGTTTTAACGCATTAATGCGTGCGCAGAATGACCCGCTCCATGTACCCATACCAGCCCCCACTCACTCGCTCAGAGCGACACACACGCAGTGAGATCAGAGCTCGTTCACGTGAAGCAGCCGGTCAGTGACTTTGTAGAAGAACAGTGAAACACAGAGTTTCTGTGGTCACAGCTGCTCAGTGATCAGAGCAGAAGCTGCAGTTGGTTTGTACCGAGCTGGAGTTTCTGTGTCCTCCTCCACTCTGCTCTCACTTGAACTAATAAACACTAGTTATCAGGACCTGATCAGTACATGAAGTAACTTGGTGTATGTTTGTTTAAACATCATGGAAATGACTCGTCAACATGTTGTTCTCAGTACAACACGAGACGTGGCGCTCACAGTCAGGACTCAGTGTTAAAATGAGCGGACTTGTCATCAATAAAAAAAACTAATGTTGAATGTGTATATCTGCCTTCTGTCATTTATCTTTCTGTTCCCACAACAATATACATAGAAAATTGAGATTTTTCGGGCATTTGGGAATGGTGATAAATCGTGATTAATCAGTTACCCTGTGATTAATCTGATTAAAAAATGCATTACTTAAGTATGTATATGCATTCACTTAACTCGTGTGTGGTGGTATATTGTGGTGTACGGTGTGTAGTGAGGAATAGACAAAACCTCTGTCTTAACAAATTGATCTGAACTGCATTTTATATGATAAGAGCAATAACCAGAATGAACACAAGATGGCAGCAAATGTCTTAAACTCTCCACCAATGCTTTGAGGGGAGTTGCTGGAAAATGAACGACCATGTTAACCTGTGATGTTTTTCCTGTCTCAGCACTATTACATCTACGTTCCTTCTGAATCTAACAGTCATACCATTGAGACACTCCATCTCCGGCTCCTCTCCATCCGGGCCTTTCTGCATTCTCTTGGCGTTGCGTCTCTTTTTGCAGTAGAACATGAGACCCAGCACGACGATGATGTAGGCCACAGCCGCTCCCACTGACAGGCCAATGGTTTGGATCATCTTGTAAGGAGCCCTGTCCTCATCAGTCACCATTGGAATGCACTGGTTTTTCTGCTGGACACAGGCAGTAAATATTATTATTATTAATAACTAGAGCTCACTGAAAATACACAGGACGTGTTACTTTAACCATCATAGGTTGCACTCTTTAATGAACAGAACATTTTCTGTTACATCTTTCAACAAAGCACTTTGTTGTTTTAGTACAGTGGGTGTCTTATATTATGATCATAAAAAATCTCCCTGCTCCCTATAAGTGCCCTGCACAGGATATATATTATCTGCTATGTGTTGATCCATTAGCTGAACGTGAAAACTGACAACCAGCCACTCTTTTATGTTTGAAGTGATTATTATTGTATTCAAATAACATTAGGATACTTATAGTATAAAAAAAGTATGGTCAAAAGTTGAAGCAGCAAAGATATAGAGGTCGACACTTTTGATCTCTTATATAAGTAAAAATCCCCAAAACAATGGATAGTACATTTCCCATTATTCAATGTTACACAACATTTTTCACAGGAGTATTTCTGCCTATAAACATAATTAATATGTATAATAAGTAAATATTCAGTAAAGCACAAACCATTAAGATTTCTGCAAGAACAGGTATTTGAAGAAGTGGATGCATTTATGTAAATACATTTACAGATGCAAAATCTAACCCATCCTAAAGAATAAGCCTGTATCTGTTTTATTGAATAATGGACCTTGCATTCAACGTTAAAACAGATAAAACCAAAATACTATCTAACAGGTTTTTTTTGAAGTTGCCCTGTTTACACAGTGCTGTGTCTCACTGTGATCCTCACAAGCTACGACAAACATCTAAATTCAATTGTCTCCAACTTTGGGACAAAATGAGTTGATATGGGACACGAGTGCAAGTGTGTGACTATAATTTTCAGTCGGCACAAAAGGAGCATGTAGCGTTATTAGATCTAACGTCTGCCCAATCCCATCACCTCAGTGACAGTCGTGGCATCAGAGACGTGGACATGGTTATAAAACCTGTCGAGTTGGATGACGGGCAGAGGGCGAGGGTTTAATTAATGCTTTCATCCTGTACTTCTGATCGTGGCTTATGCCCCATGTGTGCAGCTTTGTGCCCGATAAAGAAAGCCACTGAGAATATGTTTGTCTGCGCATGTGTGTGTATGTGATAAACTCACCCACGACATAAAGCTGAGCCACACGGTCTTTGATGCAGCAGCTGTTTCCAGCCACACATGTATACCTGCCCGTGTCGTCTGTAGTGACATCTCTGATCACCAAGGAGCCGTTGGACATCTTCTGGAACCTAGAAGGAAGGAGGAAGGAGGAACGTGAGAGGTGAGGGTGGAGGTGTGGACGTCCACACAAGTCACAGCCAACAAGACTCAAACAGTAGAAAGAGGCAAGAAAAAAAAAAACATCCACAATCCACTGCACAAAGTTGTGATGAATCACTTCTCTCAGCCTGAGGAATGCAACCTGTTCTTATACAGATGGCTGTTTGTGAGATTTGATCATTGGCACAATCAACAGCAGTAAATCTGTTGCATACGGATGTCTGCTGCACTCATTGTGTGGGCATGTTTGATCCATCAAAATGAAAGAGGAAAGAAAAGAACAAATGCAGCAGAGTAAGACGTGACATTAAAAGACTGTTTAATTATAAGATTACATTAGTAATGTCAGCAGAGCCGCTCTGTAAAAGAAAGGAGCTCTGTGAAAGGAAGGAGCTGATGGGAGGGTGGGGGGGGGAGAGTGTGGTGAGGAGAGTTGAAAGGAGGTTGGGAAAATATGTAAAATTCCAAATGAATTCTATTTAAAATGTTTATTTGATTACACCACACTAATAAGCTCATCTTGGGATATTTCTGGGTAGTAACTGCATCATTGGTATATCGTCATAATTTGGTATTTATCATAGCAGGGTGTTTTTATATATTAACACATAATATGTGTATGTATGTATGTACACTTTTACATTTAACTTAAGAACAAATGAGTTTGGATGAGATGTTCTGGTATGAGGCCCATTGTAGTCAGGTAAGAAATATTATATAAATACAAATAATTAATGCATAGTAATAAAGAGCCTGTGATCACGAGCCGTGATCCTCATCCATGCCGGCAGCGCTGCACAGACGCGTCTCATTTACCTCCTGTTCTTGCTGATGTCCAGCGTCTTGTCTTTAACCATCCAGTGGATGTGAGGCTCGGGGTCGCCGGTGACTTGACAGTGCAGAATGGCAACGTGACCCTGGTACACCGTCGTGTTCTCTGGCTCCAACTTAAAGCGAATGTACACTATTTGTGCACAAGAAACACAATAAAGCTCATTAACACAACATGCAAGCCACAACTGGGCAATAACATCCCATTTACAGCCTGTGGTGACTGTGGTTAACGTCTTCTCAGTTACACTACAACCCAGAAGTCAATTCATTACTCGGACTGTAAAAAGGCCACACAATAAAAGCTGCTGTGTGATGATAATCAGTGAGTGTCTCCTTGTAAACCACCCTTAGAAGTACAGAAACCACAAGTGCTTCTGATGTGGTGCTGGTGACTAATATGGTAATGTCACCCCTCTCATTCATAATCCCCTGCTTCCAGGATGATGAGTGAGATGCTTACCGGCCACAGTGAGCGTCACCAAGGCTCTGATCTCCCCTTGGAGGCTGTTGGAGGCGATGCAGGTGTAGTTGCCGGCGTCGCTCCTCGTGACTTTGGTGAAGTGGAGCTGGCTGTTCCTCTGCTCCACGTGAGGCGGCAGCTCTCCTCCGTCTGCAGAGGGAGACAGAGAGACAAGCATAGGGGACAAGGGGGGAGTTAGAGGTGCTGTGTCTGGCACTGCATGGCGAAGTGAAGCGGTTAAACCGAGTCCATCATGGCCAACAAAGGTAAAAGTGAAATGATGCATGATGATGAATCTTCCAAACAGGTTCCTACATATTCTCGTGGAAACACCATCAGTCATCAATAAGCATTAAGAGAATAAAGAGTGCTTCCACTTTTTTGATGACGTATTGTCTCCAGGAGCAGTCAATCCATAGCTTGTTTAAGATAGCGTGAGCTAAGGTTAAGCCAGTGGCGGCGTACACACCTGCTTTGGTCCAGCGGATGGTGGGGATCTCTCTGCCTTTAGCCGAGCACTGGATGCTGATCTCGTTATCCAGCTCCAGGCACTGAGAAGGCTGGGGGGTCGGGGTGAACTTAAGCTTCTCTGAAACACAAGTCGAAACACCACACACACACACATTACACACGTGGTAAACACGGGGGGGGGATGTCAAAGCCTCTTTTGTGCAACTCACACTTGCAGGTGAAATGACACTAATCTGATGCAAGTTGTGTTCAGACACATTCAGGCAAACAGGGCAACAGGCGCACATGTGCACGCAGATCAAGTATAACAGGCGAGGTCTATCTGAACCTGAGATCTTACAAACAGGCATTGGCCAGACAAAACAGGGCCATGTCAGGCCATCTATCATTCATTGTGTAGCAGCAGATAGGAATGTATCACCTCGATAAAGTGGAGGCTAGAATAAAGCTGCTGCACATGAGTCACATTTTACACCTCTGTGGGTGTCCGCCGGAGACGCAACATGGACACTTATTTTAGTGAACACACACGCATACGCACGCACGCGCCCACAGGCATGACAGCATTTGTTTTACAATCTTCTCTCAGCACTGTATTACTCATTACGCCCTAAATATGATTTCATTCATTAGAGATTATCATTCCATCAGTCTGAGGATCAGCTTAGAAAGTATAATCTACTTTACATATTGATGGACTGAGTGATTCCCCCTGCAGCTTACCAAGCACAAGAACTCTAGCCTGCCCAGTCAGTCGGCCGCCTGCGGTCTTGGTTTCGCAGCCGTACATCAGTCCGTCGTACACCTCCACATTGTTGATCCTGAGGCTGCCGTTAGGAAACAGCTTGAAACGAGAGTCCTGAGGGAGGAAGCACAGGAGGTTCTCTTAAATCACAAAAATAAAGCTTTATTAGAGTTTTCATGTCAGAAAAAGAGACTAATATCTGTGTGTGTGTGTTAATTCACCTCAGGTGTGATCATGATGTTGTTGCGGAGCCAGGTGACCTCAGGTTGAGGGTTGGCCTGAGCATGACAGTGAAGGTAACCTGGTTTACCTTCCTCTAAGTGGCTGTCCTGAGGCCTTGTCACCCACACGGGAGCAGCTGTGGACACACACAAAGAACACCATTAATAATCCTTGCTATTTATTTTAGTGTTTCAATGATCTGTAAGTTAACCTCCTTCTTTTAAGTTCGACTGGGAAAAACCATAGAATCCCACTATGTCAGGATTGCTCAGGGGGATAAATATACTAAAACAAAAACTTGGATCTTATTATGTAATGCATTATTGAAAATAAAACATTGTTTCATTACCTACAAGTGCCCTGTAAAGGATAAACTGTTGCATCTATGTTTTTTATAAATTCGTTGACAGTAAAAACTGACCACTACAATTTCTATGAGTCATTTCATCAGATTTTGTATGATTATAAAATAGCATTACGATACTTTTTAAAAACATGGTCAAAATTGAAAGTTTAAGATTTCCCTCTTATAAGGGTAAAAATACAAAAACATTCCTACAATTCCCATAATCCAATGTGATAAGACAAACCATTAGTTTCCACCTGCACACCTTTTACAAAATATCAAATTCGGTTTTAAAATTTTTACTTTATATAACATTACAGAACAATGTTTTGCCTGTAAACCAAACTTAATGTGTCAAATTGTTGACGTGCCCCATCAGAATGGACTGTGTTTGACTCACTGGCCACGGTGAAGGTGACCTCCTGGGTTCTGCGTCCCGCCTTGTTCTGGGCCACGCAGGTGTACGTGCCCGAGTCTCCCTCCTCTGTGGGAGTGAAGACCAGATCCAGGCCGTCCTGGTGCACCCGGCCCGCTGTGGGGACTCGCTGACCTCCTCTCTCCCACCACACCTCGGGCTCAGGTTTGCCGCGTGGGGCGCGACAGGCGACCCTCTGCATGGTGTCCGCTGTGAAAACCTTTGACATCTTGGCCACCATGTCGTCTATCTCTGTAATGGAGAGGAGAAAGAACAAGAGGATATCTCAGCATGAAGAAGTGATTCAAATGGTAAAATTGATTTACATTTATATCCCTGATAAGCATCAAACTTCCCCGGAGTCAGTGATGCATTAAACTAATTCCAACTCACAGCTCTGTTACCGGATTTCCTGTCTAGTTAGGAAAAGTCCTCTGACGTGCAGCACAGACCAGAATAATTAGAGAACAAAGCGCACAGTAGGAGAACTGAGTATATAGGTTGTTCTTGGTATAGGAATTAACAAAGGCCTTTGTGAGGCGGGTCATATCAAAACTGTCAGCCCTTATACAGAAAGTGGAATGTGATCTCTAGTCCAAAGAATCAGAAGACCTCCCACTACAGTGAGGTCTAATACTGTGTGTGTGTGTGTGTGTGTGTGTCTCAAATGGAAGTCATTAATACTGTATTGGCCAACATCACTCTGAAAGCTGGTCAGTGGCCCTGACCTTCTTTGAGTCTAAGATCCAAATCAATTACAGGCAACAGGAGAAAACACACATTTCTCAGCAGATGAAAGCGAAATTGAGCTGGTGAGGGTGGGGTTGGGGGGGGGGGGGGTCAGCTCAATGAATGAAGTGGTGCAATGATGGAGTGACTGTTTAAACTTGTCCCTAAATGCTGAATTCTGCTGTGACACAATCCCCCTATAATGCCTGCGGGGATTACCATCAGATTAAGTGAATTAAGGTATTTAAATGGAGCTGTGGTTCACTGGGTTAAAACTGCAGATACAGTTGTACCTCATTAATCCAAAACCCTTGGGGGGAAAAGGGGCTGTGTGAGGGGAATAAAAGTGTTTGGGACACAAACGCATAGAAATTCCAGCCCTGAGCTTATCCAAAATATTTGACTTGCATGCACTTGCATTGCAAAATGCTGGCTGATTAGTAAGATGAGAAGATACTACAGCTTGTTCTTGCTTTCAGCTCAAGCAGCCATTTAAAAGCTGATGAGTAGGTATTTTTGGAGTCAAGGTAAGAGAGGAGAGGAGCCACTGTTATGTCCAATATTAAAACAGCTTTAATGCACCTCGACTTGTGCACTACATTGTTTTACCTGCATTTATCAGAATCTGACATACAGGGACAACCACAGAGGTATTCTCTCTGCAGAGGAGGTTTTCAACCCTGTCTGTTTGTTGGTTGGTTTGTATGTTTGTTTGTTTGTAAGCAAGATTATGCAAAAAACTACAGCACAGATAACCTTGACGCTTGGTTGTAGAATGTGGTATGGGTCAAGGATGAACCCATTAAATATTGTTGTGGAGCCGGATGCAGAATATCTTTTCCCCACTTTCTTTAACATCACGGAATAATTGGATTTAAGGGGACTGTTTGGCCTTAATGGAGGTATGTGCTCCAGCATTTGTTACTTCTGATGGTTTGATTTCAGTTTGGAGTGATTTATTACACATGACAATGCAAGCAAAATCAACTAGTGTTGGAGGGAAATCAATCGGGCAGCTCTAATGACATTAACCAACCTCATACTGACGCTGCTTGTTTGCTTATTTGAGTCATGATGGGATGTTATCTCATGTTACTTTGCTGCTTGCTCAGCCAGGCACTGTTACACTTTGGGGGAAGCTTGTTGAGCTAAACATCCTTGGCAAACAGCTGGACTAATGGAGGAAATCGTATGCAGGAAAAAGCTCCAGCAGAGTGTGTGTGTGTGTGTGTGTGTGTGTGTGTGTCTGTTGGATACAGCTGGGGCGGATGTCAATAAGAGGATGTGATTATCATCGGAGAGATCTGGCTCTAAGTGAAAGAACCAGGAGAAGAAGAAGTGGGGGGGGAGCAGAATGATATGGAATGAGGTGGGATAAATATGTAACCCCAATGCCCCTGTCACACTCAGATTACACCACCACAGCTGTGTGTGTGTGTGTGTGTGTGTGTGTGTGTGTGTGTGTGTGTGTGTGTGTGTGTGTGTGTGTGTGTGTGTGTGTACCAGCTATGAGGAGAGAGGCCTCCAAAGTAAGATGGGACCCGCTGAGGCCGCGGCCGACACATTTGTAGGTTCCTGTGTTCCTGGGCTTGACCTGTGTGATCAGCACTGTGCCATTGGACAGGAGAACGACTCTGTGGAGAGGAAACACATCAAACAGTTTAGAAATCTGAACCACTGACCAACAAACAATACGAGTCACGTTATTTATATTCACATCACATTTAGAGTCTTTTATCCAGATAGAAGCTCAGTAAGAGCCAAGAAGAAATTACAAGGGGCAAAACATTTTCATTAAAGACAACGCGAAGAAGCTGGAGGAATAAAAAAGCAGCAGAAGGCGGGAGTGCACGAACCTCTTATTGTAAAGCTAATGCACCCACAAAAAGGGCAGGGACATTTTAGTTTGTCAACACTAAACCTGGCTTTCTATTGGTTGGGGAATTTTGAAAGACTTGTTGCACAAAAGAATCCAAGATGAAATCTGAGAGCAGACGTTCCAACACATGTGCACAGAACGCTGCGTGAGAAGAACCTGGAGTGCAGGAAATCTGTCCAAGCAACAAAATATCTGAGTGCAAGCGCACAGTTTGATCACAAGCAGACCAAATCCAAGCGGGGGCTATTTATGCGAGCAAAGGAGTTTGAGTGAGAGCACAACATTTCAACGTGAAATCAAAAAGTCCTGCTCTCAAACTGAGGGACCAGCTCTTGCATAAAGACAGGAGATCGGATATAGAAGCGCACCAACTGTGCACAAGAGGTACTGAGCACAACATATTTGAACATATTGGAGCAGCAAATGTCACGGTAATGTAAAGATCTCACTCAGATCTGAAAGACCCTTGGCATTTGTTTAGGTCTGATGGAACACCAGCTGAAGACCCTCTGCCAAGCAGGACAATAAATAAGTGCCAGTATTTTTTGGGGGGTTCTTGGCATATTACCGGATGTTATCAGAATTCTGCTGCTCTAAGTTGTCTTATCTAAATTAAAAGTAATTGTCTACAGAACACAAAATAATCTGTCCTACATGGTTAATGGTAAAAAGCCCTCGGTTTTAATTTAAGGCTCATCCTAAGGGCTGACCTCTGGCAGGGGAGCATCAGTGCCAGCAGAGACGGACAGGATGAGGAATAATTAAAGACTGACCTTAAGCCAGCTCCAGGGATGACAGATAAGGACTAAACAGCTTTACAGGCCGGACAAACTAACAGTTCATCATTATAATATGTCATAAGAAAGCTTATGGGAGAGGTAAATATGTAAAGCAGAGAGGAATACTTAAATGGTAAATGGTTTTGTATTTATATAACACTTTTCTAGTCTTGATGACCACTCAAAGCTCTTTACAGTACAGTTTTACATTCACCCATTCACACACATTCATACAGTGTTAGTATTAGCAGCACTTTGTTGTTCTATGAGGGGCAATTTGGGGTTCAGCATCTTAACCAAGGATACTTCAGCATGCAGATGGGGAGGACTGGGGATCGAACTGCTGACCTTCAGGTTGGAGGACGACCGCTCTACCCCTCAGCCACAGCCGCCCCTTAAAGGTACTTTAAGATATGTTGGATGCAATTTGGCAGCTGTGTAATTCCTGAGAAGAATTTCAAAAAGCAGCTCAATGTCTCTGTCGTGGATTCTATGAGGAAAGATGATATTTCTGTGTCATTTATTCTACTTCTCTGTCCAATAGAAGGAGGGAAATCAACTTTGGGAGCTTGTGTATGTTTCCAGTGGAACATACTTCTGAGGACACTGTTTAAAATAACCACCAAACCTAATCAACAAAGAGACTTGCTTTTAGAAAAAGGAAATAATCTTTACAGCTACATGGATCCTACACAGAGGAGTTTTCACATTTTTGGCCTCCAGAGTTGTTTTGAGCCGTGGGGCAGAGTTTATGATAATATTCACACATAATCTGGAGGGAGGGAGGGTCTGAACAGTGCAGGTGCATAACAGATGATATCTGACATTCCTGCCTTTGTAATCAGCTCCAATCGCACAGAACACCACCGCAGAAACAGCCTGAGTGGTGGGTGTTTCTATATCATGCTTATAATTCATCCCACTGAAACCCAGGTGCTGAGTCATCACTGCCTTGGTGAAACAAACCCACCCTCTGACAGCCTCATTACACAAGTGACTAACTATTGATATTGGAATCCTTCGCCTCCCTCGCTCAGTGATCACAATAATCAATTCACAGTCTAAAAACTAGGCCCTCCCTCTCATTGTCGAGTGTGACTACGTATAAGTGTGAGGTGCTATGAACCCTGAGGGTGAGCGTGGCACAATGTATAGAAGTATAGAAATTGGTTATTATCTGGTGCTTATGTGTTTACAGGGTAAGCGCCCGGTAAGCCGACTGTAGCTGCAGGGGTTTTTCCACTCCAGTGTGTGAACACTGGAGAGCTGCAGAGGCGCCTGTGATAGGCTGCAGAGAAAGTCTGCGCTCCAGTGATGTATAGTCGACCGCACAGAAACTTTACAGTGCTCTGTTCCAGTAATAACATTCCTTAATGTGCAATTCGTCTTAAACCCGAGTTGAAAAACCACACAGAGCAGAGAGCCTGATGTTCCACCTCATTGGGTTCAAAGCAGTACCCGAAGCTGAAACTTATATAATGGTCAGTGCAGAGAGGGAATGGAGTGGAGGCAGGATGAGAGGGAGTTGATGGGAGCCGGGAGTCCGAGAAAATGGAGTGAGAGGAAGAACTGGGGCAGTCAGATGCACAATGAGAAAGAGTAGGAGGATTCATCTCTGAACATACCGAGATTTGTTCGCCAGTGGCTCGTTTCCGTGGTACCACTCCAAAGTGGGGGCCGGCACGGCAGTGAACTGGCAGTGGAACATGGCCTCCTCGTTCCTCAACACCACTTGGTCCTCCGGGGTCACCACTGCGCGTGGAAAACTCTTATCTGTTAGAGAGGTAGACAAACATGTGCACTGATTACATCTGCAGGCATTATTAGACCATCAAGTTGCATCTGCGTGGATACTCATGGCATTGCACATATTTACTCTGGGCCTTTATTAAAACCTGCCAACAGCAGCGCAGGGCCGGCCGGTGAGCAGGCAGCCTTCAGGTGGTGGTGTGTGTCAACACCTCAGGGGCCCCGGGGAAACTTAATGAGGTCAGTGACCGGACCCTTCAGCTTATCAGGACCTATTATCTCTTTCCCTTTTACCTCCTGGGTCGTAGAATCACACAGGAGATCATCTCTCTCTCCTCTACATTGAGTCACGTTTGAGTCCAAGAAACTGGGGTCATTTTTTGCAATGGAGTTTTTCCAATTTTTGTGAGAAAATTCTTCTGCATAGTATTCACATTTGTTCTACTCTGCCAGCCACCCTCAAATCGCCCCTTGTTAATAGTGGACTAGGCTGCTCTGACCTGCTTAAACCAGAGATTTGGTACAGCCCAACCAAAGAAGTAGTAATTACCGCACAGATTTCAAGACATTGTTATACTCAAAATACAAAGCTGAAGGGCGTTGAGCTCAATAAAGGAACGAGAACACAAAAATATCCCTAATCCAGGTTTATGCGTGTGAGTATTTCAAATCTGCACGGCTAATGGAGGTATGGTGCCAGTAGCAGTATTAGGACGTGGCCACTGGTTGGTGAGGGAAAAGAAAAGCGTGCAGTCGGAGCACACCTGGCCCACCCAGGAAGTTAGCGGGAAGGCCTCAACTTAAAGAACTGTGACCGTGCATTGAAGAGCTGTCTAAATCTGTCAGCCTGTCCTCGAGGTGAGGACCTATAGAAGAGTGGAGGGTGGCAACGTGGTAACTGGAAACTCAACAATTACCCATTCTTCCTCCACCCAGGTGCTAACCTAGCGTGTCTGTGTGTATGTGCTGCAGGTGGCTAATTAGAGTGGAACAGGGCATCAGGTTTCTTGCACAGATGTGCTGCTGTACAGTATATACTGTACTTGCTGTGTGGTGTGCTGAGGGGATAATACACAGGGGCTCTCACACACACACTGCAGAGTAAACAGCAGAAGCTGTGTCGAGAGCCTGCAGGAAAAACAAACATGTCTCCTAACACGCCGTCTGCGAAAGCTAAAGTAACAGAGACGAAGCAGCAGAAGGACACTGCTACTGAGGGAGCTGATGTTACCGTTTTGTGCGTAGATGTTTATGATGTTGTTTCTTGTCTGTGTGGGTGGCGGAGGAGGAAGACACTAACACACTCACTGGTTATCACATTAGGAACTCTATCACTTCGTCTTCCTGCTCTCGCTCTCACCACTTATAGTCTTTACATCCCCTCCTTTTAACACGTTTCCTGGCAGGTGAGGAAATGTGGAAAGTTCACTTAAAGCTCAAAATATCACATTTTTAATTATATTAATATACTTTTGGTTTATTATTTAATTTGACAGAAATGTAATATAAGCAAATGGTTACTTGTCGTTTGAAAAAAAAAAAAAAGAAAGAAATTTTGATGTGAGAAAACAGCAGGAGATTCTCTGAAGGATTCACCACAAGAGAGTGGGGGTTTTGATCAAACATGCACCTCATGCAGAAATGAATAACTAAACTAACAATACAAATATCTCAGGATGTAAAAGCATTGGCAATTATGTAGGACACAGACGAAGATGTCAAGACTAAAAGGTTTTAGTGATACGGGCCGACGCTAGCGGCCCGTATCAAGGTAAACAAAAAAAGCACACAGCATCTCCACAGCAGAATTTATACGTTACATCCTGCCCCTGCCTGCTGCACCAGCCCTCACCTGAACGCTCCAGAGATTTCTCCTCGTGAATGCGTCGGAGCGGAAAATTTCCTGCTGCATTGTTCATGTGTGAAAGGCAACCACCGGAGAAAGTCCAGACCCAATTGTGCGGACATCCTCCGGAGGTCATGTCTGAAACCACTGTGTGAAATCAACCAAGAATCACACACCTATGATGTTGAGAGTGAAGTTGCTGTTGCTGCAGACGTGTCCGGCTGCATTCTTGGCACAGCAGTAGTACAGGCCGTTGTCGTCTGGACTGGCGCTCTTGATGGTGAGCGTCCTCTCCTTGTTGTTGATCTGGTGGCTCTTTTCCGTTAGCTTCGCGCCGTCTTTAAACCACTGGCAGGTCGGCCTGAGAGGCAGAGGAAAATAAGAGAGGTCAGGCGTGAGAGAGGTTCAGGAGAAGAAGACAAAATCTCGAAACACGATGACTGATGGAGCAAAAGAAGATGAGATGCAAAGGGCATGAGATGAAAAGGGCCTGAGAGATGCACAGAGGAATCATTTTACAGTACAGTCTTCACCATGATCCTTAACCCCGTGAACTCTTAACTCAAGGTGAAGAGGGAGGAGACTCACCGTGGGTGTCCATCGATATGACAGCGCAACGTGACCAACACAGAGCTCTCGATCTCTCCTTCGGAGTTGGGCTCCTTCAGGGTCACGCCACCGCTTTCCAGCCCTGCAGTGAAACAAAAACAGAGGCGACTGTCAGCGGGAGGAGGGACGGAGCGCACGAGGACAAGAGGAATAACTGAGGAGAAGGACAGGAGGAAAAATTGAGTTAAGTGGTTGTCCTGTCATCTGTCCTCGCAGGACACACGACGACAATGCTAATGGGTACAACAGCACAGTGACTCAGGAACAGAGAGACGGAGCAGGGAGCGACCGCAGGTCAGCTTACATCAGCATTCCACTCTTTTACACTCACAAGAGCTAGCTGGGCCTTTACACTGATTTTTATGGACGTTTAATGGACGGCCCATGGACTGACTCTGTTAAAACGACTACTCTGCTGTCAGAGCAGCCCATAAACACGGGAAGAAGGGAACATGTTTCTATTTTAGTTATCGTATTCACTTCTTAGTCAATAAAATGCTTGAATATTGGTGTAATGTGAAACCCGATCGATGGAGTCTGACTGACGGATGAACAAGAGAACAAATGAAGAAAACAGATGGTGACAGCTGTCCCCTGAATGCAGCACGGTGCAGTGAGAAATGAGGTGAGCTGCGTGGTTTCCCCATTCAGGAAGTGACCCAGCACACGGGGACATTTATAATACATATAGCATGTTGAGAAATGTCAAATCGTTTTTCAAAAGAAGGGAAACATAATACCATTTGTCAAGGTTTGTCCAAGGTAGACAAGTATATATGTATCCCATGATGTACTGAGGTTTTTCATCTCCTCTTTCAATAAAAACTACTTTGATGAACTGTTTTGTTATAGGCAGAAATTCAGTATCAGCCATAAAAATCTTATATTTGCTTTATCTGATGCAGTCAGCGCTTACCGCCTGATAAAGTCACTGCATGTTGCAGAGCTAGATGCACATTTTAGTCCTCTCAAATAAATAAATATCTAGGAGATATTTAGAGAGACCAAAGCTGTGTGCAGCCTCAGTACAGGTGCAGTGTACCTTGTGGGGATTCCCCTTCACCCTGCTGTGTGTGTTGACTATACAAATACTTAGAGTTTACACTGAATGAGAACAAGGGCTAATTGTTATTTATGTGATGATATGTAAGCAGTGGTTGCAGCACACAGTAACTCTACACGCTGTGTGGTTACATGGGAATAAGGATGCGACCAGTGAGCGAGCATGTTTGTTTGGGTTTCCCTGGATTATACACGAGTCAATGGGTTTTTTAGTAAGGTGTGTGTGGGTGTGTGTGTGTGTTCCCTCATGTTGAGCTCCATTCCTAGGACTGTATAGTGTGGCTGCATCTCGGAACCTATGAAATATGCATAGCATGAGCCTGCCCCTAAGACAGTGTGGAGAGAGATGGGGGGGGGGCAGCACCCCTTTGAGGTCAGAGGGGGCGCTAGAGGAAAACCTGTCACAGTGAATTAAACACGAACCCAGCAGTTCTCTGCACAATGGAGGATCATGGGAAGTCGTCTCTACGGTAACGCGGCCCATGTCCCTCTGGCTTATATCCCCATCTGAGCCAGGCACCGCTCATTAGCTTCATTTCAACACAGATGCCCCGACAACTGAAAATGTGTGCGCTACGCTGAACAAGTGTGTGCTAATATTGGTGTGTGTTAGAGAGTGTTCGTGCATGTATAGTTTGGTGAGGAGTGAAACACACTTAATGATGTTGTGCCCCTCAGCATGAGAGCATGTGTGCACATGGCAGTTCAACACAGGTTACTAATTGTTATAGTGTGTCTCACTCAAGGCCATTCCAGTCAATAGCTCCAGTAAGTTAGTGAGGAGGAGGAGGTTGTGATGAAGGCCATCCAGCGCTATGGGGACATGGGGCCAGACACTCAGACAGACCTGCTATTAGTGCAATGGAAGCATTAAGGGAAAAAAGAAGGGGAGACGGTGAGTCACCGAGGAGGCGGAGGAGGGTGAGAAAAGTTTGATGGAACAATTATCATCTGCAGCACAACGACAGACAGTCATCTGGAAATGAAATTGTAGAATTTGTTTCAACCTGCCTGAGTAACAGGTGGGCGTTTCCAATTTCAGGTGGTGACAAAGTGTCAACCCCAAGGGCTGAGACTGAAATTCTAAATTATATTCTGTACTTAATCTTTGAGTTGAGTAAGTCTGTCATGGTTGAAAAAAAACCCAGCATGTGTCTGAAATAAGATCGTAAAGTGGTGGGTGAGTAGCGTAATAGGAAAGTAAGGCTGAAGAGATTAGGGGAAAAAAAACTATATAAAATGTGAAAAAGTCATCATCTGTAGCAGACAGTTTAAATGATGTGTGACCCCCATATATATGCAGACACAACAACAAGGTTTACTTCTTAACACAAACTGCCTCTTGACGTTTTCGAAAGTTCTACCCTGCTGACATTCTTTCCTCCAGCAGGTTTAAACCTATTCTTGTTTTTTTTAAATTGAATTTCCAATTTGACCTGGATTCCCTGACAGTGACACATTCTAAACCTTTGCTCTGCTCGTAGCTCTATTCACAGTTTCAGGTTTCTCCAGCTGTCCGCTCGACAAACAGAAGGCACTCTTTCATAACCTATTAGTGGCAAATACTTGCCTGTAATCCTTCTCAGAATGCATGACTAAGTGTTGGAGCGGGCCTGCCAGCTAACGCCGTAATTAGGGGAGTATAATTATTATGTTGAAGACAGAACAGGAAGCTCCATCAACACAAGGATGATAACAGATGAATTGCGAGGATATTGTCAAGGCAGATGCTTGGACCGTTCGTCCCTCAGTGTGCCAAAAAGCGGCTGTGTGTGTGTGTGTGTGTCTGTCTGTTTCACTCAATGAGCTGATTTGTTGCCATGGAGAAGAGGTAGGGTGGATAGTGTTATCCAGGCAAGTGCTGTGGGTATGATTTGACTGGCAGCACCACATGGGTATGGAAATAACTAAAACATGTGGTTTAGTGGTTTCATATTGTAAACTTTGTTAAAAAAGTCCTGGGAAATGCAGTGACGAGCCCAGCACCCCTTCTGAGACGATGTGTCAGATTTTATCAGCTGCAGCTGACAGAGGTCAAAGGGCCCCGCTGCAAACTGTGGCAATTCAGAGACGATGCTGCTGCTGTAACATGACAGATAGAGGAGGAAGAAAGGAGGGAAGGAAAGAAACTGACACTGGAGCAAAGTCACTCCGCAGGGGAGAGGCTGAAGGATGGAGCCGGGGTCATTAGGCACAAGGAGCAGGATGAAGAAAGAAAAAAAAAGTTGAAGTGATTCCGAGAAAAAGTACAGCTGAGCCAGCCATCAGCGAGGATGCTATAAAATGCATCTGCTGAACAAATGTAGGTTAAGGACACAAGCTGTGTGATTAAATCAGGATGGCGTGTGTGTGTGTGTGTGTGTGTGTGTGTGTGTGTGTGTGTGTGTGTGTGTGTGTGTGTGTGTGTGTGCGCGCACGCTCTCTCGTCTGCACATAGCTCTGCGATTTGAAAGTCTAAACAGAGAGGAAATTCTGCCTGCCTGTGTTTCTGCAGTATCATTACCTTCTTCTTACAAGCTGAGTCAATGAACTTCAAAACACTGCCGGCCTTCATCTTGTTACAGATTATTATTGAGAGTCAAGCCAAGCGTCACCTCCAGGATCAACAAACGCGCTGTGACAATTGTGATGCCTGAGCCCCCACGCCTCTACTGGACGCGGCCCTCGCCACTGATGCCTAGTGACCGGCTGGGACAAAGGGATGGAGGGGGGCTAAAACCACTATTGGACAAAACAAAGGGGAGATAATTACTCTGAATAACTCTCGACTGGCAGGATTTGACCACCCACCCTTGAGAGAAAGACAAATTAACTCTCTCTCTCTCTCTCTCTGCAGAGGGGGGAGGGGGTAAAAGCTACTCTGGTACAGTCTATGTACAGTACATATGGAATAACCCCGATCCCACCCCCCCCCTCCTCCTCACAACCCACATTAACTACTACACACGCAAACTAGCACACACATGAGCGAACGCACATACAGGATTATTGCCGAGGGGGGTCTTCGCTTTAAAACCGCATGCGACTTTATTGCCCGTTAAATGTATGTTGGGGAAATATGAGAACATCTGTCATAATATGGTCTGATCCACCTAAAGTGATCCAGAGACAAACAGCCAGTCGGTGCATTACAACAGACCGACAAACGGGGGTTGATAGACACACAGATAGACAGAGTGCACGAAAGTGATTGGAGATGATTTACTACTGTGTGCTCCTGAACCTTGTGTGTTTGATCCTGGAACATATATATCGTTGTTTCTCGTCTTACATGTCTTTGGAATCCGCTCAAGTTGCTGTATTCTTATCAAACTGATAACACTAGGCTATCTCACTGAGAATCTCCAGACTGATGTTTGATGGATTACAAACAGTACATGCATGAACATCTGCCTCTTGGCAATGCATCTGCTGCTCATGTCTGCTTGTACATACCATTGTCATATCTGAGAAATGTGTAGTCACAGCATGTCCAGCATCAGGTTCTGGGCTTAACGTGCATTTGCAAAGAGACACATCAACAGCTGGTCACCCTCAGATAAAGATGGAGACACAGACTGACATATTTGCTGCTCCACAACAAAAGGAAAACTTGCACCCTAATTTTCAAGAAGCAGGCTGTCTGATATAGCATTAATACCTCCGGCAAGGAATTTATGTTTTCAGCTGTGTTTGTTTGTAAAATAGCCAACAGGATTATGCAAATACTACTCAACCGATTTCCATGAAATTGGAGTGGTAGGACATGGCCCAAAGAAAAACTCATTAAATATTGGTGCAGACCCGGATCAGGGGGCGGATTCAGGACTTTTTTTTACTATCTTTAAGATTTTGAGATAGGAAAATGTATCTGGTGAATTTAAATGTGGTTTCATAGGGAGACTGTTGGGCCTTGGCAGAGCTAGCGCACTATTGAGTGCTAGCGCTAGTTTACACTTGGATATACCGAGTTTAATGCTGGTGAGTGATGTGCAGGCTCAGTGTGGGCATAAACAACTGTTCATGATTTTGCTGCAAAAAACAAAGCAACAGCAATCATATGAATGATTTTATCTATGGAAAGAATCAGGCTGATCAAAGCAGTCAATACGAGTTAATGTTCCTGTGTTTCTATTTATATTGTACTGTGCCAACCTGAAGCTGTATCTAGGAATGAACCCCACACAGTGATGACAGACGACCAAAACTGTGAGATTGTAAGAAGGAGCTGAAAGACGACATAAAGCCCAAAGTGCAGAATATACGACAATTAAATCACGTTAATTAAAAATAAGTGGATAATTACAGTGATAGTTATGTGGGTACATCTTTTACAGTACACAGTAATTTACTAATATAAAATACAGATTATTGCACTAGAGCCAAAAAGGAGTAAGATGATTGTATTGTGTGTGTGTGTGTGTGTGTGTGTGTGTGTGTGTGTATGTGTGTGTGTGTGTGTGTATGTGTGTGTCTAGAACTTGGCTCAGCTCTTGCAGCAGGTTTGTGATCAAGTCGCACTTTGTTACCAGAATAGAATTTGACACTCTAGTCTTCACGTACGGGATAAATGTACATTTCACATCTTACATAAACATAATTCCGTGATTTAATGAGTGCAACGAGAAAAAGAAAAGTACTTTTATAAAGTGAAAGAGCACCTTCTTTCCAATAAAAACAGGCCTGTCTTTCCAACGCGTGGGAATGCTAATGACCTGGCAGATAATACAGTTTATTCTGGGTCACCTCTTAAGAACTGGTGTTTCATGTCTGACTTGTTTTTCTTTTCTATTTAATCTGAGGGAGTATGTCAGTTGGACTTGGCCGACGCACAGGATCGTGTTTAATTGCAGCACATAAAATCAGTTCCCTTCAGATCAGATGAGGTTTTGTAAAACTCATGTTCTTCTTCTAAACTGTTCAGATTCGGTGCTCAACATCACAGACCACGGACATCCGCTGGTGGAGGCGCATCATAAGAGGAAGGGTTAAACCTCAGCTCTCTCCTTCTGTCTGGCCCTCTCTGTTTATCTCCCAGTTTGCTACGAGGAGGTCTGGACACTCATCTGTTCTTGTAATCAGCCTTTGAACTAGCAACAGCACCGCAAAGACAAAACCTCCCGGCTGAACGGAGAGAGGACAACATATTCCAGATGGAGCCATTTTTCAAACCTTTTTGTTTTTGACGGCCATCACTATAACTCAGTGTTTGCAGGACACAAAGGCTTTTCAGTAACAACTGGTACCTGAGGCCCTTCCACAATACACAAACAAGGTTCTTATTTATCCTAAACAACCTTCCCATGTCACTGTTCCCATGGCTTCCCTGAATCTTGAGACGGTCACTGAGCTTTGGATTTGGGGGCTACACCAAAAAAAAAATATCAAGATACTAGTGTGCCTCGACAAAAACGTAAAGGAAATGACTGACTGAAAAGCCTGCAGCAAAGAAGGGCAGTGTTAACCTTAACCTAAATAATTATATAGCTAGAAGGTAAATGACTCTGTTGAGTAATTTCCAAACAAAAGCCTTTTGAGCGTATACGGGAAAAGAGAGTGTTACACAACGCAGAAAAGGAAGAAAAAAAAAAACAGTACAAGCAACAAGAAACACATGCTGGGTGGTACACATATCCAGTTTCCTTTGGAAAGAGGGAGATGAAGCCACAAAGAACAAGGCAACAAGGTGGAAACATTCCTTCAGCTCATACTACCTGTCATCGTATACTGCCACTTTTGTTTTGCGTTTTTGATCCAGAAACTGGACGCACATCCTTGTTTGCCATTATGAAACCCTGTCAGCTGGCACATTTTCACTCAGGAAATCAAAGGGGCTATTTTTCTTTTTCAGAATGAGGCTTGAAATGAAACACTCACACTTGATATTGAAGGAGGCATTGGTGGAGTGGAGTGTCTCTCCCGTGGCCGCGTTTTCTACGACGCACTCAAAGTTGCCTGCGTCCAGCTGACGATCCACCGCCGTGAACTTGAGGTTGCTGCCCTCCTGGAAGAGCCTCTCGCTGTTCTCCAGGCGCTGGCCATTGTGGAGCCAGCCGTAGCTGATGTCGGCCGGATCGCTGACCTCACAGCGTAGCATGGCGCTGCGGCCATGCAAGGCATCCTGGGACTTGGGCTCCTTGGTGAACTGGATGGCAGCAGCCTGGATGGACAGAACTGGAACGGAGAGGGTGGAAAAAAAGGGAGAAATGGGGGAAAGTAAATGACAGAGGGTTAGGATTGGGCTGCTGTTAACATTTTACTGCTTTTTCCGTTCATTAAGTGTGCACCATAGCAACCACTTAGCCGTGTGGAGGAATGTGGTGTTTAGCGACTAATGGCTAACTGTGAACTATTTTGTCGTAAAATTATCAGACCCAACGCGGAGAAAATCCCTTTTCTACATTAGTGACTAATCTGACACACTGACACACACACAAACACACAGTCATATTCCATCAGCTCAGTGAGACACGTATCCCAAACAAGACACGATGTGCTGCACACACATCCTCACGCACACTTGAATCTTTTATTTCCCTCATGATACTGTGGACACGCTTTTTGTGTGAGGGACACATTTTCTGCTCCAGTTACCCACATGTCACTGGAGGAAATGGGTAGAGTGTCTTTCACTAAACATGAGTCACAGAGCAACTCAATTCTATTTTATTGTGACACAGTCACAGTATTTGTGAGATATGGTCATGATATGCAAAGGCAGAGGGAGGAAAGGGGAAATAAATTAAATCAGAAGCATGTTTCTGTTTCAAATTGTTACTAGTGGTCGACTAGCTGATGCTGATAATTAGGATGGTAATATTATATTGTTTTTAATTTAGCAAATAATGAAATATAAAAAAATTATAATAATTTTTTTGCACAAGATTGAACATTTACTGAACACTATTATCATATTCTCTTGAACACAGAAAATACAAAAATGTATTATCTGTTTTAGCAAGCCTGCAAAAAAATATATATATATAAAAAATATTTTACTTCAATTTTTACTTAGTGTACTTTACTTCTGCAAACATTTCCACCAAAAAATTTCAATATAACATTTACTTTTTACTCACTTTTTAATGCTATATATTCACTGGGCAGCCACAGCTTCAATGAGAATAGGGTAGCAGTGCAAATATGATATTTATCAGCAAATCTTACATTACAAAATGACAATTTAAAGATACTTTTTATTCTAGTTATGTTCACACAGCTCTCTTGATTGCTGCTGATTAGAACATTTTTATTGAGACACAGGAGGAGTCTCATTGGCTGCTCCATCTTCACTTCCTGTTCGCTAAACCAACACAATGAACATCAGTAGCCATCTCTATAGTTTATCAAGCCAGGCCCTCATCTGCACAATGTTATCATGTCAGGCTTTGTGATCATAAGGAACGGTTCATCACTGGAGTCGATTGAACATACCAACACCTGTGGGATAGAGTGTGTGTGTGTGTGTGTGTGGCCTCTGGCAGGACTGGAGCCAAGTATAAAGGGATCTTTCACTAATGTTTAATCAAGAAGCCCGTTGAAGATGAGCCAAGGGTAATCCCTCCATCTCTGACCCTCCTCATCCCACCGCTCCCGTCCTCCTGCTGCCTGTGCATCTCTTCATCACCTCTGCCTCAGCTGCAGGTGGCACGAGCTGACAGACAGGCAGCAGAAAAGAAAAAAAAAGACGCAGCGAGGCAGAGGTGCAGGGCAAACAAGACATCTAGTGAGGCTGTGGCAGGGTGGGACAAGGATAAATACGTTTGCCTTCAATGCCCCCTTGCCTTAAATCTCAAAGTATGATCTTCTTTTATGCAATAAACACAAAAATACAAACAAGGACACATAAACAAAATAAATAAATAGTGGAAAAATAACTAACATAGCAAGGCAGTTTACAACTCTACGTATACAATGTCCAGGTATGTCACAAAGCTCACACGGAAACCTATTATTTAGCAGATATAAGCCCAGCTAATAATACTCATTCTGAATAAATGTAATGGGCGAGCATGCAGGGCCATTTCAAACAGCTTGGAGAGGTTAGAGGCCACCGGCTGTCTTCCAGAATCCAAACACTGGGTCACAAAATGAGGACCACAATAAGTTGTGTAAGCGTAACAAAAATCCCATCTACCGTTGCATGCAAGGTAGTTAAGTACCAAAATAAATATGCAGTATCAGGTGTGTTATCAAGTGCTTTTGCATACAACACGCTATGGCGAAAAGTAAGAAAATATCATTGATAAAATCATCACTATTCTCACTGTTTGGCCTCTTGCTCACCAGCAGCAACTGCAGTTAAAAAGCTGTTCCGATAAGAAAATCACTAAAACATTAGCAACAACACAGGACACAATAGCAAGATGTACTGTAGACTACAACCACCATTCAAATGTTGTCACACAATGGTCCACTGACACATCCAATGATGGACAGTTGCAGATTTCTATTAAAAACACAAAGACACTTCCAGTCCTTTCAAACCCTCTCACAAGGTCAGTGCGTCTCTGAGGTCGCTGGAGTGAGCTGAGAGAGTGATGTCATTATGTTCCCAGGGAACAAGGACTTCACCAACAGCAATGAGATGAATATAAATCTGATCAAAGGAGTTCATGCAATGTTTCTCTAAAGTGACTGAACATGTTGAACCTTCACATCTGCCCAACATCTGTCACCTTTTCTTGCAAATGTTATACAGAACTCTTGCACTGACGGCTCATTATAAACCACTTATGTATGGATTCACTTATTCCTTAAATATCTACACATTTATGGGAACACATTGCACAAGCTAAAGGTTGTTACACTTGAGATGACTGGTTCAAATAATAAGAAATAAGGAAACAATGACAACGCTCCAGTGTTATATTTTTACTCCACCATGCTTTTGTTTTTAATTTCCCACCAGGTCTGGGAGCAGAGATGGCGTCTTCGGGGAATCCTCCGGGGAGGGTTATATTATTTTCACGGACAGTGTATTACAGGTCACAGACACATTGGCCTTTATTTCAGCTGTAAATACACTGTGGGAGAGAAATTTACAGGCGGGCTCCAGGGGCGACACTATACCTGCCAGATGATTGATTTCTACTTCACTGCATCAGGGTTAAATGTCTCACTTGGGATGAAACCTCACCTCTTAACCTCAATTTGTGCCACTTCAGCTGATGTAGGCAACCATCTTGTTTCATTTCCCCACATAGATTTGAAATCTAATCACAACTTCTTTTGTTCTTCTTTTTTTTTTCTAGGTGAAGATGGTGGACTGAAGTTTGAAGACCAATCACACACACAGAGTTAAGGTCTTTGCACATACACCCCCAGTACACCTAGTTTAAAAATTTGCAGTAGGAGATAAAATGGAGTTGAGTAGTAAGGATGAGTTTGTGGTCCTCTCACTTGATGAAAAAAGAAAAGAAAGCACAAGCCCATCTAATCCTGTGTCAAGTACATCTTCTGATCGAGGAGCGTGTCCCAGTCACCTCCAAGTCTATTCTGAGGATATCAGAGGTCTAGTTTGATACTGCTACCAGCACTGAGATTGCATATTAAAAAGAAGAAAACAAAGTCCTGTGATCCAATTGATCCCAAAACAACTCAAACAACTCTCTGGAACACCTTTCACAGATGTTCAAAAAGCTATAATAACTGAAACTGTACTCAAATCTGTAATGAGAGTTGAAAAATGGAAAATATCCCCATTTCAGTTTCTCAAATTTGATGCTTTTCTCTACTTTGTTTTATATATTTGAGTTCTAGACTGTGACAAGATGGTTCACATTTCAAGAACCAACACAGAATTTATCAATCGAAACGAGTATTCAGGAGTCAATGATTATGACATTATACATAGCCTGAGTTCATGAATCATTCTTTCTTCATCTGAGCTAAACTCCACATGATTTATTAGACACAGGATTGTTACAACTCCTCTTCTGTATGACCGAATGGTCTCGAACAATTCCCCGAAGAGACCGTGAATTTGTTCCATCTGTGGAAAACTGGGATAAGAGGCAGCAGATGGGTTGGAAACACCAGCAGAGACATCCCCAACATCCACCTCAATCAATCCATCAAGTAATGTTCACAGACAGCGCTCTGCCTCAGCGCCAAACCTACAGCTGGGCCGCGAGGTAGCGCGCCAACTCCCATCACAGCGAGCCTCTTCTGTACACTGGTGTTACGAGCTTCGGTGGGAGCCCAGCGGAGGCGTGGCATGCAGTTGATGGTTTCATTTGAGATGCATGATGACATGCAGTGGTGGGTGAGTGTAGGTGTGTGTGTGTGTGTGTGTGGATCTTAGCTGCCAGAGGGAAGGATTTCCGGGAAAAGTCCCGGCAGAGACAGTGTGAGTGGATAAGGTGTTTTCACATACCACAGGATGACAGATATGAGAGAGAGAGAGAGAGAGAGAGAGAGAGAGAGAGAGAGAGAGAGAGAGAGAGAGAGAGAGAGAGAGAGAGAGAGAGAGAGAGAGAGAGAGAGAGAGAGAGAGAGAGAGAGAGAGAGAGAGAGAGAGAGAGAGAGGCTCACTCTATCACATCTTAGGGAAATCTAAATCAGTTTACTATACTGTTCAAACAGAGAAGGCACCGTGACCTACATCTCCAACACACACACACACACACTCTGCAGCCCTTCCTATCCAACACTCATATAAACAGACACACAAAGACAGACTTGAAGGGGTCACACACACACAGATATGTCCTCTACCACCATCACATCGTCACTCAGCAACACACATTCTACAGAAGATTTATCCGTCCGACCGAATCAATACAGTTAATTTAGGCCATGCTTTGTCAATGAGTCACATGCTGGCTGAAGGGAAAGAGACGCCTGGATCTGCACCGAGTGACATTTCAGAGAGATAAGCGGGGCCAGTGCTATCCTCACTCCTGCTGAGGGCCCTTCACAGAGAGAGCAGTTGAAAGGGAGAGTTTCAGATACAGTGGGAAACAAGCAGAGATAACAAAGAATGGAGGAATGTGAATGTCCTCTGTCACAAAATTCAATGCAAAGGATGTTTAAAACGAGTAATGTTAAACTAACAATGACACAAAGACATTGAAGTAAAATGAATTATTAAAGGTATGCTGTGGGCTTTTTTGTACCTTGTATCACTGTGGAGGTGTGGGTTTTTTTTTGTCTTTTGTTTTATTCCCCAGGCAACACCAGTGTTATGGTATTTTGCTGGGTGACAGCTGGTGGAAGTTATGTGTAAAGACGTGCAAAGACATGCAGGAATACACCCAGCAGTGAAGAATAAAGCCCGTAAACACCAATGTAAACAATAATTAATTTTAATATCGAAAAGTGTCCACGGGAGAAGAAAATAGACAAAGCTGTTAGACCTCAGGGATACAATTTAACAAGAAACAGCACCTTTAAGTTTTAAAAATGGATTAATAGGTAGATTTGGAATCAAAACAAATTATTTATTAGAATATACATTTTTCAGGGCTCAGGGTGATATTTTCTGATTAACAGCTTTACCTGCCCAACAATCCAAAGTTCTTGAGCAACAAATCTCCCATACTAAAGGATAAGTTACTGCTGACCAACTTATTGATTAATCAAGTGATTATTTTTCAGTACTATTGTAATTTTTAAAATTGTGGAATCTAGATCAATTTTTAAATGCTGGTGAAAAATATTACTCTCGTTCTTGAGTGAGCCTCTCTCCTTCTCTTTCTTTCCCAGGTTAATAAAAACAAAAAGACAGAAAGAGTCCCAGCTCTGATTCCAATCAATACGCACTTACTGGAAAAAGCTTAGAACAAACACACTAATGCACCCGAATGAGCAGCAACAGTCATGAAATATTAATAGTTCTACACTTTCAAAACAGTTTGAGTTTCCCTGGATTTCGATCCAGGTATCTGGAAATAAGTTGAAAGAGACAGAAAGTGGGTTAAAGGCGCAGGGGGAAACTGCTGAGAGGGGGGAAATATCTGCACACAGGGATTCTCCTCCTCAGCTCGCTGCACTGCCGACCCCATTAAGCCGGGCTTGGCTGTCAGGTGCAAGTCGCCTTAAAGTCGGCCTGACAGCCAGAACCCACCATAATGGGCTCATCAGCAGCCCACGTCTCTCTTTTGCAACGTCGCTTGCTGGCACAGGCAGAGAGAGGTGTCAGAGCGGAATCAAATTTCACAAGAAACTATACTGTGACGCCTTATCAACTTTCAGCATAGATCGCAGGACGCACAGTCGGGGTCACAGACAGAGGGTCTGTGGGTTAGTCTAATCTCTTACTGAAGGTCATTCGGGTTTATCCATCATTTTTGACATTATTAAGAGAGAGAGTATCTGCAGGTCACACATTCACCTCGGATCTGTTATCAGCTGCTGGGCCGGAAGCCAGAAATCTGACAGTTTTTATTGGCAGCCACAAAAATAATCAACACCAATATTCATGAAACAAGACAAATGAATGTCTACAACCTGTAGCTCCAACATGACAGTAACCCGAGCAGCACATCTGAACAATTATTGATTGATTTTATTGGTTGTAATAAACTGAAACAACCGCTGGAACAAACTGATTTTTCTAGGCTGTCAGCTCATCATCAGTCGGCTGTGATTCTTCAAGTCAAGCGTTTCTTTTCTCCACCAAGAACAACCAGAAGGTTATGTTTTCATTCCTCCCTGTTTGTTTGGTGGTAGGTTGGTTTATTTACAAGCAAGATTACAGAACAACTAGGAGACGGATTACCATGAAACTTGGTGGAAGGCTGTGGTAAGGATCAGTGAACAAAGCATTACATTTTGGTGCGAATCCAGGTCAGGGGTTGGATCCACAATTATTTTCTTCACTTTATTGAATTAAAGTGTTTTTCAACATGTCCTTGATTTTCTTCTTCAGACAGTGTACAGATTACTTCAGCTGTACAATGAACTCCAACACAGAGTTGTGCAACTATTATCATTCTATATTAAAATTTACTCTGATATTAAATTGTTAATACTGATCAAGACATAATGAAGAAAAAAATGTTGTCTTGTATAATGTCTTGTACAATATGGATAGAGCTCATACAACACACTGTGTGCTATACAGCAGTCTCTGTCAAGGATTATGATAAATGTTACATTAAAAAAAAAGGATTTTAAATGCAGGCTTTGAGCCAGGGTGGCTACTACATGATGCATCTATATTCCTGTTTCATACTGAGCCTGCAAATGTCATAGGGGGAAAAACACATGTATGATTTAGATAATTTCAAGAAATATATTTTTACCTTTTCAATAGAGTTACGGGATAAAATGTATTTTATGGGATAATGATATACATGCTAATGTAATTAGTATGGATCGCAAGAGGGGTCATATGTATAATACATTTGATGTGGATAATACATCAGAAGTCATCTGCATAATAAAAACATAGCTTCTGTAGCGCTTCTTAAATGTTTACTGCCATGTGGATTAGAAGAAAGTAGGATATCAAATATAAAATGTGATATCAAATCAAGTGCATTAATTAGCTATTTGTGTGTTATTTATTTAAGAGCATGAATAAATAATTCAAGAGGATAAAAAATAATGCACACAAATTATTAAATTGTGTTCACAAATAACTTCAAGAGCTGAATTTATCAAATTGTGTCCATGAATTAATTCTATAAAATAATCCACTAATCATGCACATTGTGAAGAACAAATCAAATTATTTTAGCATTTAGTACTTGGGCAAACTGAATATTACAACAGTGCACAGTGAAATCACTCTGTTTGCAAAGTTTAAGTAAAAAAAACCATCATGGTACATTGTCAAGTCAGTCATCAACTTACAGGTAAGGACTTCAAACTCTCCGCAGACTAGTGAACGAGCCTCATGCCAAAGACGAACTGAGGGTAAGGGTTGGTGAGGAAAACCCAGGGAGGAAGTGGAGAGGGTAAAAAAAAAAACCATTGTTCATCACGTACGATGAATGCTCAGGGAGACAGAGTTGTTTGAAAGGAGAAAGATGTGTAATGCCAGCATGCAGGCCTCGCAGCCGAAGAAGCAGAAGGAAGTGCTGCTGAGGGAAATCGAAAGGCTGAAAAATGTTCTGCAATGCGTACGAGCCCCGCAAGCCAGAGAAGAAAATGAGGGCGAGGGAGAAGGAGAAGCTCAGGGAGGAAGAAGAGGATGAAAGCAAACGCTCATCACTCACGAATCAAGAGATTGTTAGAAGGATATATTAAAGCAAAGAGGTGAGCATCACTAAAATAATAATGATGATCAACTGGTGATGTCTGAAAATGTAAGACTTGTAACCCATCTGATCGTTACTAAATCTTTATTTTATTTCATTCTATTCATCCAGATGGTTAATGGAGTTTGAGGCTTCTTTAAATACCTTCAGTCCAGAGGTCAAAATAAAAAACACTTTATGGATGCATTCTGGATGAGAGCCCCAAAAAACATGATCAGGAGAATTTCCCATATTAAACTCATGTGAAATTTTGGGTTTCACAGCTCACACACAAACACCATGAAGAGAAACATCTGCTTTAAATCAAAGACGGCTCAGAGCCGACAGTTTCTCCCCGAGTCGTCCATTATCTATGGACAAGAAAGAAAATCAATATCCAGATAAGATAAACTGATTGATGTTAATCGCCACAAGCTTTCACTGTGCAGGTAAAACAGTTATGCTAAAATAAGAAAAAAGATGCTTCCGAATTGTATTCATAAAAATCAGAGCCTTTATTCAGTCGAAGTTGAACACAGTTAATAAGCTTTATATGACGTTATGTCATCAGTGAAGCTGCTGTAATCAGTACTGTGTGTCTCCACCAGGTCATCACACACCACTGTGTTATCTCTGAAACCTTCTCTAAACAAACTGCTGCAGGGCGACGACAACCAGTGACGACACGCAGCACTGAGGTTAAAGGGGGAGTCGGCCGCACATGCACAGACACAAACAGCAGCTACCACAAACGCTTGGCACCAGTCACACCCGTTGCAGGAGCTCAAATAGCCCCTATATGTGTGAGTGGTTCAATAGCCTCTCGGCGGACCATGTCGAAGCGGGACAGCTGCTCTGAAACGTTTCAGGGTGACGGGATAACAGAGCGAAGAGTCTCTGAATCGCAGAGATGAGCATTGCTGCCGGAGCGTGAGACAGTGATTGGAACGTTCAGGCATGGCTGCCATCAGATGTTTATCGCCACACCTTGCAGAGAGTCTTACACATTATAGTGCTGCAGATATTTGTTAAATACTTTGTTGGCAAATCCAGCAATCTATGGAAAAAAACACAATCCTATGAAGACACAACTCAACTACCACGCATGATCACTTTGTTTGTTCATCTCCCAGCAAAATCCACATAACCCAATTAAGGGTAAAAGCAACAGGAGTCCATAACACCCCCCCCTTTACTCAAACTTGCACACTGACAGCAAACAGTGCAGCTTCAAAAGGGTTTTTAAAAATAGGAAAGAAAGGGAGTGGCACAGGCACGATTTGACTTCTTCAGATTGGATCAATTATTAACAACTCAGAGTTCACATAAGATCTGAAAGAGAGCCTGGCACATTTGGAAGCAACATCTTTTGTTGATGTCTATCTGAGGGTCAGACAGGGGCCTACACGATGACTGGAAAAACATGTCATCAATTTTTCAACACACAAGGATGTGCAGCGAGGGAACACTGACGAAAACCACTCTCTCTTTAAAAGCATCTAATTTAGCAGCTGCTGTAATTTCAGCTCTGTCCTGTTCAAAGAGTTGAGGGCGGCTCTTTACATTGTACGATGCACAAGTCTGCTGCCCTCGAGTCCTGTGGAAAAAAGTCTAGATTCAAAATCAGAGTGGAACTTCGGGTAAGAATATGTGCATATTTCTATTTCCAGCAATTGAGCAATCAGTGCAGATTCTGTCTGCTGCACTGGAATGCCCGGCTAACAAGATTAGCTTCCCTGCCAGGGTGGATGTCAAACAGAGAGAAGAGGAGGAAACAAGAGGAGAAACAACGAGCGGTGTGGCGAAACTGATACGAGTCAAAGTCTCAAATTAGTTTGAACCTCCTTGGAAGTAGCTGTAAATACATTTTCAGTACCAAGTGAAATATGGTCTTGATATTGTAAAGAAGGTTGGCAGTGAATACCTGATCAGATTACTCAACTATCTGATCAGAGTGTTCCTAATCTAAATCATATTGCTTAGTAAACAGTGGTGCTGTAACAAATTTCATGTCTACTGTGGCATTTCATTGTTTTCCATGTAATCTATGTGATTGGAAATAAGCTCATAAGTCAAACACTTTTAAACATATTCTGCTCATATTAATATTCATAATAAATATAAAGGTTTCCCCTTCCCTCCCTTCACAGCTTTTCAACTTTGCAGAACTTTTCTGATACACATCAAATCTTAACACTAAACGCAACACAAACAAACAAGGAAAAAACATTGTACGTCTCCTTTAAGGCTTATTTAACATAAACCCATTTCCCTGAAATCAGGACAGAAGTGCAAGCTTGGATGATTGTCACGTTGACATTTGCAGAGAGGCTGATCCGTCACTGTGCTTGTTTTTAAAACCTGAAGCGAAATGTCAGTGGAAAAACTGTGACAGATTAATCCTCAGTTGGTTGAGTTTGTGGACTGAGATGTCAGAGAGATAAAATGGAGTGGTAACGAAGAGCATGGGAAGCACCGAGCTTTCATGGCCTGTCAACAAATAACTGGATGCGTGTCTGTGTGATTGCGTGTTTGAGTTTTCCACTGACTGAGTTGCCTCCCCTGGCTGTTTCCTCGAAAACTGGTTGGCAGAAGATGTTTTATTAGATTGACAGGTTTTGTAAATACAATGGAAAACCCCGAAAGAGCTTGTGACAGGTAAGTCAGCATGATATACTGCGCTCGTATTTATTGACACTACAATATGATGGCAAATCAAAACTTTAATTCCTTTGGCACCAAAAAACAATAAAGACAAATGTGTATTAGGGATAAGTGTGTGTGGTAAAAGTTCATAACAGACCAAAATAATTTTTCTGTGCTTTAAAGTGAGACAAAAAAAAACATCGAACAGTTAACAGAAACGTGGGAGCTAAACTAGAATACTGACGTCAAAATGAGCTCATCTTACGAAATGTGCATTTTTCATGCTCTGCCGCTCTCCTGGTCAGTGTTTTCAACAATGCTGTGTGTCAGCAATAGTTTGCCATTTCTAAACGTGAATTTCACAGAGTATTCAGCAGTGCATGAAGCTGAAATGCCGCCAAAACACAGAGGTCAGGTTGCCTCATTTAGCTTGACAGCAGAGACGTAAAACAGGACAGAGTTAGACCAGGTACAATGTCTCTGTCAAACCCTTTGTAGCGGGAGTGACAGTTTGGTTCACCACAGGCTGATGTCATTAGTCAACACGCTGGACGTCTGTGGACTTAACTTGGTGACTTGGTTCGAGAATTATTTTAAGCAGGAAAATCATGTTGCAAAAAATAATAATATGTGGCACAAGATTGAGCACAAAGTGATTTCCAAGAGTAAAAGACACTTGCTCCCTCACTCTACTACTTTCTTTGCTTTCATCCGTTGCTTTTGCCTTTAATTTTTAGTAATCTTTATTCTATTTGTTGTCTGGATTTGTGCATCATTTGATGTCTTTGATTTTAAATTATATTACATGACTTTGATTTTTGTCTCTGAGGTTTTGTTTTCTAGTCTTTTTTTGTCCTCTTTGTGAAGAATTTTACAACGGCTGTTTTAAGTAACAATTATTTCACTTACTGACCAATCAATTCAAAGTGACATATAATCCTTACATTTGAGAAGCTGTAGATGTTTGACATTTATGCTTTGTTCAGAAAAATCAAAAGCAATAGTTTGGGAAGTACTCTCGTTGAGAAACACATAACTGGACCCTAAATATGAAGCTAACCAGCAGTCGGCTAGTTTAGATTAGCTTTATATAAACACTGGAAACAGGGAGACAGCTAGTCCGTCTCTGTCCCCAAAAATATTTTCAAACTCTGAAATAAATCAAAGTAACATGAAAGATCAAGTCCCTGCTGTCTCCTTTCATTACGTACAGAAAACTGACCTCGGGTAGTATTTTATTCTCTGTGGGACATTACATCAGCTGAACACATCTCTGTGTTCATTCTGCTGTTTCTAATTGAAAACCATGTTCAAAGCAGCAGAGCCAGGATACCTCTTTACCAATGGCACCGGTATGCACACCCACTACCTTAATTCAATCGCTGGCTCCTATTGTACCATGTAATTGCACTGTAGAAGGGTTAGACTCTGTAGTGTGACTTGCTCCTGTGCAAAGAGAGGACCCGGCTTATTATTACAAACCTCGCTGAGATCACTATCAGTTTGCAGCCGCTTCTCTCCATCTTACTGCTGACAGCGGGGAGCACGCTCTGCAGCAGCGACACAAAGACCCTTCCCTCCCTTATTGCCAGGCAGAGATGGCATGGCAACCGGCATGCAATGTCTCCAGGTGGACCAGACCGCTCCATTAATTTTTGCATCGCTCTTTCTTCAAACTGTAGCAACAGTCACAGAGGACGTGTGATGCCATTTTGACAACTAGCACTTAAAAATAGCTCTTCCATCAGAAACACGACACTGACCTCATTGTAGCTGCTTTTCTTCTTGAACAGAAATTCAATTTCATCAAAAACCTACATGACATGACATTTTGACAGAGGTATGTCACCTCTCTTATGCTGTCATGAAATGCCCCCCCCCCCCATCACTGCCTACAAGTCACTGCTTGCCGCCACACCTTTGAAATGAAGTGCTCCAAAGGGTCTGCGAGGCAGGAAAAATGCTAAAAACACTTAAAGTTTGAGTGAGGGAGAGGTATAGGGGAGGGTGGGAGAAGGAAGCCTTGGTGCATTCATCGCTTAATAAGCATACCAGGAGGTGGTGAAATTGTGAGCTATAGGCCTCAACCTAACGCTGCTTCAGGTTTAACAGGCCACCCATCCAAGGCTATTACCGCCTCATTATGAGTCGTACTACGAGGCCTGCAGCAGGCTTCAGGCTGACGCTGGGATGAGGTTAACCACTGAGGTGGTGAGGATCATCATTATATAGCCAGCAGGAATCAGATACACCACTATCTATAGCTTGGAGTTTAAGTCGGATAAAAATTCTCAGCTTAAATTATTTTCAGGAAACTGATATTGTGGAAAGAGTGTTTGCTTTGCTTTTCTAAGTACCACTACTTGATAGCTTTTGTGTAGTTACTATTACAGTTTAGTTTCAATGTCACTAGTTTGTAGGAGCTGATATATATTTTCTTTATTAATATTCTTCGACTTTCAGTGTCTTCTTTAATCTCATTGCTGGGGTTGTTTGACTTTAACGCAGGACATCACAATGTCACGCTATTCCTTGTTCCTTGTTGTCGTATGAGGTTTAAATGACGTTTCACGTAGAGTGATGGAGCCCCGGGAAATGAAGAAGCCTTTCAGAAAAAATGTGAGCCTCATCGCTCATCAACACTACCCCCCAAACACACACGTCTATCCCTCTACACCAGGCTTCATAACTGTCATGCTGTATCTAAAATAGAGACATGTGAGCGTGGCCAGCTCTCACCTATTTTCAACACCCACTCATAGGAGGCTGACTGTTGAAACACAGGCAGCCTAATGCATGTCAGTGTAACCCACGCATGCTGAGGACAGAACATGAGCTGACAGGGAGGGAGGGGAAAGACGGAGAGGAACAGAGGGGAGAAAGAAGGACTGATAAGAGGTTATACAATTTGTCTGGAACGCCCAAACAATGACGATGAAAAACTTTTGCGGCGTCCACAGATCCCGATTCTGGCCATGAAAGGGGCCGTGGGTATTATTACCCATGGTGCACAGCAATCTGGAGCCACAGCCAACCCTTGCAGCTGTGCTCTTGCGAGACAGAATGAATATGGGAGCAATTATTAGATTAAGACGGATTAGGCTTTGCTCAGGTAAGGCGGGCCGGGCCTACCCTGTCTCTTTGGTCCTGAAAAACTGAGCACTAATCCAGTAATGGGAACGCTTTTAGAGGAAAAAGTGCAGCAGTGGAGAATAAAGGCTGCCATTTCTTCCACACACACACATATATATATATATATATATATACATACATACAACAAAGGCACCACACACGGCAGACATGAAAGCCTAAAGCAAACTGTTTACACAAGTAAGTGCTAGAATTACCCTGCAGTGGGCATGTACAAAACTTAACAGAGGATTTAGTATCAAACTAAATATAAAGGAACACTAATATCAAACATCTGGTGTCACACTCTACAATATTTTTCCAGAATTATGAGCCAAAGATGGAAGATTAAGTCCAAGTGGAACAGGGGAGCTCAGCACTTTGTAGCCAGGTTGAACACGCAAGTCTGATAAATGTTAGAGACTAAAGTCTGCTGTGTAAGTGGGAGTGGGAGACGGGAGGCTGGCTGCACGGTTAAATCTCCCTCTGCAGGACACAGCCTCTACACAGCACTGTGACAGACATGAGATAAAGCAGAGTTGGAAGATTTGGGATGCTGTTTCCAACTCTTCTGCCTCCTGAAATACGATCTATGAGGATGAATAACTTTGATGGATTAAACAGAGAAAGACAGGGGGAGAAAATACCTCCACTGCACAAGCCAGAGCCAAACGTGCAGCCTTGGGACATAAACCTTATAGAGTGCAGCGTTCACAGGACAATACGTCTCCTAAGTGACAGAGCTGCTTTTCCCATCAACGGAGGTAATAAATGATGGTTCCTCTGCCGGCTCTGGCAGCAGGTGGGCGCTCAGTCCTTGGATGCCAGCGTCGGTCTCTTCTCTGCAGGCGGCTCTGGCTAACACCCGCAACTCTGTTATGTCCAGACATGAGTGCCAACCAGGAATGTGGTGGAACTCTACGAACCCTCAGCAAACTACACAGCATGAAGGAGAGTACGGCGAGATAAGGAGGATGGAAGAAGAGAGGACTGAGAGTAAGTGGTAGAAAAAAAAAAAAACACTGACAGGATGACGCCTGAACACTTGTTTCTGTCATTCAGATGATACGGTATTTTAAAACAATTTGAGTCATTTGAGCTTTTGGCTTCATAAAAGGGTGAAAAAGAGGGTTTGTAAAAGTTGTCACTTTATTACCGACCACACTGAAAGAGATTGTGCAGGATATTAGAGTAGTCAATTTCAGAAGTCAATCCAGCGGCACGTTTCTGCTGCAACATCCGACTGTGATGTGTCTATGTAAGTAGGATCATTAAAAACGAGGTTTGAAATGACTCTCCTCTGTCGGGGCAGTATACATTTTATGATCTAATGAGATCATTTACAAAGACGAGAGCTTGGAATACTCACGAATGAAAATGCCCAATCAAAAGTCAGATTCAGTCCCTCAATGGGGCTCCGGAGTACACTAAAGACTCCATTATATCCATAATTAGAGCCAACTTTCTCTCTAATTCTGTCTTGTCTATTTCATCACACTGCAACAGTCCATCTGCCAATGGCCTTCAGAAGTGTGTGTTTTTGAAAGCTTCCCGATTCTCTCTGGCAGAAGCAATCTGCAATATCCTCAGCGAAGAAACTGCGAAACTGAATTACCATTTGTTGTTGTTCTTTTAACCGAGGCTGACAACAAACACAGATAGATTACATGAAATAACGCAAGATGACTTTCATGATGCTTTAATTTTGGCATTACTGCTGCTATGGTTACACCTGCCATCCACACTACTCCAGAGTTTTTGAACACCGAAGACAGAGAAGTTTGGAAACAATCAGGAGAACACTATCAGCAGCATTATCTTCCTGATTGGTTCTCTTCAGTCTCGACTCAACAACCAGCGGTAAATGCAAAACGTTGTTAACAGTCAGTAGCAGATCCGACTCATCCTCGGTCCAAGAAAAGAAATACCTCATCTTACTTTTCAACATGGTTTCTCTTCTGTAGTATTTTCTGAGAAACAAACTGCAGGTAATCTGCTTCCTGTTAGCACCAGCACGCATGTAAAGTGTACGTGAATGATCACGAGATATACATTTCCAGGTGTGCAGAGCTAAAATGCTTGTGTAAACAGAAATCATTTTAGGTTAAAAACGCCATTTTCAAATGAAATCGGAACACACACACACACACACACACACACACACACACACACACACACACACACACACACACACACACACACACACACACACACACACACACACACACACACACACACACACACACACACACACACACACACACACACACACACACGTTGATGCTGGCGAGAGGGGCAGGGGGGGTCAAAGAAACCTGGCAACCAGGTTGTTTTCAGGACCAGTCAATTCTGTGGTGTAGATTTCCTAGCAGAGGTTGGCTGGCTGTGCAGAGTGAGCTCAGTGTAGTCACCAGAGTTTAATCAGCCACAACCTCTCTGGACAGACATCTACTGTAACGGCAGTCGCTGCAGTCTCCACTGCTGAGAGAGAGCTCCCTGTGACCGTGGACCACATAGGTGCAACTGTGTATTTTTATGAATCTGTTGACTCTGTAAACACAGAGCATAAGGTTTTAGTGGCTGATCTCCAATCCAGCACACTTGTAGTCCTAAAGTGAGCTGGGATGCCATTGCTTCAGTTTCTATAGTGATCATTAAAAGGTGTGTTCCATCTATAAGATTCCATTCTCTATTTACAAACTGCAACTCATTTAAATGAGCACAATGACAAAATATCTATTAAAGCTGTAACTTAATCATGTTAACATGCAGGAGCAGGTCAGTAGAGTTAGTAACAACAAAAACTGCAGTTTGTCAATTCACTGGATTACAGATACCAAAACTGTACTGGGATATTTATTTCATCCTACAGTTCAACATTTCAACTAGAACCCAGTAGAGCACATAGCTCCGCCAAGGTCCAACAGTCTCCTTAAATTCTATCAAGCTGCACCAAATTTGAAAGAGTCATCGGTATCAGGTCACTAAATCTGTCCGATATTTTGAACAAGATCCATGAACTAAAAAAAATCTCTTGCAATATTAAAGAAAGTGAAAAAAAATTCCAGCATCCACCGGCTTATATAGATCCACATCAATATCTAATGGTTTCTTCACCGATGCCTCCTACCACCAAGTCTATAGAAATCTGTTCGGTTGTTTTTGTTCAATCTTGCTGACAAACAAACAAACAAACCCCCCAAAAAACTAACGGGGGAAAACATAACCTCCTTGGAGGAGGTAACAACTACCCCAGCCTCAGTAATTCAAAACACACAACCAGGTCCAAACACCAGTAAGGAAACAAATATCCAGCTAAAGGCGGACGTGACACACACAAGGAAGTAATTGTTGAATTAATGAGAAACGGTTTCATCTTAATAAAATCTGACAACAAAAACATCCCGTTATGAGAGTTAAAGAGCAGAAGTGAGTGGATCATTCCAGCGTGTTTCACATGCATCTGTAGCCCAAATGAATATAATTAGGCTCTATTATCTTTTAGTTAAGCAAGTCATCCTGTGACGTCATGTTGCCCAGCCAGCAGGGGGTCCATTTGCTCGGCCTGTATGTATCCATGTAGGGTACTGAGTGCAGTTTGAGTCTAGATGGACATGGAAGTGACTACAGCTCTATTCAGCCAATCTGTGACGCCATTTTATGAGGTGATGTGCTGAAAAAAAAAAAAAAAAAACCGGTGTGTTTTTCAGTGCTTCATTTCAGGCATTAAGTGCAAAAACCCTTTTTTGGAAGGTCCGTGGTATTTGGGAGGTCTGTCAGGCTACTCTTACATTAAAACATGCCTCAAGTGATTCGATCCTAATGTTTCCTTAATGTGTCTTAGGATGTAGTCTGTGTTGTAGTAAGAGCTGTCAACAGTGACTGGATTTCAAGATATATTTTAGTGCCAAGTGTTAACACGACCACGGGGACCTCTCAGTATCAGCTGTTAAGTTCTTTGGGGGAGAAAAGTGTGGATAAGTATTCATTCCTACAAACTATTCAATTGAATTGAATTTCTTCCCTTGTTTTAGTTTAAGTATTTTTTCAAACCAACATGAAAAAAGCCATCCATCCCTTGGGTTAAGACAGGATTTAAATGTTCTGGAAACAATTTGACTTGGCTTTTTCCACCTCCACATGCATCTTTTCTGCAGTGAGAGGAAAACCCCATTAGGGAGATATTTCTCTTTAGAATTTAAATGTTTCAATTCTGTTTCATCTGCCCTTTAGTGTATAATATTAAAGAGGAGATTGCAGAGTATGTGCCACTTTCAAATCTCATGGGATGACTGAGCGTGCACCGTAGGGGGTTCATGACATTTGCAGCACCTGGGATTATTTCAATAACAGAGGAATGGGCAGGATGTGGCAGACCCCCAGCATTTATCTTTGAAAGCAGTGTTTGTATTAGCGGTTTGAGCCTAGAACTGTGAGTAAGTGAGGACATTTTGGGGAAATGAGGCTGGTTCTCACTTTTTGACCCACTTTCAAAGGGACTGAGGGTTAAGACTTACAGAAGTACAGTGTTGTATGGTGTGTGTGCTTAATGTCTCTTTTTCTCTGCTACACATCTCCAATGACTATTCTAGTTTAGTAGTCACACATGTAATCTATGTTCTACTTAGCCATAAATCATTTACAGACTATCAGGTGGGTGCTCGGTGTAGTGCGGGGATACATACTGATGAAGGATAACTAACCGATCAGAGCGAGCACAGATGAATCAAATTAAAAGCTGCAGCAAAGGATAATCTCTCAAACACACAGACCTTGCCTGATTTTCATTTAAACATGAGTCTGTCAGCCTTGAGAAACGACTCCATCTTTGCGAGTATCCACTAAATGTCTTTGTTGTAAAGTCTATTGTTACACAACCTGCTAACTTCATTCAAGCACTGTGACAAAGCAGTCATTACTATATGGACGATGACACAAAGGCCCATGGATCCCGTTACTTGGCAACACGCGGTACTTGTTGTGTTTTCCACCCACTCAGGTTGATCTGTACGCAGTCAAGGTGATTATGTTGTTTCCGTGAACGATTCAAAAGCTCAGCACTCGCCCCTTCTTACCTCTGTGCTGAGAAAAGCACTTTGTGTTCCCACTGCTAGCACGCGAGAAATGAGGCAGCCCAAGTTGTGTCAACCAAAGCCAGATTACTGTAGGCTCGCCACCTCATATGCACTGTAGATTAGGGGGTCTCTGGACAGGAAATTAAATGTTTGGCCTCTCTGCGTTGTGGCGGGGAGAAGTGTTTGTCCAGGTACCGCACCTGTTGATAGGCATCTAGACACCAACAAAGCCAGGGCATGGATCTGAGATAGGACAGGAAGACAGACTTCCCTGGGGATAAGTCTGAGCGATAAATGCCGACACGGGGGGGGGGAATCATGTCAACTGGACTCACGTACCACCTTCCCCTTGAAACAACTAAAGGGCTCCAAGCTATCAGCAGGCCTTCACCTTCACACTAGATATGTTCCAGTACAACTTTTACCTTCCCGAAATGCACTCTGATACCTGGACATTGCGCAATGGCAAACACTTAGAACTGATCCGATACCATTGCATTGAAAAAATATCAAGTTATATATTGTATTTTACCTTGTATGGAAGTAATATGTGCTATCATTGTTTTTTGGCTTGATAAAATGACACAGAGCCTCTTATTATCTAGTTTTACGGTCATTATCGAAAGAGAACACAAATGAATAAATGCAGGTAAACGACAATTACGATGCTGGTATCGGAAAATCTCTACTTCATAGACAGCAAACATACATCATGATGTACAACCAAACAGTACAACAATCAACAAGCTAAAAGACCAAGAATAACCTATAAACAACACTGTGGTTTCTGTTTCTCTGCTGTCCTGGTAAAGGAGCCCCTCAGGAATAATCATCGACAGAAAACCATCTTGATTACATTTTATTCTTATTCCATAACACTTTTTTCCATTACGCCTTTCCAGGAACCTACCCTTGATGGGGTGGGTTGATGTGAAGAGAAGGGATACCATTTGTCTTTCTACTCATCAGCCTCCAAGAAGAGGAAACACTTCAGAGCAGAACTGCAGCTGGTATCCATCTCTACATCTGTTCTGCAAATGTCCGTGTTGAATGTGTGTACTGACATTGGAGGGAATAGAGGAACTGAGGCAGGAAAAGAGGGAGGACATTCTTCAGAGAAACACAGAGAGACAAAGTGGAGGTTGTTTTTGATGCGTGTCAATACGTCTGCTTATTTGCCTTTAAGCTTTCCATCCTTAGGGCTCATTCATGGCTGGGGTGCTGGCTGTGGCCGAGGGAGATCTGGGTGTATCCTGTGGATCAAATGGATAGCGTGCTCTCATCTGGATGGTCTGTTTCTGCTCAGGGCTCCGGTCTAATGAGGATGCCAGTGTATGGAGTTACAGACCGCAGCTAGGCCAGCGGTGATCCTGACCAGCCAAGTCAGGCTGCCCCCCCCTCCCTCTACGCTCCAGGCTCAGTGGAGATTTCATGGTTCCACATCAGAAAAGTCTGAAGAAAAATAACTTTGTCGACTTGTTTAAGACATGACTGTTTTCTCTTTTCATCACATAGAACAAAGGGACTTATTCAAACGGCAGCACGTGGAAACCGATGGTTGTGACTGAGCCTTCAGGCCAATTTCTACCTTTGCATTGAACTGACACTGTATGTAAGGTAGCAGAGTTGGTGCAAAGCCATACATACCCCATCTTTCTTGACCTTAAACAACTGGATGTCTATGTCTCAGAATACAATTATCTCAGGATTCAAAGAAAAAGATGTAAACCTGGAAAGACATCAGGATTAGGGAGCTTTTGTTGATAAGTGCAGACACTGGTGCCGATGTACTGTACATCACCCCTCACCTGAAAGTTTCAGAATTGTTCCTGTTGTTGTGAACGTGCCTGACCCGCAGAATCTCCTTTTGTGTTCTTCATATGTGAACTCTGGAAAACATCCGCACCCAATTCCCAAGCTTTTAATATAGCCGTACAATAATTTGGGTAATATAAAGACGTGCAGGCTTATTTAATGGTATAACTGAAGGAATTATATTAGCTTACGTTGATATAACTGCAGTTGTTTTCAGAAAGTGCCATTTCTATGCTAAAGCGAGCAACAATCCAAGATATGAGTGAAGTCCTGTAGTCTGATGTCTCTGACAGGACACTTAATGAGCAGCTCTCTCTTTCCTCTCATAATGGAGGGATGCCATCTCAACTTGAGTACAGGAAGTTGTCTTCTTTATTGCCCTTTCTGAATTTTACAGAAAGTGCTCTGGAAAACTGCATACACTTAGTAAAAGGGGAAATTGACCTGAATAATATCATGGTGGAGGGGGAAGACTGCAGATTTCCATGAATGAATTTCAACTAAACCAAGGTCAAAAGCAAGTCATCAATTGATCAATCACCAGGGGGTGAACATTTGAATTTCTTTTATGCATAACACTATAATGAAATAGCCAGCGATTCTATATTTTGAATAACTGTCAAGTCCATAAAATTAACTCCTAACTAGAATAATAATTTTTTAAAAAATCCCCAGTGCGCGCACACACACACACGCCAACATACTGGTTTCCTCTCCCCTAAATGTAAACAGCATTGAGGCCTGACTCACACAATGGCTTCCATCTGAGGATACTGCCACTCACACTCTGGGGAAAGACACCTCACAGCAGGTGGTGGCGCGACCCCCTGAGACCTAATGAAATGACACCTTCACACACACTGACTCACACACTCACCGGGCAGACACTCTCACGCACACAATCACAGATGCACAATTATATGCTCTAAGGCCACTAATTGGCTTGCTTGGCTGTGTGTGAATACGAGCTGGATGCAGCAGCTGTTGTTATAGGCAGTTCTCTCAAAGGTGAAAAGGGGAGGAAGAGAGGAGGAAGTGGAAGAGTGAAGGAGTGTGTGTGTGTGTGTGTGTGTGTGTGTGTGTGTGTGTGTGTGTGTGTGTGTGTGTGTGTGTGTACGCGTTTGGAATGAAGAATTTTGTCTCATGCTGTGTCGCCCCCTGATGCCAACAGCCAATTACCTATGTGTAAAGCTGGAGCCCTCCCTGTCTTTCTGTCAGGGCCTGTCTTGTCGTTAAGCCCGATTGGACAATGCAGTTTACTGGCAGAGTTCTGCTGCCTGCCTGGGAGAGCACAGTGTAAGGCTGCTCTCCCATAATCGCTGCCATCCTAACCCACCCCACACAGGCCACATCAGTGCTCTGCTGGTTCCCTTTCAGATATTTTTGTTCCCTCTGCCCTTTGGGCACTTTGCATTTCCCTCTGCAGAGAGGAGACAGCTTGCACGTTATAGGGGTTTAGTTTTTCCCCACATACACTGGGCGACCTGCCCAGATATATTAATGGCTGCCTCAGTATAGTTTGACCCATTTCAACAGTGGCACAAGTTTTTCAAGAAGTCTGACATCATGAAAGTGAATATGCGGTCTGTGTAAGGGAAGGCGGTTTATCTGTAACGACAGTTAGAAAGTTTAAGTTCACCTGCCAGTTAATGCTTGACTTATCTTTACCACATAAAAGCTTATATTGACTTACCCGTTTATTAGCTTGTCTAATGAAATTAGATACCATCACCCTAAATAAGTCATACCATAATAAAACTTATTATTTCTACATATGAGCTTTTTTTTTTACTATATCCACTGCTGAATAGGCCGAGTGGGGAATATCATTATGTCATTTATACGATTTACAATCATAGGACCTCCTGTATTTGTGATGGAAACAAAACCATCCACGCACTTGAAATTAGACCAATATTAAGAATTTCACAGTTAATTGTTGAATTAACTTGAGAACAGGACATCACGGGGATATAGGCTGGTAGAATGACTGCATCTTCAGAAACCCTCAAATCAAATCAGGAACTAGTTTATGCCTGATGCATTTAGATGATTTTGGACATGACATGATGCAGCCTCTAGCGTCTGTAATTGCTTTGTTTTGCAAGTGAGTTCTGACTGTGTTACCTAACCACTGTTTTGATCTGGATTTGACCATGTTAATTCATTTCCTGTGTAGTTTTTACAGTTAATTATAGTGAAGCTGCTCCACAGACACTGCTCAAAAATCACATGTTTGTAATTCAGCTTTTGGTGAGCACCCGTTATCATCGGATTATGAATAAACACAAGCACAGGAGCTCAGACATTGTAGAAAATGTAGAATAAAGCAAGAGGAGTTTAAATACTGTATTTCAACAAAATAAATTAGTATCCTGCAGATTGATGCTTTGTGTAAAAGGTTAAGTAGCCAGGCCAAACTGAAACTACAAGTCATATTGTGAAGCAATCAGCTGGCCATTTCCCAAAACCTCAAAATGAATGTACTTGGTTTACAGAAACATGGCAATGAAAATGTATTTAAGCTCACCTTTGTTGGAAATAGTTGCATAAGTCACATCCGAGCACACATGAGGAGAGAAGGAGAGAAAACAAGAATGTTAACCAGGGGCTCAACATCAGCACAGACTTAATGACACAAACAGAAAACGGGTTCATTCTGCCAGGACCATGTGTTTTTATTTTTTTTCCCCATTCTATTCTTGAGTCCGACTCTAAGGCAACATGAACATTTCTATCTATCTTTCTTTAATGTGCTTCTCCCAGAATGCAGCACTGCTGTAACAGCGAGATGCCTCCCGGCTCTTGGAGAGCTGGATGAGATAAATCAATCCAGATGTAAACATGAATCCATCTATTCATCCTTCATACATCTCCCCAAAACAATATGGCCATGAAAGATTTACAGTTCATCATTGCTGGCAGTATAAACCTCGGCGAGAACAGCGGGAGTAGTTTTGCGGGCCAAACCAAAAGGGCTTCTGGGTAATGCTTTCATCCGTGAGAGAGCAGTCCGGGTCAACACATCTTCCTCTCTTTCCTTCTCTCTGCCTCAAAGCGACAATCTATGATAAAGGTGAACCAACTACTATTTCTAAAAGCCCCCATGAGCAGTGCAACATAAATCTATTTTTTCCTCTACCCATTTATCTGTTTCGGGCTCATCTTGGCTCAAAAGAAACGCCAAAGGAGGGGAGAGAGAGGAGTGAAAAAAAAAAGTACACAATAGATCACACATTGAAAAGTAGGGGGGGTATATATTTTGCAGTGTCTTAAAAACTAGACATTTGTCATCATTGGTGATACCCCCTTGCCCTCTTGCTCACCCCCTGAACCTTAATGACATGCTCACAACACATTGCTCTATTGCCTGTAAAAAAGACACAGTGGCCTATTTATAAGAGGATTAAGTAAATAAAGAGAGGCAGCAGGAGGGTGTTCTGTCTCCAACCGTACTCCCTGCCTGAAGGGGAGGTCCCTTTACGAGGACAATACATGTATCCTGACGTGTTCTCCAACTCAAAGCAGACCTAGTCCAAGGTGAATGTTTCCAGGCCACAATTGGGTTTGAAGGTAAATCCACAAAGATCCACAGCCCTGAATGTGTCCTAGATGCCATGACATCATTGGGATACTTGGGCGAGCTGGTTTCAGGCAGCAAGTACAACCATACACATCAGGAGAGGTTAATGGAGGGTAAAGTCACAATAGAACCAGCAGTAAATACCAGGGCATCACCATTAATTGTTTTAAGATCATGATCTTGACTCATATCAACAGTATATACAATCTCATTTCTGATCGACAAAACTTCTGCTGCATTTGAATTAAATCAACTAAAGCATCAAAACAAAGAAGTTAAAGAACCCCACATTGCGCCATTAGCTTAATCCCTCAACCAATGACAGCAAGGCATTACCCCACCTAATATAGAGAAAGAAAGACTCAATTCTAAGACAGAAATTAATACGTAACATTTTTTTCCAGAGCTGTGCAGCTCTATTAAAAACAGAGAATTAATGGCAAAATTAAGCATTTTAAATTGGCTTATCAGAATCAGTAGATTTGCTGGCAACCCATGCAATTGTTTGGGTCAAGTTCAAGTTTGGTGAATTTTGAGCCAGACCACGACTGAGAGCTTATGGCAAAGACCATGAGGCGTAATGTCTCCGGTTGTCAAGTTCAACCGCACCCCCAGCTGAATTAGCGTTACCGAAGAGAAATGGTTTGGAGACCGTTACTATAAGAAAAAATAGAGTAAAGAGTAAATTCAAAACTCAAATATCTCTTCTTAATTTAAATAATAGATTTAATAAATGCCAATAGCTCACATGGCCTCTATCCCCATTTAAACACTTTTTATTGAACGACATTGACTGATTAGCAACAGTTTGTTCCCCAGCGGGTCCACTACAGTACTGCAATGGCTCTTGCAGCAGTTACAGTAAAAAGCATGAACATAACCCACCTGAGTCCCACCACCTCAAGTTCATCTTTGAACAGCTTCAAAAGAGAGATGTCCAATAAATCTCAGGCAGCTTTTAAACAGGTGTAAAGGAAACCCTTGTTGTTAAGCATCATCAGTGACTGCCTCACCCCCACCCCTCCACTCGTATATCAGTAACACAAAGAGCAGCACTGCGCCTCTGCACAGATCAATGATGACTGCTGCCTCCAGACCTAGTGATTTAATGATTTTTCTCAGGCTCTGCAGACTTGGTGAGCCCTCGTGAAGGATCATTCCCTCGACTTTGTAAATTGCCTGTTGCTGCCAAAAAGATTTCTTTCTCAACGGAAGAGTGGTGCTTAACCAACAAATGTCAAAACAATAATGGATCATGTTACCCAGTAAAAACAGGAGTATCTGCATGTCTAATTTCAGCCCCCTGGTCCCACCCATCTCAGGCGTCTAGTAACAGTCTGTTCTATCTTTCCATCTGGCTTAAACCCAGAGGCAAGGCAATAGGGCTAATACAGCCTTGGGCCACTTCTCAGGTATCAGCACTATTGAATTGAGGCTGAGAGGGCAGGGGCACTGTGGTGAGTAAACCCCCCCCCCCAACCAACTCTAATACTCGTCCAGGACCAGTGGGACAGCAGGGAGGAGAGCGCAAACACTCAACTAGGGATGACTGGTGCTTTGTAGACTTCTACAAACAGGCGGTTTGTTTACATTCTCCATTTCACTGGGATGTATTGATCTGCAGACCCGTGTAGCAGAAGGTCTTGTCTTAGGAAGACCCAGACATGCCCTTGTACTGGACTGATGTGAGCTGCATCATAAAGAGATGAGGGAATTTCTCCTTTGGTTATGGGTGTAGCTTACTGGTCATCAATCATGAAACTAATGCATCATATAATCAGATTCAAGTACAGAACAACAATGGGGGGGGGGGCTGAACATTTATATAATTTTAAGGATGAATTTCTTGAGGAGGTAGTGGTGGTTTGTCTTTGATAACACGAACGACTTGAGGCATATAGACCATCCCTCATTCATCTGCGTCTGTCCAGACAGCATCTTCCAACAGACGTTTCCACGGCAACCATGGCAGTCCTGGGAGAGGGCACCTCACCAGTGGTCAAAGGTCAATTAGGGGTAATTAATTTTTTGCTGAGAGGAGCGATGATCCCCCCCATCTTTAAGCAGCCATCCTCCCAGTATGTTCTTCTTAAAAAGGCAGGAGAGCTGATGTTCATTCACCAGTGACAGATTCCTTCAGCTGCTGTATTTTTTTTATAGGTTTTTGGTTTATACTGACTTAATCAGATTTCTTTGCTTCAGTGGGTATTTGTCGCATTTCCATCAAATATGTGCATAACATGATTCTGGTTTTCAATTTTTCTTTCCAAAAAAGCTATTTAAAATTTAATAAAAAAAAACCTTTGTTAAAACAGAACAGAAAAGGGCAGTTTCTCTGTTCTTGCCCATAAGCTCCTCAGAGGCATAAATGCTTCTTTCCCCTTCTTGTGACAACAGCACTGTCAAGTACAATCTAACCCCAATATAACATTTGGTGACCTGAATAAGGCTCCATTTGAGACAACGCCCAGGGGCCATTTCACATAAGAGAAATCTAAAGCAATATCCACCGTGTGGATGTTAAGTGTTCACCCGCTGAGTATACTAGCTTCATGCAGACGCTCCTCTCCAAGGGTTAAAAGGCTATAGTGTCAGTGAAGGCCAACAGTAAGACGGTTCGATGCCACATGAATGTTAAGGATGCATTTGACAAAGCGGCAGCACTAAATTGACCCAAACCCCCGGGCCAAGCAGCCACTGGCAGACCGGCTCATTGGGTGACCCGTCCTCATGGCTTATTAAACGCCAGCACTCAACAGCACATTTAGAGAAATCACAACAAGCACAAATATTTCTGTACACACACCAATGCAATCCACCCAGATCCAGGAGATACTATACAGCTAATTCAGGCAAATGACATTTACTGAAGAGTTATTTAGATGCTATCGGTGGCTCAGGTCTTTGTGCTAAGGGGATTAGCGCCACCGTGCCCAGCGCTGAAAGGCGTCTTTGTGGCTGTAGTCTTTAGCGGGATGGGAGAGCGATTCAGATGCCTGCGTGGAGGGTGTCAATTATCAGGGATCCTGCCATGCCTTGCTAATCTCTGGCCCTGCAGAGTTCTTGAACCCCAGCCAGCGTGTCCTACGCCAGCCTCTAGAGTTCCCTTAAAGCAGAGGGACAATGACAGGTATTCACAGGGAGAGCCACTGGACCGTCAAGCTCCTCTCCTTGAGTGAGAGGCATGAGGGCAAGGGGAAGGCTTGGGCTGCAGGACGACAGGTCTAAAGCACCATTGCTGCGTTAGCAACCACAAGCATTCAACAGAGACAAGCTACAAACATATGCTTTGGAACAGTGCACCCACACAGGCACAAACCACTCTGAGAAGAAGGTGTCTTTTAGTCATTTGCCTGCAGTGATCTGCCCCTGGCATCGACACAAATGTATATCTGCCACAGAAAGTAGGTGGTCACCTGGGTTAACTGTTTGGAAAGAAATAGGGTGAGGAGGTGAGATTGCAATGGATGTTATAAATGCAAAATTGGTTTAATATACAAAGCCCCCAGATTTCCATTCTTTTGAGAATACAAAGGGAAGTTTTGAATTATTAATCTAGCCATTTCTTTTTGCATCTTGCATTGTGCATACTCTTTAATAAAACGTGTTATTCATAAAGCACTATTTATAAATTCTGATTAAGGAGTTGTGGAACTTTAGCCATACTGTTCACACAAAGCATCTAAGAATCAATTATTGTCTGCCTTTGGAGTTTCCAGGGATCTGAGCTTAAACTACATAGTAAAAGAGATTTCACATTTACCCCAAACAGCTTAATCAGTTGCAAAATTCCTGCAGGGTACACTGCTTAACGAAAAAGTGGGTCAGAAATAGAGCGCCATGTGTTCCCCAAAGATCAGCACTGTCTCACACTCCCCAACACTGTGAGTTATCTGGGATGTTTTAATTAAATGTAGATGAGTAGGAGGGAGGGGGAAGATATGCAACGCAGCTGAAATTCTCTTTCCAGACGTCCTGAAGTTTTTGAAGTTTGGATGGTTAGAAAGGGGTAAAAAGGGTCGGCGGGTGCAGAAGGGAGTACAGGAAAAAAAACAAGAGGGGGGCAGAGGATTAGTGCAACCAAATGAAGAGATGATTCATTGAAATGTTGAATTAATTTGTGGCTGTCAGTTTCTCTTTCACAGTGTGGTTTTCATGGTGTGGGGTGTCTGCCCCCACCATTCCTTGGATCCCACCTCTTCCTCCACATGCCTTGGCCCAGCTCAGCTTGGCTCCCCTCAGCCTCGCATGGCCTCCTTTCCACTCCACTGAGAAGCAGACATGCAGAGGTCTATCGTAAATGCTTGGCTGCAGAACTTCATAGACCAGTGTCTCATCTCCTCCTCCTCTTCCTCCCATTGTTCCCTTAACCTGGTTCTAATGTCTGGCATGATGTGTTGCGACCCCCCCTAGTATCGGCTCAACCCTGGTTCAGCACACATGGTCTACCTCTTTCAAAGCAGAAAGGGCTGGGCACATTTTGGTCTGGGGTGTGTTACAGTAAGCCAGGTCCCTGCAGTCGTATATATCCAACTGCCCCCAGCAGTTCACTGGCTTCAAAAAGAGCAATAAGAAGCCTGACTGAAGATCAAGCAGCTCACTGCAACAACTGGGCTATAAAGTCAGTTCAGGCTCTATGTTAACTGCTCTGAGGTAAAATACTGCAGAGCAAACACATATGGTTGAAGGCCTACGCAGACTCAGCACAGAAATGACAAAGCTTATTGTCTAGACATGGAAGTCTCAAATGCTGGGGACGTGACACTGTCAGACAATCAAGGACAGCAGCGTCTGTGGCGTCCCACCAACCATCATGCTCACAACCACCTCCTATTTGGCACAGCAGTGGAATGCGGCCACTAACAGCTCTGTCCCATCCTGGTGTTCAATAAGCAGCTAAGTACAATGTCTCTTTTCAAAGGAGATGCTCAGATGAAAGAAGCCAAGTTAATTGCCTTGGCTACAATAGAAACCTCCCTGTAAGGCCCTCCCATATCCCCTGGCAATTAGGGCTCACTTCCCCCACCAGGTACTCCTGAATGAACTGTGAGGTCGACACTGAGCCGTGGCATCAGGGCCAGATTCCACCCATCATCTGCTAGTCGTCTATAGAGTGTATGAGCCACAATAGATTGGTTCCTGCATGGAACAGAAAGGAAGAGAAGTGGCTAACTAAGCTGTAATTGAATAAATATCACTATTATAGAAAGAACAGGTACAATTATCAAACTACTGTTTAATGCAATTATATATGTTCCACTATTAGGCATTAAAACAGACAAAATCAGTCAAATAAAGACTTAAATAACCAATTTAAACTGTTTAATAATTAACAAATTGAGTTTCAACAAGCAAGGGTTACAGGCAAAGAACTAAAATCTTTTTTTAACTTTTCAGTTGGAGCTGGCAAATATTAAGAGATTCTTTCCAAAATAATTCGAATGATGATTTTTGAAAGGCACATTTTAAACTAACAAAAGGCTAAATGCTTTGAGAGTCCACATAGTTGCACGTCATCTTTCCATTTATTTGTGAGCCCAAAATGTACAACCACATGGACTCCGTTCTTCTGACTGCACATTTTTGGATAATATCAGGCTATGAATTTTGATGAGAATTGTGAATCGAGAGCACAGACAGCACGGACAACTCCAGGGATGTCATACCACTCATCCAGACCAAAGTTTCCTGTGAGAGTGTAATAATTGTCCGACTGAAAACAAAAGGGAGATCTAACGCTAAAACCAAAAACACAAGTAAAAGGTTTAAATAGTACTGTTTGAAGGGAGAAGTACAACAACAGAGATGTGGAATGTTTACCGTCTGATACCAGTAAATTTATCAGATATTTCTGACGCACTTACAGATGACTCAGATTGCCTGTAATGCAAGGGCATCATACCTTTGCCTCTCTGTGAACAACGCACCCTTATGAAGAATAATTATATGGTGAGAACGCAGTTTAACCAACTACACTGGTGAGGCAGCAGCCGAGAGGCTTTTTTTTTTTCCACGATTAAAGCAGGATGATTAGCTCTAATTACTTCCTGCTTCACACACCGTCTCCTGCAGGTCACAAACTGAGAATGAACAATGTTTTGCTTTTCCCAGGATTGAGGCTGAGGGGGGGAAAGGGGATGGGACTAAGGGGGTTGAGTAAAAGGACGGGGGCTGAGCTGAGTTGAGTTTCTCTAACCACACTCTTCAAAAAACGAGCACGACTGCGTGAAATGTGCACATACGCACACTTGAACGAAGGAACGCTACTCATACAGAAGGTTTTTTTTTGGTCCGATAAAACCAAGAGGGAACTGAGTGACAAAACCACCTATTATGGGCTCATTTGTATGTACATCACAGCCTCTCTTTGTATTGGAGTAAGATGTGTTGAGGCGCGCTACTCTGCTCCTCAATGAGAGAGTGACAGCCCTGCAAAACCAGACCCCCCCCCCCCCCCCCCCCATAAACCTCTTGAATGAGCCCTCTACAGTGGTTTTCGCTAAAATCCTGCTCTGCATTAGCATGGGTAACGGCTCGCTCAGAGTGGGCTGGGCCACACTCACGGACATGGACAAAACTCCACAGGGAGAGGAGTTTCGCAAGTGCCATTGAAATGGTTCAATCAAAAAGTTGCACTCCAGCAAAAGAAATCATGTTTCCAGCTACAGATATAAAACCATTTGAATAAATTTGAAGTGATCATCAGATCACACGTATCACACCTATTAATTATTGGTGCTGACCATTAATGATTACAATATTGAATGCAACAACATTGATGGAGAATTTGCGTATCTATGCATGAAGATGTTCTGCCCGTATACCAGGGTCTGCATTTCTATGTGTCTTAGGGGTACAACGATTAATCAACGTAGTCGACAAAAATCATTGACGACGAATTTAATAGTTGATGATTTATTGGTTACATCATAATCTTTTAATTTTTCTATTTTTTTTAGGAACTAATCTGAAATATGTGTAGTGTTCTATGATCTATGGGTTTGTACAGTTTGGTGCAGATAGTCAAAATTGTTTAAATCTTCCTTTTATTTTCTATTTTGAGAGTGAGACAGCATTGTTTGGCCTTTGCAAAGTTATTTGGCCATTTAGTTAGTAACATAAGTGTCTGCACACTCACAAACTAAACTAAGATGGTGCACATGGTTAACATGATATCTACTGAACGTCACGTTAGCACAGTCATTTTAAGGATGTTACCAATTCACTCAGTGTTTTGCTGTGAGTCAGTGCAGCTTTGCGGAGCCGTAGACTTGCCATCACACACACCAGCTGCCGCTTAACACTCATTATGTATTCATATACAAAGTAATCTCAAACCTCAAAAATCCCATCATCATTGACAAACAAGAGATGCATAAAATCTTTATATTTGTTAAAGAGAACAAGCTTATTTCTGTAATAAATATCTTCATATCTCATCAATTATCCAAATAGTTATCAGGGATTTCTTTCCACAAGTCAGTGTCTCATGGTTTAAGCATCCATTAGTAATGTTTCTACTTCGTTAAGTGGACGATAATGTATTTGCATGCATGGCTAAACCCAATAATAAGATTGACTCATACTTTCATACATGTTATTTCATAATGCAGTCATCCTGCACTGACAATCCTTCACCACATTGGTGTTTTACACTGTGAAATCCCTTTCTGTTGCTCCCCATGAAATTGATCAGCTAACAGGCCCGGTCTGCTGTGGTGTTTAAGAACTCTTGTTGACTCGCCGTTGGTCTTGTTGGCTGATCAAAGTTTTCTGAGACTGAGAGCTCACAGTGTGTATTCTTTTGCCCTCATTGCTGATATTAACAAGCCCAGGAAACCACACAGGCAGAAAAGCTCCACAAACATTGTCTGAATCACCCGCAACTCTCCCAGATATCAGCTACACGTTAAGTGTTTCACTCTGCCAATGTTTAGATGACATGTAGTGGTAAACATTTTAAGTGCTAACCAAGACAAACAAAAATCCAGTCAAGGTTTTCGGGAAAACACATTTCAATGAAACACATTGAATCCTTTTGAGTCACACTCCCCCCTCACTGAGCTGATTCGCATTTCCAAAGAATGAGCTGACGACACCTATCTGTGTGCATTTAGCACATCCAGGGCCACAGTGAAACAAATAAAATCACTGTACTTCGTATGCATGTGTATGCAGGGAACAGTAAAGGCAGACGAGCCCAAGCACTTTGACACTGAGACCGACGGTAATGAGCCTAAACAATCTCCTCACCGGTCATCCACATCCATCAAGGACACTCAGTGCAGATAAGATGGTCTAAATTCATTACCTGACATGCACTGGACATCCTGTAGGCTTTTTAAAATGGAAACAAGATCTGGAACACCCTGCTTTACTCTTCTCTGTGTATATGCAAGTGTTTTCTTCAATTTGGAAGGAGGTGTTGTGGTACAGACTACAGCTGTGGACACAGCAGGGACTGTACCTGTGCCAGATAGATGCACTAAAGTGAGATCTGTGACCCGTGAAGAGGAACGCTGGGTGACCAGGCTCCTGCTGTGGGCAATTCCCCATTTCAATTTACCACCTGGCATAACAAGCCTCACCTACAAACAAACACAGTGATAAACACCAATTCATACCACACCTGAGGACACCAGGAGCAAGGCGCAGGAGGAGATGAGGTAAAACAGGGTCGAGCTCAACCCAGATCGCAGGATACGCAGGAGCGTCTCCCTGGGCCACTTAAGTTTAAAGGGGGAAAAGTACAATTCTAGATTGAATTATGAGGCTCTGGAATTCCCACTTTCTCATAACATACATCAACTGTTTGAAAGAAAAAAAGGGGGGAATCTTTCCAGCCCTTTAATCTGTCTCGTCTTTCGATTAGTCAAGGATATTTAAAGGGGACTTTCACCATACAGAAAAACTTCCATCTTTCACAACAGAGGGAAGAAAAGCAATAAATTCCAAGTGAAAACTGCTCATTTCCAGCGCAGCAGTTGTTTTATCTGTGACAGTGATCGATTCAACAGTTTAAATGTGAGCTGAAAATAAGTATATCATCTCTACATTCAGAAATGTCCACGTCAGAGCTCAGAGTACTGTTGGCGTCATGAAATCATTGAGCCGTGACCTTCACAGAGACACAACACTATAGATGGCGCTAAATATTACATTAAAATGAATTAAGAGATAAGACATGTGGGGCTATAAATACTCCTGTTATCTGAATTGTGAGCACTGGACACTGGTATGGAGCTAAAACAACGACACCGATGCGTTCTGAAGTCGGCTTGTGGTGCACCATGACGGCTTGTTGCAGCGTCAAGCAAAGTGCACGCGCAGCAACGTTCAAGCGCAACCCTGTGCCTAATACCCAGTGTGTGGCGAGCACAGCACCAATTGCGTTGTGTCTCAAAGGGCCAGGAGGCAGCTCTGCGTGCCGAAATGTACAGTCATTTGAATATCCTTGACCAAAGCTCTAATTGAATGGTAATACCCTTTAACAGACAGCAACAGCGACTCAAATCTTTTTATCCCTCCATGTTACCTCGAGGCATCCCCCCCTGTAACATAAATCTTTCTTTCTTCCCTCCACCCCTCTCTTTCTGCCCTGTTAAAAGTCAGAGCCCCTGAGAAGCTGGCAGTGGCTGCAGGAGAGGCAGCTCACATTTCAAGACAAAGCCCGATCCTCTGTCAGAAAGGAGACACTCTCCAAACCGGGCCTGCTATTTATCACCAGGAACCTGTTTTTCTGCCTGCTCCCCGTCTCACACCTCTGCGTCGAGAGGCCGCGCGCTGAAGTTGCCTGTTGATAGGGAGAGACTGTCGGGGATCGAGCCTGGAAGCTTTACAGTTTCTTTGCGTGATCGCACAATGAGTAGATGCCACCTTAAATCACCTCGAGTCTGTCCGCTTTCCCCAGAGAATGATGCATTTTGTTGACAGTGCAAACAAAAAAAATCAATTACACTGTGTGAAGGTATGCAAGGTGACGTGGGCTTTGTTTGAGTTTCACACAAACAGAAAGAGAGGGTCGGGCAGGCGGCGATAGCGATGCGTCGGCACAGTGTTAATTTACTAAAGTGTGAATAAACTGTATTTTCTGCTCAGCACAACGAACATGAGAATTTACATCCTGAGAGATATCAACACTGCCACAGTGCTGCTTTTGTCCAAGTAACCAGACAATGGACAGCAGCACACACTGTTTAGAGAAAAGTGACAATTTGCCAAGATTTAAAACCTTGTTAAATACACAACATGGCTGCTGCCGGTTAAGACGGCATTTCCTGTGTGAAATTGCACGCTGGGGATAATCAGATAATGACCCTGTAAGAAGCAGATTTGCCTTGTTTGAAGGCGAGAGGTCATGTTATACAGAAGCCACAGTGTTTCAGGACCTGAGGTTAAAGCACACGTCATGACCTCTGATCATAAAGCTCAGACTCTGCGCGACGCTGTTTGACACCCAGGGTCAGGCTTATAACTACAGAGACTGTGGCTTACGACAGAGGGTCAGAAAACTTTCTAACTTGCACTAACAAAGAGCCACTGATCCAAGCGACTGAATTTCACTCTCAGAAGGTCTGACAGCACACCCACCTTCCCGCACGGCCATGAATCCATGAAAAATACCTTTCTGACAAGTCTGCCACTTAAAGCTTTAATGCTGAAAAATGTCAGAGCTCTGTAACTTAATATTCTGCTGTCTGGAGTACCAAATATATTATTTTACCAGTGCTTCACTCAACCAACAACTCACAAGCTAAAGCAAGCATTAAATATATGGGGGGGGGGGATATTCTACAAGCTGCCTGAAAATAGATATACACGCATTTTTCTGTTTATTTTGCAGAGCGAGCTGTTATTTCATTTGGATTAGCAAAGTTCTGGTGGAACGCGGCCAAAAGAAACACTTGAGCTCTACCTCCTCACTACTCAACGTATATTTCATGCAGCCACCTGCTCGACCCTATGTGTGTTAAGCAAGTTAAGAGGAAATGGTATTATTAGCAGTGTACCATCGCTTAGAGGGCTGAGATGTGGCGAACAGTCAAAGGCGTTCTTGTTGCCTCTAATATGAGGATAACATTGTTAACATACAGAGGAGTATGTCTGACAAGAGCATCTGCTGCAGGCCTGAAAGTCACATGAAAACGGTTAGGATTCACTCATTTATCATTTCTACAGCTCATCTACATAGACATGCTCTGAACTTCATCCAAGAAAAAAACTGAGCGTCAAAGGGGAAAAAAAGCACAAAGGATTCATTTACAAAATCTAAAAATCTAAATTAAAAAAAAAAGAAATAAATAAAAGAAATTAATGACAGCCTCACTTTAAATTACTTACCGCTTCCATGGGAACTGGTCTTCGTCTAAGGTTTTAGTCCATCATAAAAACGGGCCATTGTTTATGGCATGTACTGAGTAGTCTACATTTAACAGGATCTAAAACAAAATAGCATTTTTTTCACCAAATAAGAAGCATATGGTCTCAGAGTCAATTACAGCTATTTTCTCCCCCGGCTCACATTTCACAAGAGCCACTTGTTCGCTGCACAACTTCTACAGGAATCATCTCGCCACACAGCTCATGGTGACCTCAGGAACTAGCCACCTTAAAGCAGCCCTCATTCATAAAAAAAAAACTGACTTAAAAAGGGACATCAGACACACCACAAGATTCCAAGCTTTTCCCCCCTCAAGACATAGTGGGGTTCAAAAGTATGAGACCACACACTAAATCTACAAATCTTCTTTTTCTACAAATAAAAATCTTCTCTATACTTAAATAAGCATGAATTTCACATGCAGATGTATTTTGCATGTTCACAAAGCTGCCTGATCTTCCTGACCTTAATTTGAGGCAGGGTAAGTAGCGCAGTTACACTGAAGAGACACTGAAGCTGCTATAATATTTAGTGGTATTTTAATTATAACACAAGCAAACAAACCCATGAAGTGTCTTGTAAAAAATAAATAATTTGGTACTGAAGTTTATGATCCTGTAACCACAATGCACTAAAATAACGTGTATGATGATATTGTGGTGACGGTAAGGTGGAAGCTTCCCCTCCTCATAGTTAAAGAACTGACTGGATGTTTGAATGTGTGCTTGTAAAAAAAGAGTCAAAAAACCCAGCAGCCACATCCTGGGAGCTGGGATTGGATGCAACATCAAAGGCCGATGCGTCGTAGTTTAGAGAGATATTTAATAAATTAATCTGGGAGAATAGTAGGACAGGCCCTGGCTCTTTTCACATCACCTGACCCACAGAGAAAATCAGATCAGGATCACAGGATCAAGTTGGTGAGCTCCAGGGCCAGAGAGCGAGAAAGTACATCTGCATGTCTGGGGGAACTGGGACACATGCAGGCCGAGGACGGCGTGTTGAGAACTTGTTCAAGCCAATATACATGCCCACGTCTCTATTCATTCTAAAAATGAAGGCCCGCGTTGGTATGGCATTCCACACGTGTACCTGATCACACATTCCATTCCAGAAGGTGTTAGCAATGCACAATGAGGTTGTTTGTCAACTGCCATTAAATTAAGAAGCCTCTTATCATGACCAAGTGTGGGTGCAATTTCTTTCCAAGAGTTTGTTTGAAATCCTTCAAAAAGGTGGTAGGTACAAATGTGGGTAACAGTGGACCTCCTCGCACAGCCAAAATAAGCGTTTATGTATTTTGTCTTCTTCTCTTCTTTGCAACCTTGAACTCTGGAAGACCAGAAAACAAAGAATTTGAGATGTTTCTCCCAACATCTACACATGCATTTCTAAAAAAGGTCCTGCAGAAATCTATGTGCAGTCCTGTGTCTAATGAAAAGTGGTGTCCTTGAAAAAAGCAAAACCCTGATCATCAGTACACAGCTGGAATAAGTTGTTGCTTTCGCCTTCCTTTGGAGTGAATCTGTTAAAAGTCTTTTGAAGTATCTATTGTCAATAATGTAACCTCTTTAGGGAGCATCTGAAGAAACTGGACCCTTGTTGTGACCCTGACCTTTATCCATTCATTGCACTTTTAAAGCTGACGGAGTTCTGCATGGGAGCTCACACTTCCATCTGTGGTGGCTTAGAACCTGTGGGTCTCCCTCACTTTGAATCAGGTCAATGCTTGTTAGAGTCCATCTGCATTGAAACCTGAGCAGATCTTTGGGGGACCAGTGACCTCAGCTTCTCTCTTGACCCTCTAACCTCCCTCCACTTTCCCCTTCATGGTCTGATGTTCTCCAGCTGCCAAAATGAACCTTACTCCCACCCAAAATTAAGGTCTTCATTAGGACACTTCTAGAAGCCCATAACCATGTAACCATTGGGTCCGTTATTTATTAACCAACCCAACAGCGGCACATGGCAATAAAATTTTACATGAAATACAGTTTGCGAACAAAACTTTCACTCATTATTTCCAGCTGTGACATGAAAACGGAGGAGGTAGCTCACGGATGTAAACGTGTGACTTCTAAAAGACCATAGTGTATAATATTGAAGACTTATGTCAAGTATAACTCACAAGAAGAAATATCAAAGTCCAAGAATTACTTATACATCCCCATAACTGAAGGTAAGATGAAGTAGGCGAGTCGACAAGAACCCTTGATACAGAGATACAGGGTTTCCAGTCTTTCCCACAGTGTACTGAGACAGATTCTGACTAAGGGGTTTGTAGTCAGTTGCATGTTAGTCTTGTTTGTGGTTTTATTACAGTGTGCTAATATCTGTATCTTTACAAAATTTTGCATGCTGTCATTTCTCCAAAAAAATGTTCTAAGGCACAACAAATGTTGTGTTAGATTAACTTTGACATATTTAAGACCTAACTAAATGTATTTAAGAAATGGTACATATTCTTTTATGTTTTTTGGACTTTTAAATTGGAGACTTTTTAAAGACCCCACAGACCCCTGCCAGGCGAAAAGTTAAGTTGTTTTCAACTGCATCTTCCTCTGCCTCTCAACGCCCTGTGGCACCTACCACTAAAAGGAACATCATTAAAACATGAAATTTAGGCGTTATTATGTTGCCACCCTAAAGGAATTCATAGTAAGTCAACTGGGTCTCACTTGGCATAAAAACAAAGCCAGAGTGCACTTGTCTTCCCATAAATGTTCAGAAACATATTCATATTTCCAAAGTAAACCAACTACTTACCAAAAATATGGTACAAAGTAATGACTTCAGGAAAACAGACCAGTCAGGAGGATCCCAAATGGCGACTTCAAAGTAAAGTTTCTTTAAAAAAATAACTAACACGGGCGTGTTTGTGAATGTGGGTGTTTACAGAGGGAAACATGGGGCAAGGGCCAACAGCTCTGGGAGGATCCGGTCCTGTTGTACGGTCTATAATACACTCAGCATATTCTGTGACGGCCTCTCACCGTTTCCTTGCACTGGGGGAACTCGCTCATGTTTAATGCCTTTTGAACTGCCAGAGTTTCAGTAAGAGTTACACTGCCAGAAAAAAAAAAAAAAAAAAGATCAAACAAAAGGGAAGGGGTGGAGGAAAAGCTGCAGGACATCCAACTCTTGCTGTTGTAAGAGATGAGAAACATTTGTGCGGGTGTCTCTGAATAGATGTGCCTGTTTAATTCATGACCAGCATCTTTCCCGCGAGGTGTTGTCAAGTTTAGCCCGACTGGCTGGAAATCAGAAGAGTTGCTTTTTTCTATTAAGCTGCCCTGTTGTACAGATAACTGCTGTTTTCATCAGCATGCAGTGAGGTGCTCGCTCTTAAAGATTGAATTAGAGTATAGCAGCTTTTTAATGTAAAAAGAAAAGGTGCAGTGAATTCCTATTTGGGTTTAATGTTAACCACTGTCAATAAGGGTTGGGTACCGAAATCCGGTGCCAAACGGGTACCGGTTCCTACACGTTCCGGACCGGATTACAGCGCCGATTTCGGTGATACATTTTGCTGCCTGAGCTAATGTACTGAAATACGTCTCCTGCTTACAGACAACATAAAAAGCACGGCACGTTAACATTACACTTAACACTGGTGGGAACACACTCTCTACATGGCTCTGGTAGAATGTAACATTAGCCTACAATTAGCTAGTGGCTACCTAAAATACAAGTTGACAACAAAATGCCTAAAGTCAAGCAGTCAGACTGTCGCTGTCTTTCACATGAAAGGTTTCCGACTCCGGGAAGTGCGAGGAATGATTTAAGTTCAAACTTTGAACGACAAACTTGATGAAGCACCTGGTGACGCAGAGGATACATCTGAAAGTAAGTGGGCGGACCGAGCCCCGGCGGTGGGGAGACAACTGATGACGAAACTGAAAGGGATGTGCATTATTGAATTATTCTAGATGGGTTATGTTTTACTTATGTTTTTTTGTGTCAATTTGTTTCAACTTCCACTTGGCCTCAACAATGAAAAAAGTTATCATTGACCTGCGTTTGGGCTTTCTTAAAGAAATCGGTTCAGGCAAGGTTTAGGTGCGGGAACAAAACAACAACAAAAAGTATCAATTTAGAACCAATATCAGAAAAAGGAACATTACCCAACCCTACTGTTAGTGAGTCATGGTTGTGACATTTCATGGCAACAATATCCGAAATGCAAAGGGAAACATTGCAGTTAAAACTGACACACACACACACACACATCTCCCCATTTGACGTCTGCATGTAAAGAATGCAGCCAGGCATATTTGACTGTCACTCAACCTACATAGAGTTCAAACTCTATGGTGTTTTTCTAAAAGCAGACAGCACAGTATACGACGTTTGCTCTTCCAGAGTCAGAGTTGGGTTCTTCTGCTAAAAGCTTGCCACCATCGACTAGTTCAAAGAGCACGAGGGAGGAATATAAAAGCAGAGGGAGGAAGCGAGAGGTGAACCCAGGGCTCGTGTGTCACCTGACCTCATTTTAAGATGGACCGGAGAGGTTGCAGGGGAAGGCAGGGGTGTACCTTTCACTGCAACCTTTTCTTCGGTTGCTCCAAAATGACAGGACAGTAGGGTGCGCACAAAGGCAGAGTAAGACGTCTGCCTGGAAACCATCCACCGAGAGATGAAAGAGCCGTGGTGAAGTCATGGTGCAAAAACGCAATGAGCAGAAATACAAGACTCTTTGAATAATGGCCGAACGTATTCTTTTGAAAAGATAGAGAGAAGCATCAGATGCGTTTTTTCTGTTTGGTTTCCTCCACAGTTTGTCAAAGATGACACGCACCAGGACAAATGAATCACTCACTTTAAAAACAAAGACAGATATGTGCCCACAGGTGCATGAGCCACATGTGTGTCACACACCAACACATGCGCACACATAAAACAGCCTTTCCTGTGGGGCGTCAGTCTGCGTTTACATATTCTTCAGATTCCAGAGGCAGTGAAAGCCCTGTGTGTTCGGCAGCACTAGGGCCCCCCCCCCATCTGCACCACAGGAAGTCAACAGCCAAACAGCCGCCAGCCTACTCCCGCCACGGCTGTTGTCCAGACCCTCAGGGAGACCTCAGCCTTTGCCCTCCATTCTGACCACACACACAGAGCTGAGACCTCCTGTCACGCAGTTCAGAGTGAGGAAAGACAGGACATCTGTCTGGGTCCTAACCTGGATGAGGACACAAAGCAGTGGTGAAAACTCTAACCTGGAACAGAGGATGCCTTTGGGACCCTGATCTTCCCCTGACGCAACGCCAGGAGGAAACTACCACAACAAAACATCTACTTCCTCTGCCTGCACTTCCTCTGAGCCAGGGACACTACAGTGGCATATGTATCTGTGGTCACCTCATCAGATAAGTACAGGAAGCACTGTCCTGTGCTCCCAAATCAACAAGGCTGTGTTAGCTGGCTGCACCTGCACAGAGCAGCCTATTGTAGTGCTGTGTATTATGTTTGTCCTCTGTGGGGATTGAACAATGTGGGGTTTCTGAGGGCAAATACTGATATTGTTGACGGAGGCTGGTAATAGCAGACACTGATAACAATGTCTGGAATTAACTTTTCATTCCACCCACAGACGATGTAAAATAATACCTGCCAGGAATTATTTACACTGGCAGGTACTATTACAGTAGTACGAGACTGTACTTCAGTTGAATCTTCAACAAAGAACTGGTTAACAGAATACAAAACATACTGCAACATAAAGCTACTACAATTGCTCATTTCAATGATCAGCAGCAAATTAATCATCATTCAATAATTTTGATTAACCATATTACTGTTTAAAGGCTTTAATGATTTGTATTCTACCTACATGAAAGAAAATAGATACTGTTGGGTATTGGACAGTTGGTTGAATAAAACAAAATATTTTTGAAATGTAATCTTGGACATAGTGAAATTAGAAAGGTTAGAAAAGTATTTTTGTGCTATGTTGAAGTCAAAATATGTAATCAAGAAAATTAACTGGCAATGTAATTCCTCTTTGAGATGAATAAATGCAGGCCGAATAGGCTTCATAAGCCTTAGGTTATAGTTCATAACAATATTAGAATTTTATTCGCATTTACTATATAAATACTGTGGGACACCCTGAATGTAAAGTAGGGAACAGTGTTTTCCAGTTTGTATTCAACAGGATTGATACCAGACCAGAAATAGACATTATACAGGTGATGTATACAAGTCTTACAAATCAGCTCAAATAATTTCCTACAAGCCATTTTTTGTTGGAAAACTCTTCAAACACATTTAGTGTTCTGTTTTTCAGCCTATGCTGAAAATGTATTCTCATGTTTGTGCGGAAAATCCAATAAATACCAAAAGAAAGGATCAATTTTGCCCTCAAGTCAGTGGAAAATCCTTTAAAAACAGTAAACTGTCAGTATAAACTTCCATGGAAATCCAGAATAAACTCTTTCGGGAAAAAAAGAATTTGCAGTCAGAGAGTGGTTTTCATCAAATATACTATTCAACTGAGTTTTAATTAAACACCACAAGCGGCTACATACATTACATCAACCTTCCACATACCAGCTACAGTAGGGTGGAAGGATGGAGGGAGTAATGCTGGACAAACAGGAAGCACCTTCATGTAGCAGATGTTACAGGACTAACCTGCGACCTCTTGTTGCACTGGTGAAAACAAATCATCACACAAACCAACAGACAAGGTTTTTTCTCTCTATATGACACCCAGCGGATAGAGATTGAAAATGTTCTGGTGGCATTTTGGTCAGAAATGGGTAGAGAACATAATCCACGACCCTGATACTGAGTGAAGAACCAGACTCCTTCATGTCGATACAAACCCAACTTCAAAGATAGAATAGAACACCGATGTGACCCCATTCCAGCTGCCACTCTATACACAGTGTTTCCCAAACACTGAGCAAAGAGGTGCCGTTTCACCAAAACCTCTTCATGCAGAGAACCTACTTGGTTATTCTGCCTGCTGTGCCATCCAACTGTCAGAAGTGATAGAAAAAACACTGCAGTCTGGCTTAAAGCAGACACAGGGGGAGGTTCAGATAGAGGACAGCAGAAAGGAGGACGGGGTTTAAAAGGATTCGGTAGTTGGCATAGTTTGTGAAACTGGAACGAAACAAAATGAAAAGGAGCGAGCGGAGGGTGAAACATAGTGCGAGTGCAGCAGCAACACGGAGGGAAGCAGATGAAGCTGGAGAGGATGGCGAAATTGTTTAACATAATTAAAACCACAGAAAATAATGATGCCGGGCTGTGTAATGAGCTTCCCTCTGCTGTGGTTCTACTAATTCAGAACAACAGCCTTAAAGTACTAACGCCGTAACAGACGTCAGGTCAGCAGACGTTTCCCAGGGTGATTATGTAGCCATTAAATAAATCTACTGAACGACCGACTTCAGTTAGAGACATTAGAGACGTAAAAGGGACATTAAATATAATAAAAAGAGAAATTTACAAAGCGATACCCTGTGTTTCCCACTGAATTAATTCAGACTCTGTGACAGGTGCACAAAGTGAGAGAGATGTTAATGTGCAGTGACTGCCAGTCGTGGGTGCGTACACAGCTGCAAATCACTCTACAAGGAAATAAACTGAGCAAAAGACCAAGTTTGAGAAGTTATTATGAGAAGTGTAAAATATGAAACTGTGGCAAGAGAAATTAAAATATGGCAGGCTGCTAAAGTCTATATAGTTAATGGGAAACACTGCCATATCAGGAAATCTAGGTCGAAACTATGTTGTAATTCATATTTTTTCTATGCATAAATTTAAAGAGGCCACTAAAGGATGATGTCAATTAAAAAAATATTTTTTTGTGCAAAATGAAAACAAATGAGAATACAGGAGGTTAGTCAGCAAATATAAATAATATTGGAGGTTAGAGAAACACTGGTTAGAGATATAAACAAAACAGTACAGACGAGCTATCCCACTTAAAAGATGTGCAGAAGCCAAGGAGGGTTTTTACTTTTACAGATGACACATGGCTCTGTCTTAAGCTTGCACAGACGCACTCCGTCGCATTAAACTAACACATTCTTATGGCTGCTTGCTAGAAAAACAAAGAAACCAGCAAATGAGATATATCATGAATTCATTCTGTGTGTTTCCTGTTCATTTCTTTAAGGTACAATTTCAGAGAAAACCTCAGAAAGAACTACTGCAAATTCTTCCTTTGTGAGAACAGCTGAAAAGTGCTCCTGCAGTGCACGGGAGAACATGAGCGGCACGGTGGCACTTGGTTCACATTCAAAATGTATGAGCAAGGATTCAAAGGAGCTCTGACAACAGTCACAGGCGCTGTGCGCCAAGATAAAGTCGCCGGCTTCACTTATACATCTCGCTGCTTCCATCGCACACTGTAAACCCCGGCTGTGCAGGTATAGTCAGGTAGCAGGGCCAGGAGGTTAACACTGCACACGCTGCCATGGAGACAGATCTGGCCCTAATGTGGCCTTTGAGCTCTGCTTCAACCCACAGCAGAGAGAGAGAGAGAGAGAGAGAGAAAGAGACAGAACACAGCATAATGAGGAGCAGCGGCAAACACAACAAAGACCAAGTAAACTGGATGATACAGTAAATCAGCACAGATAGGAGAACATTTAAACTACTCAAAGAAAATATGTTCTCCCCAAACAACAACTGGGCCCACTGCGGGGTCAGTTGTAGCCAGCTGACCCCATTCATCTGCAGATCAAACAGAGGCGAAGGCCCTTCTCATTGAACACCAGTGGCCTTTTCAGCCTGTTTAAATCTGCTGGTGTGGCTGGGAGGAGCCAGGCGCTGATTGAGAGCTGCCTGGTGTCACTCTGCCTGTGGCCCGTTGCTATGATGAGTTCATTCGGCCCCGGCACACAAAGAGTTAATGGCTGTTGGGATTATGCAACGGCATGCCAGACGCCTTTCTCCTCTCTACCCTCCTCCTCCTTTAAAAAAAAAACCGGGCCCAAGCCAAATTAGGCATTCTTGCACGTTTCCATCTGATGCATTTGAATGCGGTGGCAACGGCGCACATGCTTTGGCACCGACGCCGGGAACAAAACGGGGGGTTTTATATTTGCCCTCACCAGGGCCTCACACCTGCCCTGCAGGGGGAGCGGTGTCATCTGGATTTACAACCGTCGGAGAGGGTGATATCTACACAGTGTCAAACTAGTAAAAACATCTGTATTCATCATTTTAAAAGTGAACATGAAACCACAGGTTATCACTAATAGCTGATAAGTGATCCGGCTACAGGAGATAGAGACAGGGTTATGGTTGAAGGCGGTCAGCAGATGTCAGAGGCTACATCAGATAAGAGAATAAACATGTCACATTAAAAAAAGGATCATGGCAACTGAACAAGGAAAGTTACTTCTATGTATTAGATTTATTAGATTATAGCTTTCTTTTATCTCTACTCCAATTCTATGTTGGTTTTTAAATCACTTAGGACAGTTTATCGGTAACACTGAAGTTACAGGATTTTATATCTGTGTGATATAGAATTTAGATTTATTCGATATTCAACTCCACATCTTATTGTTGAATTTATACGTATTTTACACATTAGGGACAATTTACTGGATCACAAAACTTACATTGGAGGCTATGTACATTTTATGGACACCATTATATGTCAGTATCGCTATGTGAAATTATATAAAAAGCGAAATAAAGATTTGGTCATCATTGCCCACTATTAGCTTTCACTGAAGTGAGACCAGGTAAAAATTGTGTGTGGATTATTTAACTTTGCATTCAAATAAATAAACAAGCTTTGAAAACATTGTATTTACTCTGTAAGACATTTGAATGGATCTTGCTCAAATCTCACCGCCAGGGCAGCAAACATTTTTTTTTCCATTATCAATTAACCTGCTGAACAATTCCCAGCTAATTCGTAATTTGTTTTGTCACTAAAATGTTAGAAAATAGTGAGAAATGTCCGTTGTAACCTCTCATACCTCAGTGCTTTGTCGGACCGTGAGTCTAGATGATGTGTGATCACGAGCAACAATGGAAGGTTTCAAATTCTCTCTTTTCAAGAAGTAGGAACCAGAAACTGTTTGGCTGTTTTTCTTACAAAATAGCAAACAATTATTTGATCAGGAAAACCGTTGCCGATTAACTTTATGCTGGCCAGCAATATTTACCACTATTTGGAATATTAGTTGTTTTAAGATATTCATCTAAAAAATAAATGTTTAGGTTAAGATCATTTGTGTTTTGCGTTACTAAGACGATAATTTGAGGACCGAGGCTCCTCTGGCGTAGTATCTCACTGGAGCATGACAACAAGTAATTGGAAACGCCACAGAATGAAAAAGAATAACTTTGATGAGGGCAACACAAAAAAGTCAGCAGCGATGGCGGGTTGGGGTAGAGGCTAACCCCCCCCCCACACCCCCACCCCCACCCCAACCAACCCCCACTCCCAGCCCTCCAGACAGGAGACAGAGCCGTGCAGGCAGGCACCAAGTCAATAAACAACAGAGATCCTTCCAGACGAGACTGGCAACCACGAGGCCCAACACACCAACGAGGACAGGAAAGGGAGACGGAGATCTACAAGGACTGACTTCAATCACAACCACAGGGTCCAACAGCAGAGCCAGCACAACCACCAACACATGAGCCAACACGCATTGCAGTCCATCAAACACACATACACACACACTGCAGCTCAAGTACATGGGTCATTAGGTGCAGTAATCATCATCTAAAGCGGTGTAGCTCCACTCTCACAGGCCTTTGTTTATTTGGCTGCACATGAAGCCAACAGGGGCCACGGGAGCAGTGCTTACTGTGAACTGTGGTTATTTCATCGGGGAAATTCAGTCTTCCTGCACAAATCAGCAGGTACGCCTTGTACAGTCACACACCAAGGATTTAATGTCAGGGCTTGGAAAATATTAACCGACAGAAAATCTTCTAAACTGTCATATCCTTCTCTCCTTCATAAATCTCTCCCCCGGGGTGAGGAGAGAGATGTTTTTGGCAACCACGGATCCATACCTCCAAAAACGATCCTAATCAACACATTTTTTTTGACACACTGGAAAGAAACTAAAAATAAGACGAGGCTAAGTGAATTAAGTATTTTCCCTGTGACTCACCCAATTTATTTCAGTCATGAGAAAAAGTCCAGTGAGGACAATTAGAGAAAGACAAGTGCTTTTTTTTTAATTTCCTGTCCATTTAACCTCTTGTCTGTTGCATGTCCTGTGGAAACGGTTGTGGACGCCATCTTGTAACTTGCATTTGACCATCTTTGCTCAGTTAAACAGCATCCTATTGAGACCATTGTGAAAATGTTGGGTTCCAATTTAAAAAAAAAGGCACATTGGCAATCTTCACTTCCGGCTCCTCCGTAGGGCCCGGTCACACAAATGCAAATATTTCAGATGCAAATCTTCACTTTCCGCTCACTTCCAATATGTGAGAGCGAGGAGGCGATTAGGACATTTGCTTCCTGTGGCGAGGCAAATCGCAGCGTGGCTTTACGTGGAGTTCAACTTGGATCCGCAATATTTGCATCACATTCGCGCATGTGCGACCATGCACGTTGTCTCCTTTCCTCCACCAAAATCTTTTAAAAGTTGCACACTTGCTGGAGGTCAGTGAACCGAGAGGATGGGGGTGCATCATTAGAAACTATGGGAACCCCAAATCTAAGATGCCGCTCGGCCATGATTGCAATTTCTGAGAGAATGCAAGAAGATCCTCCCATGGGAGTAGAGCCCTGTTTAATGGAGCAGCAGCGAACGGCGCATACCAACCGGCTGAGAAAGATGACTCTCAAGTTCAAAAGGCTTCACCTAAAACCTGAGTAAACATTGTCTGATAAATGATCAGAAACAAGAGCCATGGGAGACCTTGAGAAATCCTCCCCCAGTCTCACAACCTGTGCTACCAGTCCAATTTTCCTATGTGAACAAACAAACCGAGAACCAGATCTTCTTATTTTGCTCCATTTATCAGCCTCTTTTCAGCTCAGTGCTTTGTTTTGTTGTCACGCTCAGCTCTTTCAGCACAGCTAGCTGTAGCTGTCCTTGAAACTGCCCGGGTTAATTATAATAACCGACATCTCTGCCTCATATAACAGCCTCCAGAGTTACAGCCCAACACTATTGTCTTCTACAGAGCGTTCATACAGCAAAAGACAAAAACAAACCCAAACTGTATGATGTAAGCTAATCCGATATAACAGAACAAATCAGGAATGGATCAACATCAAGCTATTAATCATGATGTAAACTGGTCCAGCTGGTTATTCTGCTCACCTCGCTTATTACTGACTCAATAAATAATGAGGAAAAAAATAAAGGACATGTTGGAATTTACTAAGTAACAATGTTGTCAGTACAGTTTCATCTGTACACACACACATATATACATATATATATATATATATATATATATATATATATATATATATATATAGAGCTTCATTAACATAAAGATGAATCAAACCGTTTAAAGCAATGCTCGATTGTTTTGAGGTACATTACCACACCTTTAACACATGTGTAAATAATAACATAATATACAATATAATATATAATAATAATAACAATTGATAATGTAAAACCACTTTGTAAAAATAAATTGGATTCATTCAATTTAGTTTCCCTAAACATTTCATTTAGACAACACGTCACGCCTCGACCTGCAATGACGAGCTAAATCAGAATTTATTTTCAATGTATTTTTTAAAAGTAAAAATGTTGAAAGTTTTCTCCCATGTTCTCAAAGAGATGCAAGTAAAGTAGTAAATATTATATGTAATGGGCAATTTTCAGTGTTAGGGTTCAACTGTCTGATTAAGTAAATAATCAGCAGAACAATGGATACTAATCAAAGCCTTAAAATAATATTAGGTTGACAAAGTGCGATAAAAGACCCCCCCCCCCCTCCCCAAAAGTGTCGCAGGGCTGTTGTACTGGGACGTAAAGATGTTCATATGATACATGAACCCTGCAGCACTTCAGAGGAATAAACAAGAAGTCAGAATCAATTGGTGGAGGGGAGGGAAAAAACTGACAAAAAAGGACCAGATCAGAAAACAGAAAAGTTACTTTATGAGAATTTTTTATCATGTTTTAAATTGTCTTGTCATATGATACTGTTGAATGTATGAATAACTTCCTTAAGAGGTTTACTGCCTCAATAGCCATGCTGTGAAAGATACCAATCTGAAGCTGTGCTCTCTATTCTAATCCACTCAGATATATATCAGGCATATTTAAAATATATACCAATGATGCTTTTTTTATTTCAAAGATTATGGTCCAACACAGGACCGTAAAACACTGCATGAGCATGACAATAACAGAATCAGTTTATTCCTTTATTGTTTCCTCTCCTCTAAGTCCAATAATTCAGAGAATCTGAACCATGGAGCATCCAAACACCCTGCAGGCACAGCGGGGTTAATAGGAGCCGAGCATATGGATTTTAAAATAAAGCAGCGGCAGGTGGGCATGCCGACAAAACATCCTGCAAAAAATCTCTGATGGTTTCTGTTTAGAGCCGCACTCAAGATCCCGAGCTGATACGGAACAAATGCTTTATGGATATCCTAATAGAAGCAAGCGGAACCAGAACACCTACTTCTGGGCATATAATGCCTTCCATTTGTTGATAGAAGAAGCAAATCTGTTACACAGATCCAATACTATCCAGTGTGATTTTTTTACAGTTTCCTTTGTTGGATGAAGACAGAGAGACGATTCCTGAGGTCATTTGAGTCTGAATTTACTGGGGAAGAAATTTGACTACACATCTTTGAATCATCACAGGGGGGATTATTTCATTTTTTGCAAAGAAAGCCACAATATTCACGCACAAGGGGTTGTGAAATGCAGATTTTCATCTGCATGATGAAGGATTAAAGTAGAGAGTCTGGGAAGAGTCAAGCGTGAGTGAGTGTGTTTAACATTTTTACGTCTATCTGAGTACCTACATAAATGGAATCAGGAATCGTCCTCGATGAAGAAGATGGGGAAATGAATGAGGAAGGGGTGGGAGCTATGAGTGGGCGGATGAGAGAGATGCTGCATTAAAATTATGGACATCAACGCCATACGTGGTTACCATGTGATCTGAGAGCGGCGTCATAGCTCGCTGCTGGTGAGATACAAATAGAAACCAGATCCAGACATGTGACGAGCGGGTGAGAAAAACCAAGTGATTGCTGTAAACTCTAAATTAAAAAAATCTGGGTAAATATGTCACCACAGTGCCCGGATCATGCAGATGAGAAAACCCCTTCATGTGGGTACAAAGCCACAATAAAAACTGGGCCTCATTCGCCGCCATTTCTGGCCTTCGCAGTGCTTCCACATATTTCCTAATACATATAGAGGACATTTCGAAAGCCGCCTAAAACGTGAAGCTGCTGTGATAACCCGGCTGGCCTCGATTCATGCATCCAATAAACACAAACCCACAGCAGCCTGCGTCTCCCCTGCCGCCTGCACACAGAGGACACATTCATCCCTAAGTGGGCACCATGAGGAGACTAGAGGTGGGGGGGGGGGGGGGGGCAGCAGACACACTTCAACTTAAAGGAATTCTTCAGCCACTTTGACTGTCACGGCCGTGTTGAAGGCGCAGGCAAACACAATCTGCGCTCGCCTGCGTCTCAGTCCGCATGCGGAGATCAGATAAAAGTGAGTGAGTTTTGACATGATGAGCGGTGAGTTAATGAGCCCGATGCTTGGCAGGATAGGAGCATTCCTTGCACAAAAACTAGGGAACCATGTTTTCTCCCTGGCTTCTCCTCTCACCCTGCAGCTGGGGTTATGAACTTTAGGGAGGCCTTGACATTGTAAAGGGGGGGGGGGGGGGGGCAATCACGTCATCTTTATTTGTCTATTGCTTTTTTACCTCCTTATGGGCAACAACAGAGCAGGCAGAGGCACAGCCCAGCTCTCCGGCCGTGCACATGAATGGCACCCATGAGGGGGCACAAAGCAGGGGCTCGGGGAGGCAGCTCAGACGTGCAGACAGAGTTATGAATATGATAATCAGAAATGGCGTATCCAATGTGTTGTGTTGGGGATGGGGAGTGGATTCCCCCCCGGGAATGCATAATAATGACAGAGCAATGGCTGCCATCGGAGATAGATGGAGAGCTGCCATCCCTCTGCTCCTCATCACATGTTGGAGTGGAGGAACGTGCAAACACGCGTGTTGTTAGTACAGTGTGAAACAGTGGATGCTCCTTTGATATCGAGGCCTTTGATTCTCCCCCTTTTCCAGTGAAACTTCATTCAACGTTAGGGTTGAAATAATCTGCCATTTTGAGGACAGACCCCTCAAACATGCAGTTGTTGTTCTTACACCCCCCCCCCCTCAACACCACTACCAACTGGGGCTAATGGGGGAGGGGGGAGGTGTGGTTGGGGAGTTGGGGAGTTGGGGAGCCCCCCTCCTCCATTGACCCCGAAACAAAATGTACTTTAAATCCCTAAAATGTGAACTTTACGATTTGCTGTGGAGCTGTAACAATGAATGAGACCCAACTTTGACTCGGGTGTTCGAGCCGCTGCTCTCTCACATCAGGCGGCCACCGACTACAACTTCAACACAGCCCTTTGGGAAAGCGTGGAGGTCAATGTCGGGTCTGTCTGTTGCTTTAAAGCGGCTTTGTTGTCTAGTTTAACGGCATCACACCAACAGAAACAAGCGCTTGCGCGCGTGTGTGTGTGTGTGTGTGTGTGTGTGTGTGTGTGTGTGTGTGTGTGTGTGTGTGTGGGAGAGGAGTGCGTTAGTTTGTCACCAACCTTGGAGGCAGATGAAAACAGCGGCGAACATCGGATCCACCGGTGGTTTTCTCCTGCGAGGCGCCGCGGGGTTCCTGCCGCCTTCCCTCCGCCGGCTCTCGCTCCCTCCTGCTAGATCCATGAGCGTCCCGGTGCTGCGCTGCTCCCCGGTGCTGCGCTCTCCGGCTGCGGCTGGAGGCAGAGCGACGGTGGTGGACAGATCCGGTGCGTCACCGCGGGCAGGTAAGCTAACCCCCGTTACCTGCGCAGGTCCGCCGGGTGGAACTAAACCGCACGGCTCGGCTCACCTGGTCGTTACGGAGACAACAAGCGGGAAGCAGGCGGGAGCATGCGGGGAGGACGCGGCGGTTTGCAGGCCGACCTCTCGGGCGACTTAACGAGTCCCCGGGAGCGAGGAGTGGGGAAAGCCGAAAAGTTTGAGGCGAAGTTTAAACTTCCAAGTGTCGCGCCGGGCGGAGGATGAGTGTGAGTTCAGCCCCGCGGTGGTTCACCACAGCCCGCTCCGTGTAGTCGCCGTGTGGCCGCGTCCAGAGCCGCAGAGCAGCGGGTCAGATGAGTGTTGGTCGCTGCTCTCGCTCCTCCGGCTCCGCGATGTTCCACAGTTTCCTCCCACTGAGACATTTTACACCCGCGTCGAGCGCCTGCACACCGCCTTCACAATAAAGGTTAGAGACACTCACTTCCTCTGCGTTTCCTTTGACTTGTTAACAACTTTCCTTTTTACATCTTATTTGATCGTTGTTGGATTTTACTTTAGATTTTGATTTAATTTATTTGTATTTAAATTTTATTCTAGCAGCCCCCTTTGTTCCCTTTCAAGACAAAGTGAGAAAAACTAATTTAGAATGAAAACGTCCATCAACAAAATTATTTCAATTTATAGCAACTGAAACTAACTTTTAACTTTAAGTAATTTGTTGTCCCACTTTTTATACTAGTGCATCGGTTGAAATAAGTTTCCATTCATCGTTTTTATTTGTAATATCACACATTACTGTTAAAATTGTACAACAAAGAAAAAACACCTTCGATAGTTCAATTTAGTCCATAGTTGGGTAAAGACCAAAAGGTGTTTTATTTTGAAATCAAAGCATTGAACATCCGGTGTGAATCTGCGTATCAGTGGTGGCTTGACGCGGGCTCCCTCTCTCCCTCCCGTGCAGCTTCCGGTGCCCGGACCTAAGGAAGACAACACTGCGACCCCCTGGTTCAACCTGATCACTGTCTCCTTCCACTGCACATGTCCCATCATCATCATCACCATCATCATCACCATCATCACCATCATCATCACCATCACCATCATCATCATCATAACAATAACAATAATAATGTCTAGCATTTGGAAATTGATGCATCACTGTTAAAAAAAATAAACTATTAAAATAATTGTATTAGTCTAAATTAGTTTCTATATAATAATCTCAATATCTATAACATCTTACTCTATAACTCCTTTGCCTACATATGTCTAATAGGTTTGTTGTGACTAATACCAACTGGCATACTGTATAATATTACTGTGATTTATATACAGTCGCAGTGTTTATGATTAAACCTGCATGAATGCACACTTCGGTGACAGGTCCCCGATGACCTCACCGGCCCAGTGGGTCCGAGCCGTGCAAACACACCACTCTGATCACACGGGGACGGGCCCTGCTGGCACCACCGGTAGTGTAATACTGTGAGCGGGACTGGTGCCATGTTACTGGTCCAGCTGGCACCTGTGTGACTGTGGCTCCCAGTAACGTGCAGTCAACCCGAGTGAACGATTAAAGGGTCAGGGAAAAACTGGATGCTTATAAGGTGCTGTATTTTAAATGAAATTCAAGTCCGACAGCCACTTGCGTTATTCTGTGTGTTTCTGATGTAGGCGGGAGTGTTTGAGCGTGAGGGAGCAGCTCCAACCTGCACACTTCTTTCCTGTGAACCTTCTGAGGGCACAGAGTCAACTCGTGTACTAATGAACTCTGCTGCTCCCGAGTTGCTGTTTGCTTCCAAACACAGCTGAGAGAAGGAGCCCGGCAGCTTCTCTGTCGAACGAAAAAAAAACAACATCCTGGGATCGGTTAAATCAAAGTGCTCAGAACTGAGGCTCCACATTAAAGCTTTGACATGCTGGGAGATTATCAGTGAGCGGAGACCCCAGGCTGACTTCTACCAGGAGGAGGAACAACTCTGGGAGACACATCACGCCTTGGCAAGCTGTCAATTTTCACAGGGTTCCCACACGTACTTAAAGACACTGATGTGAAAGATCTTGCTTGGAGGAATTCAGAGATTTAATCTGCAGGTTTAGGGAGAAATAACACCGGCCTCTTAGAGCTGTAAACCAGCTATCAAATGACAACAAAACAACCAGAAATAGAAAATTGTTGGTTTTTATTTGACTGACACTGAACCACTGACTGACAAGGTCAGATTCACTATCAGGCATTATTCTGTTATTACACATGTGGCTGTAGAAGAACTAGGTCCAAACAGAAGCACATTCCCCTCTTACCAACAATCTATCTATGATTTGTGAACTTATCAGATTCTATTTAACATTATAACAAAGGAGAAAACTAGTGGGAGAAAAACAAAAATCAAAAAATAATTACAAGACATTCCAGTTCTTTTGTGTAGCTTCACTAAAAAATACAATTAAAGACAAAAGACACCCATCTGAGAATTGTGCAAAATCTATCATCACCAGATCACGTGTTTCGCTCATCGTTGTCACTGTGACGACATCACAACACTCACACTCCTGCAGACGAGTCACACATGGCACCAGAGATTCATTCAGGAAGACCAGGTTGAATTAAGCAACCCACTCTGCCTTATCATTTTTTTTATATACAATTTAAGAAGTTGAACATTTCAATCTATGTGTTTTTTTTACCATTGAGAAACACATAGAAATTGTAAATCAATCATATCAACACAAGATATCCGTAAAAAGTCATGTGACTCATATCATGCCAGTAGAATATAAACGTTTCACCCTGTTTCCCAAAGCGTTAACCGACACCTCACATAGCAAATTAATCTCAAGAGGCAAACGTTTAACCATTAAAACGAAACAAAAGAAACAAGAGTGTAGTCACGGCAACTTTACATTATGTCATTTCATATTTGTTTTTACATGTAATCTAAGGAAGCGGAAGACACAACATTTTCTAAAATCACATCTACATTTAGAGAAAAATACCAGCAGAGGTGACGTTATGGAAACAGATGAAGTCAAAGTGCAGAGTCAGTGATTCTGAATAAGGGGCGGTGGGGGGTGAGGTACATTTTCTTGGCTTGGAAAATGATGAGGAATGAACCAAAAGCAAAAGCAGCGACCTGACTTTAAAATTAAACAGTAATCGTATATATGTGTCTTAATGAGATGAAACGTCTTTGGGTGTGGATCTCGGGGGAAATGGGTCTTTGGGTCACATCTGGTAGTGTTGTTAGCGATCGGAAGACGAGCCAGAGGAAGGGGCATCTTTGTGTCTGTGAACAGATCGGCTGACAGAGAGCCGCCGGCGCACCAGTGGCTCAGTTTCCAGTGTAGAGATCCATGGTGCTGGAGCTCAGGCCCCGGCTCTCCTTGAAAGTACTGCCTCCTCGACTCTGAGGAGCAGAGGTTATGATTTGAGGAGGATATGAAGTTTGAACATTTCCAATAATGTAGCACAGATGGATTCATACAGAGTGATCCTCACCTGAAACGAGTCATCACTGGTTTTGTTCAGGTAGTTCAAAGAAGCAGCTCGCTTCATGCTGATGAAAGAACAGTAAGAAAACGATGTTCATACAGGGTCCGAGCTGACAAACTAAATACTGATTACACCTAAAGCTGGTTATTTCCACGCTACAATGAAACAAGCTGCAAACACATCACATAACACATCATTTGCTTTAACTAGCTGTTGTTTATCATAACAGAGGATTTGTTCCTTACTTGGTGCTGCGGGGTTCAGGCGGCCCGTTGCCCTGCAGTTTCTTCACAAGCATCTCGCTGCTGCGACGCAACACGTCCCTGAGCTTCCCCAGAGAGCCACTGCGCTGCAGGGCTCCGCTGCCGTCCTGCAGACAGACACACACACACTCATCAACACACTCATGCAGCACCAACCATGTGGAGGAAAACCTGCCATTGCAATTCTTTTCAAATCTTTTACTTTACCTGAAGTGGAAATTATGCATGTGTGTTAATCGAAGGTTTGAGAATTTCCGGGAGGAAATGATGCTTTTGCAAATACGTGTTTTCTTGCAAGAACATGCAACCAATATTTGAAATATAATTCACATCATTATTATCATCTTCAAGTACATCTCCCTCTGTAAGGAGTAACATTAAGAGTTTTCTCACACATCCATCGAGCGTGGTTGAGCTGTGTGTTAATGTCATCATGAGTGATCAGCAACTGTTCTGACAGTGTCATTTCTAAGAAGACAGGACTTAGTTCCAGCTTCTCAATGGACAAGTGCTGCCTTTCTTTATAATTAGTTTTGGACTTTCCTGAAGAAAAAGAAAATACTTTAAAATGTAAACATGGACAGATTTTTTATATTCTGACATTTTTAACCCAAAATAGTTCATCAGTTCATTAACAAATGAGCTGGTGGATTTATTAAAAATAACCAAGTTGTGGAATGAGACCAAACAGACCATCAGACATTAGACAAGTCTCACGTTTCTCAGTTTTGTTTAGGTGGATAATTTAAGTAATAATTGAGTAATTAGGTAATTTATCCATCCATCCATCCATCTTACCACATCCCAGCTCTAATGAATAGCGTGTGTTTTAATTCCCAACCAACCAGGAAACCCTATGCATCTCCTTTGGCTTTGGTGGGACACATAGGTGTGATTGTAATGCAATACAGTCTTATCACCAGCAGGGAGAGCTGTGGATGAGTCTGAGGCTTTGGAGGTAGAATGAAACATTTCCATCCAGAGAAGGAACATAAAACAAACTGTTCCCACCGATGACACATCGACACAGACGTCTCCATCCGAAGTAGAAAACAGACAAAGTGTTCACAAATGAAAAACTTTATTTGAGAATACCATCAAGTGTTGATGCAATAATCTTCACAATGCAGAATGGTAAATATAATGCAGTTCTACTTACTAAGATAGTGCTTATAGACCTTACCATTAATGTTCTTCCACTTGAGGAAACTGAAGTCACACTATATATGTCAAGAATAGACAGTTCAATAAATAAGCATTCCACTAACACAACAATATTGTCATAATTATGTGATGAACATAGTCAATTCTTCTTTTGTTCAAGAGTTGCATTAGAAGTATAGGTGGACTCATTGGAAGGAATGAAGAATCAAGGCAAGTAGCATACTGAAAAGCCATATAATAGTCAATGCACTTGACAAATCTATAAATACAGCCTACAATTATACTTCCAAGATGTTAAAGTACATTCAGTTAGTTAAACATCTCAAATAACATGTTGATCTGGAGGAAAAGACTCGCACTTGTACTTCTGGTGGCTAAAAACATGATTCACCAAAATGACGATGTTGCAAAACAACCGTGTAAGAAAAAAAGGCAACACACCCCATTGAGCTTTGTGTTCAAAATACCGTAACCATAGCCAGAGCGGGCACTGTGACTGTACCACCAAAACATACACAAATACACACTAAACACTACAGTGGAATCAAGGCTTCCATTAAATCTAAATATTACTCCTACACCAACAAATCAAGGCAATTCTGGGCATGTGTGTCCTTTATTTTGAAATCTGTTATCATGGCAATCTTTCAGGTGTCTGTGCTCCTCGACTAGTTTCTTTGTAAATGTAAGCCTTTGTCTACATCGTGTGCCAACATAGAGCCTGCGTGAATACTCCATCAATCCAAGGACATTACTGAGAGCAACATGAAAATAAATCACCATGGCAACAACAGTTTGCTGCGATCAGACCAATTTTGCCGTCAGTCTTGGCCTTAAATGAGTGTTTCTGCTCATTCACAGGTAAACACGGTGTTATTGTTGACAACCTACTGCCTTTATAATTAGCCACAAAACAATCGAAAAGCATTCTTTTAAAAAAACGTAAACAAAAATCATACAAAAATCGAAACAAATAGGAAATACGTCTATAAAAACAAAAACAGTAATGCTCCCTTCTCATTTCCTGCCAACTAGGCTGACGATGTTTAAAAGAAATCATTGTAAATGTCTGGATTGGCTTGTGTAGCTTTACAGTACCATTTCATCTGTTCAGGCATTTGATCTCAGGCATTGAGTTGAAACAGAAATTGTAAAAAGGTGTGAGGAAAATAAGATACAAGTGACACAGGCCGGTTGGAATCTAGCTTTGAGGTCAATTGTCACTTTGAAACAGGCTGAGAGCCTCTTTACACAAAAAAGTCTTGATCATGGTCCAAACCAAGGTTCGTGTCTTTGTTTTATTGTACAGTTGATGCTGTTAGTTTTGGTTTTACATGTGTATGACATACATACGTCCTGTCACCATCACCTACGAGGCCGAACCTCCTTAACTGAAGACATTTGTATGTATACGGGCGTGTCTGACCTCGGTGTGGGTAGTAGTCTTTCCATTTGGGAGAAAATGAATGAACGGTTTTGTTAACTTCATTCAGTGCTCCACACTTAATGTACCAAATGAGTGTCCTTGTGGCTTAAACATTATATCGACACTGCAACCACTCCTTTGAGCCTTGTGTGCTTCTTTTTCTTCTTCTATTGTCCAATGTTGTTTTATTCAAATAAGTGTTGTGTGTGGTGTGAAAGTGCCCCGAGTTCTCAAGGCAACAAACAAATTCAACGTGCGACTGTTGCAAATCAACTGTGGAAATATATTATTTTGTATAATATTAAGTCTATAGTATCAGTTAGTTTTCATCTGACTGTGTGTTGGAGTGATGTCTGGAGCTAAAGCTGCTGTCGAAGGACGCAATGATCCTCAGAATGTTTCAGCATTTCCTCTGCGTGTCTAAACATTTTCCAGTAATTTATATTTCCATCTTCCCTCTTCTCCTATGCAGCTAATAAATCAACTCTGCATCCATTAAAAATTACAAGTGGGTGTTGGAGAGAAGGAAAATGTGCGAGTGACTTCCTCACAAGGAAAGATTACATACACTGACTATTTTTAATGTTAAGTGAGAGAAAGAGTTGGAGTAATGATTTCTGACATGGAGAACGACGCATGGTTAGTGAGACAAAAGGTTAAGAGAGAGAGAGAGAGAGAGAGAGAGAGAGAAAGAAAGGGAGAGGGGGAAAAACCAGAGCACAGATGAGAAGAGAAGACCAAACGTCCCGGCAGCGGTCAGTGGAACTGGGGACAGAGGTGACAACCAGGTGGGGGCTTTCTGAGTCTCTGCCGCGGAGGGGGGGCGCTGGGACAGCAGAGGGGCTTGGTTTGTTGGGACAGAGAAGGCCAGAGGGAACGACAACACACATCCTTTTACTATTGTGTTGGGGAAGGAGAGAAGGATGGAGGAATAATCTTGATGGCTTAGGCCTGATAAAAGAGAAAGAGAGAAAGAGACAAAAAGACAAAAACGGCACACATTGTAAGATTAGGAGCTCTGGGGGTTTCGGCTTCCTGATGCAACTGTGACACCTACACATCTGGAAATCTGAGCTGCAACTGCTTCCTACAATAAGCTGCCCTGTCTGACCTGCACCAGGTTTTCTGTAACTGCATCAAACTGATGTGAAAAAACAGCAGCACAGGAGCTGCACTGAAGGAGCAGGAGGTCCGTGATGCAGTAGGTGGGCGGTTGCAGTCACTGTGACTCAGCAGTTTTTCTTTCCTCTCTTGGTACCAAAAGGTCCGAAGCTGGCACACTGCACTCAGCTGGTGACTGTGCACTGCAGACGTCAGATATCTGCCAGCATCAGCACAAATACATAATCATATAGCTATTACACTGATGATAACAGGGACTGATGTTGTGATAATATCCCTGTTTACTGCATCTTGAATTCAGAAGTAAAGTTTGGCAGTATCAACTTCCTTAAGCCACTTTTATATCTGATAAATGATGAAAACATAATCCTACTACATAATAATACTAATCTCAGCTTTCCCTATATTCTATTATCTTTACCTTTGACTAATACATCCATTACGAACCTATTACTATGTCATATAACACATACATATAACACCTAAGCTTATCAGGTGGAGTAAGAGATCGAGAGGGGGAGTACAATCCACTGAGTGAGAAAAAGAAATTTCATAGATAGGCTGATTGGTTGTCATGGCAAGAGTTATCAACTAGGAAATAGGTTAGTGTGACAGAAAAGAAAAAAGGGCAAAGGGTGAAATCTAGAAACATGCAAGCTAACAGGAGCACACTGAAGCTCAACACACAAAGCAGATACAGACGCACACGACTCACATCATGCATTTAAAAAAATGAGACATGCACACACATACTGTACAAACTAACACAACCACAAATTTCGCCGACAGCTGTCGTCTCCATCCACTGGTTGAACACACACTGAGTAAATGAGCTAATGTGGAGTGTGTAAAACACCTCCACAGCGTCAGTGACATCAGACTTTCTGAGAGCAGCGTGTTCGGGCAACGCTTTACAGAAGGTGAGTGGCAGGTCTGACGTGTGTATCACATTCTCTCGGAGCAAATATCTACACAGAAGCAGACAGCATTTTACAAGCCTCTTTTCTACAACATTAAATAGCCAGGTGACAGTTGCACATGTTGGCAGATGGATGGATGGATGGTATCTGTTTAACAATCTTTTTGTCAAAACCTCAAATGTTTTGGGACAAACTATTTTTCAGAAACGATCAATAAAAGCATGAGAATGTCATGATGAGCATATTTGCTGTTGTGACTGAGTGAAGTGAGTTTCTACTGCTGTGGCTGTGATCGTGAAAAGCTCGCACACAACCTGCGTTCCTCTGCGTGCCGACACACGTTTCAGAGACAGACAGGTGCACACTTGGATGAACACACATGCCGGTGCATTTGCTGGAGTGAATTTCAGAAGCGGTTCGAGGTTGCCGTGTTACGCGTATGTGTCAATGTGTCAAGAGAAGCGCTCACACTCACACAACATCCAGCAAACACAAACCCCACCTTTCTACTAGATGTTATCCACTCAGGGAGCAGCGGAGGTCAGGTTAACAGACATTTCTCAACCATGTGTTAACACAGTGAACGCACATGGTCCATTAGTGTGCATGTTAAGGGTGAGCCCAGCAGGCCGGCATAGCTACATGCATGTTTGGACTGGGTTGGTGCAGTGAAGGGCGTGACTGCACTTAAGTGAGGGGAGAGGCACAAGCTCATATGAGGCATCTCTTCTGGCACGGTCCTTTCCTCTGGCTTATGTAAGCATGACCAGAGGGCTCCTTCAAGCCGGGACACAGCTTCAGCAGCGACGATTAAACTGCAAACACTGCTACACTAAATATCAGCAATTTTTATTGGCTGACCCCTTTAATAACAAGGAGAGAGGTTACAAGTCCAAAGGGAAGCTCTGTGCAGAAATGAAAGCTGCACTGTGAAAGTACATTAATGATTGTTGGTCTCTGGGAAAGAGCCTGAGCGGACTTTATAATGAGGCTATAAAAAAGAAGGATGAACTGTTGCATTAAAACTGCTCCATTTACTGGAGAGAGAGATCCTGTCAGTTGAATTTAATGGTGGAAATATGAGGCATCCAAGAAGAGACTTCGACAGGCGGTATCTCTTTGAGCAGATGCATATTAACGTGTTGCCAGGGTGCCACAGAATGAGCTTGTGCCTCTTTGTTACCGCTCCACTTGTGCAGAAGCGTTACCAGCAGAACAACGACATATTAAAACAAAAACAGCAGGAATTCATTGTCGAGCAATGAACAACAAAAGTAAGAACATTTAGACCAAAGCAAACTTAGATGCTGTCAATAACGGGTCAGCATGCCAAGACACTCAATCAGCTTTACATTTCTCAAAAATAGATTTCCTGGTTGACCTCATGGGAAGGACATGGAGATGTGCATCTACAGAGAGCTGATGGACTGGTACAGATACAGTTCAACTGGGAATGAGAAGCTATTTAACGTAAATGGTAATTTTAATAGAATGGTTGTGAATTCATATTCAGTCTATGATAATATGTCACAGTGTCATAGAATAGACCATGCATGTAGGGTAAGCAAAATGAGCAGATAATTATCAATATCAACTGATATGACATTTTTTATCTTGACTAATATGTGCATCTGTGTTGACCACATTGAGAGAGGGCGTCCTGAGCTTCCCGAGAGCACTCGACAGCTTCCTGTCTAATGAGACTTCCTGACGGCTCTTATGATTTAGGTAGAAGAGCGAGAGGACTCCCAATAATCAAGTCCACATTAAAACTCTGAAAGAGTCCTGTTGTCTCATCTTTTAAGTTAGATAACTATGCATTGCATTTCTATTACTTTGTGGGACGGTATGTGTTTGTTTACACTCTCTGTGATTACAAACACCACCCTGTTCTTCCAGTGAGGTCACTGGCCATGACTCTACTATCGTGGATTTGTACTCACCCCATTCCACTCCACGCCCATACTCACTTCCTCGCCGGTCTCGGAGCCGCTCTCATACTTAACGCTGGACAGGCTGTCCCGGCTCCTCCGCCTGTCACCATCTGTGTCCTTCAGGATTTCCACCATACGTGTCTGGTTGATGGGGTCGATGCCCTGATGGAGACAACACACACGTATGATGCACAAACAGATAAATATATAAAACTTTTAACCTGCCAAGATGCAGACGTTAGCTTGACAATATGGATGAGAGTGCTGAGGGTGCAAAGTTATATGGAGAAAATTTAGTGATTTTAGGTTTCCTTTCTCCCTTGATGCATTGTCACAGCATCACAGAGACGAGGGAACATTTGAAATGACGGAGGTGGGAGCGATGTTAGGGGAGTGAGGTGAGGTCTCTATGGGGGCTATCAGTTACAGACAAACCACTTACTGTGTTGCTCTGGATCCATAGAAATGTAGAGAAAGAGAAAGGGATAATATAAGATTTGACGGGGATCACATTTCAGAATTCAGTAAAGCAGGAAGTGATGAGCTATCTCCATGCAGCGAAGACCATTTTAGGTTCGGAAATGGTGCTCACCTGCTTGCGAGACCTCACAGCGCATTCTTCCAGGGTCTCAGCAGCCTCTAGCTTGCCCTGACGGCGGTACAGGGCACCCAAGTTCCTCAGGGTGGTGTTCACGGTAGGGCTGGACACAAAACAGACACACACAGGCAGACACAGGCAGACACAGACACACACAGACAGACACAGACACACACACACACACACAAACAAAATGTTGTCAAAGGTCATAAGAGCAAATGTTTCATTTGAGCCTCGAGAAACTAGTGCATCTATAAACTAATCATGAATTAGTAAAATTGCTACAAAATAAATGAGAAAATATAGAAAGTTAAAATAATTTCTACAATATACAGATGTCACCCATGTATAAACACAAACTAATTCATATCCAGCCTTTAATAAGTGTGTTTATGACCGAGCTGTAAAAACATGCTTATCAGTGTCTGCCTCACCTATTGACTTTGCAGGCCTTGTACCAGCCTCCATACTCCCCGTATGGAGTATTGTCTCTGTGCTTGCCCTGGAAGTAAATAAGGGAGAAGATTAAGAAACACGTGTGAAAGGGAGTGGTGGCTTCAAACTGGTTCCGCAGCATTTTTCCTATATTTACATACAACCATCATAAGCCAAATGGGGATTATAATGTTTGTCAAGGACAAGATCGTAGTTCACTTTCAAGGAAGTGAAATGTAACAGTTCTCTCCAAATTTCCCCGAAACATTTTTTAACCTTGCATTTCACGCGTCTTTTTTACTTGTTTTTTGTTTGCTCTGCTTTTATTCAGAATGACACAAGGACGATTACACAAACCCCCTCACCTTACTCATCTCCTCTCTTTCCTCTGCATGCATCCAGATGGGCTTGTTCTCAGCTGAAGACACAGATAGGACAAGTGGTCTACACACAGTGCAATAGGACTGGACAACAGCTTAACTGGTTGATGTCAGCAGGTTTATTGTTATTCAACATGAACATTAAATGTTAATGTTTTTGGTTGTATTTGGCAAGAGAAATACAAGAAGAAGTAGGTGAATTCTCTTTTCACCTGGAGTAAAAATATTAAAATGATAAATGTTCTAAACAGTTGATTATAAAATCAAGATTGATTCAGCAACTGGCGCTAATTGAATAATACATACAACATACAGCTTTTCTTTTTAAAATTAATAATTTCATAAAATCAAGATATACTGTAAGTGTATACATCTTCATACATAAAACAGTATAAATACAACATGACAATCAAAATACAACCTGATCTTATAACACAAGTAATAAAGAATAATTTTTTTCACACAATTTCAGACACCCCTACTTAACTTCAACGTTTTCAGGTAATCATTAATATGCATTGATGTATTAAAATTCATGAAATACACCTTTGAAACCTCAAACACATCACCTGTAAGATTAAAAGGGGATATTCAACATTAACTGTCTCTGTTTTAAGCTTCTGTGTTGCGTAACCTTCACCTTCAACTCACCAGGAGGTTTAAAGAACATCTAAACACTTTTGTCAGGTTCATTTCCCACATGAAAAACAGGACCTTTTTGAAAAATGTGAGATCCTTTTGCTCAAAAAGCATCAGCACAGTGCATTGTGTTGAGTCTTTCACTCCATTTTCAAAGCAGTGAATCTAATCCCTGGAGAAAAGCCACCAAAAAGCTTAACTTCAACTAAAAAAGAGAGAAGAAAATAGCAAGAGCTCATCTTTCAGACAGGTAAAGTCTTTATTTCTTCAAATAGTTTCTGTAAAGATTCTCAGATTCCTCTGAATGGTGAAGGTCGGCACCCTGCTTAGAACATCGTCCCCTTTCTGACCAGCTGTCCATCAGTGACTCTGCTCACTGGCGTGAGATGACAGTAGTATAAGATGGAGTATAAGATCAAGGTGGAGGGAAGTTGAGAACACAAAAAACAAATTTAGTCTCTATATAATGAAGGAAGTTTAATGGAACCCACCACCATGTTTCCTGGGGTAACAAGATATTTAGTCTCTGTTTATAGGTTGACTGAAACAAGAACCTCCAGCTCATTAATAGAGAAATAACATTTAAACACGCGACGCCATATAGTGTAAATTATAATATCTGCTATGAGGCCTTACCATCAACAGATCCAAACTCTTTCTCATGAGCACGAGTCAGGATCTCTTTGTACAGAATCTCAGCCTCCTTATATTTCCCTTGTTTGAGAAAGCAGGAAGCCTGAGGAAGAAAAAGAAGCGAAAGCACATTTTTGTGATGGATCAAATGAGCCTATTGACTAGTAATGTGCCCCCTGAGACAGCAGGTGCAATCTGTCTGCATATTTCTCCTCAGAACTGCGGTGGCTCCTAATAAAGCTATTTAGCACTGCAGAGCCTTCCCTTACTGTCGCCGTACAGCCTTTCCATCATCAATGGGACAGGGCAGAAGCACTGTCGAGCTAGGGAGCTACAAGCAAGTCAGCAGAAAAAGGACTAGGGGCGAGCTATAGACAAAGCTAACTGAAACAAAAAACTCTGAAGATGACTCATCTGCTGAAAAAGTGTCATTATATACTGCTATTCTTTTTTTTATTTTATTTTTTTTAAATGGCCCATTCGCCACATTAGCTGAATATATACAGATACAGTGTTAAAAAATTGAAATTATGAGCTTTACCTTGGTACGTCAAGGCTCAATAGGGACAGTGAAAGGCGGAAAAAGTGTAACAGCTGATATGGTGGTAACCTTTCCCTTACCAGGTTGTTCTTGGTTTTAGCCACGTTGGCGTCATCTGGGCCCAGCCTGCACTCGTAGATCTCCAGGGCGCGGCAGTAGTAGTACTCCACCTCCTCATACTTGCCCTGGTTCTGGCACAGCAGAGCCAGGTTATTGAGCTGTTTGGCCACATCTGGGTGGTCCTTCCCCAGGACCTGATGGAAATCAAGAAGCAAATGCTTTGAATTAACATTTCAGTCTGTGTATCTGCCTCTGTGCCTTCGGCTGCCTCCAGCACCTCCATCTCTTCTCGCTGCATTCACCAGGCAGCATGTCTGCCTGATGCAGGCCCTCAGGAAATCTGATAAGAGGCTGGCTGATCAATAGATGGTACCGAATATAAATGTCAAGCAAAGACAAATCATTGTACACTGCTGAGCTCTGTAGCTTTACCCTGTCTCCTATCTGTCTCTCTACTCACTCCCACAATGCCTGCTATCCATTTTTAGCTGTGCTCTCAATTAAACCCTCCAGTTCCCCTCCGACATGGGAATGGCCCTCAGCAGAGACTTCACAGACAATTTAAGAAAATAATTTGCTCACGTCTCTATTTAAGGTCTGTTGTTAGCTCGCGTTACAGTGGCTCCAACGGACATTTTGAATAGATTATCACTGTTAATTACTTTAATACAATGAGATAATAGTTCACAGGTTTAGCCCTCAGATCAGGCCTTGATAGCCGTGTTGTGAACCTCTCTACTGGTTCAATCCAGGGATGTGGCCTACCTTTTCTCTGATCTCCAGAGCCCTCTTACACAGAGGCTCGGCCTCCTTGTACTTCCCCCTCTTCCCGTACAGGACGGCCAAGTTGTTCAGCGTTGCAGCGACCTGGTCAGATAGAAACAGAAAACCTGAATAAGGGTTTGTTCTTTAGCAGAATTATGCAAAAAACTACAGGTCGGATTACTACAAAGCTTGGTGGAAGGATGCAGTATGGGTCAGGGAGGAGCCCATAAAATGATGGTGCGGATTTGGATCAGTGAGAATTATTCATAGATCTTGAATCAGGCATATTTAGGGGTCTAGGTGGAGGTATGCACTCTTAACTGCCTTGACACACAGTTGTTCAATCAAGCAGTCTTCAAAAAGCAGAAAGACACATAGATTATATAGGTTGTGAGTAGTCACCTGCCTTTGTGCGTTTGCATTGAGGATAAAACATGGAAAACAATCTGAGATTAGCTCTGTGCTTCAATAGCTTCCTTTAGGCTACAAAAGAGGTTTTGGTGACTAAGCGTTAATCAATTCTTGCAAATTTGTTCATAAGGGTAAAAAAAACATTATCTCACTTTTGGTTGTTCTATTCCTGTTGGAAGGATTTCATAAATTGGTTTATGGATGTATGAGCACACACTGAGCAGTTCTGATAGATTTTTTTTTAAGCCTGCAGACGCATGTACTTTAATAGTTGGACAAAATCCCCACAGCCTGAGCAGCACAGTACACACTGCAGACTGTGCAGTTATTGCATCCCTGTTGACTGAGACCTTAAGCGGTTATGAACCAAGACCAGATGACTAATCTCATCGATGTAAACATGGATGTCTCTAAATTAATACATGGTTGCCATGGCAATGGCGGAGTCTTACAGCAGGATGGTCTTTTCCCAGGGTTTTCTCCCGGATAGACAGAGCATCGTTGAGCAGATGGGCTGCCTCTTTGTATTTGTTCTGATCCCTGCATGAATGACAGGAAGAGGCAGGACAACAGTATGAGGCTGAAGTGTTTCTCATTCTTGTGTAGAGAGGAAAGCAACATGACAAAAGTGAAATAACAGCAGAAATAACTAAAGCTCATAAATGGGGTCGTTTCTGACCTATAGACCAAGGCCAGGATGTTGAGCATGGTGGCCACGTCAGGGTGGTCGTGTCCAGACGTCTTCTCCAGGTCCTCCAAAGCCTGCTTGCAAAGGGGCACGGCCACCTCGTATCTGCCCTGGGAGGCGTACTGGATCACCAGGTTGTGCAGGGTTCTCAGACGGGCTGGGATCTCGTAGCCTCCCTGCTGGGCTGCTGCCACGGCTGCACTGTTGTGTTGGTGCGGCACTGTGGGGGTACAAAGGTTGCACGCACAGATCAGAGGTCAGTGGGCTTGCAAGGCAGAAAACTCTGACCTGATTATATCACTTACTACATTTGCATGAACATAATACTGTGATTTTAGGAAATCAGATTAAGGGGGTTAATTCAATTAGTGTTAAATGGCTTGACACAAAGTTATCTCTTGCATGCACAGTCCACCAGATAATCAGACTAATGCCAAACCAGACCGGATTCCCCTCATTGCAAGTGTGGTTATTGAAAACCTTGCTTATTCTTTTAACTAGATTTATGCAAGGATAAACAAAATTGTGTTTGCTTTAAAAATCTCAATTATCTTATTAACTGCTATTCCAATACACATTTGTTTTAGTCACATACCGTAAATTATTTTGGATTAGTATGTATTAATACCTTTTTACTAAATGATGACTATATCATTTGGAAGCGAACCATCCTCTATTAAAGACAAGCCCTGTTACTAAGTTGTATGGTCTTATGGGTGAAACATGTTCTTACTTCCTGGGCCATGCTCCTCTTCATCATTTGGGAAGAGGTCGTCCAGGGAGTCCTTCGGTGTTTCTCGGTCCTTCTCCTCCTGCTGAGAGGATGAAACCAATATGTGGATCAGACTCTCTGACAGACAGCAAGAGTAATGGATGACAATACAGAAACCTGGCATATCAGATATGACAAATAATCAATGACAGGTAACACACACAACTCAGAAATTCTGAATGACAAGCACATTGATCAGAATACATCAAAGCGAGGACACATGAGATACTACCTGTCTGAAAGCTTATTATTTATATAATTATATCAGTGTAGTGACATACTGATCATCAGTGAGTCAAAACGTTCAGTTACAAAAGAAGCTTTGTGGTGCTACAGAGAAGCTTTGCTAATGACGTCAGCAAAAATGACACCATCACTTTTCCCACTAAAATTGTGAGTCGTATAGAAATATATGAAAACAACCATAATATGTTCACGTTTTATTTCTTTTTAAACAGTTTTGGGCAAAAACTTATTTTGGAAAAATAATACCTCAGCCATTAAGATATGCAAATGACCCCAAAAGTAGAATATCATTATTATATGATGCAATATTTGCAAATGGATGAATTAATGGGCAATTTATTTACAGTTCTTCTTTCACCTTGACACGATGAAAATAGAGTTCAGGATAAAGTGGGCTCATCAAATGATGGTATTAATGCAGTTGCCAGTTCAAAGCTGGATAATGGATGACTTCCTGCTTGATCGAGCAGATGACGGATACAGGCTATTACAGCCTTTTTTAGGTGGCTCCGTTTAGAGTCAGGACTTGTAGTGAATCATCTCCAGCTCCAAGAGAACAAGAATCCAGGAAGAAAAGCTCATTCCTGTCACTAACAATAGTTGTGTTCTTCTTTCGTATCCCAATTCATTGACAGTTCACTGCCCTTTACAGTTAAATTTGTGCTCTTAAGGCATTGTCATCCTAATTTGTTCTATTTTGTTTCACAGCACAGGAACTGTCTAACCAAAAAGGCTTCTCCATTTCACTGCAGAGACTAAATAATAGATTAAACCTGAATCGATTGAACTCAATTGACGAGGACAATCTAACATGAAAAGACACATAAGCAATGTTTAAATGGCTCAAAATGTATGAACCAAATATTGCAAAGTTATACTAACAGCCCATTAATAATATATAGGAGCAATTGTAATAGTGTGTGAGGGGCTTTTGTCTTGATACCAAGCTTACTGTCAGTGTAAAGTACTCACAGTGGGTGAGACATCTTCATCATATTTTTTCAGCTGGTTCATGAACTCCAGATGTTTCTTCTCCTCCTCCAGCTGGGCCACACTCTGCTCGCTCTTCTGCAGCTTCTGCTGGGTGTTGGCCAGCTCGTCACGCAGCCACTGGTTTTCCTGGCAGAGCCTCCTCACCTGCGCACGCAGCTTCTGCTTCTCTGACTCCACCGCGTTCAGGTGGTTGGACAGAGCCATCATCACCTGGGACAGAGACAGCATTCAAGAACAATGACATTTAACAAGGACAAACTGTTGCAGCAGCAGGATACATTCAGATTCAGGCTGATTCTGAATGAATCACGATCACCACACAAGCTCAGTATAGAATGAGGAAGCAGAACCACCCAAAGTAGAGGACAGTAGCATGTGGCTGAGTGGATTAAATAACACACAAAATCTACCTTAAATGTAATTCACTTCATAAAACAGAACATTTTCCTTTCACCTCATATCATGACCAAATTATTAAGTTCTTAACCTATCCTCCTTCTACCCCCCCTTCTTACCTGAGCTTCTCCCAGGCCCAGTTCAATCATCTCCACTGACTTGCGGAGCAGGTTGGACTTCTCGTGCACCAAGTTGGCCTCTTCATCCTTCTTTAGGCACTTGATGGTCTCAAGGAGGCTATGGAGGATGGAGTTGTGCTCGTTCTTCAGGGCCTCCAGACCCTGGATCACCAGCTTTGTGTTTGAGATGATCTCCTCCTGAGTAAGCTTCTCCAGCTTCTCTTCCCTTGGATAAACCATGGTGGACATCTTCTATATAGCTCAAGGAAACCTGTGAAGGTTGAAAGAAGATTGGGAACTTGCTGTTAGAAATACTGGACTTGGTTCTTAGTATTGAGGTTCACAAAATAAAAGCTGAGAGCTGAGTTATCTCAGCTAAACTGCAACTGCTCCATTCTGAGTTTAAAGATATCAATGTCCAGCAGTGTAGAGCCATGCTATTGATAATAACAGACACAGTGTAAATTCTTTGCTCAGCAAATATGATTTCACTGCGATCCTAAAGCAACGTTTTGGCGAAGAAAGTGTGATATTAACTATTGGACACACAGGGGGAGATACATTGGGTCAGCATTTTTGTGCTGTTAAAATTATATGTATGTAGTCGGCTCAATATGATTTAAAAAAAGATGTTTAAATACACCATGAATTAAAATGACAATGTTGCATCTGAGTCTGGTTGAATTTGTGACCTGCAAGTAGTGAACAGATAGACATAGTCCAATCTAGAAACATGCGCAATATCAAATAACTGTGTTTTAGTCAAGACGGGCAGAAACTAAGACTTCTGGAAACTAGTCACACACTCACTTGCTTCCTGATCAGCCACAACTTGACTACCAGCAGTGAATATAAAGCACACCCCTAACCTTACTTTCAGCAACAGTTCCACCTTGTCGTCAGTCCAAGCTAAGAAATGCCTGGACTTTCTTTTTTCCACCGCTGCATAAAGAATGACTACACAGCACAAGCATCACCAGTTTACATGAATGATATGCATTCTCAGGTGTTTTACTATAGACAGAGATTGCAGCTAATAGGGAGCTAAAGTGTTTGCCCGTGCGAGGATCATTTTAAACGGAAAATGAGTAGAAAGCTGAGGACCACAGGGGACATTTTATTCTGGGAGGACATGGTGCTGGGACTTGGCTCTTATAATAAGCTCTGGTTGGGAGCAGGGCCGCAGCTCACAGTGTACCAGAGGGCACACAGATGCTGCATTGTGAGTGGCTTCTGGTGCCAACATTACTTTAACCAAAACAGAGGCCTAGCTTGCTTCATGGCCGGCACAAGAGTCAAGGAGAGGATGACTTAACAAAAGCCTCAGCAATACAGCTCAGCAGCTTGTCAAAGCAGAAAAAGAACCTCAGTGTCAAGAATAGTGTTCAGAAGAAATGTCTGGAACATGGAACATGTGCCATTTTCCCCAAACAGTCTGAAGATAATCCATGACTCATTGAGCCACGTCACTGTTGGCTCCATCATTATGTCAGAGCAAGAAACGGCCCTGCCCATCCAAATAGTGTCCAGGCAATGTAGCGTTAGAGCAGTGTGTTTTATAGCAGCAGCAGCGAGAGTAAAGGGTTAAGGATGCAGAACTAAACACCCACTGAGAGCCACCTGTCTAGAGAAACATGTACTAGATTGTTTGGTCCAACCAACTGTCGTAAAGCTACTAAAGACAATAATTACACACAAGAAAGGAAACCAGAAAATACATTTAAGAGGTTTTCAACTAGTTCATTTTGACATGGATATGATTGGGCTGCTTGTTACAATGTGGCACTATCGTGGTGAATGTGGATCTAAATAAACACAATCATTTTCCAGCTGGAATGTCCACCTCACTTTGTTAGCTTCACCGTCCTCAGACCTCTTCTCAAAGAAAATTTGCTTATGTATTTTCTGTGAACCATGGCTCAGCGTTAGGAGCTGAATCTTGCAGTGGCAGACCCACAGACAACAAATCTACCGAGGTCTATTCATGGTATCCGGTAATTACAACCCCCTCTTGTGTGATTCATGCATGTCACATTATGCAATTACAGCTGGGCTCTGTCATGGCAAGCGTTGTTTATGATACTAATATATTTTATTATAGACAGTAGACATGAACACAGGGACAGCTACTGCAGTCAACTCCAGGCTGTCTCAACCCTTTACTCTCTGTGTGGAAATGAGCTTTAATCAGGAGGACAGTGGTAACTATGTACCACCAGGTGGAGGCTCTCTCTTGTCAAGCGTTAACACAAGTCAGACGATGGACAAACAAAGGGCATTTGTTTCTCATCTTTAAATTATATTGTTCATCCATTTTATTTAATTAAAAGCTTGACCATCAACCATTAACTAAAATTCAATGAAGAACACCAAAAAAGCATAATTTATGAAGGAAATGGTACCTGTTAATTATTTCCTCTTTCCCAACATAATTTAGGCTAAGTAGTAAGATCACATATTCAAATATAAAATGCAAGGTGTTACAAACTCATTAGTACCAGTAACTATTTCTGGGTGAGTGCTGTAGTCGTGGTATGCCAAAAAAAAAAAAGACCAGAGGGCTTACAGTCATCACTTACAAGACGTACATAACAGTAAAATGTGTGAGTGAGCTGGAAAGTTCACCTGCAGGCAAGAAGTAACAAGTTTCAGGAGAACTTAACATTAAAGACAAATAGACGATGACACGGACAAGAGAGAATCATTCTGTCTTGACAAAGAAAAAACTCACTTTCTACTTTATGAACGTTAAGAGCAAATAAAGCTGAACTCTCAACAGCATTGTTATAAAAAAAAAATGAAAATTAAATTCTGAGTCAGTCATATGACCATAATGCTTTATAGAAGCGCGGTAAGTGAACCCTTACTTGACGTGTAGGCAAGTCAGACAGACTGGAACCAGCCGATTTTCTCACCGATTAAGTCTGACAATGAAGCTCATACCTGCTCTCTTCAAGATACAAAACGATCTGTTTAAAACAAACCAAGCATATTCACAGATGAAGCAGCTTATTACCCTGTGCAGTTACTCTGACTCTCTGAGCTGTTGAACATGTGGATGAAACACCTGACTGGCTTTGTATAACCAGCAGATAACAAAGAATAGAAGTACTTTCATGTCAGCCAGCGGAGAAACTGCTGCTTTCCCTTGATAAAAAACACAAACACCTGTATCAAGTACCTGCACTTCAATGCATTCTCCAGACTGCTGAGGTTAATATTTTCCATGTCTTTAAAGTGGCGAGATAAGTCCAACAGGCCTGTTGTTTTCTTTAAAACATTGCACTTCGATTAATGTTTAACATTTCCCCCATTTAATCTTTGTTTTATAAGAACCCAGTGCAACCATAGTGCCTTTGAGACAATATAAAAAAAACATGCTCCTCATGTACAAGTTAGAGCCTGAGCGATATCAGTGATATGTGCTTTTCACAGACATCTGTGTATTGCTGTACTTTTGTTTTACAGACTAAACGATGCCGAAAAGACCTGCATTTTTTATAGCTAAATATTTTACAGAATTAATTTGGTTTATTTCAATAATATGTTCTATATATTTAGTTGTATTTGTGTTTTGTTTATTTCCTTGATATTTACAATAAAGTATGTGGTTAAACTGTAAGATATCAAGCCACAATTACATGTCTTTGTCCTATAGGGTTTGGTTACAACAACTCAGGAATCATTGTCAACACGCACACGCACACACACACACACACACACACACACACACACACACACACAGGTCAATATATCAGCATCAGAAATTTTTCCCATATCGGTCATGCACAGCAGCACACATTCACCCAGTTTAGGCTTTTATCCAAATTCCCTCATGACCAGGTAGTGAAATGACCAGGACCAAGCAGAGTTCATGAGCAGCGAGTCAGCCAGTGGTTCCTAATCATGAGAAGAGCTGCCGGTTAACTTCTCATGACAGGAAAAAAAGTAAATACAGGCAGACAAGGAAACTCTTGACCTAGAGCTGCATGCATGCCACTTTAATATGCATGTAAAACAGATAAGTCATGGTGCATTAACAGATGTTCCTGCTTCTTACTGGTAGTTTAAGACAGATGGAGGATTTTATGAAAAGTAGCTTTACAGTCAGGCTGCAATCGAAAACCATTCAGAGTGGAAAGTTTGCACGAGATATCGGATCATTATGGAGAAAATAAATATTGTCGACAGTCATCGTGGTTCTTTACTTTTTAGGGATAAAAAAAATAAATAAAACACACCTGACAAAATCTGAATAATCACACTCTAAGACTATGTCCTTTACTAAAAGCAATAAATTCCTACTAAAGAGTTAAACCATATATTATTCACACAATGTTTTCAGCTGCTACGGACCAGAAAACTAACCTCGGTTTCAGTGGAAGATCAGAGCCTCATAGTTTGGCACAGACCAAAGCTGATGAAATAATGACTCCTCATCCAGCAACAGCGCTACATACCGGATAAGAGCATCATACAATTGCTGTGCTAATCCAAAGAGATCCTTCTGAAAATGAAAAAGGAAACCTTCCGTGTGAAACGAATGGCAATGAAGCTGGACTGCAATGAGAGCGACGAGTGTTGATGCCGGGGCGACGAGAACGGGAGCTGTCTGCAGGATGATGGTGACCTTCCCACTGCTCGTTCGGAACAAGCAAACATCGGCTCAGGGCGCACATCGAGAGACGACCCCGCCCCTAGCAGGAGGAAAACAGAGGAGTGCAGAGGGGGGGAGGGAGCCATGACGATCTAGACTCTGCTTCTCTATACTCATCAGACACAAAGGAAGAAACCTAATGAGACACTATCGACTCAATGGTGCTTCACGCAATCAAAAGGAGCTGCTCATGCCACATGACACACTGCAAGGTTCAAATCTAATGTATCATGGTGTGACACAATATGTGTGAAAATAAAATTGCTGGTCATTCATTCTCACCTTAACACCAACCTATACTTGTCTGATTGTCTAGTGTTGAATATTTGACCTTGCTCAGTCCAGTAAATGGTCATAAAGCCACAGGAACATTTGAAACATGACACCAGGTCTGTAATGATCATACAGGAAATGCCAGTTTATACGGACAAACTATCTCTGTCTGTCTTCAGTGACGTTCATGGTCTGACAAATGCAACAACGTCGACCCGTTTTGCACCAGCGAGGGCTGACACACAATTAAACTGGCCTTTTCTCACAAAATCCATCTCTCTAAATTTCAAAGTGGCATTAGATCAGCTGTGTTGCACTGAAAAAATGGACATGACGGTAACGTTGAACTTACAGTATATAGGAGGCTTAAGTTGTGGTGCATAGAAATATTCCATTAAATCCACAGTGAATAGCAGCCTTCTCTACAGCCAACAATTCTTCAAACCCCAAAAAATATATTTAATAACAGGACCATATAAGCAAAAAAGAATTTGCTGAACAGACAAGTCGTGCTTTCCTGTCAATTCTCCCAGGAACTGAATTTATTGACAGGTTCGATGACTCAATCTTGCAGGCCGATCAAAGGTCATATCATATATTGCAGTTTCAAAGCCAACACGAATGCCCGGGAGGAATGCAGGTTTATGAAAGATCGGTATATCTTCAAAGAAACAACTTGGCCCTGACTGTTTCCCTTTTTTTCCTCTGATCAGTGGAAGTCAGGGATGCGGTTGAATAATCTTTTTTTTTTGCTTACAAAAGATTCAAGAAAAATCAACCACAGCCCTGGAGTATCTCTCTGATGTGTTTACCCACCCAGAGCTCCACTCTTCATCAGTCTTCATCAACAGAGGCCTGACGCCTCACATTATCACAATGCCATTTGGTAAACACCATCATTACTCAGTCCCTCGTTTCTCAGAATCTCTTCCTACCATTAGTGAACTACAGCTTTTCAAGTCGATGCGTTTACCCAAAACTGAGGATCAATGCTTATTTGCTATAAATATGCACATTGAATCTTTCGGACTTCAAGAGGGGATGAAACCAAGTCAAGAAGATGACATTATTCTTCTCTAAAAAAGCTTGGGTTTGGTTTCAAGCACGCCTGACGACAAAAGCTTAGGTTTCTGTTTTAAATGTATACATTCAAATTGAGATAAAAATGTTCTTAGCGTTCAATCACGATTATCAAATTATAATTAATTTCATGTTTAAGATTATGTGTTAACCTGCTCATCCTGGCCCAATGTTCAGCTTAATGTAAATAATACAACTCATTGCAGTGGCCATGGGAAAAGATGCTTTGAGGAAGATTGAGGTATGTATGATTATTATGGACTCGAACAGGCCAGACTGCAGTGGGAGCATCAGCAAACCGGTCGCCAACCTCTGTGCCATCTCCCCAGAGACGCCTTTCTGGTCTGTCTCAACTTTGGCTGCACCGGACCACTTCGTCTTCCTCTTGTTTCCTGCTCCAACATCTATCTCGCTCTCCTGCGGGCCTGCATCACTGCCAGACACAAAGGAGAGGCTGCCATCGAGAAGGGTGTGGCGGGGCCTGGGACACCGGGGAGGGAAGTGCCACTGACACGGACCGCGGTCCACCATCTCTCCACTGAAACCAGCTGCTGGGAGCCATCTGTCTGCAACATGTCTGACTGAATACTGCCACTGATTGTACAACAGATACCTGGTAGATCTGGAATGAATCGGACGGGGGATCTGTTTCACTAAAGGAGTATCGTGTTGAAACTGAGACACCTGTTTACACTGACGTCTGCACTGCTGCGCTATGATGAAGCGATGCTGAAAACCAGTGGATATGGAAACGACATGTCAGTGACTGTGCACATCCTCAGCCACAGGAAGCAGCGACACACTCTGAAACATTTGCAAAATAAAACATACGACGAAAAAAAAATAGCTTGTAATCATTTAGCTGGTAATCATTTAGCTCCTTACTGGGATCGTGTGGTTCATTTTGTTATGACGGTCGCATTTCACTGCGGAGCTTCGGACTCCCCGCCTTCACCCAGCAGCTGATTAATGAACATTAAAAAGGAACATGTTGGGTCCTTCACGGGTTTTAACGCGACATTTTCTGGATGTGTGCTCGTTACATCAGGCAGTGAAACTCGCCTTTCGAGCTGCTCAGCGCTACCGTCGGCAACAAGCTAGCTTCGGCTACCCAGCTAGCATCACCACTCCCTAGTAGCTACGAGTTTCCCCCCGTTCGGAGCGTCGAGTTCTTCCGTTCTACGCGCGGTGACTTGCATTAACATTAGTTCAACAGGCGGCCATGCTCGGGCCTCCGGTTCTTCCACCATGAGTTCTTTAAAATGTAGGTATCACTTACCGAGAGCTCGGACTGACGGCCAGCTCAGCCCCTTTAAATCCAAAATGTCTGCCACACTGCGCGGTGCTCCCAGCAGCCTCTGCGGCGCAGAAGTACGTGACGTCATGTTTTGTTTTCGCCACATCTCTATAAAAATAATACAAATGTAGATTTATGGACACTGATGAATAACAGGTCAAATACACATGTCCGCAAAGATTCATGGAAAAATGGAGGAAACCAAGTATATTTAGTATAACTCATTTTTTGAATGATACATTAACTTTTGACATTTAAGTCATTGTCTACCCTTTTATTAGGTTTCCATATTTGTATCATTATTTCGATTTTCTGATCATGCATATTGCTTCATTTTGGCAATTATATTTTGATTAAAACATAATTCCTTTGTTGTGATGCCCTTATGTTTATGTGTATTATCTATCTATCTATCTATCTGTCTATCTATCTATCTATCTATCTATCTATCTATCTGTCTATCTGTCTATCTGTCTATCTATCTATCCATGCTCAGCAAGATAGATTTTGTTGCAGGCTGTGTGTTTTCTTTGCTGACCTCAAGGTGCGTTCAATGTTTGCTGTTTGTTTTTAGTATTTTTTATATCACAATTAGTATCACAATTTCTAAACAAGAAACCAAAAAGTGTTTTTTCTGAAACCCCGCACACTCAGAATTGTACAAGCCTCTATATATTTGTAGGCAGTCAAATAAGTTTATAAGTTAATTGCTTATAGATAGATAGCTGTTGATTAGTTGTCTGAGTCAGGTTAAGTAATATGAGTTATGTATGTCTGCCCCAACTTTTTTAAATCCTCTGATCTTTTAACAACAGTAGGACAACAATAGGGGAAAACAACAAATACTTTACATTTGAAGATGGTGACATTGTATTTGTCAAAAGTCTGGGGGAGAGCATTGTCTTTGCACAAGAGCAAATATTATCCTTTGACTGAAGTTTTTAGTTGTGCAGATCCTTTCCGTCTAAAGTTATGGTTCAATACTGTGCTGTCAAATCACCTGCCTTCAACTGGGTGTCATTTGAGAATATAGGCAAGATGGTGAATGTCCCTTTCACATTTGAAGGGCTTCTGCACAATTTAAGTTACCATCTGCCATTAGATGTTAGCAGGTGTTAGTGGCCACCAGTGGATGTTAGGGACATAACTTCAGTTGTGCACCTTAGCGTCACCTCAGTGTTTTGGCCTTGTAATCAATGATACAGGCCAAACTTGAAGGTACACTGAGGCTAAAGGTACATCTAATCGTCAAATCACCTGCCTTCAACTGGGTCTGATAGTTAGCACTGATACTTTTCACACGGTGCATGTGGTGCATCTGGTGCAGTTAGTGTAGATGTGCCTATAACATTTTTCAATCATTCTTACACACTGTTATAACCGTTCTTTTGAAAGGCAAACATCTTATTTTTCTTTTCTTTTTCCAGATGGCTTATTTTGGCCTCTCCCCCATGCTCCTCTTTCTTTACTGGATGCTCCTCTTTCTTTCCCCCATGCTGCTCCTGCTTTCCCTCAGATGCTGCTCTTCCTTTTCCTCATGTTGCTCCTCATGCTCCTGTTCATTTCCCTGCTGTTTCAAGATGCTGGTACATTTGAAATGTATTAATACAACTCACAGTCATTTTTCATACTTTTATTATTCTGTTCAGTTTAAATTTGTCCTTTTTACAGTTTGATGGATTCTGTGAGTATTTCAATAAAACAAACATATGGATCTAAAATCATTATTCTCTACTGCTCTGATTTACTCCCAGTCATCTTGAAGGGTCTTGAAAAGAAAAAAAAGTCAATATGATAATTACATCTTGTCTCATTTAACTATGATGACATTTACTATGCATGAACATGATGTGCAGACATTGAGCAGAACTAAATGTACATATTTGGTTGAGACCTTTTTTTTGTTTTAATAAAGGTTCCATGAGTAGAATTTAGTGACATCTAGTGGAGAAGTTGCATGTTGCAGCTGAATACCCCTCACCTCACCCTCCTCTTCCAAACATGAAAGAGAACCTGTGGAAGCCTTCAGTTGTCATAAAAACTCAAAAGGTGTTTAGTTTGTCCAGTTTGGGCTTCTGTAAAAAAAACATGGCGTAGAGAGGACCCGCTCCCAATGTAAATATAAAGTATTTCAATATAAAGGGCCCATTCAAGGGTAAAAACATCACTGGGATTATTTATATTAAATTTCTGACAATAGACCCCTTTTACCTAAATCTTACACACTGGGCCTTTAAATTGACAGAGCTAAAGTATCAGCGCACCTCATCTGATTAGTTCACTTACTTCATAAAGACGAGTGAAGAGTTGTCTTCTAGTGTGAGTCAAAAAGGTTCAGTTTTATTATACTGTGTTGAATGATGCACACATGCACCCATGTTTAACACATGCACCGTCCAATGATTTGCAAGATCGTCTGTGATGAAATAGACACAGATTAATATAAAGTATAAACACATAGAGGATGTGTTGTCATTTTGGACTTTGATTTTATAATAATCACAGTTATTTACTTGGTGTAAACAGAATGATAGGTACCACTTTTTGAATAATGCACCATTTATAAGCTGGAGTATGTGCCTTTATTTAAGGTAGTATATTAATGCTTTATAAATCTGTTATAATTATTAATATGGACAAAAATGACTTTCTCCAACACATGAAGTCATCAACATCTCCAATGAGCTGTTTGACCTTTGACCTTCTGCTGAACATGCAGAACAAACCAACGTGTTCGTGACTGATCAACGTTTAGAGGAGAATCTATCAGTGGATTTTCACATTTAAGTTTTCACTTGTTCAAATTGGTGGAAAAAGTGAAAAGCGGATCTTGAGAACAGTCAAGGGCGCCACCTGCTGGACGCATCGCGCAAAGACGATCACTGAGCTCTGGCGTCATCAGTGTGCGACGCGGCGTGCAGGACTGTGAAGGACGCCGACGAGAAGCTGGTGATGAATAAGTGAAACACAAAGGTTGGTGTAACGTCACTGTCCGTTTGGTTTGTACGTGAGAGACATGACAGAGACGTGTTAGTTCACCGAGACAGAAAAGTGAAGGCAGGACTGGTTCCTTCACCGGATTGACTCGGTGCGCACAGGCTAAGCTAACTGTAGCTGTGATCTGTAGAGCAACAGCAACACAACAACACGCCGATGAACGTGTAGCAGTCAGTGTGTAGAGAAGACTAACGTGTACATTAGGTTTCAGTGACAAGTGAATCTGCTCTGTTCTGACAGGAGACAGGAGGACGTTGTCATGGCGATGTCGTGTCTCACTCGAGCTCTGCGTTCACTGACAGTGTCCCAGCAAGCTGTGCTCTCGCCTCAGGTAACACACACACACACACACACACACACAAAACACCCGCGCACACACACACACACACACACACACACAAAACACCCGTGCACACACACAGCCGTGTCTTCTTGACATCACTTTGACTTACATTCCTGGGAACTTGACCTTAAAACTTGACCTTAAAAGATGTCTTCACATTTTGGGGACTTGTTGTTTTCTCCATAACGAAGACATCTTTCCCCATAATGAGTCTGAGTAAACAGAGTAAGGTCCCCACAACATAAGTAATACCTGGACAACGCAAACACAATCAAACAAACAGATGGGAACTCAAACTGGGTGAAAACCACACGATGAACATGATTATTTGAAGTGAGATCCGATCACAAGTGGTCACAGGAGACACACTCGCGTTTTAGTTTTAACCTTGAGTTCAAGTCAGATAGGTGGATGTTAATTCCACGCCTGTCTCTGTTTATGTGTCAACAGGCAGCCGCACGGTTTGAGCTGGGAGCTCTGGTGCCTCGGTGCAGGGGCTTCCTCACCTCAGCGTCTCTGGAGCAGAACAAGACATTTTGGAAGCAGAGGGAGAAATACACCATCAGACCAATAGGGAAGAAAAAGACAGGAGGCCGAGATCACTCAGGTAAAGAGGAGGGGCGTCTGGTTGTGTGTTGCATGTGAGGCAGAGTTTGTGGCTTAGGAAGTATCTTCAGGTTAAACTCAGGACTGTTCAGTCCTGTGATGCTGGTTCACATACTGGGGTAAATCACCATGGTAACTCGTGCTGAACTGCTAACCTGCTCCAAATCCAGGCAGAAAGCGGCAGATACTTTTCCACTGCGATGCTTCTTTGGACCAGAGCTGAGGGATGACGGCGTCTCATCTCTTTCTTTCTGCTGCACAGGAAGGATACGGACGCACGGCATCGGCGGCGGCCATAAACAAAGATACCGGTGGGTCGACTTCCAGCGCCTTCGCTTTGAACCGGGCAAAGAGGCCCAGACATTCGAGGAGAAGGTCGTGGAGGTGCGATACGACCCATGCAGGTGAGACCAGCTTCTATCACACACACGTGCCGTTTAAGATCAAGAACACAGAATCGCTTCTCATGATCCGTGTTGTCTGTACAGGTCTGCTGACATTGCACTGGTCGCCGGGGGCAACCGTAAGAGGTGGATCATCGCTACAGAGAACATGCAGGCCGGAGACGTCATTAAAACATCTGGAGCGATCGGACGCATGGCGGGTACGAGATCCTCCTCTGAAGCTACTTTGAAACAATAAAGGTTTCTTCCATGTTTAATAATGCTGCTCCTTGTAACCTCTGTTTAACACAAAGTAAAACGTCTCTCTTTGTAGTCCTGGCCAATGAAGGTGATGCCCACCCACTGGGAGCTCTGCCTGTGGGGACTCTGGTGAACAACCTGGAGATACAACCAGGGAAAGGATCAGAGTACATTCGTGCTGCAGGTAAATCTGTTACTTTGTGCGGGTTCGTGCTTTTTAAATGTTGAGTGTTCAGATACTTAAAAGAATGAGTCATCTGTCAACCTTTGATTAATGCTGTGGTTTGTAAAGTTTCACAAAACAGTGACATATGTTCATGATGAGCAAGTAGAAAATCTCACATTTTTACCAAGTAATGACTCATTTATTAAAGATGTTGCTCAGAATCTTCAATGAGTGAACTTATTCTGTGAGACAAGGTCGTACTACTAGGAGAATAAAGTTCATGTTTAGATTATAATAGTGAGTTCTACTACGAGGAAAAAGCTGAATCATTTCAAAGTCCTGATACTTATGATAATGTGCTGATGAAGCATATTATTTGTGAAACTTATACTAAGATCTAACTGAACAAAATGATCCACATTCCTCGTTTTAACGCAGACAGCAGGTTGATCATCTGATATTCCTAAAAGTCTGACTTTGTTCTTGTAATAAGACGAGTATCGTAAACGTATGACATTTTTTTTCCTCATAGTACCACAACTTCATGCTCTTATTATTATGACTATTGTTGAAATTTCTGATTTCTTTCCCCTTTAGTGGCCCAAGTACTCATCTGTAACAAAAGCAGCTACCATTATAAGTCTAAATGAACGTTGGGGTTCTTTTGTTTTCAGGCACGAGTGGCGTTCTGCTTCGTAAAGTGAACGGAACCTGCAATCGTTCAGCTTCCCTCGAAGCAGCAGGTTCAGGTGAGATCATCTAGATTAACATCACACCGGCTAGTTAAATAAAAACATTGTGCTCTGAACTCAACGTTGTCGTCTGTGATGTTCCCAGGTTCTGGAGACCTGCATGGTGACGGTGGGACGCGTGTCCAACATCGACCACAACAAAGAGATCATCGGCAAAGCAGGTCGCAATCGCTGGTTCGGCGTTCGCCCTTCGAGCGGCTTGTGGCAGAGGAAGGGGGGCTGGGCCGGACGCAAGATTAAGCCGCTGCCCTCCATGAAGAGTTACATCAACCTGCCGTCACTCACCGCTAAATAACACGACAGGAGTCCGGACACGAGTGGGACTGAACGTCGTCGTCTTGTGATGTTATTTTTGTTCTGGACAGTTGAATCGAATCGGAAAGTATAAATAAAGACAAACTGTTTGTACAGAAGATTAAAAATTTTATTTAACACAACTGCTTGTGAGAGCATGGAAAGAAACAAAACGATATAAAAATCCAAAACATATTTACATCTATAGTAAAACATGCAGAGTAACCCATATTTTTAGTGGTAAATTTAAAAATACTGTCATGTCATTTAAAATAGGGTTTGTGCAAAGACACTGGGCGGCATTGCAAGTAACAGGAGCAATGAGATGGCACGTTGCTCGACCACCAATGAACATTAACACAGATGTTTAGTTTTTTTTTTTAGCAGTGCTAAACTTGTGAAAAAGTCGACATGCCTGCTCATTGATCCAGTCTTGTAAAACACCCCCATGCTACCTCTAGATTTAGGGCAAAGGAAAAAAACAAACTTGAGGTCAAATACATTGAAATCCACTTGTCATTTAGCCCATTTAGTATTTAAGAGGCTAACTCACTTTGACAAATTCCCTCAATCAACTCTGCCCCGGCAAACACTTCACAGCCCGAGTCGGAGGTCTGTCAGCCTTTTGACCGAGAGAAGACCCAACCCTTCAAAATAAAAGGCGGGAGACCAGAAAACTGAGTGTAAACGTCGCGGGCAGACGGGACATCTGTGGCAGCTGCAAAATAAGCTCGAACATCAAGTGTCAAAACATTGAAGTAACAGACAACCGTGACGGTTTGCAGACCCCAGGGGGCGCTGTCAACCCGTCAACATAAACACAACATCCTCATGAGAACAAGGGTTATTTTCAACTTAATCAAAAAAAGGCCTTCTCTTGACTACAGGCAGTGGTTTACATTTCATAAACGCCTCGAAAACTTCACCTCAAACCAAAGCGTGTCCCAATTGGAGCGAAGGTATAAAACCACATGAAAGTGCATCACAAAGTGAGGGAAATGTATGAGAAACGACAAACCTAATAGCGTTTGCATTGTACAAGTCAACTTCATAGTCTGTAAATATATTTGGTATTTACGTCAAGAAATAAAAGTACACTATTTGTGCTTTCAATTTAGTGGAGGGGGGGGGGTTAGGGTTAGGCGGTTCACAATAGTACATCTTGTATATATATTTATATACAATGCAAAAACAAAAAAAAGCCCAGCCTGTCAAAGCTCGTAAGTCTTCACTTTATAAAAAAAAAAAAAGCTAACTCATCCTCTTGCAAAAATATTCCACGCAACACTGTTCAGGGAGTACCATCGAACACATAGCACAGCTACACACAGACACACACACACACAGGCAGTGACTTCTGGCAAGACTCCACACGTTTCATCATGTTTTAAAAGCAGTACATTACTCGCATTTTGCTTAACTCTACTGTCAAAGCACATTTCAAATCAGAGCAGCTCATTCCTGTTAGAAATTGACCCAGAACAAAGATCTACCTGAATGAGCAGTTTGAGGTCGGGCGCTACCCGCGTGACGAAGCCGTGCTAAGGGCACAACGGTTGGTTTGGATGTGCACGTCTACATTTGGCCAAAAAAGTGGAAAACTAATCTGTAAATTTATATCTTTTTTTTTTTTTTTTCTTCCAACTCAGTAATCTAAATACTGATCTCCACAGGGACCACACATATGTTATCTATTAGTTTTAATTCTTACAAACTATTTGGCCAAGGCAAGAGCTCTGGTGGTTACACTGTGAAACAAACGCCACTTTGGCACATCACTGCACATCGGGAGTGATCCAGTTATTTGCTATGTTACTGCAGGTCTGTGAGATGATGTCTCGGGGTCAGCTGAAGATGGGGCGGCCATGTTTGCCGAAGGAAAGCTGTTACAACCTGAATTTACTCCAAAAAGGCCCGATTACGCTCGAGCGGAACAAAAGAGGGAGAAACTAGTACGACAGCTCATGGAGTCGCAGCTAAATTTGGCATTCAGCTGAAATGTGTTGTTTCTGTGTCACGTTACCCTGTAATGTGACAACGTGACAACGTTACAATCCAAATGTACACTAACATCCATACAAAATCTCCAGTACTTACATGAATGAAGTCATTGGATGAACGGCTTACATGTTACAAATGTGTCATAGCTACATTCATCATAGCTACCTTCAAAAATACACAGCTCCAGTTGTTGTTGTTTTCATTTTTTTTCGATTTGCACAGTGTGCTTGAAAGCAACGAGGCAAAAAGAACGCATTGTTCCTTTTTATGAAAATTGATCTTTTTGGAGAACGTAAAGGGACGAGTAAGAAAACTGAGCACTGAGTTTGAAGAGAAGGATTCCATCTAGATTCACAGCAATATTCCAACTTTCAACAACAAACACAAACACGGTCTCAAACAATCTCACGCACGCCACTGCACGTCACCACCACACTCCTCCATTGTCTATAGAGTAACAATAAATGTAGGATTTCACAGAAATAATAAAATGTTAACAAAAACAAAGTGCAAACACAGCTGCCATTATCGAAATGTGGCAAATTGTCAAAAAACCTCAAAATACCTCCGAGGCGGTAGCACAAATCTTACAAAATAGTACTTGTTCTTTCTGTAGTGTGTAGAAAACAAAACAACAACACCCAACAACATCAAAACATCAAATTGACAACATGAAGTTTGTGTATTGAACACGGTTGTGAGTCAGTAAGATTTCCACAGGAAAACTATTACTGCCAGGGGCCGGTTGGCTTTTCCTCTAATGCTCTGTAGCCTCTCGTGAGACAAGTGCGGCGGGGAGTCTGGTAGTGGGTGAGGTTGCAGTGACGGTGGCCGGGGTCACACGGGCTTAGTGTAACCGAAGATTCCAACAGGGAAGTGCTTGACATGTGTCGGCCACTGGGCGGCAAGCTGGAAAAACTTCACATCATTCCACTCCACTCCGTCAATAGTGACTGAGGAAGAAGATGGATCACAGTTAAATACACAAACAGAAGAACATAATACACATTTGAGGTCCTGCTTCAGAGAAGACCATTCGCTTTTTAGATCAGTGGTTCTCAACCTTTTTTCGAGTCACGACGCACATTTCAGACTGGACGTGTTTTTAGAATCTTTTGGTTGAGCTGCTTTCCGAAATCCACTAAAGTCCAGAAATTCTCCAGATATTTTCTAGAGGCTGTATGTGAGAACACAAATGTCCGATTCAGTTGCACTTGACAGTTTTTCTTTCCTGCCAGTCCCCTAGTAAAATGTCCTGGAAATGTGTGAGTCAGCCCATGTGAGAATACAGCAGGAAATTCAAAGTGATTGAGTGGGTGTATTGATGACCTGTCTAACACAGGAGGAGCCACACGTAGAAGACTTGTGTGTCCTGCTGCGTCATGTTCTACCTCCTGCACGCTCCACTCAGACACCACCACTCGCCTCAATGTTCTGAACATTTTCCTGTTGTGGTGAAACCAACTAATTCTGACGGACAGTCTCCTGATGCGTTCTTCACAAGTGAAACACAAACTCTGGAAAATGTCCAAACCCTAATTTACAAGAGCTCAGGGTCTGAAAACAGCTTCGACTCACAAATACAATCAATTAAACATCCAATCTAAAGCAGATGTTATCACTGGTGCAGACAATTTAATGTAGAAACAATCCCCACTCTAAAAAGAGTCATGTTATTTTGAATAGATCATGTTATTATTTTCTCTACAACCATCTGGCGAGCTCCAGAAATGATCTTGCAATCCCCCAGATTGAGAAACACTGATTTACACTATGCAACACTGAGGTCGAGTTGTGGCATCAGCACCAGGGGGCAGTGCAGCTTCAGCTGTGTGCTTGTGCGGTCTCACCTCTCAGCATTGTGTGCTGGTGCTTGGCTGTGCAGATCAACCTGCTGATACCATCAATCACTTGGCTCTTAGAGTCCAGCTCTTTCTCCTTGGGCTTCTTGCTGAGAAAAATCACTGCAGAGGGAGGGGAGGGGAGGGGAGGGGAGGGGGGGGGCCCAGTCATTTTCTTTTGTACTGAAGAGGACACTCAGCTGACGTTACACAGCAGATTCTGTTTACTGGTCTCGGGAAGCACAACTGTGCATGTGGAAAAACTGTATTAAGCTTTCTGTGACAGCAGAGAGAGCTGCATGAAGTCTGATTAAATGCCTCATGTGATGTCATCTGAGTCAGCATTGGTAAAAAAAAAAAAAAAGAAAATCGGGGTTTGTGGAATAAAAAAGGAGTGAGTTTATCAGAACTCTATAACCTGCTCCTCATCTCTGAGGATAACAGTTCCAGGCTACATAAGTTGTTACTATCAAAACAGTAACAATGTAGGCACCAGTTTAAAACAATACAAAATTATATGTGGGATAAAAAGGACGATATAGCTGCGTTGAATTTTAAAAATTTCCGGAGTCTGACACATTATTTCTTAAGGAAATAAACATAGTACTTTTTAATTGCTGAACTCTTTGAGGAGAGACTTTGCGAGGTGCTAAATTGGACCAGCGCTGTTTACGACTTGGCCACTGTTGCCTCTTTCTCAAAAGGCACATCATCAACCTCCTATGTCTCCTAGAGGCATCATAAATGAGCCTTAATAGCAGATTTGACAAAATTGCATATGTCATCCAGCTAAATTTACTATTTACAGACACAGTTTTTGTGTGTACAGTTGCGTCAGAATTTCCTAGCGTACCTTTCTTGTTCTTCTCCTTGGTAACAACAGTCATGGCCATGCTGGGAGGAGGAGTGAGTTCCCCTCCACACGGGAGGCGGCTGACTTGCAGTGAACGGAAATTACTCTTCAGGGTGTTCTTCAGTCCCACGTCTCTCTTCTCTCCCTCCTTCTTCTTCTCGGGGCCTTGCCACGTCCAGTAGTCCACCTGAAGACCCATGACCTCGTTGCCCGAACATGGAGAACTAACGACGGAAAAAGAAAATAAGAAACAGCGCAGAGAGTGGACAATAAAAGCCTGGGATGAGTTTGCATTTATTGATAAGTGATGAGTCTCGACATACCCAGCTCCAGAGAGGGCGGTGGACACAGAGGGAGACTGCGGGGGGGTGCCGCCAATCTCCTTCCCATACAGACCAGCCGATGGGGGAGTCGGGGAGGACAGGATGCTTGTGTTGCCTCCCATCGCATCATCTGAGTCCACTGCAAATTGGGGGGAAATTATCTCATGTACAAAGTTTCAAAGTAAAACTAAAGACTGTAAAAATATGTACTGCTTGCCTGTGTGGAAATATAAAAATCATATGAATTAGGTCTCGAAATATAAATATATTGTATTTGTGTTTATTGTTACCTCCGCCGGTAAATTAAGTTTTCGTCTGTATTCGTTTGTCGGTTAGCAGGATTACACAAAAACTACCAGACGGACTAAAACTTAGTGGAAGGATGTGGCCAATTTTGACGCAGATCCAGGATCCTTTTTCACAAATCCAAATAAATATCTGTGTCTGTATCTATCTAGAGATTTTAATGTGGGTTTAAAAGGGGACATTTTTTCTGTCTGTTAAGCACTTTTAACTTTGTTCAATTAATAAAGTTTATGAATCTTTTTTTCTTTCTTTTCTTTATCATCTGACCAGCACACAGAAACAACAGTAACACGTCAAAACTAATCCTTTCTTACCTGAGGTTGAGAGGCTTTGCTCCACAATTCCAACTTTCACCACCTGTAATAATGAAAAAGTTCTCGGAATAAAATAACATTCAACACAGAAGAATCTATCAATTCTGTTTGGCATCTTCGTATAAATCTTACCCCGATAAATGGCACAAATTTCTGACAGGAGTCCTCATCAGGGCTGCAGAGACAGATAAAAGAGGCTGTGAGTGAGACCAGAGGTGTGTCTGAACATTTCAACAAAAGGTGCACATGAACACACTCAATGGTCCTGGAGGGAGGATGACTGTGCCATGACCCATCGAGAGTGGAAATGGCACATGACTGGCTTGGGTGGAATGGGGTCATCTTTGGGGTCACGTTACAATGAGATGAATGAGAGGACTGCTCCTTACAACCAAAAGAAGACAGGGTCAGGGGGTAAGAGAGCTAATTTTTTGTGAAGCGCTTGAAAAGTGATAGTTTGGGCACAGACATGGTAGTAGCTGCGTGGCTTCATCACACGACTATGCTGATAAGCAGAACGTGTCACCCGTTCAGCAATACATGAAAAATCATTGGGCACAGAGGTTTAGCGCGCACACACACAGGTCAGGACAACAGATTCTAAAAGTTATCTGTCTGCTAATGTCCTCTAACATGCAGCAACCAGCAGCGCAGCTCCTAACCTAGTCGGCGATTCTCTCCCCATCTTTCATGAGCCTGCAAAATCGACTGCACCCACAACAACAACGCAAGGACGAGGGGAGGTGCTGGTTTTGTTCCAGTGCAGGATGCAGGACAGCAGACCACAGCGATCTCACCTGCTTGGCCGACCAGTGCTGTATTTCATCATTATGTTTCAGTAGCGTTACATTGTGCGAGCTGAAGGTTTTCCATAGCAATGCCACCTCTGAACAAAACAGGATTTTCAACCTAACAGGTTGTAAATCAATCACCAACGTTGTGCATCAAATCATTCCCGAGTCCTAACTCTTACTGACTGAACATTTCTCATGATACTCATATCGCTGGATGTGTGAGCCAGAAGACAATTCCACTTTGTCAATTTGTTAAAAGGTTGTAAGGCAAATCTCCACAGCAACAACACAGAGGACAGAGTAAAACCCAAAGTCACAGCAAACCAAAGACAGGAGTAAGGACAGAGTGCAGAGTGAAGTTACAGTGAGTATCGAGTGTGAGAGGGGGAATGTTAAGACACAGCGAGAGGAGCTCAAGCCAAATGGAGGAGGACGAGGAGGAGAGAGAATAGGGAGGGCAAAACAAGAGTCGAATCATATACCTGATGTAAAAATCAAAATACAAACTCCTTTTCCTTGAATGCAAATCAAAAAAGGGGGGAAAGAGGGGAAGAAGGAATGCAACAGTGTTAAATCTGCGTGTTGTATTTCGGATCTCTCCGTCCAGTAAAAAGCCCCTGTCACAAAGAGGGGAGGGGGTTTGGTCAAACCTCAGAAAGAAAACAAGCAAATGCACAGCGAGATGCAAAGGACTGTGTGAGATGAAAACTGACTCAATGCGGTACTTTGTCGAGAGAGGCCTGCACTAATCTGAACATCAAATCCCTGCTCCATCACATTTAATTATTAACCCTCACCATAAAACTTTTTTTACGTCATAATAAACAGATGCGACTATACTTTGTGTGTATTTGAATATGTAGACACATGCATGCATATGCATATTTGCACTTCAATATCTTCCTCATGCAGTTTATTTTTTTCAAATCATGGTCTGATCCAGTGGTTCCCACTAATTATCTAGACTGTGGCGGTTCTAAATTATCTATATTCTAAATTATTTGCAGTTCTATTTGCTGCATGCTTGCTAGCACTGTCGCTCTGCTGTGGTCCATAAGGTATTTACCATCTCAGCTGCAGTTATCGAATGCAATGCAGTTCTTTCTCTTGTGAGAGAACTTATCTTTCAATCTATACGTGTCACTCAGAATCTGTTGCACACGAGTGAACTTCGTGCATGTGCACCCCCGCTACCGCCATAGATTGAATTCATTCTGTGGGAAACACTGACCGATCAGTTGTGTTCAAGAACAAATTTTAATAAGAGAAAATAGAGGAACATTAATATCAGTACACCATGTTGGAAATCATTCCGACACAGACGTGCTCAGAGCATAAAAACATTCATGCAACACACAAACATGTGCACAGAACATTTAAAACATTAATAATCAATGTCGCTTTACCTCTTCTGTTTGTAGGTGAGCATGGCTTCCGAGATGGGGAACTGGTGGGACACGTTGGCACCGGCCAGATACTGAACCACTCGTCCTGCTACATCTATGTTATCTGCAGGGGAGCAGGGAGACAGAGTGTTAACAACATGCCTCTCTCCTGTTTCATGTCTGACTTAACAAGCTGCAAGACAACTGGTGAAAGATGCTAATTCTTCACATGCAGCACATCGCTCGGAGACTGTGCATTAATCATTTACATGCCCCAGAATTAAGGAGACGGGCTTGCTGTGTTCTGAGAGTAAAATGTCATTAAAACGTGGGTGAAGTCGGCCATACGACACACAAGACAAATCGTGTGTCGAAGAGAACGCCTGCGGGGAAAATCCAGCCTGACACACATTTTTTGGCACCTTGAAATGTGGAAACTTGGGGATTTTTAAAGTCAATTTGTTTTGGACTGCGGCCTCTGGACTTTAAGCAAAGTCCCCTCGTGAAAGAGAGAACCAGCAGTTTCTATCCAAACACTGCCTTTTGTATTGAGGATATGACAATTCAAGCCCATTTTTACATCTTTGATGTTTTTTCCTGCAAACACTCGATGATTCAACGTGGTGTGTGAGACTGTGACTCTTGCATCTATGGGGAGTAAATTAAGTGAGTTAATAGGTGGAGAGGAGTGAAAATTATCAGGCTTGAACAAGTGAGAATTGAGGACAGAAAAATTAACATGGATATGTGTGAAGCAAAAATTGCATGACTAACAAAGTGAGAGTAAAATAAATTCAAATCTAAGAATATATAGAGCATATATTCTACAAAATAGTCCTTAAAGAGGAATGTTTTTTACTAAAGAACTCTCTCCCCCAACACCTCAGAGTGAAATTTATGTAATGAAAAGAAATGTAATGTAATGTCAAATGTACCTTTGATATTACAATCAATTCTGATAACGTTTGGGGTAAATATCTGAGCCTGAGTTGTGACGATGTACTGTCAGAGAAGTAGCATCAGGATGTGACGGTGGTTGTCTTTCACAAATGGAATCTCTTTCCATCCATCAGCCTCTGGCCTCTTTTCTTTCCCTTTCAAGTTGGGTGAACATGAGACATGCAGACCTGCTTTGCAGTTAGACATCAGAGCCATGCATCCTACCTGAAGCGGGCCGATCTGTCCTGCAGAACAGCTCCCTCCATGCAGTGTCCATGAAGATGTTGTTGAACCTGCTGTCAAAGGAGGCCACATACTTTGCCAGGGGATGAGAACCTGTGCACAAGAAGAAAATGCTCATATTTACAACAAAGATGAAAATGTATAGCATGTTCTGGCTGGTATTTCCAATAACCCTCTGCACTAATCCTGACTGACATACCTATGGGGATCACCAGAAAGCGTATGTAACTGAGCCAGTCAGGTGTCTTGTTGGCCAGCTGCTCCACGAAGAACCTCAGGATGGTGCTGAGGTAACTCTGGTCGCCTGCCACTGCCACCTTCATCGTCGACGGGGTCTGTGCGTTGCAGTTGCAGCTGCAAGGGTTAAGGTAAGAAAGAAAGAGAGAGTAATTAAGAAAGAGAAAGAAAGAGAGAGAGAGAGAGAACTCATAAAAGATGTGAGTCACAGAGTGTGTGTGGGAGAAATTATGAGTTTCTGAATGATTTACATCTCTTCAGGGGTTTTCCAGGTTTTAAACCAGTCTTATCTTTTTTGAAAGCCGGATTATGTCATACGTTATAATTTGAAATACTGGGTACTTGCAAGTATTTGCAAGTCTCGTCAAGTTAAACCAAACATTACAGCAGCTTTAAGGACTTTGTTGCTAAACAATTTAGGAAGTGAGACATTAAAGGTTTTCCATTTGCCAAAAAGACCTGTTCTGCTTTCGGCTCCGTGACAACATTTGAGGAAAGACCCAGCAGCCAGCTAAACCGCGAGCGAGTGAGCACATTAACAGAGAAGTACATGACTCTACATGACGTGGCCCCAGCTGGAGTAAACACACTGAGGAGGAGGTGTGGAGAGAGTGGGGAAGTTGCAGTTTGGCAGAATTAAAGAGAAAACAGGTTTAACAGAAGCAACATAGCAGAGTGAGACAGCCTCGTCTGCAATTGACACGGCTTCCTGAGGGGACACAGGCGAGCAGATGGATCCAAAAAAAGAAATAGAAAGAGAGAAGAAATTGTACTTCAGCTTTCATGAGAAAACAGACACATTTTGATTGAATGGGTTCACTGACAGAGAGCACTTCAGCAGCGCGAGGGATGGCGTCCTGGAATTCTCTGGCGGCAAGCCACAACAAACACACATTGTTGTTTGACGAAGACGACTCCCAGGATTACAAGCGGCAAAATCATACTCTCTGATGGCTTGCATCATTCAAGCAATGCGTGTGTTATGGATGCATGTATGCATGTGACTCACAATCTCTGGATGCGAGTAACGATGGTGTTGAAGGCAGCCTGAACATCGGCAGCAGAGCAGGTGGACACAATGGGCTGGGCCTGTTCATGGAGCAACTCGGCTACATACTGCACAGAAACACACGTGAGAGGGACCCGATGAGTTCATGGGGATACAAGAGGAAGGGTTGATTGGGCTGGAGAGAAAGCATGAAAAACATGCTACTGGGACTACACAGTGTACATCCCATGAACAATACTTCTTGTCTTAATGCGAGGTGAAGGTCAACATGTTGTGTATAGGAAAGCACACACCTGTCCTTGCCACTCCATGGTGTTGATGAGGATGATGCTCTCTGGAAGGCGTTCGTCAGAGATGAGGATCTGGTTCAGTTGGTCGTACACAGACTTCCTGGGAACCTTTGGCACAAATGAGAAGCAGAGAGTCTTAATACATCCGTGAAGAACAGATCTGCAGCTTGATATTACATCTGCGTGTGTCGCTCACCTGTGCTATGAGTCGTGAGTCTGGGGAGTACTCGCTCTCCATGCTGCTGGTTCTGTCGCTCTGGGCCTTGGAGTTCTGTCTGTCTTTCATGGAGGTGCTGCGAGGACGCCTCTGCAGCTTGTTCTCAACTTTACTGAGAAAGAGGGTTAACAGGAGAAGTGTAAAATACACAACAGAACAACAAGGCTAAACAAACACATTAACCCGTTAAGGTCCGGTGTGTTGTGTGGTGTGCAGGTCTCTACCTCTAGAGCCAGATTACACGTGTGTCTCATCCAAGATATCATAGCTTTGTTTTTTGTCAAGACATGTGACTGATGAAATACATCGTGATTTAATAAAATACTTGTGGGAAAAGCAAAATGTATTTTGGGAAATGTTGTTTGTTAGCACAGTGGCATTTCAGACAGTGACTGACGAACTATGAAAATAACAATGAAGAATATTCAGACATGGAGACAAGGCTGAGAAATTAAAGTTTTTGTAAATGTTGGCAATTCGGTCAGCTCTTCAGAAACCTTTAGGTTGTAGGTGTTCATTTTTAAACCACATTTAGGTTTTAGAGTTTGCCTTTCTTCCACCCCTTAAGTCTTAAGTCCTAAAAACCCCAAAAATGACTTTCATAATAAAGTTCATGCATTATGACATAACACTAGTGTCCAGATGCAAGACATTTACCTGGGAGACATGTGGTTTTGGGACTCTGTCTTGCAGAGCTTGCCAACAGTGGTCATTCGCTCAGTGTTGACATCCCAGTTGCTCACCTCGCCCGGCCCCGGCCCATTGTCTTCAGCCTCTGGCTCCTGAACCGAAAGGAGGGGGAGCAAAGATGAGCCAAGAAAATGATGTTTATGATACAACACTGGCACGGTCACATCCCATCAAACTAGACCAGATTCCTCCTCAGGTTTCAGGAGCATTCTCTACCCTGTCTGAGTGGAGAATACGCAGCCAGCATTTTAAGGAGAAGAGTTGAGAAACAGTGGAGGTGTGGAGGGAGGTCGAGAGGTGCTGGCCTGCTGAATTATTCAGCTGAGCTGTTGAGGTTGGAGATAATGATGCAAGCGCTCCATGACAGATGAGATAAAAAGTCGTGGTCTCTTAGCAGGTGGCGGAGGAAACACTGTTCCTGCAGCTTAGATATTCAGATTGAACTGGGTTAGTGGACCAGGGAGATGATCAGGCATCGTGCAGCTCAGAGGGGGAGCCGGGGGTCAGAGCAACAGGTTAGACGGACCCGACAGCACAAAGACGAAAACAAACACAAACATGTCTCCTTCGATCGCCGCCAGTCAAGACTCTTCCTGCATGGTGCTGCCTTCTCTGATCCATAATGGATGGCTGAGGCTGTGTGCTCGCCCTTACATAATCCCTCCCTGTGTGATTTCTCTTGGAAAAACAACAAAGACCCATGGGAGGAAAGAGCACTCAAGTGGACGGGATAGGGGGTCAGAAAAGACAAATTCGAGAAAGAGATGCTCAAGGGGGATTTAGCTGAAGAAAAAAGGAAACTAGTGTTGTTCCAAAAACATACCACAACAGTTGTATCTGTGGGGCTGTCGTCTTGATACCGAGCTCCTTGTACTTTACATCTGTCCACAGTCAGAAAGTCTCCACTCTGCAGGGGAAATACACACACACACACACATTAAAACAATGGAAGTCACTTCTCTGATCTATCTAATAATTCCTGAAATCTCTGTGTGTGGAGCCCATATCTGGAGAACCATTCATTTTATCAGCTTCACACTTGGCATGTGTGTTGTTAATGGCCCAAGGAAGTGCAGTGTTGAATTTGGTGCGATTTGTATTGGATGCATTCAGTAAATAAACTATGAAAAAAGAGGTGACAAGTGCTCTGTAGCAGCGTCGGCTAGTACTCATTAATGTCATTAACTGTTCAGATTGACCAGTTTCTCATTGTGTCTCAACACAATCCAGCTTGGTGACAGCGGGACACAGTATAAATATCTCCAAAAGCTTCTAAATGTTTTACTACCACTGTGTACTAATATATGAGCCGCAAAAGTATAAATGACACATTTATATGTTCAGGTTTACGCGACAAAGTGTTTAAGTGCATCTCCTATGATCTACTTAATTCATTTCAATAGTCACTTCAAAGACTTTACATTTTGTCTCGCAGACATTTTTACAAGTTCAGCTTGGGACATTTATTGGGTAAAATGGAGGACTATAGCAGTCTGCAGTGCTCCGGGCTGTTTTATTACAGGCTAAAATGGATTCCCAGATATTTATAAACAGCACTCCCTCTATCGCCATCAGACTCAACATGTCTCCCTCTTTCTCTGCCCTTGTTGATTCCAATGGGCCATAAATCTGAGCAGGAATTCAGGGACAGCTACAGCCAATCTTTTCCCTGTGCATGGGAGCATATTTGTCTCTGTATCTGTGTGTGCGTGTGTGTGTGTGTTGATGGTGGTGGTGGAGAGGTCAGTGGGTGTCAGTCCCTATAAATACTGCAGGACTACAGGGGTGAATAGGGTAAGGACCACAGGCCCCGTCCTCTTTTGCAGGGGGTGGGAGCTGGTGGGGACATTGCACTCGTGCTCAGAATATCTTGCCTGTCGTATCATGGACCTTGGCAATCCCTGAACCACAATAAGCACAGAAGACCGCCAGATATTTAAACACCACTAACCATGGGCAATTCCTTTACATAACACTGTTTACAAAAAAAAAGAACCTCAGCAGAAATCTAGGGGGAAGAACCTAACGGGTAAACAGTGGAGCTGAGAGGCATGAAAGAGGCCTGTTAATGGAGTGGCTGATCAACTTACAGGACATGACAGTTCTCTCTGCTGACTTTTCTGGCTGTGTATGCTTCCAATTTCTGTCTGAGAGCTGGAGTGAGACATCCCTTCAAAAAACGGCCTAAAAACACAAATAGAAAGATTTGAATAAAAAACAACAACCAACAGCATGGAAATAATATATTTAAAAAATATAGGTAATTGAGAGGTATCAATGAGAGCTTTGAGAATAATTAAGTAATATTAGAAGAATAAAGTCGTAATAGAGAAGAAAGTCGCTAATATTTAACGGAAAAAATAATCCTAATATGACTAGCATAAAGTCGTAATTTAATGAGAAAAACCTCATTACAAAAGTAAAGGCATTATGTAATGAGAAAAAAGGTCATAATATTATGAGGATAAATAGACACAGTCACAATATTAACCCGATAGTCCTGATACTTGTGATAATGTGTTGCTTATGTGCGAAAATGTTACATACTTTGTTATTTGTGAAACCTAAGTATAACTTAACCTAAAACTTAGCCGAAAATTATGACTTTATTCTTTTTATAATATTACTTTATTCTCAAATGCCCCACCCATTTAAGTGGCCCTAAGTTTCCATCATAATGAACAGAATAGAAATATTTCAGTCAATAGAATTATTATATATATTAGAACTAAAGAGGTTGAGTGCAGACATACTTGAGTTTAGGTTTAGGTGTGCTAAGGACGCTCTCATTATCCTCCATCTCTGGCCCGCTGTCGCTCTGGTTGTACACTTCAAGACTGTCGTAGAGTAAGTCCAGATCCTCCTCCACCTCCTGGGTCTGGTCTACAGGGTCAGAGTCCAGGACCTACCGCACAGGATAGACACATCATTAACACATCAGCACACTGTAATCAGGGATTTGTAATTATGGCTGTGGATTAAATAAATGTAGGGAGTGACTGGTGCTGTGCATTAGCTAATCACTTTCACAGCTGGGTTAATGGAGCTTAAAGAATGAACAAGAGCACTGACGGCCGTAAAACAAACAGAAATACAACCTATGCCATAAATACATCCCTGCCTTGGCCATAAGCGGGCCACGTAGAAGGTAAGTGAGTGCTTGAAGAGAGGGCTAAGGTGATGTGCCTTGATCTACCCGCTGCACAGTGGGGATGTATATCATAGAAACTGCACACAGCCAGGCCTTGTGGACTAATCAGGTGATTAATGCCACTCCATAAGTGCAGGAGCTGGCAGGGAGCAGATAAACACAGTCTGTCCACTCTCCTCCTTCCAGCTATGTATTAATAGAACTGTAACCCTGCACACTGACCAGCCACAAGGAAGAGATTAGAGACAGGGAATGTGATAAAAGATCACCGGGCCACCTGGAGCTTCCAGAGTCATCCAGCGAGGCTGATGGCCTAGAGGCTCCTATAAGCATCAGTAGGTTAAATCTTATAAATACAGTGTCTATGTGCGGATGGTTTAAAGTAAACATAAACCTAAAAGGGAGGAGTAAAAAGGTAGAGCACATCCTCGTTCAGAGTGGTAACCTACCTCTTTTTGATGTCAGAAGAAGAAATGGAACTAATACTCCTATAGGTTCCACAAATTGCTAGTAGTTATATGTATAATGGCCTAATGCAGATTATGTAGCGGGGGACATGCAGTTGAACACAAATGTTCAACATCCTGCCGATGACCTGATTAGAAGCTTTTCTGTAGAATCCAGAAACACTTCACATTCACACTCAAGAAGAAAAACACCAACCTAAAATAGGACAAGCCTCTGAGCCTACATTTATCATTAGATTAACTGGTAGAGAATAAGGCCGTTAATGGATTCTGCATACGGATTGCCGCTAATGGCAAAGTATGAATCATACATCAATGAACACAGAGGTAAGGCAGCCTAGCATTATAATGATGCTTGTACCTCTGCTGTGACACTGATTTCTTCACAGACAATGCTCCTGCAGACTGGAGCACGCTAGAACTACAGATTAGTTCCCCCCCCCCCCAGTGCAATTTAATAACTGAAATGTATTGAAGCTGACTCACTGAAGTCTTCATAACAGAAGGATGGAGAAATTCCAGGAGGCTGCACAGGGAAGGATGCTGCCTGCTCTAAATTTCAACACACTGTTTGCTGCTTTGACATTGAACACAATCTCCTGGGTGTCGAGCAAAACAAAGGCAACTATCCTTTTCTGCAACTCACCTCATCTGTCACCTTGAACCTCTTAAGCAAGGCCACAAACTTCTGCTTGAAGTTGGGTTGCTGTAACGGGAAACAGAAAGCATACAGTTATGATGAAAACAACCCCCCCACCACCACCACCACCAAAAAGGGAAAGGCTGTCCTGATTAAATAAGCATGACAGCTGGGCTCAGGCTTTTCAGTTCTCCAGTAACTGTCCACTGGATTACTCATTCACAGCAACTCTACGTAAAGACCATTATAATCAGTCCAGTGAACCCAGTGTTCATTTACATGCTCATCCACATCGTCCTAATGGCTTGAGCAAATGGAAGACAGAGTGTACTTTCTCTTAAAAGCTTGTCTGACAGCAAAGACAGGTCTTGTGTTATTCTCAGGGTCAATGAGTGGCGAGCAAAAAAGTGCACACGGCCGAATGAGGAGGCAACTAACCCTGGTCATGGAGGTGGTCCGGATCATTTTCCTCCGGGCTTTCTTGGGCTTCCTGACCTCGTCGTCTTCGTCATAAAGATCCTAAAATGCAGACAAGGAAGATAAAATATCTGAAATATATCAAACTATAATTAAAAAATCTCTTCACTTACTTGCTATCAAAGCTATGCAACAGCACGTACTGTGTGACAAGGATTTTGTTCCTTTCATTCACTGAATCTCTTGTATGTATTTTGTTTCACTGGGTATTGCAGATTTGTATGCACCCAAGTCATTTCTGGCACTGACCTGGCCGTGAACTGCGTCATCACTGGCTTCTTGCTCTGAAGAGTAGCTGTCATCATCCTCCTCAGAATAATTATCCATGTCTGGGGAGCGGTCTGAGATGAGAAAGCACAGAAACATGTCAGGATATTTAGATACACATCTAGACAGCATTACAGCCATACAGATTTAAATTTGCAAGTTTCCCGCAAGTTTAAATTTGAGCTTAGGAGAGATAGAGTTTATTCGGTGAACGAAAAGACCAGTAGAAATCTGAAGGTCGCAGCCTTATTAGTGCTGAAACTCAAACTCAATTTTCTTTTGGAATAAAGAAGCCCTGAAGGAACCAATTCGTTCTGAGTGAAATCCAACCTCCTAAATGCACTTTTTCGGTAAATGTTGTTCTTCCACTGCCATTGGAATAAGGGTTTTTATATAAAAAACAGTATTATTCTCTTACGATGTAAATAGTGCTTTAAGTCTGTTGTGTATTTATAAACAAATATCAAACTAAGTTAAAGAAATTGATTGCAACTTAATCCATGAAAAATATCAAATGTATTCGGTGGGGTTAAAGTTGCACAATTGCCTTCTTGGCAAGAGTAATGAACAAAATATAATTTACAGTTATGTGAAACATTTTCCTACCATATGAGTAAAGGCAACATTTGACTGCTGCAGAAATGTAATGAAACTCGTGTTGTATGCTAATTAGACCGTAGAGCTCTCTTTGAGTGATTCATTTTAGTGGTAGTGAGGTAGATTCTCCTGTGTGTCAGGTGATGAATCTTTTTTTTCTTTTACATCTAATTCAGACATCCTCTTTACCTGTGAAACATCCTGTTCTATGTTCCTAGAAGGGAATAGATATTATTAAGGATCACTGCATAGGGGTGAAAGATAAACATCTTCCCCTTCCCTCAGAGTGACACTCGTTTAATACTCTGTGCATGAGCTCATCTGTTATGTTTGAGCGGCCTCCTTAATAACATCCAGAGCAGCGAGGGATCAGCATAGCAGGACGAAGGCGTGGAGCGATGAGCAGGGCTCAATATTCCCCCCTGCCCAGAAATAAAGCAGTGTAAGGTAATAGGCCCTACATCTGTTCAGCTCTCGAATCGACATTACAACCATAGCTGAAGAAAATAACATATCCTTGGCAATAGGTTGGCCTGGGATTAATAGAGTTTATTCTGTCCACGGTTGGGAAATAGAAGCCATGTGCAAGGAGGGAAGAGAGAGGCCTGGGCAGGGATGGCTGGCTCTAGGGTGACGGCTGAAATTACACACAGGATTTGGCTGGGCAGTACGAGTACAGGCTTGTCTAACAAACACGTGTGGGGGGGGGGGGCAGGAGATGGCTGTGCCCACCTGAGGTTTTAGTCTTGCGGCCCGCCTGGCCGCTGCCATCCTCGTGGTCGATGGGCTGGCTGGACAGAGAGTACACGCTGATCTCTGCCACGCGCACTGGCGCCTCCTTCACGTTGCTATGGAGACCCAGAATTTGTCCTCCGTCTGTCGGGTGTTGCATCACCTGGACATAGGAAGATTAAAAATGAGGTCACTGATTTTAAAAATCCATTTTTAAAAAGATAAACTTATATAGGACACCAGTTTCATTCTATCCCTCTCCTGCACCGTCACTGATCATATTATCTTTTGTTGAATGAATACAACACGGTCTGATAACTGGACTTCATCTGCCTCAGCATCAAGTCCTCTTTAGCTCAGATGCCTTCATGTCTTGTATAATTCCTGCTTCTTTCTATCACTCAGTAGAGTCATGTTGAAGTTACATGGAACAAATCTTTCGTCACAAGTGAGGCAGGATGGGAGAATTGTATCTGAGACAATACTGATCCAACAGAGACGACGACAGCTTCTGTTACTGCTTTACACTCACTGAGATTTACCAACTGATGACAAGCTGACCGCTATGTTATCTCCACATAAATCTTTATTAGCACAATACTGCTTCCCCATTCAGAGTCTGAATTAGCCGAGCATACTTGCAGCTATCATCCAGTCAAACAGTATGTTGGTAAAGTGTTCTGAATCAGATGAGGAGGGACCAGCGTTGACTCTAAGCACTGTCTGGGGGGTGCTCTAATATTTCACTTGATGAATTGCTGTACAGGGAGTACGCTCAAACACCAGCAGGGGTGCACTTGAATGCACCATGCAAAGTCCAATAAGTGACTTCCTCCCACATAATGCTCCAGCAGATTCAGAACGAGGCCACAAGAGAGTTTACTGCACAGCATATGACAACATAATTACCTAACAACATCCAATAATGGCCAATCGAGCTTTATTCATAGACGACTATGGCTTGTTTCACTGCAGCGATCACCACAGCAAAACAGCACAGCAGCTGAGTGCTTGCAATAATGCATTAGTCTGGTTTTCAGATGTCAGTCAGTTCCTGTCTTGGGGCTAGTGCAGGAAAGAAGTCCAACTCTCCGGATCTACACTGTGTGTGTATGGGCATGGTTACACATGCATGAAAAAAGCAATGGTTAACCTTTGCATCCTAGTCACTTGCGATCTGTCTGAGCGAGGGCACGAATAAAACATTTTAATTTAATTACACATTTACACATAATTTCCCAAGTATTCCAAAAAATACCCCACTGTGCTTAGGTAAAACACAGGTTGATTTGAGCGAATGACCCAAAAAATGCCACAAATTAAATATAGCTAACAGTTTCAATTTGTACTCTCCACCATGACAACAGTACAGGTAGTCGGCCGAGACATAGCTCACAAGTGCACGGAAAATACAAACACAAAAGCCACAACACAATCGCAAAAGCCACAATGGAAACACAATTACAATGGATGTTGACAATGATATAACCAACTTATCTTTACCCACTTTCTACAGTTAAGTGTTTTTAGTTGTGTTGTGGCTTTTGCATTCGTGTTTCCCATTGCATTTCTCATGCATTTGTGTGAGACGTCTCGGCCATTGTACTGTAGCCATTAGGAAGCAATGCAAGTGGACCCACTTTAAAAAATCATCTTCATGGCTCAGCAGTATGACGTAAACGTTAAGTACACGATAAGTAAGAACTTGTAAAAAGAACTTAACGGTACATTTACATTAAAAAATATCACTGGGCATTATAGAAGCTCCTATGACATTATGTACGCAAAGCACGACCAAATACATTACTTGGAGAAAAGTGCATATGAAGCCAGCTCCAGATGGCCAGTAATCTCACACAGCAGTATGTGTGACGAGGATGAATCATTTGAAATGACACAATAACGCCGGAGAGCCTCTCGTTGGCAACCAAGACATGGTTACAAAGACACTAATAGCATGTCAGTCACTGTCAGAATGCAATCACAAGCTCCTGAGCAAAATCATACATTTTTCAAAGAGAAATGAAATGGCTGCAAATGAAACGTGAAATGAGATGATTGAAAGAGCCACCATATAGTACCTCAGCCATATTGATGACTCCCACAGCCAAAGTTTTGTAGCCCAGGATGGTTCGATTCTTGTAGCGTTTCCTCCTCTGCAGCATGATCTGCAGTCGGTTGGCGTCCCTCTTCAGAAAATGAGGGTACTGAAAAAGAACACAAATAAAGTCAGATAAACAGTGCGGACTGCACAATATATTCATCAGCCTTTAGTTGGAAACACACAGACACTTATTTCACCACATTGAATTTGTTTTATTGCTCTATAATTTAAATATAATTTAATGAAAAAAACATTTTATTCAGCTTCTATTTCCTCTTAAGACTTTTCTTTAACAACAATATAAATAATAAAAAAGACTATGTATTTACTGCTGTTATTTATCACATCATAAAGGACATTGAAGCTGATGCCCACTTTCTTTCAAGACTTCCTCAGCTTTTTGAGTTTGATTGAGTTTCCCGATCCTTTTAATTACCAGAAGTATTTTCACAGTGAGGGACTTAATTGGTTTCGTTGCATCAACTGGTAATTGCCGACTATAATGTACCACAGAGTGTGGCCAAGCCGTATTATTGCCATCGGACATTTTCAATGTTTCACCCGCCAGTGTACTTCTTACAATCCATTTGACATTGTCAGTTCTTTTTGCAACATTAAAGTATCCAAAATGTTTCACAAGATTAAATTGCAGTAAAAATACTATTTGCATTGAATTGCAACCTTACTTTCACAAAAATAAAAAAAATACTTTGCTTTTCTCATCATCTTGTCCGTTTCCTCTGGAGTTATAGTGTCTGACTCCCACAACTCGACCTTCACATTGACTTTTCTTGCCTTCTTGGTCTATAATATTAACATGACAATGGCTTTGTAAGATCAAGATTCAAATGTTGTTTGAAGGTCACTGCTGCAGTTTTAATATTGTAGCATGCCCTTGCTCTTTCAAGGCTTCAGTCAACTCATTCTGTTTTCCACAGCTTGATCACTATAGCTATCTCAATTCAGGGGCTGGATCCTTCTGAGGCAGCACTGGCTGACAAGAGAGGCCCATTTTGAGCAATTGTTCGAATGCAGCCAACAAATGCGTCATTGCATTCCAGGAAAACAAAGGATCTGACAGGCATCTCTGGCATACTTATCCCAGGATTCATTGCGCTAGTGGAGCTGCAGTGAGGGCAGCCGCTGAAAGTAGCGAGGCATTAGTTTGAGCGGGACAACTGGTGACGCAAATAGGAAATCAGACTATCTAATTTCAATTCGGTTTAAGCGGTCTGCCCAGCCCACAAAGGCTGCCTCTTTCGTGGGCAGTGTAGGCCGTGTCCCCTAAAGGAGACGGCTCCTGAAGTGGGACACAGGTCATATTCTGGCTTGGCTCACCTCTACAGCCATCTAGCTGCGAAAATCATTGTAATCCACAACAGAAACAACAAAGCCATTTCCTGTCCCCTCAAAACAAGAGTTAAAACCTCCTCTGATCACACATAACATGAACATTAGTCATACAGGCAGATTTTAAATAACAAAGTCTCATATAATCTATACAAATTATTGTAAATACCCATGTATGAAGATTTTGAACCTAAAAATGTTGCTATTAGAAAATAATCCAACACCAAAGGAGTAAAGAGGAGGCACCAGTGTGGATAAAGACTTCAACATGGTCCTGTCTGTCAAGTAAGTGTCATATCAGTGTGAGAATTCACAGTATAGTGTCAGAGGCCTTGCCTGTAGTGAGAATGTGAGCTCCAGATCTGTCTCCATCAGTCCGCTTGGAGGGAGGATGTACTCATTTGATCTAAGGAGACGCTTTGAACCCTGAAAGACAAAGTAAAGTTTCATTGTAAGAAAGAATTATAAACGCTACAAATGAAAAATAACACAAAAAGGCACAACCAGCTTTGTTTTAGTTACAAGTCTAAATTTGACGTACATCTGTCCCGGAATGAAAACAGCCAAAATTGTTTGTTTTGAGGGAGCAAACTAAAGCTCTGACAGTGGACTCAAGATTGGTTCTTTTATTTCTGTTCATTTCTAGCAGAGCAAGAAAAGAGAGCCAGTGAAAAATGGCAAAGCATTACTGAAAGATTTACACACACAAATCAGCCATGACAACTGCACAATACATGGTTGTTTATTAATGTACACATACACTATGTAAACAACAGAGAGAAATATGAAATTGAAAAACAAAGTCAGAGGAAAATGTATTATCGCTGTAGACCATGAAACATAAATTGCACAGTGCAAAACGCTGATAAGGAAAACAGGCAACAGGATGAATCTAGTAGATTATCATTAAGTGATGTTCCTTGATTGCAATAAATGTTAAGAGGATACCGCTGTTAATGCACGTGTGGGGAGAAAGTCACATTTCATCTTTCCAATCACAAACCAGTCAGACATGTGTTTGCCAGGGAAAACACTTGCACAGGCGAGGAGAGAATAATATATAATAAAATATATGTATTTTGACATGGGGTTCAACATTAATTATCAATTCTCAAAAATGAGTTAGTATTCAGCTTCAACTACATTTGTTGCCTTGAACCCTATATGTGTAGCTGATATTTTTTAAGCCATTTTGAACATTTCAATTGCACAACCACAATATGAATATCAATTAATCAGAGTGGTATTTGGGCTAGAATAAATGTAATGTTCTGATAAATAATCTGTCGGAACTTTAACTTAGCAAGTTAGCTTACATAAAGTGTTTAGCAAAGTTATTACAGGTTAAATGACTTTCAGCTAAGGTTGAAATAGCTAACATCTTAAATTAGTCTTAAATTAGCTAAAATCTTCAATTAGCTGTTTGTTCCTCCACAACACTGTACAATGTGAACCAGTCTATTTCAAATCAATTCCCACCCATAAAAGATTTCACAATGTCATACACAACATCTTGAATCATTTTTCTCCAGTGTGGACAAGGGAATTTCAAGGTCTTGGTTAAATTGTGTGTGAAATTATTCAAACATAATGGGGTTACAAATCTGTGGAAGGAGGAAGGTTGCTGGCAAATACAAATAACACCAAATTAATTTATCTTTCACAACTCGTTTCAATTCATGTCCACGTGCTCACTTCAGAACAAAAACAAATCCCCACCTATGTCACATAGAAGGTTGCTTCTTAAGCCTGTATCTATCCAGATGACAGTGGCCTAGCGCGCAAGCCTTATTTTAGTACCAGCCTGCTTCACATTCACACATTTATGAAGATTCACACCTTGAGGCTGCCCAGAACAAACAGTCCTCTACTCCTTCACAGCTTTCTAAAGAGGAGTGTTACTAGACCAACTGAAGAGGTCAGATGGACTATCTCTTCGTAACCTTAAAGCTCCAAACTACTGCTAGATTCAGCATTGAAGACACTCAAAACCAAATTTAGTTTTAATTTTATATCCTATATTGCATATTGGATATATGCAATATTACACATGCTACTGTAGATGAGAAAAACTCATCAGCAAAGCTAATTCTGGGAGCTGACACAAAGCTGTTGCAGCCAAACTGCGCAGGGATTTAAATGCCATGAGTTTTAGCAGTCTCTTTCAAATGTAGGGGCACCGACAATCTGTGTCCTCAGAGAACCTGCCCTGGCCTCACAGCACGTTTATAATCCTAACCCTTTCTTGCCTTCGATTTAAGTCTATCATGTTCCTTGTCAAGTTAAAGATAAATCCCTCATCAGGGTTCTTTTATAATTTTGAAACAAGCAATCAGGGAACGGGTAAAACAGAAAGAAAGTGTGAACGTGAAAACAGACACAGCCCGTGAAGTCTCAGGTTAACAGTTTTATGTCAAGCTGTGAGCGCTGAAGAGAGGCAGCTGTTGTGTAATATGTTTGGCAACTCATCAACGGCTGTAAAAATGTCATTCGTCCTCTGAGCTTCGTTCAGATGTCTGCTAAACTTGCCATTCGAATTAAGTAAGACTTGGTGAGCAGCACAGAGCGGTAATGACATCCTGTATCTGGCCAAATACCCTGGGGAGAAACTCCTTCATGGTCCGATGCAGTGGCCACGACACTGGATCCTAATGTCATCAGAGCTGCTAAAACATGTAACGGGATACCAAATGAAATGGTTGGATGTGTGCTGAGGAATCATCACAAGACACTAGAACGGGGTTAGCTTTCTGCAAGAAGGCAGTGATGCTTCACATACATGTCACATAACTTACTCTACTGATTGTATTGTACCAATATCTAAATGTCAATGCATACAAGGGCGTTGGTGGTGTTGAAATCAACCGCCTGTCCCAATAGGCATCAATAAATAAAGTCTGAGGAAAAATCCACACAATCAATCATTTCATTCGGACCGTATGAATGTTACAACACCCGTTTTGTGATGTATCGGATGCATTTTTCTAAAGTGTAGCCTACTCTTTCTAGCTGGACCCTTGAGCTTTAAAAATACAAGCATGCCATACACAGTACTGTGTTTTAGCCAGATTGACTTGATTTAAAAAGAAAATTGACTTCAATGTCAATCATTTAAAGATGCATGGCCTTTGCATGAAACAAAGCTTTGAAGAAGTGAAGGAAACATGGGTAAATAGAATTTTGGCTTTGCTGACACTTTTAAAGCACTCGGCTGTAATAAGCAGTTATCTATCCAGTCTATTGGTTCAATATGCTGGAGAAAGGGAAATGCTGACAGTACCCCGAAGGTAGTTGCATAACAAGTTTTATAAGCAAGGAAAACATTGGGTAAAACTCAAAACTCTGACCTTGCCACTAACTTGAGGTCCACAAAGAGGCCTGGTATGTACTCTTTTCTCATGCTGTGTGGCTGGTACAATGAATCAAGGCACAAAAGCCGGGCACTTTCAAACTGCCTGACATGCATTAACAATACAGAGCCTTGGCAGGGAAAGCTTGTACTGAATGTCCTTAGCTGCCTAACCCCCACCCCCCGGCCCTCCTCTCCCCAGCTACAAGTCTTTCTGGGGCAGGATGGGGAATGTTACAACCCCTCTACTCGACCATGCTCAACAAGCTTGTGGCAAAACAACTTAAACTTTACACTTCTTCTCAAAATTACTGTTTAATTGTCTAAATTGGCACCCCTGTTTACAGCAGAGGCAGGAAGTGATTCGGGGTCAGAACAAGGGTGAAACGTGGAAAGTGTGTTTAAGCAGTTTTAAAGACTTCTGCTTTCACCCAACACACACACCTTAGTGAGGACACTCATTGGCATAATGCATTCCCTAGCCCCTTACTCTAACCTTAACGATCAAAACTAAATGCATAACCCTAACCCAAATATTAATCCTAAAACCAAGTGCTAACCCTGAAACAGCCCATTCCCAAGTGGGTCAGAAAGTGAGGCCCGGCCAAAATGTCCTCACTCCGTAGGTCGTAGGCTCAATCTGTACAAGCACACGCACACGCACATGCATACACACACAGATCATTTCTGAGTGGATTGCAAATGGAGATGCTTTAGACAGCGGCTTTCCAACAATAATCCAGCTGATATCAATATCTGGCTACAACCTCAGGCAGCAGCACACAGAAAAGACAGGACCCAAATCATACAATCACGTAACGCATGTGCAACAGGAAACCACATTGCAATCAGATGTGCAGAGAAGGAAGCAGGTTTGTGTTCGGAGGCCTGAACTACTTTAAGTGACCCTGCGGTCTCCAGGGTGAGAGACAGAAGGACACAGAGTCCCCTCTAGACTAAAATGCAATCTCATCATCCCCACTGCTTTGACTTTGGGAGACCATCCAAATGATTAGCCATTACAGGGATTGTGTGCATGTAGGCCACTTAACCTGATGAGACTCAGAGGGAGAAGAGAGACGGAAACTGTTATGCAGAAAAGGGGGCTGATGACATGGTGTCTTTGTAAGTCACCGTCTGAAAACAAACCCCACTTATTCCTCTGTCATCTTCTCCAAGTGTCTCTTCATCCCTCAGCATCTCTGTTCTCCCTAAGCAAACCTGCTGGAAATTGCATTTAATGCTCCAGTTCCGGAGCTGTGGCGAACAGAGCTTTGCTCGTCTGTCCTCCAGGCGGCGATTTCACGCTCGGGAGACAACGTAGCTCATGGATAAAGCCACACTTGGTTGGTTGCTTTCTCTTTCAGGATGATGGTAAAAAAAGAAGGGGGGGGGGGGGTATTTGTTTCGCCCACTATAGCAGAGCTTTCCATAAACTGCTGGCCAAAAACGTCATCCACTCGTTGAAATCCAGCTGAACTCCAGCATGCCACACAAAAACACAGTGAATTTAAATCACAGCATTCTGTGAGGTAATAGTGAATTGCTATGGAGGAGGCAAAGCAGCCCCTCCCTAGACAAGAGAAAAGACTGACACTGACTAATTACTGTGTTCTTCATTCTCTCTAAACTTCACTCAGAATTTTGATGCCAGGATTATTATTAATTTTACTGACATTTTGATACCACTAAGAGATTATTAAATCAACAGCGACTCTTGTCCTTGTGAGGATTTCTTTTGCTGCTCCATTTACAAGAATTACTTGAAATGTAAGAGGCTTCAAATCATGATTTAAAATTAATATATTATATGTGATTAGGATATATTGTTTACAGGTTTCTCCACAGCATCCGCTCTAAGCTAGAATCCATATATTAATAAACAGTATTATTTATCCTATTACAGAGTAATTGTCTCCTGCTTGTGTCAAACAAATTGTACGTTCATTGTTAATTTTCTTGTTTCAACATTTTCCCACTATTTGGCTCCTTCATATCCTTATAGAGAGCAGAGCTATTGTGTAAAGGTTCAATTACATTTTATAATGCATGGGACAGTATTGAGAGTAGGACAGAAAAATTGTCAATTGTTGAGGCGTGAAAAGAAAAAATGTGGGTTCCCGGATTACAACCTAAAATATTTGGTTCCTTTATTTATACAACAACAAACACACTAGTTGTGACGAGATACTTCTGGTTCTATTCTCTACAGATTAGACCCTCATCAACTGTATGATGTGTATACTACACACACCAGCACTGTATTCTTAGAAGCAGATAGCATATTATTTAAGCATCTGCAAGATGCTCTGGTTTTAGTTGTTCCAGAAACATTGGACCAGCATCTTTACAACCACTACTACACTTACTGCTGATTGTGTGTTTTAAAACTGGAACCTGTCAGTGGACTTCCAACACGCTGCCACTGCACATCAGTCTAGTAAAGGAACTTGCAGTACATACACTATTTTAGATCAACACAAGAAGTATCAGTTTCCATGATGTTCATGTCATTTGAAAATTACTGTAATATCAATATGCTTTTGGATTCAAAAGATATTTTTGTTTGATTAAAAACAAAAAACTTAATTGTGCTTTACTCTTTCAGAAAACCGTTCTGAGATGTAAATAGATACATCAAATCCATTTCAGTATCTAATTAGTGTCTATTTTTAGGTTTAGTGGTCGAGCGGTGTGTGACAGAATGCCGCTGATGTAAAGGATGGTGTGATCGTTGCATAGGAACGTGTTGCTACTGTGAACTCAACTGACCTCAAGTGATCTGTGATCAGTGACATAATGCAACTCCACAGTACAGATGGAGTAAGTTTGAACTCTATTGCTGTGACCTTGTTTATTCAAGCACAACGTTACAAAAGCATGTCAGTTTGTTTAGTGAGCAGAACAGCTACAGTCACTGAAAAATCATGTACCAATGCAGATCTTTGCAGTCATTTATTTCCATTAATCCAGCCAACTGCTGCTTTTCGCTATTAATCATTCAGAATTTGTAATATCAATATATTGCAATATTGGGAGGATTTAAAATGTCAGTACCTGTAATAGCAAAAATCTATTAGCAGTCATTGTAAGATGCACAATCCATCTTAAGGAGCTAATGCTGTGCTTAGAATAGTAATGATAGTCTGCCATTTAAAGCACCTGAGTAGATGTGACTCATCGCAGCTTCCTGTGCAGCTAAGGAGGTTTTTATCAATCGGCAGGATTAGCAGCATATGCTATCATCATCTAGGCTTTGTGAGCGTGTTGAACAGGGTGCAGCCTCGACAAAGGATTGTGATACTGTGAGCTACGGACTCCAGACCGTGACATGCTGAAGCTATCAAATGTTTTGCAATTGAGCTTGTTGCTCCCATCACACGTGGGAGATTAACCCACCCACCTGGATTTTGACAGCTATAGACAGGGAGTTCAGCTCTTTATCCAGTTCTTTGAGGACGACCAGCTTTTTCAGTGTGAGACTGCAGAGCCTGTGGAAATGACAAAGAACAAGAGAAGGGGGTGAGAAAAAAAAAAGAAAAGATTAGTGGCATGACTAAACACACAATGCGAGCACACCTTCCTGACAAGCTGTAACATCTGGGCATGAAAAGCATGGCCGGCGGTATTCACATTTCATATTTACTTGCGTCTTCTTCTTTTGGATTGAAGGTATGATAATGACAGGAAGCATTCAGTAATCATCAATTACTGCTGAGAAAGCGAGTGAATAATCAGGAGAGCAACATAGTAATCAAATCCTCTTCTAATCTATGACATTTTTCTGAATGATGATGATGATGCACCACAGTGCTAAGAAATCTTCCTGTGAGCTTTGTGGGAAAATATTTCATGGAAAGAGTCATAGATGAAGTATTAGAAAGGCAAAATGCAGTGAAGTGTCCTCAGTAAGCCCCGTTTGAACACGCTGCTACATAATGTATGAAAAAGTTTTACATACGCCTCAAACAAAGTAAATACATATTTAATTTGACTGGGCTTTTTAATATTAGATAACTATCACTGGGATCTAGATTGGGTGATGTGTAGAAAGACAGAAGACAGGAAATATACTGTATTTAATCAGAAAAAACCCATGTAGGTAGGTACCCAGTGGACTTATCTCAGGTCAGCCTTTTCTCACACAACCCTGAGGCTGCAAAATGTGCTACAACTGACAAGACACACCTCAATCTCATGCTTCTGTAATGGATCAAAAGCCATTTGTGACCCCTCCGGTTAGGGTTAGGGTTAGGGTTAACCAAATTCCACCTTCTGTCTTTCCCACACACAGACACGACGACAAAGACACTCCACAAAAAGTCAAAAACACCAAGGACATGTTTGCTAAGCTTGCTCCTGACCCACTTTTCCCCACGGTCCTGTTCAGAGGGTTGGAAGATAGTCAAAGCAAACAAACAGTCAGTCACCCACTTTCCCTGGGAGACATTCACCCATGTCATTCAGTCACTCCCGGCTAGACAAGTATGATTCACAAAGATTCATCCTGTTCAAGCACAAAGGAAACTTTGAAACTTTAGTGTAAACGGCAGCAACAACAGGGTGCCCTACTTCGGGGCATGAAGAGGGAGCAAGGTTTTGTGAACATGTAATATCACCCAGACTGTCGTTTAAACATACAATATGCAACTTTGGATGTAAGGGGCTTTCTCAATCAAAACAACCCAACTCAAACGCAAATCATGTTCACGGATGAGGTTACGTAATTCATTGTATTTATGTTACGCAGCAGACAGAGATGAATTATCATGATCCAGTACAAGTGACAAACATGGGAAGGACCAGCTAACTGGCTAACAGCATGTTTTTTGTTCCTCATACATTATTTGCCTCGAACGTTATAGCAGAGACGGGCAAAGCCACAGGCAAAACCTATATTATGCAACTAAAAGGCAACCAAAATGAAACGCCCTGTTACCTTATATAAAATTGAGGATTTCTCTGGCTTTGAACATTGTTAAAAACATTTTGGATAAAGTACAAGTCAACAACATACATATATCTATGTAAGATGCACAATCCATCTTAAGGAGCTAATGCTGTGCTTAGATATCTATATATTTAATGAAGAATTTCTACATATTATATCTTCAAATGTTCTTAATCTTAATTATAATCATAGTTTTACTGTTTATTACCCAGCACGTCTTGGTGATGTGATATGCAATATAAAATTAAACATTCACTAAATGCAAAGATGAACATGATTTGTTTAAAATGTTCTTGGTCAATCAAAGGTCATTACACTGACTTTTATATGAACTGATGTCTTTCTCTTTCTTCGTGACTTTGTTATTTGCTGGTACAGAGCCCATTCTAAATATGCAGCTTCACAACAAAAGTGACCTGCAGTAGCTGCTGACTTGGTGAGTCCTGAAGCCACATCCCCAATGCTGCACAAAGAGCTGATTCACCCATTTCTTCAAAGTTCGGTGAAGCTCGACTCAGTACACAGAACCTCGAGCTGGAGAATCAGCGGCCATCGCCGTTGTTGTGAACGTTCCATTATCGTGATCAATGCCGTAACTTATGATGATTAGTCCCAGCCCCCGCTGCTACAGAGCCCTGTTTCTTCAAAATGTGTTAATATTTAACATTTCACGTGTCAAAACTGGACCAAATTTACCAGTGCACTTTGATCCCCCAGGAACACGTGCATTGAAGTAGATGGGATGAACAGTTTACGGAATTTGAGCATAAGTAGCGAATCCACTTGGCTGAACAAGTTACCTCATGCATTTGAAAAACTAAAATACAAATCTATTTGAGTCTGGAGTAATTAAATGCTGAACCTTGTAGGTAGTGCATGGATCCAGCTTGCCTTATGGTGACGATGTGTCACCAGTCAGCGACAGCATTCTGTCAGGGATAAAAAAACAGAGCTAAGGGTTTAACAACATCTCTATCCGTCACATCTCTCCCTCTTTCTCCCTCGCTCTGTAGACTGGGATTCACATGTAATTAAAAAGGCTGCAGGCGCTGAAGAGGTCACCTAGGGAACCAGGGATTTTTTATTATTAGACAGAGGTGTTATCTCTACTCCTGCCTGCCACTGTGTGGTGTTGTAAGTGAAACTCGCTGCCATCTGTTCTGGCCTGGTACCAGTATGTCCCGGTGCTCCTCACCAGTGCCAGTTCACTTTGCCACCCAAACAGCGGCTGCAGTGACAGGCCAGGTGCCGCACAAAAGCGCTAAATCACTGTGCTGAAATGGCTGGCAGAGGCACACACTGGGTCATGGATAAATCAGCTGGTTTGAGAAAGGACTGCCAGTATGAATATACTGTATATTTGTGATTACAGGAATATAGAGGAGGGGGGTGAGTTTATTTATGGGATGGTCTCCCCTTCACGCAGCAGACACTGGCACACACTCAAGAATTGAAATAGGGGCTTGGAGAGGCCCCTCAAAAGATGCATTAATCCTCAATTTTGGCATGTCATTGCCACATTCCCAGAGTAAGCCTGCGGTGGGATCACAGCTCGCCTCACTGTGCAAAAAGAGGACGAAAACACAACAGTGTTATCAATTCACAGAAGAGGCCGCGTGGGTGGAGAATCTATAGAGCCGTCTCCAGTTCAATATTTCTGTGAGCAGGCGGTGGAAAGAGAAGATAAGTGACACATGTTTGGTCTGTTTCCCTGTTGATAAGGGCCCATGGGGGAAATCCCTCTTACAGTTTCAGTGCTCGGGCTTGCTGAGCCAACTCATCGCTTGCCAAGCTATTCTGATTGGGTCATCATTGTTACAGATGTTATTGATCCTCAAATGCACGCCATGTGTGGACACTCTGCTGTTTTTGATCATACTCCTGACATGTCAGTGAGGAAAGAGAAACTAAACTTTACTGATTGTACAGTGAAATCAACATGAACACAGTGAAAATGTTTCAATAAATACGTTTTAAATTTCTTGAGGGTAGAACCTTTTGCAAGGCTGTTTGGTTTTGGTTCAAAAACGGTAAAAATACCAATACTTCCACAGAATACAAGCGAACATCTCACAACCTTCAAATATCTGAATAACTAAACTAACTAAATCAAACCACTAATCATTATCAGTTTGTTGCTGATTTATTTTATGTTGTTTGACAAATCAATTAAATTCATCAAACAAGCTGTGTCTTTTAAACTGTCTGGCTTTCCCTCACCTCACGTTTAAACAACATTTTGCTAAAATTGTGTCACAGACACAGGACGTGCGGATTCTAAATCGGTGCAAGAATCAGACTCACACCCTACCACTAGCTAATTACATGCAAATCGTTTTCTGGATGCCATCTTCCATTAATGACATTGACATATAAAATATCATAACAGAATGAATAGCTATTGACCACCCTGAAAGACGGTGCCCAGTGGGCGCTTGGATTCTCTGCAGCTAATAGCTTTAGCCTATATGACATCAATCACAGCAGCACAAGTAGTGCTGCTCCATCTAAGCCCATTAGTGTGTTCAAGTCACTCACTGTACCATCACTAACAGTTGACCTTTTCGGCCTATAAAGTAAAGTGAGGCCATTAGACTACAGGGCCATTTCCCCCTTTTCGATTACACAACGGCTTCCTGTGACATACCAATATTACTGAGGAAATCAAAAGGAGGCTTTGTGTGAGGCTTATACAGATGAACTGACAAACTTGAACAGCTTCTCAACCATGTGTACAATACAACAGAAAGTTGTACTTAATTTTCAATAACTCCATCTTTCATTTTTACCTGAATATAAATGTTTTATTAGGCACTATAAACACATACATTAGCAAATTAACGAACATCAATGCTCTGAGAATAAAATCACCAGGAAGTTTTATAGTAGGTCTGGACGATATGGCCAAGAATAATATCGATATTGCTTTAATTCACGTTAAATCAATCATCATTACTAAATGCTATTAGATAGCAAAGGAGGTGAGAACTACTGTGGAAGTAACTGTTATGAATGTTGGTCCATCTGTGGCTACACTCAAATCCTTTCACTTTTATCTGTGCAGGACAAACAAAACAACTTATCAGGCATTACACTCAAACAGCCGCGGCCAAATATTTGGTTTCAGATAAGAGGCCTGTGATTGTGGGTAGTATGACAGTGTATTATCTTATCTCGGCTGCTTCATCCATTTTCTCTACAGTAATAACAAGGAGGAAAAGTAAACATTTGAACCTTTCATGTTTCCAGTGGTGTACAAGTTTAACACATCATCATTTAGGCATAAAGCTTTTCAGATCAACTGAGTCACAAGTGACAAAACGGCTCCAGATCATATAAATACCATATCATTTACACACACAGTGTTTCCCAACTGTTTCAGGAGACAGTCGTGTCTCAACCAAGAAAGTCTCTCCTTTCCAGTGCAGACTCGATAACTTATCCCACCTGTATTGAAGTGTTGCTGGAACATCAGAGGGAAGCAAATCAGTGGTGGAAAGTGGATTAAAACGTGGACAGCAGGGTCGAAGTCAGAGATGCACACATTTTGCACAGTGAATAATCCTTTGTGTTAGCCCCATCCTGACCTCACCCTCCCCCTGAGTCAGCCTAGCTCTCTTTAACCCACACAAACATGCACAGAGGCCTCACGCAGTCTCCTCTGGAGTCAGGTCTCAAAGAGAACGTCTGGCGCGACACCAAGCTTCAGTCAGTCGAGTTGAGTTTGGCTCTTTGGTAAAACTGATATGTCTGTCTGAAGACTGCTTATGTGACAGAAGACAATTTATATTACACCGACATCACAAGGTATTTCAAATATTTAAACCCAACTCTGAAAACAACTCCCTAGGCTCTTGGCCTCTGCGTCACATTTGAAAGGATGTGACTAGATGCATCTGAAGAAATAATCATTTAGGATGAATGCAAGAACACTGATACCAGATTCAACTATGGTTGTGAAAAGTCACGACAAAGCCAGAGCAGAAACAAGTAATTCACATACAGATCTTTCTTCATATCATACGAAGGAACGCATTCAGAGCTATAAATATTTAATGTTTCCACAGTGATAAAGCTGTGTGGAACTTGTAGAGCCTTAGTTCATTCGACAACAATACTAAATCTGGTGCAAACAACAATACAAATCCCACCTCCATAAGCATCTTCCAAAGCCAACAGTTCAAGATGTCCCAGAATATACGAGTACATGGATATTATCTCTGTGCTATTTCTGGGCCACTTTAGTGACAGCAGCTTCTCAAATAACTTAACGATGGAAACACTGTTAAGTTCAAGAGCCTACAAAGAGACAAGTGCTACAGCACTCATCCCATGGCAATACTTACAACAATGTTAAGATAAGTGACAGTCATTGAGTTGTCAATTTCTACGTCTTTTATCAACGCTTACGTTCACATTTGTCCGTTGTAGAGCTTAAAGCATAGTAGACGTTCCTCTGTTTCTACTTTGCACAGTTATTTCTGCTTCCAATAAAAACAAAACCATCTTTACATTCATGGGGCCATAAAAAGGTTTATCATGCAGGCACTGGACATGGGTCCGGACAATAAATGTGCACGTACGAAATCAACTGAGAGGCCAGCAAACCCTCTGAAATGAACGATATGCTACCTAAACAAAACAACACTTTTGTAATTCTTTCCCCCTGGTCAGCATTCTAGTTGATGGTTTGCCAAATCCATGACCTCGGATCACTGCACAGCAATTGTCAGAGGCACAAAGTAGGGGGAAGTGGACGATGGATGATGAGCAATGTAACAGAGAGCTGAATGAAAAAGACACTGTCTATGTTTGGTATGTGCTGGGGGGCTTCCAAGCGAGAGAACAAAAAAAAGGACCCATGCTTCTACTGCTTTTAATGTACCATTTCTCATATTCTCTGCTTCAGATGTGAACAAGGTCACAGTCTTTTATTAAAACATGCTTCAACATTATGCTCTGCGTGAAATGCTTGCATGCTACTACTGGCTTGTATGTGGGAGACTGACAAAAGCACCTTTCTCTGCAGTCCAGGCTCTCGCAAAGGAAAGCCCTTCCACTTTGTTCATTCATAATGCTATTATTTGTTCATGTCTAGTTGCATAATTTAGCCCAAATAAAGGGTACGCTGGTCTAAAAGCTACTTCTTCTGAATATTTCATTCACCTACAGGAAAAAACAGGAGCAGGTCTATTCATGGTGAGTGCCATCCTTTAGCACTTGTGAGGTTTTCTCTGATAGCAATGCATGGAAGATTCCCTTTATTTACGTGTACATTTCCCTTCATGGCCTTTTAGCTGGAAATTATATGCAAAACAAAGCCTGACATTCTCAAATCCACAGCCTCTGGAATGTTCTAAATAAATCTTTAATTTCAAGTTCACATTTTTTAAACAAAAATGGGAAAACAATGCAAGTTACAAAGCGGAATAGATAGAGAGGGAACAGAGAACTAGTAACTAGAATAACGGAAGATATCGAAGAACATTTACATTTAGAGTTGGGCAAATCCAGTTGATATCTGGTGCAAAACTGACAGAATTCACTGTTAGACTGAGGTCACTGATCCACGTATATCAAATCGAATTGTAAATGTGTCAAATGCCCATAGCCTGAAATGTTGTAGAGCAATAGATTGGTTATCAAACAGCTCTACAAATATATCTAGTTGTCCCTATTCTCTTTCTAATTTTGAGCTCTTGAATCTAATCACTATTCAAGTTCTTCAAAACATTTAAGCCAGTGCCGTATCAAATTTGCAATTCCACCCCTATTTGTATGTGAATACATTATTTGCTCATGTGTGTTATCTACTTTATAAAAGCTTCATGTAATATTTTACATTTAATACCAACAATACTGTTTAATATTTAAGAGGAGCTATCGGTACTAAGTCATTGCATCTCTATTCAAGGTTTGAGTCACATCTATATTATGAGTGATACGGTCTAATCCAGAAGACTGAGCAAGTTGCTTTTAACAAGTTAAAACAGTAGGATGTTCCATAAGAGCTTAGCCTGCACTTAGGCTTGAATGCAAAAGCTATTTTACCCCTTGAATATCTGATGGGTGTGACAGATGGCCATATGCTGGTTGGGCTTTAATTCCCTGAATAAACTCTCAAGGCCACTGGGAAAGAGGAAGAAGAGGCTGTGACCCAGGTGCACAAGGGCAAGATGTTAATTTGGTCGAGACTGAGTTCTGTGGCTATTTAGTTTATGTGTGAGACATAGCATATTGTTCACAAGAGCAATGTTACTGAAAATGAAGTAAATCAGACCTCTGGATTAGAAAGTAACCTTCTGGCGCCCAAAGAGCTTTGTAAAGCCACAGCGCAATTCTCATAATGCAACACAACAGATGGTATGCACTCATTAATCAAAACAATACAAAATATTTTGTAATGAGATGGGAGCTTAAGCTTGGCCAAAAGTCATGTGATTAAGCATAACAGAGACTTTACAATGTTTTGTAGACATGGATTAAGTCTTTTGAGTAACAAACACAAAAAAACCCTGTGGGCTTAAAATGTGGCTTGGATTATGGATTCAAATATTGAATGCTATTGAATGCTTGATAGTTTATAGTAGTAAACACTTTTTAATATCTAATGAAACTTGTCCTGTAGTGTAATCAACAGCATTCTGTTCCCCAGCTATATGATCAGTGTGTTTCTTGCACCAATAATGCTTTGAATAGTTGACAGAAACTTGAGCACCCAAGGAAATCTACAAATAAGGAACCCCACAGAGAACACGCTAACTCTTCAAACCCATGATGTTTAAGTTGAAAACATAAACCAATGACTAACCAGTAATTAAAATTATTATTTTTTTTTAGTATTTTGAAGAAATGGTAGACTTCATTGACACCACCTGGCTACAGTATTTTAGATGCAGCCATACAACATCCCTCTAGCTATTTTCTAAAATCCCACATTCAACACGTAGTTAGTGTTAAATCATTATTTCGTGGATTTGAGCTTAATTGAAGTAGAGACAATAGTTACAATGGAGAGCAATTTGGTGCAACAGGAAGGCAGGACAGGTGTCATCACTCAGGTATGAAACCACCCTGAGGGAGGTGTTGTGAAAAGAAAAATGGATAGGGGAGGGGATAAACTGGTCGTTTCCAAGAATGCAAGAGTAGAGGATGCAATAGCTGCACTCAATAATCAACTCATAATACTCTGAAATATGTGTTTTGTGAACTCTGTGGTCCTACGGCTGCCCCGTGCTGAGAATATGACTGCTGTGGGGATTACAGACACATTTTATGTAATACTACACAGGGCTGGTACACGAGAGCTCAGAGACAGATTTTATCTCACTTTGGCGATTTAAGCCAGTGCTTTCCCCTCAAATGCCCATTTGAGCAACAGTTATATCTGTGGAGCATGAATCAGAGGTTTGGCCACTTTGCTCTTGCTGCGTGGTGGGTGGTTTGGTTGAATCCTTCAAAGCCTACTCTCTAACAATGAAGGAAGTTGTGTGAAAATGCAAGAATGGGATGATCTTATGGGGTCAGCACACACTGTGAATCTGCCAAACTAAATTAATAATCGCCGTAAAATTAAGAAATACATGATGTCACAACCTAGTGACAAGGTTTTTGAATCAGTAATCGATAAGGACTATATTCACAAATCACTATAGCCGCTCCCTTTCAGGAGCATGGGCTCCCAATGGGGTTCATCTGGGTTTTTTTCCAACTCTTCTGCCTCTTTAATACCAATTAAATATTCAGGAACTGTCAGCTTTTGTTGCTCTTTCTGCAGCGCTAAACAGGTATTTTGTTCAGCCCTAACCACAAACTGATGAGGTCAGCAGGCCTGTGTTTGTATTGACCACAGAAGACAAGATCAGACCAGACATGGCATGTTTACAGGACAAGCCAGAGCAAAAGACGCCTGGACCAGTTCAACTACAGTACATCATAAATAGAGGTAGTATGACAGATTATACCTCTCAAGCATGCAGAAAATTATGATCTTATCATTTTATATACGATACATCTTTATGTTCATGCCTATTGCCAACTACATCCAGTGACTTCCAATTTATAGTACAGTAACCAGACCAGCAGATACAGGTAAATCCTGAGTGTCACCGCCTCTGACAAGGTAACGACTGAGCTCTAAAATCCTATTAAGGTGGATGGTCTGCCTGGCAGTAACATTCCTTTGCCTGGAGTCTCCTGGTCGGATCAAAAGCTCAAGAGCAAAGCCTTGTTTAAAACAATCCCTCTGTCTAGGCTGCTGACCAGAATGATTCAAACACCAAGAAGGATCAAATAAAATATTGATGAAAAAAATGACATGGAAAGTTTAAACATGAAAAAAATAAAATAATTCACTTTTCAGGATTATGGAGTCCAGAAACACGGTTAAAGTGAAGACAGCATCCTGTCAATTTTTAAATTGCAGGACAATTACTTTGCTGCCAGAGGTGGGTGGATAATAATGAAACCCAGTGATTACTCTGCCCACTGCTGAGTAGAATAACTGTGATTATCATTTCAGTTATAATGCAACTCTACTAACAAGGAAATATTTGGTATTGCAAAACTGTGTAATTAGACAGTAAAGACTACGTCAAAATCCAGTATTTTTGGCTTGAGGATCCTATAAGTCCCTTAACAAATGACTGAAAAGTGATTCATCATAAAAAGCCCTGAAAAATAGGCTGGATAGTGCAAGAATAAAAGTAATAAGATAGCGAGGAAAGCCACCCAGACCTTTGCATCGACTCCTGGAGTTTTTATACATCTTAAGCTTTTAAGCTGTAGTGTTATCATTTCATTCATCCGTGAGTAGGCTAGGGTCCACTGCGGTTTTCATGACACAAATGTCATAATCAGAGGGTGTGTACAGATATCTATGTTCTCTCCTATTTATTGTGTCCATACAGATTTGTCTGTGCCATAATGCAGACCCACAACACTACGAAGGGACCATTTGCACAGTCGTCCAATCTGACTCAAAGTGGTCAAGAAAGAAACATAATAAGTACAATTACTAGTCATTGTTGTGGATTTACAATCCACCAATTTTAGGGGCAAAGCTTTGGCAGCTCTGATATGAATATAAATTAGAGAATTAATCTGTAAATGTTTGGCCAAAATTAAGATGAAAAAACGAAGAGCCTCTATGACCTGGGAAATAAATTAACAAAGCTCAGCCAAGCAACTATCATTGTGCTTTATTTTCTCATGCCAATTTTCCTATTTCTGAAATATCAACTATTGCTGTCAGCACTACTGGTTTGTATAGTTATGCTGTTATTGCACTTCAATTGCAGCCCATTATACTCAGCATACGCATCTTGCGTATCCATCTCCATGCAACATTCTTTAGTATATATGGTTTGAAAAGAGCAGCTGCAGAGGTGGACATTAAAACCCTGGAGTTTTTGAGAGGATGAAAAGAGTCGCACATTGGTTGTGTGGGCTAATTGGGCAAAGGCACATGTAGAGCAAGGGGGCTCCAGACAGTTCAGACTCTTTAATCTGTGATTAGACATTTGGGCAGGGCATCCAGCTCGATGCTATTCAAGAGTTGGCACTCGAGGGACTGAAATGTCCTTAACTAGAGAGCAAAGGCAAAACTATTGATTCCTTTCCCTGGATTGTATTCAGCCAAGACAAGGACAACTGGATTTGTGGGAATTAAAAATTATCTTAAAGTGGGGATAACAGAATTACTGAGATTTCATCATTAAAATAATAATCTGACTGGTGAGTTTCTACTGTTTAATTTTGAGTAATTTGGTGAGTTTCAATACATATTTCAGCTGTCACCAATAATTCTTATGCACTTTATTTTCTCTGCATCAACCAACAGTATGTTTACAAGATTGCACTCTGCTAGAATATAGCACAGGATCGCTGACTGCCATTCATATTACAATGCTTCATGTTTTCAAATGGTCTGTCATGTGCTCTCATTCATCCACACCACAGTGTTGTCTGAAATAATGGTGTGCATGTTGTTGCTGCTGGCACATACAGCTCAGGAAATGCCTGAATGGGAGAGGTGGGAAATAAGTAGAGCAAAAACAAGAGAGAAAACGAGTTGAGAAACATTGTCCCAAATGTGCTTATTTTGACAGGATCCTCCCTGTGTCAGTGGACAGTTTCCTCGCCTCACTTGTTGCCTCAGGAAGTTGGATCTCGTCACTAGCTGAGACCCCAGTATCCACCCACACAAGAATCTGGCCTTTCTCCCATTCTGAGGTCCAGGCAGGGGGAAACCAACCTTTCTTCCCTTTGTGGGGAATTCGACATGAGTATTCAGAGCATGGCCGTTCGCTGTGGAGCTCTGGGCCAGGTCAGCAAAACTGTTCAACAGGGTGAGCAATCCATAACACTAATCCTGCTTACCCAACCCACCCTACACATCCCGATTGTTGGTCAACAACAGAATACAGAAGGGGCTCTGCAGAGAGGCCTGGCTCTTCTGCCCCAGCAGCTCTATAGTTGCAAGGAATGTGAAACGTTTCCCAAGGAAATTCCTCCTCCTCCAGGAAGGCAGGGAAGGAAACCAACAGACGTTTGACACATTTCAGGCAGTGGGAGTGAGCATGAAACAGAAGAGAGTGAAGGTGCTGATTGGCCTGCTGTTAGCAAAGTGTGTGAACAGCATGGTGAAGCAAGGAGTGTGTATACTGAAGGCCAAGCAATCCTAAAAGTCTGTCTAGCTCTCATAAATTTCTAAACTTATAAATATAAATATACATTCATACTTTTTTTCAGAGAAATTGATTAAAATGTCCCCAAAATTCCTGGATCTGCCCATTTTACTTGATCTGGACAAAATAATTAAAGTTTTTTTTCCTGGCCCATGCTCCATCCATCCACCAAATTTGTTCTAGTATCATTTGTGCAATCTAATAGACAAAAACAAACCATAACCTCATTGGCTGAGGTAATAAATGTTTCTGAAATCTCAGGGGCCTATAAAAATGTCTTACTAGCCCCAAAACGTATCTTATATTTCTCTACATTGGCTCCAGTGAAGACCAAATGACCAATAAAAAATCTCAATTCTTTTACCATTATCATTTTTTTCAGCATTTTGCTCCATTAGAAATACAGCTGCTTAGAAATGAGATGTTATTCCTTTAAGTGAAATGATCTGCACTGGAGCCTGTCCATGTATCCATGGTGGAAATAGTTTCTCCAGTTCCTCAAGGCAAATGATAGGACTCTAGAATGACTATTGCAGCATTAATACTATGCCAGTTAACGACAGGGATGTTTTCATTATAAGAGCTTAGTTCATCAACATTTCAAGCATTATTCCTTCACTTAACATATCCCAAATCGAGAACAATATGGTTATTTTTTTACCCAAAATGATTTAGCATTTACAAAAGTGACAGAGGAACAGTAGAATTAAAATATGACAAGGTCCTAAATACTAAGCTGCTTGTTTTACTTTGACATCACAACAACAGTCACTTCCACACCTGTACATACTGCATCAGTTGTCAGTTGGGTTAGTGGAGCGAAGCAAAGCTTGCAGACAAGTCGCAGACTGACATGCAGTCTGCTGTCACAAACCTGAAGGCCACTGCAGAAGGCCGATGGAGCCTTGTTTATGATTCCAAAAGGAAGCAGAGGATTAAGCAGACGGTGTCTGTGTGTAGCATCAGATTACTAGCTCTTCTTTTCCTGTTATGAAATCAGATTACTGCAGCTCCCCTGCTATGAGAAGTAATATCCAACCCTTGAGATGAAGGGGTTACAGGGGAGGTGAAAGGGTAAAGTGAGCTCATATTATGTGACGGACGGGCCGTCTTTTTTTGTATCCCATTTGACTGGTTTCATCTTTCAACAAACAGAGAATCGGACATTAAATCAAAGAGCTTAAGGCCAAGGATGATACAGAAAAACAATTCAAACTTCAGTCCCCAAAGGATTTCACTTGTGCTTAGAACATCAGGGAACTGCCTTGCATAGTCTTTAGCTTTATTATTTGTTGGTATATGTGAGACGATCATGTCTGAGTCCGCACAAGAAGGAAGCGAGTTACAAAAATAAATTTCTGTGATTGCAACTTCACGGAGATGCTGTATGATAAATTCCAGGGTGCACGGCAGCATAAAGAATGTATAAAGACTTGTAGCTGATGGCTTCATCCCAGGTAACGATGTGATACTTGCTCCAGGCCTGGGTTTGTTTTTTGTTTATCTTCTCTACTTGTTGACATACACAGCACACATCAGTTTGATACACCGTGCAGATTTGGGCCAGAGGAAATAAACATCTGACCAGAGCCAGCAAAGTACACTCAATTACTATTGCGATAAGGCTCTGCAACTCACAACAGAATAAGGTCATCTTGGGACCCATGAATCAAGCAGCCAGAAAGAAGGATGCTCTGCTCAAGGGAGATAAACGTCAGAGGGAGAGAGGAAAATATGTTGTTTTGTAGCTTGCGGCCACACCTTTAACCTCAGCCCCTCTCAAACGTAAAAGACAGATATACATTCAGAGTAAAAATATCATGGTATGAAAACGGCATTCAAAAGTTATCTCTTGAAAACATTTTTTGCTCAGTGACCCACATAAGACTGTCATGTTTATATGTAAGGCCTGTAAATTGTGAACAGATGTCGATCACAACAACTCCCCTGCCATTCTGTAAACAATGCAGCCTGGCGAGCTTGTCTGGCAAACACGGCCAAATTGCTCGGTTGCTCCCATCATGTCAGTGACGAGGGTAAAGGTCACAACCTCTGACCCGAGGTTGTAAAAGATCTTTGAACTTGGTAAGAAACCAAACCTTCTCATGCTGCTACACATTATTCATTGTAAGTAGATAAACATAGCACCATGATGCTGACCTCTGCATTAGTATCGTTCCTGCAAATACCACATCGTTCCCTCAACAAATGCCTGCCATGCCATAGTTTTTAGACAGGCCACTTGGATTTCCAAGCATTCCACTTAACTTTGCGTATGTATATAATGCAAAGTCAATAACTCTCACTGTTTTGGGTTTGTTGACACAAGACAGTTTTAGTGTACTTCGCTATGTAACCATGTTTGTGACCACAAAGTATGTTGTTCACACATCTGTCAAGAGAGGGAAATAATACCTGTGAAAAAAAGCCACTATACTTAAAAGGTTCAGTGTGTAATATTTAGGTAAAAGGGAATTCATTTGACATTGAAATTTTATGTAAAATAGACCTAGTTATATTTTCACTGATGTGATTCATTTAAATTGTAGGAATTGTAGTTGTTTTTTGTTTATCAGTCGCCCACACTGCACAAAATAAACACCTTTTGAGTTTCTATGACAACTGAAGGCTACCACAGGTGGTCTTTCATGTTTGGAGGGGGAGGGTGAGGTGAGGGGTATTCAGCTGCAACATGCAACTTCACCACTAGATGTCACTAAATTATACACACTGAACCTTTAAACATGTGCGCACTGAAGCTAAAAGGTCAAAGAAATCAAGCGTGTACGTCACAGTATTATGCTACAAAAGCATTTGCAACAAGATCATCATTGTCATATTAAGCATGGACAAAACTTAGTGGCATAAATCTTTGCCTGGGTTGCATCCCACACCACCAAGTGAGCTAGTGGGACCCCCAAGTTTTTTTTAACAGGGGCTTGAGTCCTCCTGCAGTGGCCACAGGTTTGTTCTGGCCCACACCTTTGCTGCTTGTCTTCTCTGTCCTCTCTCCCTATTTCACAATTGTACTCTCTTGTCAACAAAGGCAAAATACCCCAAAACTTGTTTTTTCAAGTATAGAGTTACTCTCACTTCAGCTTCCTCACATTCATGGTAACCCCATTTAGTATCCTGTTTGAGGTATAGTTTACATGTATCCAACATGGACGTACGAGTCTTATCTTTCAGAAAAAAATCATTGAATTATTCCTACTGTACATTTTACCTTGTAGCTATCTCTGGTTACTCAGCAACAAACAATGCATTGGTCAGCTATTTGTTGAGCCCCAAGCAAGGAAAAGGCAGCAGTGTTGCCAACACCCCCTGCAGAGGTTTTTGTGTTACTGTAGAATTCAAGATGGTGAAAAAGCTCAGCATATATGAAATTAAACTGGAGCCTCAAATGACACATACTGTATTAGAATCATTTGAAAGTGGCAGACTGGCAGGCATGGCAGCACTGGAAACAAAACAATGTTTATCCAACTGTTCCAACAGGCATGCTAAGGATAGAGCTCCCACAACACTCGTCTGGCAGGTGGAAACCAGTCAAATACTGAAACACAAACAGCAATAAAATTGGATGCGCTAGATAATGGTTGCATTTAGATATAACAAGCAATCGATGATAATAAGAGAATGAGTAAATGTATAAATAACAGATAATATATATCTCTATGAATCTTGTGATCTGCGTAGTAGTTAAGTACAAAAAAGAAGAAAAGTGCTGTCTATGCCATAATTGTGTCAACAGCAAAACTGTCAGGTTCACATCCCATGCTGAAACCCTGTACAAAAGATGACAACATATTTTCCATTGTGGATAAAATATTTTCCCCTGAGCATGGCTCTCAGGACGGCTGCAAACTAAGACTTGAAGGATCAATTTCTAAAATACAGCTTCTTGCAATAATTAACCAACAACAGCTGTGCGTCATGTTTTAGATCACCACAGTAAAAAACGTCAATTGCTCCAAGCCCTGTGGCCTCATTGGAAACCATGCCACTTAGCTGGACACCCACATTTGCTAAGAGGCTAGTGGAGGAGCAAACAGCGGCACACAAAATGGCCCACCCCCTGAAAGAATGCCAAGGCAGAATCCCCAAAACAGGCATTGGGTTGGGCTCCATGCAAGACCTCTCGCACCAGTCTGAGATGAGAGAGCAGAAACAGCCCTGGCAAATGACTTTGAGAGCTGCTGTGAACAATAATAACTCCAAGCAATTTTGTCACGTCTGACAAAAATGTCGACAGGCCTAAATAAACAATTCTGTCATACATCATTATCCTGAGAAAACTTATATTACATATAAGATCCAACAAAGTAGCCCATCAACAACGACTTGTGTCGAGCAGCTACTGCAGTCTTGTGCTGAACAATGACTGGTATGCCTTTACTCCATACCTCATTAATAATCCATTTCATCCTCACCCTTATTCATCTTTGATACAGCTGCCTGTATGTCATCCTCTACAGAGAGAAAGCACATAGTGCAGAGGCAGTGATGTGGGAAATCAATGTGGCATGTGTGCTGCACTCTATAAATGCACAGACATGTCCCCGGCTTTTTCTGCTACAGCCAGTAACCTTAAAACATAATGGATACAGCTATCTGGAGTACCTGATTCCATATGTTAGAACGAGACACATGTAGTTGCTTGTACAGTACATCAGTTTTATTTATTGGTGACTGGAGACATGACCTTGAAAATCACAAGCGTTTCATCCCCGGCAAACATCAATGATGTTTCAGTTCTATTGAGGCCAATCTGAGATAAAGGTCACAAAATTAAAGAGTCCTTTTTCAGGGATAATATCAAAAGGAGAAATAATTCCTGAAAAGGGGCAACAAGGACATAGGGTGGTGAAATCGTCTCATTCTATTTCACTTCAGATGAGCTGATATACAACATACAAGAATATAATATCAAATTGTATTTGTATAGCCCATATTCACAAATCGCCTCATAGGGCTAAATGATGTGTGACAATCTCTGTTCTTCACCCTTGACTAGAGTAAGAAAAAAAACTAGCCACAAAAACCCTTTTAGCAGGGGAATAAACACAGAAACCGCAAGAGAGAGGGATTCCTCCCCCAGGACGGACAGATCTGCAATAGATGTCGCGTGTAACAGAGCGTGTCCACAAAATAACAATATTTAAAACATTCACAAGAAAAGACTGTGTCTAACATGAATGGAGAGCCGTATTAATGTTTAAAGTATTAACACAGAAGAACGTGTCTGACAGAGATGAAGGGAGCAGCAATGACAGTTGTAATGACACATTGCCAGTAACACTAGTATATGAGGGCAGGCATGTTGTGTATATTTCTTAGCAATCTAGCAAAAATATTCAAACAGGAATTTGACCACAATCCCTGTGAATTAACCATGTTTCCCTCATGTCATGCTTCACATATGCAGACACTAAAGAGCCTGCCGGCAAACACACGCACACGCGCGCACATTGACTGTGGAGGAAACCCTCCCCACTGGAAGCCCACTTTTCTACCAATGAGTGGAACAGATCTAGGTCAACGCTGATTAATGTGCCCACGGATCCCAGGAGGCTTCTGGTCAGGTGGCAGCCATGCCTTCTCACTGACGATGAATACTAATGCGGGAGTATTAACATCGCTGACTGTCCTCTATATGAAACGGTGTCACCAGAACAGCACGAAGCCAATAGGGATTCTTGCATTTGCAGAAGAGACGCTCGCAAAGAGTGTAGCCCTCTGCTGTGTCAACACCAGAGTGTGTTGTTTGTTGTGGTGCCTGTGTGTGTCTTATGTATGTCAGTTACCCGTTATAACCACAGCACCGAGCACCTGAGCATTACACCAACGGGAAAATGATGTGGATCGCAAATAAGCTGGCCTGCTGCAGAAAAGCCCATCAGCTCATGACACACACGGTGCTGCTGACGGATGACATGGGTGCATGCTGCTGGGGGGACGAGCGGCGTCCGTGTCACCGCATTTAGAGACACTTGTGTCGGTATTAGGTGGCCTGCATTCCGCAAATCAGTTCACACGCGGGTCAGCAGGGACACAGCAGAATGTGGCTGTCGGGAAACTTTAAAATACGACGCAGCAACGCAGGCGCCGATGAAGTAGTTAGCTAAACTTTTATAAGCTAGTTATCATAACGGTGAAAATCAAAATGAACACGCCGACTGATAATTACACACTTGAGAGGAAATATATGAGCTGCTGGTATGAATGTGACAATTTGGTGTTTAAGCCGACTGTGTCTTTAAAAGGGGCAAAAATAGTAAAAGTGTCAACCGCTTTTAGCACGAAACATGAGAGGAAAACACCAGCGCTGTTTGCTAGGTCGCGTTAGCATTAGCTACCTTGCTAGTTAGCTCGCTAGCCAGCCCGACAATGTTTTGGAAATGTGTTGCAGCTCGAGGGCGTTGTTTGTCCAACATTAGCCCGGTGTTTGTCAAACTGCGCGCTGATTCGTTCACACTGCTGCTTGTGCGGTTTTGGTTTTTTACACGCCAACACACCACAATGTTCACGTTACCTCGGGACGCAGCTTGGGGATGATCGGTCTATCTCCCAGGTCGCGAAGAGGTTCATGGGTACGGGCATGCTGCCGGAGCCCGAGCCCGAGCCAGCAGCACAGCCCCGGCTAACGCTCCGGCCGGGAGCATTGTCGGCGCTGGTCCGCCGCCGCCGCCGCTGCTCGGGTTCAGGAGAGCGGCCCGGACGACTCCTCTCTCTACAGCCGCCGCCATCATCACCTCCACCGCCTGGGGAGCAGCTCTAGCTAAGTGTCGGACAAACGCGGGAGCCGCTGCACTGTGCGCTGCCTGCTCCAGCTCCTCCAGACTCCCAGCTCCGCTCAGCCGCTTGGAGATGCTGATAGGCGGGGCGGGGCGGGGCGCGTCACCGCTGATAGAGGGCAGCACGTCCCAGCTTCCAGGGAGGGACATCTCAGCACAGTACTATACTACTGTAGTACTTTATATACAGTCCATGGGCCCAACACACTACTGTAGTACTTTATATACAGTCCATGGGCCCAACACACTACTGTAGTACTTTATATACAGTCCATGGGCCCAACACACTACTGTAGTACTTTATATACAGTCCATGGGCCCAACACACTACTGTAGTACTTTATATACAGTCTATGGGCCCAACACACTACTGTAGTACTTTATATACAGTCCATGGGCCCAACACACTACTGTAGTACTTTATATACAGTCCATGGGCCCAACACACTACTGTAGTACTTTATATACAGTCTATGGGCCCAACACACTACTGTAGTACTTTATATACAGTCTATGGGCCCAACACACTACTGTAGTACTTTATATACAGTCTATGGGCCCAACACACTACTGTAGTATTGTATATACAGTCTATGGGCCCAACACACTACTGTAGTACTTTATATACAGTCCATGGGCTCAACACACTACTGTAGTACTTTATATACAGTCTATATGCCCAACACACTACTGTAGTACTTTATATACTGTCTATATGCCCAACACACTACTGTAGTACTTTATATACAGTCTATGGGCCTAACACACTACTGTAGTACTTTATATACAGTCTATGGGCCCAACACACTACTGTAGTATTGTATATACAGTCTATGGGCCCAACACACTACTGTAGTATTTTATATACAGTCTATGGGCCCAACACACACAACAATGGTATTTTATATGCAGTCTATGGGCCCAACACACACACCTGTAGTATTGTATATACAGTAAATGGGCCCAACACACACAACTGTAGTATTTGTATAAACAGTTTATCGGCCCAACACACATAACTGTAGTATTTTACACACAGTCTATGGTCCGAACACATACAACTCTAGTATTTTATATATATAGTCTATGGGCCCAAAACACACAACTGAAGTATTTTACACGTTTAACCATGATGATCAGGACACACTGATTTGATTATATCACTTTTCATATTCAGAGGTAGATTCAAGGTGCTGCACAGGGACAAAATTCAAAGACATAAAAAAACACAGTTTATAACAAATTTTAAGCAAAATAAAAGAGAATAAAAATACTAGAGATTAAAAGAGTAGAATCAAAGAGGTTCATAGATAATACAAAAGGAGTTAAAAAAGATCTGTTAATCTGTAAAAAAAAAAGGTGAGTAAATCAATACTCCAAGCAACACAATACACACAATACATGCAAAGCTTGCTGTAGTTCCAGACCAATACATCTTTCTTTTTACTTCCACAGTCCACTTTGAATAAACTGCAAATTAACTTCTATGTGCCAAGTAAAGTGTGCATGTTATAGAGGCGTTGTTCTCTAATATTGTGTTATATATTTTATTTAAGAGTGAAAAATCTTGAAATGGCCCAAAACATTACAATGTTTTAAAACTGTTGGATCTTTATGAAGTAGCTTAAAAATAACATGGAGCCCGGGTGAGCACAGGTGAAATCAGGATTGACAAAAGTAAAAAGCATGAATACTATTAGTGTTCAACATAGACTGTGCATAAAATCATGGCAGCACCGTTAAAGTGAAGCCAAAGATTATATACCGCCACCTGGTGGCTAGCTGCCTTATGGAAATATATCCTGCCTCCTCCATGTTAGCAGATAGGACATGGTCCAAAAAATCAAATACATTTATCACAAACATGGGCTCTGTCATTGTCAGTCATTTTTATCACACTGATCTTCAAGTCAAAGTTTTTCTGATGAATTTGTTTTTAATAAGTTATTTAGCTATAACAGGATGAAACGTCATGATTGACAGCTGAGACTGACTCACGATTGGTTGAGCGCCTGTCTCAGCAGGACCTTGATACTACAGCTCCATTCCCTGATCAGTAGTACACAGACATGTTGTCCATTTTTATATACAGTCAATTGTTGTTCTTTGTTTGTGGTGTGGTCAGGCTCAGTGTTGGAGCATTGTCCAGACACCCTGGGACACTTGTTTCACTACCTTTGATGTCACCTCTTCTTCCTGAGTGCCTACTCACACCCAGATCTTCTTTTGATACCTGTTTGTTTTTTCAAGTCATCATCGGAGTCTCTCAGACTCATGAAGGCTCTGCATTTTGCCACCTTGAATTCCTTTAGAACTGATGACAGAGGGAGCAGTAGGTGCCCAGACCAGCCATAGATGCCCAGTGAACAGAAGCTTTGGGGATTCCTGACCATTTCAGAAAGGTACTTGTTGGTTTTCCTCCCAAAACTGTAGTCGTCAGGAACTGTTAAATTACCAAGAATCTGTGCAGAGGGCCACAGTGGTACAGCAATCTGCATACAGAATTAGTTACATGCTGTTAGTGAGTCACTCAACTATTTTTAGAGGTACCCTATTGGGTCGTCATAAATGGATATGCGGACCTCAGCCTGAACTTGGCGGCTGGACTTGCTGGTAACATTGCCCTCCTGGATCACTTTACTTTTGGACTACCCTGGCCAATTGGTTACACTGTCCAGGGTTTCCATAAATCCTTTTTGCTTGGACATGTGACACATGTTATTTATGAGAACCCCTATAGTACAGACCAGGGGTTTAAACTCTTTTTGTTAGGGGTGAGCACAATAGTCCAGTAAGAATACAACTGCTACATACACCTGATTGATGCATTGTGAGGATAATTTGTACAGTCAATAATTTAGTATACGCATATATTATATTTCCATTACATTAAACGCACAAGTGTATCTTGGTTGGATGAAAAATTGTTAGCAAATATGCGATAATATTGCTTTTCCTTTTGATTTCTCTTAAATTGAGCTTGTCTAAGAGTACAGTATTACTAATGCTTACTCATTAAGTGCAATCCCAGAATTAAACTAAATTTGTTTCACAGTAAAGGTTCAAGTGGGCTTGACCTTCTTTGGTAAGAACTCTGTGTTATTCATCATTTCTCATCAGTCTATGATCACATAACGATACCTGGTAAGTGATGCTTGATTCAGTCATTGTTCTGATAATGCACGTGTTGGGAAACGCATTGGCTGATACTGTGACGAATGACTGGAATAAAGCTGACATGACTTGACACGTACATGAGGGTTGGGTAATGTGTGCGACAGCCTGTTTACACTAACCGAAAAAATAAGAACGCTTCCTGAGCAAAGTGCTTTGCCCAATCAGCAATATCATGGAACGGCAATGAATCATTTGGGGAAACAATATCTTCCATGAAGTCATCACTCTGGCAGGTTTACCTTTGCTTCATTGACCTTTCATCCACAGACTTTCAATAGACACGTAAACCACTGGAATGCACCACCTCTCCCGTAGACATACAAAGGTGAAATCATTTATTATTTGAAGGTTATTTGGTGAAAATAAGATCAGCACTTTGTGTGTTACAATATCATGGGATACAATGTTGCCGCTGGAATATACTCTGTGTGAATGCAGACTCTGTCCACCTGAGAACCTCCAGACTGTGGCGGTGGCAACATTCATTGAGCTTATTGATGATAATGGAAAACATAACACAATTTGGAGATTTTTGATTGATTAGCTTGCTGTTCATTATTCTAATGATACATTTAAACAAGATTAGATGCACATAGAAACCATCAGTATATTCATGGCATTGTAAGGCAATGGAATATTTGTATGTAGATCATTTTTACAAAGAGAAAAAACTCCTTATGAAACTGAAAAGAAAGAAAAAAAGGAAGCTACCTTACAGATATTTTATTCTGCATGAATGAAGACACTCTTATAGGGGGAAGCACAGGGTTTTTTTGTATACCAAGGTGCCTGGATGTGGAAACTCTGATGCAGGTCCCTTTATTTTGTATAAATCTCAATCAATATGTGAAGAGAGAATAAATATTTATCTAAATTATTGTTACTATTATTATTTCATTTCATTTTATATTTCTTTGTAGGACTCTTTGATACTTTTATCAATGTTTCCCTCCTTCACTTGGAGATGCTCCCACACAGTGTATGAGGACAGCAATGGTAAAATGAAGTTGTGAAGTGCAGTGTCACCTAGTGTTTACAAAAGAGAACTACAACAAAATGTGGTATATTTAACACTGACATTTGCACATTGTGATTCATCCAATAGATGGCAGACTGTCTGCATTATTGGGAGTGGATGTGAAAAGAACAATTATCTCTCTCTCTCTTTCCTTCTTATTCTCTTTTCCTCTCTTCTGCTCGCTCTACCCTCCAGACTGAACCCTCCTCCTCCAATAAGTATGAGTGGGTGGATACATATATTGTCACACTGTGACACCATTGATGTTTCCACAATACAACACTATGACACTTTATAAGCCAGCCATTCATCTTTATTGAATCCCGGAGAAGAGACAAAAGAAATAAATACACAAGCATGAGTTTGTCATGTAACACCTCCTCAGCAGCAGGCATCTCCCCATCCTCCCTAATACCAGGCGAAGGAGGTTCTGAAGCTGCTGATGCTTTGGAGAGTTTGCAGGGGATTTCAAGTCAATAGAGTCGGCTTGCAATGTAAGCATAAAGGCGATGAACAATACTAATTACCAACATACTCTGTTAGGTAACAGCACCTCGCTTTTCTGGATGCCATTCTCATAATGCCAGAGTGACGAAAAGCGACCGTTGTTTCCAAGCAGATTTTTATTTTTAGGTGTGAGCCATTGTTTTAGGCTTGTGACATTGTTTGCATGCCACCTCCTCACCCATCAAAGTCAGACATTGAGCAAGCCTTTGATTACAAAGCTCAAAACAGCACTTTTCTGAAGCAGTGCGCCTGCAGGGATTACAGATGGCAGTCACACATGCTCTTCTGAAATTGTGCAACATAAAGGACATAAGGTCTTTTTGAGAAAGAAGTCTGTAAAGTGGGTGCAATGAAAGGGGAGACCAGTGGAGAGAAAGTGTTGGCCTGCATCTCTCTCCAAGATTTGTCAGTGCCAGCACATGTTTATTTTTCTCTGCTTGTTTTTCTTCCCAAGCAATACAGCACTAATGAGCCAAATCTGATAATGTAATCATTGTTCTAGCACGAGCGTATTAGAAATGTATCTATATTCACTTTAGGTGCCTACATGCAGCAAAATTTGGACCAAATAGAGACATTCATGAGAAGTGCTGCACACAAGAAATAATGTGCAGCCATATGCTGACCCCCGAGGAGCTTAGCGGCGTCGCTCTGCAGATGAATATGAATTTCTGTGCATGGGATTCGCAGCACAGAGAGTATTTGTCTGCGCTGGTGCCTCAGGAGGCAGAGTCAACATCTGCATTATCTGTGATGATAAAGACCTGAACCGCACAAGATTAAGAGAGACAGATGAGGACGTTGTCACTCTCTTGAATTGCACCCACGCATATCTAAACAGCGTTTGGTATCCACATGCACATCTTCCCATTCATTTCACGGAGGTTTTCTGTTGGTGTCAGCTCCTCGAACACATGAGGATGGATTGATCTCTCACACTGCGGTGAGCAAGAAGGGTTAGACTCCGGTCGGTCACAGTCAACCCATTTCACATAAGTTTGAAGGGGATGGGGGTGGGGTCTCATTCATCAGGGAAACTGTGCACAGTGTTACTCTTATGTTTCTCATTTCACACACATATTATTGCTGGCTCCCGTCGCAGCCTGGAGTGATTGGCCTCTGGTGAGGAGTCAGATGCAATTTAAAGGTCTTGTCTATTTGTAATCTGCTGGAAAGATTGCCACATGCCCTGATACAGTAGAGCAGATCAATCCAAGACACATCTCTTTCTCCCACTCACCGCTCACTCTACGAATCACACTCCTGCAGATAAGCTGCTGATCTAATTAAGGTTTTGCAAGCCTGGCAAATTAAAGATATTACGTCTCATGGATTATATCCTTAGTTACGACACAATCGATGTACAATTTCCTGCATTTTGATTCATCCCAGGTATTATCATCATTTCTTTTCATGGTTTGGGATGTGATACTGATTAATTGCCGATAAAACAGACTAGGAGGGAGGTGAGCCTGAAGGTGAACACGTCTGTGATCACAGAGGAAGATTTCTGACGGCCGTAAAAAAAAGCAAGAACAAAGTTATACCTTCATGCTGCACAGTTGAAACGTAATCCAAGTACAAAGGTAATCACAGTTAATAAATTCCTGTTATTATACAAACATAATCTATGAATAAAGTGTGGGGTCACTGGATAGAGAGACATGATACGTAATGATTGTATATGATGTACATTATTTAGATTTAACATAATCTATTAAAGTTGATCAGATATGACGACACTGAGGTTGAGCTTGTTTGTTGGATGTGTGGAATAAATATGAGTTTTCTTAAAGTCCTCTAGTTGTGTTTAATATAGAGTTGTGGGTTTTTTACCTTTAAATAAAATGTTGTTTAAAAAATGCAGTCTGAATTTATTGTGGGTGTTTTATTAGTGACAAAGACAATAAATTATGATCGATCTATGACCAATCTTGACCAATCCTCGAGCACATGCAATTAATCACATATAAGGTTAAGATATCACATTAGTGACTGATCTATTATCTATTTGATCTAATAGCTCTGTTTCCCCATGAGATTAATTTCCCTCTTGGTTTGAAAGCACAAATATCACATTTGCAAGTAATAAGGCAACAGCACATTGAACCTGAACGATCTGAATATCAAGTACACTTTCAATGTTCTTGTGCAAAGAACATTACATTTCAGTCCCAGAAATTATGATGAGTGGCATTAACAGAACCACAGTATCCCCAACAGGATGAATTCTCTGAAAAATGCTTTTCTCTGAGCATTTGAATAGCACACACATAGCACATATATATATTTCACTGACATATTTATTTTTAAACTGTGGGGTTTGAATTCCTCTCGTTGATTTATCTGGGGGTTCGCATATTCAGATGTTCAGATGGAAAATATAATTTTTTCCAGACAAATGAACAAATAATAATAATCTTTGTTTAGTGCACAGTTTCGTCCCTCAGATCTTTATTTTGTCACCGACACCAAGTATTTCAGCTGTGGCTCAGCTGACACCCAGAGGAAAAAGGATTCTGAGTTTGATTTCAGCCCAAATGATGTGAAAATCCCATTTGGAGGACTGAAAGGAGAGATTCTTCAACAGAAGCCCCTTATCACGTTACAAAGAGCCTCATTCATTTAATGTATATTTGCACATGAATGAAAATGACAATCCTACTCAGTCTAGCCAACACAGCTTTTTGCTGCTTGTTTATGGAAACTCTCCTCAGAATGCATTAACATTTGAACCCAAATAAAATCACCTCTCTTCTGTTCTCACACATCCAGAGATTTGCACTAATGGCGGTGCGCTGAGGAAACACAGATAGCGGCGGATGCTACGAGAGGATAAAAGACGACACCAGCCGGGGGAAATGTAAAAAGTGATGGAATGACTTGATGCAATCCTGTAAGAACATACAGTATGCAAATCAGGTGGGACACGGTGTGCCAGCTTTGAATCTCATCTCCATCATCAGAGTACATGAACTCTTCATAAACGCGTTCACGTCTCTCCTCCATTCATTCAGCCGTGCCGCCGCAGCTCCATTGATCTCTGAAGAATGTATGCACAGCTTCCCCTGCCGCTCATTGTGTTTCCCACTCTGGACAATGCAGCCTGGAAAAGACAAGAGAAGTGCAACTATGAAATCCAGCTACATGAAGAGAACAGAGGCTATAGCAGGCAAGACAAAAGCCCTGCAGGGGTCCCAAGACCCACAGCGTTTCCTGTTTGGGGCCGACCAAGTGCCACTGCTCGGCCAGATACAGTCACACAAAAGACAACTTTGGACAAAGGCCAATACTTTTTGGTGGAAATTTCAGCTGCCATTAAAATTCACATTTAAGTGGAGGCAGAAAATAGACCTGCTGGCTTGCTCTCTTTCCGTCCCTCTCCTTAATGCTTTCTGATGGGACCCTTTGTCTAGAGGAATCATTTTGCATTTAGATTTCCCAAAGTAAAAAGAGACACAGAGGGAAACTCCCTGCTCCTGTTTCTCACAGAGAAAGCTCTTCCTAATGAGTCCTTTTAAGCCGAGCTGATTATTTCCTGCTCTGCAGTTGTAGCTGGATTGCCAGTACATGTTTTCCCCACTATTAACCCAGATATCCAAAATGGCAGCCCCGGGGTATGTTTAATTGCTCTTCCCCAATCCTTTGAACTCCACTGCAATCAGACTACCCAAACTGCGGCTACTTTTCGCCGTGAAATTGAAAAGGTATCTGTCTATCACAGCATTCCCCTCGAGTCACCTAAAGCAGAAACAACTCTGTGTCCTGAAATCTTTGAGCTGCTCTTTCATCGGAGGCTACGCCGTCAACCGTATCTGCAGCTGAATTACAAATAATTCACTTGATTGTCGACGTGGGGAGGGAAGATGGTGTGTTTTGGTTTCTCACAGAAAAGTGTTTTGCTCGTCAAAGGAGAGGCTGCGATACAAAACACACAAGCTGTCAAGACCAATCAAAGATCCTTTTTTCTGTTTGTTTTTTTTGCCAGGTTTTGACATTTTCTATGTTGACAGATTTTCTTAATCATTGAGATAATCACTTACTCAGACAAATAGCATTTGTTTCACTTGCAGGTTGTTTATCATCTACTGGCAGCATTTAAACCACCGTTTTTGAAATGTGTGTGACAAATTATTTTAATGCCACATCTGATTCTTCTGTGAGGGGCAACCCTGCATAAACCTACCAAAGCCAAAGAACTTTTCAACTTATTTGAAAAAGAATTGCAGTGGTGGTCTACAGGTAGCCCTGCAGTGCAAAAACTGCACAAGAAAGAAACCTCTGCTCCTTCACATAGAGAGCGAACCATTCAGGACATCACAGGAAGAGCTGGCAATCGTGGTTAGGAAGAGAGACGTCTGGGATACCCTACTTGGCCGATACCTCTGACACCCGAGCACGGATAAGTGGAAGAAAATGGCTGGATGAATGAATGGATAATAATCAGTTATAAAAAGTTTTAGAATGAACTGATTATCTAGTGCTTTCCAAGGAGGATCCTTCAAATAAAGTCATCAAGTAAATATCTCTTGCCTTGTCTTGATAAGAAAATGTGTCTATCTTTGAGTTATATAAACTAGATACAAAGTACATGTCTGTAAAACATCCACTTCAAGGCTATAGTGTACAAGATCTTCTTTAGAGGCAGCACATATATTTTCTAGCTGTAGAGAGCTTTGCAAATAGATTACTTTTCAGAAGAAGAGACAAACACGAATCACAAATTTTCTTGCTCTAAGATTTAAATAAAAACTAGTATCTGCAGTACAAAATCATCACTGGTGTGATAGTGCACCATGACATGGATTGTGCAATACCTTCAGCACCGTGATAAATCAATAGCCTTGTAATAAAAATAAAGCATTTTATTCTCTTCAAATACTCAAATGCTCAAATGAATACTTGTCCTTCTAAAGTAATTCTTGAAATGAATTAAAAAGTAAAACATAATCGCTGTATCAGCCAATCAGCTTCTGTTTTCATGCAAGGTCGTGGTAAAAAGGGAGCAGCTCAACTGATCAATTCAAATGTGGTGAGGTATCGTCAAATGTAGCCACTTCAGCTTAAAGAGACGAGTGGAGTGCTGGAACCAGGCAGGGACACCGGGGAGGCCACAGGAGAGGAAACTCTCATTCCCCAAAAGGGAGACAGTGAGACACCGCCGTTGGCTCGGATTTAATTCATCCCACATGGCGCAGACAGACAATAGATTTCAGATTTTCTTTCAGAACCCAACTTGAGCCCAATGCAGTTAATATAATCTGTACAGTGTTTGCATTACCCTGATCCCTGACATGTATGGTCAGTGCTTGTTTTCACTGATTACAGACATGTTCAAGCAGTACATAGCCCAGCCAATGTGACAGGACCCAAACTTTATTTTCAAAGATTTTGTCTGAAACCAGTCCAGGTCCCGAAGGGCTCGAGTTGGATATCGTGACTCTGTAACGCAACATTTGTGTCATGATAGCAACAGGTGGAAACACAATCAACTTGTTTCACAACTTAAAAAACATCATGTCAATACATATGAGGAGGCAACCAACCTGCACACGTGCCAAAACCAGCATGTGGACCACCAGCGCCAGTATAGCACGTCCCAAAACTGAACCAGAGTCACTCCCGCCATTGTTTACTGCGTGCCATATACGAGAAAGAGTAAGAGATAGACAGATATCAGTAGACAGGACAGGCTTCTCATCCCAAACCTTGAAAATGAAGTAATAATGTGATATAATACTACCACCTTCCAAAAAGTGAAAGATATAGTGATTTCAGGTAGGGACTTGGATTCCAAGCCCTGGGAGCAGCACCTCTGCCCTGGTCATGTTTCCCAATCTTTATAGGTGGGAAGCCAGTGAGGATCTCTGTCACTCTGAGACTGTAGCATCAGCCATAAAGATGCTGGATAGATGAATCGTGATGCTACTCAAACCACTGCAGCACTTAAACTATCAGTTCAGCCAAAACTAAAAGTAGTATCAGTGATTCACTTCCTCGCTGTTATAAAACCCAGAGAAAAACCTGAAGGTCTGAACCATGAACTTCTAAACAAAGTTACTTTGATGTGCAAATGATTGTACTTGATTCACCCTCCACATATCATCTGTTCATATTTACTGAACTTTGACGAAAGGATGGAGGGGTACTTCAAAAAAATAAAAATAAACAGCAGTGGTGATAAAGTCTGACAGGAAGTTGCTGTTTTTTTAATACCACCCACACGGTTTTGTAGATACAATACATTTCTCCAAGCTGCCAAGTGCACGAGAGCCAAGACGCTGGGACTTAAAGTGCTGCATTATATTGCTCAGCCTGGCTTTAAGTTTCCCTTCAGCCTGGCGCCTTGGCTGTGACACGAGGCACGCAGTAAATTCTGAATGTCAACATGCCATGTTCTGACCTCACCTTCGTCCATGTCTTGTCACACATGTCCCTCACTGCTCCGCCTATGGACACGTCACGGCAACATGGAAATCTGACATATCGTATTTTACCAACAGAGCAGAACAGGGAAAGGATCACCTTGCAAACACTGCCCTGAGGGCCAAACGAGAGAAAAAGGAAAAAAACAATTCTGACTCCGTCTTGTCGCTGAGCTTTCAATGTCAGGAGCTTTATATTTTTTTGACCCTGTCAAACCGAGACTCTTTCAGAGCGTGGCCAGGTTCTGGTGTGTGATCCGTAGACATTCACCATTAGATTGTGAGAAAATTAAATAAGCACATATTTTACTAGGAATGTTTTGGGGCCACGTTAAGCTTGAAAAAAAACGGTGAATATTCTTTGAAGCTGTCGGCCTTGATACAATACAACTGACCATCCACCATATCAATCAACAAAAGAGTTCCTCAAGCATTCACATTCTCAAGACTGGCTACGGAAATTGCCTTTTTCTCTGGCAGAAATCAAAAGTCACTCTCTCGCCTCCAACTAGACCAGCAGCTTTGGATTCTTATTGGTTCTAATAGATGACATCACATCACCCCAATCCTGGCCTTGCTCCACTGGCTCCCTGTTTGGTTTATAATTGATTTAAAGATTTTACTAATCACTTTTATAGCTCACTGTGGTCTGGCCCCAAACTACACAGCAGAAATGTTGGCCCCATATGAACCAGCTCAGCATTAGATCTTCAGGTGGGGCCCTTTGACGTCCCAAGTCGAGGCTTTTCTGTATTAATTTGCTTTGATGAAACATCATCTTCTTTTTACCGTTCCTCCAATCTTTTTATTTGTAATTCCTGCTTCTGTGTGATCCTGTCTTGTCTGTCTTGTTTATCAGTGTGGGTGCATTTTTGCAATTACCCCATAATATTCTGTGTCTGCTTTTTCCTTGTCTATTATTATTATTATTATTATTATTATTATTATTAATTATATGAAACGATTACCTAATCGTTTCATGAGTGTAATTTCAGGAGGTGTGAGTAGGAGATGACGAGGCCTGTCCTCACATGAGTCAGCATGTCCTCGTTGTCGTTACTGTTTTATATTGCCCCACTCATGTAGTGTGCAGCTGTTGGAGGGAGACGTTCACTTTTCAGGAAGCCCGGATCACTGACAGTTTACACAATGTGACACACAGTTGACTATCACAGGAGGCTGAAAGGTAAGGAAGCGAGAAGAGGAATCAAAGCGTCTGTTTCTTTTAGAAAAAATAACTTTGCTTCTCAATGGGATGTTTGACCCAGATATGCGAACGCAAAATCTAAAGCTGCAGGCTACGTCAAGCACAAATCCAAATAAGTCCTATTCTGTTAATTCCACTTGGATGAACTAAAATGAAACTCTTTGTGGGTACAATGTTGAAAGGTTGTGCGTTTGTATGTGGAGACGCCCACGCAGTTCATCACATGGTACAAGGTTGTCGCCTCTCCAGGAGGCTGGATTCTTTTCCCTTTGAGGGTAAGATTCATTCTCTTGATTTATTGCTGCACAGCTCTGACATAGCAAACTTTTTTTTATCTACGTTCACCTTCAAGAAAACGTTTCTTTTTTCCGATTTACTTTGTCCTTGCCCATATTTTTCCATGTTTACCTACAATTGTGCTAAAAAGTGTTTCTTCTGCTGCAGCTTTGCTAAAGGGAGAGTGCAAATGAAGCAGACAGGCACATAATGATCTATGAACGAAATAGAGTATTTGGGGGACACTCTTGTGTCTGACAAAATACTGATTAGACTTTTCAAATGACTTTCCTATCTCTTAGAGCTCGATTGTGGAAGAGAGAGAAATGACAGTGAATAGACTCAGTTCAAGGCGCACAAATTGAACCGCGTCTTTCACCGTTTCATACGACTAGAAGGGAACACTCACAATCTTAAGGTGGAATTGCCGGTTTTAAGATTTGTTGCAGGATGGCTGGAGTAATTGCTGATGACATCAGGTCGTTATATCTAATGGCTTACGTTAAAATGGAAACATACAAATGTGAATGCTGAAAGCCAATTTGCGACACAGTCTCGGCTCAACGGTAAATCCAGGTCATTTCAAGCCTGTGTGGGAAACAGCTGGGCACACTTACACAAAATGAGCCCTGTTAATTTTCAGAGGTTTTGGGTGCGAGAAGATTAAGAGTTTGTTTATGTGTGGCTGTGCGGGTGATTTCTAGGATGGCTAGCGTTGCCCGGGCCGAGGGATTAGAAGAGGATAAGAAACTGAAATGTAAAATGGTCTGTTATCTCATTCCAGGGAAGTGTGTGGGGACCAGATGTTATCTTGATTTGGGTAATGGGTTATCAAATCTTGGGGCACAGATTGCAGATTCATTGCGCTCCTCTTCCTCTCTTAGATATTATTGAAGTTTTCATTATCGTGTCCGCACACTGTCACCTCAGTGACTCAGCTCCTTCTCCTCAGCCCGACGCCTCGTCACAAAGCCGCTTAGTTCCCGTCACCTCATTTACCCTCTCACACCGATCTTAATAGCTCCTTATCACCATAAACATATCACAGCGATGACTTTCCAGTTATTAACTTTCATGCAGCAGCGCTAGAGCTGATGGGAAGATGGGGAGTTTATTTGACCGTAGATGGGGGATTAGAAATGGTTAATGGGGATTCTGGTCGGCTTGACAGATGCACTTATCCCACAGTATAGCGGACGCTGAGTCAGATGTCAAAATATAACAATGGCTACGCGAAAAACAATCAGACTAGCGACTTGATTTGGTCTGGTTCATTTAGCTATTTAACCGTCACATTAAACAAGCAAACACAAAGACGGCCACACATCACATTGATAGACGTGTACATTTTCACGCCTATTCACAACCATTATCACCTTCAATTACCCTCTTAATCTATATGGACTTCGCCACAGCTGCCGGCTTAATTGCCAAAGCAACTTTAAATTGGTGTCAACTTTCTCTGCGCGTCCTTGCGGCCGCCACCAGGGGAATAAACTGGGATTAAAACATATTCCGTGAGCCATGTGTGAGCTGTCACATTATCATGCACAAATGTAAGTGGGATCATGTCAAAGGAGCCGAGAGTCTGGTATATTTCTAGCTACAGAGACCAGCACGCAGCTTTCTGGAGGATTCAGTTCTATATATGGCAGACGTTAAGTCTTGGACATCCTCGAGATTGGAGCAAACGTGCACTATGGGTTCAAGAAGACTAGAAGTTTACTTTCTCGCTTGCAGCACTGTGAGGCTCTGCTTTGACAGAGCAGTGCATCTTAATTTACAGTGGTGGCCGTGCTAATATTTGCTATCCATCACAAGTGCAGATGGCGCTGATGTCATTGGTTCAGAAGTTTTGGGTCATAAACCGAAACCAAAGTAGTGAAAACTGAAAATAAAAACTGAAAATCCTCCTGAGCGGAACATGAATATTTTGTATTAAATCCAATAGCAGTCCATTAAACAGATTGTCAAATCTGCAGCATTCATCCTCTGGGGAACAAAGTCTCTACTGCACAACATATCATGATATTTCACTCAATAGTTTAGTATTTTGCATTCCCTCGCAATACTCTTCTTCTTCTACTAATTCAGACCCATGTGTATAGAGAACAATTGGGTCGTATCTTTCTGTCTGAAATCGTTCAAGCCCAAGAATAAACTAACTGAGCCCGACCCGACAGGCATTCAGTTTTTTGTGTCTGTGATGTGATTTGAATGTAGCTTGCTTACACTACTCACTATATAATACCATGGCTAGTCTGTGTTTAATAAATGGTCACGTTCTGACATTATGGAGGTTGTATTCCTCTCTTTAATATGATCTGGAGTTCACATATTCAGACGAATAAAATGTAAAATTGTGTTTCGACCTGACCCTAACCTGAACATCAGCCACACACTCTGACATGTAATCCTAATTCCACTCATCTTCTCCCACCACAACCCCACAGTATGCATCAGCTTTTTGAGATTTACTTTGAACTGGGTATAAAGTATGGATGTAGTACTTCTGTTCATTAGGCATCAGGTATGGTTATACAATTAGTGACAATAAACTTCCATTAACTCTTGAATCGAGAGGTCTCTCCAGAAGAAAAATGATCTGCAGGATGCTGTTGGATTCATTCGGAACCAGCTACTATACTCAGGACAACTGCACGTATACAGATTACTGCACACTTGTGCACCTATAATGAACCTATAATTAAATGAAGATGTTGCATGATGGGAACAGGAAACTAACTGCAAGATAATGAAAAACACAGAGAACGCAAAAGTAATCGTCAAAGAAAAAAATAATCTCGTAGTGACCCTTTGAGGGCTCCGTAGTTTAGATATTTCAGTCTGGACTTACGTTGTGGACTGACCGGTTCTGCGATCACTAAAGCTCTTCTTTAATAACTGCAGGAGGGCAATGAGTGAATAGAAGAAAATAAAACAAATCCAAAGTTTTGTCATTGCACGCTTGGCTTGTATTTGGAGCTGTTAGCTGCGTCTCCTCTGTCAATACAGTGGATGGAGATAATGATGTCAGAGATGCTGTAGATAGAAGCTGTTCTGTAAGTGTGTTCCAAACAAACACAGCACAACAAAAAAGCAGCGCTGATGAAAAACCATCGATTACTGGATTTAAAGTAACTGCAGCTTGTATACAACACAATGTGATGCTTTATAGGAGCCGTACTCATCATGTTGTAGTTTCAACACTGCATGTCTGCTGTTCAGAAAGAATAAAGTAGCTACATACAGTATAGGAGTGGAACAGAAATGTATTGGGAAACCCTGAGTTTATCTGACTCTCGATTTGGTCGGAGGCCTCTGTGGAAGAACGTGGCTGATATCTAATACTCAGCATGCCCTGTCCGCATGATCTGACGAATGCACCATCACCTCTTGATCCTCACACAGCTCTCACCCGTCCTTCCAAGCCGCAGCCCAGCACTCCGTCCAGCAGAGCCTTCCTGTCATTTATTATTGAGGAGAACGCCTCAACCTTAACACCTGAAGAACTGACTGATATGACACGTTTGCATGAACTTGAGGCCAAATGTATTGACACCGAGTTGACGTCTGCCTTCATTTGATGTGAAACTTTTGTCATTATTTTCTTAGAGGTCAAGAAGTTTGGGGCGGAGGAAAAACTCAAACAAGCCTCCAGTTTGTTCTCACAGTAAGAGATACTTTGCAGCAAGATTTTTTCAAAAATGGACGTTATACATCTGGGCTTGCTTTGCCAAGGTTTCAGCAGATGTTGTTTTATACATAACAGTGATGATATATTAAATTTTATACAGAAGTACTAACGATGCTCAGAGACACTTTACGTAGTTAAAAAAAAGCACAGAAAGCAAATAACTAGAAATATAAAATACATATACATTCACAATCACACATCAAAATATGAAATGCAAATCACAATCACAAATGAAAAAAACAGTTCAGAAGAAGCAACGTTTTGAAGGTGGACAGATCAATGCAGTCTTTCATGCAACTGTGCATGGATGAATCAGAGTTGAAATATTCATATATAGTGCAACTCTACAGTCAAGGCTAGATTACCAACCAGACAAATTAGTGAGCTCTCCTGCTGCCCAGGACCCTGACGGCTTAGGCTCAGTTCCCCCTGCAGTTAGTTTGTATTGTATAGAGCCTTGAATTTGATGCTAATGCTATGTCCTTCTTTATTTAGTTTATACTGCGCTAATTTGAGGCAAATTCCTCATCAGATTTGTGCTGTAAGGGGAACACCACAGATTTGACTAATAATGAAGACTGGTTTAATAGTCAGGAAATGTGCTATTTCACTTATGAAACCAGTTTTATACTATAATGTCTTATGTGGCTCTAGAGGGAGCTCTCTAAAGTCTGGGAACAAACCCTGGTGATGTTGTTAGAGCAGGATCCAGAGTTATGCAGCTTGAGCCACAATAAGGAAGAAAAGATCTGAAGATTTTTTAACTATGACACACACACACACACACACACACACACACACACACACACACACACACACACACACACACAATGGACAGACAGAAAAGTGAAGAAAAAGGGGTGCTAGCTGGGGCCCATATTTTGTTTTGCCCCCGGGTCCCACTTCAGAGTTGATCCGCCCCTGGAAAAGGCTCACTAATGCACTGAGCTCTGGACATTTACCTGAAATTTTCCAGAGGGGCAGTGAGAATGCAAATCTCCAAATCAGGTTTCTCCAAACAGTTTTTTTTCCTGAACTTCTTGGTAGCTCCCCACTAAAAATTAAAATTGCCCATGTGAGAATACAGCAGGAAATATGAGTCGGCTTGTTAGTGTTGATGTTGGATGTGCAAATATCTCAGGATGAAAAATAGGTGTCATACATGTAGAAAAAGCAGGTGAAGATGTCAAGTTGAAAAGATAACGAGATTCCAGAGGCTTTGGTGCTAAGGGTTGTAAACAAAACATGTGAATTCTTTATATGTCAAGCCTCCTGCCTACTCACATGAATGCTTTGTACGTTTTCCTGTTGTTGTGAATCGATCTGACCTGAACATTGCATTTTTTCTGTTTAGTAGAAGCTTTGCCTTTACAATCATTCTTGAGTATACAGCTGCAAACTGCATCTGTTCTGGAAAGAATCCATCTATTCACCTGAAAACCATCACCTTCATTCCTCTGAAACACACAAACAATAAGACCTCACAGTAGGGGTCAGACAAACACGCATTTAGTTAGCATGTTGACAGTATTGTCAGTGGCACAAATGGAGCGACGCCTGCGAGCTAGTTCAGGCAGCCAACTCGAGCTGCGCTGCTCCAATCATGTGACATACATCATGTGACATACCTCACTCTCCACAACCTGTAATAATCTATACTACACACCCACCTTATCAGGTGATCTGTTTAAGCCGAGAGAAATTTCCCATCATCCCCTTTGCTCGCTGCTGCAGAATTGCTACCAGTTGCTTCAGCCTGATTATATTGTTGAATTTCAGGTGGTTTGCTGGGCTTAAAGTGTTCAATTTTGATTTTGGTTTATATGTTGCCATGTGCCAAGTTCACAAGGTATATTCCCCTCCAGCCAGGACACATTTGGGGGGAACCGTACTAGGTAGTATATTGTCCCGCAGGCCAATGTGCCTACAGCGAATGACCACACTGCGGCGGTGAATGGTGTGCACATAGCAATCTCACTAGGAAGTAGTTTCTCCTGCAGGCCAATGTGCCTTTGGCGAATGGCCACACCGCGGCGGTGAATGGCACACACATGGCAGTCTCACTAGGTAGAATGTTCTCCTGCAGAGCAATGTTTCTCCTGCAGAGCAATGTGCCTACGGCGAATGGCCACACCACGGCGGTGAATGGCGCACACAACAGTTTCACGAGGTAGTATATTCTTCTGCAGTAGCAGATACCGATCCATATGTCAGGCTCCGAATTCGTGCAGTTTTGGGGGGTTACAAGTATTTGCTCATCACTCCCATTATTCCTGTGTAATTATATGGGGGAATGATTCAGTTGGAGCCTAGACGCCAAACACTACACCTGTTCTACTGCTGCAATAAATGTTTGAACGTGAGTGGTCTGACTGAACTTCTGATATTTCTCAGAGTCCATTTGCATATGTTACAAAAAACCACCAGGGTGGCAGTGGGGTTGTTAGAAATTCGAAATGTATCAGTAAAGCGGAACAGCGTGCTGATGGATAAACAGGCCATGCTGCACATAGCCCTTTACCATGAGACACATGCACGCATACACACAAACACACACACACACACACACACAGTAACAGGCTTACTGAAGCAATCTCATCCTCGTCCCTCTTTGCTCAGCTCAAATCTCCGTCTCGTGTTCCTCGTTCTATCCCACAGAGACTAGCATATACATAATAGTGCAATTTTCTATCTGACTGCTGTTCCTCTTGGGGATGTTTTTTGTCAACATGCAGTCGTATGCTCAGAAAATTTCAAAAGCAATGAAAAAAAAGAAAGAAATACTCCATATACAGCAGGATCGATACAAATGGGCTGTTATTAGATGTGATTTGAGGAGGTTGTTGGATGACTTTTCAGCGACAGCATAACTCCTCCTACACAACACAGTCAGTGATCTGAAATCACCACACAGCAGATGCAGTGAATTATCCAGCGTTTTGTCATTCTGCTCCATGATGCCAAACTGAACCGCTGTGACCACCCCCTGCAGAGGGAGTGTGAGCTCCTACCTTCAGGCTGTAGATATAAACTTTCCGCTCATCAGAGGAATCAAATCTGCTTTGTTTCCGCAGCTTTAGTGGGATGAATCTGCACATGTCGTCTGTACAGTAATGCGGATTTCATGTATTTGGCATCCAGCTTGTCTGGATGTGATGTTATCGTGCAATTAATCTTTGCTGGCCCCAGTGAGGCAGGTGCTTTTGGCTTTTCCATTTGTTTTCTCCCCCTCCCACCCCCCCCTAAAGAGTTGAATGCAGTGCAGCTGAATATTAAAGCGAGCACTCGTAGCCTGACTGTCATGAGGACAGATACTGGCTCAGACCGTACAGGCTCACAGTATAATGGGTGCTATGTGTTTTACATGTCACAGCAGCCGTTCTGCCTCGGATAGCACAGGAATGGGGGTTAGAGAAAGGGGAACGTGTCCATCTGTCAGCAGACCTGTGAGGATTCTTTGGGAAAATAACTTTGCCAATTAAGGCGTCGTTTTCAAAGCACGGTTATTAAAAAAAAAAAAAAAAAGGCCAGGATTAACACCATTTCTCCATTTTTTTCGAGATAGAAATCATAGATTGACATGCAGGTGATGAATCAGGGGAGGATGCTGAGTCTGGATAAGTGAAATCCATTTCTCACTTCAAATGCATTGCAGACGTACAGAACCTTGGTCGATTGAATTCACTATTCGTCTGTAATGAAAAGCAATTTGTTATTGAGCAATAAAACGATTTGACGATCACAAGTGGCCTCTGTTGAAATTAATCAGAAATTATTAGTTTTAATTAAACCAACTCCGATCTCAAACACTTTCAAACTCAGAGGGGAGACCTTTGAGTTGTGTGTCTCCGGCAGCTCGGCCCGGTGTTAGCGCTGTAACACACTTTTATGACAGCACGGCTCCTACTGCACCTTTTAGATGATGATAATCACTGGATGCAACTGGATGCAAATTACAGTGTTTACTGGGCTGAGCTACGAAACCCCTCAGGGCAGATATCAAATACACTCACACTACACATAATCCTTTCTAACACATTTAATCACTATACTGAACAACAGGCTTAGATCCAACACACAGCAGTATAACTGAGCTGCTTCTTCATCTAAAGGTAGTATTATAAAGAGCTTAATGTAAATGTGAGGGTGGTAGGCATACAGTGACAAGATCAAAATTATACTGTTAACGTTAGAAAATCTTTTGCAATAGACTTTGAAGGGATTTATATTCATTAAGGGCATATGTAGAGAAGATTTCATTTTGGATTGAAATTACCTTCAAGTGAGGGATTCACATGAATATAATCCACATTTTATTGATATCATCATTTTTTCCTGGTCTTTACTCGAAGTAAAGACCAAGTTTTAGTCCTATTTAGAGGGGGATACAACATGGAGATTTCAAGAATAAAGTCACAATATTACAAAAATAAAATTGGGTGTCGTTTTTAGAGGATAAATATTATATTTTTTTCTTCAGTGTTTGGTTTTCCAGTTTGAGACGTCTTAATTTCACATTCAGTAGTTGTCATGCTCTCACTCAAAACTTGTTTGGACGGATTTCCTGCGCTCCAGCTTCAGCTCCTCTCCTCTTAAACATTTTGGTTTTGTTGTGCAACAAGTCCGTCAAAATTCCCCAACTATTAGACTGCCAGATGAAGTGTTGACAAATGAAATTGATTGCGAGTTTCCTACTGCTGCTGTTTCACATTAAAAGCATTAAGCTGAGACAAAGAACGGCTTTTAATGTGAAGCAGCCACAGAATACAAATACAAACATTTGTATACACAAATACATCTAGAGTGTAACAGAACAGATTCATTGTTTATAGCTTGAGTAGCTGCTTAATACGTGATTTCAGAATCTTGAGGTCTTTAGTACTAAATCCCACCTGCTGTTACCACCATTATAATTTAACACTGATACAGAAAATAACTATGATAGCTTAAGTCTAATTATGATTGCAATTTAACCATAAACCTGACATGCTCACCACCTGGTGGCTGCAGTATAGGTTGTGAATCCTGCCTCCTCCATGTTAGGGATTGGACATGGACCAATCTAAAAAGTCAAAGTACACGTCAAATTAAGTTTTTCTCAAAGGTGTTTTCTGTCATTTTAGATTAAACAATTTCTTGAAATGATGTTTGTTTAAGTGTTCATTTTTCTAATACATTTTTTAAAATTACTCTTATTAGACTGACCTTCAATTGGTCGAGCTCAGGACTTCGATACTGCTGCTCCATCCTCTGATCATGACAGTGCAGACTCAGATGCACATGATGGTGGCGTTCATATATCAGGGATATTTGTCTTCATGTCTGAATATTGTGAGGAAGTGGAGACACATTGTTCATCTTTATATATAGAGATGTTTATATACAGTCTATTATTTTAACACATAGTCCAATAGTTCTGCTACAATAATAGTTTTTTTAACGTTACACAATTTAAAAAAATCACATTTTAAATTCTGACTGGCTGTCATGTTGTATTGTCTCCTTTTTACAAAAAAATAAATCTGTCCAGAATGAATATTAGTCAGAGAGTGCAGGCTGTCATCTGTAATCAAAGCAGCCGACACTATCACCCACTGCTATAAGGCCATAAATGTGTTTTGTTAACTTGTTCCCTGAGCCGACGGCCAACATATCCAAACTTCAAAGAAGCGTTGTCACGCCCACATTCGACTGTGAATCCGAGAAGACTGTAATTGCCACAGATGAATAATTCAGCTGTGGGATTTATGATAAGGCAAAAATTCTTATCGAGGCTTTCCCTCAAGGTTCCTGCAGCATGTTTTTCTCTTTTTCTGTATGGCTGGCTGCTCGTACAGGGGGGTCTGAGGTCTGTGCCTCCTCGCTCTCCTGCTGCCTCTGATCCTCAACAGGTGGAGGTAGTCATCAGCATTCACACTCACTCCCACCAGGTCATGGACAATAACTCCAGCTCTGTATACACCTCAGCCTTCAAACACACATGACACATGCAGGAGACGTTTTTTATGTGTGCGAAACATTTAAATCACTTGTGGAGGAGGTACTCAAACATTTTATGAAAAGTACAAATAAATAGACACAATTGTAGGCTACTCAAAGAAAGGTAAAAGTACCACATTAACTTTTCTACTTGTGTAGATGATGCTACTGAAAACATGTTGCATTGTTTCAACAGTGGCTTTATTCCAAATCCATTAAATGTAAAGCAATGCATTGTGTATGTATGTAGAGTAAATGTGCTGATTACTACTGGAGTAAAAGCGTCAAGTACCTGAAAATAAATCTACTTCAGTAAAATACAGATTCATGGGCGGCACGGTGGTGGGTGGTGGCTATTGGTCTGTCACCTTGCAGCAAGAAGGTTAGGTTTGGTTAATTGGCGACTAAATAGATCGTAGGTAATAGAGTGTACCCGCCTCCCTGCCAATGTTAGCTGGGATTGGCTCCAGCTCCCCCACAACCCTCACGGCCATTTGTACAGTTGAATCTTTAGATACCGTTTTGATTTGGTTGATACTGTCCAGCATCAACTTTCAGACAAGACCTGCTGGTAAGTCCAGAGAATTGGCTACGGAGTTTACATGCACAACATGCACAACACAGCGGGAAGTTCTCTGCACAGACTCAACAGCAACAAATCCTCATTATTCAATTATTCAGGCGAGAGGATGAGCAGCCAGGTGAGCAGGCAGAGGCAGGAAGTAATGTATTAACTCTGCTGCGTAGATCAAGTGATCACTGGCGGTGTTTTTCCACACTTTTACTCCATAAACCGAAAAACACATCTGCTTTAATGTAGTGCGTGTATGTGCACTTTTGAAATTATACTCCCCTCTATGATCCCCCGTCATTTGATGTTAACGTAAACAGTTTTTGTAGGTTCTCAAGTGGCAGCCATTTCTGGCTTCACACACAACCAATCAAACTGATAAGTCAACTAAATCAACACACAAGACTTGATAAACAATCTGTTGGTATGTTCTCTCCCACTGACTTGGTTTATAAGTCTTATTGCTCTTTTCTGTAGAACACACAAGGGTCTAATGTTAGTGTTGCTGCCTCACACCTCAGTCCAATAACCAAAATATGGAAGAATATTTGAACATTTCAAAGTATGAAGAGACACAATATCTCCAGGGTCCTTTGATTTGTACAATACTGCAATACTTTCCCTCCCTTTATATATTCTATATGTGGTTCCTAAGTTGGCTAGTCGTTCATTATAACACCCAAGAGTTTTGCTTCAGAAACTCTTTCAATATTAATGCTGTCTATAAACACTTCGATTTGATCATCCTTTTTTATGACCAAAATCCATTAATTTAGATATGGATGAATAATTTGTCACATCCCAACACTTTTAATATAAAATATTACACCAATCCATCTTAAATAAGTCATGTTCACAGTGATAAGGGAGGTGGGGCTTAGAGGTACAAAAAAAAGAATGCAAAGTTGAAACACAATTTACAGGACAGCTGATGTCGTTTTAAATATATATTTTAATAAGTGTACTGTAAGTAAGAGCAGGCAAACAACAAACAATAGTTCCCATTTGTGCAAGACAGGATTACAGTTTTTTTTTCTTTCTTTCTCTTTCTTTTCTTTGGGGATCTGCAAAATCTGTAACACTTTAAAGCACAACAAGAGATCTCCCTTGTGTGCGGAGCTTTTGTAAAGTGTTGGGCCCGTAAAGTGATTCTTTTTTCTCCCTTCCTCCTCTAAATCTGTTGTTGTAAAGCTTTAAAATACAGGGTTTAACAATGACCTCAACACACTCATCTCTTTCCCTGGCACTCTGTGACTGCTTGCGAGAGTTACCATACTTTGCAGCTTACTTAACTTCAGAGCCGTCTATCCTGGGCTTATATCAAAGGGAGAGAGTTTCTTAACTGCGGCCCAATTTTCTCATAATAAAAAAATAAAAAACGCCTCCTCTCCTGCACCAAAAAGTCACCTCCAAATACATCTAATACACATCAAAAATAAAATAGAGGCGTGCTTTATAAAAGCAGGAAAGGAATGATGTGCTATCGATAAAGCGCGAATATGCCAGTTTTGAACGGAAAGATGAGACTGGTCTTCAAATTTAACGCTAAATACTCCCACGTATATATCAAAACCCATCCTTGTCATTTGAAAGTTTGCAATTCAGCGTGCCGGGATGGCCCACGGCTTCAAGGTACTCCTGGGAGATCATAAACAAAGCCGAGTGAAAGCCGGGCACTAAACGGACTCGAGAAGCCATTTTGGTTTTGGCAGCGTCTGTCAGACATCTTTGTTCTGATGTGGAGGTGTGACCTCTGTGATTTAAGTGCCCGAGCCCGACGGCGGCAGTCAGAGCTTTCAGAAAGTCGTCCCCACATGATGGAGGGAGCATTGAGGACGTTGATTTTATGTGTAAGGTTAAGCCCTCTTTTAGCCGCTGGCCCCCACACGCACGCGCACACGCACACGTACACACAACATAAAGACGGTTGTTTGATGAAACTGACCCTCTGAGGAGTCTGAGGTCATACGGAGACCTTGATAGCACTATCAATTACCTCAAGGCTCAGAATGCAGCCTGCCCTTTATTTCCCATAACACCTCCAGTTACGGAACATTATAATACAGATGTTTTTGTCCTTGTCCTAAAGTATCACTTGCTTTTTATCGACCATTATTCTCTGATGGGAAAGGAGTAAGTTGTGCACGTGTTTTATCTTCAGGTGAACTATGTCAAGTAAATATGATATTTTTTATTGTCTCTCTGTTTTTAATTCTTTGTATATACATATTTGTATATATATTTTATATTTTTATCCTATTTTACTGTCTCAGCTTTTCAATTTATTAAGAGTCATCCAGGAATATTTGTCTAACTTTATAGTGTTTTCGTGTGTGTAGCATTTGTCTGTGTCACGCCAGGGCTGCGCTGTGTGCGTTTGCAGCGTGTGCCCACATCTGTTGATATGATACTGCCAGAAAATGGCCATACATTTTTAATGCAATTTTATTATATATCTAATCTAGTCTTTGTTTTGCCAAAGAGGGTTAAGAATAGTTTGGTCAATTATAATTAATAGTAATGTTAAAATAATAAAAGCCTTATTAAAACAAATGAATGTAGAGTATGGACTTTGAAACGGGTACAGGAAGTGTATTCAACAGATATAGACATTAAAACTGTGGTGAAAGAAAATTTTCACTGTCTTTTTTGCTGTGAACTGTGCACGGTACGTAGACAAAATAGGCAACACCCTGACTCTCTGAATCTTCAGTCTTGCTTGACACAAAATGTTATTGCACTCTCAAAGTGACAATAAAATTATTGTGTTTACAACACAGTACAACTAAAGTGATGATCTGGTCGACTCATTCTCAGTTGGTTAAGATTTAATAAAGGCCTAAAGAGGAAAATACAGTTTGATGGTAGGGAAGAAAACAAGGAAGATGAAGACCTCAATATTATGCTGAGGCCTAAACCAGTAACACCACTTCAGCCTTCCCATTACCACTGTTCTACTGCAGAGACTGACCAGTGCAGTGTAGGCCTCATGAAGTGTCCCCTGACAGAGCTTAAGCTAAGTACCCTATGGTGGGATATCATCATGGCTGCTGAGGGACCATGCTGAAGATCTGGCCCCTGTCTTTACCCATATTCTGAACATTTATTATACACAGGGAACAGTTCCAGCAGCATGGAGGACTTCAAATGTAAAACTTCAAACTCCAGCACTCCAGCACTCCTAGTGAGTGGTGCCCCAGCGCACTAACATCATGCTTGGGGGAAAATACAGGATTGATTCATCCTGATGCCAGAACTGATGCATTCCAGTGATGTCTGGAAGTAAGAACCAGCTTTCCTATTTGTGTCAAGCACCACAAAGTGCAACTACTTATCTTCACCTGGATTCCGACCTCAGTGGGGACTCAGGCTACATCCCAACTATCAGGTTTCAGGCAGAAACGCATCAGCTCTGCTATAGATATGTCTGGCGTCCACACTACTCTGGAGTTTAAGAGCCACTAAAGCGCAGAAGTCTCGGGGAGGCTGCTGGCTGCGTAATAGTTAGAAAACTCTGGGGCTGCGATTTAGTCTGGACGAGCAGAAACGGAGATGTTTGGATACAATGACATTGAGGCTCACAACAGCTGATTGGGCCTTTTCAGTCATAACATAGCTTTACACTGATTCCTCAGCCTTTCTGTTTACACCAGCATGCACATATATCCAGTGTACGAGAGTGTTCATGTGATATGTGATTTCAGGTGTGTTAGTATGGACATGGATTTAAACTGAACGCTTGTGTGGACAGAAATTATTTTAGTTTGAAAATGCCACTTTCAAACAAAAACATATGTATGCAGCGGCAGTGAGGAAAGTCACCAATTGACTCCACTGTGACCAGACATGGCCCAGCCTGCAGGGACCTACATTATCTATACTGCTGTGGTAAGGCCATGTTTGGACTATGCTAGTGTCATTTTAGTGGTGTGTGATAAAACACAGGCTGCTGTTTTGGAGATGGTGCAAAAAAGCAGCCCTCAGGATCATCTCCAGATGCTGCTTCCCACCACCAACTCCCATCTCTGTGGAGCAGGAGGGAACATGCAACAACATCCACTCGCTCACTCACTCATCCAGCACTTTCTTCCACAGATAGAAGAGATCGCTGTGGAAAAGCAACGATTTAACACACATCGGGCTGAAAGCAGCAATCCTGCCGACAGCAGTCGGACTGTACAGCCCAGACCTGAAAGTATTTGTTGTGTTTTTTATTTGTGAGTATTTTATTATTTTCTTGTTGTTTTCATGGTTTTTTATAACCTATGTACAGTATGGTTGTATGTCAGCATGAATGTATTCTTAAATGTGTATGTATGAGTATGAATGGGTGTATATTATTATTATATTTTATGATGTAAAGTTGTATATTGATATTTCCAATTTTATCAATGGACAGTTCTTTTTTTAAATTCACTTGATAACTGTGAGCATGAATGTTGCGTCAGCTCTGCTTATATTCACCACAATGGGCAGTCCAGAAATGGGTTTTACACACTGCCGTGGACATCAATGCTGCAGCAGGGGCAGCAACATGTCAAACTCTTAGCCTAAGCCCCAGGTGGGCTCTTGTGCTCTGCAGGATGTCCCACACCGGGCGGAGAGTTTAAAGCTGCCGTCAAACTCTATATGTCATTCTGATGCCTCTCCTGCCCAAGGCCATAGGAGTGAACGCCAGTGTTAGCTTTTAGCACTTCAAGGTCCTTTGCATCCTGCCTGAAAGTGAAAAGCTGGAAGCTCAAAGTGTTGACCTGTGTGGATCCCTGGGTATGCATTCGAAAGCACCTCCTGCCAATGCAGTGTAATCCCGTGACAGGTCTCCGCAGTGGTGTTCTGGGCCAGAGGCCTTGACAGGAAAGGGCTTGTTCTCCCGTGACAAGCTGCTTTCATTCCTGCTCAGGTACTGTACTGTTCACCTGACCCCTTTACACAGAAGGCTGTAACCCCAACTTTTCCATTAGTTACTTTACAAAGACACAAGTCCCATTCACATCTTGTCATCTGACCTTTCTGCCACTTATGCTTAAACATCCCTACACTCACTCGGAGATAAGCATAAGAAACTACAGAAATTACAGCCCGAGTAAAGGATTTTAAGGGAACTCTAAGTCAACTTCAATCTTGGTGGGTGTATGCTATATTTCTGATCAATAAAGCTTTTTCATGCCTCCCCTTTAAATGATTTCTCCACAAAGTAACCGTCAATAATAAAATCCAAGCAACACATTTGATTCTTGACTTTTTCATCCTATTGGAAAGTTAATGTTGCGGTGTCACACAGGTCATAGTAAGCTTTAAACACGTGGAGCTGAATATGTCTCTGCTTCTTTTTTTCAAAGTGAATGTTTGAGGTGCATAGTTTGAAAGAACCAGAGACGACTTACAGGGATCTGCACACAATGAAAGAAAGAAATCAAAACAGAGGCAGACTATTGGAATAAAATACAGTTTAGATGCAAAAAATTAAAGAAAAGACATGAAGCCAAGTTGTTCAGGTTCAATTTTTACAAAATTACACTATAAATTCTTCCCTTCACTCCCCAATGCTTTTCAATGTGCTGCTTCCTCCTCTAAGATCTAACAATAGATTTGTATACACAAAGTAAAAAGAGATCAGACTTAATGAGATCACACAGCACTGTTTAAATCATTTAAATGGTAAATAAAAAATGGAAACCTGATCTGAGTCCACACAAATTAGACAAAAATGGTGACAACATTTTGAAAGCACACATGGGCCATTTCTCGTGAACGGCAGCATCTTTACTTGAAGCCATTTATGGAGGAATTACAATAAAACACAAAACCACCTGATGGCCCCTGATGGTGCAATAAAAGACTCAAATCAATAAAGGGACAGTTCTTGGAGGGAATCCAACAGTCGACCACATCACTTTGGCTCAAGTCGCTCTGACACAAAAAATTATGAGCAGAAAGCAGAACGCTAAGGTCACGTCCTATAAAGAGTGGATTGGCTTTTTGAGTTTAAACGCAGGGACTTGGACAGATAACAACTAAAACTGGTTAAAGAGTCGAACAAGGCTTTTATAGACACAATTAATATACAAGCGTTTATAACACAAAGGCTCGAATTTATTGAAGATGCCCTTACCTTTCAAATTCCCTCACTTCGACCCCTTTAAAAAACACATTCTGGCACACATGCGCTCACAACCCAGCCATTATATAGGAAAGGGAAAACTTCCAAAGGATTAAACACATGGCATGAATTGTAAGTCGTGTAGTGGGTCTGCGGGGAACTGTATGACATACAGTGTGACTATTAGTATTAGAGGTGGCAAACACATGGATCGCCATTGTCAAACACGGTGGAAACAGATGAAATCCCTGCATATTAATGGGGAGCTCAGCGGAGGATAAATAATTAAAGACGGCATTACATAATAAATGAACTTCCTTCAAATGAGCATTGTTGAGAAGCTGCGGTTTGAGGGAGGATAAGAGGCAAGACGGGCCTGCGAGAGTTTGACAGTACAGGGGCCCCCGTGGGACTAATGTGGCTCAATGTGCCCAGGGCCTTGTATCGCAGACAGGAGATCAGAGGACCGAGACTCTCACATGAAGGGGGGCATTGGCAGGGGAAAAAAAAGAGGGACAAGAGGGAGAGGAAAGCGGTTGTGGGGAGGGAAAAGGAAGAAAAACCAAAAAACAGCAGCACGACTCAGGGGTGTTTGGCCGGGGTCTTTTTTTGCCTATGTATTGAGTTTCTCACCTTGATTAACACTTCAGGAAATTATTAGGGGAAGCGTGCAGGGCCCTGGGGCAAATGAGCACCTCAGAGACAGGACAGCGTGCCAGCAATTTGAACTATGGTATAAAAAACGTTCCAGGTAAAGAACGATAAAAGACTGGATACAAAAAGCTTGCTCCCTAGCAACCACAGCATGTGCGTGTGTACTGTTAACAGTTGGAAATAACCATATATTATATATATAATAAAAGTCTGTAATTGAGTATAATTTGAAGGTACAGTACTTGTGCTTAACCTAAGAATTTCCATTTTATCGTACCTTACAATTCTACTGCACTAAATGCAGACTACATCACTGTGCAATCATGGGAGTTGTCTTCACCACCATTACTGTGTGGGCTTTACCAGTAGAGCTTTGACAATGGAGCGCACAGCCGACATGAATAATCATCAACCATTATGAGTGACCAACACAAACAGTGGAAGGAAAAATAGCCGAGTAGTTAATTTGTAGCTTCCAAAGCCACAAATAAAGCAGATATGACATAAATAAAAGGCGACCAAAACAAAACGCCTGTCAACCTTGAATCAAACTCAAAATCAAAATGCAGGTCCAGACATTTTAATGAAGAATTGTTACATATTTTAACTTTAACTTCTTTTCTGGTTTTGAACTTCACCCACTTAGCTCTTTAGCTGCTAAATACTCCACTATGCTCAACAGCGAGTGGTTAACTCTGTTTTAAATTAAGTGCTTGACAGGTAGCATACAGTAAGTACCCATTTCTCCTTTGACTGTTTTGGAGATGGACCAAAACAATCAGCTTAAACATGCTAAAATGCTCTTTTGTGCGTTCATTACTGCATCAGCGATATTACACATGGCCGTTTGATCCATTACTTCTATAAAATATCGGTGCAGCTTTAAGGAACAACTCTGCAGACTTCTTCCATCACTTGTACTTTTCCAGATGGGCTTTGATGAAAGTTTAAGCAGTAAATGTTGAAACCACTGCAGGGAAATTTTGCAGCGGTTGTGTGCAGGCTAAGAGAACAGACAACATGTCTCAACTTTGGATTACAGGTATAAAAAAATGCTCCAGGCATAATCACAATGTAAAATAGGATTTGAAAAATCTTATCCTATAGCAGACAATTCCCCCATTGTGTTGACTTTGAGGTAAAAATGCCCTGTATAGTAAATGGTGGGTTCTCTGATGCCCATACACAAAAACAGCACCCATAGGAGAAGCTTTGTTGAGAAGGGCTTGCTATACAGCATGTACAGTAAGTGGAAAATTAACCACAATGGACACGACGCATGAGACAAAGATTTGTACTTACATTCACCAAACAGCACAAGAACAACAATGAAAATCAGGTCATAATTGTCTCAGGAGGTTATAGAAAGACATTACCCCCAGTAAGTGGTTTGTTTGCCTGCTTTTGGTGATTATGTTTCTTTCATCGTCCATGTGTTTTACTCTTAAAAACCAAACAGCCTCTATAGATTCTGCACTGTGTGATTTCCAATATTCAAATCTTGCATCAACTTGTTATTTGTTTTCTTTTTCGGAATGCTCATGGTTGACTTAGTGAACTTGGATTCAGTTTATGTCCCTTTTTTTTAGTGGGACATTTCTTGCTGAGGCTTCAGCTTCTAAGAAAGTCCTTGCAAAGAGGAGAAATAAAAGACTGGTTTTATGTTTCAACTGCTATCCAAGAATCTCCCATATGCTCAGGGTTACTCTCTAAAATGTGATGTGTTTTTTTTGTCATATAAAGAATTCTCTTTTCCTTCCTTTGAGGGATGTCTCTGCAGTCAGCCGCTTTGTCACAACAGCACGTGTTGCAGTAGGATAACACCAGTCTCTGAGCCTGAAAAACACTATTTGCCTTTTAGTAATTAGGAGACGCCTGTTTTAACGCAATCAAATGGGTGAATAAACCCTCAACAGCGACTAGAAGAGTGGCAGCCCTACTTAGGCATCGCAGCATTTGTTTGTGATGATTTCACTGGTTGAATGCAGTTAGATTGGAGCTAAGTGCAATTTAAATGCACCACAAAGTAGTTATTTTGCCGTCAATGAGGTCCAGTGATATGTATTGAATATATGTGATGTTTTGATTTTACAGAGACTGCAGGGTGTTGCAGAGGTGTTGCTCTAATGCTTAGCAGGGCATGAATTCCTAATGAGAAGCAAAGCAAACTAAATGTTTTAGCGGAGCATTCATTGCTGCAGAACTGAAAGGGTTTGAGACCAAATGGAGACCTAGAGAGGAACCAAACCAGTGGTTAGAGGCTGTGGTTCCTGCAGAGAATCCATTTAAAGATTCGGTCACACTGAAGAATGTCCGCGTTCTGCTCCGAAAGCACTTTTCCTAATGAATCATAATTACCTTTCATCTCCCTTCTTTCCCTCAGTTCAGGTGTGGTGTACAATTTCTTTCATTAAACCTTCACAATTTTCTTTCACCATCCTACAAGTAATTTATTGTGACCTCTGCTCCGTAGAACAACCTTCATTTTCACCCGCGCAACCATTAATCTTCAAATTTCTCAATTCCAGATACAGCGAGTGCACTCACTTATGAAGCCAACAAAAGAAAACAGAGTGATGGTTAAAATGAATATCAAACAACTGCTTTCTTTTAAGACTTGTGTTACCTTGGACTTTTTTCACAAATGTCTCTGGGCACAGTGATTTTCAGAAGAAGTCCAATTGAAGACTGATACCACTCAGCTATCTGAAGGCAAGATATGAAGCTCGGGACAACAGATGGTCAGATAGCAACTGTAGCTGTGACAGATATGTAGAAGGTGACATGGAACAGTATCCCTGTATGTGACAGTTGCAGGAACTACCATGCAGGGTGCTAATTAGTACACTTTGGAGGTGCTGGTTTATTTGAACCTTGGACAGATTCATGCTAGAGCTGCAATCATGCTGTGACATCGACACAATGCCTTATTATTTCATAGTCATGCTTGGGGCGCAGTGACTTGGTGCAGTCTTCTCTTTAATGATATATGTTGCGGCTGATGAAAATACAACCACACCGCCAGAAAGAGGCAAAGGAAAAGAAACACAAAAAAAAACAATTTTGCCAATTTCTCCAGGAGCACTCAGGGCCTCGACAGACCAATCAGTGGAGTATTTCCATATAGCTTCCTGCAGAATGTCTCGTCTTTACAATCACTGCAGTCTCCCCCCCAGGAGCCATCTGGGAATCTCTACGTTCCCTCATTAATGACGCTGTCATAAAAATGTCTGTAGAGACCGGCTTGTTTGCAGACTCTTGCCACTTGCTTATCCATGTTGCTGCTAATTGCGTCGCAAAACAATTTGGGAGGTGCAAAAACAAGGTCAGGCGATGCTGTGGACCAACAGAAATTAAGTAATTTCTCATGCGTGCCGCTGTGAGCAAACAGAGGAGCTGCAATCAAAAACCAAGCTTTACTGTTTCATTCTGCTTTTATGTTTTATGCTAAGCTAAGCTGCCCACATGCTGATTATTGGCTTACATATCGTGTACAGACCATAAAGTGTGATGGTGTGTTAAGAAAGGACTTCTTCCCAAAAGTAAAGCCAAAGCCAAAGCTTCTCCGTGTTAGTGGATAGGGCATGGACCAAACACACAAGTCAAAATACACATCAAATAATATTTTGTCATAGATGGTGTCTGTAATTCTAGATAGTTCTGTCACACTGACACACTTATTTGATGCTATAAGAACAAAGTGGAAGGTCTGACTGACAGCTGAGACTTACTCTCGATTGGTCAAGGGGCGGGTAACGGCAGGACCTTGCTATCATGGCTCCCATTTCATGCATCTTTATTTACAGTCTATGATATATGTGACCAGTATGGGAATCGAATTAAGTTTCAACCAAAATGTAATACTGCAAATTCTTCACAACTTTTGGAGTTGTAAAAAAGGTGGATAATGACTTCAGAGGGAGTCTGGTGGTTGAAGGAGCCGCACAGTGTTGATCCCCAGGGACTGTGGAGAATCAGCCTGGCATGCCCACAGGCTGCACTGTGGGGAACGTCTCCTCTGATTCACTGGGAGCACAGGGTGGAGATTCCTTCAGCAGCGCCCTGCCCTCTCTGTGGCACTTTGACCGTTTCCTGTGACAATGTGTTTGATAGCCACAATAACGAGTGACGTGATTGGCAATTAGCCGAGTGCGGTCAAGGGATGTAGAAACACGTAAAGCCTCACAAATCGAGAATCAACAGAACAATATGAAGCTCTTCCTGTCTGAATGCTGTTTGCAGTGCGTCCTCTCTCTACAACGTCACGAAACATCTGATTCCAACTGATTCTTTGACAAGATTTCAACCCTTAAAACAAACTCTGTAGTTTAACAAGCATTCCTGAACAGCGGGGATGCAAGTGATGTGTTGACTGAAATCACTGAGAGCCTGAGGATGATTTACCTAAATCATGTGCACGGGTGCAAACATATTTAATCCTCCTGGCACAAGATAGTGAACATGTGAGGGCTTATATTGGATGAATTATTGATAAAGATAAAATTAGAGAAATGTTTCTACATGTACAGAAAAACCTACTTAAAAGGCTAGGATTTATGTGTAGAGCACATAGACTAAGAGCATAGACTTTGCAAGAAATTATACAGAATTTATGTCATTTTTTTCCAAAGATAAACATGAGACGGATCAGATCTGCACTTGCAAATTCCAAAACGGCACAAGCAGCATCGCTCAGAGGAATTAATGCATGTCTTATCTGATGACTGAAAAACCCACTACGCTGTAAATGCAGCTGCAGTCTTGACAGGGACCCAAGAAATCCAAACAGATTACACCTGTCCCTGGACCGCTGCACTGTCTTCAAAATACAAATCAGATATGCTTGTCAGCTGGCACCGATGTGAGCCGGTGAGATCATCCAGCCGCACATGACACAGTCAGCGGCAGAGAAAGCACTTTGTATTCCTCTGTCTGCCAAACAGCCAAACATTGATTCTTTAAACGAGGAAATTACAGGTGAAATATTTTGAAAACATTTAAAACCTATAACTAAACCTTAATCAAAGAGGATCTCACTCCCTGCACCAGTCCTTCCAGTTACTGCCTTTAGGCAAGACAACAAGTCCCACTGGCCTGGAAAAACATCTACAAGAAATCCTTCATTCCCCTCTGCAATAAGCACCCTGAACAATTAAAAATAGACACTGCACTTTAACAATCTATTCTGGAATTTGATTTCGATTTGTGCTGTTGTGTTGTTGAGCCTGTGTTTTCAAATGCGAATTATTTGTGTATTGTTGAGTCCTGTCAAAAGGAGAATTTCTGTCACTTGGGACCGACAGTAAAGTTTGTTCTAACTAAACAACTAACAATCTGATCTTGTTTGCAAAACCATAGATCTACAGGTTTCTTTGCTGCCTGGGGACACTCTGCTTTCGGAGTGAATCAGAGCTCCATACCTGCATGAATGTCTGAATTGCATCACGTACTGCAGATCATCAGTGTTCACCACCGGCGCTCAGCACTGTCTTTATTGATGGCACTTACCTCAGCCTCAGGCTATAGATGCATTCTTAGGAGACAGCTTGTCGAGATGAGTGACAAGTATAAGAGCAGAACTTTGACCAACTGAGAGGGAGGAAATAAAAAAATAAAAAACACCTCAAGGTGAAAGGATACTTATACAGCTATGGACTTGTTTAAAAAAAATAACAGCAAGACTGACTGGATCTTTGCCGTGACTTTGTCTGTGCCCTGGGCACATTTCTCACACACAATGAGAGATCTTATATGGGGACATGTATTTCGATCCTTTAGTAATGCATGTGTCCTTGTGAGATGAGGTAGGACAGTATATTAGTATCCAATAATTCATTCATTAATGTTCGGTTACTTCTGGGCTCTTTGGTGATTTGCAGTGGGACCTCATTTCAAGCAGCCGCCTCTGTTTATTAACGATGAACTCTGTGATGCCATGTGGCTCAAGATCCTATTAAGTCATGAAGATATGACATTTATTGAGAGGACCGCTGGGGAAAGGCGCAAATAAGTTAGAAAGGGAGACGGAGGCATGGCGACCTGCACTTTTTATGTCTTAGTTAATGAGCAGGTGGCTACGGGTGGTCAAAGGAGGACCAAGGTGTGAGCCACCTCACGCCGCGATATCCAGCAGATGCCTCAGCGATGACAGCTGGCGAGGCAAATGGTCCAGAGTGCAAACATTCAAGGTAATTACGGAGTAATTATGTGGCATTGCTGCCATATGGAATCCAAGTGAGTGCCATACATCTTGTTTTCTCCCTGAGATGGTTCCGTTTGTCACATATCAGCGGGTGGCATCTTTACAGACCATGTGATGCAGTCGTGATCTTTGAGAAATACAAGTTAACTTACGTAAATTTATTTGGAGTGAAATCATCCAGAAAATGTGCAGAAATATGAATTGTGTTGGTGGTTAACTTTTCCCAGGCCCGTGCTTCATGCCCAGATAGATGAGTCACTTATGCTAAATAGACTGATTGCAGATGGACAAATTATTCATGCGAGCTTTAGGTTTCGTCGCAGTGGGAGGATGCAGAATGTATGTTCATGCTGAGAGCTGCTTTGGAGCGTCATCGGCAGGACGTGGTGAGATGCTGCAGCAGGGAAAACAATTTCTGTCTCACATTGACAGATATAATCTCTAATTATTCTTGACATTACTGTTCTCAAAGTATGGAACACACAGTAATTAACAAGCACTCTGTTTTCAAAACATGTGTTTACCTGCTTTGCTTTGTGATCCTCTCCTCCCCTGCAGGCTCATGTCTCATGTTCAACAGTTTTCTTTATTTTTTTCCTCGCATGGAAAGTGGACATAACGAACACACAACAGCAGCGCAGTGATTCATTTTTCACACTTCTAGCAACAAAACCTCCTGTGACAAAAGCTGTAGATGTAAACCCTATCATTGATCTTGCGAGGCATAGCCGCAGCTCCCAGCTCGCTGAGGTTTTGATGTTTCTGTCTTCCCTCCACGCTGCTGAAATGCCTCACCCGCTGCCTGCAGGGCTGAGGGATCACCTGCTCCACTGAAACCAACACATAATCACATAATCGCTTATCTGCACTTGTCATGATAGGCCCGCTACCTTTGCAGCTATTTGTCTTCAGATCTTCTTGGATATCTTTTTTTTTTTTTTACTCCACATGCACAAACACACAAAAAACAACAAAGCATTCGCGCTGCTCTGCCCACACACACACACACACACACACACACACATTCAGTGACATTTACCACACATACACAACCACACACACACTTATTGCAATATTCCTCAAGGCTTGAATTTGTGTGTTAAGATGCATGTCCTGCGTTAGGTGAGTAGGGAAAAGACATAAGAAGATAAAGGTAAAGGTTGTTTCCACAGGCGAGAGAGCTAATGTAAAAAAAACTATGGATTATGAAAGTACCTGCACTTACTGAAACTCTGTAGTCAGCTGCTGCAGAGGATGATCATTGGTGTATGATTTGATATAAGAGAAGATGCAGCTCTCACTATCCAGGAATAGATGTTAATTCATTATTCAAAAGTGTCAGACAAGCCTGGCTCAACGAAAAAAAGCTTCATACGGACCAACCAAGAGCCAGATTCTCGACCCTCCGGCAAATCATAAATAAACAACTCACTTATTTTTAATTTTTTTCACGGAAACACAGAGCTTGCTGATGCAGGAAAGGTATCTCCAACACGGCCCCGTGCATTTGCAAAAACTGCTGTTCTTCATAGGTCAGGAAAAATAAATGGGTTTTCTTTGTCAAAAAGAAGCAACATTAAATCAGCACTCAAAGCTGTGCCAAACCAGATGGAAAACATTTGCGATGGAAAATAATTTCGCCGACCATCCACGACCCTCTCGCTTCCCTCTGCAAAGTGTTGATGCATTGCATTGAGCATTAGAAAAAAAAAAATAATCCAACCAACATCACTCTGTTCTCAGAAACTTCCTCTGTGCACAGTCATCACAAGTATGCAGGAGAGAAGAAAACGCCGGCCCCGGCTGATAACAGTTCATAAAGGATGGAGCCCAAAACAGGCACGTAACTTGTTCACGGAGGCCCTGGGAGGCCCCTATCTGATGAGGGAAAGAAAGGGGACAAGCAGAGCAACAGTGTGAGTTCAGATAGTGCTGCAGAGTTATTGATGTGCTGCAATAAAGCAGCAAGAGACCTGTTAGCGCAATCTTATGAGCTTGTCTCCATGTCCCCAGGACTATCAATCATAACTGCATGTATAGCCAATTAACAGTGACTCATTACATCAAAGCCTGTGGATACTGTGACAGATCCACAACCCCCCCCCCCCATGCCTATTTATGGAAAACTTTAATGCAAACTTTCATCTGCACTTAGAATTTATTTGTAGATGTGTGATGAGATGTGTGACTGGGCTGATGTGGCTCTTGGGATAACTACAGTGACGCCCTTGATTGTTAATAATGAAGTAAATACTTCTCATGCGACTCAACGTTGCAACAGATTTTGCATGAAAACATTGGGAGGGAAAGAAAGTATCAGATGGCTGTCAGCAGGGAGATGAATTACTTGTAGACATGTTTATGGATGTTGAAATGCTGCATCAGATAGGACTCAAAAGCACACAGAGAAAAACATGACAGGTATCGAGAACAGGACCCCATAATACTGACTACAAGGAAAAATCTCACAGTCTGTGATATCTAACCAGCATCAACATACAACCTACTTTTGCTAACGTGTTGGTAAGTAGTCACTTTTATTAGATAACTACTATGGAATTGTATCTAACTTAAGAAGCTACAAGGGTGTTGTAAACCTGCAAACCTCCACCTAGGCTGATATACCACTACATCTCCATATTGAACATGAGACTGGACACATTTATCTGCCAACTGCTACAAAATAGTTGGTGGTGTTCGTGTTGGTTGGTGTTAGTGTTAATCCTGTGGAATAGAGTCTGTAGAACTGGGTCCTGGACTTTATCCAGAGTTTACCTTTCACACTTGCACAACGCAGCGGGAGGTTCTCTGCACACACACGTTCACAACAGCAACAAATCCAAAGCAGGCAGGAACTAACATATTAACCCCCCTGCGGAGATCACGTGATTCTTCCGACTAGGGTGGCCAGGTGGAGAAAGTCTGCAGATAATCCAGAGGCTCTCACTCAGGACATTTGTGTTCACACCTCAACCAGAGAAAGCACAGAGAATCTCCGGAGTTCAGGGCATGTCTGTAAGCAGCTTTAGTGATGGTGTTACTGCCAACACTAACACCAACATCACCAACAATACCACCCACTTCTCCACTCCAACAATAACACAAACATCCACCCGAACACCAAATCTAACACTAACACTAGCAACACTACATCAATAATACATTCAAAAAAAGTATTTGTGGTAAGGTTAAACTGCTGCTATGTTTTGTAGCGTCCACATTTCATTTACAGTCCACTTCATCTCCCTACACTTTGGAGGTCAGGTTGTGGTGGCAGCAGCCTCAGCCATCCATCTCCTCAGCTATGGTTTCCAGCTCCTCCTTGGCGACCCTGAGGTGTTCCCATGCCAGATGGGATATGTGATGCCTCCTGCAAGTCCAGGGTCGAGCCTAACCCCTGACCCTAACCTGTACAACCTCCAACAGAATTGGTGCCCAGGAGGTATCCTAACAAGATGTGCGAAACACCTCGACTGGCCCCTTGCGACGAAAAGGAGCAGCAGCTCTACTGTGAGCTACCTCTGGATTTCTGAACTCCTCACACTATCTCCAAGGTCGAGTCCAGATACCCTGTCTTACACTTTCAGTCACTACTCAGATCTCATGACCACAGTGGAGGGTCAGAATGTTGATCGATACTTAAACTTTAGTATTCTTTACAGTGTGTTTAATTGAATACTTTGGTTCTCATAAAATGTCTCTGAATAATATTCAAAACAGTGTTTACATAACATTTTGTTATCTGCTGCCAATTTGTTGAAAATACCGAGGTCAGGGTTTTTGAGACAGAGACACATTACCTTGACTAATTAACACTTTGATTAAACTGTTGATAAAACACTGACTGTTTCTTTATCAGTGGACGAGTGTTTCTGTTTTGACTTAATGTGGATCAGGAGTCAAATTACCTTGATGGGAATTAAGAAAAACTTTCTTGGAGAAGACAAGGATCGATGAATCAGTCACTCTGGTCTTTGACTCTTTCAAATCTTTCCAAGCACATAAGGGCACACAAGGACACATCGACTTCTTTCACTGCTGGGTTGATCAGTTGTCTGGATGTAGTCAGACTCTGCTCTTACTGTGAATGGAGATACAAGTCAATTTCTGTTGCTTTTTTCTATTATCCTTCCCTACTTGTTGACAGAATATGTTAGGGAAGTGGATTCCATTTATTCCAGAACATTAAACATCATAAATACAGTTTTTCCTTTTCTCCCTCTGTTTTCTTGGCACTGTGGCTTTTAGATTAGTGCCTCATATTATCTCTGATAAAAAAAAAAATCCAACTTTTCTCAGACGTTGCACTTACTGAAGGGGGGTATTGAAATATTTTTTAATTAAAATTCTCTCTGGCACTACCACATGGGCAGTTAAGTTGATAATTCTTTTATCACTTGGTTGGCTTGTAGTTTATGCAAATGATAATACTGCACTTTTAAATCTTTCTTACTTTCAATCAAAACAGCTTCTGTGAGACTATTTCTTTCATTTGGCGATCATTCACAACAGCATATTTCTGGTTGTGAGGTCTGAGGCTGAAGCAATTGAGAGTAGATACACAGTTTTTAGATAGAAACACATTTTGTCTTTCAAGCACATAATTGTTCTGCCAGGGCGGTTTGTGGGAGTTTTCCTGTTCCCGCTCTTCTCCCTCCCTTCACAATGTGCGCTGCTGACTTGTCCACAGACAGGTCGCTTTGTAGCCGTCATGTCAGCCATATTTGAATACAGTCTCTCGGAGTGACCTCTGGTTCCTGCTCCTCCCTGCCAATCATCCCATGCACCTCATTTCTCATCAGGACCATCACTTTGTTCCAGTATTTAAGCTCCGGTCTGAACACCTCCTCCTTGCTAGAATGTTGTTTTACATTGTGGTATTGTTGCTACTACTCACTGTTTGCCGCCTGTCACATTGGTCTGGTAGTTTGAGTTTGTTATTGGTTGGTCTCTAAATTACCCTTTATTTGTACATACACTGTTCACTTTGTAAGTGAATCCATGTTTTGTCGAACTGTGTCCTGTAAGTTGAGTCATTTGCCGGTTTGAATCCTGACAGAATCTGAATACTGCATAGTAGTTAATGTTCATGTCCACCCTTGCACTTCTTATTTCCTGTTGCACTACAGTCTTGTGCGATTTAACTCTATTTTTACATAGTAGTTATGTCTATTATTAGGTTTTTGTAGTCTGTTGTTAATTGCATGTCTATTTGTCACTGAGCGCAATTACACCAGAGTCCAAATCGTAGTATGTGTACACGGCAAATAAAGTTGAGTCTGATTCCAATTCAAATAAAATTTACAGAAAAAAAATGAATATGTAAAAACACAAATTAGAGTGAAATAATACAAACACAATTTGGCATCACAGACACAATTGTTGGCACCTTTTTGAGATATTGAACAAAGAAACACCTGAATTCAAACCCACCTCTGTGGTTGTTTGCAGTGAGTGTATCTAGGAAGTTGAAAACATCAGCAGTCCTGCTGTCATGGCTGGGAACTGCCAACGATTTTGAAATCCCAGTTTCAACAGTTATCAAGAGGTTGGTGCGGACTGTGGAAAACCCCCCACACCAGACACCAAGAAAGCTTCACACTTCACCAACTCCAGCTCCATGCATAGGAGGTAAAGATGGACACAGCTAATGAAAGAAAGATGGACACAGCTAATGAAAGAAAAGCAAAACAAGACCAAGAAAAGATTAACATAGACAAGCCAAAGTCTTTCTGGAATAAAGTTCTGTGGGCAGATGAAACCACAGTAGAGCTCTTTGTTAATGCAGTGCATCAGCTTGTTTATAGGTGAAGAACGGCCTCATCATCCTGGTTCTATCAGGCTGTTTTGTTGCCTCAGGCAGTGGAGGCACTGAATGTACCAACTGAATGATGAAATCAGAAGATTGCAGAGGTATTTAAGAGTGAAATGTGTTAGCCAGTGATCCAAAACTAGGTTTGAGGTGAAGGTCTTGGCCCTTTCAGCAGGACAACGATCTAAAACACACATTCAGCAGAGAGGGAAATATGGAACTGTTCTAACACCAGCCTGCAATGAGTCCTGACCTAAATCCCTTTGTAAACCTTTTAGAGAGCAGAGATATGCCTTTGTAAAAAGAACCCTTGCGATTTCAAAAGAGCAGAATAGCAGTGGGAATGTGGCCCGGTCTCTAAATTAGAAGGCGCAAGAAGAAGCTACAAGAAACATTTAAAGTTCATCTCTGTTGCCAAAGGTTCTGCGACCAACTTTTAGTGAAGGGTGCTGATGGGTTTTATTTCCATTTGTGTTTTATCTTGTTCTGTATTAGAATATTCTGGTTGTACAAGATTGTTTCATCTCAAGTGATTTCTAAATAAGTGATGTGCTGGAAATACAGACGGGCAAATCATCTCAACCAGGATTACAGATATTATCAAAAACAGTATGAACCACTCTGTATCAAACTCCTCTTATTTGCTTGAATCTGAATTTTATGATAAAAACTACTGCTGTTCTTTTAAAATATATATCACTAATGTTTTTTGCAATTTTTATGATTTAAAAAAGTCATACTTTTATACTACATCTGGTTGCACACTTAATACTTTATATAAGGATTGGTGACATCTACACTTCCTCCCACGACCCAGAAGCAAAGCCAAAATATCCCTGCTACTAATGCCGCCATCCTGGGGCGATGACATCATTCGGAGCCAGAGTCTGCACAGTGTCACGAGTCAGTCTCAGCTGTCAATCATGTTTGCTCATATTTTATATAGTTTCACGAATATAAACCAAATTTAGTCTTACTGAAGGAATGAACACCTGAACATCCATCAGCGTGATAAGAACTAGCTGACATGACACAAACAAAAAACTATTTAACATGAACTTTGATGTGGCCCCTTTTCCATCCACTAACATGGAGGAGGCGGCGTTTACAAGGTATACTGCAGCCAGCCACTGCTTCTCTTTTGAGGAGCTGTTATGTCGTACATCTTTATATACAGTCTATGTTGCACAATAATACATTTCATGCTTTTAAAGGTTGTTTTAAAGGAGTTTTCTTAAATCAATCATCCAATAAAAAATAGCCATGCTGTGTCAAATGTGTTTTATTATGTTATTCGTTCTAAAAATTTGCAGTAGTTGATAAATTAGAGTCCAGCAGTAAGGGGGGGGGGGGGGGGGGATCTAGAGAATTACACACCCCTGTCACAACCAGCAGCAGGACTTCTCTGACAAGGGAGGCAGCCTATAATTTATTCTGATGCCACCCCGCCCCCTTTCTCTCCTGCACTCCCCCCCTTCCGCAGCGCTCTGAAGGTCACCCACCGCACCGATAAGGAACCGCTGAAAGAGAAAAGGAATTTTCTACGACTGATAATCAACTGCCCGTTCCCTCAAATGCCAAGTCCGAGAGGTGTCTGGCACAATTTTGCTACGATACAAGCTGTCCAGTGGGTTCGCACGTCGCCATAGGGGGGGTTGGGGGAGGGGGGGGTGTCGCCGAGGTTTCATTCAAAGGGGCCGTCACACTGACAGAGTTAGTTGAGCTTGTTTCTGGATCAAGAGGAAAACCCAGGAGGCACCAAAAGAAGGAGCTGTAAACACTGATAAACAACTGGTGGGGGAAAGGAGAATGGTTGGCATTTCATGAGACGGACAGATTCACTGAAATATGTCTCCGAGGATACACACCAAAGTGTTTGTGTTTAAGTCGTTCAGCAGGCCACGCTCTCATGGTTAGTTTTAGAGCAGGTGCCACATTTATCTTCATCATCCCCGTTTGCCTTTTGACAAGTTACGCTTTGGCCTTTGAAAATATTTCTTTATCCAGAGTAGTTGAAGTCTCCTCTGAAACAGTGCAGAGACGGTCTTTTCTTTTGACTGAGTTTAACAGGACGGTCAGCGAACACAACTGTTGATTCAGGATGGACGGCGCGAAAACCACACAGCAGCAGTAAAGTGAGTTCACAGAGGAAGGCAGATAAGCTATGTATGGCGAGTGAGAGGAGGAGTTGCAGTGGAAGTATTCGGATGACTTTGACTCATATGCACACTTTCTAAAATAGTTTTAAAAAACATTTTGGTTCCAGTACGTCAACCACTTCGGACATTAAGAAGTGTTACTTCCTTTTAGAGGTAACATACCTTCAGCTTGCAGCCGGCTCCAGACTTGTTTGGAATCATTTTGTGGATTATTTAGCTGCAATTTCAAGTGGTTCTGCTTCAAGAAACTTTCTAAAGTTTCAAAAGGTCACACTGACTGGAGCTCAGCCCACGGCCACCTCGTGCATGTAGCTATGGCAACAGGTCACTGGTAACAGGTGGGAGATGTCGATTTCTTGAAACCTGTAAGACAAAACAAATTTGTCAGTGCATCCAAGTGACATTTGACAAATGACTTACAAGCTTTCTCCGATCTGCTGATCCTCAGTTTTGCATTTAATGTTGATATCAGCAGTGAAATGAAATCTTTGATGTGATGGTTTTACTCTGTGCTCGCCACACATCAGTCACAGGAAGAGCAATACTCTCATATCTCCTCTGTCTGAGTTAAAATAGCATTTCCATGTCACGTCACACTCTCCCGTTCACATTACTGCAGTAACCTAAGAATGAAAACGGTGAATCCAACAAACAGAATGATTTTTTACAACGGAGTATTAGGGCACATAAAGGGAAAAGAAGCTTTTGTTGATAAAGTTGTAATATACATGTCATTTTAGAAAGCAGAAGATCAGCCTGTTCTCAGTAACTGCGTCTCTTCTTAAAATAGAACCACACAGATGATGGAAGACGACGCCTCGTTTGTTAGGAAATGTTTGTTCGACTGCGACAATCTAGCCTGATATTCAAAGAGCTTACTTTCTGAAGAAACACAGAGTGGTTTCCTCTAGTGTTTTTTCTTTATTCTGTAATAATATTTATATTTATATATTTTCTCTTAACCTTAGAACACAACACATTATTCTCCACCAATTGTCTTGTCATATTGTAATTTTATTCTCAATTAAGACATTTCTCTAATTTTATGACTTTCTGACCTAGACAGAGAGAAAGATATATGAAAAATGCTCCTTTTGTGTGTACCCATACATGCAGTGACTATACATATCCTTCAACTAAATAATTACTAGTAGCAAAAGAAATGTAGGTAAAGTGATTCAAATTCAACTTGAATATCCCCCCCCCCCCAAAAAAAAAAGAATGAAAATGATGACACATAGTCACAATGTACTGCTGAACATTTCACTGGGATAGTTGAAGGGACTGTAGCAGGAAACACAATACCCTGCTTTGGCTGGAGAAGTGTGTTGGCTCAGCATCAAGTGCCGTGTCAAGTGAGAGCTCAGCAGAGAACACACCCCACAGGCCTCCTCTCCTCCAGCTGGAATTGCTGTTCCTCACACCGTGGTCTCCCGTCTCTTCTCCCCACATCTGTAATCTTCTGGAAGGCTTTCAGCAGGACAACCCGAGACTCTTTGTGACCGGCAGAGCTCTAAGTATGAGGCCATTTTTCAGCTTCTCAAGAAAATGGAGCTAGTACCACTGTTTCCTTAGATTCTGACAGGTTTTCAGGAGACTTGTGGAGGAATTTATATCAACGTCAAACTCAAATTTTATAAGAACAAAGTGCCGGCGATGCCTTTTAAGATCCATTTTAGATCAATCTCGCCAAGTTTGGGGCACAAGTGTTGACAGAGGGAAAGTTTTCAAAAGTTTCCTCGGATGTCTTGTGAAGTCGAGTAGAATTTACAAAAGCTTTTCAGACGTTTAGATTTCCCCCAGAACTTTGACACAAAGGAGCTCGGGCTGCATTGTCTTAGTGAATTGCATCTCAGAGCAGTTTTTGTGGAGACCACTACCTTCCAAGGACTCAAATCAAATCAAGCCTGTCAAATTGGAGCTGCTGGATTCCTGGCCAGTCCCAGGTCTCAGTTAGTCAGCTCCCTCCCTGTTCCTCAGCACAGCCTCTCTGCTCTTCAAAGAGCTGTCATTGCTACACAGTCAATGCACTGAAAATACCCGGAACTCTGCTCTGGGGAGGAACCTGGGACATGGAGATCATTATCTGTGGTGAAAAACATGGCAGTAAATTAATAAAGGTTTTTTCGGTGCCACATATTGAGGAGGATTGGCTGTTTAATGGTTCCGAATATAATGCGTCTGGAGTCTGCAGTGATTGAGCAGCTGTTGGGAAAAGCAAGTGAACGTTTTTTCGTTTCTTGACACACGTCTGTACAGCCTGCCAATGATAATGACTTCCCCCGTGGACGACATCAATGTGAAATTGAAATTATCTGTCAGATTTATTTCAAGGTCACTAAGAACTAGATAATAGTTAACTGGTCCCAAGTATCCTCATGTCAGGCAGAAAAGAGATGAGACACTGAAAATTATTGATTCATGACAGATGAAAAGCAGAACAAACGCTGATCTACCCTGTGAAGAGCAAAGGCTGTTTATAAAAATGGACGACATGACTGACTTCCTAAAGGTGAAGTCTAAGCGATCGTCACCTAGCTCATGAATACTCCTCCATGTCAATGGATTGGACCAAATTAAGTTAAAGTCAAAGAACATGTCAAATATATTTTTTTCAATCATGGTTCCTTTGAATTAGGGTATTAATCTCACTGATGTATTCAAGTGTTTATCTTCCTTCGTCACACAGCAACATACAAACACACATTACAAGTACACCAGCTGTAAAGAATATGTGGAAGTGATTATTTGTTTTTGGCTGCTGCTGTTTTTCTCCATCTTATCTTTTCTCCAAGAGACAAATGGAAGTTTGAATGCAGCATTTATACAATTTTCAAAACCTCAGCTTGCTTTGTACATAAATATGAAACCAATTATGATTTAGCATTTCAATTTTTATTGAGTTTTTTTTTTGTAACAGAAATGGAACAGATGTTATCAAGTGACAAAAAGAAAAGCCTGTTAACAAGGTAGACGAATGAATAAATTAATTGTTTGGTATTCGTACTAGTGAATAATTTAGATGATGTTCAGTTGTACATGTGCACTACTTTGGAAACAGACAAATAAAGTCACTCTTCTTGAGAAAACTTGTTTTGCAACATGAATATAATATACACTTTTATGGGGCTCTCACACCAACATTGTTTGGCCAACACCCTCAGACTTTTAGGTTTAGTCTGAACCAAAATATCAGGTGTAAAAGTTGCCTCGGACCAGTGGACCAAAATGTAGTCTGGCACAAAGAGGTGAGCTGTGTCTCAGTTCGAGGGCTGCATCCTTTGGAGGCTGCATTATGCGTCCTTTCACCCCCGAGCAACGGAGGCTCCACCAGGTGGATCCTTTTATCTGGTTGGTCAAGATATTGACCAACCAGATAACTGGCACAGTGGATAAAGAAGGTTCAGAATTTCTATACTAATTTATGCATCTAAATACAAGCACAGGCATATGTTGCTCAGAGCCTTAAACTACTTAATATTCATCACACATCCTTTGCCCATTTCCATTTTAGCCTGCATTAATAAACAAACAAAATCAAACTCAGCGCTACTTTCAGGTTCCTCGCTCGTATTTGCCTGCGGCCGCTGTTGAATACAACAGCACCAGGTATCGGACCCGAGTAGGTTTTTAGAGGTGCACAGAGGGACGAGAAGGCAGTCACAGAGGAACAGGATCGTTTTTCATCCAGACCCTTTCCTTGGTGATCTTAAAACCTCTTTTCGGGATCAGCACTGTCAGCTTTGCTCCAGTTCTCGAGAAAAAGTGTTTTTCTTCCTCTGTGGTGACAGCTGTGATATAAGAATCCGTTACTTTATTGCAGCCGCCTATAGATAGATTTGACTTTATTTGTCAGTCATGTAAAAGTGGTACGAACCCCAACTAATTGCAGAAGTGATGTTGAGTGATGTGCTGATTCTAGCACCAATGAATATGATCATGTCTATGAAATCAAATTTTATTTGCTTTTCAAGTCTTTAAAATTAATATATTTGCTGTATGCCTCTGTTAAATATGCAGCTAAAGCCCTGCAGCTAGTTAGCTTAGCATAAAGAAGCAGGACCTGACAGGGACTAGCTTTGACAAGCAGCTATTATTATTTATTATTATTATTATTATTGTTATTTATAATAATAATCAAGACAAACAAGGTAAGAATAAGAATGTCAAGTTGTGTTTTGACGAGGGTTATGTCCTTGGCTGCGAGCTGTGTGCAAAAGTAATGTGATAAAAAAACTGTAGGCTTTACACTTTAATTTACACAGATTACACAAACAAATTATAATGTGTTAGTTATCAAGCTGCAGGGATGTTGGAGTTGGATTTGAGAAAAGTCCCCGAATTAAAACTGTAAATGGGCTAAAATGTTTCTTCCTCACCAAAAGCAAAAAAGAAAAAGAGAAGTATTACATGAACTGTACAGAGACGGTGCAGATCTGAGGTGCAGGATCAGCTGTGCTACAAGCTTTCGAGTGCATAAAGCAGCTTGTCTTACAAAGTAAGCTTAAGATTGGCTGATGCCTCAGCTGATGTTGTGATAATACATGAGACACCCACAAGAAGGATCAGCTACTGTCTTTTGGGGTTATTCAGTGTGTACAGTGTAGCACCCACAGGACGTGTGTGGAGTGGATGTTGACTGGATTTAACAAGAAGTTATAGAAGTGAATGGAGCTGTGTAAGTGCAGCGAGCAACTGATCAAAAATAGAGGGACGTTTTGGAGCAACAACAACAGGGTCATGCATTCTTGCCAAAGGCGAACCTCAAAAGTGGAAATCGATGGTTGATTGATTGTGGAAAAAAGAAAAATCCATCGAAACAACAGAAAGTGGCACATTGTGCCGCAGTTGAGCAAGAATACAGAAGGTGGGAAGCACAGACAACCACAGGCTGAGGTGGAAAAAAGTATGGAGCATCGAGGAAACTCTGACTACTTGAGCAGAATGATGTGTTGGCTGCAGCACCGTGACGCATCGTGTCAGAATGCAAAGTTAGGCTCCATCCATACTATTGGGTTTTTATTTAAAATACACCAATATGTGTCCTGAAGTCCACACTAGTGGTCTGATAGAGACTGCAGACACTTCTTTTGCTTCTTCGTTTACAAGAAATATCAAAGAGATAAAGGAGATACCCTTGCGATCACCACAGAGAATCCTACATTTAAATGTGTTTACAAGTTCCAACAGCTTGATCCAGATAAGCAGCTGTATATTAGTCGGGTGATATTTGGTGGACATTATCGCCTTGTAGGTGTCTTTAGTGAAACTCCAGATGCACCATGAGTCATTTCGCTTTGCCTGCAGCTGAAACCGGGATAAGCTCACACAGGTCAGCAAATTATACGTTTGGGAGCTCAAACACACCTCTGCTGCTGATCCAGTAGTGGAAGTGGCCTGTTTACTTTTTACTCTGTGGCTGGAAGATGAGGTTGCACTGCAGAACGCTCAGGAAGATATTCAGAAATTATTTTGGTGTGGAGACTACATGTTTGACGTTTGCTTTCATGGTTATGGAATAAGAAAATACAAATCACTGCTGTACTGAAGACCTTGGGATCTATCTATCTATCTATCTACCCACAGACCCACTCATTCCATTCCTTCTTGAAAAGTCACCCAAACTATAAGAAAAGATGATTTGTTGATGTAGTTTGATATTAGAGTATTTGAAGTTAGTTATTTAGTACACGGTGACGTTTATCATTGCCAAAAACCTGGTATTCAATTTCTTGACCCTGCTTACTGGCTGTCCCAGAAAAATCAAATAGAACAAAAAAGCCCTCCCTCCCCTCACTGTACGGTCCCATAGCGACACTGAAACCTGCAGCTGAGGAACCAGGCCATGCCCAGTGGAAGCTGCTCCTCATGGAAGTGCAGCCAACATGCACTCGGGTTTACTCGAGGAGCTGGGGGGGGTTCATGCTCAGGGATTATGGGCTCAGTCAGTGAGTCGTTCTCGGAAGAAAGAGGAAAAAAAAAAGAAGCTGATTCCAAATATGCAAATCACAGGGGCTGGGTCTCAACTGCGGGTGTACATGATGGCAACCGTTGTATGTTCCTGATGTAGCTCACTCGTTTCTTTTTCGTGCTGCTGAAAAGGAAATGAAGCAGAGTCGGTACAGTTTGGCTTGTGAAATGCTCAGCAGACCGTTTTCAGTCTGCAGGGTCAGATAGAATTAGATAAATGTTAAATCTGAGAAAACATTCTTTCATAACACTGTTAGTGTGCTCCCTATATACATCTCTGGTTCTTTATGTTTTTGTTGTTGCAGGGGAAGTATACGAGTTCAATTAGAGGGTGAGACGTGGAGCTCCCTCCCACATCATATAAACTCCCATTGATTTGACAGTCACATATATCTCTCTTATTTTAGTCTGAGGAGCTGCTTCTCCTTTGAAAGTCGACACAACAGATTCAGGATTAACTATCACTGTCGCTCAGTGTGTGTATTATTGAAGGGTTATCGTCTACAAAAGGAGAATCTGGGATTCTACTGCACCGAAAAGCCAGGAGACACTTGACTGACAAAACACTTCACATTTCTCTAAAGTCATCTCCCTGCCACTGCAGTGTAGGCAGCAGCCAGCAGGTCGTCCCGGCCTCACGCAGTGTGGCTGCAGCTGTGATGAGTGCACAGCGGTCTCACTGTGAGGTGCTGCAGCTTTAATGAGCGGCTTGAAATGTAAAAGTTATGTTCATTAAAAGAGCCTGAGTGCAAGATGCGAGAGACGCCTGTGCTCTAAAGAAGAATCTTATGGTGCAGACGACTGTTTCCCTGGTGCGTGGGTAAAAAAAAAACGATGTCTCGAGTCTAACTAGTGAAGAAGGGAAATATTTTTTAATTCCTCCGTGCTGGCGACAGCCAGAGGTGGAGGTTATCGCTTTTGGGGTGTTAGGAGAAATCCCTGCAAGGCGTTCTTGAGACATTATGTTCAGAATAATGGGACAGATGTATTGATGTACAGGACAAACTTTGGGTCTTGTGAACATAACAAGACCCAAAGGGAATTTCTAAAACTTTTGTACAAATATTCAGTGGGACTCACGCATGAACTGATTCGAATTTGGTAGTCAAAGGTCAAAGGCATTGTTGCCTCACAAAGCGTGTTTTCTGCCTCTTTAATGTGATGTCTCAAGTTCAAGCAATTTTTGATTAGTTGTCACTTGGACTGATTGGATCACGAGTCTGGAAAAAAGTGTTTATAGACTGAGACTGCACTGTTTGGTGGAGGCATAGAACCGATCCATGTTTTTGTGTGTTCAATCAGTGCAGAGCAGAAGAAATTTGATGACTGTCATCTCTCACATTTATGTCTTATTGATCAGTTCTTTGTGATTTTCTAAGCTTCATTTCATCCCCCCCCCAATTTAACAGGTGTTGCATTCAAGTACCTGTTCACATATTTTCTGCTGTGGTCCAGGTGAACAGAAGAACTGGCGGGCGAACGGCTTGATTTGTATTCTCACTACAAACAAAGAGGGCCAGTCATTTCAGTTCCAATGTGCTCGCAACCCATCTGGCCTGGAATGGCATCAGCCCCGACTGACCATTATCACAATAAGGTGACACACAGGCCTTTACCTGTTCTCGCTGACAGAGCATGACAGTGGCCATTATCAGCTCCCCTGACACTGTCTGAATAGCCGGTCCAGGTTATTATCTGGGGGAGTAGTTGGCTTTTGGCTGGAATTGCGTAAAAAAAAAGGACTTTTAGACAACAACAAAAACAGCGTTAAGACACATGGCTTTGCACTTTCAATAGATCTGTGGCCAAGGGCGAAATTGTTGCAGTCAAAGCTACATGAGGCATGCAGTCAGCCTCATTTTCTACAGAGTACTTACAGATTTACCTGTTTTTATCAGGAAATGGCTTAAGTATGGGCCGTTTAAAAAGACTCTCACGAGCCCATTTAAAGTTTTCTGGTGAAGGACGTCGAGAACTGTGCACTGTCACGAGTAGAAAGAGGAAAATTGAGGATATAAACGTTTATGTGCCGTTCAAACGATGCTCATTTTACAAAAAAAGAGTGATTCAAGACTGCGTTGCGAAATAACTGGCCTCTGTATGACTGGCAATGGGAAAATTGTAAATGAGATACTAAAGTGTAACAAACAACAAACTGATGCAGTATTGTTACAGAGAATTATCCGTGACATTAGATAATATTCCCCATCATGTGTGACATATCGGAGAACATGAGGCCGCAGCAGCAAACCCAGTGAGAAACGCTGCATCATATTCTTATCACCGTTTTGTTTCTGAGAGGGAGAATGTGATATATCATCTTTTTTAAAGTTACCTCGTCTCACCTTTACGCTTCACTCTTGGATTATCAGTATCTCTTTGATATGTTCGTAAAAGGAAATATCATGTTCCCGCATCGTCCACATCATCATCTTCACTCATCTTCACAAAAATGCAGACGTCCTTGAGCTAAACCTTTGAGGGGAAGACAGTAAACAAGCCAGATATTGTGCTGCGCATTTCCTTTCCTTTTCATCTTACCGGAGGCTAGTTTGAGCTGCTTTCTATTATGCAGTCTCACAAGGCATAGCCCTGGATCAAAGATAAGACCACTTTATCAGCCGCTTTTATCTCTCTAAAGGACGTTTGACAGGGACTCCACAGGAAATCAAGCTCAATGCTCAAACTGTCTTTCCCTTCAATCCGCAGAGAAAACCAGCTGCACGTTTCTATTCTGCTTAAATATTTAGATTTAAAAGATTTACTAGCCTCCATAAACATGTCTTAGAAGATGACATGTGATACGATTAATGGAGTCAATTTTCTCAAACATTCAAACTTTTAAAGAGTTTTTTTCTTTTTTCACTCCATCAAACTTTGACATAAGCAACAGAAATGAGCTATTCTGTAGCTTTCATTTTTTCAGATCAAGGGTGATTTTGCTGACATGTACACGACTAACCCATCAGAATGTGTGTTGTTGACAAAATCCCTCTTTGAAGCAGTAGAAGAAGAAAAACATTGTCCTCCATCCAGTCTGATATAAAGTTTATATTCGAAGTTTATTTAATATATTTGTTTTTAATCATTGCCCACAGTTATGTCCGATGTGAAGAAGCTGACTTGATGCTACAGGATCAAGCAACAGACAAAATCAATTTGAGCTATTTCGCACCTTTTATATGCATTGTCACTGATTTTCAAGTTTTAATGTAATAATTATTAGAACAAAAGTCCTTCTTTTCCATGTTTTGCCACTGTTCCTGTTTGTTTGGGACAATCCTAAATGTTTCATCTGCTCTGATGGCTGATGTCATCCATTTAAAACCCCAAATACTGGGACAAGAAATGATTTTGAGGGCTTTATATTACAGGTGCTTGAATTGCTGCTGCCTTTGGCTATTTCCTGGTAATGAGTATGAATGAATTGGAAAATGTAGCCGGACCTGAACCGCCAGTGGAGAAATTGATTCCACAGTGGCGGACATACCCCGTGCTAAAAACCGAGATGGAGCAAAAGAGGCCGAGGCTGCAGGGACTCCATGACCCCTCTAATGCAGTGTCTTGATGCTCTTTGGATTATGAAATGACTTGAGCGCTCAGTTCCTTGATCTAAACCTCTTGCTATGCCCCCGGTGCTTTCAGGTAGAATTTGTTATTCATTGTTTTCGCCTCGCTTCGGTGCAGAAATGTGCCGTTTTTTGAACTTGAATTATCAATATGCATTTGGGTCATGCTGATCTGAATGACTGCTTGAGTAATTACCCTTTACTTTGATGTATTGCTGCTGTTGCTTTATGTTTTCCGCTAGTTGCTTATGCATGAGTTGGACATGTGCGGTAAATTGTTTCCATATTTCTTCGGTGCAGATTCTACTCAGTGGAACGTATTGGACAATAATCTATGTGGTGTTAATCAGTGTAAGTAATGTAATGTGTTGGGGAGGGGCCACTTCCCATGTGCATGCTGCGATATCCCTCAAGTTAGGCCAAATCATATGCACTCCCATGAACTATACCTGCTTGTGTCAGGGTTAAACTGCAGCTTCACCTTTTCCCTGTGTTTTCCCTTCGTTCCCTTGTGTGGTTTGTTTGTCCTGTGTCGGTCCTTGCTGCAGTCTGTGTGTGTTTAGCTGTGTGCGTCTATGGCGATCCCATCAATCCACCTGTTCAGCTGCAAGTCATCTAATCGACTCTATCGCCTCCTCCAGTATTTAAGCCCTGGCTCATTCCTTCAGTCCCCGACACTCAGTTTGGTTCTTCGAAGAAAGTGGTACCGACACTGCAGCCAACTTCTTTGTTTGTAGCCAGGGAGGTTATGTTTTCCGTTTGTTTGTTTGTCAGCAGGTTTTCGCAAAAACTACATGAGCAGATCACCATGAAACGTGATGGCTAATTGGGGCATTGGGCCATAATATTTGAATTTTGGCTTTGTTTGTTGGTATTTAAAAAGTTTAGGGAAATGGAAATGATTTACGCCAATTGTTTAACTTTTTAAATGCTTTTAATTTGTCTTTATCTGCTTCAGAGGCTGAGAAATTAGTTTCTGTGAACATTGGCAATTATGTCAGCTTTTCAGAAAACTCTCAGATTTTAGGAGGTCAATGGTGGAACAGGTTTCAGAGAGTTTTTATTCAGCGCCTTTGGACTTGTGAGTAAAACTTTGTTGATACAGACATTTTTTTTAATCCTTTTCTTACTTTCCAAGATTTTTGACATTTTCCCTGATTTCTCAGGTAATAATTCCTGATGTAAAAATAGGCTTATTTAGGGGCCTTATATCAATGAGTTTGTAAAATTTGGTGCAGCTTGATTGAATTTAAAGCAAATGTTCAATGAGCCTGAGTTTGTTCTTTTGCTGCCTGCCACATCCAACCGTTGTCTCTATCCTGTTTGGAACCTAAACCAGTCGTCCTGATCCATCCAGTCTTCACACTCCATTACCTGCCCCACTCGACCAAACCAGCAACTCTGAACCTCCATCAAGCCATCCCCAGCCTCTTTGCTCCATCTCCCACAAGCTTGCGATTAAACTGCCTTTAAAATTCCTTCTCCTATTGTCTGTGTTCCGCGCTGTGGGTCCAAAATTGAGTTGATTATTACGCCTTACTTTTATTGTCAGGGAACAGAGTCAATTTTCACCCTCCATCTGCCGAGACTTGTCTGACCTTAATCTGACACCACGTTTATTGTCATCAGTGAGGATTAATTTTGTCAGGCCACTCACATAAAATGGTGTATAATCATTGTCATTCAAATACTTCACATCTCTCTCCTGAAGAGAAACCACTGGTTTAAGCAGACAGATCTCCCAGACACTGAAGGAGACATTTGAATAAAAATGTAATTAGTATAATTATTATTAGCGTTAGTATTCATATTATTAGTAGCTTGTAGGAAAGCATGTGCGTGTGTTAAATTTAAAACATAAACCAAAGAGAGCTTGGTGTTTTTACAAATGTGTAAAAGTCGAGATGAGTCATATTCAGAGAGGAAAAACTCACTGCTGTACAAATTGTTCTTAATAGTGTCTGCATCAGAAGTTAATTTAAACTTCATCAATAATGACCAACTCTGCTTACCAGTTCCCTGGAGCAATTATCCTATCTTACTAGATATCATTGTATATGTTCATATTCATGTTCAATATATGTTCAATAGATAGAATTTTATGAGGTCAACAAAAACAAGTTGTATGAATGTAAGAATGTTTCTGCAAGAGCAATGGGATAGTTGTAAAAAATAGTTCCCAGCGGGGAGAATTCACGTGCGCACCACTTTGAGTCGGAACAACAATTCGGAAAGTCTTCAAATATTTAGAACATGAGTTTCTGAAGACATCAGAAAGTGAATTAACATAATCTTACAATTCCTAGATTATCTAAGGGGTTTCGTAAATGCAACTGCAGGGACAGGTGATCAGGTGACAGTTGTGTGAAGGTAAAATGTCCAAGCAGCGCAAAGACAGGAAATCAAGTGATGACCGGAAGTGGAATGTGCAGTAACTTATCAGGATGTTTTACCATTTCACCAGGATTTTACTATTACTATTACAATCCATCCATCTATCCATCCATCCATCCATCCGACAGATGTTACAATTTGTGCACATCAAACAGTATCCTCAAGTGTTTGACATAAAATCTGTGTTGGTGTAATCTGTTAAGAAACTAAATGCCCATCAAAAGACACATTTTGTAACATTAGACAAACAATTAATTAAATCCGAATGACGGTGTCACACAGAGGAAGTTTAACAAAAGGCTTATGTTAATCTATGGCAGCACTCTTCCAAAATCAACAGCCTCATGCAGCCCAGGACCCCATTATGTAAAAACCATGAAATCCTGATTGGGGGCCATGGTTGATAACCTGACGGAGGTAGCATGTAATTTCCTGGGATCGTGCTCAAAGAGCTGTGGCGATGACTTTGGCAAACAATGGATGTTAATTTGAAGAAGTGATTGAATCTGAGCGTGTTGAACTCAACCGGAGCTGGTTATGATGAACTGACAAGGTTATGGAGAGAAGGGAGGGCAGCTGAGGAAGAAAGTTTGCACCCAAAACTCATTTCACTTATTGAAAAAAGAAAAATATATATATATACTGAGTATCAAAAAATATGGAAGGATATGTAGAATCATGATCAGTGGGTGTTTAATTGTGTGAAATCGAAGATTATTGCATGACATATACCACTTTTAATGGAATTGGTTCCCTCATCCAACACTTAGAGAATTAGTAGAAGGTAACTAAGTGCTGAAGATGTGTAATTTAGAAATGCTCAATGCACATTTACACTTGGCAGGAGGAGTTCTTCAGAGCAGAGGTGGGCCCATTACAGATCGTGCCTTCCTACCGCAGAAGGCACTTCTCAAGGTTTTGACTAAAAATTTTAATCACTTTATCTCGGGGGATCACGATGGAGTTAGTCTTCATATAAGTGTGCCAAAGTAACTGAGGCGGCTAATATCACAAAGAGACGTCTGTGCATTTCATTAAATGGGGAACTTGAGCAAATGTGAACCTGCAAATACATGGAAATCTCTCTCTGTAGGGAAATGTATGAGTGGGACACTCACTTGAATCTAAAGCGAACAACGTCTGAAAGCTATTTTAGACTCCTTGTGCTGTACAGAGAAACAAAACCCCTGAATAAACATATTCAGCGCTCACAATACCCGGTAAACACACACACACACACACACACACACACACCTCTCTGTCTATAAGCCAGGATGATGGCAGAGAACAGTGCTTTTCACGCTGACTTTTCTCCAGCAACTCAGACAATGAGAACAAACTGTGAGTCCGGTCAGACAAAGAGCCTCACGGCTTCCCTCAAGGCCGTCAGTGTGAGAGAGGAGAGCAGTGTCCTGGAGTGACTTGGATGCAGGACAAGCTCAGATGCCTCTTTTTCTGGCTGAAATAGTGCACATGAAGCAAACTAATGATGTCTCATGCAGCTTCTTTTTTCCCAATGAAATGGGACCAAAATGAGGTTCTCTGTGGAGCTGGAGGGATCATGAAAGAAGGAAAGAGTTTCCGTGACTGTAGGGCGGACTACGCCCCTTCGGCATCATTTCGAGCATTAGCAACTCAAAAATGTAGGGCAGACCTCCTTTAAAATTCTACCCGCCCTCCCTCCTGCATCTTCTGGGCTAAAACGAGGTGTTTAACTACAGCTCTGATGAGTAGTTTCTCCTGTGTACGTCCTTTGTATCCTCAATATGGAAAAGACTAAACTCCTCAGACATAAAACAAGCCCAAACAATAACATCCCTTTCTCAGTCACTATATATTGTTTCTTGTTGTTTTGGGTTTGTAACCTCATGGTTGAATGCACTTATTGTAAGTCGCTTTGGATAAAAGCGTCAGCTAAATGAAATGTAAAAAAGTACAAAAATATAGACTTTACACATACCTTCTTAAAACTGGTTTCTCGCATTCACCTCTGTGTTGTTCCATGTGTAGCCATCTCATTTTCCAGTTTCTAGCCAGCACCAAATGAATCTGGCACAACACAATGGAGATTGTGATGGGTGGTAGAAATGGCAGCGTTGGCCGAGGTTGCGTCTCATTTTCAAATTTCATTTAAACGTGCGCTGGAGATGCATCAGAGCCAATGAACCACACTGGTCAGGATTGTGGGCGCCTCAGAGTGCGTTTGCCTTTTGGGTGGCGTCCCTCTGCCTCTCACAGGACTGGGAGTACTGACTGACCCAAATACATCGTTTTGAGCAGCGTGGGACATTTTCTACTGAGAAATTGATTCATGCATCACAAGCAACTCGTTGCCAAATTAAATTGTGTACTTCTGAATCTCTGTGTTGGCAGAGCTCATGTTTGTTGTTGCATCGAAAGCCCCTTTTCCATTGGTCAAAAAGCCCACCAACACCTGCTAACATCTGACTGTGGTCTTCAAGGTGAATGGATACAATCAGCTTTCCCTCCCAGGTCAGATAACTCCTCAGTAGACACAGGTTTTTATCGGCTTTGATCTGCAGTGATGGAACAGTGACACCCGGGTAAACGCTCTTCTTTGGCGAGACAGTGATGTAAGAGAGCGCCTCAGTTTTCTGACGCACTAAGGGAAAAAAAACCTCCTCTACTGGCAACGGAAACAGGGTGACCAAGCTTTATTAGTGTATTTAGCTGTATTTGAAAACAGTGTATATCCACTAATTGATGTGGAGAAGAGATATAACTCTGATCCTATCCTGCTGCCCGCCACGCAGTAAAAGACCCTTTATGAGTGTGGCTCCTTTTTAAAAAGGTATATCAGATGGCAATTGTGATTCTAGTGGAGCCTATTAACTATAATATATCTGCATGGGTTTCCAGGAGCTGTTAATTAACGCCTGCTACTGTGTGGTAACCCGACAAGCTGCTGATTGTAGTCGCTGAGGCTTTTCAAATCTCACTTGCCAGCCTCTGCAACTTCTCCAACTATTCCCTCCCTCCCTCCATCCATCCCTCCATCCCTCCATCCCTCCATCCCTCACTAGAATTACACACAACACATTTCTGGCTTTCCAAAAAAATTCACAGACTATTCTGTTTCGGAACCCAATCTCCCTACCCATTGGAATTTCAAAGCACTCCCCAATCTCTCCATCCCACCCACCTCCCCCCCACGCCCACACCCCCACCACCTTGCATCTTCTGGTACTTAACGATGGAGGATTGTGCCACCGTAGGAGCCAGCGAGCACATTTCATTCACGGGCCCAAAAAACACATTAGAGAGTTATATTTCTTTAGTATTCTGCATGGTGGTCTACAATCACTGTATTTCTTTTTCATTTCTGCCCTAGTTATAGCTCAATGTCAGTTGAGAAAGTACGCTACAGATCTTAACTGTTGCCAACAGTAAATATTCTTTGCATATCGCTTCATTAGTGTGAAGGGTTACAGTTAAAAACATGCACTCTTGACATGATTGTTTCCACAATGGATGGATGACCTGTCAGCATCCAAAGGTGAAGCCAAAGCATCTTAGTCACCACCTGGTGGATGCTGTAGAGTAAGTCATAGACTTACCTGCCTCCTCCATGTTAGTGGATGGAACATGGACAAAGCTGTATAAACTCTCCAATAAATTTGGTTGTAATTTGTGTTTTAGTGCTATGAAAATTGGTCTAGCGCTTTTATTGGCTGGGTGGCTCCATCCATCGATCACTATCGCACAGACTGGGGCCTCAAATGTGCAAGATGACAATGTTGATAACTGGGATATTTTTCATTTAATTTCTTAGTGGGAGGAAGTGGAGAAACGTTGTCCATACTTAGATACAGTCTATAGATTTTACACTACAGCAGCCACAGCTAATACAAACATGGTTCCTACTCATAGGTCAGTCCTCATCGTAGATGCTTCTCTCCCTTTTAACATTGAAAGGTTATATTTACACGAGGTCTATAGTCAAATGAAAGCAGTTCATTTTCTTTTGGCATCAGGACAATAAAAGTAAAGGCAAATATTCAACAGTTAAGTAAACACAAAACTTATAGGATAGGATAATTATACAATTTAGGGTACAAGAAAAGAACCAAAGAAATACAACAAATACAATCAATTTCCTTTTGGATCAATAAAGTATCTATCTATCTATCTAACAAAGGATGAAACAAGCAGTAAATAAGTATACATATGACCTACAAAAATCTACGGTTGCACCTAAAAGTCTATTTTTATCCAACCCTGTCAAAAAACAGAGAGCTATATTTTATAAACTGAAATATTTGAAGATCTGATTCTGTGATCAGTGAACTTCATGGCTTGATAGGCGTAGCACCAACAAGGGGCAGGGTAAGCGGACCCTGAATTTTCCTTCTGGGCAGAGAGAACTGGTTTGTGCAAGGTTTGTGAGATTGGGCATCAAAGATGTGACTGGTCAAGCTAAAGGTAAGGAAACACAATGATGGGGTTACACATTCTGGTCCACAGTTCTGGAATCTAGCTGGTCAATTAGCCCCCTACTAAAGACAGGTAGGTAGTTATGCTATAGTTAAAGTTGGGTTTAATTATAAACTTGCAAACCAGTTTTCTTCCTGAGCTGCACAGTACACAGCCTCCTCTAGACGTCCTGAATAAGGAATTTAATTTAATAAAACCTGATAATGTCAATGGTCTCTATTTCTATATCTCCAGTCCGGCAGTTTATTTATGACCTCATCTGCCTCAGCCCATTACGACTACCCATAGATTTTATAATACATGTAGGCCTACAACGGTAAAAGCTAATGATTATGAAACAAACCCATCCTCCACACACTGAGTGATTAATGGGTACTGTCAGTCAGGGTGCAACATTAGTGCAGCCATTTACCAAGAGCTGCATCTTGTAAGAGCTCTGGAGACAGGATGGCACATACTGTTAATGTGTTCAGATCCCAAAAGAGGTGAATTATTGTTGAGTACTAATCAGAAATATCTGGAATTCTGGTTGTTTTAAACATCTGTGCACCCTTCGGGCACTGCACACCATTACGGACTCTACATGATAATTGAATCTCAGGATAGATTCCCAGTGACCTCCACACACAGTGACTAAAATCAAGCCAGTTTATAATTCATATGTGCACTTCACATGTTTATTCCTTAAAAAATACATAAGTTTAAGGGAACAATTGTGTGTCCCCCCCCCCCCCCCTTTTGCAGCTATAAGAGCTTCCACTCTTCTGGGAAGGTTTTCTACAGGGTGTTGGACGAGAAGGCCCTGCTCGCAATATCCATTCTAGTTCATCTCAAAGGTGTTCAATGGGGTTGAGGTCAAACACACAACTCAAATATTCTGTGGTGCTGTTTACCATGAAGATACCATTTAAATAACGTCTTGCCCACAATCTGTCGCCTCGGAGCAAACATATGGTTATGCAAGTCGGTACTCATCGGGGGTTGCCAGGTCTGCGTTTTTTCTGCAAAATGAGGCAACAATTAAGGTGTTGCTGCAAGGTAGAGGTTGTCGCCTGCCGGTTGGGCAGACCTATTGTGCATGCAAATATCTTGCATCTCTAAATCAAAATCCATATCTTAAATTTAATTTATGTTTACCCAAATGCTACCAAACTTACTGAATGAACACTTCAACATGCCATCCAGGTACAAACACACACATGCTGTAAATGCCAACTTGCTGTAATGTTCTCCACCAGCCAGAACCAGCATGATGCTGAGGTTTTTGGTTTAGACTTCTCAAACCTTTTGCTCCTCAATACCTTAAATATGTTTTTGTCTCTTATTGCAGTAAATTGGTAATTACCCCAGAGCTCATGCATAAAAAATATATATTTTCTCAACATGACTTAAAGACAACATTAGTAGAAAACAGCTGATAAAGTAATAGTGGTGTGTGTAAATTTACTTTAGCTCTAAATTACTTGAACAAATAAGCAATGTCTGTAAGTGATCCTTATCTTCTCTTCCTGTTAAGATTGTGGACAGTTTAATTAATGCCATGTATTTCTGTGTACACAGACAGCCTCATGGGAGCTTGCTAATATTGTTTATGGCTAAATGGCCACATCACAGTGGCTCTGCAGTCAATTAATCAGTGAGGAAATCGCAGAGTGGCCTGCACAAACACAAAATTCATCAATGATTTCAGGTCTAATAAGGTTTGAGACAAATCACTGTCCTATGTGAAGCCATTAAAGTGCACATCAGGCAACATCTTTATATTTATGATAGCAAGGGAATTTTTTCCTTTAACACCGCCATGTTAAATATATTTGCAAAGACTTGTGAGCACCGAAATATCAAGGAAGGAAACCTGCAACCTCATTCATTTATCAAAAATATTTACAGTCATTAATATTGACTGAGAACCTCCACTTTCTTATTTTCCTCTTTTTAACAGTCTGTTTTGTTTTAGTCACTCAACATACGTGTGTGTGTGTGTGTGACTGCGAGTCTATCAAAATGTATTCATAGAATGAATGGAATGAAGACAGGTTAACAAAAAGCCTTTTGGGAAAATGTGCTTCTTAATTAGCTCATCAAAACGTAGCATCCCAGAGTGATACTAACTCCACTGCCACAATCATCGCACTATTTACTGCAAATAACAGAAAGTGCCATTGATAGAAGTGCTCATTAAATAAACTAAACACCCACAATGTTCACAATCAAACAAATTCATGTGTAATAAACATTAGAGATGCATTAATGAATTATATCTTTGCACAGGGCAATTTGTAGGGGGGTAAAGGGGGATGCCTGCCCCCTAAAACCAAAAATGGCCCCTTAATAAATTAGCAATCTTGCCATCCCCTCTAATACCCTCTGAGAGAAAGTACTTTGTGTGCAGACAGAAAATTAGTGTGTGCAGGTGAGCATCCTATAGTTAATGCTGCTAACTAAATTGCAGGATCTGCAGTTTATTTTTAAAAGTTGATTTCACCTGCTCCTGCGAGATTTGTGTGGGCAGGACCAAACGCTAAACAGGAGCAAAGACATAGTAAATACCGGCCAGAATGGCGTAGATAAGAACAGGGAGGACAGCGCTCTGTGCTTTGTTTTAACTCCTCTCTCTGTCACAGTCAGATGGACCATCAGAAGCACAGGGAGAAATCCTACCTGCGTCGGTGGCCGTTAAAACATCCATTAAGATGTTACCATCCCTGGCAGGCAGGCACAATTCAGCATAAACTCGGAGATACCACTTTCGCTGTGCACATTCACGCAACAAGTATAGAGCTCTCTACTGCAGGGGTGTCAGCCCCCAAACCCCCACCTCACACTTATTACCCCAAAAAGTTCATTAAAATTAACAAATCGCCAACTGTGTATAAATATACATTGATATCAAGATATGTAGTATGTGTTAGATGTTGTTCACCAATGACTCAACAGTTCCTTCATCCGGCGCAGAGAATTCTGTTTTTTAAAACTCGCTCTTTAGTCTATTTTCAATCATGTTGCTACAAGTCAGTGATGTCAACATGTGTCAACACTAAAAACAAACAAAGACAGGAAAAAAGCTACAATGCATCATTGAAACAATATTATTTTTCAATGTGACACTTCTCTATCCCCTCTTCACTGTCTGTCCTGTCACTCACAGACTTTACTGTGGTAGTTTAAGGATGTAACTGTGCTTTTTCATTGATTGGATCAATTATAATTTAACAATAATCAATGCCATTGCCACAACTGTCCGCAGATTTGGTTTTTGCTAAATACTTAACACCCACCATATACTCCTCCTATATGGATAAAACAAAGTCCCAGTGAGCGCCAAGGATGTTGTGTTTTCACCTCAGTACATTTGTTTGTTGGTTGGTTTGTTCTTCGGCTGGACTGAACAGATTTCCACAAAACGTAGCAGAGTGGATGTGCCAAGAAAGAACGCCTTACATATCAGCCCAGATCCACACAAAGGGGATCCAGTTTTTATTTTTTGCCCTTTCTTTGACATTGTGAGGTACTTTGTTTTTGGACATTTTCACCAATGTCCCAGCTGCTATTCAGTTACAAAAAGATCTGAATACCTGTATGTACCACTGATGTGTAGCTGAGATGTGGACACAATAGGAAATCAACAGTTTGTTTTCTTCAATAGTTTTTGAACTAACACGACTGGATTTACAGGGAGTTTTGAATGTTGGCGGTGGTATGGACTTCTTCTTGTTATTATTTCTGATAGGAAGTGTTGGTTGTTGAAACTGTGAAGGTAATAAACTCTGAAACTTTACTGAACCCTCTAATGTCTGATTCATTATTGATGTCGAGTGAATCTCTCTCTAAGGGTCTTTTATGCTGGACCATCCACAGCAGTTAAGATTAATTTACAACTGTGTTTCTGTATAAAAGACATGATCACCTGCCATGCTGTGTTTCATGTCATGACCCCAGCTCCTCCACCTCATAAGCTCTGTCTTTGATCTTTACAACATCACTTGAAATTTAGGTATGATGGGGATGTGTTAAATGTATTTGCAAATAACTCAGAATGTTGGTTTTCCTCTGCGTGGAGCGACAAAGTGGATGAGTATGTTATTGCAGACAGTGATTTTTATACATAAATGTCTCTCACTTGATTTGGTAATAATGTGGCAATCACTCTCTTCCTCTGTGTTGCTCAGCCCACCCACATGGGACTCTGAGCAAGATCGATCAAATGCAAATTCAGTTAGAGCCAGGTCTGCTTTGTAGACTCTGTAAAAGCACTTGAAGATCCGATCCTTTGTCTCAGATTTGACCTGATGTCATGTCAAATATACCCACATGCTGTCAAATATACCAGCATGCACTACTTCTCCCCCCCCCCACCTTCTCACCGACAGTTAAATATCACAGCTTCACTCAGGGCTGAAATGACCTGCACCTCCTCCAGCGTGGATGGTGGATGTCTGGTGGGTGTTGAGGGGGCGGAGGCCAGTTTGCCCGGCCCTCTCTGATCTAATAGCCCCATGGGGGGGGGGGGGGGGGGGCAGCTTAGCCCCGTCCACTTTGAGTTTCCCATTTGGTGGTGAGGAAGGGGATGTTTAAGGATGGGAAGCCTTAAAGCCCCCATTTGTTTTCCTGTAGGTAATCGATGGCAGACTCAGGGTTACAGCTAATGTGATTTATGTTTCCAATTTTCACTGTTATGCTTCATGTACAAATTGTCTTTGGTGATGTAAATTCCCCCAATTTCTTTTCACAACTTGCTGACACTGAATCCTTGCCGCCAAAGCCAAGCGATTAATCCGTGTTCATGTCCGGGGCCTGCAAATCATAACATGTCGAATGTTTTGACATTCGACAAATTTGATTCTTTCCGTCAGCAGTAATCTCTCTTCATCGATAAATACACAGGTGAAAACATGTTGACATCTCTTGTCAAATCAAGGTGACGAGTCTCGTGGTAATTCTGTTTGGCAGGTTTTCTCTATTTTGGATTTCATGAGGTGCAGTGAAATTAATCTTGCTTAGCTCTTGACTCCTAAGTAAATTGTCTGCAGGTCTAAACACAAAGGAAATCAAATCAGCATATTCATTCAGCGATGCATACCTTCGTAATTGTGCCACAACTTGCAGCACTTAGGTGCGCATTAATATCGCGTCTCAGCCCCGCTCCGAGGGAACAGTGATGCAATAAACATGGATTCTAAAGGTGTGTGCTGTGTTAGAAAGCTGCACAAGCACAATGCAATCTAACGGACACAGTTTGTCCTCAATCCTCGAAGACATTTGATCTAAAAAAAATAAATAAAATAAAGATTGTTTGTTGACAGTAAAGAAGAAAATCGAGGAAAAGGCCAGGCAGAGAAGGGCTATAAACAGTGAGCACAAAGCGGAAAGGAAGAATAGAGTACTGATTGAAAGCACAATTGCAATCAGCCACAAGGAGAGGCTGTGCTTGAAAGCCCAATTTTCCTACCCAAGATGCAGTGTTTTGAAAACATGTTTTATGCTTTGTAAGTTCAAGGTGGGACTGGCAGTCAATTCCTCCTATGATCTCTTTATTTTGAATTTTTTGGCCCAAGATGAGAAAACACGTTTCTCAAGCTGCTGCACTCCGTTGTTAAGGTAACGTTTGTGAAAAGGCAGTGCTCCAAAAAAAGCACGCTCAAATATTTGCATAGAAGCAAATACCACATTTTAAAGAACCAGAGATCGACTTGAGCATTTTATTTTTTCGATACAGAACCACTCTTGCTGCAACTCTAGAAGCCGGGATGAGAAAGCGAGACAGAGCGGCGGTCGCACGGCTTCCTTACTCCGACTCCTCTGGTTGTTTTTCTGTAGATGCTCTATGTTATAGAAAATGTGGCTGGTGTTTTATAGTCTGCTGTCTGTTATCCTCCCTGGAGCTGAACAGTGATGATGCAGTGTCCCTGTCCTGGAGCCAAGGACAGTCCTTTGTAGGTGGCTAAGCAGAGCCTGATGGACGAAGCAGAGGAGGACACACACGACTCCTGGATGTACTTTTGGAGGATAATATCTCATAAATCATAACGTGCACCCTTGTGTTGGTATAACTGTATAATTACATTCATCAGGACTGAGAACTGTGACACCAACCAACTGTAAAAAAAACTGTTTATAAAAGACCTTCATCTAAAGGAGACAATACCCTGAAGGAAGAATGGTGTGATTTCCTCTTTTCTCATGAATTATAAACACAAACTGAATTAAGACAAGAGCGAAATGCTGAGCATGTATGAATGAAGACATTCAGCGATTGTGTCTCAAAGTCCAAATCCAGGTTAACTGCTCCTTTTAATAAAAAGGTTACAATAATGTGGGCCACTGTATTTTACAAAAATGTATGTAAATGGAGATATAAATTGTAGAGCAGTGGCCGAAGTGTGGGAGGAATAAAAAGTGGATGATAGAGGGACTGTGTCTGTCACATACTGATTTTTTTATGCGAGGAAAGAAACTACTCAGATCACAGAGACGTAGCGCCAAGGAACTGACATACATCCATTTACATTTACAATTCAGGTGTTTACCCGACACATTACCCAGATTGACTGGGAGCAGGTCGCTGTTTCACGTCGAGCTCAAGGACATGTGGTGGTTAATGGGAGGACTGGCCTGTCATGACGATCAGACCTGTACTACGGAGTATGAAGGCCACAGTAAAGAAAATGTGAGATTTCAATTTTTTATTTTATTTTACGAGAATAAAGTCATGATTTCAGGCTGTGTTTCATTTTATAGTCCAGAAGGATTTGACTCCGGCACTCACAGGTTGTCCTGTTTTTTTTCTTTATTCTTGTAAAGGTTTGTGACCCCTTTCTCATTATTTTATGACTTTATATTCGTAATATTACAACTGTACTCTTTATTCACACAATTTATTCCAGAAATATTATGCTTTTACCTTGTAATATTTCTAGTTTCTTCTAAATTACAACTTTATTCCTGAAATCTTGACATTTTTCTTCAACATGGCCCTCGTACTCTGCCGTAGACCTGTGACCGCTCAGTACACAGGAGCCAATATGCCTAACAATCCTTTAAACGTGTTGCGATAACTTTTCAGCACTTGTTGGAATTAGATTGGAACCTTTTGTGTGTTTTATACAGTCTGTCAAAAAGCTAAAGAAACACAAAAAGAATATAATCTATCACTGCACGACTCAATTGTCATCAATAAATCCGGAGGAAATCTTCAATATGGAAGCAGCTCAGTGAAAAGCAAACAGCTTTTTTTGGTTATTTTCCACTTTTCATTTCTCAGACATGAATCCTCCATATGCTGCCCATGGTGAAGGCAAGACAGAAGCCATAAACAGCCACGATGGCAGCTGTCAGCTGATCCACAGCTGGTAAATCTGTAACCAGATCTATTCATGGCTGTAAGAAATCCGCCGCGATTGATTGCAATTATGTTTAGTTGTCATCACACAGTTGGATGACAAGTGCAGCAACACAGCATAGAAAACCAATACTTTTGACTCCTCAATAACTGGGATTCATGAAGTGAGCGGTAAATGGCTTCGCACTGAAGTAATAAAAAGCGGTTTGGTTCCTCTGAGGAAGGATTATCTCTAATTGGCCCAGCTGGATAAACAGAGCTGGTGGTGTGGCGCACACTCCAACGCACAGCAAACACTCCAACCTTTCCCATCCTTTGTAAAAGAAGGTATGATGGTCTGGCCCAGGCATTATTACATGTCAGAAGATACAAATATTCCCTTAACATTTATTCCCATGCACCCTGCACATCTCCTGCTTCTCTCTTTCTCCTTCTCTCATTATGTCACTCCTCATCAAATTGTTTTTTAAATTCCCTCTTTCTCATTCGCTCTCCTCACATCTGTAAACCTCCCCATCTCCCACCCTATCCCCTCATCGCTACTGGTTCTCGGGGGCCCCGTCTCAGTCTCACCGAGATTCACTGCTCTGTCAGTAGATCAATAGAAAGACTCTCTGTCAGGAGGAGCCACTGCACGCCTCACCCCTTCTCCCTCCCTCCCTGCCTCCCCTCTATGTCTCCCCAGACTGCAGACACACAGCCTGCTGGGAAGCTGGCTTCCTGCATCCCACACTGGAGCATCTCCTTTCCTCCGCCCCCCCACCACCTCACTCCCATCCCCTCACCGGATCACTTTTCATCCCTGCACCTCGAGAAAATGCACAAAATCTTAATGGGCTCCTCAAAGACGAAGGAAAAGCAGGGCAGTTTTTTTCTCTCTCTGGGAGCCCAAAAAATTGAAACAGCCCAAGAAAAGAGGATATCAGCACAAGACACAAATGTGAATAGAAGAGAGGGATGTGAGTGAAGAAAAAGAAAGGTTGAGAGGGAGAAGTTGTGCATTCAGCTAAGCTGCAAAAGGCTGGCTCGTCTTCCCTCCCCTCCCCGCCTTTCTCCACCCCCTTTAAAAGTCTCTCTCTCTCTCTCTCTCTCTCTCTCTCTCTCTCTCTCTCCCTCCCTCCCTCTCTCTACCTCTTTTCCCTCTCTGCAGCTGTGGTCTGCTGAGCGTCACCTCCACACAGCAAGTGCCTTTACTTGAGCAGAAGAGGGAGAAGGAAGAGGAGGGTAGCTGCGAGGCAGACACACACAGAGAAAAAGAGAGAGAGAGAGAAACCCAGGAGTGTGTCTGCACGCACCAGAGGAGCATCTCTCTGACTTCGCAGAGAGGGCTGAGAAGTGCAGAAGAGAGGGACGGACAGAGAGAGGCAGGCGGTGTTGGAGTATCACAGCGCCGGTGGTGCTGGCAGAGCACATTGAGGGGAGACGACAGGGGAATCTGAGCTGCTGATACCGGTGTCCATGGCAAAAAAAAGCTGCTTGAGCAAGAGACAGCAAACGGCGCAGTGGCCAGGATCGAGTCAGGGGGCAGCATTTTACAGCCACAACGAAGAGACCAGCGTGGAGACCAGCTGAAACCTGCACACACACACACACACACGTAGAGGAACACACATGCAAACAGCTGAGAGAGGAAGGACAGTCACACACACACACTGCAAGATTCAGCACATTGAAATGTACAGGTACACGACATTTCATTTTCTTGTCCGGGGATGGTGAATGCTGGAGAGGAAAACTTCTGGAGAGGAGATTCGCTTCTCAGCAGGACTAGATTTTGTGCTAACTTCACCATTTTTTCCTTTTTCTGTTTTTTTTGGGAGTTGGGGGGGTTTAAACCCTCTATCTGAGCACAACACAAACTAGTCTTCTTCTTAGTTGCAGAAATTGAGAGCAGTGTTTGTGATCATTAAGATGCCTCCTCGTGATTCAGTCTGAGAAGGAAGTGGATTACGGCGGCAATATTTTGGGGGATTTCTCTTTCGTGTGAAAAGAAAGAAAAGAAAACAGCAACACATCCCTGACTGGTGGATTTATGGCAATCGGAGAAGGAGAGCTTCCTGTGCGTTTTTTCCTCTCTCCCCCTGTGGATTACAGATGGGCTTCGTGATCTCCCCGCGCATTCTCATGGATGATCGCTCGCTGCCAGTCATTAGGATAAAGTACAAAGAGGGACACAAGTGAGTATTCAGCTGGATTCTTATCTCTGAGGCTTAATCCTGTATGAATACAACGGTGCGGAGAGTGTTATGAGAGCACGTTGCAGCAACTTTTTCCTCTTTTGATAACAGAAATTGGAACTCGTTGAATAAACTGCTCAATGAATGCTTATCAGGGTGTGAAAGGCAGACACCTCCTGGGATTTATTAATTTTTTGCACAAGTGAACCTGTATGTTTACAGACCATTTGCCAATGAACATCATTTACTAAATGAGGGGTACTGTCTGCCCGGCAGGTGGCTTAGGCACAAGCGCAGATTGATTGAAGTGATCTGTGAGAATCCTATTAATGCATCCTGGATTCTGGCCAAGGCAGAGGCAATGGAGGGGAACACCACTGTCTAGCAGCACTATCTGATCTGCCTCCTCACTGGACAAACCGAGGACCCGTTGCACTCCCCTTCTCAACAACACTCCTCCTTCTCCTTCTCCTCCCCCCCATCAGCCAAGCAAGGATGGTACCCCCACCTCCCACCAACAAGCCCCACGTGTGCCTCTCCACCATTCTGATCATGAGCAGCATGGCGCTGATTGACGCCTACCTGGTGGAGCAGAACCACGGACCACGCAAGATTGGCATATGCATCATGGTGATGGTGGGAGACATCTGCTTCCTAATCGTGCTGCGTTACGTAGCGGTGTGGGTGGGTGCTGAGGTGCGCACGGCTAAGCGAGGCTACGCCATGATCCTGTGGTTCCTTTACATCTTCGTGCTGGAGATCAAGGTCTACTTTGTCTATCAAAACTACAAGGCGGACAGGAAGAGCTTGGACGCTCTCGCGAGGAAGGCGCTAACACTTCTGCTGTCCATCTGCATTCCGGTGCTGTTTGTGGTGCTGGTTGCTATCGACCACATGGAGTATGTGCGCGCCTTCAAGAAGCGCGAGGAGATCCGCAACCGTCTCTTCTGGGTGGTGGTGGACTTGCTGGACATACTGGACATCCAGGCCAACCTGTGGGAGCCTCAGAAAAAGGGGCTCCCTCTGTGGGCGGAGGGCCTGATGTTCTTCTACTGCTACATCCTCCTGCTCGTGCTGCCCTGCGTGTCCTTGAGCGAGATCAGCATGCAGGGCATCAACATCGTGCCCCACAAGATGCTCCTGTACCCCATCCTCAGCTTGGTGACCATCAACGTCATCACACTCTTCATCCGCGGTGGGAACATGATTCTGTACCGGGACGCCAGGGTGTCGGGGATCCTGATAGGGAAGAACGTCCTGGCCATCATCCTAAAGACCTGCAGCTTTGTGCAGTACAGGAGACAGTTGCAGAGCGCTCCTCCCGCCTTCGGGGTCGAGCTGCAGAAAAACTCGGTGGCCCACGCTCGCCCGGCCCCCACCCCCCCTCAAGTGGTCATGCAGGACCAGACGCCCCTCCCCGAGGTGACAACGTGCGAACACACATGACAGAGCGGCGAGCCGAATCCTGGAGATGGCGATGTGAATATGTTTGACCCTCAGGACGCTGGCAGGGCACAATGTTCCACAGCTTTAGGGCATGTGAACTCTCATGTGGACACACAGGAGATCTTCACCTCCACTGCTTCATGGCACACAGGACACTGCAGACACTTAGAGCAGAAGACAGAGCAGTGCTATATCCAAAGCAGTCATGGTGCAAAATACAGTATCCCTCGTGAGTTTGTTAAAGCATTCAGTGAATTCAGTTAACTGTGTATTTTTTCTAATTGTACAAATGAAAAAAAGGCCACTATTGCAAGATCAGAGGATATATTTTCGAATTGTGTGTTGTTCTAATCTTGACTTTAAGGGTCCGTGTGCTGTGGTGTGTTTTTTCTGTTGCTCGAATGTTCTTAGTAGTCCGGGGCTTTAACGTGACAAAGTCAGAAGGTGCAACCAATGAGAGCATCAACGTAATTAGAATGAAAACAGCAGTTCAAGCTTTCTCTGAAAAGACATGTGTTTTTATATGTGATTCTTTGATAAAGTATTGTGTACAAGATAAAGGCTTTATTGGTCTTTCACTGGCTGTAAAGTTTTTTTTTTTTCATGGAATCATTTAAAAGTTATTGGACCAGTATTATTAACTTTTTAATTAAAATTCAGCAAATGTACTTTAATTAACTTCGGTAGGAAAAGGAAATAGACAATGATTTTTTCCCCCACTTGGTTCACTCTTCAATTAGAGACCTCTTAATTGCTGAAGTGGTGCCTTTGCAATGTCATTAATCGTGAGTGAGATCCTCACATACAGGGCTTCTTATTTTGAGCCAGAGGCACCTGTGAATATATATTCAGTTGTAGGGGTTTGATCACTGATGGGTGACTGGGCAGCGATGCTGCTGTAGCACACTATGTAGGACAGAATACTCAACCAAGGGGCAACGCTGCAGATGGAGATTGATTCCCAAATAAGGAAACCTGTTTAATATCCTCCTCAGGCGCCCGCTGCCTATCTGTGCTTGAGCTTAGCCGCGGCAGCAGATCAGTCAGGATAATATGATACAGCACAAAAATAAAATAATAACACTGACACAGGGGCCACAGTAAAAAAAAAATTTGAATAAGTTTCTTTTCTTGTACTCTCACTCAGACTGCTTGCATAATTTAGAACAGACTGGCCCTCCATGTTTTTGAAGGTGTGCAGAAGCTCAAAGCACAGCTACAGGAAGGTGGCAAGATTTCTGTGGCACACCACAGTGAGACTGCTTTAGCCAGCATTATTCATCTGTGTTGTTGGCTTGTAAAGTTGCTTCAGCAATTTTGAGTCTTTGACACACACTAATGGATTGTATTGTTTTTACAGGAATGAAAGGGAAACATTCATCCTTTAGAGTTTTACTTAAGGACAAATGTTGACGTTTGATGACATTATTAAAGCCCTCGTAAAAAACAGCCTCATTCTAGTGTGATCGACCCACAATACAAGAGGTTTGTACACAATATGCTGCGGTTTTATAGAGGATGGTATCAGTATAACCCGACTTTACCCTTGATAATCTTCACTGAGCGTAAACCTGACATGTGTTTGCACCAGAGAGGATACTATCGCTACAAATAACACAACACTTCCAGGCAGCTCACGAGGCCATTCTCACTGGAAGAACAATCCCACCGTTTATACAATAGACAGTTCATATGGTGTATTTGCTGGAGTTTGGTGAATGCAGAAAATGTGATGATAAAATATCTTCGAGAGTTGCAATTCAACCAGCAGGGCTTATATCTATCCCAGCATGCAATGCATGGAAGGAAAAAGGAAAATCATCTATGACAAACATGTGGACACAAAGAATGTTAATGCTCAGACTCAAACCTGAGTCCTTCTTGCTGTGATGTGACACACTGTGACTTCAATTTAAACGCTGAGTTGCCGCGAGTCCAACCAGATGATGCACTTCAGTCACACCAAAAGCAGATGGCTGAAGAAGTGATAATGAACTCGTTTTGGCTCAACCCAAAAGCCCTTTACTCTCTGTAAACTACAATGTGTTGATTCCTTAGTGTGTTACACCAAACATTAGCACACGTTTTTCAACATTTTCATAGACTTTTGCTGAAAACGCAGGCATATTTAGGGGACTAATATTTATGAGTTTGTGAAATATTGGGCTTTAGCCTTGTTGTAGCCATACTGGTAGTTTCTGCCTTGTGATGATGATAAGAACAAAATGATGACCTACTCCTGTAGGGGCTACAAGTGGGCCTTTGGGCATTCTCCCCACCCGACCGTAAGCACCATCCCACCTCACCCGACATCGCCCTTCCCACACTGCCAGATCCTGAATGAATGTTGCATTCATCTGTGATGAACACGTTTTTTTTTAATGCATCGCAGTCTCGAATGTTAATAAACCGGGGGGGAGGATGTTGGATGCACCGCCCCGCTTTACCAAATTAACACTGACAGAGTGGCCTGCACCAAACAAGCAAGACTAACGTTGGCAGTAAATTCACAACTCGACCTTCAGCAGTCTTGGAGCCGGTAAACAGAACAAACCGGTTCAGAAAATAATGCTCATCAGGTATTGATTCTCTTGTCTGGAGGGTGACTGATATTAGATTTTAAAAGACCACTTTCTTCACACAAATAACGGCAGTTTGTTTTGACGGATGAAGCGGAGGGGAGCTTGTGATGCTGCTGCACAGAATGTGGTTCTCTGTAATGCTGAAACTTAAAGCTGCGCACCATCTTTCAAACAGTGGAGGGGTCGGTTCACGAGGGGTCGGTTCACGTGTCAGTGAATGCCTCAGTCAAAATCTGCCCATGGTTTGCACATGGAGAAAAGGTCACAGAGTTATTGTGCACAAAGAGTTTGAGACTCATCTGATTCCTGCTCAACATGCTTTATGTACACAGCTTTTCCAAGGACATGCACATTAGCTGTGGGCAGCGTTTAACATCCTTGAACAATTTTGATGAACAGCTACAATTACCCATCCCTGCATTGAAACACTGCAATTTTATCTTTATTCTCCAGCACACTCAATCTCCATATTACCACCATTGCAGGGTAATTATACAACTGTTTCCTCACATACACCCTTTAGACACGCATGTATACATTTTATGAGAGGAGATCTGAGGGCAGAGTTGCGACTCGCTGCGCCTCTGTACCAGGGAAGGTCTCACTATCTTGCACTTGCACAGTTCAGAGAGGATTAAGAACAGCTGTGAAGTGTGAACCCAGCGGAGGATCAAGCCTGTGACAGTATGATCTTACTAATAATCAGGTCGCTCTGCCGGACTGCCAGCAACTTTGAGCCGACCCAACAGGGGGAACCCAGGTGTTGGAGATGAGAAGCCGGTGGCTCCGGGCACTGTGAAGAGCGGAATGTAAATGTGAAGGCTTTCAATATTTAAACATGGTGGAGTTTTTTTGAGATTTGGCCTCTAATCCCAGCGACTCTGTAAGATTTCCATCAGGCGTTGTTGACCTATAAAAGGATTCAAATGGGTTTTCTCTCTGCGGCTTATTCACAGGCACCTATTTATATGTAAAGGTCTTACTCAAAGTCCCTGAAGACCTAAAGGAACATTTCCTCTGTATAATACATATTGTTAAAAGAAAAATAATCATAAAACATCTGTGATTGTGGTTACGCATTTGTTATTCACTTGCACTTATGTAGTATAAATTGTGACAAATATAAAGATAGAGAAGGTTTTCTCATCCTTGTTTATAATGTTTCTTTGTTAAGGCAACAAATAAAAAAATAAAAAAATCACACTTCACCCTATGGCAGGAAGCATATTGTCAGTTCCACCACCTGCAGTCGGCCTGGTCCGCTCTACAACACCTGTCAGTCATTTTGATGAACTGCCTGTCTTGAAACGGGGTCTACCTCAAGGCTGAAGGAAGTACCATAAGAGAAGTCACCACAGGCATTAATGAAACAGATGGTGATGGCAGGAACATCTGAAACAGCAGCGGTGTCCTGTGTCTATCCACCAACATTGCGAGATTGAGATGTTCAGCATGGGATATAACACCTGGTAAAGCTGTTACAGAGGATATTGTCTCACATTTCTTTTGATGTTAGCTGCACTTACTTGATAACACTTGTAATACTGTGGCTGCGTCGGCGAGGGCCGGTGTCTGTTAATCTGCTGTTCTAAATTTTCCTCAGCATGCCGCTGGCGTGACAATGACTACAGCCTGACAATTACAACAAAGCATTCATCTCTAGTTTGAGGGCAGTTGTCAGTCCTGAAAGATTAACTGGATCCACACACAGGAGATGAAATGTCCCTGAGAATGAAAAACTGGAGCAACACTGGGTAATAAAACTGATGCTGTGATGTTTAATAGTTATTATTATCTACCTACTAATTCCACAAACGTCTGTCTGTATGTGAAATGCATATCACAGGAAAGGTTTATCTTACCTGCTCCGGGAACTCCAGTGTCGAATTTCTGCGATTGGGCCACTGGATAAGTTTAATATTAATAAAAACTTAATAGACAGGCGACCAAAGCTCTGTAGCACTCAGTGGGGCGGGGCCGAGTGCCTTAAGTCTGTGGACAGTTGAACATGTCTTCTACAGCAGTGGTCAGCAACTGGGTCAAAATTGCATTTTGATAATCCGATCATCTTTATTACACCCAACATCGGACTGACACAGACATCACAGGAGTCGCTGGTGCTGATCTCTGTCATGGCAACAACATTCATATAATCACTTCCTCTTTAGTGGTTTGTCTACAGTGTAAAACTACAAAGTTTGTTTTGTTGTGGTTTACATCAAGCATAATTACGGAGCTTTTATTTTGAAAAGCTGTGAACTTGGGTCTGAAAATTGTGTCCTTTGCCTCTGAAATATCAGACATGCAATATATAAAATAAAATAACACCAATTCAGTAAATGAGTCAAACTTATCTACTGTATAAGCCACACACAAGGACAGTAATTAAGCAAATCCAGCTTTTCATTTTATGAAAAACATTTACTGTAAAATATTCACTGCAGATAAACCAGGTAGGATGAGCAGTTTGACATTTTCTAACTTCACTCTGCACCATAGTGTTTATAAAAAACTCTGCACACAACATCCAGTACACAAATAATAAAAAGTGACAGTATATTGTAGAACGGTTGAGGACTCACTAATGACAAGGAATAATTGTGAAGTCACCCTGGAGCCTAAACACAGGACAAGAAAACAGGAAATTTTGGGACAGGCTAGTTTGATTAAAATGTCTACATATGTTCTCAGTTAAGGTTAAATCTTTAATGTGAAGATAAGTGGTGGTTTTATAAGCATCTGGCCAAGAAGTAGTTGTCAGTCACAGATGTTTGCGTCAGCCTGCTTGAGAAAAGCGAGAGCTGTTTAACAGGACAAAACATTAACATACATTAATACGCATGTAGTTCCCTCGAGGAGGAAATTTTTTAGGCTGCTTTTGGTTTAAAATGATGTTGACTTTAATTTGACAGGCTGTCAAATGATGTGGAGACTGAGCTGATGCCCATGCATGGATTTTACTAGATGGCATCTAATGTCAAACTATTCCTTTAGGGCATAGGGAAAACCTAATTATACGTCTTAACTCATTCAGTGAATCTCCATCTAATAACCCTGCTGTCATGCAAAAACGTCAGCAGAATATTAGCTGACGGATGTGTTTTTCATTTCAGAAGTGTGGTCCATTACAGTATATGGGTACTTTTGTTTTTCGGTATCAATGAAAACACTGCAACAGTAAATTCACTATAGATATATAAAGACAGGACAACATATTTTCTACAACAGAGACACCCTTTATGTTATTGTTGCATTTTTCTATGAAAACAGAAGATGTCTGCTGTGAGAAAGGTCTATTATGTGAGTGGAATATTTCCAAGTGGGGGATAAAATGGGATCATTTTCAACCACCTCCTGCTGCTAATGTTAGTTCAATTACCAAACTGGCTACAGGTGAAGGAATAAGTAAACCTCCTGTTTCTATAAGCTTTGTTTTGTGCCTGTCAGTGTGTCCCATTGCTACAAAAACATAGGCTACTGCTATGTTTTCATTTGAAAGCAGCATTTTTTAAAGCAAAACGATCTTTGTCCTCCATATCACTTTTAATCCCTGTCCATAACGCACATGAAAACGAATATCACACGACCTCTCATGTATACTGGGCGTGCACCTGCCGGTTTAAACAGGGAGCATTTGGTTGTTAATTGCAGAATAACAGCTCGTCTCCCACATGTAAGCAGTGGTTTCGTTGTAAAATGCAGAATTTAAGTGCACAACAGCTGTTAGCAAGGACAACACATTCAGTAATTGATTATCCATATTGCGTTTTATGCAATACCTCATCACCAACAGGTGGGAGTTACACCAGAGGTTTTACTGCTGTGACATGTCAGAATGTCTGTATGTAATTGTGAATAAGGTCTATAAGCATCCACTCTGCAGCACATTGTCAGACAATGTCAGCTCGTTCTTATCATTGTTGGCCCGCACATGGACTTTATGAATGAGTCTCACGGCTCTCATCAAAGCCCATAAGCTGATTCCACAGAACGTGGATAGATAAGCCAAGTGTCCATTACATATCCGGCACAAAATAGCTGAAACAAACTGGTGGCTGGTGAAGAATCATCTGAACACCTACATATTTTTCTCTTGAGCCGCTGAGGAAGAAAACAGACGTAAAAGGTCAGTGATTCTTGGACTGCACATCAACCTCCATGCCCTTAATTTCCAGTGCAGTACTATATCTTAACGACGAAAAGGCCATTTCTCACTTCTGATGTCTCGTCTGACTTTTCTTTTTCTCCAAAGGGTCTGTACGTCACATCAAATCACAGCAAACATAAGCCTGAATGAAAATACGTCAGGAATCACTAGAGGAACAGTAATTCAGACTGTTTTGACGCCTGGTGCCTCTGCTCAACAGATCATTAGTTAAAATCTGATTTCCATCTCTCATCAGGTCAGTCCTCCCAACCAATTAATCCACTATTATCTTTCAACTATCATCCACCCAGGAGCCGTGATGTTTAAAGTGGATTGAAAAGATAAGAGAAGAAAATAAGATGGGTAATTTGTTTAATTTTGTTGAAATCCTTGAGAGTAGTGCATTTCAATATCAAGAGTCGAAACAGACATCAACTTTATAATTTCAAATTCAGCAGTGTTATAATCCCTCCCATTAATATTAGCATTTTGGTCCAGGTGAAATATAGTAGAATCAATCCATCTATCCATCCTAAACAATATACATCACCAGTGAGACAAATATGTGAATCCCATTGACATTTGTCAAGCAGCTTACTTTGTGCCTGACTAACTACAAGAAACATTTTCTTTGTATTCTGTTCCCGTATTGAAAAGTTTTCATCTGTCTGAGTTAAAGCCTGCAGAATGAATACAAATTCAACAAACACCCAACAGGCAGCTTTAATATAAGATGTGAAATTCTTGATAATAGCTTTTCTCCTGTCGCTTTCTTAGATGATTACAGAGTAGGAGAGATGGCAACAGGAACAGCGATCTTCATTATCCCTTCATTCAGTGCACAACAGAGCAAAAAAACCTATATTTGACAGCAAAGTAGTTTACAGTCGTGCAAACATCTGTAAACTAAAACCAGACTACAGGCGGCGAGGCGTTTTGATGATGCACACAGTTTTTGAGCCTTGTCAAAGAGACGTGTCCGCAGGCGGCTGATCATTAGAGCGACCTGTGAAGGGAAACGGTCAAAGGTGTATCAGCTGGTTGTAAATGGCTGTAATATATACTGCCTGCCTGCCAGCGCTATAGATAAAGTGCCCTCTGGAGAGAGCTTGGGCAGCCTGTGGAGAAACAGAGGAAGATGGAGCGACTTGCAGCTCAGTGAGTGATGTGAGGAAGAGAGGGGGAACAGGGGCTGCTGATGTTTACTGAAGAGAGACCAAAGGATGTTTATAGATGGAAGCAGCGAGCTGATCTTTACTGTGGCCGCAGCGGTGGCGGGAACAGAGGGAGGATGAGTCAGAATGAAACCTCTCGCTGAGATGTCTCCCGGGATGTAAAAATGTTTTGCCGAGATATCGGAGGGGCAGGAGCCATTTGCTCGCCGCCACTGAACCTGCCACAGTATTGATGGCCGTGTAGTGACATTCGCTAACCTTCTTTGTATCTGTAGACACAAGGGGGATTATTTATAAGCTTATTAAACCGTAAATTCTGAAAGTGTTGGACAATGAATAGGAGGAATATATTAAGCTGCCAAGTTGCCAAGCTGATAAAATAGTGTAGATAAAGGGAAGTAATCATGCACCTCATGCTTTGATGAGCACTATATATATATAAATATATTTCTGATAACATTAGACTGTGTAGGTGAGGTCTTCACATAAAGTATAATATTGAGTGTTTACACCAACCGTTCTCTTCTATCTTTGCCACCTACACGACCTTGAAAGTTTAATCGTTCGGCTTGACAGCGTCTCCATGAACCAGCGCTGGTGTAACCTAATTAGTGACAGGAAAGTAGGAAATCAAGATGAAGCGGGGTGTATAAAGAGTGGATTGGATGGGGGATGGACGACGTAATGTGATGGAGATAAGGTCAGGAACAAGAACCTCAGTGCTGATATGTGCAGGGGGAGAGACAGATGAGCTCGCAAAGTAAATGAGGAGATTTTATGCAGATGATTTCTGAATTTCCGTTAATGACTCTCCACTCTTTAATTGTGTCGCTCTGGCAGAGGGATGTTTATTGGCTAATCTTGGATTTATGAGGTGAGTAGTCCTCGCACACTCATCTTCAGCTTGTCGATTGCTAAACAAAGCTCATGTGTTTCAAGGAATAGCTAGACAGTTTTCCTTTTTCAGCTATTTTTAGATGTGTAGAAATTTGGTTTTAGTTAAAAGGTATTTTGATGGTGTTGCCTCACAGTAAAAAAGGTTCCTGCTACTTTGACTTCCTCCCACAGTCCAAAGACAAGCAGAGTGGTGAGTGAGGACTCTAAGGACCTGTCCCAATTCACCCCTTAGCCCTGACCACTTTGCCCTACCCCTTTGTGTTGTGCGTGGCTGTGAAGGGGTAGTGTTGTCCCAGTTCTCTAAGTGATGTAGGGGGTAGTGGCCATCTGTCCCTTCCCTAAAAATAAAGGGGTAGGCGGAAATTGCTGAATGCTTGAACAGACGAAGCAAATCAACATGGCGACCGGTGCGGGTAAAATGCTCATTAATGTAAGTATAATGTAATGTATGAAATCTTGCAAAATAACCATGAAAAAATGTTAAAATCCATGAGAATATAAATATTTTTTATCCAGTAGCAAATGAAAATGTAATTGAATCACTGTGTTTCAAGAAAAGTATTGTTCACTCCGTCAAAGCAAGCATGTAAACAGTCTGAGTGAGATTAAGGATGGTATACTCTCATGAATATGAAGTTTGAAGATTTTACAGCCCTCTACCTTGTGGCTCCGTTCGGAAGGGGCACTTCATATCTAGGAGGAGGGCCAAGCGAGAGGAATTGGGACAGGGCTTATTAATTGAGGTGAAGTGTGAATGTGAGTGTGCATGTTTGTCTCTGTATGTTGATCCTACAACACGCCATCAACCTGACCAGGATGTACCCTGCCTCTCGCACAATGTCAGATGGGATTGGCTCCAGCTCCCCAGTGACCCTCAAAAGATAAGCCGGCCACATAGATAATGGAAGGATAGAAGTGTAGTCCTGTATTAGGATCAGTTGAGTTTGCAAGACATTTTTGATGACAAATTACTCTTGAAAGATGGAACAACATGAGCAAATCTGATGCATTCCACCTCTTCATGAGTCACTATGAGTCACAAATTGGTCGCAATCAAGAAGATCCTTGTATAACATGCCCTGAAATAAACCCTCCACTTATGTTTAGCTTTGTCAAGACTGCTCCAATAAGATATCAATTGTATTCTGTAATAAAATAATGTACATGGCTCTTCTTTTGTAGAGTTTACTTCAGTGTTGGTGATATAATGTTGGAATCGAGTAAAAATACATAAATTGAATCAAGTGACATCTGACATTTTGGTTTCTTTGTTTTAATGGTGCTACTGGCGACAGAGCACCTGACAACCATACATTCTACAATTTGCTTCAATTGTCAATTTAGTAATACTATGATGTCCTAGCGGGTCAGAAATTGATATTGGTCTTCATGGTAAACTATCTGTCTTCTCATCTAACTCTCTGCCAGAGAGCAGATTTGAAATGAAACAACATATTATTCATATCAGGCTTCTGAAACGCACTGATCAATTTAAAGAAACGTAATCCTGCAATAAATGTCTTGCAGATTTGTACATAAATAGCTAGTGTGCAACATTTGATGCAGTTGTGCAGCTACCTGACGCAACAGTACCTGACAGTAAAACAGTATTAAGCATTTCACTGTCACTAACAAGTGACATTGAATTATTTACGAAACATATAGTAGCCTCAAGAAAAGAGGCCTTTTGCACTAATGAGATTAAGGACAGAAAAGTCCCCTGCAGCAGCCTCAGTTCAGCTGCCAGGTACTTCATGCCAGTAATAAGCCACGGTGACACTAAGCCTGTGCTAAAAAGGGTTGGTTGCAGCGTTTCAGATGTGAGAAATGAGGCTGAATGTGACAGATCACTGTCCAGATTGACACTCGTGTCAAATAGTATTTTTCAGTCCACGTCAAAGGCCAGAAAAAGTTGGGTAGACTGTTGGATGTTTCCTCAGATGGAGGAGATGGAACGCTATGTTGAAACATAAACGCTGGATCTAACACAGGAACCTTTTATCTCCACGCATCGTGCTCAGCTGGTGATTATGTGAGTAAAGTCAGCTCTCACTGATCTCAATATGGTATCTAGTGGGCTTTTTCCTAGCTGTGCACTTTGGAAAGGAGGCCTTGTTGTTTCTCTGATGACAGCCTCGGTTTGCAATGCTGCCATGAAAACAAGTGCGTGTTACTGTTGGGAATTTCACTGGGAGGCTGAGCTCTTTTCCTGTCTGCATTTCTACCCTATATAGATGAACTAGTTCTCTGTGAGCTGCAAGACTTGATCAAGAGACGTGTTTTGAGGACGAGATCAGGATTCAACATTCAAGAACAACAGGGCAGTTCGACTAAAGGCAACAACTTTAATCAATTAAAGTCATTTACATTATATAAAATTAAATAACATCACATGAAAACCAGACATATCTTGAGAACCATTCACCTAATTTGCTTCACACTCGCCGTGTGTATTGTTCAGGGCCCAAGGTAGTGCGGCATTTAATTGGGTGCAATTTGGACAAGTTACATTCAGTAATAATCAAACAGCTCTTTGTGCAGCACCGGGGGTGCAGCTTCAGGGTTCTGCAGCAGGTCTTTACTTGGTGCACTTCAGTTACTGCAGGCCACTTTTACAGTTTAAGAAAAATGTGCAACCAGCATCACCACAGACCAAACAAACACCAGTACTCACAATAAGACTTATGTTTTCGATATAATTCAACAGCTTTAGGAGAGGACAAGTATTGTAATATAATTTAATGATAATAGACCATTTCCACTTTAGTTGAAAACACATTTTGCTGCATTAAAAAGCTTCTCTGTGTGAGCCCTGTGATCAAATTATGCAATCATTTTATAGTTATGAATTAAGCTACTTTGTAAAAACAATTATGGATAAAATACTGTGCAAATGTTGCAAAATGGTACTTGATGTTTTTTAAAAAGACTTACAGTGATTGTGGTTGTAATGGTCCGTTTTATGAGCAAGGGCGAAGGAGATTCTTCACTCAGAGCAACACATCTAAAACTGAGCTTGTGAGAAATTCAAAGGGCAAGATTAATCATGATAAATTCAGCCTGAAAATCTCTGGCCAGAGGAAATAATCTTTCTTTTCTGCCGTTTCTGGGTTTAAGTAGCAGTTGTAAAATAAGTGGTTCTGCATCTGAATGTAAAAGGTTTCCCAATTTGAATGAAATAAAAGTGACTGGAGATGCTAATCTTGTCATATTTGGCGGCTGTACGAACTGGAATTAATGGCTCGTGTGTTCTTCAGTTTGCCAAAATGCAATTTAATGAGTTGAGTCACCCTCACTGTTGTTTGTACAAGTCATCACCACTGACATTGATGTGCTTGTTAACTTCTCAAATATTGTCCTGATATGTCCTGATTCTTAAAAATGTGTGTTGGTCTTTTGTGGGTGTCTTCAAACTTGTTTTTACCCTGACTGTGTATAAAGAACTTATTAATCTGTCTGAATAAATAAGGGTCTGTTTGTGTTAGAATATATCTGTGGATTTAACTGTGCCCACACAATTTGGAACCACGTCCGGATAAGTAAACTGAGATGAAATTTTAATTATTTTATGAGAAACTCTTCGGTTTTGATGTTTTTCTACAGGGACCAGGCTGCATTTCCTACTCAAACCCAATGTAGAGACAAAGAACAGGTGCATTCAAACAAATACTGTGATTGTTTTTCCTGCACCGAAAAGAAAAGCATCCATACTCCTCTGGGAGACAGGACTGCAGACGGTATTTGTGCTTTCAGTCATGGAGATTTATCCATCCCAACCACAAACAATGGCCACCTGACCAGCAGCTCCTTCTGAACCTCTCTCTTCTCTCTGTCGCCGATTCTCCCTCGCTTTCTGAGGCTTAGACTATCCTCTTGAAGCCATCCCAGGCTGGAAATCATTTATCGGCAGTTGCTGCACAGCGTCCACCATTGTCAACAGCAGGCCGGAGCTGCGGGGCTCTGCACTGGGTTGTGTGGTACAGCTGCCATCAGGTTCAGAAAGCAGAGGAGCTCCTGCACGGAGATAGATCTGTGTCAGAGGCGGGCTGGTGGGCAGCGCCGGCAGCCAGCTGTCTGTGTGATTTAACAGTGTGTGTAAATCAAGCGCCAGTCTCTGCTCGACCAGCCAGCCTCTTTTCAATCTCTCCACAAATCACACCACGCAGGCGGCGTGAAGGGGGAGCGCTATAAAGGCACCCCAAAATAATCATTCTCACCAGCTCTCTTTCTTATGCTTTCATTTATTAAGTAGATGAGCAGAAGTCTGAGATCCATCAAAAGAGACACTGAAAATGTTGCTTGCTCCAAACAGATACCATTAAGCTTTGGCTTCTTTTGTCGTCTGTGGTTGTGTAGATGCACGGCTGTTACACTCTGTCCTTCACATCCAGTGCAGTAATGAAATCTGAGGTGGATGTTTGAAAAATCTGGAAAAACTATCTTACAGAATGGCTATAAACTTTCCTAAATTCCAAGCTTGAAAGAGACTCTTATTTATGATGTGTGAGAAAAGGCTATTGGATTTGTGTACCTCATGCTGTCAGACAACCCATGTAGAACTAGATATTAGTGTGAACAAATGCCAGGGAGCGGGCAACATGATGATTCACTAGCAGCAGATTAATCCACTGCTCCGCGGAGGGAGTCACATGAGCGACCGGGGGGGGGGGACAGACTATGAAGGCCACACGCACTTCTGACAGCTCTCGCACAAAGTATAAAAGATGATGGGAAGCAATTAACTCCTCTAGAGCTGCCACACAAGAGCTGCTGGTCAATACCGACAACGTCTGCTTTAAAAAGAAATAACACTAGCAGTATTTTAAAAGCTCATCATGCCCTTCGTGTTTGTGTCCAGACTGGTGATAAAGTCCCTGCACACGGCCCTGAGAGCTGTTTCCGCCACAGTTTATCAATGAGCAAAACAAGCACATTATTCAAATTACGCAGACGAGTACGTTTATTAGGAACAGACACATTTTCAGTGGGCTGCCGGTGATAAATTGTAATAATTATAATATAAACTTTAACCAAGGTTTTATGTGGGCCTTAGCACAGTCCAAGCATTAAGTCAGAGTTCATCAGTATTCTCAAAGAACAGTCCCTGGCATTAATGAATTCAGGCGAGCATCCACTTTGTCAAATGGGTTTAATAGAGGGCTTCGCATTTTCATGAATAGTCTGTTATAGATTTATTCAGATGGAGTTAGTACAGTACTACAAATTATCTTGCACGGAGATGCTCAGATTGCGCCTCGCTTGTTTTAAAAATTGTTTTTTTGAGGGCATTTAAGCTGCGATGGTATTTACTTCTGTAAGGTCACTTCTATTATGTTCATCCACAGTAACACAGGACTACATGTGCAAAATGGTTAAAATACACTTAATTCTCCTGTGTTAACCACTGCAACAGAAATACACTTTGTTGGAAACACAATCGCTGGCTGGAACATTTTAAGACACATTCATTTTCTTTTCTCCTTTGTTGAACCAAGCACTAGATGTATTAATGTCAGAGGTTCAGGGTTGGTTGGGTTTAGACAACCAAAAGCTTTCTGTCAGAGAAAGATCATGGTATTGGTCTGATGTCACTTTGAACTGATTTTGTCTCAAACCAGACCACAAACTTTTCCAAAACATAACCAACTGTTGTGAACTTACACAAGTTATACATTTTCAGGTGTGTTCATATAGGGATTATTACTGATGCTTGAGTGGACGGAGATCATATTTTGTTTTTAAAAGCCGTTTTAAAATAATAACGTATTATTTTGGATGTAGCCAAACAAGCGACTCTCATCATGGCTAAAGACTCACAGAAATGAAATACCTGAAATCTCTGGAAGACTGAATATTTTCATAAATATAAGTGCTGTGACTTCCATTACCATAATTTGTGGTTTTCGGTGCCAAAACCCTGGAGGAAAGTAAAGGGGAATGTGGTGAGTGAATAACCAGGAGGAGCAACCCTTGTTCTGCCACTGAAAGACTGTGTGGAGTTTGAAATGGGATCGATTTGAGCTGCAGAAGAAAGAGCGACGGCAGCATCAAGGTAAGTGCGTGGTTGTGACATGCACCAGCTTGTCTACTGTACATATGGAGAAATGATGGTTGACATATGCTTTACCTGAGCACCAGCTACAGAGGCAAAGCTGTCGAGCAGCTTAGATTTTTTGAGAGCTCTGACTCCAGGCAGTTAATTTCATCTCTTAAATGTGAGTAAGCAAGTTTACAGCACACACACACTCATAATAACAGCTGGCTCTCAGTCCAAGTGTAACTCATAAAACAACTCGGCTGACAGAACAGGAAACTCCAGGTAGACACACGGAGAAACAAAATCTTGCAAGGTTGGTGGATGAATCAGCAGCTGTTTTCAGACATGAACTTTACCGTGAGATATGAAGAACTCAGCAGGACATCGTCTGGGTCAGACACGTTCACAACACCAGGAGCATTAACGTGAGGGGCGGCGTGTACACAACGTATAAATTCCACTGCAGAAATTGTGTCTTTTGTCTATTCTTTCTTTTCTCTCCAGTTTTTCGTCTCACAGGGGCTCACTTGGACACTTTCCCCACATTTTACACTGGCTTGCAAGAGAACCTCTGGGAAATGTCCACAGCCCCTTCAGATAACTTCTGGAGAATATCCGGAGTTCAGTGCATATTTGAAAGCAGCAAGTGTGAGTCATGTTGGGGCATGCCTGAGGGCGGTGACATCAGAAAAAACGGAATTGCATTTCTCTGTGAATGTAGCACTTTGTTACCCTCATAGAATTTATATTGCACCCTTAGAGCCACTTTGACAATCAGAGAAAAAATGGAAATCGCACTTTCGTCATTAAAAGATTGAACCTTTGAGAAAGGTCACGAAGGTGAACAAAGTGATCTTGGTTTGGAGCAATCTGATTTGAAAAAGTTTTAACAAGACTTATGCAATGTGACAGCTTTAACGGCAAGCTGAGCACTCATTATCCACATGAGTGTGTGGAAGACTCTATTACAAATTGAATTAACGCTGCATCAGACGAAGCAGTTTTAACTAGAACGGTTTGTTGAATCCTTTTATGCCCATAGAGGTAATGCAGCCACCTGGATGTGATCCAAGACCATTTTTCATTTAGCGGGGATCATACATGCCCACACCGTCAAGCCTAAGTGCAATATACATTATTAAAGTCGGTGCCAAAGATGAGGACAATACAATGACCTTTGGGGAAACCGCTGAGTCGCTTCTCCTGCATAACAACCTGATCGTATTTCAACCAATCCGGTGTCAACTACTAGAGGAAAATCGTTACTGCAAATTAAACTAGAATGTAAAAAATGCAAAAACAATATTGTTTTTAATTAATTCCCTGATGTTTCTGGGTTCTGGGTAAATCTTTGCCTCGTTGAGCTTGGACACCGAACACCCGGCTACTTTAATGCACTGCACAACAAAATAAAACACACAACATACAGCCTCAGAAATGACCACACGCCTCTCTCTCGTGCTCAACAATATGGATTTTAGAGTTTTGTTAAAGATGGATACTGGATACTGAAAACAATGCTGAGAGCATGATGAAAACTTGACATTAAAGTTGCAGTCTGTTATACCAAAACAATGGGTCCAAAGATTTCGTCATGATTACTTTATTCCTAACAGAAAACAACAACTCTAATTTGGAGAGTGCAACTCAATCCTGTTCGATACAGGTTTCAGCACCATTTTCACATTTCCTTAATAATTTATTTATTCACTGAGTAGACAGCGAAGAAGTGGTGAGGGCAAAACTGCCGGACCCGTAGAGAATACGGCTAAAGCCACTCAACAACAAACTCACCATTATAACCCAGCAGTGGTAGTAACTTTCACATATGAACTCCGGAGAATGCCCCCACAATAGGGTCCGGACATGGGGAGGGCAGCAGGAGATTCTCCGATCAGACGTGTTCAAAACAACATGGAAATCTTGGAACAGGAGCATTCAGTCCATGAGTGGTGCAACAGGCGGGGGCAGGACTTAACATAAATTCTGCTGTGGTGATCACATGTTTTTGTTTACAGCTGCACAACCAGCTTTGCCCCATATCAACAAAAGCTCTTGAATCTCTTTGTCTTTACAAGTCGACATCTTTGTCTTCTACATGAATGGCTCCTCTTTTTCATCCTGAGAAGAGTCATCAACTGGCCCACTCACTCTCTGGAGCAGCAAGTGGACATATGAGCTCTTACTCTTGCAGCCACTCCAGATCATTTCAAGAGATTATCTGGAGTTCAGTGTTTATCTGAGAGCAGTTTAATAGTCGCAGCTTAAATTGCCAGAATCAAGTCCAAGAGTAATGGTGAACTGTAGATCAGTTAAAACGACTTTGCAATTAAAAATCTGCTATTATCTTATATTTAGAAAAAGCTTAAAAATATTAAGAATACTAAACAGAATTTGCTGTAGCTCTTTTTGATCTGGAAGCAGAGGATCATAGGTAATATCCACCATTTGCTCTCATTGAAAACCACTTCATCACTCGAACACAGAGCCCAACAGAATTAATCACCATGTTTAGCTGCAGGAGGCACTGAGACTCAGTATAAGTCACATAGTGTTGCTTTATGAAACAACTTGAATAGTTTTAGTAAGAGATCCTGGTGTGGGTTAAAATAGATGTGCAGAAGCTCTCTGGCAGACAGCCTTAAGGAAAACTTAATGTGCAACTGGCTCCGTCTTCTCCATTTTCCAGAATATGTCTTACAAACTGTTATCTTGTGATGTGTTATAATTGTGGCTGCTGTTGCTGGAGTTTCACAAAATTATCTTCTAAATTACCTTCAGCAAGTGGTTTAACTAACACGAGCACCCAATTTATCATAGTATTGAGGGGACATGCTGCTTTTCAAGTGTCTGCAGAGATAAACACATTACAGTTCATTACATAACTAATTATGTAAGTAATTATGAAACTACTTCCCCCACTTTGAGCACATGGGGTATTAAAATCAATAACCATGTTAGGTTTTTTTAGCCTTGATGCTGCCCACTCATGTGGCGAACAAGATATCTTAATCACAACGTGACTCTTACATCATTAAATCAAGGTTAAATAAAGAAAGAAATCACCGCACAATGGATTGTGATGGATGGCGCAGCATCACCTGAGGTTTGAAGCCTGACACTGAGGAGTTCATCAGTTTACGGCCTCAGGTTGCTGCAAACCAAAATATTTGCATGAAACTGGAACGTATTTTTCCAAGCGAGGACAGTGGAATCCCTTCGAGCAAGTCACACAAATCTGTCTGGAGGAGGTGGACTCGCGCTGACAAGTGACAGCCACAGCCATGAATAAAACATCATGTGTGAATCGAGAATAAATTCTGAGGAATCTGAGGGGACGGCACATTATCTGTGTTGAGTGTGTGATGCAACATGAAGGAAGGATTGGTGGTGTCCTAATCTCCCGGGCAACACCGTAAAGACAAACAACTTTGGCCAGTTTTCCCCTCGTTTCTCGCCTCTTTACTGGAATTTATCACCTACAGTTAATCCGCCGTGCTTGCGGTCAGAACCAGCTAATTGGTCAGATGTGTAAGAGTCAATGGAGTCTGAGCCCTCCAGAGTTTTAAGTGAAGCCCTGTGATGTAAGGCAGCGGCTGACTGGAGGTAAATGGGCCTGTTCTCACCCCGCTGACACGGCTGGATCCTCTCCAGATAACACAGCCTCTAACCAAGCTCTGACAGAGACTAATATCCCAGCATTAAGAGCCCTGCACCACTTCACACTTGACCATAACCTTGCTTAGTTTTCTCCCTTCAGTGGTTCCCATCGCTGCCAGTCTTCACATCGCGGCGAGAAGGATGCACGTTGGTCCTGCTTTCATATTCATTGGCTGTAAATATTTTAGGAGCCAGGACCAAAGTAAACACTGGTCAATTCTACAGGGCACAGTCGCACGTTTGTCAACACTACCTGTGCAATTATAGTTGAGGCTCTGCAGCCAAATTGAGCATTAAGAAAATGCATGAGGCGACGCTGCTGGTTTGTTTTTGGAAAGCAAAGGCAAAGAAGGGATTTATTTTGGTGTGTGCCAAACATGAAAAAACATTATACATTATACAAGTGTTTGGTTAGCACCCCCACATCCCACCCCCGCTTTGTCTCATAATGATGTTTGTTCATACAGACGAAACAATCCCTCGGCATTGATGCAGATAAGAAGGCCCTGAGAAATATGTCTGCATTGGACAATAAACTAAGATCAGACTGTATTTGATACAGAAATATTGTGATGTGATGAAATCTACAGAAGCAGAGAGGCAATAATCATCATAAAGTAGAAACATGGCTTGGCTGATGTCCACGCTGCCACTTTAAAAAGTAGCATCAACCTCTAATAAAACTGCATTTACAGCAAGAATGACGCTGAAACCTAAAAAAAAATTCAACTGCATTGCCTTTAGGCACTAAAGTATTAAAAAGTCTAATCTGTTATTTCCCAAGAGAAATTAATTAATCAACAGTTTAACAAGAAATATATCTCTCTGTTTTTATGTATTACTTGTGTGACAAATTGATGATGTGGTGAAACACATCCTCATGATTAATCTGTATCACAGACTTGGAGAAAAAATCTCCACCCGTCCTATAAGACGAGGCAATTTCACCACAGGACTTGTGCAATATAAAAATAATCACATTATTGCTCCGATGATTTTTATGTAAGTCAAAAAACTTGCATTACCACAGTTCCCTGAGCGCACAATTTTAGTGCAACGAGTCGAGATAGATTTCTTTTTTTGTCCCAAGGTTATTTTCAAAGTCAGATGATTAGTCTTGACCATAATTGGATGGTGAGACAGGAAAGCCAATCAGGACTAGTTAAGTCATACTTGACACTGGAGTCCAGCAGACGGTCGTTCAGTTCCTCTTCCTGCTGCAGAGTAGTTGCATTTTCTGTTTTTGCATAGTAAAGAATTTGATTTTTTCAGGGGGTTAACACCAACATGGTTACAGAGTTTTAAAATATGATCGTATTTGTGTGCATTTAAGTCTTCAGAGGCTTGTTGCCGTCAGTTGTACGGAACGTAATGGGACGTTTGTAGCTTCGGAGCTTTGGCTGACATTTAACCACAGCATCAGTACTGTCAACGTAAAATGAAATGTTGTTTTAAAAGATACGTCAGGAATTTCTTTAAATGATTTCTCATTGGAGGCCTGTTGATCTTTTATCAGCACTCAATGATGGTTCATATGTAGTTTCACTGATTTACAGCTGTACAGGAGGAATTACAGCACGGTAGGGGAACGTTTTTCCTATCAAGGGACATTTCAGTTTTTATAATGTCCTCCGTGGGCCGCACTAAATTATTAAACTCATATATCACACTAACCTCTCTCATGTGATGGCTGGAACTGCTCGTCTTTGGCGAGGCGTCTGATATTGGATGTCTGATGTCAAGTGATGACGATGATGATATCCACAGCTCATTTTAACCCCAAAATCTTCCTCCATTCACCCTTGGTTGTAGCATGTATGGCTTCCAAAGACAGCACTCTTCCTCACTCGTACCAGAATCGGTGATCCCAGGCACAGAAATCGAAAGACGGTCTGTGTTGGTTTTGGCTTTTGTTCCAGCGCATGAGTATTTGTGAAAGAATAATCATGTGTGTAAAGACAGACTCAAAGATAACTGAATACAATGCACACAAATGTCAGAACAAGTGTCAGAGCTAAATATCCACAGTAACAAATCAGAACATCTGTGGACTGAGTTGTTAGCAATAGAAGATTTACATCAAAACAGTAACAATCTGTTCTCTTCCACACTTCCAGACCATTCGTATCACCAGCAATAAAATGGAATATGTTAACAAACAGGGCCATTCACAGTTTATAATGTGCTTGTAACAATAATCTAATCTTAACAGACAGAAAACAACAATCATACGCTAACTCAGACATACATGAATATCAGCAACATAACTAAGTGGCCACCAGCCACACAGTTTCCATAACAACACCATTTGTAGCATATTGGATGGCTAGAGAGGTTAGCTTAAGATGGCTGTAGATGGCCTAATCATAAGACAATCCACCCCATTACTTGACCACATATACATTCATCTAACACACATATGAACATTTACCCATCATGAGGGACTCATTCCTGAAAGGGGAAGTATTTGTGAATGAACAGATCACGTGTATGGGTGAAGAGAGGAATTCTATTGGTTTTGACAGACATGTTGCTCAGAAAAATCAAAGAGCAGAAGAAAAATTTAAGAGGCGAGGAGGAATCCGAGAGCAGATGTTTCACACAAACAGAGGCAGTGCTGAAGTTGCGGGCGCAGGTAATCTAAGCACAAACAAGGGGAATGAATCGGAAAATTGGAACATGAATTCAACAAGTCCTGCAACAAGACCACACTTTTGCATTAAGAAAGGTAAATGTAAATTTTGCACTGTGCCCTTCAACGTTTTTTCAAATTCTTCAAGCCAAACTTTCTCTTGGAACAATTTTACTTTGTCTGGTTGTGGCAGCTCTGCAGCAGCAACAAGGCTCCTTCACAAATCCTCCTTCTGACTGAGGTTTTAGCCCATTAGCCATGAAACCTGCCTGCATCAGTGACTGTCAGAATGCAGACTTGTTGAAGGAGCTTGTTGCACAATCAAACTCAGCTGAATCTCAGCTTTATGCAAGAGGAATTTGTCCTTGTAGCTGTAATGATGCACAAGTGCTTCCATGCAAACGACACACTGACTTGTCTTTACTTAAGATAATTGTTTATCCATTTGTCTTGGGAAGCACGACACTCCACATCTGCGTTGCTTGACATTTTCCATGATGCTTGTCAGTGATGACATGTTACATATGTGATTACCGACACCAGTGTTTAACTACCATTTCCTATCTAAATGGTCGAGGATCTCCAGTAACTTCAGTCCATTTCACTTAAACCCATCCAACTATTCCCTCAACGTCTAATAAGGAATGACTCACCAACAGACTGACAGTGCAGCCAGTTATTCATCTAGTCGCTAACAATACAATCTTGATGCACAGCCATAATTATGTAGCTAAGAATTTCTCCGCTTTATCTCGAAACCACAACATTAATCTGTTTTGGAGCCACAATTTTAACAGCTCCCGTAAGAGAGAACAAGTAGTCTGACTTAATGGACTAAATGTTTGTATGAGTTTTTCCAGCTGAATGTTATTTCATAATGAGCTCTGCAGCAGAAAATGTGTGGTTATCACCATAAACTGCCCTGAGCGCTGCCCTCCATCTCCCATTATCTGCTGAAGAGCTGCACAAAATCCCCCTTGACGGTGTTGCACGCTGTCAGGTCAGGACTTCAATTCTCCATAAGAGGACTGGTCTATCATATGTGGTCTGAAGGACACACCCAAGTATTTTAGTGGGGAAAAAGTGTTGTATTGTCATGAAAGGCTTGTATAACAGGCCAGAGAAAGGTGAGGACCCAAATGCAGACCCTACACAAGGACAGATCCAATAAACTATCTTTATGGGTTTGGTATACTGGCAGGAAGTCAGATCAGGTAGAAGGTATTCAGGGAAGGTTATCGTCGAAGGGTTGGAAGGCAGACAAAGACAGGAAGTGAACAGGACCTTCAAAGTAGAACAGGAAATCATAAAGTCCAATTGCAAATGTGACCATTTACATCCTGTTTAAGGAGGTAGTGCTCTTAATTTACGAGGTTCAATAAGGAGTTTGGCAATAGCTGACTTTATAAAAAGCAATAAGACTTCCAGTTCACACAAAACAGCACTTCACATATTTGGAAAAAGGATTTGCATGTTCTGATTCCCCTTAACAGATTCAAAAACTTAAATAAAATAACGTGAATCATACCCTTATTATGGTATCTCTTCACAACACTGTTTCTTCAGTTTCCCTGGGTTCCTTTAATCTATTTTTCAGTTTGAGTCTTGAGCCGATTAGAAAAAAAAACTCAACCTGAGATCTCATTTGTTTGCATCGCAGAGCAACATCCAGACCATCAGCATCCAGTGAGTTCACGGCATCCACCAGCAGCAGGATGCCCTGGATTGCAGACGAGAAGCTCTCTGATGTCCACCAAAACAATTTACCCACAAAAACACAGCTCTGATAGCCACAATAGTTTGGAGGAAGCCGTCCGACTGAATTTCAAAGCTGCATGTTCTGCTAGAACATTCGTAAATATGTAAACAGCACAAAGTAACCAGGGATACACAGAGATATGAATCCAAGAGCCATAAACAAATTTAGTCCAACAAAACATCTAAAAAGATACATTAAAGGTTCAAAACCAAACACATCAGAGGTAAAGAAAAAAGTCTCCTCTAAAGATCACAAGGGCAGAATCATGACAGTGGATACCTGCTAAATAAGCACATTCATGTACAGCTGCACTGGTTTCCCTCTTCCTCCTATATTTCACCCCCACATTTAATCCAGAAAGTGGGATTACAGGGGTTAAAGTTCTGCTCTTTCTTGATAACAGCACCTGTTTCATTATATGATGGTATTGACCAATAAATAATTGAAAATGGTCTCCAGGTGTACCTTAACCCTCCATCCCAGTTATTTATTGCCACATAGCACTGCACCTCTCTTTCAGCCTCTCAAAACGAAGCCAAATCGTGCATTCAAAGGTGCTGTAGTCACAGTCGATAAAGCCGACACGACCTGCGAGGCTGCCGGAACAATTATGCATTTGTTGACATCCTGATAAATATTCATATGTGGTGGACAGACCGATGTGTTGACACTGCAATCATGCAATTTGCTCCTCATTCGCTGTATCATGAATAGCTATTAATACATAGATTAGGCCTTAATGAATTCATATTTTAGAAAATAAACAGATTAAATATGTTGATTAACATTTAAAATAACGAGTCCCCAAACCCCTCATCACAGTTAGGTCCCTGTGATCATTTTGGCTTTAAAACTATCTTTTATTTTTTCATCCATTTGCATTTTATTAATGTAATTTATGAGTTATAAACACACTTTAATTCCATGCGCTGGTAATATAAGATTTTCTCAATGGCACTTAATTGAGAAATATATGAAGGGTATTTTTCTATTTTTCTCTCCTCCCCTACAAATCCTGCATGTAAATAAACCATACAAATGACAGGTGCATCCTGGGATATCAAACATGTCTGACTAATTCTGAATAATTTCCTGAGCTGGGTGACAAATTCTGCCTTCCTCCTGCACTATGCATAGCCAGCGAGTGTAGGCATGCATACAAAGTAGGGTGTAGATTTAGCTCGGCTTGCCGTAGCCTGGCTCCCCACCTCCCTGCGAGTCGCCCCGCTCTTCCCACCGTGCCTCCCTCTCGCTGCTCCAGCTCCTGCTCTCTCCGACATTAAAGGGCACGTCCTCTGAGGTTCCTGTCTGCCCCTCTGTGTCTGCTGAGGCTACATGTCCCTGTCAGACTCGGCGGTGGAGAAGAAAAGAACAAATAGAAATGCTGTTGGAATGGATGAGGCAGCCTGGGATTACTAATCCTCCTTCCTTTGCGTGAACATCCGAGCGAGTAACATTTTGAAACACGGTCCGGAAATGAAGCTGCTCCACACTGCTAACAACTCGTGGGTAGCTACAACGGTGTCTTACTCTTTACTCATTACCCCACTTGGCCTGTACCTCAGTTCAGCTGCCCGAGATTTCAGGGGAAGCACAAGCCTCACTTGAATAATTGATATAAAAACTCAGCTGGGAGAGACAGTTCTGAGTCTCCTATTGATATGTTTTTGCACAGTTCCTACGCCAAGTTCTGAATCAGTGCTGCCGGCCAAGCTGAGGCCATGACTCACACTTTAGCTCAGCGCTGGTTCTCTCCACTGGCTGTGCTCGGAGTTCGCTCCAAGGCCTCCAAGGTGCCGTGAGAATAACTTTGTAATGATAATGATGAGGTAATGTACTGTAAAAACAACCATGAATAAATGCAGCGCTGGGACTGACCCTGGGTTTAATGAGCGGTCTGACATTCGCTGCGGGAACGTTTCTGCACATTTTCTGCACAAAAAGCAGGAAGTAAATGATGAGTTTAACCTGAGACCTGTTCATGCTTAACAAATTTGCCTAAAGTGCCTTTCACTTATACATACTGTGTAGGAAAGAGACATTCATTAGGTATATATTCGATTTTTGTATGCTTTTTTATCACACATTTGTATACTGCACCTCATTTAGCGGTCTCAATCCATACATCCATCATAACATTAAGGAGCCAGCTTTACCTTTAATAAATACAATATACTGTATATAAAACTCATTTTCTACAATTAATGAAACAATAAGAAGCCACTTGTTATTAGTATAATATGGAGATTCTGTTTTATTTCTTTATTTGTCTTCTGAGGAGTGTTTGTGTTTGCAATCCCAGTTGAGACTGAACTTGAACTAATTTGAATTATTTACAGCTACTGACCTTTCATGGAGACAAATATATTTCACAATGGGTTCAGCCGCTACAAAGAAACACTGTAAAGTGTTGCTGGAGGCATAAAAAAAACCAACCTTCGGACCCATTCGCTCTGCTAATAATACATGAAATAAAAAGCCTTAAGTGTTATTGAGCTATTTGAAATGACAGAGGTTTTAAAACAGTGGATTATAGCATTGTTTTGTTTTAAACATTTTTTATCCTCTCCATTATCATGGCTACAAGCCTGATGTTAAGATCGATGAGGGTTATTGTTTTAAAATGTCAGTGTCATTTTTTGGACTGAATCTGAAGGCAACTCAAACTACATTTACTCCAGGATGCGGTGAACTGTGAAGAAGTGAAAAAACAACAACAACAATAGGACTCAGAAAGTCCTCGGCTGCCTGCAGACACACCAGTCAAAACAGATTGTTGGGTCTGAGACACGCAAACAAATAGGAAACATACGGTGAGAGGATTTCTTCACATCAAAAAGGTGCGTTTTCCGCAGGTTCAGACGCCTTCGGTTCAAATTCAGCCTCGGGCCCTAACCTGCCTTGTTTGAAAGCCCATAACTAAATGATGATCATATAGATTTTTTTCACACGCTCTTTACTGGTGCACACAGCGGGGAGCACACACATCCATCATGCTTAGCCGGAATCAAATTGTTTAAAGATTCTACACACTGTCGAGACCCCTAACGTGGCAGGAGAAATGCTGTCAAAACAAGCTACATGTGATTGTTTCCTCCAGGTCCTTTGTTCTGATTACTAACACAAGCATAGTCAAACTACACGAAATTATGGAACATTCCATTTTAAAACCTTGTCAAACACTGAATTCAATGACTTTTGTAAACATGCTCCAGGACAAATTCTCTCTAATTCAAGGACCAAGCATGGCTCAGTCTGAGACTAGGGTTGAAACTGTTATTTCATGGTATATGGAGGCAAAATTCCTGGATGTTAGTTTTGCTGTTTTAATAATTTATTACTGTGATAACCGTCTTGATATGTTTAGTACTGAAACAGCATGAGATGCTTGTGCTTTAAGCAAAGCGTTTCGACGAGTTTTCCTTCTCATCTCCACTTGTTTGTGATATTTCATATGCCATCATCTTACTTGTTTGCATATGGTTGTGTTGTTCTTACATGTACATACATACACGTTTGTTCATAATGGTGGTGTTGTTTTCATATGCACATTTTATTTACATATTTTAGGTTTCAACCTGCAAGTTTTTGTTGTAATACAAAAAAACCTATTTAGTGAACTACAGCCTTCCTCCTTCATTGTTGATATGGTGGTAGCACTATATAGTTCTTTTTATTGATAATAGATATGATATTTGAATATAAAACTACTTGAACACTTTCACCACATTTGAACAATTTCCCAACAATGCAGACAACCGTGATAATTTTAGTCCCTATGATCGTGACACACAATTCTCACACCGTTCATGAGACCAAGGCTAATTGTTGTTCCAATTTTCTTTTTTTTTTCCATCATGAGAACCAACTGTAAAGAAGCTAACAGGCAATAATTATACCATAACACGCTTAATTGTTTGAAATTTTCTTGTTTGTGTTCCCAATGATGCAGATTAATGTGCTCTCTTGTCTCCTAGACAGACTTGTTTACAAGTAGTCAAGCTGAGAGACGACGGGAGACACACTTGTAGACAGCAGCACGTCGCCTATTTACAGACATCAAAAGAACTTTGGTTTTAATTTTTGCACAAAATATAGAAATCCAGGCACATTCAATGACCAATGTCTGTAATTATCAATTTTTTCTACAACTATCAATGCCATGATTTTTTCCCTTTCAAAATTAAACCTTGGATTTCAAGTATGCTCGAGAATCCTGGTGAACTTCTTTTATAATATCTTATAAAGATTTAATGAATAAATGGAACCAACATGTGTTTAAAATCAGCGCATTAAAGTGATTCTAATTACCTGTGATGTTTCTTTCAGCATTGTCATTTAGATGATAATAGGAATAAATTACTTACTTTTTCTGCTAAAAAATATTTTCCCATAATCTAGTTAGAAACCAAATCACAAATATGTGTATAGTATATACACTGTATTATCAATGATTGTTCTGTTTATCATGAATCTATTTACTGTGTGAATCCAGTTCAATAGTAGTACATGTTAATTACTGTGGATCAACTAATATGTAAATAACACAGAAATAAAAAGATCTTAGTGAAAAAGATCCATTAAGGCTTCCCACACAGTGTAGCACAGTTCTTTCAACATGAAGTCTGTAGACTGGCCTTGATCAACAGCATGGGAGGATGAGAAAACCGAATGGCCTCGCTCATGAGAAAAGCAGGGAAACAGGCATCGTGGGAAATGGATCAAATGAGATTCAGAGAAAAACAGGTGATGGACGACAGAAACTGTGACATGTTTGACCCGGGTAGTACAAGATTGAAGAAGATCACAGGATGGCAACTTAACTTGGTGGCGTACCGAAGATTCATCAAAAGCTCCGCCACGCTCCGGCTGCAGCAGAAATTGATGCTGTCTCAACATATTTCATCGCAAACCCCTCACATATCTTCTTTTTTTCCTAAAGAAAAACATAATTTATGGTGGTCCAAGCAGTTCTCACTCAAAGCTGCACTGGCATTCGTTTTCCTTTCTTTTTAAAGATATAAGTACTGTATATGATATTTGCATTTGTTTTGACTTTGTTTTATGAATTTTTCCTTCTGATGTTGGTTGGTGCTGCATTTTGATTGATGCAGTATCTGTGGGGGTTGGCACTAAAAATAGTTCATAATATCACTTCACTTCCTTCTTATTGGAAGCCTGAAAGCCTGCACCTTCGAAGAAGTAGGGCAGTGCGGATACTGACGGCATGGCAGGAAAAAAAACCATACTGGATCTCAAATGTCAGTCAGCCACCGCCATGGGAAATGTCCGTCCTGTCTTCACAAATACGTCAAGAAAAAGGAAAAGTAAAAGAACACGACAGCTGTTATTAGGATAATGATTCACATTTACAGCCTATTTTCTGATACAAAGGGTGATGACAATCCAAATTCCTCCTCCATTGTTTGGATTAAAGTGTAAAGATCTCAGAGGGCAGATACAAGTATCATTTCAAAGCAGACTGACAAGATGAAGTCGTCAGAATAGAACATCTTAAATGTTAATCGCTGTTTTACAAAGGCTTCCTCCGCTGCCTTACACCGCCGTCACCATGGCGATGCGCATTACCTGGTAAGGTTAGTTGTGTTTGACAGGGTGGTGGGTGCTGCATTATGCAGACGAAACTCTTCCAGCGTTGTGCTGACAGTCGCGCTGAGGGCAGTGACAGTGAGCGCCCTGACGTCCCCCTGGGGTGGCGGTGCACTGTTGGACACGCGGCTCAGGTGCTGGTTTTTTGCAGCATGGGCAGATTTGTAAATGCTGATACATGCAGTGGAAACGGAAATAGCACATAAAGTGGAAACTAAATGTGTGATTGGAATTTGTTTTAATGCTCTGGTGCTGTGTGATTACAGAGGATCAGCAGTGTTGGGAGCATGATGAGACACAGAGCCTCGGGGGACAATAAAATATCACAGATGAGCTATAATTGAGTCAATAATTTAAAAGTGGGGCACAGCAACGGAACAATAAAAAAAAGTTTGTGCTGAAATTTTGGGATATTTGGCGTGTTGCGGTAATAAGTTAATCTTGACCCAGACTCATTTTAAATGAGCATCTCTCTCGTTTTTTGGGTTCCTTGCGTAAGTCTGCCGCCTCCTCTGATAGCGCTGCTGCGACTCATATTTACAGTTTAATGGGGCTCTAAAGGAGTTTAGAGATGGACATGATTAATTCATGTTTTGTGTAATATGGGTTTGTCAAATGCTGAGGGGAAAACAACCAGCCTGAAGTGTCACTTGGTTTGCAGGGAGTGAAGAACTTTAGTGCTTTTCATTAAAGTCACACCAAAAGTGTTTTTGAGCTGTAAAACACATTATATAACTGTTCTTAGAAGAAATGCTGGTTTTACATTTCTTACCACATTTTAACGAATGTATATGTATGGGTTGAACATGGCTCATAACACCACCTGGACGTTGCCGGACCAATGCTGACTAGAGTCATCCATTTTGGACGTCTCGACTTCATGACATGTATTTATACTTGCCTCCCAGCACTGTCTTCTCATTTTTGGGTAGAAACACTTCAGACAAAACTCAGGGGTGAAGTTATACTTTAAACTTAAGACAATATTCTTTTTTTTTCCACAGATAAGGTTCTGTCTTTCATAGGTTTGTACCATTTATCCACAAAGTGTCACTTCTGTCATTCATCCTGCCAATAACCTTTTAAACAGAGTATTAAAGCATTATCACTGCAAGGGAGGATTTATTAAATAAAGAGGCGCTAATACAATCAACATCAATTAAATTGCCATAATTAACCAATCTTTAATTGGACATGTTTTCTGCCTACCTTCATTAATGTTTTACATACGAGACATATTCAGCATTGTACACCGTCGCTTGTTCCCATGTTTAAAGATGAATAATTTAACCAACATGTGTCTGTGTTATTCCCTCTTCTGTTTGGGAATCCACACATCGAGATTACGTGTCAAAAAAGAATCAGATACGTCCGTGCTGCAGATATTCTAGATCCTGGCGACAGATGCAATGCTGTAAACACACAAGGCCACAGCCGGCAAAATTGGACGCCGTGACTTATGTCTGCGCAATAAACCATCCTTTAAAAAGAGGAATTTCAAGCAGACAGGCAGGGGGATGTATGATAGATTAGTTGTGTCAGGTTTTATATCAGCCATTTAAGTTGTCACCCTCCACAGCAAACAGCCTCGCAGCCAGACCAACTTCAGCACATCTCTGCACAAAGAGCACCTCTCCTTTTCATCCTCTTATGAAATAAAGCTGTTGAATATGATTGAGACATTACAGATGAATGAGAAAAGCCCAATCTAGAAAATGGACTGCACATTGTCGACGACACATCCTCAGCCTCGACAGACATCATGTCCGTTCCAGTGTGCTCCTGTGTATTTGTCCATTTCCCAGCAGATATTCATCAATATCAGCCCTTCTTAATGAACCCATTCTGGATTTGTCATTGTCTCTCATTTGAGCCTCCCCTCTGGCGGTTCAACCAGCTGCATCCCCCTGCCACTCTAATGGTATTTTTTCTCATATCAACCGGCTTATCAAATCAAAATTCCAATGATGGATAAATCTGCCTGGGCTGATGCGCCGGAGTGTCGCCTGCTGCTATCAATCAACGTGTTGCCAGGTGATTGTTTCCTGTTGGGATGTGTGACATTATGAGGTCCATTTTGAGGCCCAGCCGAGTGACAACGGCTCCAATTGCTCATAGTCAGTTTTCCGGCATTGCTCCCCTTCCCGTTATGCATGACATCCTGCTAAAGCACAGTTTATCCCATCTTGTTACTCTCATGCATGTTGTTATCTCCGTGAAGAACAGAGCTATTTTCATCCCTTATCTCTGGAGACAGGACGGCTGTGGCCGAGAGGGGGTCGTCCACCAAGGTGTTCAATCCCCGGCTCCTCCATGTCTAAGATACTGAACTCCAAATTGCCTCTGATGGTGTATGCCATCAGTATGTGAGTATGTGTGTGAGTGGATGTATGTTGCATGTAAAGTAAAACACTTTGAATAGTCGATAAGCCAAGATAAGCGCTATGTACTTCAAGTGCAGTCTATTTACCATGTACTGTTCACTGTCTCCAGGCGTGCCTTTAAGTGGGTGTGGATATCGTTGCTCTGTGTTTAAACCAGCGCTCCTGCACACATGTGCATGTTTTTAAAGTGGCTACTGAGGAAAAGTAAAGTAATCAAAATATAAATCAGCATTCAGTTAAGGCAAGAGAATAAAGATCTCTGAATGGTGTCATGATGACTGCTCTGTGCTTGTTTCACAAGTACAGACAACATCTGATGGCATTGTGAACTGCAGATAAAAAGTGAGTATACCTCTGCACCATGAGGTGACTATGAAGAAGAAACTGACACTTGTATGAAAAATGTATGCAATTTTAGAAACATCGTATTAAGAAATCTAGTGCAAAAACATTAGGCCTGTAGCTAAATATCTGTTCGATAAAAATTGTTCTTCATAATGAAACACAAGGAAGAAAAGTCAGCTAGTTTTAAACCAGAGACCATCTTGCAATGAGATCCACCAACAGCAATATCCTTCAACAGGATGAAGCTCAGTATTCATTAGTACATTATTGTTATTGTTTTTATTGTCACTGTTTTTACCATGTTAAGTGCCTTTGAGCATCTTTTAAAAGCGCAATACAAATAAAATGTATTGTTATTATTATTATTATTATTACATGAGTACTTATCCATATTTAAACTTAATTTTCATCTGATCTTAACTACACACCTGTAAAGTTTCTTGACAATATGTTGTGTGGCGGTGAAGCTATAACCATTAAAGAATCTGTCCACAGTCACACAGCCATTTGAGCCAAACAGTAGATGCTTCTATGAAGTAGTTCAACAGACCCAGGATGAATTTTCATTATTTGACTTCACTGAGACTAAATTGTATGGGCTGAAATTAGAGACAATATGGGTTTGAGCTTGAAAAGTTAAATTTTGTTCAAGTTTGTAGTAGATCAATCTTTGTAAACTTTTGAGATGAGTCTGAAGAATAAGACATGTCAATATAAAATCGTTTTAAAATGATATGAGTGATGAGGTTAAACAAAAACATAAAAAGTTCTAACACTGTGTGTGACATTGAGGCCTTATTTGTCAAGTTTAATCAGATTCAACTGTAAACACAGGGTAAAAATTCATATTTGTTATTTCAGCATCACAGCGTGGGAAGTTTGAGTGCTGAGTTTCTGCTTTGTGTCTGTAAACAGATGTTCACATCAGCACTTCTCTTCTTCTCTGTATCTTTGTGTGACCTCACCACTGAATTGATTCATAATCTACATTCACACAATGTATTTTCTAAATAAATAAGGGGATCATCTACCATGTACAATTTTGGGGTTTTTAAATGAATCTTTGCTACACAAACAAACTTGATCTCCATTGTTTTGCAGGTTTACAAAGGTTGAGGGCAGAGGGAAAGCTTACTGATCCCCTGGTAACAATTAACAAATTGCCCACTGGCAGTACACCTTAGCAGACCAGCAGTGTATTTCAGGAATCTAATCTTTGCTGGAGGGCACCTGTCTGATTACAAATTGCATTTTTTTCATCATTGAATCACCAGTAGCTATATGCATATTACAAATTAAGAAACAAAGGGGATATTTACTAACTGAACATTTAAGATGAGATTGCATGAAATTATTCAGCTGACCACTCGGGGATTTTTAACAGTCAATTCATAGCACGTAAGATTTAATACACACTCTTTATTGCTCTCCTTTTGGCCTTTACAAGTATCAGAATGGGGGAAATAGGCTCAATTCAATTTTGGATTAATTATTACGTTTCTGCTGATCATATCATTTAATTCATTTTTCTTACAATGTTGGCAAAGAAGCACCTTGGGATGTTGAAGTTAATAACCTGAGTTTTTGATGCTGCTCTCGTTTCTAAAAACATTCCCAAACACAATCAGCACATGTAGCTCTGCAAGTTTAGATGATAAACAAAGTTTCATGATTAATTCCTTCTTTTCATGCACTCTGTTCTAAATCAGTGTGCACTGGAGGGTCCATTAACCGATTAAATACAGGGGACGCTGGCGAGCTGGAGGGACTCTGGGTGATCGCTCAGACCCTGATTAAGTTTGGAATGAGAACCATGACTGAGAAACTCAAATTAAATTATTTAGGCTTAAATGATGCAACTCGAGACGAACGCAATTAATAATCAGACCACAGAGCGCACGACATTTCACGTTAATTGTAATTCGGCTAATGACATCACGAGCATTTAACAGCATCTTTATGTCAGATTTAAGAGTAACCAATTTATGCATCAGTCTTAAATATTCCGTCACCTGCACTCACAGTGGATGAAACTGACATGGTTAAAGGTCATATCCGACATCGTCTGGGCGCCTGTACTAAATAGTCACATTCAGGAATATAGACACAATAGAAAATGTGTTTTTTATGACCTCTGCTCCGAGCGCAACGAGCACGGTACACACTGTTAGCCTCTGAATGTCTCAGGGCAGATAAACCACGGCATTTCACGCATAACCAAATCACGCTGTCCTTTTGATTAAATTAAGGATCTTAAGTCGTGTTAGAGAGAGTTGCGGCCGTAAGAGATTCAAGAGAGTCATGCAATCGATTCCCTTTAGCTGAGGTCGTGAAAGTAAAGCCATTTTGTCACTGTGTGGAGCGAGGAGGAAGGAATATTGAGGGAGCTTCGCAGTGGGATGTAAATAAATTGTGCGACAGAGAGAGGGATGATTAGAAAGACAAATAGGGAGAGAGGAAAAGAGAGAGAGATCTTCCTCCAATGAGTCAGATAAGACTTAAAGGTAGAGAGAAATGAGTCCAGCCTGTGTTGCAAAATGAGTCAGACACAGTACTGTTGTGTCACTGGTATTTTAAATTGTTATTTACTATTCAAAACAAAAGTCTACATTTGCAGTGTTTCACAGACTCTTTGTACATTTAACCACTCTTTGAATTATAGGATCAGTCACCACAATAAACTCTGCACACTTTAACAAATAGCTCCAAACTATTTAGAGAAACATTTTGGACAGACAAGAAGATTTTATATAAGATTATATCACTTTTATGTAGGGTTGGATGTTAAGGCCAAATATGTTCTTATCAGTTGATTATTATCATGATAAATGTTGCATTATTATTTCTCTACTGGTTTTTGGTCCAGAGTGAAGGTTGTAGATAAGATATAAATATGCAATAAACAGCAGAACATTTAAAAGGCTGTTCAATGGTGTGTTATTTGCCCTCAGCCTACACAATGCATAAACCTATGTTATATTGCAATTGATAATTATATTACGGAAATGATTGCTCTTGTCTTGCTGCCCAGCCCCGTTATTGAGCTAACACCAGAAGACATTACATGTTAGCCAAGCTAGCATAACAACTAGAAGTATTGGAGACCACTAGCGCAATTGTACAAAACATGGTCATTCATTTAACCAAGTTCCAAGTTTATTCATTCAACTTATAGACAATAATAATGAGGTGAAAAGGCCACTGCGTGGGGCCCCAAACTTAGCGGGGGCCCCCTGAGAATGGCAGATTAGTCCACAGCAATGACATTTTTGTCATATCCCCCTGACAAGGCCCCATGCTACAATCTCTCTGCTTAAAGCTTTGTAATTTTAGAGGTTTGGTTGAAGACTTGACCATCTAAATGTGTGTGTATGATGTGCCTGGTGGGGTTTGCACTACAACTTGTTCTGCTTTACTATTATTTAGTATGCACAGTATGCACTATGTTTTATTTTGATATTAAAAGAATGATTTGAAGATTGTCCCCTTTTGCCTGGTGCCTCCAAATTCCCTTGAAACGCTCCTGGTTCTGAATAAACTGCTGTTCAGACTCAAACACCACAAACCTCTGTTTTGTGCTGATTAAACAAATTAGACACTGAGAATTGAGAGATTAAAGAGCCTCAAAGACTTTGATGAATGTTTGAAATTTGGGCAAAGTCAGTCTAGCTGTTTCTATTCTTTATTCTAAGGTAATAACGTCTCTGCTCCTTCTTTAGCTGAGGGTGTTCGCTCATACTTTATTCTCTTCTCGTTTGTTCCCCAGTTTCTAGGAGTTAGTTTTATCCATTGTCTTTGCAAGAGTTACAATCCTCCCCTCGCTCTTTAGCTCTGTGCCTTATGATTCATTTTCACCTTTTTTCTGCTTATTCCTCCTTGAGTCATAAATATGGTGATGTGTTCCAAGTTGTTCATCACAGTGGATTAAAGGTGCACAGCTTCTAATTTAAAATTCAGTTGGAACCAATACCACTTATGGAAGGTAAGTCTTAAGGGAGTTTATCACCTTCGTTTCAGTCTTCATTACTCTACCATTCATTCTTGCTTTGACTGAAATCCCCTGTCATGGTCTCCGCTTTGAGTCTGGAACCCGGTTATATCAGAGGAAGACCTACTGGAGTGCAAATAACAGCTTCAACCACCACACTCTCTTTGTTATGTGAATCTCTTTGTTGGCCCCATGAAAGCTTTCATGTGGTCTCACTCAAAAACAATTATTCATACAAATTTCATCATTCAACTGTGAACAGTGTTGTGAGTGAATAAACCTCAAATGATAACCCAGACAATTCCCAGAGTCCATATGTTCTCTGAATGACAGGTACAGTTTTATCAGCCAAGTAATACTCAAATATTCCTTTCTGCTACTGTGTTTAGGTGCAGGCGTCTCCAGGTATAAAAACGGTCGATCAGATTGTGATTGGTGAAGTTTGACCATGTGAAAGCACACTGATCTGATTGGCCAAACCATCTCTGGAGGAAACGACTAGTTTCACTTCCTTCCACTATCCAGAAAGTAAGTATTTGGATTTGTATCCCGGATATGAATAGCTGCCATCCTGCACCGATTACACCATTTGGAGGCAGAGTCTGCGCAGTAGCCATTTTGGGATGCAGCCGTGGTATTGAAGCCCGGCCAATAATGACATATAATAATAATAATAATAATGACATCTCAGCCCATGTTTATACCAACAAACAAGTAATCAAAACCAAACTTACTAGAAAAAGTATCCCTTGAATTAGGTTGATTAGAAGTACCTGAACCTAAAAGGACAGAAACAATCCGAGAAGAAATTATTTTGACATGGCTTATAGAGGATACAGGGTTTATGACCTATGCTGCAGCCAGCCACCAGGGAGCATTCAAGACACTTTGGCTTCACTGTTAGGAAGCTTTCATGTCATCCATCTTCATATACATTCCATGATAAACCCACATACAATCTTCTAGTACTCTCCTATTTTTCACCTCCACTAAGAAGTAATGCTTTTATTGCAGTTCATCTGTCTTCCTGTCTGTCCGTCACGATAATTTAAATCACAACTGAACTGATTTCCAAGAAATCTTGTGGATTGGGCAGATATAGTCACTGTTAAGACAAGTCAACATGTGACTTGGATATTTTCACTGCTCTGGCCACTATTTTTGGTTTGGCTGGGACAGAAGGTCCCCAACCTTCTGTCCCAGCCACGAGCTGCCACTGTAAAGAGGAATACACCCCATTTACACTTTGTGTCTTCTTGGCAGTACAACAAAGTCCATGGCATAGAGTGAGCAGTGGAATGATCAGAGAGGTGGTAAACAAGTTTTACAAGATTATCTGAAGCACATAACCGAATCAGCGCACATGAAATGTCACTAATAAATATGGAATCGCTCCGTCCTCTCCTGCAGGAGGAATAGAGGAGGACCACAGCCCCACTTCATGCTGCTGTTTCATATGAAGAGCACCTCATTCATTTAGAGCTCAGTATTCACCTCCTTGATTTATTCATCAAGTTGATCAATTCACTGGTAACCAAAACTAAAACTTTCCATCTTTAACAAGGGCTTTCCTGTAAGATGACAGGACTCTAATTCAAAATTCGAAATTACATACATGGGATGTGAATGGTTTCATTGTATTCTCTCCTGTCAGGCACTTCACTGGCTCTGCCCACATGCCATGTCTAATCAGGGAATGTTTTTTATTAATGTTTTACTGATGTACTTCTCTCAGCCTGGTGGACTCACTTTTACTGGTTAGTGGTTTCTTATTGCCACTCACAGCTCTGACAACAGCTGCTGCATGCTGGATGCAGCTGGAGCGCGAGCAGGTGGAGAGAGTAATCATTCTTGTCAGAATTTTTAGGTCTTTCAGATTTGATCCATTTTCTTTTTTATGAATTCATTCAAGATATTCTCTTCTTTGCACGTGTGATACAGTTTCAGTGTAAATTGTTTACTGAACTAGAATCCCCGCCAAATCCCAAGTCTCATTATTAACCCACATTTAAATTCACTAGATCCAGATTTCTATTTGGATCTATAGTGATACATTTCAGTCCCCTAAAAATGTCTGATGTTTTTCTTCAAAGTCCATGAAATAATCAATGAAAATGATGAAAACGCCGCCATCTCACAATGTTAAAGAAAGTGAAGAAGAAATCCTGGATCCACTCCCTGATCTGAATCCACATCAAAATTGAATGGGTTCTCCTCTGACCCAGTTACATGGGAATCTGTCCAGTAGTTCTGTGTAATCCTGCTTGTTCAGAACAAACAAATAAGCAAACGGGTGAAAACATAACCTCCTGACAGAGGAATTGATACCAATATACCATAATGCTGATAGTAAGACCATAATGATATTACAGATGCAACGAAATGAACAACTGGTTTATTCATTTTCTCCAAATGGACCCGACCCACTGATTTGAAAACACAAAGTCGTCTACAAACCATTGACAGGACGTACACGTGTCCCAAGTCCACTCCCTGAATTTCAACGTGAAACCAAAAGTAACCAAATCAAATGTAAACAATGTAACGAAGACAAGAACCTTGGTTCGGACGTTAAGTTGTAAAAAGGGTGCAATTTTCTGCTTCACAATCAAATGTTCAATTTTCGCTGACATTTACATCCCAGCTACTGTAATTGAATTAAGTTCAATTCCAAAGGCATCCTCACTCAATGAATTTAAATGGACAAACCAGTAGAGGGAAAATAGGTTCATCATTTTTATTTTATTAATTTGTGGTGATACCAGGCTGGAGACACAACCGTCACGACGCCGTCTTCCAACACCTTTGTTCTGGTGTTGCGTTTGGCTGAAGTCATTCTTCATCTGTGGCTGCTGAGTCGATGCAGCAGCTGGTGCCAAAAGCAGTCGAGGCTCAGAACTGTCAGACCGACTGTGTAGCCAGTGATTTCAGAAACAGGGGGAAAAAAAAAAGAGTTCCCATTCCCCTATTTTTTGTTTTCATTTATTTTCCCACAAACAATTGTCTGCAACACCAGAGCAAAGCAAACTTTACAGTGTTTGTATTCCAGGCATATAACGAGACACTTTAAACTCACTCCCAAGGCTGGCATTTCAGGTTTTTCTTTTCTAATGACAAATATAGTGAATATAGTGACTAGTCGTTTCTTCCACACAGGCACACAGCATACTTTCACATCCCTGGGTTGACTTGAAAATTAGCCCCATGAAAGCATGACTGGGTGGTTCGGCAGATTTTAATATTTTTTTCTCCACATTCTAATTTCTAAAGCTGTCTCTTTTGTGTCCTCTGCCTCATTATCAAGTGTAACTCTGATATCAGGCAGCGGTGACATTATCAGGTGTTGCAGGAGAATAATAATACCTTCTGCAAGCAGTTTGAAATGTCTCTCCACAGACCCAGCTGGAGGAATCCATTTGAAAAAGTACATATTTCAAAGAATAGATTAAAACCCAATCAAAAGGAAGCGCCCAAGGAAATTTAGTAGGCGGTCAGACTAAATTGAAAATATACAACATTCAGCACAATTATGAGACAAACAGTTTCTGTCGGGGATGAATCCTCTTCACTGACCAAAGCCCTCAGTTGAAATGGTGGTAGGACACTAAAATAGGGTTAATAAACCGCATATGACAGAGAGGTCGTAAGAGTTTGCAAGAGCCTGCAACACAAGGGAGGCAGCTGGGTCTCCGCGCACATCATCTATGATTCAAAATATATGACCGCACATCAGATTAAAGCCGGCGATACATAATTGATAGCGGAGATAATTTTAGAAATGTTTTGATTTATTTTAAAGCGATGGTGGTCGCATTAATTCATCTCCCTGGAGCTAATTCTGGGCTGAAGGATTTTTTGAATTTTAGATGAATTCCTTCAATGGCATGCAGCATGTGCAGATGTGCAACGTAGAATGTCAGGCATCTTGTTTCTAGTGTGATATCAAGTGTCTAACATGTATGACTGCACTGTGGGTTTAGGAAGATGACATTATATTTTGAAATGCAGCATAAATCAGTTTAATTCAAAGTTCTAAAAAAACATACCTAGAGAAAGAGGATACACAGACGTGACATATTTCGTACACTGAGAGATTCACTAAACATATGCATTGGCTCATACACTTGGATACACACAGATGTTGCAGAGATGTTGTTGTGACAATGGCAGAAGGCAAGGAATTGACTGCAGAGTACACACAGGAGATGAGGTGCAGGAAATCAACCCGAGGCAGGCAAACAAAACAGGGAAGCAGCGAGCAAAAATTCTAAACCAGGTGATCAGACTGAGGGCAACACACAGGATAAGGCTACACAGGGAAAAGCACAATGCACACAGCAGTGTCACGAGTCATGTTTACATGGGCATCAATTCAATTCAATTCAATTCAATTAGATTTGTATGGCACCAAATCACAACGTACTTATAGGTATTATTCTGATATTAACCTTATTAGGAAAATAGTCTAAGACTGCCATGTAATCAACATTTTCTGATTATGTTAGCCTGAACAGGTTCACACTCTGAATAACCAATAATCAAATGAAAACATGTGGAACATTCTGACCTTAGTCACTGTAGAGTTTAGGGCGAGTACTGTTGTCCTTAATACTTTAGTTGTCTGTTAGGACAGATGAACATGGACTTCAGGTCTCCGACCCATTATCTTAAGTGGGATGGGTTTGGAATGGTCTCTAACGAAGAGCCTAAATATTAACTTAAATGTTGTCAAGTCTTCTTCTAAAGAAATGAGGCTCAACCATTTCTTCAACATCCACACCATTATCAAGAATACAAATCTTTCACCATGAGACCATCAAACAAGACAAACTCACATTGTACACAGTCCAAACATGAGAGGATGAGGCCTCCACCATGTGGGGAGCCAGGTCTGTTTTTTCAGAGAGGAGTGAACCAGGTGAGCTGGCTTCCTGTGTAACTTCTGTAGGCGGAGCCAAGATGTAGGCCAGGTAAGGAAAGGAGGGGAAGTAGGAGGGGCTTTTCCACAGTAGCATTCTTGTAGTTTTCACAGCATTTTTGCAACATTGACATTTGACAATTACCAACTGCTTGACGACAAAATGCGTAAATGAAAACAAGATGGCTGGAGCTACGAAGAAGTCACATTTTTGGATTGAGGGACAATCAGCTGTTATGCTACTATACTGGCAGCATTGTGCGTTCAATTTCAAGTCGAGGATTTAAAATTCTGGCGGGAATGTTGAACATATGACATAGTGAATGTAATGTCTGCCTAATTAGATTGGGGCTTTGGTCCTCATGAGGACTGGTCCTGAAAAGGTCAGTGTTTATGCTGGAAAAAGGTCCCTAAACAGGCAACAAAAACAAGCACACAAACACACACACACACACACACACAGTAACACAAGAAGTGCAGAATACATGAAACCAACAAGATGTTACAGTTGTGAGTCAGCACAGATGTGATTCCTCAGCATTCTTGGCTGGACAGATGTGCACATTACGGTTGAGCGGTGCACAATACGGTGGGCGATGCAGTGCAAGCTGGGACCATGCTGCCTCCTGTCCGACGGTGCTTGTGGCCGATGTGGCAGGAAGCATAATGTGACCATCTGGAAGCTCAAACGACCATGTGAAGATCTTCACTGCAGGGCCACTGCCTCAGATCACTGTCCCGCAGATTCTCCAGGCTTTAGTTGAGGATTTATTCTTTGCAGCAAGGACTCAAATAATAAAACAATCAAAGTGAATATTGATAACGATAATAATGAAACACTGTTTACCAGACTAGCTTTTACTTGTATTGTTTATTGCAAATAACCGGTTTTGGAAAAAAAAGCATCTTACTTGTTGAATCAAATTTAATTACTTTTTCTAAGCACACTGATCATAAACGTTAATCAGGTTTGTTGCGTTATGCGACCTTTGTTTAATCCTTTCACATATTTCCACAGAAACAAATTGTCGTTGTTTTACTGTGACCTTTTGAAATGCCACAGAAAAATGTGAACTAGTTTACAGCCTTGCTCTGCACTATAAAATAGACAAACTGATGAAAGCGTTTCAGGAGTTTCATTCGTGAAAATTACATGGATAAATGGATTTTCAGTCCAACAATAATAACTAGAATGGCACTCAGTGACAAGGCACCACAGTCCTTTCAAGTAAGCTGCACCAAATTCCACACGCTCATAGGTATCAGTCCCCTAACCATGTGGGATTTTTCTCATCAAGATCCATGAATTACTCCCTGGTAAAATGGAGAAAATGTAAAAAAAAAAAAAATGCCGTGGTGAACCACGCTGCAACCTTCAACCGAGGTTTGTGAGACATTTATTTTTTTGTCTTATTTTGTTTGTTATATTTTGATCTGAGGATCCAGTATGTGTCAGTTATTTGCTCAATGCTATGTTGGACATTTAATGGCCCCGCTGTGTAAATTGTGGCCCCTTCATGGCCCCTGATTTATTAAAATCCTTGAGCTGCCACTGATAATTAAATATATTTCACCCTCGCACACTGAAACCATTGAGAATTATGAGTTAAAATATGAAACATCAGGTATTTCTTGATAGTCCGCTTTAAACATCCACCTGTCATGACATTTACACTGTGCAAATTTCTCAGATAATATTGAGATTATGAAGCTTTATGATGAAGCTTTATCCAGTGTCTCTTTTCACTTCTATCGAGAGATTTCCTTCTCCTCCTCCACCTTACACACTCTGAACTGGTCCCGTTTGCCTCCATTTCTAAAAATTGGTGGGAAAACTTGCACTTTAATCAAATAAAGAGCTGAATAGCTTTAATAAAATATAGTTGGTGTTATCTTAGCAAAATTCAAGGAGACAGAGAACCTTTCGGTGGTTCCATCCCACGCTGATCCTATGTCCACATGTCAGAGTGACCTTGGTGAATAACTGTAAAGCTTTTAGGATTCAAGCTTGCTTTTAAACTCTAGTCTGAATGAGGCTAGTCAAAGCACTACATAAAGAAAGATGCTGTTGCCTCACCTAACTCCAAGCTCTTGTATGTGATGGTACAAGCTATGCAAGTAAATGAACATGCATGTCAAGCGTATTGACCGGATGTCACCCTTCAATAGCCACTGCAATCTGCATTCATAACAGCGACAATGTGATCTGTAAAGTTGTGCCTACAGAATGTGTCTGCCTCAGTATATGTCCTTGTTTGTGTTGGTTTAACGGAAGATTGTATCACATAGAAGCTGCCTCACTTTCCTTTGAAATGATTTGACCCACAGCTCATCACGCTGCCTGCCATGAAGACTAATGAAAAAATACTTGTCTGACTACACAATGTTGTCAAAAGTGCTGTTTCCTCTCCACTTTGATTGAGCTCCACACAAACATCTGACGGCCAGTTAAGAGGAGGAAGAGGAGGAGGAGGAGGAGGAGGAGGAGGAGGAGGAGGAGGAGGAAGACTGACGATCGTTTATGAAATCGTCAACAAGCAGGAGGCAGCTACATTTGATCTCTGCTGAGTTTTCTGTCCTGTCTCTCATCAAAAAGGACCAGAGACCAGAAGTTAAATTGTTAAATGACATTTCAAAGAAATCTGCTAAAAACTGCTTTCATTTTCAAACTCGAAACTCAGTAAATGGTGCTATGATTGCCGTCCAAATCTAGAAGCATTTACTAGGTGTTGACAGCAGCTATCCATACATAGAGACATTCAATGGAGGACAGGTCGCTTCATCTAAAGAGCGAATTTCAGTGCAGTGGTACATACATACGTGTGTGTGCTCCTGGAATACTGCACATGTGAGGGTTAGGGTTAAATAAAGGAATAAAGGAATCCATTCATCCATCAGTCCATCCATCTATACATCACTTAGAAATATACTGAACCAAAACTGAACTGGATATTTTGAGAATAGTCTAGCTAGTATTCAGGTGTGGTTTCTGTATTATGTATGAGCATAAATCTATCATCTTTCTGAAAGAAAAACCAGAGTTGATGTTTAAGTTGCAGTCCCTCCAGGTATTCTTGACACATTGCATTTACAATCATAAAATTCTAATCAGTTCATCTTTGAGTCGAAGTGAAAACTGGTCGATATTCCCCAAAGGCAGATTTGAAATATAATTTTCAAGAGGCCACAAACATGTTTTGTGAGGCCACTGCAGGTGGATCTTTAACTAACCAAATGGAATCAGTGGATCCATGACTCCAAGTGAATATTTGTGCCAAATTTGAAAAGATTTTCTCGAGGCGCATTGAAGAGGCCAAAAAAATTACTTAACCTTTGACCTTCGACCACCAAAAGAAAATCTGTTCTTCTTCAACTGAATCTTTGAACTAAATTTGAAGAAATTGTCTCCAGGTGTTTTGAGATGAATGAAAAGTACAGACAGACAAACCGAAGACTTAATGCCTCCACTGGCTATCACCGGCACAGAGGCAAAATATATAAAAAGAGTCATTACCAGGGAAAAGAGTAACCATATAGATTTCAAATATGTCATTCTCCAACTACTTTGATTTTCTGTGAGACGTGGGGACCTGCGGCTGGGGGATCAGTTGCTCATCTCAGCATCATCTTGCAGCGACAGATGAGCGGCCGATCAATGTCCGACATCTTCCCGGAGAGAATGCATCTCACAAAGCCATTTAGTGATTGACCACTGCCCCAGTCTGCAGTGATTAGATATATGATGTAGTTGCTTTTTGGAAGATAAACGTGGTCTCAGAGTAAAGTGTGATGCTTTTATTGGACAGTAAAACACCACTGTCTCTGTGGATGTACATGCCCTGCTACTATATGTACATCACCACGTCTGACCAGAAATCAATAGATGCATGAAAAGGAACAGAGGCAGAGCCGTCATATTAAATGAAACCCGAATAGATTACCCTTTGGATAGTGGGTGTCTCTTTTAAATACATCTCACTGCAAATGAGCTCTCGGGCCTTGAGACTGGAGATTACTTTGTCAGTGTAATCACCGGAGCCCAGGAGAGCTGACTGACTCTGCCCTGCTGACCCAACTGCAGCATGATCACACTGTTAGCATCTGCCTAGATGTCAGCATTCAGTTCATTTAGTGTTGTTAAATGTTCAAGGTATGGCAAAGAGAAAAGAAGTATACAATAGGTAACTGCAGAGAAAGTTTCACTGTGAAACTCTCAAGGCTTCTCTGTGTTTTCTTCTCCCTCACACTAATTGTAGCCTTTAGGCAGGTGCATGAAATCAAAGGGAGGAGAAAGCAAAACTCTCAAAGGTATTTAAACACCAAGTGAAGGAACGTCTGCCTCTAAATGGTTTTAAATGGGAATTTCATGTTAGCATAAACGCGAGAGATGTCTTTCCGGACAAATCCCATTTCTAAAAGATGGATTTATTGGTTTGCACATTGTCAGCTCCTCGGTAGATGTACAGATGCCCCCTTTTATATGCAAATGCGAAAAGATAATACAAAAAACTGAAGACAATTGCAGGAATTGAAAGATTTTCACCTGAAGGCTTTCAAACACGTTGAAGCAGCATGAAGATTCTGCAGAGATAAATTGTATTTTTCATGTTGGAGCCAAAGACTGCATTTGATTGGGTTATCTCCTTCCCACAGGGCATGAAAACCTAGAAATCAATAGCAGCAAATTGTAGACAATTTTATCGAGTGACAGGGGCCGGCGGCCGACAGGTGGATGAGAATGAATCGTTTAATGAATGTTGGAGTTCTATCTTATAAGATAATGTGCATCCTGCGTGCTGTTGTGTCCGACCACATCGGCCACTGAGATGCCTCCTGCAGGGAAACTCTGTGAATAGTGTATGAGAACGAGAAGCTGAACACACGGAGAAGCCTGCTTGTTGGAGGGCAGCTTTAGTCACAGTTTATTTAACCGTACAAAGCAGAGACCAAAGAGACAGAAAAAGAATACAAACTGCACTCTTTCTCCTCCTTAACACTGCTCTGCCTTTGCACCCGAGGCTACAAGTATCCCTCATTGTCCACTTTCATTTTGTGGATTTCGATATATACTTAGTTGGCACAAGCGCTGGAGGTGTGCACAGAGTCCACAGGAATCTAGCATTGTTGCCTCAAAGCCGACAGCTTCTGGGCTCTGGGTCTTGTTGTCTGACGCTTTAATCTGGATTAAAAGAGGAAAATCACAGAACCAAACATTAACTCAACACTCACATTCACCTCGTCTGGAACTACTTGTAGTTGTTGACTTTTGGGCTCGATGTCACATTCATGTCCTATGGGATGGATGGTGAGAAGAAAGAATCGCATACCACCACAAATGTATTACACTTAATTTATCACAAATATGACATTACCCTGAATGACGGACTGCGATGTGAGGCATCTGTGCCTTTTCTCAGGTAGTTCTGCACCATTACATGGCAACTCAGATATATGGAGCTCTGAGTAATGCAGCCACATAGCTTACATAACTCAGAGTTATACAACAGAGCCGAGTTCTCCAAGGTAAATTACAACTTGGATGTTGACTTGTAGCTAAAAAACTAGTAATTACAGTTTCCATGCAGGCACTAATCTGATTAGGGAAATGTTCATCTTAAAGCATGAGGTGTTGTGAAGCATGTAATAAATCCATCTCCTCGTCATCTTATCTGCTTCACACTGTAAAGGGCCCAGGGAATAAACTGAATAAACAGACGACCTCATCGACGCAAGTGATGTTGCCGATCACGAAAAACAGCGACAATGGCGATGAAAACTGATTCTCCAGTTTAGGTTTCCGCGGACCGAGTTGAGGTTCGCTGAACGTCGAAATAAACAGGTGAACAGCTCTATGTGCAGCAGCGGTGGTGCAGCTTCAGGGTTCTGCAGATTGAGCCCTGAAGCCGCTCTTAACCTCCTGCAACTCAATCACTGGAGATCAATTTTACAGTTTCTAAAAGAAGTAAACAGCCCATTTCAAACAGGCAGGTTTAGAACAGGCACTACACTGGTGAATGTGGCTTAGGGGGTAGAGTGGTCGTCCTCTTACTAGAGGGTCAGCGGTTGGATTCCACATGCCGAAGTGTCCTTGGGTACCCCAAATTGCCTTTTTCTTGTAGAGAACATAATAGACAAAGATGCACTGTGTGAATGTACTGTAAAGTGCTTTGAATACAGAACATTTACCATTTGCTAGTGTCCAAATTAACCAAAATAGTAATAATATACAAGTGGATATTGTTGTTTCAATTCAGAAATGCAGCGTTGGACTCCCAGATATGTCATCTATTCAACCTCAGGTCCCACTGATTTCTCACTTGCAAGTTCCTGAAATTTTCCTCACAGTTCAGTAGAATATGTAAAATGTCTTTCTTGGCATAAAAGTTCCCCCAGGCAGACTAATATAGAAGATGATGGAGACAGGGACAGTAAAAACTAGAGAACTCAAGGTATTCCTTCTCAAACTGAATGTCTGAGGCTGAACCTGAGGAGTTCCATGTGTTTGCAGCTCTTTCCAAAGTCAGACCACACAGTCAAAGTTCAGAATAAGTCGAGAACAATAGAATGCATCAGAGTATTTATTCTTTTGATCTCAGTCAGCTCAGTGTTGATTTGTGTTTCAGGTTGAAACAAAAGACACAGACCTCTGATCTTTCATCTTATTCATGGCAACCTTCATGGAACTTCCACTCACTCTCTGGTTTTCTCTTTTGTGAGGAAAGCTACTGTGAGAAATTAGCGTCACTGTTGCTCAAACATGCGACTGAAAGACTTACAAGAATGACATTTGTTTTGACGGTTGCTCTCAGATAGTACGTGGAACGTGTCACTGTGAACATAAACTTCAGCACCACTGTACCGGTGTTTCCTGATTTCATTTTTCCTGCAGGCTTGACTCTTGCTCTCCTGCATGCCTGATTTAGCAAACATTATGCAGAGCTCCATGTCTTACCCTCAGCAGTGATAAATAAATTGCAGTATATAGGTAGCAGAAAGTCTACAAGGAAACAAGGAGTAAAAGGGCAGAGAATAATAGATTGTTTCAGTGTTCGCACCAAATGGCTGGGGATTTATAGGGCCTGGGTGAAGGGTGCTTTTGTTTCTGCTTTTGCTGAACATTCACAGAAAGCAGCTTTAAAGCTTTTATCTGTGGTCGTCTCCGGGTTTAGTGAAATGAGAACAGTGTCTTGCAAGTGCAAATGCTTTTTCAAGTTAGCAAAATATATTTTCCCACCACATGACGGATTCAGGAGGCAAAAAGTTGACAGTCTTACACTGAACAAATTTGAGGGAAAAATAAAGGAACTGTGTCAGGGTTCAGTCAGCTCTGCACCCCCCTCTGTGCACAGTTTCAAAATACCAGCCGAAACAACAAAAGATGGACACGATCAAGCTCATTATAAGAGACAGAGAGTAAGGATCATAGGCAAAAAAATTAAGTATGTGCCATCGCTGCGAGTACTCAGCCTGAAAAAAAAAGGTTGTTGCATAATTTCGTCTGTGGCTCTGGAGGAGGGAATAGACCCTGAGGATGCCACAGTGATGTCATCAGGGTAACATCGTTTTGGTTTCTGAGAGTTGCAGAGGAAGAGATATTGTGTTGTGATTGAGATTTTTGATTTTAAAGGACAGTTTCTTCTCACGCGTGGAATCGATTCTGAATGTACAGAGTAGCTACCATAGCCCGACGTGCACTTCCCCAGAAATTTGACTACAGGTTGTGGTGACACAGAAAGCGACAACTTTCTTTTGTTTTACTTTACAGGTTAACAAAAGTTGATGTACTACTACAACTATAAAATATATTTTGACCCTAACTTGAGCCCATAGAAAAGTACAGGTGTGATGAACATAAATGATGGCAGAAGTTTAGTTCTTCAGACTCTCATGCTGTGTCTGAAATCACCCACTCATCCCCTTCAATATATACTACTATACTATACTATACTACACTAATATAGTATAACTCCACTATATAGTGACTTCTATGTAGAGGACAATATTGTGAGCTCATTAACATATTAATAAAACGCTTTTGGACAATATTTGCGTCATTATTTCTGTGCCAGTAATTAGGATGACTATATGACAACTATGTCGGCTAGTGGAAAATCCCACAGTAAATTTGTAATGTTTATTTAACACTTAGTATTAATACTTAACCCTAACCCTAACCCTAAAAAAACAACATATTGAATGATCATGTTTAAATGTAGAAATAAAACATTTGGCCACAGTTTGTGTCTGTGATGCTCTGCTCTTATTTTCATTTGCCGACAGGTCGGGCTGCTCCTGCTTGCCTCTCTCCTCTCAGCCCCGTGTGCAATGCATGATGGTATATATTGCTCGGTTAGTGACCATCGGTTGTACACTACTTTAGGGTATAAGAAATTTTACTCAACATTCAGACAGCACTACAAAATGGCGATGTCACTATATAGTGAACTACATATTTTTTATATTAGTGAGTGATTTAGGACACTGTGTATGTAGTGTATGTGTCTATGTAGGGGTCATGGACACCTGAGTAGAACACAAATGTACTTCCTACTTCAAAGCTCATTACCTGCACATTTTCAGTGTATATTAAGCACAGTACTAGACTATAATCACAAACAGTTAAACATATACATATAACCAACAACACTGCAAGGGAAGAAGTAACTGAAGTGTGGAACGGATGTCTGCTTCTGCTGCTGATATGGTTGCAAATGAGCTTAAAAATGGAAAAAAAAATAATCTTGCTGCAAAAACTTTTGCAGTAGTTCGTCCCAGCTGTGTTAAAATAGATGTGAAATGGTCTAAAGACATTAGTAGGATTTCCTTGGACCACAGCCCCCCGCTGTACCGACCGGGACATCTCACACAATCCAACAATATAAAGCAAATGAGTAAGCAAACAAACAATTTCAGCTTCAGCAGTATTTGTCATCTCATGCAAAGCAACCTATACTTTTCTACAGAAGTGAACACTGCAAAGTTTTTTTTTTGACCCACTCCCTGCAGAGCTCCTGCATATAATAAAAATGAAGTTGTTGCCGCTCTGTGGTGGGGCTGCAGCTGCCTGAAATGTTTAAATGCTCCCTGACAGTCCCGGATAAATTATTCTCATCTTTGCCAGCTTTGGGATTCTGTTGGGGACACTGGGAACCTAAATACTGCAGTGAGGAAGTTCGGCTTGTGATGTATCATGAGGCAAACTGCAGGGCCGGGCTATAGTGGCACACTTCTACTTCTTCAGCTTTTAGGATTGTTATTCACACTGCAGCGTACAGCAGCAAACATATTTAGGAAGAAGGGAAGGTGTTCAACATAATGCCTGTGTTGAAACACCTTGTTGACGCTGCTGCTGCCAGGGGAGCTCCTCAGTGAGCAGAGGTGGATTCACACTCACCCATTTAAAAACTGTTCCTAAGGCAGATTCATTACTGCACCCACCGAGCTGGCACCTGTAGAAACCAGGACTCGCACACTTGCTCAACACGCGGCCTGATGGACTGAGGCACCAGCTCGTGAGGTGGCAGTGAGTAAGTGCAGGAGCTGCAGCAAATCCTCAGGAGGAGGGGTGAAGCCTGGGGCGAGGCTGTAACAGTCCATTATATCCACATACACTCCAGCACACACTCCCTGCACCGTCACCAGCTCCCATTACTTACTCTGGCTCACGTTAACCCATGATTACAGCCACAGGAAACTTGCCTGTCAGACACAGATTGGGTGATTTGCTGCTTTTTGTTTGGGGATTGAAAAAGCAACGAGATGTGGAAATGGGGCGATTTCACAAATTAGTATGTGTCATTGCCACACAGTATCTTTGAACAATAACAATCGGAGGGGATCAGTGTTTTCCTTCCTTCTTCTTTCCTGAAATTAATTTAAAAGCCTTCGATGAAAAACTGTGCTATAGGTCAAAGTCAACAGGTTTGATGAGTCATCACATTCAGCTCCAATATCATCAAATAGCTTTGTAATTCTATTAATGTAGAAAATCTAATAACATTTCACTACATATATGTATATCGTAATGAAGGATTAATAAATGTTGAACAACTGTCATAAATTCCTGTGCAGTTTGATTGATATTCAAAAATATATTGATTATAGGTCTAAAGTAATTAATGCAGTAAGGAAATGCAATATAAAACTAGCTCAGCATTTTGAGAAATGCATACATGTCATGTTCTTGTGGAGAGATGGAAGAGAAGCTATTAAAGCTCTCATGTTCTGGCTGTTCACTTTGTAATAAGAATTAAAACATCTATTTCTGCACTCTTCTTGTCAAGCTGGTAACAGTTGCCAGGCAATTATTGAAATTCGAGGACATAACAGTTCTTTTCAGATGCTTAAAGGTGGATTCTGTTCTTGAACCACGTGAGTCATTTCCCACCATTTTCAGTGTTAGTGCTTTTTACCAAATGCACAAATTCCATCTTCAAATAACGCTCTGTCCTCCAAAAGACCATATTGCTTGTATGTCTTCACCCTCCGACACAACCCATAAATGTGTCTCCTGAAATACTGCCTCTACGGCGGCCATTATGGACACAATAATAAACACAGCGATTGCTACAGCCTGAGTGCTTAGGCAAGAAAAACTACTTTTAGAAAAAGATTGTGTTTGTGGTTAAAAACAGGTAATTTCATGAGGTTTTGGCGACCTTTGTCATCGTGTACAAGAGGCAGGGTTGTGTTCATGGATAAAAGAAATAATGGTCTTATATAGCACTTTACTTACAGTTTTGCCATTCACACACATGCACGTTCACACTGTGCATCTATCTGCAGCACTATTTGTATCATACAGTTCAGTGGAACAGGCGACCTTCTGGTTAGATGAACTGCTCGGACTCCTGAGCCAGAGTCGCCCAAAGCTCTTTGTCCTGTGTTTAGTTGACCCATCGCCCATTCTAGAGCAGTGAGATGTCAATAAAACATTACCCTGGTTCATAATAAGCAGTTGGCACAGACAACCTCTGGGCTCGTCGTGACTGCACGAACATAAATATAGTTTAATATAAAATGATTACATCAATTCGCCTAATAAAAAAAAACAGAATATAAAAATAATCTTTTTTTAAGCGTCTCATCCTTCCTTCACCTGCAGTGATGAGATTAAATAGCACCTTGCAGACAAGCCAGCTGCAACTCCAAACTCTTATTTTGACAAAAGGAGAATCGCAGGTGTGTTCATCTTACAGTGACGAATATAACTGTGAGCACTGGTGATGTGAGCGAGGCACATGTCAACACCTGCACATCTCACATTCCGCTGTGAATAACTGACTGGTGTTGCTAATGCTTCAGAGCTTAAGTGCTGCTGTGACCTGAACGCCATCACTCACCAGCCCACATGTGCATCGCAAACAGACACCTGAAGATCGTGCAGTAAAAATACCTGCATGTGTGAAAAAAAACGACACGATGTGTTGTAAGCTGCTGAAGAATGTTTGAATTACTGAATATACTGTAACTTTATGCTATTGTGTCTTTGTTTGAGTATAACGCTTAAAAACAAACTGAATGACTTCTGTTCCCCAAAGGAGCAAGGTGCAGCACATAAAGTATGGGAAAGCTTGTCCCTGCAGGGTTTCACTCCAGACACCTGTATTCACACCTTCTGGGCCGATGACTGATGCACATGCAATGCCTATAAAAAGTATTCACCCCCCCCCCCCCCCACCCCCTTGGATGTTTCACCCTTTTGTTGCTTTTATGCACGAAATCATGGTCAATATAATTTGGCTTTTTTGACAAGAATTTGCAAAAAAAGCTTCTTTCATGTCAAAGTGAAAACAGATTTTTACAAACTAATGTCAATTAATTAAAAATATATAGTGTAAAATAAGTGTTTGCGTAAATATTCACCCCCTTTAAAGTGACTGACCTAATTCAACAGAGGTCCAGCTGGTTGATGCCAGCAGTGTCACAGTTAGTAAAATGGAGATCACCGAGTGCAGTCGATGTGTGTCAAGTGATTGTAGTATAAAAACACCTGTGTCTGGGGGGTCCAGTCTCTGGTTCATCAGTATTCCTGCTACAATTGCAACATGAAGACAAAAGAAGACTCCAAGCAACTCAGAGAAAAGATCATTGAAAAGTATAAGTCAGGGGATGGCTACAAAAAGATTTCCAACTCACTGGACATCCCACAGAGTTCAGTTAAATCCATCAAATGGAAGGAGTATGGCACTTTTTAAATCTGCCTAGAGCTGGCCGTCCTCACAAACTGAGTGACCGGGCAAGAAGAAGACTGGTGAGGGAGGCCACCAAGACACCTACGACCACTCTGAAGGAGTTAAAACCTTCAGTGGCTCAGATGGGAGAGACTGTACATACAACAACTGTTGCCCGGGCAAAGAGAAAGCCACTGTTGAAAAAAGCTCATATGAAATCTCGCCTGGAATTCGCCCAAAGACATGTGGGAGACTCCAAGGTCAATTGGAAGAAGGTCCTTTGGTCTGATGAGACAGAAATTGAGCTTTTTGGCCTATCAGACTAGACGCTATGTTTGGCGAACATCCAAACACTGCACATCACCACAAACACACCATCTCCACCGTGAAGCATGGTGGTGGCAGCATCATGCTCTGGGGATGCTTCTCAGCAGCAGGCCCTGGAAGGCTTGTGAAGGTAGAGGGGAACATGAATGCATAAAAATATCACCAAATCCTGGAGGATAATCTGACTCAGTCTGCAAGAGAACTACGACTTGGGAGAAGATTTATTTTCCAGCAAGACAACAACCCCAAGCATACAGCAAAAGCTACACAGAAATGGTTGAAAGACAACAAGGTGAATGTTCTAAAAGGGTGAAACATCCAAGGGGGGGGTGAATACTTTTTATAGGCATTGTATAACATGGTCATCCTTCTGTTTGAGAATGATCTTCTGAGCTGAGCTGTGCAGCGGGGCAATCAGGTGTTGTACCTCGTTCTTCTCTTGCAGAAAACAGAAGTTACAGTCATATAATTTTGTGCACTTTCAGTGGAGTAGCTCAAAAAGTATGGGAAGTGTCTTCACGCCCTGCGGAGCAGCTATTGAACTGGGGTCAAACCTCAACCACTCAAGTGCATCAGAGACCCAGCAGAAAGAACAGCATGAGCCACTAAAGGCGCTGTCACATCCAAGTGGTACAACGGTGCAAATGCCCATGAAGTCGCCATGCTCATGTTCTAATGTACTGTCCACCTTCAGGCAGCGGCAGGCCTCTGCTGATGTAAGCCACAGAGAAAGCTTTCACAATCCAATGAGAGTCAGCAGCCCTGTGTCTTTGCGGCCACCAGGGAGCCACCAGGATCAGGGACAGGCTTAGCTGGCGCTCCATTTCCCGATCACGCAGTATCAACACCACTGAGGGAAATTCACACAATATCTACCATGGCTGCGTTAGCGCATCCATTCCCTGAGGTTAACAGCAGTGTCTGTTTTGAAAAGAAGCAGAGGACAACAGGGTTTTGCACCTGGAAACAGAGAGTAAAATCACCAATTTATTAAATATAAACCATAATAATTGTAGAAATTTCTTAAATACATTTTACAGATTTTATTATATTTCAACCTTGAAGGCTCCTTTTCTTGCAGGATATTGACTTTAGCATACAAGCAGTCCTCTTTAAGCTGAGTGCTCATAGGTTATGTTTGTGTATTTACTGCTTGGCTTGTGAATGGAAAGATACAGTTCAAATTGTTCACTGGTGATTTAGTCACAGAATGCATGTCATTTTATTCTATATATTATTTATAATCAGACAACATGGACAGACTTTGAAAGCTAAACAAGGTCTTTTTTGCTAATGTACAATTTTCCTGAAGATGACGTGTTCCATTGTTGGCGTAAACAGTGCAGTCTGCCACTGAGGCAGACGGAAGACATCTCAGTGAATCATGGATAACTTGGAGGTCACATCACAAAGGCAAGGAGGAACAATGTTTCAAAGGGTGACAACGTTGCATCAGAGGCCAATATATAATATGTGACGTGATATTTCATAGAGCCAATGTTCCTGAAGAAGCTTCAAACCCAGAATAAGCCATGCTTGCCATTGGAGTTATTGATGAAGAACAACTTTGGAGGGATGGATTATCATAAATATCTGCCGCCGCAAAATGAAACTGTCGACACCCAGCGAGACCCTGACACACTCTATGCTGACTGGTTATTTCTCTATTGCAGTGCTAGGTCAGAAGATGGCAGAGCCCAGATTCAACACAGCTGTTTGATCTAATGAAACACATCCATTTCTTATCACCATGAGATTTTATCTACGAGGCAGAGGATGGTTACTCTGCGACGGCCTGGATGGGAAATCGCACTCTGCAGTTTCTAAAGAGCATTAGAGAGACATTTGTGCGTGTGAAGTCCAACTTGAAGCCTGCTGCACTTCATTGATATCTTCACTGCACAGCGTTCGGTGCTGCAGGGTACATACGGTATAATCCCCTAACAAAGTCAAATCATCTGCTTCATAATGGAGCTGCCAGAACATGTCAACAGACAGTGGCCCAATTTTATCTCAGCACTGCCTGCGGATCATTAGCTGCCATCACTCTGCAGAAACTCTGCTGAAGTTGGAGTGCAGTTTAAATGGCTGAAGGAATAGTTTTTGCATTTCTCATCTTTGACTGGAGCTTCCTCTCGGTCTCTACGTTTGTCAAATTGAGGAATGAGATTCCGATTTTCTGTTTCGCTTTCCTGAGAATGGCATTTCTCATTTATAACCAGGAGGCACCATGAGGTAGGTGGGTAGAGAAAAATGTAAGCTGCTGCATGAGGGCTTGGTTGGTCTTGAAGTGAAGCTAACATAGCAGCAATAGGATTGGGAAATTACTTTCAAGTTCCTCAATATTTTTACACAACACTAGTTCAAATGAGTGTTCGTGTGTGAGAAAGGGGTTTCTCGTAATGAACCCACAGAGAATTATCACCGGGATCTAAAGTTTCCCTTGGTGCTACGTCGCTTCAATTACAACCTCTTTTAACTAATTGTTTTGGTTTTACGAGCTGCAGCTTTAATGTATTTGTTCACTCCCACTGGTCACATCAACCAAATTTACAGCTGCAGCCAGCTGTGAGTGTTTTCAGCAAAAAGAATAAAAACAGTTTAAAGAAAAGCTCTGATAATAGTGCTACATACTTCCTGCCCAACAAAACAAATGAATATTGGATTTACATCTTTCAGGTCATCAAAATCCTGTTTCCACATCAACCTTCCAAACCAAGCTAATGAGTGTGGTACTTACTGCAGCACATATATCACTTACAGGCACCCCTTCAAACAATGCTCATGCAGTCACCATGCCCCTGGTCCAATGGGCTCTTACACCTTGAGGCAGGGACCAGCGAATATGCTGCTGTAAGCTACAGAGAAAGTCTCGACAATCCAATGAGAGCGAGCAGCCCCGTGGCTTTGCGGTCACCAGTGAGCCAGCAGGTTCAGGAACAGGCCCTTTCAGGCACAACCTCTCCATAACAAGAAGTTACTCTCCACTGGGGGAAATGCACACAATAGCTTGTTCTGCCATGGCTGCGTTGGTGCATCCATTCCCAGAGGCATAGAGGTTGGTTGTGAAAAAGAGGACAGTCAGTTTTTGCCCTGGGAGCAAAGACATCCAATTTTGAGCTGCCAGAATGATTCCATATTTGATCCACCACTTGTGAGTGCAGCCCCCTCTCTCTCTTATAAGGAGGATCCCCCCCCCTGTAGGGCAGGTGTGGCTCCAGGTTCAGGTAGGCCCAGAACAGGACCTGACACAGACAATATGAATAGTGCAGCACAGTATCCTGTAAGGTTGTCAAATACATGATTCAAAACAAGCTAATGTTGGTTGTGTAATTAGTCAACCGTTATCACTGTTGTATCTGCAGCTAATTGCTCCTTCCTCAAGTGGCCAATTCCGGTTTAACATTTAGTTGTTAGAATTATATTTTAATGGTTTAGCAAAAATAGTTATATTAATATCAGGGCAAAAATCGGGTAATTCAAGAATAAAGTCAGAATTGTGAAGAAAGTCACAATATTACAAGAATGTGTTCCACTCCCTCTGGATCCAAAATCTTGATGAAAAATGTCATTGTTTCTTGAGAAACTACAAACCCTCTTTGAATATCACACAGATCTAACCAATATGTACAGTTTAAAAACGTTTCCTCCTCCACAAAAGGGGCAATTTCCTCCAAGTCTGTGTGATTCTTTCCTCAGAATACTAAGTTTCTTGCACATTTTTTCAAAGTTCTGATACTACGGAACCTTTAACTCATTGTAACGCAGGTGACAGACTGATATCCCAGTGTAAAATGACACAATCTCAAATTTTAAAAAGAAAGAAAAAAATGCGTATGTTATGACCATGTTCTTGTAAAAGTACAACTTTATTCTAATATTATTACCACAGTTATTCTAAAGAAAATACAGTATGTGCCTGAATAATAGATGGCTTGTCTTTTTTCGGATAATTAGCTTTTACACTGACAGTTGCAGCTAAGGCGGTTTTTGTATGAGTGTTTTCATTCTAAGAGCTAACATCTTCAGGTTGTCAAGAAATAGCCTAAAGGCACAAACTAGTGCAAGATGCCGACGTGGGTTTAGTACAAACTTTGCTGTGTGCACTGTCAGTGTGAATGTTTTATGTTACAAGACAAACTTCACAAACACCAGACAATAATCCTCCTGTAATGATCTACAAGTGGATGCAGACATGGACGATAACTGAAGACATCAAATATGTATTCACCTCATTAAAAGGATGAAAGCAAATATGAGTAAGCCCCTTTCCCACTGTGCAGTTTGTCATTCCAGGTGGGAGAGGTTTTTTTCTACATCCAGAACAAGACGCCATTATATCACTTAGCACTCACTTCAAAGGGAATATGTCACTTAGTAAGAAGTGATTGCAGCAACAAAAAGGTGTTTTCTCTGTCTTGCACGTTATCAAGAAGCAGAAAATTAACAAGCCACTTCTTCACTGACAGCAGTTATTTCACATCATTACACGCGTCACCTAATGCAGCTATTATCACAGCAATTTCAGTTTTGCCTAATGAGTAAAAGTCTTACGTGGTGGAATTTTCTGTGAGGCAGTTAGAGGGAAGAGAAAAGGAAGCGGCTCCTAATAAAGGAGCGTCTGCGTATTTATAAATGTGTGACAGCCGGAGTTTATGTGGCAAGGAGCCACCCATATAAATTGATCCTTAAGTCATCTAAAAATGTGGATTCAAAACCCTGAAGCCTGGTGTTGGTATTAAGTATTAGGTATTACAGTATTTGTGCTACAAATTAATGACCATATTTATTGTTGGGGCTCCATGTGTAAAGATTCCCCTCAAAAATACACTTATCAACTGTAACAGCAAATACACATGTTGTACATTTAATAAGAAATACAATTTCTGGCTGCATTCTCTTTAGAGACAACGTATGTTTTTAAGAATACACTACGCCAGCAGGTGCAGTGTCCGTGTACATATTTCTCCATACTTTTTTTTCAGATTCATATGAAGTCACTATGACCTTTGAACTTCCACCACTGAAACATAATCACCAAGTGACAAAATATGAAAAAGAAAGAAAGAAATTCCCTCAGGCGGTCTTGAGATATCATTCAAGATTATTGAGTTGAAGTGAATTGTACCAGATGTAATGAAATTCCCTGTGGTTAGTCCTAATATAATAATACATTCACAGGGACCAAAACCTAATCAGTTCATCTTTGAGTCCATGTGAACATTCCCTCAAGCTGATCTTAAGATATCATGTTGAAAAAAAAACTAAACATACACATCGTAAGGTGACGTTGACCTTCGACCCTTAGCTACCAAAATGAAATCCAAGTGGCGGAGTGGAGGCATACAAAAAACAAGTTTAAGAATGATGTAACCTACTACATATCCTTAGTACCTGAATAAACATAGTCTGGTGTAAATTTCTTACAAAACACATTTACTGCTGCAGGTTAGTTGTATATAAGTGTAATTTTTTGGAGTCAAGCTTGTCCGATGAGAAGAAAAACATCTTTGAGCGTGCTTGTTTTGTGATCGGCTATATTTCTTTCTGCACATTTGGTATCTTTGTTGTTGTTATTCATGGGGATAACTTCAATTCTGCACTATGTACATTTCATGTGGTTCATTTACAAACCATATTTTCATTTATTTATGTATTCATTCAATTGGCCGCACGCAGCACTTTTCTCTGTGATTCAGATGCATCTGATGGTGCCTGTATTTTTCAGAGTGAATGCTTTTTTTTTTATTTTGAATAATATAACAAACCACAAAGTGGTTATTGCACTTGCTGTTTGCTGGGTTCATTTCAGGAGGTCCAATTTGGGAACGGCTTCAACTTCAAGATCAATATTCTGTACGACCTTAAAAGCCCCAGCTTGGGTTTAGAGGGACAAAAATCCTTATTTGCATTTTCCGTGATATTTAAAGCAGCAGAAATGTTTTTCTTTTTTTTTTATCCAGAGGGGAAATTCAAACAATGCAGGCTGAAAGGCTTTACAGCTGTGAAGTCGATTTGGAATACATGATTAGCTGTCACATGCACTCAGACGTCGTATTAAAAAGTCAATCTGACAGTGAAAAATGCCTCTGCCTCCTGTCATTTCCATGACAGTTGTCTGGTGTCAGGATGTAGGGACTCGGATGGAAGATTAAAAGATCTCCCTTTAGGATTTTATTCAGGGAAGAGAGTAAACAAGCATGAGTTTGTGCCTGACTAGATGCAGAGAACTTCACCATATTTTACATAAATCCAACATTGGAAAAACATCCTGCAGACTCGTCTTACAACATCAACACAGTCAGCATGAGATTAACACAACAGAAACTTGGCTCCTGTGTTTGTCCTCCTCAGTCTGAACTGGCCAAGTTACTTTTTTGGACTTCAGCAAAATCACAATGATCTTGAACTTTGATCAACATCCCATCTTTCTTTTCTAAAATCAGTCCTTGCAAACATATTTCAGTTGTCACTGAGCCTCTCGAATTGGGGTGCGTGTCCCAAGGTGCACGCCCCTTAAACCCTTTAGGCCGAATCGGCCTTATTCAAATGTTTGTCCTTGCCCTTGGGAGCATGCATGTCACCGGCAGCAGCTCTTTATATTTGGTAAGGCTGTCAGCACAGCAGGAGGGGAGGAGAGTGCTCTGTTTTGGAGAATTGCACGGCTGCATTTGTTTGTTGAAGGGATGATTGGATAATGCAGGGAATCCTCTAATGGTTTAAATGTCAACTGGTCAATAAAGGCCTGGCATCTTTTCACTTCTCATTTGTACCGAGACAGAGGAAGCTATTAAAAATTGAAAGTAAAATTACCAACCTGACATTTCCCCATTTACTCTCTGTTGTTTCTCATGTCCATTCTCCATATCTGTCATCGAGTGACCATGAATCAGCTCCCTTCACATCCCCCAACACTGTTTGCATATTAATTTGCATCTCAACAATCACATTGATCATTTGCACTGGAAGTCTGGGATGGTATTTACTCACTAACAATAATAAACCCTCAGTGACCATGTGGTCTAGTGGCATGACAACAACGTAATTTGGAGTCTTAAATGATTTATTCCCCCACTGGAAAGACACAGTTCACACTTTGTGTCTCAAAGCACTAAACACGACTGAATCCGAACCAGATTTTTATTCAGATTAAATTGGAACGAAAAAATTACTAAAGAGCATATGCAGAATGTGACCTGTGAAGGTTCAGGCCCTTTTTGCTTTCCTGGAAAAGTTGAGCATGATGGGAAATACGTTTGAGGTTAACAGTTATTCGCAGGCATCTCCAAGACGGCATATTTTTATATCCAGGTGACAAAGCCCTCTAGCTGCTGTAATAATTGTGATGGGACCAATAAATAGGTCAGGAAACCACATGCATTCACTCCATAATATTCACAGGTTATGCTTGTGCCTGAACTTAAGTAAATCTGTGTGAGCACATCATAACATGAATTTATTTTTCAGCAGTGGTTCATTTCAAGGTGATGCAGTGGTTTGCCTCAAAGCAAAAATATTCTTGGTTTGAATCCTGATTTTTCCAGGGGTCTTTCTGTGTGAAGCTTGCATGTTTCCCCCCCATGTGTGTGGGAGGGGGTTTCTCGAGGTACTTCAGCTGCCTCCCACAGTCCAAAGACATGGAGATTGAGCTGAGGTCAACCGGAGACTCTAAATTGACTGTAGGTGTGAATGCGAGTGTGAGTGGCTGTTTGTCTCTGTATGTTGACCCTGCTACGCTGGCGACCTGTCCAGGTTGTACCCCGGCTGTTCGCCTGATGTCAGCGGGATTGGCTCCAGATAAGGGTCTCAGATGACAAAACACTGTGTCTCGTATCAGAGGGGAAAGCAATTTTATTTTTACTGTTTGTTTTAAAGGACTTGTGAGCGTTACAAGACCTGTAACCATGTCTGTTTACAAGTAGTGCAGTACCTGTTCTCAACCTGCTTGTTTGCAGTTTTCTTTCTGAAACTGTAAGTGACCTTCAGTAATTGAGCCACGAGATATGTAAGACACATACAGACAGACAGAGATTTACTGACATATTTCAACAGACAGATTTAATCTGTGTGTGTGTAAAAGATCATAAGGACGACCGTTACCTTCAACAAAAGCAAGAGAAATGGATTTAATTCTTATCATTTAAAAGGCAGGACCTGACAAGAAGTGCTGCTGAATATAGAATATCCCAATTTTTCTTTTACTGGAAAGACATGAAGTTAGAAAACTTCTGCCATTAAATTTGAATATTTATCTTATATTGTTCCAGTCCTTTATACCAGAATCTCCTTTGAGTATTCAGTAAATAAATTGCTTCCAAATTTTCATGATGTCGATTTTATTCAGCGAGATATGATTGTTCAGCATCAGGCCTTTCTATGCCATTAATTAATCATGCAGAATTCATAAAAATCTCATGGGATTCGTTAATAGACACATACAAGATTAAAACTGCCATTCATCTGATAAGAAGAGTGAAGAGTCCTTCATTCCCTGGTCTTCTAAGGAGTTTGGGTTTTTCAGTGCGATGCCCAAAATGGTACTAATGAATATGATAGAGGGTTCAGATCGGGGGAATAATCCAGGACACCAACATGAACACAGGCTCTCTGTTGTCGACTCTCAATATTAAATCAATGAATACAAGTAAACAAACAAACCAACAAAGCAGGGAGAGCCAAGATAAGGTTTTCTACTGTGCCTCTATTGTTAATGAGCCAACTCAAGACGGGGCTGCAGATAACACAGATACAACTGCTCGGCTGTGTGGTTACTGTCAACAAACCCATTTCATCCATGGGTAAAAAGACAGCAATAAGAAACAGAATTACTTTTAATTCACTACAAAGAATTAACCTATACAACCTTCTCTTATGAAGACTATATTGTTCTTAACCCTCCTTGACTTTAATGTAAGTAGTGTATACTTACGGCTGCTCACAATTACTGCATCATGAAAAAGACCAGCCCTGTGAAAGGATGTTTTTCCTCTGATGTGTTTTTCTCTTTGGGAGTTTCAACACTTCCTGCAGTGTGAAGAGTGGTTTTCTCCACTGAAGCTGTGCTGCATATGAACTCTCAGCTTTACAGATACTCTAACGGAACACATCTTAAAGCGACACAGTGCAAAGTGAACTCAGGCTCCCCCTACAGGTGGAAAGTGTAAGTCACTGGCGTAAATACGACTCTAAATACGCTCATCGTAGAATAGTTGCATACAGGCTATAAGACGCTAACAAGCAAGCAGCCGAGGCAGCTGTCCGAGTTTATATGAATCTAAATGTTTGGCTAACTTGTTAAACCTCAAACAAAATGGGTTTACCTAGCGTCTGATTATTGAAGTCAACAACTTCACTTGCACAGACCAATGACAAGCAAGCATTATAGCACAAAACAAAGCTAGCTGCTTGGTCCTGCTCTTGTTGTGAGGGTGTGTGACATATGCCGTAAAACAGCCCGTAATGTTGCAGCGCTGTACACCGTAATTACAAAATGAAATTTCAGGCCACCAGGGAGCGCTGTGACAATGACAGACTGTAAGATGGTCTGGTTCAATGGTAAAAAAAAAAAAGATGGTTTGCAGACTCAGCAGACTTCTTGTTGGTTTAGAGGTGAATAGTTTTATATACAGTGCTCACCAAACTCCATGCAACTTAAAAAACTTGGGGGGGAAGGGAAAACTATCAAACTGAGAAAGAATGAAATAGGCATACTGATGGAAACAGCTTCTACTCTCCTTGCCCCAAGGCGCAATGCACTGCTTATATGGGGAGTTCAATTCCCACCTTCAGCCTGAACCATAATGAGCAGGTCATTAGACACAGTATACTTACTTCACAAACAATCCTCTAACCTTATTTTACCGCAATAAAAACTCATTTACGTCACTAAATTAGTCCATTAAAGGAATTAAGCCTAAACATCACAAACACTGCTTGAAAATCAGTAAAGCAAACTTTCTCATGGAAAAACAAAACCCCTTCACTTGGTTTGCCCCAGTGATACAAAAACCAGGTAGTGCCCTTTCAAACACTATCCTCCATGTTGGATTAAAACAAAAGAAGAGATTGGTTAAGTATGAACAAAGGAATGAACTAATAAACTGTTTTAACCTGCAATATAATAAAATGTAAGTAAAGCTAACTTATGGTTGTGTGTTGAATACACTCCTGTGCATTGATGGGAACGGTGATCATAACTTATCGTAAAATGAGCATTTATATAAACTAATTAGCGAAATGTAAAAATGGCATTCCCCCTGTCATACGTTTGTGCACCATGAAAAACTTAAAGTGCAAATTTATTACATGAACTTTTAGTGCGTCTGCGACCTGTTGCCAATTTTCTCATCTGAACCAGATTAATAAAAGTAGAGGTCCCTCGATTAAACATCTGCTCTTCACTTCACTAAACAGAGAAGGCTGCTGGTGTGTGTTTCTACCTGTAGTATCGGCTGTGATATATACACTGGATCTCTGGCAGCGAGAGAACAAGGCACAGTTCAGTGTACCTGTCATATTTATCTGCCAAATGTGTCCTTGCATATGTAATTCTTGCATATTTTTCTGCTCAGAGTGACAGAATAACTAACCTAAAATCACCTAACCCGAATCAGCGCTCAAAGCGGAACGTGTTTGTACAAATCCTCTCTTGTGTCAGGACAAGTACAGCTGTCATAAGCTCTGTTCCCTGTATTTCCTACGTTAATAATCATGTAAACTTCCGCCCTTTAAAACTCCTGCAGAACGCTGCTGGCTCCAACCAAACTATCCCAATTAGCTGCAGGGACAATTTCCCTTGCTGATCTCTGTAGGATTTGCTTGTTTGGCCGTGTGTGACCTGTCAAAACAAAATGTCGGTTATAGTTCTACACATCTGCACTGGTTATTAGTTTGCAGTCAAAGCTGTTGAGCATAGGGGGCTCTGTTACCCTTTAAGGATATTTGCATATCAGTTATGATAGAACCATGCCAACACTGAAATGGGGGTGTACAGCAGTCATATAATTTAAGAATAAAGAACATCTGTATTGGAATTGTGGAGCCTGTAGATAGGAGGCAGCCTTCTATGTAAATTGGCCATAAAGGTCAACATGGATCTATAATAAGACAAAGAATGATTTTCTCGCTCCCTTTCTGCCCTGTCCTATTATAGAAATCTTTGTGTTATATGTTTGAATTTTGCATTTATCTGAGCTGTGAGCAATTTTTATCTTATTTTCTAAATGCGTCACTCTCTCTGCTCGGTGCCCAATGCTCACGATTGTTGTCAGAATTTCAAATAAGCGTCTTTTAATCAACTCAGCTTGGAAGAACACTGTACAGCACAAATGTAATTCATGTTATTCCTTGCATTGCACTGCATTGTGATGGTGCCAGACAATGAAGAGACTGCATCCATCCATTATCCATACCACTTACCCTTTTAAGGGTTGCAGTAATGTCCCAGCTGACATTGGGGGGACAAACAACTGTTATAGAAAACAAGTCTTGAGGCAAAGTTCTTCAAGGGAAAGAAATACCTTTATTTATTCATTGTTTTATACTCTTAGTTTTTCATTGCAGGGATAGGTTTTTAGTTTCTATATATGAACAAACTTGCTGTCTCCATTACCAATCCTCGAACCTAAACACGCACTTTGGCTTTTGCCCATGAAACGACTTTGTGCTCGATAATAACTTCCTGTTTTCACCAAGTAAGAGGTCAGTCTGTACTTGTGGCAGTTCCTGAATGGGGTTTCATAAAAGTTCTTTTGGTAATAACATGTAGTCTTGTAGCAGTGCACAGGTCACAGATGGGTTTGTGTCTGTAGACAACCCAAGAACACAAAAATAACTTAAACAAGCAGGATTATATGTGAGGTTACTATATGAGTCCACCACACATTTGAATAATACATCTGTAGAGTTATTATATAAACTGTATGTAGATTCACACCTACAATCAATTTCGAGTCTCCAATTAACCTCACTACAATCTGCATGTCTTCGGACTTTTGGAGGAAGTTAGAGAAATCCCACACAGACATAGTGGGAGAACATACACAGATTCAAACCGTCTTACTGTGAGGTGACAGTGCTAACCACTCCACTGCCGTGCCGCCCCAGTAAAGAGACTGATCATATATTTTTCAGTCATACTGGAAGACAGCTAGGGAATTTACTACTAATGATATGACTAACAATCTAATGATTATTTTTAGAAAAATTACCCACATCCTGGGTGTAATAAACAACAGATGAAAAAGTATGGACATTTATTATTATTATAAATTATTTTGCTGGTGGTGAGTTGGGTAGTTATGATGTTCACACTCGGAGAAGGCTTTTGTATACACACACACACACACACACACACACACACACACACACACAGTAATAATAGTGATATTAGTTGTACAGGTAGTTTTCTTTTATCAATGAAACAGAAGTGATCAGAGGAAAATCTATGTATTTCTAACTTATCCACATTTCAATGACTTTCAGTGTGAAGAATTCAGGTCAGTATTACTTTTTCATCTAATCGTATTCTGTCTCGATCACAGCTTCTGCCGCTCTGATGTATAATACATTTATTTCTGACAGAAGAGGAGGATGATTAGCAAGCGGAAAACAATGAGTAGATAGAGTCCCCTCTCCTCAATTCATCTTTAATTATGAGATCTGTTTACATTTGTCAAAGATGGATAAAATACCAGGTGTAATGATAAGGATTTCTATAACAAGCGAATATAAAATGTGCATGTGCTTTGATTCAGAGGGTGACAGTGTGCCGAATCATGTTTTAAAATAAATGACCTGTCATATCAAGCTAACGTGCACATCTAATGCAAAAAAATGAGACGACTGCTAAAAGGTGGTTCAGGTCGCTGTAACCGACGGAATGTAAAATGACAGGAAATGTTGCTGACAATAATTCAAGTGAGAAGCAATCTCAATGTTCACTGCATCAGCTTAATATGTTGGAGTAGTCATTGTTTATTCTAAAACCCATGAAACTGTCAGCAACAGACTTCTTTTTCCTTTTTTATCAGAGGAGGTGAGAGGAGCTGAACTCTCGGAGCGGCCTCTCCCTTTGGTGCGGACCTTGACCGCAACATTTAGCAATTCGAGCAAATCCAGAAAAGATTCTGAGTGAAGTCAAAGACCTCAATTTGCAAATCAACAGAGAACGAGTGAACTTGACTTTCAGATAAAAAGCTCTGGTTGTCCTGCCTTTGTTGAACTATTTCACTTCACTATTTTCCTTCACAAGGACATTTCCTCGCTGCCGTGGCTGTTTCTGACCCCGTAGGTGGTGCGACGTCTCCTATGTTTCATTTACAGCAGCTGCACTTCAAAAGCTTCCACAAGTGTCATCTGTTATATCTGCACTGTGGAAAATACATTTGATTTGCATTTGAGGGAAACAGTGAATTAAAGCTTCATGAATTCAATTTTTAATAGACACTTTCTTTGTTGCAGTCGCTATTATGCATATCCGCTGTGTGAAGTTGGGTAAAATGAGAAAAACAAAAGCGCAGCACTTTTCCCTAACAGGCAGCAAAAAACTGAGCAGATTTCTGGGTTACATCGCGCCCTCTGTGTTCTTTAACCAACTGAAACGGGGACTTCTGAACCTCATATTGTGCTTTAATAACTGGGAATTCCTGCATTATGCTGTTTCATTAACAATCTGGTGACTGAAGAATTGAGCTGAAAATAATTAAGATTCAAAGTAGTACATGCACGTTCTTACAACAAAACATTTTTGTAGAAGTCATCAATTAGTTTGCAAAGTTCTCATCAGGAGTGATAATACATTTTTCATAGAATATATAATTTAAAAGTAACACTACATACATATACATACATACATATACATATATATATATATATGTATGTATATATATCTTCATATAGGGACTGCTGGAATGTTACACAACCCTCTTGAGTGTAATCCATAATTCCATGAGCACCACGATGACTCACACAGGCCAATTCAAAGCAGAGATCACTGTGCTTCATGGCACAGGATTAATATACCTGCACTTTGTAATAGGAAGCTTATGGAGGAGCCTCTGTATTAATTCCCTGCTGCAATCACCATTTTTGGTTCCATATTAATCCCCACAGCAATCGATGAGCGGCGTGCAGAGGCCGTCCTCAGAGGGTGTCAACAAAGCACGACATGAGAGGACATTCAGAGAGTGTGAGGAGATTCATTTTCACACTTGATCCGAACATACAGGCTTTTATTTCCTGCAGTTATTGCAGCGCCTGTGCTGGGAAGTTGAGTCTGGGAAGCAACTCTGATGTGCTTTCCGCTGACTATGGAAAGAGAGGTGTCCGCCTTAGGAGGATTCTCTTCGATGCTGCTGAAATTAGCGTCAGTGTTTATTAATTTATACATAAACGACCAAAGGAACCCGGTACACAGACTTGAGAAGGATCTTCCTGGACACAAAAAAGGTGGTGTGCCTCTTGTTTTGGAAAAGCTCATGAATAAAACACTACTTCTCTCGACACAAAAGAGGTTTAAATTTATATTCAGCGAGTTCATTTATACAAGACCTTTGGTCACAGTCTGATAGGGTGACCACTTCCACAGAGCAAGAAGTAGAGCTGCAATATTATAAGAAATGTTATTCCTTCTGAGAGAGGAAATATGTCATGTAATGGTTCTATTCCTCCTTATGAAATTGGAAACTTCTTGAAGTGAATGCTGCGTATTTATCTAAGTGCTGTTCTGCAGAGTCTCAAACAGCACTGGGACATTATAGAGGGTGTTATACGCTGAATATTAAAAGAGAGCAAAGAGGGAACATTTGTATGAAACATGGCCTGCCTATCAGACACTGCAGACAACCTAATAGGATGGATGAGTGTGTCATGCTGGTATTAAGCTGGTCCATGTCCTCTGCTATAATACTAACACTGTTAGGCTAAGAGCCCTGGTTCGCTCCCTCTGGCTGGAGCTCAAATGCTGGAGGTGAGTCCCAGCCATCCTCCTGTGGTCAATTAGGAGAGCCATCAGAATTTGTCTTCATATCCGATCGACTCAATGCTTCCTCTTGCCTTGCGTTTCCTAAGAATTATATCATCTGGCTGTTCTGCATATTTATAGAGCTTCTCAAAGACAGGTAAGGCATAGAATTGATGGAGAGCACAGACTGGAAATATGCACCGTGCTGCAAAGGTGATGACTGGGACCCGTCTCTTTCATCTAAATCCCTCTCTGCTCCCCCCCCCCCCCCGTCTCAGCCACCTTTCTTTAACACGTTCATACATAAACTCACTCGCTCTCTGTGTCGGCCTTAAAGGAGCCACACAAGCAAAGCTCATAAAAATGTAACACACGGAATCTGCATTGTGGGCACACACCGTGTCTCCAGAGACTCGCTGTGCCTCTCAACAGTATGAGTGTGAAGTGCACGGACCCCCCCCCTCCACCCCCCCTCCAAAAAACCCCACAGCAGCTCCATTTCCATGGGAGCACTCCAGCAGAGGAAGTTGGGAACTTCACACAGGATAATGATACAGATGGGTTGAAGGCCCATCATGGAGAGTTCCTTCTGACAGCCAGACTGACTCGCTCCGCTTATTAAAAGTTGGCCTCAAAAGAATGGGTCTTGTTAAAGTTGATTTAGACTTGACCTCTGAGGGGAGAAGGGAAACAAACACTTGGAGATTTTTCTGTATAGAACTGTGACAAGTTGATGTTTTATGTAGCATTGAACTGGCAGCAGATATTTCATGGAGATCACAATAAAACCTTTCAACCATTCAGCCTGAGGACACTGGTGTTTTTAACAACAGCCTCACAGAGCTGCTCGCATGTCTGTGAACTCAGTCTGGGCATTGTGTCTTTTTACTGTGAGCAATGAAAAGAGGAAACTTCATTTTGATGACAATGATGCATCGTTTAGGAACTTATTTAAAGGAGACATATTATGTTTTAGAATTTTTTCGGGTTTTTTTTGTGTATGTAAAAGTTCTGCATAATAAAAATAAAAACGTCCTTGGTAAAGGGACGTCCTCTCCCCTACAGGAAACACTGACACTCCTGAAACGCTGTGTCACAATGCTGCACATTTGCCCCCTAATCCAGGCAAGTCGAAAACAACGTGCTAGAAACGGTAGACCAATCACAACAGAGTGGTCTCAACTGGCCAATCAGAGCGTATCTGACTTTATCGATTGGGGGGGGCCTTAAAGAGACATGAGCTAAAACCACACAGTTTTGAAAACAGGAGCTGTGGCAGTGGACGTTATGAGAACAATGATGCATTTTGTGAACAATATAGAATGAAAACTTTTCAAGTAATAACATTCCACATGTCAACTGCAGCACTGTAGCTTCCAGTATATATTCTGTTCACACTGCATCATTTATTAGCTTCTGACTCCATTGATGGATTTTCTTTGGTCACTTTTGAAGGTCCAGCATTTTGGATTTATCATCTTCTCATCTTCTTTTTCCAAGCATGTAGGAGAACCAATGGTGGCCTTAATTTAACTTTAAACCATAAAAGACCCTCTATAGAGCCTGTGTTTGGCTCGTCTGTTCTGGGCTGCTATAGAAACATTGGGGTGTAACATGGTGGACTGATCAAAACAGTGTGAATATCATATTGTTTTTCTGCACAGATCCAAAATCCGAGCCCCTGAACCTTTACAAGAAACCTTGATGAATTCATGAGTTGTTTGTTTTTTTTATTTTCGCCCCGTTATGTTAGGTTGTGTGTTAGCATCTCAAGTGTGTTTGGTCCAATTGCTGCATTTATCTGTAATAGCCGTGGAGAGGTACTCGAACAAGCAGTGACTTAGTGAGTCATACGGTATATTTACGCCTGATAATCATGAACACGATGCAGGAGCTGTGAAAACACAAGGAGGATAAAAATCTATATCTTTTTCACTCAGAGGCAGAAAATTGGCCACAATTAAGTCTAAATAACTGTGAAATAAATACACAAACTCCCAATGGAGAGAGACTGTTGTTACCATTTTTATTCATGAAAGATGTGGAGCAAGTGGTAAATATAAACTAAATAAAATATACTGTCTGTGGGTAAGACTGACATAAGTCTGCGACCACAGATGTCTGAATCAGACCCGAGCCATCAGCAGCGAGGAATATATCATCTGCTATCACAACCGTTGTATCCTGCTGCAGCCTTGGGATGCAGGGGGTCGATTCACGCATGGGAAATCTACAGTGAATCTTAAATAGTTATTGACAGCCCTTCAGTTGGTAAACCTCTCTCGGAGCCTAGAATTGATTGTAGGTCTTGTGCTGATGCAAATAGCTGTGCAGCTATGAATGTTTGATAAATGTTGGGTCAGAGCTGAACGCAGGGTGAAGAGTTCAGAGGTTTGATTTGCATAGAGACTCGAGTGACTCCTGTTAATACGTCATCTGCGGCCGAAAGGTTTGCCTGTCTGCGCGCATTGATTGGCAACAACATACTCATGTGTTTATTGACGGATGAAGCTCAGAAATAACCAGATGGTTTAAAAAAAGGCATAAAGAAGGCGACCCTTCTTCTTCTTCTTGCAAAGATGTGGTGTGACCATTTTGCAAGTTTAGAAATTACCATTTTGTTTTTCTATAAATGCCCTTCACTCCTGTATATGATCCATATCCATCCTGGGCATATTGGCAAGGCTTCAAAGCCTATTTGATCAAGGAGATAGCCTCTTTAATATTCAAAAACAGCTTCTGGCACTATGATAGATTGAGAGTAGCCATCTTATATCCGTTGCCGTCCGGTTCACTACATGAAGATAAATGGTTGGTGCATGACACCGACAAGAGTTAAAGAGGAAAAGATGACCCTGATCAACCCGGGGGTTTGGTTTTCATTCCCCCGACTGGAAGAAAAGAGTTAGGTGGTGAAGATGTCTGTCAAATAAGGCTGAGAAACAACACAGTTTTGTCCTGAGACTCCAATACAACATTTGAAAATAAAGTGTCCTTAAACAAACTTTGCCGTCACTCAGTCGTTGGTGGACTCATGTGGTAATAGCGGGATGATTAAACTGCTAAGTGCAATCAGTCGTCCTCAACCTGTTTTAAAAACTGAGGACAGGCAAATTACAAGGTTATAATGTCACTATTAATTTCAGTTTCCACTGAAGCTCAGTTTTCACAGTCCTGTACCAAAATGCTCCCATTAATTAACATTTTTTACAAACTTTACTTTGTTGGAATGATTGATTAGAAGTGAAAGAGAACAGAGGATGATTAACGCACAGTCTCTAATCATCGCACTCTTGGATGGAACCTGCAAATGTGCAACACAGCACACTTCTCCCGCTCCTCTTCCTCAGCTCGTCTCAGGATGCCATGGAAATCAGTTAGAGACACATCAGCGCTGTCTGAGCCTCCGGAGGAGTCGCAGCAAATGAGAAAGCTCTCCCCTCGGTTTCTCTCTCTCTCTTTCTCATGCTAAGAGGGGAAATTACAAGCCCATCTATCAATTGCTCCACGGGTGAAATGTGCTGTTGACACAAGGACAGACCATCATTATCTCTTTATCTGATTTTGGCAAAATCGGTGGAGGAAAAATGCCATACTAAATATAGGGAATGAAACGGTGAGTGGCACAGTTTCCTTTGAGATGAGTTACTTGTGCACCCGGGGGTTGCTCGAGTGATTCTGGTTGTCGGCTGGTGCTAAGTAGGGAATGATGTTTGCTGTGCAATGAAAGCCCTGAAGAGATTAGTGCCAGTTAAGAAACTTTGGAAGGAGATGATACAGACACAAGACATCAGAGGGTGTTTCCTGCGATCACCCACAGACCTCCGCTTCTCATTCTTCATCTGTAAATAATAACATGAGGTGGAGTTACCAGGCAGAAGACACCTGTATTATAAAAAGAATTCAGCAACATATATGTTTCAGTTCCACAACACTAAGAGTCCAGCAGCATATTCCAACTCCACGCAGACCAGAAAGTAGGAGAATAATCATGCATCTGTGGTATCTGCAGTGTGCAAGTCTGCAGGGGAGTGTGAGTGAGGCTGGCTGCACTTACACACTATGTTTTCTCATATGTGCTAATGTCAGCGGGCTTACATTCTCCCAACACCTTGTTCACAATGACAGGGTGAATAAGAGACACATTCTGCTCATATTCAGGTTCATCGTTTTAATTTGGGTTATTACTTGAAAACGTTTACATGCTTTTATTTCCAGAAAACACATCATTTGCCTCCTACTGTTCATTGAATCAGTCAATGCTGTGATTGGTCATTCACTTCAAGTGCGTGTAGGAAATACCAGCTCTCGTCTCGCTTATGGCTTCGTTAGGGGATGTGCCAGACTAGCTATAGGTGTACATTATGCAAAGGTCAAAGCATTGTGATGTCATGGGACTGGTGTACTGATGAGGTGTTTCAGGAGCTTCAGTATTTTCTGTGAGGGAAAGGAACTCCCTTTACTAAAAGACTGTGGGCTTTTTAACTTTGCAGAACCTTTACATACACATAAAACCATATAAAACACGAAAAGAGATCTAATAAAAGCATAAGGTCTCTTATAAGACGTTTACCAGGTATAACTTTTACAATGTTTATGTTGTCTTACTTTCGTTTCGTTTCATTTCATTTCGTTGCAAGGCAAAAACTGATAAGGGTTATTAGTAGCTTTACAGAATATTTGTCATAAAAATTCCGGGAACCATGAATGTCTGCACAAAATTATATATTTATATTAAGTAGCTGATGAGATATTCAACAGAATAAACTTTGCAAGTGGTGTAGAGAAAAAAATGTGAAAAAGTTTAGTCATAAATCATATCTGTACAAAGTTTCATGGTAATCTCTGTTGTAATTGTGGATGTATTTTAGTCCAGAGTAGAGAGGTATACTGAAGTAGCAGCTATTCATAGTATCACACTGTCAGTGGGACTATTCTATGAAATTTGGTGTCAGTAAACATTTTGCAACCTATAGTTAATTCGATTTCTTATCACACTGGTGAAAAACTTAAGTGGTTAAATAAACTAGGCATTAAGTGCATTTTAGTATAAGAAAGTCATTTCTGGGAGACACATATATGAAGGCCTGTTGCTCAACTGAGCTCTTTTACGCCGACTGTGCTGTTCTTAAGGCAAGTTCTTTTCATTTAGCTGTTCACAGGGCACCTTGATATAGACCTTCATGAAGTCCCATCTCCCCCATGGGTTATTACGTGATCAACTGATGACACCTGAGCAAGTAACATCAGCTGAAGAAGATCACGAAAAGGCTAAATCTCTGCAAATAGCAAGTGGATTTTGTTTTGAATATTTCCCACATATATTACTGTATGCCTCAAGGTCAAGAACCATGTTCAAATTCCACTGCAGAGCTGAATATTTCAAAGAGATCAAAAACTCTGAATGAAAATGATAAACAAGACTCTTGGGGTTTTCCTTTTGATGTAATGGATACAATACTTGTGTCTTGGGTTTGCATAACATTAGGAACATACTGCATGTGTGATATCATGCTGTGTAAAAACATGTTCTATGACTTACAGGGAAATGTAATGCACTGAACACGGCTTAAGGGGTCTGATAGTCACTTATACAGTTGGACCCAACATGCCCCTAAACTTCTTATTTAATTTGTTACCATTTAATGACATTCTGGATCAGTTCGAGTGGGTCTTATTACTCACATGAGAAACAGTCCCAGTGGTGAAAGCGAACAGAGAGTGAGGCAGAGAGTGAGGCAGAGAGTGAGGCGAGGTTCAGCCGAGGGTAAAAACACAGCAATCAACTGTGCTGAACTTCCTCAGCAGGAACTGTTAACAGCCTCTCAACATCCGAATCACTGAAGATCTTTGTCTCCTGGTTGGGATCAAGAAAAACTTGACTTTATTTTTTCTTCCTGCAACCTTCACTTGTCAAAGCTGAAAACCCGCAGGGGTGGGTGGGGGGTGGGGGGGGGGGGGCGACTTACTCTGCCAAAGCAGTAAAAAGGTGGAAAACATGCATACAGCATATGTGATGTAATTGAGTCTCCAGCATTTAAAGTATTGTGTATGAGCAGGTTGTTTTTCTGAAAGGTCACTGATTCTAATGGCATTTCTGAGAGGTTTTCTAATGGGGATAGCTGAAGCATGGCGAGCACTCCAATACACGCTAAAAACACACACACACACACACACACACACAGCGACACACAGAGTGGCTGCATGTCTGCTAATTGATGCAAACCTCCTTTCCATCTGCATTGTGTCCGTGTTTGTTCCGTATCGCACACACTTTGTTCTTGTCACACACCTCATTTCCCCAACATTTGTAAAAGAGACACTTATTGACACATCATCAGGTCTGAACAATGGGTTTTACTCCAGTTAATTACTGTCTCTGCTTTTCTCCGCCGTGCAGCCAAACACTGCGGTTTGGCGTTTTATTGTAAAATTGATTAAGTTGAGCGTCATGGATCCTCTGATTGGTTTGAATTTAACAAGGTCAGAGTTTTGGATAGTGCACTGTAATCCATCAGCTGATACGTGACTTTATTTACACATATACAGTATCCATGCAGCCTTATAATTCACACTTAAGCTGTTTTCAGACATGAACTCCGGAGGATGTCCACACAGTTGGCTTTGGACTTTCTTCACAGTTTGCCTTTTACACATAAACAACGCAGGAGTAGTTTATATTTGTATTCTTTTTGTTCTGTTTATTTCATATTTGCGTCTGTTGCCTGTTAGAAACATCATTAACACACCCACGTGCTCTCGGTGAATCCTGCTGAAAATCTCTTGATGTTTTCTTCCATCGGCTCCTCTGGACATTGTCCAGAATTTGTACCCAGGGGCTGGCTGGAGGAACCCATGAGAAACTCCAGAGCCTCTCACACAGACCTTTGTGTTCTCATTCTCCAGAGAATGTCAGGAGATTAGAGGTCAGTGCATGTCTGGAAGAAGCTTATGAAATAGCCCTGTCTTGAGAAAAACAAAACAAGACAAGAGTCTGGCTCTGTCAATTTTACAGTCAGCCAGTTAACACGCTGATGTTAAGCAGCTTTATTGTTTATTGTGCTCAACCTCTTTTAATAGTTCACCAATTCACTATTTTGCACTAAACCCAAAGTACATGTCAGGTTGATAGTAATGTCATTTATTTAAAAAAATATAGTCGTGGACCAAATTAACATTTTAGCCCACATGTGTCAGTCAGTGTGGCCCATCAGTTATCATCTCAGGACGTATCGATGTCTTAGGGCAATACCCAATATCCAGGCCAGGAATCCATCTTTCAATGTTCGCTGTTTACAGGTCGACTAGTTTTTTTAATCACACGAGTCGAATATGTCTACACACAAAACACAAACAGTGATATTTGTAACGACTTTTTGGCTAATTCGATGCTTAAGAGTACAGTATGTTTTTCATTGGGTGTGACTGTATGATTACTGCATATTCACATGCAGAATGTGTTTATAGAAGTAATATTGGTGGTAGAAGAACATTTAAAGCCACTAAAAAACATATATAACGTTATGAAAAGGGATCCTTTGATGAATACAGGTCCTATAGCTCTGACACGCATGTAGAGAAATAACATTTCTCTTTTGATACATTTTCTCCCCTTATATTAAATGATCCATGGAGACAACAGGGGTTTTAAAACAGTGCTATTATAGTTAAATTGCTGTCTTTAGTGTAGTGACAAGCGATTTATGCACCTGTCACTGCATGTTTTCACAATTACAAAATCATGCCTGGGAAATCAATACAGACATGAATAAAGATGACCCAGCACTGATGAGCCAGTAATGATCATAACGGCCGTTCTCGTCAAGCACACCTCACATTGCAGACACAGATGGGAATCCTTTGGTGGTTTTCCAATAAATAAGACTCTTTATGACCCGTGGCGTTCAATTTCATGACCAGACACTTAGAGAAGACTCTGAACGGACTTTTGACACAGCCGTGTTGGCCCAGAGTCGCCGTCTCACCCTGTGCATGAATGAACACATCATTATAATCCCATGGGCGGCTGAGCGATGCTCCTGTTGTCACCTAACTGCTCTCTCACCTCGTTTGCATTCCCTGAGCAGGAGTTTCCTATTAGACGGAGTTAATAACTTGCTAATACGCCAAAATTCCAAACTCAGCAAAAGGACCACTCAGCACTTTGAGCACACCAACATGGCCTGAATGAAGCCGGTGAGCACTCGGGGTGCACGAGTCAAATTTAGGCCCCCGTCTAAAGTCCTTTGTAATCCGCACAGTTTGATTAACTGTAATTAATATTTGATTCTTGCTGCCAAGTGAAGGGGACAGAGTAATTTCATCAACTTTAGTCGAAGACAGGGATTAAATTAACTCTATATTTCCCTCCTTGTAAGAGTCATTCCCATTTAATAAGTCACTGTTGGGGGTAGGGATATGTGACAGGATTTAAAGTCCATCCACTCAGTCACTGAGTTGGCAAAAAAAGTGCTGTAGTTGAATATTTATATAGATCCAGAGCAGTACATGCCTCCCCACAAGCTTTTATATATGGAAGAAGCCACTAGTGTCTGTCCACGGTGACACTGGAGACATAAAAAGAGCTTGCAACCTTTCCTTGGGACAGACATGGTCTAACTGCCTCTGATCGATAGGAGAGGAAAAGACACACAGTGGCTGAGGACTGCTGCACGTCTTGCTTGGGGGAGCACACACATCCCTACCACCCAACAAAGCTGTCAGTCACCACCAGCTCTCCTCCGGTAAAGGCACTGTGACTGAAAGGCCACACACGGCAGGGGAGCACAGCCCAGTTTAGATACAGTATGTGATGTCTAGGATCACAGGCCCCATAAAAGGACATGTACAGAACTGTGTTACCAACATGTCGAGGTAAACTCATACAGATACTGTCACTGTTTGTGAATGCAGTTTTCACTGAGTCACTTTAGTACACGAGTCAAACACGAAGGATATGGTCCTATTAAGACAACAGTGTTCAAAATGTTCTTGTTTTCGATGCCTTTTTGCATTTTGAGGCCTCTGTGCCGTCTGTCAGACCAGACCAGCCTTTCGAGATTTCTTGATATCAGCCACTGCATTGTTGCATTGGATTTCTGCTGAAACATCATGATTGACAGCTGAGCCTGACTCACGATTGGCAGAGCATCCAGGGCAGCTCACGGATCACTGCTGTGCAGACTCTGTCTCCAATTGTGCAGCGTTTGTATGAGGGATATTCTGGCTCCATTTCTGGACAGTGGAGGGAGGAGGCGTCCATCTTTATATACAGGATCTGTTGACAGCCATCATCTTTACCAACCACGCCAGCGTTGCTTAGCGTTACCTTGTGTTGTTCTGTGTGTGTCTTTGACAGGTGTTGTCCGTCTCTCTGTCTGTAGTAACGACTATTGAGTACTCATGTTATAAATAATAGAGATGACTGATAGTCAGTGAAATGCTCTGACTGGTGATGGTCAGTGGAACTTGCATTTCTTTTTCATGTCTAAATAATTCACATTTTACATGGGGTTTACTGTATTGAGAGATTTGTGTTGTACTCCTGCTCTTTCAAACATACTCTAAGATATGTACTGTGAATATAGACTCACCAGAAAGAGAACACTGATTGTGAATAATCAGTGAATACAATCTAAACATGTGTTTTAACATTTGGCTGCAGACTGACATTGTTATTAAGAAGATGCTTTATGAAAGTAAGTCAATGAGCACTGACATAAAGAAATTCCATTGTGTTAGCGGGACATAGAGGGTGAGAGTGAATAAAAACAAGAAAGTCAGAAATCCACCACTACTATTATGTTACTTCCAGTCACCACTTAAAGAAACATGTAATCACTTCATCCTTTATTAATCTACATTGGGGTCCAACTGTCTGAGACTGCTGATATAAGCGGTCTCACACCTTTGGACCCCACTGTAGAAATATCAATCACTGCCACTGTAAGCATATGAAAAGGGTAATGCATTTTGCATTACTGTATTTCTTTAGCATATATTTTCAATGTATTTACTAAGTGCTTCTGAACACTGATTGAAGAATGACTGGGAGGATCACAGCTAAAGAGGACATGAGAAGGGAATTATTCCAAAAATGCTGTGTGTTGTGATTAAACTCGTAAATTTCAATTTACACTCTCATTTTGACTTTCATAAAGGTTGTTTTATTCTTTCACAGCACTGAGCTGCTTTATTAGAGAACGAAGGGGGATAATCCTCAGCACAGGTTTGAGTGATTAAGCTTCACGCTGCTTCTCTGTCTTATTCATAAAGTGATGGAGACAGAGAAGCTCCCATTGTACTGACAAATGTATTATAAAGCACACCTGAACACAAGATCACAAACATGTATGGAGGATTTTTAATTTAACTATTGTCACATTAAAGTACTAAAATGGGCTTTGATAGACCAGAATTGGTTGTTTCATTCATATGTTTACGGTCTGCTGTTTACACACACACACACACACACACACACACACACACACACACACACACACACACACACACACACACATACAAACACACACAGACACACACAAATACAGCTTGTGCATTAGTATTTATGTATTACCGGTGAGGATGTAAATGTAAATCTGACTGTTGGGAAAATATTTGCAGCGCTGTGACTCCTGACAAACCTGCACAGATAAAAAAGTTGCCAGCGCAGAGATTTCTTCAGCACCGGTGTCGATTTATAATAATGTATTTTCTATCTTTATCTCCCAGTCTGTCTCAATTGACCTCAGAAGACACAGTGTTGTCACTACGTGCTGCATGTATGGAATAAACTGCTTTCTCAAAGAGAGCAAGTTGTTTATCGTGAGTATCATTCATTTTCAAATGCACCTACTGATGCACGCCCGAATGCTCATTTTAATATTTAATGTTGATATAGCGGAAATTGTTTTTTTTCTAATAAAATAGAAATGTTAAAATGGAGCCTTCTACAGTGTTATAAGACGCTGGAAGGTAGAAATCACAATTACAGTTTTGGACTCTTCGCCTGGACATGAAAAATGCGTGAGTGTTTTGCATACTGTCCTCACATCACTTGTAGCAGGTGTGGTGAGAGCAACAAGGGGCAAATGAAAAGAGACCAAGAACGCCACCTGGGGAATTGCAGCCCTGGAATCAGCGTCTCAAAAACTGTGAATATTGTTCGACAAGACACACAAACTCGTTACTGACAAGACAGAGACGTGGTTTCTCAATAACCCAGATGCTTTGTATTAAAAATAATCAGGTAGTACCGGCGCTGGAGCTGATGGGAAGCAAATGATATTAAATCCAATTTCCTGAAACCAATAATTTGGAATGAGAAGCTGCTTTATTACATTCATAGCAACAAAAAAATGGCAGCTGTACAAATCAGAAAAAACTGTGAATGAACCCGAATGTGTCTAAAATGTCAGGCTGACACAAAGCTGAGCTGAGGCCTCTTGTAGAGAAGCTGACTAAACTGGGGTGTACTCAGGGGTACGGCCACTTACTCACCTCAAGGCATCACAGGATTAAGATACAGGCAAGGGTGGAGGCAGTAAATAGTAGCCAGTATAATATGCTGGCTTTTACATGTACACTGATTATTTAACTACATACTAAACACCACCACACACAACAGGGACAGGACAGGAGCCAATAAAGGGGTGAACATGAGCTACTGGGTGCCTGGAGGAGTCAGGCTCAGGGCTGCATTCAATAACACATGATACCATGTTAACGACATTCACCTATTCCACCTTTAAACACTAAAATGTCTGTAAATCAATACATGTGTTGTAACTGTCCCAATGAATCTTTACACTTTACATTATACTATAACAGCCATGCATCTGAACTCTAATGTATATTGATTGAAAGGGTGAAACCTTAGACTGTATATAAAGATGGACGACATGACTGATCCCCGAAAGTGAAGCCAAATCGTCTTGATCACCACCTGGTGGCTGGTATAGGTCATTAAGCCTGCCTCCTCCATGTTAGTGGATGGGAAATAAACCAAACTAAAAAGTCAAAGTACATAAAATAATTATTTGTCATTTAGTTCTCGTCACACAGATTGTTCTTCAGGTGTTTGTTTCGGATTATTTGATGCTGTAAGAACAGGATGAGTCATCATGATTGACAGCTGAGACTGATTGGCCGAGTGACGCGTCATGAGAATATTTTGGCTTCTTTCCTGGATAGTGGGAGGAAGTTGAAATGTATCGTCCATCTTTATATACTGTCAGGGGTTAAACTCTTCAATCACCACATGGATTGTGTCTTTAATGAAACCAAACATGTGTGATAGACTATGTGTACATCCCACTGTGCATGTGATGACATGGGACATCAAACTACAGTATGACATTTGGGGACAATTAAAGGAAACTGAACGTCAAAGTAATGTCACAGTCTGAACAATCTAATCTATTGTTCGATGTCTTACCGAACTGATTTTTCAAATTCCCTTCCTTTCTGAGTGCAGTCCACAGACGCATTCCCTAATAACATTCATGTATCTTGACGGATCAAACAGCTTCTCTGGTGAGGAGCCGTGCACATGTTTGCAGTGGAGAATAAAACAATAGCGTAACCGCAGAGCGTTCTCCCGTCCTGTGGGTGCGTCATTAGGCTTGTGAGTCATCGCCAGCACACGAATCAAGTGAATGCAAATGCGGTGTGATGGAAGGCATCTCCCCGACTGGCACAGGCAGAGCACACCCCCAGCGACTACTGTACTATAAATCATCCTTGTGTCAATGCCTCAGCGCTCATCGTCAGAACTCCCATCAGACACCTGAACCAATGGAGTCCAAGTCATAAACCCCGAATTAGAAAAAGGACAGTGGAGTGAGTCATGTGGTGAGGATGCACTCACAGAGAAGTCAAGAAGCTAGAGCAGCAGGAAGAGAATGTTTGGTTCTGGCTCTAAATGAGCAGGAAGCGTTACCTATATTTCATGAGACTATTTCACAACGGCTTACAGAAGACATACTTTTAAATGTAATGTAAGAATTCCGTTAGTTTGCTCACGATTGAGATTACCTCAGCGTTGTCTTACATTATTATATGAGACACTGCATTACTGCTGCCTGAGCCCAGGAGCCTCTGATGATGATGTTTAGTGTGGCATCAAGAATGAAGACACAATTTTTCCTTCACGTCCTTTTTTTAAGCATTAAGAGTAAAAACCAGATAACAAGATGAATAAAACTGTTTGAATATACCGATCTAATTTTGATTTCACTTTGGTGCCTTGCAACTAATCGACCTCAGATAACAACAGCACAAAAAGCAGCTTAACGGTAAATGTCTGGAAAAATATATAAATAAGAATATCGTGGATATTTAATACTGCACAGAGCCATGAAACTAGCTCTCATACCAAAAGGTTGTAGTTCTCAAACTCTTAAAAGTGCCCAGACATTTAGATGTGTAGATACATAACTGGATAGAAATAATTGGCCACCATCATGGTAGCTACATATCATATATGCTGTAAGTTGGCTGTGTCTCCATGGTTTTCTTGTTTGTTAGGTCGACCCATAGACTGTATCAAAAGACTGGGAGCTGGCATGTCCTTCATCTTTACATACAGTCGCTGGGCAGACCTGCTTAGCAAGCTGGCTACTATCGTTAAAATGCTAATGGATTGATCTGCAGTTGGCTTGCAATTTGTTTAAGTAGCAAGGTAACTCGCTATGTAGGTAAATGAACCAGTCATTTAATTTAAGCTACTTAACTACAATTGTTTTTGTAATCCACGCCATTGGTTTTAAGAAAGTAGGCATTCTGATACCACCTATCTAAATTGTAATGTAACTAAAAAGCTTACAGTTGCTCATATTTTTTTTTATGTCTAATGTCTGTGTCTATAATTAAGTATTTTAAGGCAACAAGGAGCTCAGATATATTCTGGCTGCTCTAACGCTGAGTCAGGTCAATTCAGTATCGAATCTTTTGCTTTCCTGTCCAAAATCCAAAGAGATCATGTTTGATTATCTGTGTGAAATCGGTATCGAGTTCTGTTTGTTGGAGGACAAAGCCCTTTGTGCGTGTGAGTTCTGTATATTTGGCTTCTGGGAATGCGGATCGCGCAATAAAATACAGAGGCAAATCCATGTTCATTTTACTGTTTAATTACATCTTTATTTTCCATTTGGCAGTCTGCCTGAGCTACATTATCATTCCCTTTCTTCTTCCATGTCGCAGAGACTCTTGTACAGTTGTTCCAGCAGTGTGGGAGGAGGAGGCGCCTGACCTGAACACGTGACTGAGCTCCCTCCAGACCAGGGGTCAGCGGGATCACAGGCAGCACATTAATCTGAGTGTAAAATGAATAGATTAACGAGCAGGTAATGCCAAATTGTCACCCCGGCTGCACTGTCTTCAATTACAATCATTAGCGAGGGCGGGAATGAGCAAAATAGTGATCAGCAAAATGGAAAAGTCTTGAGTATTAAAATGGGTTTTTACATGTAACACGGCTGAGTTATGATATGGGATGGAGGATGTGGAAAAACAAGGTTCCAATGAATGAAAAGGAAGGGTTCACAAATCAGAGGATATATCTCACCCTCAAGAATATTTCACTCCGACAGAACCCTCTCCTTTTATTAAGATCGCTCTCTATAATGCACACCAACTCCAGGCTAATGAAAAGTCAGGAGATGACCTTGACCGTGCAGAGGCAAAAACAATCATGGACGTTTTTTTCCTTTATTATTGCTGTTTTTTTATTCTTAGCCAGGCAGTCTGCTATATTTAAAATAGAACTGTATAAAATATAACAAGCTCGTCTGCATTCACATCTGTATTTTTTATATGCCGCACCAGATATTTTGTTGAATATAACAGTGTGTTTATTAAACCATGAACAGTCTGATATTTTCTATTTTATTTGCTGAGGTTCAGTCTGTTTACCGTTAGCTATAGTGGTCAGAGGGCTGGACCGTTTCCATGGTGATGTTCTTCAATCTTCTTTGTGCTTGAATGCTGGACCACTCGTGACTGCATCATGAAGATGAAGTACCTCATCATGAATAAATCTTTTTGTACGATGATCTTTTTATCCAGAACACTTTGTACATCTACACAGGCACTTAGAGTCTGCCATCCGCCTCTACCCAGTATGCATTCTTCACACAAACAAACAAAAGGGAAAAAAAGATGAAATCCCTCAAGATGACAAATGGACGTATGAAGTGGTGCTTGGCGGCGGTGGAGAACACTTATGTTCATATGCAGAGGGCGAGTGTCATTGAGGTTGGCCTGGAAGCTTTCCTTATCTCTTCTACTTCATCTGTTCTATTTTTTTTATCCTTCAAACAATGTCTCAAATTACCCACACACTGACCCCAGTGTATTTTATTTTTTTATGTGTAAAAGTACAAGAGTTTCGTCTTGTCCCCTGTGTCGCCCAAAGTTTTCCTCGTGGTTGATTTGAAGTTCCTCAGAAAAAAAGGGAGAAGTTTCCTCTGTAGTGGAAAAAAATTCTGCTCCTGCTGTGTTAACCATCATTCCACTTTGTCAGTGTGATACACTTCACACTAATATCTACACAACACATCCCAAAAAACGTCCATGTATCCTGCGGACAGTCTTCTTGGCCTTACAACAAAACTCTGATTGACATGAAAGACCATGATTATACGGCAACGTGGAAAATCTGAGGGTGCAGAATCAAAAGAAAAGCTTGAGAGGAAATCGTATAATGAGTGTTTGAACAATAACACAATATTTCTCTGGGTAGAAACTTTGACTTGAATATTGTTTCTGCTATGCATGAGCTGAGGCCGTATGCCCTTTGAATCAGTTGCACCTTCAGAAGTATTAATGAGGGCTAAACCCGAGCTTACTGAGCGTTCAAAAGGTTCTGATGGTTTGGGATGAATGTTAAAGAACTAATTTGCACAGCTATCCTTATTAGGGCTTTACATTGGCTTCTATTCATTGTGGACACCCTAACCAAAACCTTATCCCTAACTTCAACCAGGACTTCAGAAATTATGTTTTGCCTCATTAGGACCAGGCTTTGGTCCCTATGAGGTCTACTGGTCCTGACAAGTCAGTGTTTATGCTGAAAAAGGTCCAAAGGAAGTTGAAAAAATAAATACATACACACACACTCGCGGTAAGAAAGAAAAAAAGATCGATATAACTTCACACATACTGTCAGTCAAATGCTCTTTGGTTTGAAACCATACAAACCAATTAAACAGTGGAGAAATGTGACCCCCTGCAGCACAAAGTGGTCGAAATTGATCTCCCAAAAGTCATTATTGTTCACATGGCAGAAAGTGACACAGTCACATTAACTTTTATTAGATATTACGGGAAAATTCCATGTACGATTTTGACCTTTGCCGAAGAGGGTTATGTTTTTGTCTGCGTTTGTCTGTCAGTCACTGGGTTGATGCAAAAACAACAGGAGAGATTATCGTGAAACTTGTTGGAAGGACACAGTTTAGGTCTCGATGGAACCAATTCAATATCGGGTGCCGATCCACATCCAGGAATCGTTTTTTCCTTTTCTTTAACATGAAAGATATAAGTCGTTGATTTCTCAGAAAATAATTCATGGATCTTGATCAGAGAAATAGGGCATATTTAGGGGACTGATATTTATGAGTTTGTGCAATTAGGTCCACACCCAAATAAAAGCCCATGTCTGGTGAACTGAAATGTGATTTCATGAGGGGACTGTTGGGACCTGGTGGAGATACTGTGTGTGGTCAACTACCAAGTGTCATTCTAGTTTTTCGACTAGTCTTCAGCATGAGCCAATGGGCAAGCTTGTTTCATCCCAGAGTGGATAAGCAAAAATCTGACACAAGAAAAATATTTCTTCCTTGGAGCGCTCAGTGTGATCACCTTCCTGTCAGGCTCTGGATTTCTCAGAGCATTGGTTTGGTGAGCATGGTGCAGTAAAAGCAGAAATATCTATTGAAAGAGTTATGAGAAACAGCCAGTGCAAAAATATGAAAGCAATATCTGTGACAGTGTGTTTATCAAGTTGATCGGAAGTGGCCGTCGTCATGTCCTGCTAACAAGCTCATTAAAATGTGGCTCATTAAATTGATTTACAAAGGCCACCATTTAATTAGGCATTAATACTAATTTCTAATTTAGCTTCGGCAGACATCAGTTACTCTGTCATTTATAAATCTTCTTTTACTTGATTCTATATGTTCATTAATTAATTCACAGTGAAAGAAATAATTGCATGTGAGCTATTTAATTTCTTTCCAGATGATTTTCTCTCCGAGTCCTTCAGGAGACACAGCGCTCCATCTTTATTCGTATCGAGCCCTGATAGACAAAGAAGGTGGAGATATAAAATAAATATGTGCTGCTTGCCCTGTATACACATACCAGTATACACAGTGCATCAGGGCAATCACCAGCAATCACTGCCATTTTCATCAATTACTTTAAACACCCACATTTTATTTTTGCATGAAGAAGAAGCCCCACATGGAAAATCAGACTGTATCTTCCACAGATCCACCTATGTGCTGCTGGGTATTGGGTATCCAGCACAGAGCATTGATTTTCTGAACACCGCAGGTTGAGCTTATGGAGGGTAAATACACAATATATTGAGAGACTTTCCTCCTTAAAACCAGTTGTGCTGCTTGTGCAGAAAGAGGGAGAGAAAAAAACAATTTCGGAGTAAAACCCGTGATAATCTGGTCGGGATTCCTGTAAAGCACAATATTACATCCAGGCACGTTAATCCCCACTGGAAAGACCTTTATGAGAAAATGTTTTCTTCAATACACAAGAATTTCCATCTACAAAGGATATAACATGTTTATCAAAGCTCCACACAGAGAGATGCTCATGTGTCTCTACTGCGGACAGGTGCTTTGGCTTAAACTCCTCCCTGAGAGAAAACAGCACAAAATAAATCACATGTAAGTAGGCTCCGCTGCTAGTGCTGCCGTTTGTGTCCTGCTCCCTGGTTGGCTGGCCTTTCTCTCATGAATACCAGCAGGACGTGTTGATTCTGGGATCCTGTGTTAAATCAGAGCACTGGTTTTCATGCATGGCAACAAGAGGAACAGAAGGGGTCCTGAAGGAACAGGCTGCGGTCTATTTTGGGCCCTTTTGTTTAACCCAATTACAGAGCCAGTGTGCGCTGACTGAACCAACACCAGTCAGGTGATGCCGCCTGCTTTGAAAAGTGGGACAGCCGCGATGCAGACGCGGTAATGTGATGCAGCCAAAACAATGTCTGGCTGTTTTATACTGAGAGACAGGGAGAAAAATGAATAACACAGCGAGAAGGATCTCCCCGAGGAGCAGGAGAAAGGAAAAGGCAGGTTCAGGTTAACATGCAATAACAGCTCGGGTCTCCCTCCTGACAAGCCTGCGCCGCCTCTTCGTGACATCGGCGGCCATCATCTTAAGTCATAGCTTCCATCTGCCGAAAAGAATCCTGGAGCGAAGCAGACAAATCACGTTCCTAGCTGGGATGGCTTTCCACATCATCTGTTTCAAAATAAATGTATAAGCTTTCAATTGAGCCCTCAGGTCCGGCGCCAGTGGGGACAAAAGCAAAGGATTGGTGGCCGCTTACGTTGCTGACGTATATATGATATTTAGTTTTTCTACATTAAAATGATACTATGAAATCTAAAAACGCTGTAAAGACTCATAAGTCACAGCAGTGAATCAGGGGCCATCATTTACACAGAGGGGCCAATGGCAGAGGTGCACAGTTAAGTCATTCCTTTTTTTCTGTTACCTCTATAGCTACCTCTAAACCAGTGAATATATTTGTAAAATGGTTCCTGTTCTTCATAAAAGATTCTAAACACAATGACAGATGTCATCTTAAGTCCCTGCTTCTGTCTGCCCAACGATCCAGGTAAAATAAATGTATACCCCCAGATAGGTTTTCATTACAGCCATCAGCCCCCGCGGCTGCAGTGTCGACAAAAGCTCAGGAGCCTGCTAATAAACGAAGGCGCGGCAGCGCCACCTGAGGCCCTGTTGTCTGAAATCAGAGAGACCCTCAAATTGGAGCTCTTTTTTTTCTCTGTGCGTAAATAGGTAATTATTTATGAGGAGCCACCGGTGAGGCAGGATATGAAACTCTAGCTGCTTGTGGGAGGCCTGGACAACGGAGCTCATCCACGAGCCGTGTGTTTAACTGCATCCAACCAAGAAAGCCCTTCATGGCAGCTAGTGAAGCAGGGCAGGTGACAGTTGTGCCCGTGTTTCTCTTTTGCAGCCCCACACCCATCCTCAGATAGAGCAGATATGAAACACAGCATAATCTGAATGTGTTTCATCATCCTGTCATTCCACTGCTGGCACACTCCCACACTACTTCGCCATTAATTCAATCTCACATCAGATTAATTTAACATCAGGGAGACAGGGGGGGGGGGGGCCGCCTGTGTAATTAAGTGATACATTAACTCCAGCTATAGAGATAAAAGTGTGTTTGTATCTGCTATTGTTTGTACATCTCTTTGTCTTTATCATGGAATCTACAGATTCTTATTTCTGGTCTCAGTCTTTAACATCAGTTTCCACACAAACACCCACTGATCTACAATGTACTACTATCTTGATAATAAAGTTGTAATATTCTTCATTGATTTCTAAATGAAACTCTGCACACACACGGCCATGTCTGATGTAATTACGATCATGTAACCACAGCGACAGAAAAGTGCCTGCTGCTGTGCTGTGTGTAATCTGCAGAGACGGGCGGGATTTTCACACATGTGAAAAGGTGGATTCTCTTGCCGTCTCCTCGGTGTGTGGAGGAAGGCGTCGATGTCACCGTACCCTCGGGGAAATCGCCGCTGATCCAGGTGACGCTGAGTGATGGAGGAGGAGTGGAGCAGAGCAGATGTGGGGACTGGTTCAGAACTTTATTTGCCATTGTACCCTTCAACACACATCACTCTTAATTAGGTCTCTGTGGATCGCAGCAGGCATCTGGACTGTTTGCTCATGAACACGCTCAATGAAGTCCTTTTGTGCTCTCATTGGCACACACACACACACACACATGCACGTCTCTCTATAGATGTGAGGACACTCGCTGTCACAATGCATGTCCTAGCCCCATACCCTAACCTTAACCATCCAAACTAAATGCCTAACCCTAAACCTTACCCAAATCCTAACCCAAACCTGATTCGGTCCCTAACCCTATAACCAATCTTAACCCTTAAAAAGCCCATTGAAAAAGTGAGGACTTCTCAAAAATGTCCTCATTCTGTAGGGTCTATGCTTAAAATGGTCCAAGAACCAGTACAAGAACACACACACATACACACACACACACACACTCTCTCTCTCTCTCTCTCTCTCTCTCTCTCTCTCTCTCTCTCTCTCTCTCTCTCTCGCTCTCTCTCTAAAACACACTAGTTTGTTGAAGTGCTATCACAGGATGGACATGCAGATATCTGTGTTAGTTGGAGGCTGTTGGAGCTATCACTCCATCTAGTGGCTGTTTCAACTTGCATAAGGAAAAAAAAAAACATGGGGGGGGGGGGTCTGCACTGCACCAGCAGCGTGACTGTAGATCCCCCCTGTGAGCGTCTTGTTCCACCTCCATGCGCATGGACCCAGCACTTTCACTGGACCCTGAATCTTTGTTTAACCATGCTAACCCAGTCAATCCACTTCTTTGCCTACCTCTTCATTCACACCTCTGTCCAAACACCTCATTGATTCCTCTGTGTACACTTTATAAGCACTCGTTGGTCTGACCATGTAAAAAAATCAATGGAGCTGTGTGGAGCCCAGTGGACGTTGTGCTGGGGCTGTTTATCCAGCCACCATCACATCAGTGCATTTGAAAAATATACAGTCCACACAAATTGTGATAAATAACTGTTCCTACTAAAACCTAAAAGCTGCAGTAATCCACAATTTTATATTAACGATTACTTGAGTTATTAAGTTCTGTGTGAGAAGGTGTCGTTTGAAGTCATAAAGGCTCATAAAGAATTATCACCTTGTTCTGCAGTTTCCACGTATCTAACGTAGATTTATTTTTCGAATACTTTTCACTTTTACTCCACTTCATATATCAGCAAATATCTGTACTTTCTACTCCACTGCATTTTTACAATGCATTGCTTTACATTTTCACCTTGTTTTTGTATTTTATTAGAAAAAGTAATTTATAGTTAAAGGGGAATTGAGCCACTGATCCAATCAGAGCAGGCAGGTAACATTAGACCTGCATCACTGGGGAAGAAACAGCTGAAATGAATTCAGAAGAGGTCACCGCCAAGTCTCATTGATGGACTGTTGCATTATGGAATAGGTTACGCAGTCAGTTCTTTTACTTTTAATCCTTTAAAGTGTGACTACACCCCCAGGTCCAAGCCAAACTCCACTCACTTTTGACAAAGTTTTAAAAACTGGGCAGTGGACTGAAGGGGCGAGGAAGGCGGGGCCTGATGTTAGAGAGGGACGAGGGAGGCGGGGCTGGATGTTAGAGAGGGCGAGGGAGGCGGGCCTGGATGTCAGTGTTACAGTGAGTGACGTCTTCAGGCCTTAGAAAATGGAGAGTGACACAGAATTGAAAGGCACCTATACCAAAGGGGTCTTATTTTATGGTGGAGGACTTTTCCCCTCCTGAATCCCCTGGAGTGGACATTAGTGTTGTAGAGGTACGCTCGAAGCCACAGGTCTCTTTTTACAGAGGCAGTTCAGGTGTAACAGAGGATGGAGGCTGCAGCTGGTAGAAGGCTAATGTTGGTTAATGTTAGAATAAAGATATATAATTACCATGAATATATTTGTAGATCTTACATAAAATTTCCGACAAATCAAAAGGGACACACTGACCAATGTCCTGTCTGTCCTGACAAGTGTGTGTATGTGCAGTCTCTCTTAGAGAATGTGTGTTGCTGGGAGGCACCAATGGTTTCTCTACGCTACTGGAATGAGACCAGACCATAGTTTGTCCATAAACACTATTTCCTCTGTCTGATAATATTCGATTTTACTCCTCTCCCACAATCTGCACTGCAATGGTGACACACATGGCCATATATGTCCCTGCCTCCAGATCAGCCAATAGCAAAACTGCTCTAGCAACATTTACAACAGTAGAGGGCAGTGTGTCAAAATGCACCTTCACCACACTTAGTGTTCGAATTCAAACACTCTGCACTAAAATGTCGAGATTGAACCTGAATCTATCAACAACACGATAATACATGTATATATTTGTTTTCAGCTGTAAAAGACTTGTAAGGATTTAGTTACTCTTTAAGTTTATTTAAAAGCAAGCACCTACTTCAGTAAAATGTCTCAACTACCTCCTCCACCATGCAGGTGAGTGGAGACCAACACAGATATCAGAGGAGTGTAAATATTAGACTTAGATGTTTCTGGCTGGGAGTTTGTTGTGCTGCTCCCAAGTGGTCAACAAATAAATTCATTCATTAATTATTAATTAAGTTATAGTTTAGTTTTCATAGAAAATGTTGCATTGGAGACTGAACTAAATTATCCTTAGTGCTTAATCTCAATCAGGCAGGTATTGTTATTATTATTTTAGAGGAATAAAATAACTTTTATTCCTGTAAGATCTACAAGCTCGGTAAACTAGAGGAATAAAGTTATATGTGGTACTTGACTGTGTTTTATGGTAATAATTCAGTGCACTTTTCAAAAAGGGAAGTCATCTATATTGTACATCTGTGATGAGCTCCTGCGCAGGAAAACACCCTCATTTATATAACACAAGACTCAATGCGTTTTTCATTAGATTTATTAAATCAAACATTTGGATCAAATTTGCAGGAATAACACAAATTACATGAACATTCAGACATTTATAATTTTAGTACCATGGGGGAAACAAATTATGTGGAAGGAATAAAGTTTCACATTAAGTAAGGTTCACTCTGTCGACATGAATATAACTTATTCATAAAACTGTGAGATGTACCAGAGGTAGGTGTTGAATTCACAGTCATCATTATCTCACTGCTCGCTGACTGAGGTTGTTTTTATTATTCATATTAGCTTCAAAGTTCTGAGGGCACAAAAAATGAGACGCTTAAAAAAAGGAATACAAATATTATCTTGTAGCAAACTGACTTGTCAACATGTATTAAGGCACTAATAACAAGTATTTATTTTATGGCTCTTTGTTTTGATTTGATTAGTATGTTTGAATTCTAGGTTCTCATTTACACAACTCTGGTGGCAACGACATGATAAAGTGCTCGATAGTAAACTGTGGTCACTTCGTATTAGGAGAAAAATATATCTCCATGTCAGCGTGTAATGTTGACAGTACCTGTTTCATAAAATATAGTAAAACACTAAAGAGAGTAGACTGGCAGTCTGGAGGAATGAAGACAAAGCTGTAGTCCTGAAGAGAACAACATCTGCTTAAGATTCTTTTCTACATTCACAAATACGTCAGCAGGGGGAAACTTTCTGAGCAAAGACGTCCTTTAAACGTCTTTGCTCACGTTCTTCTTTGGATCCAGTGAGGGAAGATTGTCCTGACAATATGTCATACAACTGCTAGTACAGTAAGTCACAGACTTATTTCAGTACAGGTGTTCTTTAGCAAGTCTGTCTGAAAGTGGACAGAACATACCGTAAGTAAAGTCAAATGTCAATATCTGTAACCTTTAGCAGATTATGAATGTAGTAACTGCACTGTTAATATAAATTACCTTGCTGAAGACTAATGTGCATATGGTGGTTGAGTTGATGCAACCCAGTGTTTTGGTCATAGCATGCCAACTGCAAACTGAAGGGATCCATGGCAGTGAACTGCTCTGCAGGCAGCGTCTCCTCTGGGGTGGCCGTGGAGGGGCTGAGGGGCTCCTGCTCCAAATGACGGGGCCCGCTCCTGCTGCACACTAAACCCTGCTGATAGGTGCACGACACAACAGCGAGGTCGGACGTGCTGCTTTTTCGTGTGGCCATGTCCAGGTCTTTCAGGATGCTGTCGATCACACCGTCGTCAAGGACCAGGTCACACTTGAGAGGAAGGACAGAGGGGTGAGGAGGGTGCTGGGGCCAGTCACAGGCTGAGGGCCGGGGGCTGTGAGCCGTACACTGAAGGGGCTTTATTGTGTGATACATGTCAAAGCTTCTGGCCAGAGAGGAAATCTGCTGCGCCAGAATACTGATCTCTGCCTGCTCCCTCTCATTGTACTGGTTAGACTCTGAGGACGTAGGAGACTGGTTGGGGGTTAGAAGACTGGAGTGTGCATGCATCACATGGTGGTGGGGCACATGTTGCACTTGCAAAAGGTCGCCCCCTTCTGGCTGCTCTAGAAGGCTGAAATCGTCTTGATGCAGGGCACATTCCACCAGGCTCCCACACATGTCGGACGCCGACAGGCAGTCTGGAACCAATCGAGCATCAGCTGTACAACACTGGAAATCATAGTTTGGAGATGAGGAGGAGAGCGGAGAGGGCGGCCTGACCGCACCAAAGGCTGCCTGGTCAAAGGAGTGTTCAGCGGATGCAGGGAGGGAGTCGGAGGGCCTTGGGTGACAGGTGAGCGCTGCCTCTGGGTAGGAGTAGTAGGAGGGAGAGGCCTCCGGGGAGGACAGCAGCTGATCCCCGTATCCGTGCACATCCATCAGGAGGTCATGGCTGAGCTCTTCCTGCTGCAGAGGGGAGCCGGAGGAGGCCGGGCTGTAGGGAGGTGTGAAGAGAGCGGTGGGGACGTCACCCGAGGGAACAGGTGAGCTCCCACCTCGGGAGTAGACACACGCCGCATAGCCTTGCTCCGACTCCCTCCTCACTCTGGCACCTGCTGGCTCCTCGCTCTGGCTGTCGGAAGTCCTCTGCCTTTTGAAAGATTTAGTGTTATTGTAGGTCTGAGAGTGTGGCGCCTGTTGAGCTGCAATATGGCAGGAGTTCGCCGGAGATGATGGCCTTAAGGCATCACTGCCAATTTCCTTCTGCAGGAATCTGGCCTCTGTTTCACTACGAGAGCAGAACAATGTGTTATAAGTCAACGTTTTTAGGTTTGGAAGCTCTGCAGCCTGTTTATTGGTTTGTCCGCAGCAGTTTTTCATACCTGATGATGTAGTTAGTGCAACTGATGCCCTGACACTCAGAGTCCTTGTTAGCTCGAGTGTAGACCCAGGCCCATGACAGATCCTCGCACTGGAGTCTCAGCACCATCTCCACCTGGAAGCCCTCATCTGTGTCCACTGGAGCAGACAGAGAGGAGATAGATACACTTAGTACGATGCATCCTCACAATGACATGCACACAGGGAAATCAGTGCTACACGCTCAGATGTCTAAAATACAGCGAAAAAATCAACACATGCACAAAAATTGGCATTTTCCTCCTCACTCTTTTGGAAATGAACAATGTAGTGTTTTCATGTCCCTTTGGATCAGCTTGAGCTGATTCCAAGCTTCTCAGAAACAGTGCAAGATTAAAAGATTAGGGAAGAAGAAAACTAAAAAATTTAAACTGATTGTAGGAGATTTGCAAACTGCAGGCGTCATCAGAGAAAGGTCGGCGGGCCATATTTTCTATGATTAAATTGAATTTCCAAGTTGTGTTTTTTAATTGTTTGACAATTATATTCATCAAAGTTGTGGGCTGTTCAGTATTCAGTGAAATATAGTTTGAGTGTTCCCTGCTGTCGACTGTACACTTACTTATAGTTCTGTGAGAATCTGCACTCAGCGAAAGGTCGTCAGGATGGACGAGGCTGTACCACGATCGCCCGGTCATGTCATCGGCTGAATACCCCAGATAGTATAAAACACTGGAAAACAAAGACACAAACGTTTGTCAGGAACAAGTATTAGGACATTTTAACGATATCAGTTTGAAGGTGGGACAGTCATTGTACCTGTCTGACAGCTGAGTGAAGGTCATGTCCAGCCTGTGGACGCTGGTGAAGCTGTGACAGAAGCTGGAGTCGGAGCTGCTCAGCCGGTTCACTGTGGGGGTGCACAGGGCCACAAACAGAGGCTCGGTGGCGTCCGAGGAGGATGGACGGGGCTGAGGGACGGACTGGAAGCTGCCTCTGACCAGCATGGAGCAGTAGCTGCTGTGGTGCAGCTTGAAGGCCTTGGAGGTTTGCATACAACATATGAAGCTTCGCTCTGAAGAAGGAAACAAGAGAGTTTAGTTTTAAAACTTTATTCAGGGGCGGATCCAGGGGCAGGGCCAGGGGGCACTGGTCCCAGCTAAAATCTGAATGGCCCTAATAGTCTTTAAAAAACACCAAATACCAACAATACTAACAACAAATATGACAATTTATTAAGAAATACACAATGTGCTTGAACAAGGTAAAAATACAATCATCATGTATTCGATGATGTGAAGCTTTGCTCAAAGATCTAACAAGAAATTACTTAAATAAGCACCTTATTGAATCGGGAATTATTAATGGATGTTGGACATATACTTGACCCCTCTGTGTAAACTGTGGCCCTTTGATTGACCCGATTTAGAAAAAATCATATATCTGCCCCTGCTGCAACTTTACTGTGAGTCATTGTAGAACCATTTCAATTTAGAACAAAAATTACATCTGACATTTTCTGCTCTCCAGCTTCTTTATTAAATTTTACTTTGCACAAGGTCAGAATTGGGGGGTAATGAATAGATTTATGGCACAAAAGGAGCCGTGGTATTCGGGAGCGTGGCACTAAGTGCATCAGCAACATGAGTAGCCACAAATCTCCATGGTTACATCTGTGCTAATTATACACAGGGTTACAAACAGATAGTTTAAAACGCCACATGGCAAATTTGAAGTCTTTAACGTTACCTGTTGAGTTGTTTTCCATGTCCAGGTTTGATTTTACATCGTCGACATCAGAGGGTTCCACCATGTCATAGAAAGTGTCTCCTTGAAGCACGTCAATCTGTGAAAGTCACATGTTCATTCAATACAACACGTTAAAGCCCAGAGTGAAATAATCAGGCAGTAAAAGCAATATGTCACAGAGAGAAAATTCAATATCAAATCTGCAGACTCACCATTGACAGACCCAGGTATTCTGCTACATTTTCCGACACATAGACCAGTTTCCCGTGGGAGGTGGTGACCAGGATGAAGCCGTGCAGAGCCTGGAGAAAGGCCTCGTACGGTAGAGAACAGTGAGATCCGTCCCCAGGGAGGACTCCTGAGAGAGGACAGAGAGTTAAAGCTTTGGTGAGCATCTCTGCAGTCACATCTCTTTTCTCTACAAACTCTACTCCCATTTGGTTTGGCAGTGACACATGCTGACCAAAGTTTGAAAGTTACAAAAGTGTGACTGAAGTTTGCGGACTCACCCCGGAGGAGGACGGACTTCCTGATGTAGGCGCAGATGGCTGCCATGGAGTGCAGGTAGGACAGGCGCTCCTGGTCGCCGTGGGTGATGGGCAGCAGAGCCCGCATTTTCCTGATCTCGTGATTGATGTGGTCCCGTCGGGCTTTGGACGCTCCTTTGGTGGATCTGTGGGAGACCATGTTGGCTGAGGTCAGAGTTTGGATGAAAACTGGACCAACTAAATCTGGAGAGCCAGAGTTCAGAGTCACTACTGCCACACTTTCATTTGAAAAAAAATCTTTCTCCTCCATGGGAAAAGTGTGAAAAATAAAAGTCTAATAATTGGCCTGAACTGATCTAGCCTCTTTTTCACAATTCAGCCCTGGTGTCTCCTCCCCATGAGCAGAAGGGGATTTTGAATATGGAGGGTTCCTATGGAAACTGCTCTCAGTAGACGCAGTCTGTGTGATCACTATCTGTCTGGGCCCATCCACAGAGAGCCGGGGCTTTTATAGCTGCCAGGGCTTCAGCGTGGGCGTCGCACACAAAGGGGGAGGCAGGGCTTCTGCTGCTGCTCCCTTCACTGCCTTATACAGTGGGTGTCCTCAGAGCGGGGGGGGACCCACGTCACAAGGACACACAAAGTGCCACAAAAGGAGAAATCACGCCAGGTTGAATCCCAGTGTGTATTTATGATAATGAGCGAGTAAAAATAGATCATTGATCTTTCTTCTGGATGCTGATACAAATATCGATTAGAATAAGATTAGAAGTTTATTAATGAATCTATGTTACTTTTGTTCCACTATGAATTCACACACACTATAAATCCCCAGTGGGATTATTCCATGTGAATTCAGGTGATGTTGTTGCAGGAGGAGGTTTCTGCACCAGATCAACATGACTGAGGCTAATCTTGAGTGACTTGATATTCATTTTAATGCAGCATCTCTGGAGCTGGATTAGTACCATGCACCTACTAGGCTGCAGACAGTGGATGATGTGTCGCACGCAGGAGAAAACTGGTGATTGTGAGTGTTCCCAGCAGGCGTGTGTTGGTTCAGCCACTAGAGGACACGTTGCAGTGAGGAAGAGGAGTTTCACTCACCTGATCTGTCTGGAGAACAAGCTGCGGTCATGCTTGTGCACGTGGTGAGGGAGCGTGCACGGAGCCCTCACATGACACTTGCAGGAGTTGCACCATATAGTCATTGTGTCGCTGGAGAAGTCACCTTCAAGATAAAACACACCATGATCAGATGTGACACAGAGGAGATGCAACAAATACAACAAAAATAAAATCACAATATTAGTCATTTCCTTTTACAAATACTAGAATAACGCAGGTAGAGGGAACCAGTCTTCTTCTCCTACCTCTGCAAGCTCCAGTGTGGATGATGAGTGTCAAACTCTTGTGAGTGTCCCTCCTTTTATAGCCCATCATCCGACACCTCTCATCCAGCTCAGCCAGTGGGCAAGAAAGAAACAAAACATGCAGAATGGGATAAGGTTACATGTTGTGATGCTGCAATGACAAATGATGAAGGAGGGTTATATTTAGTGAAGTGAGCCCCAAAATAACTTGATGGATGTGACTCACGATCTGATTCAGCTCTAAAAAATCATGGAGAAGAGTTTTTTTTGTGTTTTTTGGAGAGGAAACCATCAAATTAACATGTTAAATGACCTTTTCACATTCATGCGAACCTAATTGGCAAAGTCCTGTGTAACTGTCACACTGAGGGACTATTCAACCTCTGACTTTTAAATTGATTGTTCACTCAACCCACATTTAATAGCAATCTTTTATTTATTCATATATAATATAATAGACCCCTAACTGGACCCCTGTATTTTTGTTCAACCTGGCTTTAATGATTCACCACTACAGTGATGGAAGAAACACTCGGCTCCTTTACTTTAGTAAATGACTCTAAGGCAAATCAAAGTTCTGCCTTTTAAATCCTAAGTACAGAGCAAATACAATGGAATTCTTTTAAACCATCAAAAATAAAAGCTCTTGTTTTGCATAAAAATGGCCCCAGGGACCGATGTAATAAACATCATTTTGTGTATAGTGTGCAACTGCCTGATGGAAGTGAAAAACATTGAAGTAGTTTAATTCACTGGTTCCCTAACTACGGTTTGGGCCCCTCCAAAAGGTCACAGGAGAAATCTGAGGGTTCATATGATGATTAGTGGCAGAGAACAAATGAACTGAAACACAAATCGGTTTGAATTTGTTTAACTTTTCTCCAGAAACTGCAAACAACACAAACATCCACAACAGGACACACTCACAACTGCACACTGATTTTCTTTCATTATTTCTGAAGTCAAAGGGTAGGTTTCATATTTAAGAGCTTGCTGTACTTCAGAAGGTCAAGTTTTTCTAGTGATGGAGTAAAAAGTAGGATATATTATTCTGAAACGTGGCGGAGTGGAAGAATCACGTAGAATCAAACTGAAAGCCTCATGTGCAGGTACTTCATTGTACTGCCTGCACTTGACCTGCTGCAGTTGCATGTGTACAAATTATAATTTTAAAGGCAATTTCACCTCAGATACTATTTATGTGAAAACTGAGCTTAAGCATTTGGTGGAGAAGGCAAAGCACAGAAATGACCATCAATCAAAATAGGGAAATACTTGTATTTCTCTGATACTGCATCAACCATTTCATCAACTCAAATCATGTTTATAAGCAATTAGTAATTAACTAAAATTAGGAACACACATTAATATCAAGGTGCCAGAACAGTGTTAAACTTGTCTCAGTTATTAAACAGGGCCTGGGATCTACAGCTCCCCAAACAGAAGATCTGGTTTAAAATATTGGAACTAACCATGTCTGTGAAAGTCATTCCTGACTTTATATTTAACAGTTACCATGAATATTTATAGTGGTAATTATGGGGGAAACAAAGACATTTTCTGTTATGTTATACTGTAGCTTTACTAAAAAATACAATAAATAAAATAAAAATAAATATTTTTGATTTGTGTGTGAGCCAATTGTCTGTCCACATAAAAAAAATTGTCACACAAAGATACAAAAACTACTTAAACTAATGACAAACAAAATAACCCCATGTTAATGCACCAACTGAATCCACTGAGCTCTGAGATCCTGATCCTGTCACATGGGTGAATGACGCCTCACAACGATGAAATCTTCTGGTATCATTGTCATTCGAGTCTCATCAGAAAACCCTCCTGATGCATCAGGGTTTAAATTTCTGCGAGGCTGTCAGCTCTGGCCGTTTGTCTTCAAAAGGCTTTAACTGCCTGTATATTAGTCACATAATTAAACCTCTGCTGGAAGGGAATCAAGCTCCAGGTCTGCAAACATGACGCACTGAGGCTGAGATGCTCGGCCACTAACGACTTCCTGTAGCAGATGAATAGATTACGGCCATCGCAAAACGAGACTGACGCAAACTAAAAACTTGGCATTTTGCAAAAAGCCTCAACTTGCATCATAAACTGCAGATTAAAGTTTGTCAGAATCAGTTTTGTTACATGATGACCTGTTGCTTTCTTTTCCATTTTGCACGAGTTTAAGTTTTACAGCCGCAGCTTTCTATCCTCTGAGGGCTCATGCTCCTTTAATACCTTGTTTCTCAAATCCCCAATTTCACGGCCTGGCAGTGATGAGAGCAGAGAACTAGAACTTGATTGAAGGAGCTGGACAGGGATACTGGGGGGACAAGACAAAACAAATCACTCTGAACAAATCCTCGGTCTGATTCTCAAGGGCCAGTGGGATCGTCTGAGTCCTTGAGGGAAATTAGAGAGTCATTTGGACGAGTGTCTCCCTGCATTAGCGCCTGCGTCGCAGGGGCCACGGGCAGGCTCCAGAGCCAGACAAGGGGGACCCGGCGCAGCCCCTGCTTCCTGTGTGCGGCGGGGCCAGGCGGGACAGGGTGTCTCTGCTGCCTCACTTTAAGCTGACCCTCCGTCTGTGGCCTGCACTTAACACTGCAGATAACGCAGAGTTTATAGCACGGGGCTGGTGACAGACAGGAACAAACTGCCAGGCCGCTACTGCTGGTAGAGGCATAGATTGGGGTTCAGGGTGAAACACTTTCCAATGATGCCCCCCCCCCCCCACACACACACTCCCCAGAGCAGCCGCACGCATCCCATTAGGTAGTCTGAGGGCCAACAGGGGGGGTTCGGTGGCACCGTGGTTTCAGAGTACCCACTGAAGTAGACGATGAGGGCTATCAGACACAGTGACCAGGCTGTTTTTCTGCAGGAAGCATGGATGGAGTGGCTGCAGGGTTCAAAGGCCTGCTCACTTTTAGTGCCACATACAGTAGCTCCAAGACGAGACTTCATTCCACAGATAAAGAGGTGGAAATCGGACACGTCTGGTTTTCTCATGAATCTATTTTGTCGAGGTTGCACATCAGAGTGAAAGTGATAGCAACGCTGATTAACACAGTCAGTTCAGACTGGACCAAATCCATACAGCTTTAAAAATCATCATTGTTCTGGATCGATACTCCTCTAAAACACACATGGCTTTTAGCAACAGAGATGCTGCAGCCAAACACTGGACTCCAAAGTAAACTGTATAGGAAACGGACCTTTAACCTTAAAGGAGCCTGTAAAGTCCCGATATTTAAAATATTTTTCATCTTGTTTGCACAATGTAATGACCTAGTGGGAACAACAAGTTAATGTTTGTGCAGCAAATGAAAATCTAATTTCCCTCACAAAGCATTTGTCTTTTACAGAAAGGTTAATATCTTGTGCGCATAAGATAAAAAAAAAAAACGGGCTCGGTAATAAGGAACTGCAGCTTTCATTACCATTAGCATGGAGCCTAAATTCAAAGTCAAGATATTTATCATGTGCAGATAAGTTCATTTATTGTGTATAAAACATAAAAAAAATATCACCCGTTAAGACTTGAGAGGATCCGTACCATCACGGTGTGTGCATCTAATGACATCATCGACACAGACATTTTTATTCCACGCACGCAAGTCAATTATATGCAAACCAGTTAATATCTTGTGGGCACAAGATACAATTTTCACCATTTGGGACTGAAACTCTCTATTAAAGACAATGATATGAGTATATATATATATATATATAATACTCAACATGGAATGAGTCTGTAAAACACATTTAAAACTGATCCACGTGTGAACAGCTCAAAATGATTTTTTTTATTGATAGTTATAAAGCATATTGCACAGGAAGTCCTGACCCACATCAACAGATTTCAGAGTCCCCTCCAAATTAAAAAGTAAAAATATAAAGTAAAAAAAACAAAACAATAAGCACAGGCACAAGGCCTGCACAGGCACAAGGCCTGCACAGTTGTAAAATGAATCAAAACACACTCCATACTTTGTTCAGTTTTTTTCCTAAGCATTAATTGTTATGAATTATTCTACAAAATATGTTGAGCCCTACACAGCATACACTTCTTGGCATGACATCAGCTGGGTCACATAGTTCTGCCTGGCAAATAATAACTGTGCGCTTTAATTTAATGCTTTTATTTTGGTGAAACAAGAGCGAAAGCCGCGTTTTACATCACTGCCATTAAAATGTAACGCCGATATACTGAGCGACGATCACTGAGGAGTTTGTTTTTATGCAGGTATTTTTATTTTTGACCATAGTGTCTACATTGTCATTCACTTCACATTATATTCCTGAAAGGGTCTTGACTTAAAATACCATCACCCATAATCTTCAAGCAACAAAAACACCAAACTCCCCAAATAAAATTGACTCCCACACCACACATCAGAAACAGCCATTTGGTGTCACATTAACAGTTTGATTTGTTCACAAGTTATTTTTGTAAATATATGCGTGTGTGTGTGTGCAGACACACAGTTAGCTTCCCTGTGGTCTTACCGCATTACCTGTTGTAAAGTCCAAGTGACTGGGGTACTGAGGGATTTCAAGTGTGTGATATGTCAATGTGCATTTGCAGTGCAGAGAGCAGTGAGACTCACTGAGTCACACTGGCACCACCGGTCTGTAAATAAAAAAATCAGACTTGGCAAATGTCTCCTCTCTATAAGGCCCGACATGCCAAGTTTTGGCTTTTAGTGCAGTTATCTGGCGACTTCCACCTGCATCTAAGATTGTTTCACACTGCTTTACATGAAATACACAGATTTGTAAACAATTAGGAAGTAGGTCAGCGTTATTCAGTCCTGATGTTTGGGACCCAAGTCAGATTTTACCGATCGGGGACAAAACTGATACAGATCAAATTTTAACATCTGGCAGGACAGAAAAAAGCAGCACACTCTGTCCCAGAGACCAGGACTGCTCACAAGTGTGTGTGTAGGTACATGATTCCTGTTCTAATCCTAGTTTTGAAAAGTTCAGGGCTTTGTACTGTTACAGCTATCATCCATGGTAAGTGTAAGAATGAGAAGGCAGTGTTAATACTCTAACATGCCTGTATTCATCATCGCCAAGAGGTTCATTTCATTCTAAAGGTGAATGACTTTAAAAGACTTGGTGAAGTCTGGCGATATTCAACATTTTCTTATTGTCTAAATAGTTTGAATAGTTTCCAAAAAAATCCTCTTTACTCCTGTTAGAGTAACAATAAAAAACTACAGTGTCCAGCTGTTGTTGACATGTTCAAAAATACTGAATATCATTATTTCTTTTTATTGAAGCTGTAATTATTTATTAAGAATAGTGTTAGGTAATAAAATTTTAAAAAGGACCACCACCATTCCTATGTTTCTTAGGATCAACAAAATAAAAACCTGAATAAATATCCAGAATTTGAGCTTCCCCCCATGATATTTTCAAGCTGTGAGTGTGTAATCCAATAACAGCCCTTATGCATTTCAAACATCTGCTCAGGCGTAGCTTTGCTCGCAGTTGTACACAAAAGCACGCTTTCCAGGTTTATTTCCGTGTGCATTCTGAAGACGCGGGGTCATGTGGACAGCTTCCCAATGCTGTAGGATTGTCTATAAGAGGAACAGTTACATTATGCATGTCAGTGGAAATCTCCCTGTCGACGAAGACGAGGGACAAACTGAAGCAGGTGGGCGGGGATCATGTGACCCTGCACGTAGTATGTTTGCATCATGATTCCCTTCCACATTTGGCACTGAAAAACAAACTACAGGGGTAGGGGGGGGGGGGGGGGGGGTCCAGATGAGTCACTCTTCCACGGACACTGTGACAATTCTTGGAAGATTATAACAGACGACCACCAATACAAACCTCCCTGTGAAAAGGCTTCTGTTTTTTAGGGGAAGTTACTGAAGATGGTTGATGTGTGGGAAGTCTCAATGATACATGCTATCTATTGACGGAGGTAGATGGACTTGATTATTCTGCAAGACTGACAGCCGCCTTGCAATTTACCTTTGAGACACTTAAGATAGGGGTCGGGTTGGGTTGGGTGGGGGGGTCAGCCAAGTTATGATGAAGAAAGCCAAGCATTGAAAACCAGTCAAACAACCTTTCACAAGCGTTATACCCTGACATTGTGGTACTTGATATTCTCTCCTTGCATTTACCAGAGTAGTAAGGTCAGTAGCTCCTCCGTATACTGCTAACAATTATTACATTTGTCATAAATAGACGTGGTAGTTTTTCCATGGTTTTAGGACCAAGATACAAAAACTCTCAACCGCATCAGTCTCTTCAGAACAGGAGGTTCACATTTGTTTCTTCGGGGAGCTCTGTTGAGTGTCAACAAGAAGGTTCACTCTCAAGACCTTTGGCTGAAGTTCTCATCTCTTCCTGTGCTTAAGCTTCGAAGTCTATGATTATCATAGGCTGATTGGATTTTTCTAGAGGCTAGAAAGAAGAGAGAAAAGATGAACACGTGTCAGCGTTTTTGTCTCACATAACCACCGTCTTTTCAGGAGTTCAAATATCCTTGGACATGTTGAGAGCTTGCGGTGTCCAAGGAAGTCATAGGCAGGGTATTTTGGTCAGTAATGAGTTTCACTTGAAGAATGTGGAAAATAAATCCAACACAGATCCAAACTCTACAAAAACAGTCCCGGTCTCAAGTTGATTAGAAGGAGAACGGCCCAGCGTCCTGAAGCAGAGCTCAGGTTCAGTAGCATCAACCGTGGGAGGAGAAGATGGGCCTACTGATGTTGCTGTTGGTGGTCATGGCTGCCAGTTCCCACCTGGAGTGAACAAGAGGGAGAATCAGCAACAGAAACTTCAATCTGCAGGAAGACAAAGGCTAATAAAGTTTTTCTTTTCCACTGTGATCTAAGTAACTCAATAGCAGGTATAATCGTGTTTTCAATAGCTTTTTCTGATTCATATAAAATATTTTTTATATTTTCAAACATCCAAAATGCTAAAAATTGTTGCATTGCCAATCAAGGGATTGCTTGACATTTGCTCTCACCCTGAGCTCCCCCTTGTACCCAGTGAAGGGCCACGATGTTGACTAGCATGAGAGGAGGCTGTAACACGAGAACTGGGAGCAGGGGCTGACAACAAGCTCTAGTGCTGACCTGATGACAGGTCAGAGGTTGAGCTCCAGATTGTTATCACTGGCTCTGGTTTCACACTCACTCCCTCTCAATTGCTTTGTTCGTTTTCTTTTTTTCTGTTGAGTGCGTGTGTGTTTAAGAGGGGAGATTGGCACTGGAGCTGGAGATGCCAGCGAGGGGCAAAGGGAGTCTTGTGACCCCAGAGGAAACTCTCTAAGGGTTAGGAACACTAAAGTGGGGAGCGTGCAAGGTGGCAGGGATGGTGCGAGAGGAATGAGAGGCTAAGAGGGGTAATTAGTATCACGTTCCACGCGGAAAAAACAAACACTTTAGTGTAACTTCTCCGTTTCAGACATACTTGTCTAATGAGCTCGACAAAATCTATTCATTATGGATAATTAAGGAATGGTTGAATACTTGGAATGGATGGATTGTGTGATATATAGAGAGACATATTCAGATTTTAATGAATATATATTTACAACAAGAGTCTGAACATTTCAACATTTCATTCCTGAAAACACAGTTCATACACATTTTTTTACCTTTGGATGTTTTTAAATTGAACCTGAACAGTTATTAAATGTGATGACATGTTTGATAACACTAAAGTGGTGACTCAAACTTTTGAGTCCCTCTGAAATAAAATCATGTCAAAGTAATTTTGAAATGTGTCAGGAAGGAGGAAAATCTGTATTATCAGATGAGTATTCAGTAAAAATCAGTAAAAGTATTCTTTAAGCTCCTTGTGCTCCACCTTATTTATAGTATCTTTAAAAAATGTCCCTAACTACCTGCAACTGAGAGGGTTGTTTCTTTGCATTGATTATAAACTGTATGTTTTTCATGATTTCACCATCATCACGATTATTCTCTGAATGTCAATGCAGAATTTTATGTTAAAAATACTCCGCTGGAACACAGACTATGAAAGCATCATGCAGACTATTTTATGCACACAAGTCAAACAAAAGCTTGCACTGGTTAAATGACAGAAAATCACTCCTAATTTGCCTCTTTTTTCAGAGATGGCAACAATGACAAGCATAATACAAACAGTGTGAATGAGAACATGTCAGTCCTATGACAAAACAGCACACCTGATATCATGTGGGAGTCCCGACTGCTCCAGACTGTACTGAATAACAGCTATTTTGCATAATGTCTTCAAATTAGGGCCTGGAAAGAAGAGAAGAGAAAGCTTGGTGAGTAATGGACTAATCATAGACACAAGGTTAGAGCTTATCTCCAAGATGTGAAACTCATCATGTTTTGTTCAGATCCTACACCAGAAAAAAAAAACATCTGAAACAAACAGAATTCACATATAAGGACATGCACATCATGACGAAGTGAATCTTATTATAAACCTTCTTTCTAAAAGTAATTACAAACGTCCTCTCAATAAATATACCCGTCATGGCTGATCCACCATATGGTCAGGTGATAAACAGTGCGACAGCACACGTGCACATGGAGGCGTTTGCCACAGGAGATGCCACCGGGCACTGCCAGTCCCATACTGTGTAAGCCCGCCCACACAAACCCTAACTGTGACCTGACTGCATTACAGGCAGCTAACCCAGTGCAGGCAGGATATGGCTATATTTGGTAGTGCAGGAGACGGAAGTGACCCCACTGATTACACAAACTAGGGCCAAGGCCAGGCTCACTAGACCAGGTGAGACATGAAGCAGGGCTGTGAGGAGAGTAATAGCACTATAAAATGTATTAAGGAGACTAAAAGATATCTTATTGAACCAGGCATGGTGGCTGAAAATACTGAGGTGGCATTTGTGGACTCATGTGGAGGATAATGTCAGGGATACTTACTGAAGTCTAAGATATACAGGTCTGAATGATCCATGAGGTTAAATTCATCCCCCATTCCTTGCTCTGGACAGGGACTGTTAAAAGAACAAAGAAGATTTTTTATAGGGTTAGAGCCGTCAACATTAACTATATGATCCTGTTTACTTGCAATTGGTTAAGTAATGTTTCCTTTAGTATGAGCCACACAACTTGCAGAGGCTGTAATTGAATCTTTCTTTTATCACTAAAGGTTCATAATCAGGGAGCCGCAGATTGTTCTCAAAAGGAGCAGCACTGCTCACACGGTGCTCTGCTGTCCTTATCATTGGCTGGCATGATTTAAGCCGACAGGAAGTGGAGCACTGTGGTGAGACGGCAGGCTGGTCCGTGCTGATAGTCTCCCAGAGCTGTGCAGCCGCTGATATCGCTGCACATCTGTTTTCTAAAACACATGTGAGCACACACACCTGTGACACACCTGAGCTCAGGAGGCCTTGCAGCTTCACAACTCACTTCAGTCACCTTCTTTGTATCAATCAATTAAGACGCATACGCGGTGTGTAAAAACGCAACTGAAAGTGATCTCTCATGGAGAGCACCTGAGGGATTTGCCAGTTGCATTTGGTCCTTAAACTAACTCCACAAACTGTTTTCTGTTGTGCATGAACTGTCCATTGACCGTATCACCATCAGACAGCACAGTGCTGATGAAGCGGTTCAGTAGAAATAACTTTTAACGTTTTGAATTAGGGCTTGGCGATAAAATAATATCGAATCATTTTTGCAATAAAATTTCCATTTTTCATCAATTACAATAAAACAAAATCACAATATATATCGAACTAATGCATATGCACTGTGAAAGCATGGTGAGGAGGTATAAAAGATAAACATTTTACAAATTTATATCAGATTAGTAATAATGTGACATAATTATCGATATTTGCCAACATGAATATTTCAATCTTGATATAACTTTTGGCCAAATTGTCCAGAATTTCTTTGATTTCACTCATATTTACTTTTTCCTTCAATCTCTTTTCATTTCTTATTCTTGCCCTGCCCCATCATCTGTGCTGAGCTACTCTCCCCATCAATCTCTATTCATCTTTTCCCGCTGTCCTCTCTATTGCGTCTCCCTTTTGCTGCGTGTTCAGGATGTTGTAAGGGTTTTACGTTGCTAATCTTCCCTAAACAAACACTGCGGTGGCTTAAAGCGGCCAGGAGAGGTGCAGAGCACGAGCGCAGTCGTCCCAGGGGGCCAGCTGGGGAAGTCATTACGTCCCCCTCCCCAGGAGGTGGTCCATCCAGGCTTACAGCACGAGCCTTTATCAGAATACCCACAATCACCGAAGCCCCCGCCTCATCATCATCATCATCAGACTGTCTGCTCCTGGATCTGCAGCTCACTGCTGTAATAATACTGAGGTGATTAAATGGTTTTCAATTCTGACTCATTTCAAAATCAATAGAATGCCAACTACTGAGGACTTTAACATCCAGTAAAGGTATTACTGTTGATTACTACAAAAGCCACTTACTGGATAATTAAATTAAGGTATTGAATGCTATAATGGTTAAATTGAACCTTATCCAGAGGAGGACTTTGGGCACTTTCACACCTTCTATGTTTGGTTCGGACCTACAGACTTCTCTGTTAAGTCCAAACCAAAATTACAGGTGTGAAAGGTGCCTCTGACAACGGTACACATCAACGCACAAAAATGTTGTCTGGACAAAAGAGTTGGTCTCGGCCAGATCAAACACACCATGGTTTGAATCATTTTCGGGATGATTTTAGTTATATTAATAGTTCAGACCTTCAGGATGAAATGCAAAAAGTGGGGACAGCATTAAAGAAAAAGAAATGCAAAGGGCTCATAAGATTGCTTGTAGTCTTTAAAAGGACTTAATGTTAGAATGATGAGGATGTTTATCTTGCTGGTAGCAAAACAACAATAATGATATCACAGTGGCAATGAAATTGACGAAACAAACTCATTTATTAATTTTCCCTTTTTAAAACAGAAAGACTACTTTTTCTATGCAAGTTATTTAAAAAAGTTAACAAGTACAATGTCTGAATTGACAACAGCGACATCAGGTTCACACCCCGTCTACAAACCAATCAATATTGAGTGTACAGTACATAGATGCAGCCCATGTAGATGATGACGACAGGACGTACACTTCATACAAATGTTAAAGTAACAAAGACACGAAGCTTGGTTTGGACCCTGGTCCGGACTTTCAGGTGTGAGAACGTTCTTAAGTATGACTGAAGCGTTCTTACACACCAGCATTAGACAACAGTCTTTTTCTGATGTATCTGTCGTCAGTGACTCTAGTGGGTCCCTATCAACTGTTACTCACACGTTCAGCTTGTTAAAAATCATAACCACCATTATGAAAATGAAAATTGGAATACTCTTTATTAGCTGGTGTATGAGAAGAAAAGACACAAACATCAACAGACCGTCTCCATAACAGAAGCAATGAAAAGTAGCATCTCTATCTGAAGCACACACACTGAAGTAGCTTTCAACTACTGTGCGAGCCCACGGGGAGAGAGGGTACAGGCCTTGGATGCTGATGTGTGAAAGGGTGGAGATAAGAGGATGCTTTACCAAGAGCAACAAGAGTGATGAAGATTGCATTCCCTGGAACAAGGCTTTCTCGCATGCTCATGGATAATGACGGGCCGGGTGTGAAATTCGACAGAACATTACAGAACGGTAATGTTTTATTGGCCTTTGCAACAGAGGACGAGGCTGCAAAGGAAGAAGGGGATGGTGCGAGGTGTCTGAAAGAGTGGCAGTATTTGGGAGCGGGGGAAGTCACGGTGTACGACTTTATGCGTTGTCCTCGTGTTTGACGGGTCACTTTGTTACTCGATCAGCAAAGTATCACTATGTGTGAAAGTGCTCCTCCCCCTACAGCAGCAGCGGTTCCCAGTCTGAGTCCTGACTGATGCCGCTCCCCCCACTAAAACAACACTGGTTGCTATTTCAAACAACACTCAATGAGGGTGTCTAATCACCCAATTGCCAGTCCTTTCTAGAAATGCACTGCCTGCTCCACCTCATTATCTTCCTCACCAAGGTCTAGGTAGAAGAAAGAGCTGTCCTAAAACTAATGAGGGAGCACCAGAGCCTGGGAACACTCCTGACTCTCTGAAGTAACCAGGAATTTAACTGCCCGCAAATTTTGCTAATGACTTTCGGGAAAAGGCAATACTGCAAAGAAAGTGACGAGAAAAAGATTGAGAGTTGGAGGAAACTCCATCAGCGACACCTTTGCTTTCCAAGTCTGTTTTTTAAGTCGGTTTTCAGCAGCTTCATTGGCTGCATCCTCATTCTTGGGACTGATAGGATCTGCATCCCTTTCCTTTCTGCACTTCCTACCGAACTTTGGTCCTTCACAAGTATCTAGCTCACAGGAACTCATCATGCACTACAACTTCCTTCAGAGGGCCTTATCAGGACAACCAGACATGCATCAATTTATTTCAGAAGCACTTTGATATTGAGTTAAAACACAGGGAACCTGCTTGGAACAGCTGGTGATGGTACAGGGGGAAAAAAAGACAGCAATTTGTAAATGTCTACATTACTGCACAATGCAACACAAATGATGGGTAAATGGATACAGGCATATTAGAAACAGAGAGGGACAGCATTTTAAAAATAACAACTACAAGATTTATATAAGGGTATAGTGTATACCCTAAGTGTCTGAAGGAGAGGTATTGCAGGCTGTTCCTTCCTGCAGCAGTCACACTATACAACCTGCTCTGCTCCTAGTAAAAACTACATTCACCACCATTATGGACTGCACTTTAACATTTTAAGTCTCAACTGTGCAATATTCACTGTGTTATATCCTTCTGTCTGTGCAATATAAACGGTTGATGTGCAATTCATTCACTGTCAATATCCTTACACTGCATATATTTCTTCCTGACTTTACACTGTATATACTAGTTTAATTACATTCATGTTTCTATATTCCTTACACTTAAGTATTGCATGTTACTTATTACTTGCTGATGTCATTTTGACTCTTGCTGCTTTAACACTGCAAATTTCCCCATTGTGGGACTAATAAAAGACTTTGCCATTCTCTATTCAAGAGAACATTAACTTGAGCTGTATATGTGATGGCATGCACCGCTGATGCAATTACTGAAAATTTCAAGTAATTTACTGAAGTTGCCAATAACATCACAAAAATTCCTTTACTTTCTATGTTTACTTTCACTTTTAAGAAAAAGGATTTAGGATCAAACAGACAATAACTGTATTGTTAAGAATACAACAAGAGTTGACAACAGCCTTGGTGCCAAACTTTTTAAAACAAATCCTTGGTTATCACAGATCGATGGGTTCCCGTCCATTTCTTCTGCCTTAATCTCTAGCGTCTCACCTCATCTTACCCAGCTATCTGTGCCCCCTCCTGGGCAGTGGCTGGACAGTGGATTAAGACCTGTAGCTGCCTAGACATAAGCCCCATGCAGCGATTGAGATACAAACTACAGCTGGCTCCCTAAAAGAGATGCTTGACTTCAGATTAGGCTGAAGAAGAGATGCTAGGCTCAAGTGAAGCATGCGTCAAAATGTAGTTGGACTTGGTGGTGGTATTGGGGAGTAAGGAAACTACCCTACAAATCTCAAGCAAATACAAATGTGGTCCCTTTCATCGTTATCAAGCTGCCCATAAAAATGAGGAAGAGGACATCAAGCGGTGCTTCAGGGCCATGAACACAGCTGGTTAATATAGAGGAGAATGTCTCACAAGGTTGTCCTATATAGCTGGCAGACACAATTGGGGAAAATACATTACTTCCTCTACAGCTCCATCCTGCACCTCATTAGAGAAGGACTCAAGGTCAGGTACACAATAGGAACTACTGACAAAGACATAGTAGCTATAGACCATAGTTTTAGTAGAAGTACAGTTATGGTTCATGCTTTCTTTAGAAAGACAAATAACTACTTTTGCAGACCACATATTCACATTCTGCTCAATAACTGTTGCTACCAGTGCATAAAAGTCTCTTTTCCTGCAGAGCAGTGTAGTTTAAACAACTTGCTGAGGGTGAGCTAATAGCCACATTTTCTGTTAAATCATTTTGCCGATGTGTTTAGTTTGAAATCTTCACTAGTCTACATAGTCTGGTACTGTTCAGCAGAATTGACCTAAAACTACCAGGAGGTGTTTTGGTTGTGATGACAGCAGTAAATCAAAAGCTAAACTAATAAGATTAAAACATGTCACTTTACATGGACAACGGCCTCACAAAGCGTCACCTATGCAGGCTGTTTATTTGAGCTGCCGTGTAACACTCAACCCCTATGACACCTTAAAGTATACAGCCTGTTAGTGGGTTAAGGAGGGTTAAGATGCAGATGAAATACTATAATGAGCATGTCTTTGAAGAGTAAATCATAGTATTGCTGTGCTGTCCCGAGGTCTTGTCCAGCCACGTGCTGGATGCCCCGTATCCTGTTGGGGTCACCTCCACTGTTTGACAGGTTTTATCTCGGTCGTACGAAGCACACACACACACGTTTGCAGACAATTAATAAAGGAAACTTCTGCAGCCTACCCTTTGACACCCAAGGCCAAAAGACAACATGTGTGTGGCATCAAAATATATGGTGTGTTGATAGGCATGTCTCCATGGAGCCATCTAGCACTATGGCAGATTTGAAGATATTATGGGCTACAGTCAGAGAAAGGGCTGATATTTACATGCAACAATATACAAAAATCTGAAAAGACAGCAGGGATTTTTTATGAAATACAAAGCAAATGCACAATACAATGCTTTTGAATGAATTCTCCCTGAGTCCCATGTTTAGTTTATTTGAACTGTCAGGTTCAACAGTGATAAGAAGCCACACTTAAACCAGCTGGACTATCATACCAGCAGCCCTTTCAGCCATTGATAAGGTGCAAAATGGTCTTGTAAGTGATATCGAGGCACCAGACTTTTGACCTTCCTGATCTCCTCAACAAAAGCCACTGGACTAAATTTGCTGTTTGGAAATGACCAGTGAAATTCCACACAGATTAAATATCATGTTGAGATTTAGGTGGATTAAAAAAGAGGTGCTGCACTGGGATGTTTTGGCTACCAGTGAGATTACCTGCTATGTGGTCTCCCTCCTGCTCAGAGTGTAAAGCAGCCACACTCTCCAACCTGAATATTCAGTGCAGGAGAACTGTTTGAATTTCACATTAAAACATTAATAGAAGGGAGCTTCATTTCTACTCTTGTATTTTGTATAAATTTAGTATTTTGTGCTAAACCTGGGTAATGATGGAACACGTGTAGTAAGGCTGGCAAAGCAAAGTGAGCATGTGCGTCCATGTCCACCATTCTGACGTCAGCTCAACAAGAAGAGGTGAGTCATGAAGTCATGAAGTAATTACATCCAGACGCAAACACACTCAAATGGCAAACTACACAGGGAAATAGAACATTATGGAAGGGTGGGAGTGTCGTTCTGGCCTCTGATCAGTACAGAATTTCAACAGCTTCTATAATTTGACTTCACTCTAAAACAGGCAAAGTGAATCACAGGGACTGTGATATTCTAAGGTTTGAAAATCCCAACATAGTTACTTCTTTTGGAAGAAAAAAACTGAATTCACACATTTACATGTTAACAGCAGCTGAATAGAAAAAAAGGACATTTAGTTTTGTTGATGCAAAGCACCCACACTCAGGCCAATATCAGCCAATATCTAAAAGCTGTGTTTGCATGCCTCACATCTGTTTAGGTAGGTAATTTAAAAAATACACAACAAAAAATTTAAATATAGCACACGTTCTGAAAGTCGAAGGTAAGACAATTTAATGCATTTAAAATGAGGATCCATAAAATGTTTTGCTTAAGAAAAATTACTTCAACAATTAAAATATATTCAATACTGCTGATACGGCTCTAATCCACTGGATGCAACATTGTGACACAACGTGCTCCTCTGTCATTTTTTTCATTTTGGCTATGCAACACAAATGATAAATATAAAACCTAAAGAGAGACAATGAGAAACATGTTGCCTGCAGGGGTATTAAAATAGCAGCATCTATAGGTGGTGACATCAACAGGTCTACATTTGTAGGTCTGAGCTGGCTTTACCACTGATTGTCTTTCCTACAGCTTGGTTATATTCGCATGTTAAAATCTAATCTGATCAATAAAAAAAATGTAACCCTCAAAGAAAGACTGTGGTTGATTCATGGTGTCCTTCTTCCACCACACACCCTATGCAGCCTTTGTCTGAGCTAATATGAATGCAGAAAACAACTTCTTCCTCTCTAAGCACAGTGCTGACATCAGAGAGACTCATCCATCGCTTAAGGACACTTAAAATGACAGACACTGGTCCCTGCTGCTCACAGTGAAAGGCAATTAAAAGCCCTTTGGAAAACTCACATCATATAAAAAAGAAAAATAGGCACAACATCTCTACTCTACAGGTGACTGGGATGTTTTAGATCCTAACATGAAAAAAAGCAAGGCTTCAATCAGATCAGACAACTAATGATTCAAATCAGTCATTCGTTTACAGAGAAATACCTGGTGAAATATATTCATATAATGCAATTAGGGATTAAGGGAATACACGTCGTCATGTCCACGTTGTTTAAGAGCCACTGCCAGATTTCCCTTCACTGTCTGTTCTCAGCATGCCAATCTGTCATGTCCTTGTTCACATCCTGCCCCTCATAGGCTGCCCTGTGCCCAAAATACTCCCTGATTAAGCCAAAATTGATCTTTTCATAAGCAATTATACACAGAGTGATATGAATGCCAACCATGACAACTTTGGCTCAGCAGGATTAATAATCAATGGGGCACCGTCTTCATGTGTAGCTCAATTTCAGTTGTGTTCAGCTCCTCAGAAGATGAGGGGGAAAAAAGAGTTAGCAAAGTACGACTGGTGATTGCTTGTGATGCATAGGTGAAGGTCAGTGCAGGTGGGGTTAGTCATGCACGGGTTGTCCTTCGTGGGGCAATGAGCAGGTCTCACTAAATGAGTGTAGCAGAGGTTCTGAGGGTGTATCAAATTGCACTCCGTGAGAAACAATGCCCCCTTAGATCGTAAATCACTGACGGGCCAGAATTTCGCGCCTTTCTGCAGCTCAGCAGGCCTGTTTATACTGACGTAAGTGGCACTCGATAGACTGCTACTAATGCCCAGCCTGTCTCTCTCGCACACACACATTCACATTCTAGTTGCACACATAACCTCATGTTCTACTAACATCAGTCTTTTTAAATCACTGGAGACTATGTTATACTGTTGATGTTTGTTTTTACAAATATGTCACACCTCAGGGTAACATCCAGTCCAGAGTGTAACCCCTTTGAAAGCGGAGGGCTCTTGGACTTAATAGTTTTATTGTCCTTCACTTAAGTGATAAATTATTCCTGAACAAATTCCTGCGGGTAAAAAAAGTATCATAAACTGGGAATAAATATCAACAGAGGGGTTCTGCTTTGGATCAATTTGAAAGGCCAACTGACCCCAGCAAAACAAGATGTGGACCATAAATTTCAACACAATTTCCTTGGCCGACCCACGAAAACGAGGAGCTGCGCAACAAAAACACAAGCAAGGTGTCCAGCGATTAATTCACGACGGACTGTGCGAGCATTTATCAACTGCACTGAGACAGACACCAATAACTTTCTGCCCCGTTAACTGCCCTCATGTTGTTAGGTCATACAAAAATAAACACAGGCGAAAAGGCAATGGCTGCTTTTAAATATAATGTTCACACTTAAGAGTGTATAATGAAAAAACACCTCAACTCAACCTTTGTAGGAAAACTTTCGTAAACCGTTTCAGTCACGCAATTCGAAAAATATTAGGAAAATTGGGTCAGGGAATTTCCAGAGTTTGCCTTTCACATGTGAGAAAAGCAGTATGAGATTGTTCTGATCAGACACATTAACAAGAGGAAAATGGGTAAAGATGCAGGACATAACGTATGAATTCTTCTGTGGAAATCACATGTTTTTGTTTACAGCATATCAACACCAGCGTCAGCACTGATCGCCAAAAGCTCTCTAATGTCATTGTCATTCTAAGTTCTTCATCAGTGTCTTCTACTTGTCTTTCTCATCCTGAGATATTTGTATTCTTTTAGTATTTCAGTTTTGTGTCCCGCACAAACTTTTCCTGCTATATTCTCACATTGGCTCATGGATATTTTTGGGAGATTCTACAAGGGGACTGGCAGGAAAAGTTCCAGAAAATGTCAGGACTTGGATATTTCTTACAAACAGCCCCTCAAGAAAACGTCTGGAGTTCAGTGCATGTCTGAGAGCAGCTTTAGTAAAGAGAAGAAAACAAACAAATGAGTGTTATAAGATGCTGCTTCGAGTGTGTGTGTGTGTGTGCGTGATTACGGGAGTTCCTGTGTGTAAGAGGCTTAAGTGTGCTCATGTAAACAACAAACGTGCAATGCCAGTCAGGAGAACCTGTGTGGCCAACTTGTTTAGAGTCTGCAAGGATCATGCTCTATTTTATACGGTAACAGGAAACAAAATCATGTAGGACTTAAAACACAGCAAACACTGTACTATAAAACACTCTACTACACAAAGAAAATAACATTATCTCTTAATATCAATACTCGATGAGCGTCAGCTTAATGAAGAGAACTTTAATGGGTCCCAACTTTCTATAAATAAACAAAATAAAAAATATCTGCTCTAACTCTTAAACAGGATGTTGGAGATACTGTTCGGTGTTTGACTTCTTCCTCTGCTCATCCAACACCCTCCATCAATCCAATGGCCCCTGTGACACTTCCTACACCAGCCCCAGCCCTATCTGCTCCCAACAGGAAGTCATGACTCCTTAAAACCCGTCCTGGACTAATCCTGGCGAGAAGCCAAACAATGCCGAAGAATCTTTCAAAATAAGCATCGTCTTAAGCTCTTCGTCTTTTTCTTAAGAATATTTAACTTGACTAATGTGACAATAGCAGTTACGAATATAAATATGAAGGCTCCGATGGAGTGTTGTGAGATATAAGTTAGTGTTTACGAACTACACAATGCACTTAAGGATAACCCTAAAATGCTCTGTTAGATGATACTATGTTTAATTATCATTATATATAATCTAACAGTTAAATGTTAAAATAATCATCATTTAAATGACAAAATGATTACCACAGCTGCTTCAGGGTCACAGCAGACACACATTATAGACCCAGTATCCTTGTACTGTTCTGTGTTACCCTGGTCCATGTCCTCCTTCCTCACTCTCCTGCTGACCCGCACTCACTTTACACATTAACCAGTAATCAGAAGTTTGTTAGGACACGAACAGTACGTGAAGTTCACTTTGTGTTTCTTTAATTCGCTCGAGATTGTTGCAGTTCACCTGACACACAATCATGGTCATCACCAGGACATCATGGTTAAAGTGACCGGAACGATCCGGCTCGATGATCTGACATCATCGATTAATTACTAATAAATGTGTCATTTTAGTTTGGGAGAAGAGCGACACACACACACACACACACACACACACACACACACACACACACACACACACACACACACACACACACACACACACACACACACACACACACACACACACACACACACACACACACACACACACAGAGACAGAGAGAATTCAGCAGTTTTTTATAAAGATCAGTTCTAAGTGTGAGTGATTAGAAAAGAGCAGAGGAGCAGAGTTTCTTATTGACCGGTGCTGCGTAATGCGCCCGGATGCATTGGTTCTGCAAAGAGAGGCCCCCTGCATACAGTAAAGGCTCAGATGAGAGTTTTTCACCACACAAGCCTTAGTGCATTGATGTGAAATAGTCAAAGTAATAACATCACTACTGATTTAATTTATTTAAATTTTTGTAGGTGGGGGGGTGGCCGCACTACCCCCGCTGCTATAACAATCCTTGAGGAAACACTGGACTCTGCTGCATAATGGATGAGTCAAGATCAAACTTGTGTATTAGGGGGGTGTTCCTTGATATGGTGGCCACTGAAGCAATTAAACTAACTAACTCAGCGGCAGCCAGATGCCTTGAGGACATGAGGCCGTGTAGACGTAGTGGGAGTGAGAGGACTCTTATCCACAGACTCCCGATCTTCACTATCAGGGTCTCCCAGTGGGGTTTGTCTGATAACAGTAGCCCAGGTCCCGCACTACTCTGCACCATGCTAATGCCATTAGCTACCTCATTACTCCACTGGCTGCTGTCCTATCATAAGCCTGTCACCAGCCCGCTTGCACCGCACCAGCTACCAACCCCCGGTAACCACTACTGTCTTGTGGCCGAACCAGGGAGCCGTCGCAGACTGATGTCTATAGGAGCGAGATCCTACATTTGGCATATTGACAAGAAAAAGAAAACAAAAACACAGAATGTTTTTTTGTTTGAAATCATGTGCTTTACAAAGATTATGATGACAAACAATGAAAGGCATCAAGAATATAAGAATCTTGTGTTTGTGAGGAAAGGAGTTGGGAACATTTCTGGTTTCTAGCAAACCTCTAAACTTATTTGGCAGCTTTTACTTTTTAATGGCACACCAGTATTTTAACAGTAGAGGCATTGAAGTGCATTTATTGTATAGGTTCATTATTCACCAGTATCAGTGCACCTTCATTAAATAAACCTGCAATAATGATACTACAATGGAAACTGCTCACAGTGTTCACGTTTGTCTGGGCCAAATGAATCACTATAACGGTTGATTACTACAACTGAACTACATAGCTGCTGTAAGACAGTCTCAGAACTTGAGTGAAACTTAAAAGCCTTTTTTAAGATAAGGGTAATATCCCATTGCACACTCGCATATGCACGCACGCACGCACGCACACGCACACACACACCTGACACCTCTGAACCGCTACAGTTTATATTGTAAAAACAAAAAAGACCACCCCAATATAGCATTGATCACCACATCATGATCGATACTTTTCTTAAATAAGTAACATCTTTCTTTATAGCTACGTGCATTCATAATTCAGCTTGTCTCTTTCTTTCATGCTGACACACACGCCCACACACACACACACATTGGACACATGTTTAAACTCAGACTGGGTAAAAACAACAGAATTTGTAAACTTAGGCAATGTATGGAGAGCCGCAGGAGATGGCAGGGCTCGCTCGGTTTGGCACGATTTGGTTGGCAGTGCGCAGCGCGAAAGATAAAGACACAAAGAGGAGCAGTAAATTACAATTACACCTGTCACAAGTTTTTATCCATAAAAGCGGTTGATCCCGATATCTGGTTTGCACTGTAATGTTTGGAAGTGTAGTGGTGAAAACAGTGGCTGCAGTGGTAGTTCTTAATTCTTCACAGGATGGAGTGGGTGTAGGAGTGTCGATATCAATTCATAGAATCAGGTATTTTTCAGGAGTGTGAATCTATGTTTTGCAAAAAATACTTTGATGGACAGAGGTATTGTCACCAAATATGTAGTAGTAAAGAAGTTTGTAGGTAAAACACAAGTCACCTTAACACACATCTTAATGCTGGATTTATCAGTAATGTTCCAACAGTAACCTATGTTTAATAGCTTAAGCTTTTATCAAACGGGACATGCAGGGACAATGAAATAAAATAACAACTGGATAAATGAATCTTGAACAATTCAACTGGGGCTTGATGATTGTAAACCTAAATTATAATTGTTAAATTATAATTGTTTACTCACTGTTGCATGGGTTATTTGCCATGCAGGTACAGCGTACACCTGTTGACACTGAGAAGTTTCTATTTTCCTTTGGACCGATAATAAGGGCAATTAACTGTTCTGCAGCTAAATGTTACCAAAGCTCATCATTCAAGACTTAGAAAATTAAATGAAAGAGCTCATCTTAAGAGGAATTCTACCAAAAAAGGAGAAAAATTACATTTCAATAAGTAATATTTTGTGCCTTACCTTGTTCCTCCAAAGAGGATGATTCGATCTCCCACCATACAACAGCACTGTCGTCTCCGCGGGCATGGGCCTTTCCCCCTCGGCTCTACTTTCTTCCAGGAAAAGGCTTCTGTTGTGTGTATACATGAGACAAGAGTTGAAATAACAATATTTAGACACAAAATCGTTAAAAAAGAAGACACATACACACATACACCTGGCTAACTTCTGTCAAACTCAGTAAAACTTCAGATTACATCCTTGTTTTAAATAATCTAACAAAGGGATACATGTCACAACAGATGTAAACACAGCAGCTATACAAAATCACAGCCATAGACATACATGGTAAATAACTGGAGAACTTTTTGACCCCTTTTTGCTCCATGTACATAATAATATTAGAAAAAACATTTGAAACTGGCAGACACGTGAACCTTATAATAGTTTTTAACCCGACAAAACGAAGCTCCCCCAAATGTTTGTGTTTGTTTAAAAGCCAGTTCCAATATACAAAACTATGTCTATGCTCCCAGCCATTTTAAGTTAAATAAACATACAAATGATTCCCAGTGTACCAAGGGAACCGGGATAGAACAAAAGTTTTGACTTTAATTGAATAGAGAATTTAAATTTCTAAAATAGAAACAAATCCTCTCTTCTGCTGTAGAGCATCATGAGTGACAACGTATACGCAGTCTCAGTTGTTCCATATAAGGATGAACTGAGGAGCCTTAAACACTCAGAGCCAACAGCATCATAGCATCTCTATGGCAACAGTGCATTCAGACATAGTTGATAATTAGCACTGTAACTAAGATGCTGCCATCTAGTGGACTGAAAAATTAAAAAAAACAGGTTTAAATGGTTAACAGCAGACACCAGGTTTGTGTAGATATACTTTGGGATGTGCTAGAACTAACTGCCTCAGAGCATTATTGGTGTTATTTCAGATAATAATTGAACATCATGGTGCATGTTTGGTGCAACAGTCCACATTTATTTTTAATAACTAATATACTGGACCTCAAGCTCGTGTCAGGAGCTGTATTCAAAACTCCCATGTCTTCCATAATGCAAAGGTACTCAATATATAATGACATCAACACCATATAGGACACGATATTAAAGATGCAGTGTTTGTGCCAGCTCTATCAACACTATACTTTGTTGTGAACACAAGGTTTCTTCAGGTACGTACATGAGCTGACTTGAGAATCAGTCTGGCAACATTTGTAAGAGAAAGCAAAGACTCCAGTGACTAAATTATTTTTAATTATTTCCATCACTTTTTCCTGTGTGTGTGTGTGTTTCTGGCAACAGACAGGGTTTTTATACAAAAAGGGGAGCTGCCTGCCAATATCACAAGGCAGACAATGATACAATAAGAGAGAAGAGGATTGTCTGCATCAGTCTCCTGAGAAGAATGAGGGGAACGTGGGTCAATGCCAGCCAACACTGCCAGTGCTTTTCTCTATGGAGGTAAACAGTGATCAGTGAAGGTAGATCAAAAACAAAATTACTACACTATAAATAAGTATTAAATCACCTGGGTTGAATTTCCAGAGGTCGTTGAAGTGCTGGTCCAGGCGAGCATTGTATCCTCCAAATACGTACAGCTCTCCTTTGTAGGAAACTAAATAAAAGAAATCAAATTTTGATGAGATCTGCAGCACAATAAATGGAACCAGAAGGATTTGTTTAATCAGAGAAAGTGGGAAAAAAATACATTCTTGTACTAAGTAAATGCAGACTGAACACCTGAATGAAACAGAGAGATCACACTGAAGAAATGACTCCTGAACGTCCACACTGTGCATTGACATGACCTGAAACTGTCTTATCCTCCCACAACCATCTGACAACGTAACAGTGTTTGGCACCCGACACAAATTTTTGTCCAGGTGGACATCTGTTCAAAGCTCACTCTCCCAGTGGTCACTCGACAGCTTGCAGAATCAATGAAGCGAGTCGATTCCTCACTCCCTCTCATTCCTCTCGTATAATTATTTTCTCTGACATTTAACATTTTGCAGACTTTAGAGTTTTCCAGCTATTCACCTGTGACAAACACATTTTTGGGCTGTTTGACAGATTTTCTTGTTACATCTCTGCAGTTAAAGATGTCAAGAGACACTAAGAACTTATTTGCACTGCTACAGCAGCCTGCAGAGACCCCTGCTGGTTAAACTGCACTATCAAAACACTGCTGATTAACTCTTGAAGAGTCACTACAAAAAGATTTAAAAGCACTCACTAGCCAAGAAACATTACGGCTACAAAGAATATATAATGTAACAATGCACGACTGTAGGTACACGGGGACTCTCACCATTCAGAAATATTAGTTGTAATGAATGAGCATGTATTTATCTAACCCTGAAATACATTTCATGGTTACTTTCTCTCTAGAGTAGTGGAGAACTCTAATCACAGGATTTTTCATTCAGCTTAAGTTCTGCACAAAAATGTCATATAATGGTTTGTGCAGAAATAAATCATAACAATAACAAAACCTGAAAATACGCCATAAAATCCTCTTATAAACATATGTCTAGCTATTCGAACTAAGAGAGCCATATGTTAGTTTTGAGACAAGAGCCAAATCATTAACCTCACCAAGTAAAAAAGATCAAATGTTTCATTGCACCCACAGTTTATTCAGAAATGTGCCCATCTGTTGTTCCCTAGCCAACAATATTCTCAGTGCTCGTTACTCCTCATACAGTCTCACATAGCCAGAACTGTCACCACAGTGCTGCGTCAACTGCAGAACACTGGTTGCACCATTATCATTCTGTTATAAGTGGGAAAAATAAAAACACTGGCTTGTTTGTATTTCTTAAACCAATCATCAGGTCAGGATGCAACAATATTGCAAACACAACCCCACAGCAAGAATCAGAGGGAACTTGTTTTAGTGGAACATTTGCAGGTGGTCAAGTACTGTCCATAAAATTGCTAAGTCAGCTACAAAGAAAACATCAGTAAAAGAAAACAGTAACAGACTAATGTCTTCAGTGTGATCGCATGATCCAGATTTACAGAGACCCATTTTCAGACCTGGTATTGAGATCTGTCCTGAGTGATTCATCACAATGGTTCAGCGCCAAGTAAAGGACTGAATGGACCTAAACACATCCTGAGGACCAATCCCTCAAGCAATCTTCTGAGGTGATCGGCGACGCACATTCTTTTTGCTGTGTGAATGCAAAGGTGTCCTGGGCCACATTCAAGGACCACCCACTAAGCTGATATCCTCTGACCTACTGCAGTTTTACAATACAGCTAAAACATTTTTACCCTGCCCGCTGCACCCGGCTGCTCCACCTCTCACCTCAATAATGTGGAGAATTTGTTGCTATTGTGAACGTGTCTGTGCAGAGAACTGCTGTTGTGTTGTGCATGTGTGAGAGGCTGGTAAACTCTGCAGTCAATTCTCTGGATTTTACACGCAGGTCATGTCTGAGAAGAGGAGAAACATTTTAATACCAGGTGTGAACACATGTACTTAGAGCAGACCACTTGTGATCGGATCTCTCAGAACAGATGTTAATAACAGGACTGAACAGGGCCAGAGTGTAGGTTAACAGCTTGTATGTGGGTATGGTTTTCTGTAGAGAAGGGGATTGTGAGCACAGAAACAGGTTGGAAGGGGAGGAGAATACCTCCTGAAATAAGTGCCCAGGTGAGTTTTCCTGCAAAGAGAATTTCGTGCTGCCTCCGCCTACCAATAACATTCTAGTGCGGTGGAAACCGCTTATAGTGATCGAGTTTGTCCCGGGCCTACACAAATTTTTAAAAGAGATAATCACACAGTTGTTCATCATGGTAACTTAATGTGTGTTTGTATCTTACAGGCTGAATGACTCCTGCGTCCGTCTGGCGAAGGCTGTGTTGGAGGGGTGCTCAGCCAGCAGTTAGTCTCTGTGTCGAAACACTTTGATCTTGTTGCAGTAGATCTCGTTGTCAGAGTGGAAGGGACCAAAGCGGTCGGCTCGACCTCCGAACACAAACATCTTTGTCCCGATGATGGTGGCTGAGTGGAAGTCTCTCCAGCGCGCCGGAGTGTTCTGTGAGAAGAGACCGACAGATAACGTTGAGATGCCATAACGTTTCAGGGGATAGATGTAGCACGACAGGAAGAGAGGACACTGAATGTTACTTACAGAATTTAACAGCATACTTGAATAACCTGAACCGCACCACATGGACTAGTTTTAGTTCAAATCTCTCGAATGTCTCAAAACTAACTCACTATTACCCTGGATATATACACTGATCAGCCTCAACATTAAAACCACTTAGCAGTTTCAGGGCTGTGACTGATGAGTGAATACTGCACAGCTTCACCTTCATACTGGCAAACATGAAGCTTAACCAGCAACTTCAGGTAAACAGCTACATCTAGTGGACATACAAAGATAGACTCAATTTGAACCTCTTAACCTTTCAAGAATAACGTGCTGTTATTTGGACATTGCATACTTGGCTCTGAACAATAATGCAGCCTACCCTGTCATCAATAACAATAGATAAACAAATATACAACAGTGAAATGCGACCTGTTCCCAGTGAATAAAACTATGATCAGAGGTATGTGTCTACTCTCTTTGCATTTAGCTGGTGTGCAGCCACAGCAAAGCCTCTCACATGCCTTCCTTTCCAGAATGTGCTGCCATTGTTTTCCACAAATTTTATGCATGCAAGCAGGCTCTTTATCATGCTTTATAAATAGAGCAGTGGGAGAAGTAAAACAGAAATGTTGTGTAAGCTATACAAATAAAGTTAAAATTAAAACTAATATATCACTGTGATCTAGAAAAAAATACCAGTGAAGATTTTTATCAAGTGCAGTAAGAAACCAAATGTACTTAAAATAAATTTAGAACAGAGTCACCTTTACAGATACTAGGATTTGAGTAGAAGCACAGCAACTACGTTTGTTCTCAAAAGGAATGCAAGTCTGAGAACACGCAAAAAAAAAAAAAGGATTATTCTGTCACATGCACTCTTAAGTCTGTAAGCGCCACACTGTAATCTCCTTGACAACAAAACGTTATCAGTGAGGAGCTAAGAATATGGGCTGGTGGTGTGAGTCCTTCCGCCACCTAGTCCACCATAGGGAATGGTGTCTATATTTAAAATACATTTTACTAGAGTTTATCACATGAGGAGGTTGACTACATACAAACGCAAATGGCATTTGCCAAAACGGGAGTGTATATAATCCGCTGAGGCTTTTTGAACTTGGCCACCTACCAGAGAGCCCCTTTGTATCCAGCCAATCTGACCACTGGACGCTGGTGCAGCAGCACTGCAACCAACCACGGTAATACCCAGTGGTTGGTTGACCTCCTACAGTGCTTCAATCTTATTGAGTGTGTTGTGAGTCAATTCTATGTTTGTGTATCTTTGAACGAGTGCATTTTGTCCTCGTTAATTTGAACTTCTGTACAGGAAGAACTAAAACATTTTTTGAAATATTAACAACTGGTGACTGCAACTCACTCTTGTATTTATTAATGACCAGACCATGGTGTTGGTGTCCAGCTTGTGGATGTCATTGGAGAAGCAGTCAGCCTAAAAAGAACAGCAGTGATTAATTAAATTGTGAATAAATGTTTCAGAGAGCAAGTCCCACAGCTGACGAGTGATAAAAACTCACCAGCTGTTCATATCCTCCAAATATATACATCGCCTTCCGCAGGACGCAGGCGGAGTGGCCATCCCTTGCCCCTGGAACAGCCCCCGTAACCTTGGGCGTGAACCATCTGTGGGTGCCTGTGAAGCGGCAACACTTTATCGTAACTCTAGGCACTCTTGCAAAGGACCTAACCTCTTATTTCACAGTACTGACATTACATTTGAGTCCACAGCAATCGAAAGCTGTCACACTTATGTGCTGGTGGTAAAGCTCCCCGAAATAAATACATACATTTTTGCTATCCGCTATCCTTAATATCCAACAGGTACATTTCAAGGATTGGCAGCCTGAAACTATCATTTAACAGCATGAGGTAGATGCAAGTCTACTTACTGACATCGAAGGCATAAAGCACATCGCAGGCCCCCTCTGTGTCGTTGCGCCCACCCCAGAGGTAGATAGAGTCATCCAGCAGCACAGCTGTGTGGCCATAACGCATATAGGGCACCTCATAGGCACGCTCATGGGCTCCCATCCTCACTGGAGGCAACTTCATCCAGCGCAGAGACACTGAAGTACAAAACAGTCAAGAAAGACAAAGATATTTAATTCGGAAAATAATGACAATATTTAATTCAGATGAGCTTAGATACCAAAATGAAAATCAAATAATATATTAATCTATCTAAAAATCCAGAAATCTCTGTCTTACTTAGATTCGATTCCTTAACAGTAAATAAACTAAAAATTCTATTTACCCTGTGTCTTGCATGAAAACACGCAGGGTAAATAGAAAGAGTGCCACAAAATTGTGTGTCTGTGGCTCCTAATATCTCAAAAGCCGTCAGCTTCACACTTGGAATGCGTATTGTTAAGGGCCAAAAGAAGTGTAGTGACAAAGGTTGTTGTGACTTTGGGACACATGATGAATTCAATATTAATAAACAGGTGACCAGCGAGTGTGCTTACGCCAATGATGTGTTCACGACAACAGGCCCACAACAACTGATTCTCTAGTTTAGGGTTCTGCATACTGAGTGGAGCTTCACAAAACTCTGTGGTGCAGCATCAGGTTTCTGCGGACTGAGTCCAGCAACCGGCCTTTACTTGCCGTGGCTTAATTATTGCAGGTCACTTTTACAGTTTCAGAATAAAAGCTGCAAATAGCATCACAACAGGCACTGCACTAGTAACTACAGTATAAAACCGCAACACAGTGATAACTTTGTTTTGAGAAATTCAGCTTTGAGATTCAAAGGAATAACAATATTAAAATAAGCAATAATAGTTAGACAAACATCTCAGAGCTGCATGTGGAAGAATTTGTAACATGAAACTCAGTAGTAACATGTAATCTGTTTTAGCATTTGGACCAATGCTTTGTATGATGAAAGTTAATCTAATGTCATAAAAGAACAAACTGCTTATATGCCAGAGATTTGTTTTGCAAGTGTTGAGAACCTCAAATCAGTAAATAGTGAAAAGTAAATACAATTAAAGAAACAAGGACAAAAAAGCCAAAGACAGCAGGGTCTGCTGTAAAACAGATCTTTTCATGATGCAGCACTAGCAGGTAGGCACGAGCGACTTTAGGAAGCTATAAAAACCTATGGCAGGTGGCTGACAACACGGAGGGAAAAAAATACTTTAAAAAATAGGTTGCATAGAAGAAAAGAGAGCAGTTATATCAACGTTAGAGCAGCACATTTAAACTAAACACCTGAGTTTGATAGCGATGGAAAAACAACCAACAGAGAGCTTTCCACAAACCACAGTGGAACATGGGGTTTAGCCAGCTGTACAGAGTAACTGTTAAAGTGGTGATGGTTCAAAAGACTGAAACATTCTCTTATCCTCTTCCTGTTTTGAAAGATAGTATTTGCCTGCTTCAACATAGATAAAACATAGGGCATTTCAGGAGAATGCCTTTTCACTTACTTGGCATATCATTTTTTTGTACAATATTTTTAGTACAAGCACAAAATTACAGTTGATGGATTATTTTAAATAATTTGACATACATATACTCATATACTGCATATACACTTCAGTGTGGTTCTAATGTAAAATGCAAACACTTCAGGGTGCTTGAGAGACAAAAATGTGACTTTTCTTGTTATTGTGAAAAGGTTTTTACCATGATTTCAAATTCAGTCTTCCCAGTAGATCCACAACAAACTGAGATACATGTGAAATTCCCCACCTACCTGTGTTAAAGATGTGCACATCAATCTGACGGAGAGTCTCGTAGTCCTCTCCAGAGCAGTAGCCTCCAAAGGAGTATACTTTGTGCCCCACAGCCACAGCAGCATGGTTGACTCGCCGTGGCCCTCCTTCTAGGTGCACTGACCAGCGCATCGTTCCACGCGCTAGCACCTCTGTGCCTGGCGAGTCCTTAGACCATCACTTTGTTGCATGCCCGGACCCCATCAAGCCAACGCCATCAAAACCTGTGATCATGCAAACAGGAGGAGTAGTACTTTACTGAGGAGATCTGAAGGGCAATTTGGGAGGGGCAGTTGGGGAGAACACAAAAGGGGACCTGTTTGTCCTCCTGGGCTAAAGAGTTGCATGTCTCCGCTGTTGCTAACAGGCACACAAGCCCCTGTATTATCTTTGCTGGGAGAGTATTTTAAGAGGTGCTTAGACCTACACCGACCATCCTTATTTCTCTCTGCTCACTCTTATCCCTGTGCCCTCCCACTGCACAACAAAAATGTTGAATATAGTATCCTGTAAAAACAAAAAAAAGGGCTTCCCTTTCGGACATTACCATATGAATAAATGTATTTTATCAATATTACACAAACTGCTTCAGATATCAGATAACAATAAGGCACCAGGATTATGTGACAGAGAAATGAGTGTGACTTTTAATCTTGCAAAAAGTATAAAAGTACAACAGGATATTATTGACTCAGTTCAACTCACGAAAAACAAGTAAATCCACTTCTTGCAAAACCCCATGTGCCGCCACCCCTTATTTAGTCCTAGTGACTCACTTTCTCACTGACCTCCAACCTTTGTTTGCTCTTAAAAATAAACCACCACAAGACCATTCCACATGGACCTTTCTATTTCAAGACTAGCCTTCTGTGCACAACAACACAGGCCACATCCAGGCATCGGGAAACGGCCTCAGTATTCACTTTATCATAGTAATCGCCGTGTTCACCACGTTTCCCCCCTGGGGCATTCTGTCAGAGCTGCCATGTAAACTCAACACCGCTCTTGGCAGCTTCAACGTTGTGTGTCAAAGTTGCCTGATCCTTGCTGCAGTGACTCCGTTTCCAGGAGTTTACCCTGAGCATATTAAAGATATTCTATATATATATTATAGCTCTCCCAGATTTTAGCCTGTATCTTCACGTGAGAACAGGGACATCTTGGTGGGAGCACAGTTGGGGAAAGAGCAGCTTCGACCCCCTGAACGGGATATTGTTGATGTCAGATGACTCGATTAGTCAACTTCATAAAACAGATGCTTTGTACATAATTTGACACGAGAAACAGGCATGCATACTATTAAACACGTCCCAGTTATTGGGGAGGGCACGTCCATGGTCAATAAAGCTAAATCTAAACCCGGTGACATTGAGCAGTTACACGGTTTCTACAATAGTTGACGCCTCATACACAAGCTAGCCGACGTTAGCCGTAGCCAAACTGGGACAACACACGTCCATAAAGACACAATGGCTGACTCCCAGAGTGTATTATCTCACGGCACCCACCTTAGCAACAACCACGAGTATCGACAGTATCCAGTTGTTTGATAGCCACCTGCCCGGGAGGAGGAGGAGGAGGAGGAGGAGAAGCCGCTGCTAGCTAGGCTAAAGCTAACCTGCAAGAGCTACCTTGCTTAGCTGTTAGCTAGCTAACCCGCACTGGGAGGAAGACGACCCGGCAAACAGCTGAAACTCCAAACCGGCGAGTTTACACACAATGTTATCAACAGGGGAACATGGTTTCAGTACCTTCGGCAGGTCGAGTCGAGTTGTGGTTGACCGGTGGTCAGACACGGTGGTGCTACCAGGAGCTATCCCAGACCGAGCGAACTACTCTCCTCTACCGGTACTCCGCGGGTTCGAGACACGTCGAGCCATCCAGGAAGTAGCCACATCCACCTTCTACAGAAGTCCCACCCTGGAGGTGGCTCAGCACGTGGGGCAGCTCCCGATCATAACACATACGAAATCCACGCAGATTTGACTTATTGTTCGTGTTAGTGCATTTTTGAATTCAAATAATAATACAATATGTAGATAAACTATTATTTCTGCTGCTGCCATTATACAACTTCCATAAATTAGTTATTAGGAGTTTATTCACTAATTTATTGATTCATCAGCATTAACTCGCAACTTAACATGTTGGCAGGATAATGGAGTGAAGCTTTAATGTATAGATGAAACATGTACATGCTGTCAGTGTATTTATTATGTCGCCTGAAAGTTGAGCAAGTATAAATAAAGGTACATCTCATCTTATTTTAAATTCAGACAGAAACTTGTTATGAAATAACGCCAACTGAATCCAAGTTTATTGATATGCAATATAAGATTAAATTATAAATGTCTTGGTACTAGATTACAATTTATCAGTGCAAATGTGCAAAAACATTGTTGACATCTCAGAGAAGAAAAACAGTGGAAAACAATCATGTATAAATTATATTATGGGCAATGACTTGTTGCTGCTTCCGTTTCAGGGTCAGTATTGAGCTGTGTACTATATGCTGGCTTGATTGAGCCTTTCCTACTTTGGTATTTGCTTGTGCTGACAAGGAAAATCCTTTAATTCAAAGTATTTGGGAACAGGACAGGATATTTGTCAAGGAAAAATAAATGTGTTGTTTAAGAGAGTTGTTCCCTTATGGGCTGAGCCAGACCTTTTTATGGGGAGCCAATGTAAATTTGATGTGCAATCTGATTGCACTGATTAGAGCTCAAATCCATGCTAAGGCCCTAATACCCACCTTCAGAGGTCACAGCTCAGAAAGCTTGGGAACCAGTGGTTGAACAGAATAAGGTGGTGATGGAAGATGAAGGAGTGACCTGAAGAAAACCCTGGCCCAATTTCACTGTCTGCCATACACCGTAACATCATTTCAACAGTAGATGGCGCTGTTACATATGTTTTCTATTGCCATGAGGTCATCGAGCTGTCACGGCCCCAAACATACAGACTCACTCCTGCCCAAAATGTTTCTAAGAATATGATCCTACCAGAGGATTACTGGTCACATGGGCGATGAACTTAATAATCTGATACTCTGTGTTGGCTGCTTCCACAACAGCCATTTCAAGAGGGGTGGAAAAGCACGGTCAGGGATCAAACAGCATCCCTGGAGAACTCAGTGTTTTAGTGTGAATTTGTTCAAAACACTTAAGCTTGGTTGTAGCTTATGGACACAGGCTGGTGCAAGGCCAGTGTATCAGGCCACTAAGTGAGCCAAACTAACAGCTTTTTTCAGTGTAAAACAGGTATTAGGTAGGAATTTGAGTCTGGTATAAATGAAAGTCCTCCATTTTGTCGCTACCTCCAGTGCAATGCTGTCAATGACTGGGATCTTGGGAGGCTTTCCTGGGTTCAAGAAGAAATATCATAGTAAAAATTTCGTAAGGGCATGACAGACCTAGCCCAACTGAGGTCAAGGGGATAGGGCCAAGGATAAATAAGGACAACTCTGCTGGAAATTGCTATTTTATAATTTGAGGCCTTTCCCAGTGAATTTGATTTAATACCAATAAACAGCCTGTTTAATGCGTCTCAAAGGTAAACACAGTGTGACGCCTCATGCAACTTAATTTTGCTACCTACATTTTAAAAGCATCGGATCACAAAGGGCTGGCTTTAGTGTGACCAGCCTGGAATCAAATGGGCAGGCTGGAGTGAGAGTAGAGCCTTGTAAAAAAAAGGATTATGGCACAGAGGAGCCATGTTACAGCTGCCGTAGATCTCCTCGTGTCGCTGCCCAGGTCTGGTTCACTTAGGAGGGGCTTCGATTGATTCATTGTGTGTAGGCATTCCCAACCCCGTGCCAGCTGCACATCATGCACAATGGAGAGATTGTAGCCGCGGCTGCCCAAACGACAGCTGCCCATGGCTGTCCCCTTGAGCTCTGAGAGGTGATTACACAGACGGACAGCGATTGACAAATTAGGTTTGCATGGATTCTAAGTGCAGATCCTAAAATTGTTATCGCTCAGAAGTTATCATCTTTGTAGTTTATTGCTTTTGTAGAATCAACACAGATGTGATATCAGTTCAAATCCTGTTTTCTGTCGTTTGACCCACATGAAAAGTCTTAAATGAATTCTGATGTGCAGATCCCAAAAGCTGTCCGCTCAGCAGTCCTTTCTCGTACTCCAGTGACATCACGTAGTTGTTAAATGATGTTATTGTCTGGAAGCGGACCCAGGAAATTCTGGAAATGACTTGGTTACATTTGTTTAAATGATCACATGTCTGGGACACAGGATGTTATTTTGGGTAATTGTTTTGTTTTTGAGCTAGCCCATCCAAATCTCGGATTTCATAATGGAATATAGAAATGGACTGTATTCATGTAGCAGTGTTTCTAGTCTTATCAGCCACCCAAAGAGCTTTGCATTACAAGTCACATTCATTCATACATTCATACAGCTCTTCTTTATGCTGCGCCTTTTCCATCACAGACCTTTCACTCACTGCCAGCACAGCCATCAGGGGCAATCTTGGGTTCAGTGTCTGGCTCAAGGACACTTCGGCATGCAAACAAGAGATCCAGCCACGAACCTCCTGGTTAGTGGAGGACCTGCTCTACCTCCTGAGCCACAACCACACTGATATTATACTTAGGCAAGCACACACCTTCCCTCCACTGTCCTTGGTCTATAATATGTAGGGGGGAAGTGTAATTACAGCCTACTGCTTATTCGCCAGCAAAGAGAAGAGCTGACTTGTTAATTCTTGAAAAATACCCTAACAACCGCCATTATTTGGTTATTCCAATGGTTGATAATCTCACGACCATTCAGAGGTGTTACTCCTGTGTGACCTCTATGCTGAGAGGTGATGTGTGTGAGGAGTAGTAGTTGTGAAAAGTGAGTGTGTAATCTCGCCCAGCCCAGTGAAAGTCTTTGTGGTCTCCTGCTGCTACGCCCAGCCCGTCTGCCGTCCCACCTGTCAGCATTTGCACAGATTGCATCACCCATCTGCCCCTGCTGAGCCACTCTCTTGACACATTTGCTTAGTGGTGTGTTTTATAAACTTTACAGCCAGCACATGTGCTGTCTGTCTGTTGTTATGCCTTGACAGAATGAACAGGAGTTGCCCAACTGCAGCATAGCTCCGAGAGTCAACAACAACTGCTGAGACCAACTGTTGCTCGGTATTTTTGGGCATGGCCCGGTGATGGAAGAGCTCTGCAATGCTTTGTGGCAGAGAAAAATACAGCCTGGACTTAGAAATGGCTCATTTGGTTAACCTTTTTCTTCACCAGGGCACATAAAAGTCCTCAGTGTGCTGCTGTAAAACCAGCTCCGTGCAAAGTACACCAATAAAGGAGAGGAAAAGGAAAGAACCATTGGTTGATGCTGACGTGAAACAAAAATACTGCGATAGTTTTGTAAAATGGTGCCGCCCTGTGTTCGCCTGCTTCTCTATTATATTCAATTACTGTATGGCAGAGTTTCTAATTTGTTTTCTCAGCCAAGGAAACCCTACAAGATACAAATATCCCCTTGGAATTATTTGACACAGCTTATTAGCATGCCTGTATGGAATGGGCTGTTTGCAAGGCCTGTGGTGATGCTGGTTGCAGCTTTTCTTTCTGAAACTGTTAAAGTGACATGCAGTAATTGAGCTGCACAGGTAAAGACTGACTGCAGGACTCCATCCACAGAACCCTGAAGCTGCTTCACCGCTGCAGCACAAAGACCACATTTAAGAACCACTGCTGTATTGCCCCGGAAAGGTCGTTATCATGTTTTTACACGAATGAAACTGTTGAGGTTCCTTCATAGTCTCCACCATGTGTTTTCATTGCATGGGCCCAAAATAAGTAACATTTTTGCAGTAGACCACAATCATGGTGTTGTAGCCTTCAAACACTTTGTCTGTCTGAAGCTGTAAATGTACGATCCTGCTTCAGGCCTGTGCTTTAGTACTGGCGCGCAGAGATATTCCATGGATGTCTAACGCACTGATTTGACTTCCGCTATAGCTGGATTAGGTCAACAGCATTAAGCGCTCCAGAATGATGTCATAGAGCATGATCTAACTCTGCGGCCAGATGATTAAATCATACATTTTCCTTTAATTTGTGAGGGTTATTAAACGAACAGAGCTGTTCTCTGTGTGTTACTAAAGAAGACGATTGGTATGTGCCTCAGGTCATTTTCTCGCTCATGGTTCATTTGAATTGCTCTGAAATAGGAGTGAAATTAGTACTTTGTTGCAGCTTTTTATTGGTTAGGCGATGTTTCCAATTAGAAATTAACCAACAGGCTGTCGTTTATAAGCAGAGTCATATGGCCATGCAGGGAGGCCTGTTATTGGACAAAGCTTCAAATCCTAACAGATGAGTGATTTCATAGAGGTTTATTGTTTCCACTCTCGACATAAAAATGTTCAAAATGGCAAACAGAGCTGTTAACATTGGGGAGAGCAGGTTGGACCTTTGTAGCTATTTGTAGTTGACCTCTGACCTGAAGGAGAGATTGAGAAAATAGAGTAAAGAATTCACTGTTCAAAGTGATAAATGTCAATGTTGAGTTTACTCTGAAGTCAGTTTGGTAAAGTACAAGAAACACATCTGCAGTTTTGTGCTTTGTTCTTTGGAGCAGCTGCTTAGAGGCAGTGGTAGGATGTAACAAAGTACATTTACTTCATTACTCTACTTTTGTATCTGTACTTAAGCTTCTTAAGTTAATTAATTTTTGTTTCTTTTCACTACATATATGATGCCGATTTCTATAGTTTTCACTCAACTGCATTTTAACAATGCATAAAAGCAAGTACGTACTTACTTTAACTCAATTAGAGTAAGTAGATGTGGTACTTTTCTTTCTTTCCCTCATATTTTCATTCCATTTCATTTTGAGATATTGTGTTAATGACAGTTGCACTCTTAATATCACTCTATCATGTACATTTGTGGTAAAAATAATTACCATTTCAAGGGCTCACTCAGATTGACTGGAACAGAGGAGACAACTGGCAGCAAGATGTATTTTTCATGTGAACCACTTCAATTATTTCGGCTCACTTTCTATTTTTGCCCCGAGGGAGCCCCACCTCATGCGTCCCTCCCCCACACATTTGGGACAGTTGTCTTAGATCGCAGCGGCACCTGTTTTTAAACCCGAATTGTTATCACACGCCCCATGTGAGGACACTTTCACCTGCTCCTATCGGCCCAGTGTGATGCTCGAACAAAGAGAAGCTTGTGTGATCTTTCTTGTCATCCACATATCTTCGAGCCTGGAATGTGAGAAACACAGATTAATCAGGGGTGTACAGTCTCTTTAAAGCAACAGTATGGCTTAAAATATAGGTCAAATGTTTTTCACAATCCTGACATGTGTGCAACATACATGCCAATGTGTAACACTTGTGGGCATAGGCATGCATGCTGTATGACTCTTAGGCTACTTGTAAACAGGCCTTGTGAACATCAGTAACACAGAGTGTCTGCTTTGTCGCTGGTATCTCTGCAGGGAGTTAGAGGTTATTTGAAAGTCAAATTTCGATTTGCACTTTGTGCCAATGCAAATTTTACCTCCAAATTTAGTCATTTCAAGGCATCACAAACATTCATACTCACAATTTGTGACAGAACAGAAAAAATCCAAAGTTTGTCAAATATGTCTTCTTAATCTTCTGTGTTCACCCCTGTTTGTGTGTTTAGCAAGATTACTCAAAATCTACTGGGTGGATTACCATGAAAACCTAGTAGAAGGATGCGATATGGATCAGATAAGAACCCAAGAATTTTGGTGTGGATCTGCATATTTCAACATTGTGAGATAGGATGTTTTCAAAACTTTCTCTTGATTTGTCAGAGTATAATTCATTGATCTTGATGAAAAAAAGACCAGTCATGTTTAGGGGGCTGATATTTATGATTGTGTGAAAATTAGTGCAGATCCAAATAAAAAATCTCAATCTAATGAATTTAAATGTGGTGTCATAAGGGGACTGTTAGGCCTTGGCGGAGATATGCGAGCCATTCCAGTCATGCGGTGAAGATTTTCAGGAGACAAAGATCATTTTGTCACAGCGTTTTATTTTGTAAAAGTACACCGCTGGTGGAGAAGGTTGTCAGCTGAAGTTTTACCATGAAGAAGTCATGGATAGATCAAACTGGTGTCAGCGATGAGCTCATTCATTCCACTAACAGGAGGTGACATGAGTGAGGCAAACAATAACTCAGAACTCTCAGGTAGGTAGGTCCAGCTTGTTACGTAAGGCCCTCAAGGCCACCTTGTATGTCGAAGCAAGACCAAAAAAAGTATTAAATCCAGACTCTCTGAGGTGAAGTGTAATGACTTCTTCCCGGTAAGATAAAATGTGTCGACCCCACTACTTTTCAAGAGGGTTAGAGGAACATCTGTGAAAGTTTTCACAATTTGTCTGTGTATTTATTGGTATTTATTTTTTTATTTACCTCCAATTATAAAATGACAGAGAAGCATTACCTCATCCAAAACATTAAAGTAATCTGCAACGCAATAGTGGTGTTCAAAGATGACTCAAGATGTTCTTTGGCTCGCCTACATATTTCCATTTGCCCGAGGCACTCTCCGATGAAACAGTTTTTTCTTCTGCTGTTTCTTCTTGTGGAGTTCGGAAGTACATCATGATTACAGAGCAGATCCATCAACTGTCGTGTGAATGATTAAATGTAAATATGTAGGCTCACCTCTCTCTCTCGATTCTTTGTTTCTGCATACAGAACGTTAAACGAACCTCTCCGCTTTGCAACACTGGCCAATTCAGGGCCAACGTCAAACACACAAGCAACACACTCCAGACAGGCTGCAGCGTATGATTAAAGTTCCTGTATGTGATTAATAAATCACCGCCAGGTCAGCACAGCCTCCAAATAAAGGCTTGACGGCACCCGAGCTGCCGCTGGAATGACATCAAGGGTCAAATGTTAAGCTTCCCTCTCAGGGTGATTGATATTTTTGGAGAGGGCAGGAATAAGGTACAGCCTTTTTCTGTTATTCAACCTTTGATATGGGGAAAATTGCTTCCTGCTGCCGGAGGTTGGTTCCCATGTGAAACTATGATGTCACATTATGGAGTGACCTCATCCCACCATTCAGCCTGACTGCCACCTGAGGGTGGCTCCAAATTGCACTCAATGTGAGACGCAGTGTGTCCCTGCTTTTTTCTCAGACAAGAGCAGCATGGAGACGGTGAAATATTTTTTATCAAGCAATTGTACTTTCCTCCTCCAAGGAGGTTATGTTTTCATCTGCAGTTGTTTGTTTGTTGCAGGATTACCTCGGTGGGCCTGGGCTAAGATATGCGCTTTCTCCAGGCCCTTCTTGTTTGTTTGATTTTTAGCAGGTCTATCCAAAGAAGGTGAACCAATTTTCATGAAACTTGGTGGGAGGATGTGGTACTGGTTTAGGAAAGAATCCATAACATTTTGGTATGGATCTGTATATGGATCCAGGAATTCCTTTTCACTATCTTTAACATTGCGTTTTTCCACATTTTCCTCAATTTCTCAGAGAATAATCCATGGATAATGATGATGGATACGATGTACACGCAAGCCGTAGTGCTCAACTCTGATTTTTTTTCTAGATCCAATTTTTTATGTAGCTTTTCACATTATCTTGTAAAAATGTGGCCAGTATCCAACTCAATTGTCAACTCAACAGGTCATGGCCCTGATGAACAACAAGACGTCCCACGCATCACGTTGTATACGGACGAAAACAAGGAGAAGAAGTTGGTTATAAACATGAAGGCCACAGATGTGAGCGTTTACGGTTCCATTTTGCTTTTGATATGCTTTCAAACACAGACCGGTTTCGATACGAGCCCTCAAGTTTTGCTTGTACAGACGTGTCACCCCAAGTACATATGAGGTCTAAAACCTCAAAGTGGCCCAAATCTGATTTCAAAAGATCAGATTCCATGAGATCTGTGCTGTTCACACTGTCATTAAACAATCAGATATGGGTCACATAGGGGGTACAAATCAGATTTGGGCCACCTGAGCCCGCTGTGTGAACGTGGTGTTATAGTTGTGGAGAACAAATGATCCAATGGATGCCAATTTGTCATCAGTTGGCCTGAAGTATAAACAAACTAACTGTGAAATGGATAACTGATCATCCTAACTGTACAATTCATTGACTATGTGGACAAAGCTGTCTGTTGACTTTGAATTATTATCTTTTTTCAAAGCCAGTGGAGGCCTCCATTGATCTTCAACTTTTGTAACTGTTTTCCATCTTTACTGTCTGATGTATTTTTCTAACGTCGAGGCCAATTATTCAGAAATCCATTTAGGAGGTCTGAGTCAAAACAAAGGCCCGTTTGTCTTAAATCCAGCTCTGATTTTCCTCTTTGTTCTTCAACATACTTACTAACGGGGACACTTTCTACACACGATACGACCTTGCTGCCAAAGTTGGAGCTTGAGTAGAACAAATATTATGGGTTGCATGTTTGCATGGGGCCAGGGGAGGCTGGAGTTCGTGGCATTATGATGTCAGTTACCTTTAAACAATCCACCCTGCATGAAAACCACCAATAAGTGTGACCTGAAATATCCCTAGATATGAGAGGAATATGTTTTACACAAGGGCTTTGTTTTTTGGAACAATACCACTACAGTTTCACAAAAATATGCATGCGTCACAGCAGACAGTCTCTACTTGCCTCCTTCTTCTGTGTGAAATACTTGGCTCTGTCTCTTTCCAAACAATGAGTACTGGCTGACTAAGATGGCATTTGCCTATGATATCATCCAAACTCAAAATCTACTTGGGCTCTTCAAGGTTGTGATAAGAGGTGACATGTTCTGTAGAAATGTGCAAAACAGGTCTCCAACAGAGGTGTGTGTGTGTGTGTGTGTGTGTGTGTGTGTGTGTGTGTGTGTGTGTGTGTGTGTGTGTGTGTGTGTGTGTGTGTTGAACATCAGCCGGTAAGTATGCAGGCTCGTTGGGTTGAATATAGCTTCAGGTGAGCGTCAAAACTGGGTGTGACAGTTGTGTTATTAAATCAATAAATAAAGCCTCTTCATTTTTCAGCAGACAGCTTTTAATTATTCTTTTTTTTAATGTTTCTAAGAGGATTTGACTGAAGTTATAATCTGAACTATTTTGTGACCCATTCCATGCTCATGTCCAAAGAAGTTTAAGATTGGACTGGGAAGAAATAATGTCGCCTTTTTGGTAATATGTTTATATTTTCCATTTGTTCATGAACTGCAGCTGCCATGTTGTTCTGTTTGAGCACAAATGGTTTCATTGCTAATGCTGCGTATTAATACTGAAGTACAAAAGCCCACAGGCGACCCATCTGAGAGAGGCTAGGTCATTGTCAAGATGTGGGTTCAGACGTGTGAGCTCAGAACAAAGGAATTTAAAGCTCCATAGATTAACAGATAAGCACGAGTACAAATTTATGACTTCACAATTTAACATGTACAGTGCCTCGCTGCCTTTGAGATTATATGTTGCATTGTCATTCACAGGTTTAACAGAGAAAAGAACTTTCTCTATAGTCTTTTGTTCTTTCTGTTTAAAGTACAAAGTAGCCCAGTAGTAAAATACACTTGTGTTGCTTTAAGACTTTGCCAGAGACTTAATATTTGGAGATGGTCTGTTTGTGCTTTGTCTGTCCTGCTTGTAAAAACTTTAAAATAGTGTTTTTGGCTCCAAAAGCAAATGATGACATTTTAATGTTGATCCGGGCCTGGCAACATTAGCCCATGCAGCTTTGGAAATAACCATAAAACTAATGAACAAAGGCTTGATTCTAATGAGTCACAAGCCTAATGTGTTAAAATGAAAGTTTGTGTTGAATTCAGTTGATCAAGGACGCTTTCTGTGCCCATTGTTGGGGTGAGACCTCAAAGCCTCAGGTCAAGCTCGCCTGATGTGACACGTGAAGTCAGTATTTCAATTTTCCTGCTCCCTCTCATATATCAACCATTTTTAAAACTCCAAACCTTTTCTTTTGTGATCCCGATCCAGAGCACAAACTTCATCTTATCTGCACTGAAACTGGACCAGCAGTGCTGATCATGCCTTTGTGATGACATATGCACCAAGTGGAAAAGTACAGACCCCCTCGAGCTCCCAATACTCTGTCCTCCGACGAGGCGCTCTCTCTCCTTTCATGCGGGCAGCCTCGGTGACATCACCCCTTAAACAAGTCTTCCAAGTCGTATTTACTGACACTAATTAAAAAAAATGGAAGATGTCTAACAAGGGTGATCACCAACCAGAGCCTGTGGTCAGAGAGCATCAGGTTTTTATTATCATCTTGGAAGGCAGGGATATCAGCCATGAGGCCGGAACTTGTGCCCTCAACATCCATCCTCAAAGATGCCAATAAAGAAAGATGGCACAAATAAAGAAGCGTTGAGATGAAGGCTGAGGTTTAAATCATTTGTAAAGGCTGTGGGCAGCGCAGCTAAAACATTACACACACACACGACGTGAATGAGAGCTGTGAGGAGAGAGGAGAGGGCTTCCAGGGTAAACAACATAAGGAAGGTGTTACAGTAGCCTAATCGGACTGGGTTGGCAGAGGTGGGCCGCCTGGTTCAAATCTAACCTGACAGTGATTCTGTAAGCAAACAACCCCGGCCTTTATAAATGTTTACTCACTAAAACAGAGCATACACAAACAGATCTTCCTGCTGGAAAAGTTTTGCACCACAAGTTTTTCACTTAGGGGATAAGGCATAGACTGTATTTAAAGATGGACTGGCTTCCCCGAAAGGGTCTCGATTCCCACCTGGTGGTGGTGTACAGTACAGATGAAAAATCCTACCTCCTCCATGTTAATGGAAGGGAAATATATTCGGAAATAAAAAGTCAGAGTACACGTTAAATATATTTTTCTCAAAGATGGCTTCTTTCATTTTAGGTAGTTCTCACATTTTCACACGTGTTAAAGTTCAAATTTTTTCAGTATGTTTTTAATCATTAAAGAGTGAAATGTCACGATTGACAGCTGAGACTGACTCCTGATTGGTTGAGTGAATGTGTATCAACTGCGGCTCCATCCACAGATCGCTCCATTGATCGATTATGTATGAATGTGAAGCTAATAAATGTTTATACTAAAAAATATAACAATATTTCTCCTTGACAGTGTTCTTTTTACAGTAGATTAAATAATACTATTCATCATGGTTGCAAAAAGTGCAGATGTGTAGCCAGTTTATGTTTTTGCAAGTTTTGTATATTGTTCTAGTGTAAATGTTATAGTCGAGAGTGTGAAATTTGTTAGGGATTTAAGATGATTGCTTTTTATTAGTTTCTGCTTTGACTTGACTTGTAAAAGGATGTTTAAATATATTTCTTTCCCAACAATAAAATGATCTTTAACTAAAAATAACCTCCCTCATTTCCAAATTTTCCACTTGAACGCAACCAACATTGGTGTCATAGTGACACAGTGTACTCCCGGGGCACATAAACCCCCACACTTCTAGAGCCACTCGCCCAGCAATACAAACGAGGAAATGGCATTTTAAAGTTGGCCAAACCCCCGGAACTCCACCCATCTGGACTTCCGTGAACACCGCCCAGCCTGGGCAGAATTTATCTCTGATTTCAAGCTGCAACACATTAAAACTATTCCTCAGATGACTTCATCATGAAACCAGAGCTCTTTTAAAAGCATCATTAACCGTGTCGACTCCGGGGCTATACCTCAGCCATATGGAGTCCTGCTGCGCTGTCCCACCGCTGGCTCTGAAGCAAGAGCAGCCACGATGGAGACACAAGAGCTAGTTAGTTAAATGTTTCTATATATAAATGTTATGTTTTCTCACTGTGTAGGTTGAAATCTTTGCAAACACAAATTTCAGAGAAGTAAGTGGCTGAGCTGTTGGACCAGGTGCAGGGGTCACGTCAGAGGTGAAGGGTGAGAGTTGCTTTTTTGGGAAAAAACTTTTACCAGTGCAAGCAGATTCTCTCTGGTGCTCCCTGCAAATATTTCCACTACTGTGTGGCCCCACTCCCCTCACGCACACCAGCCCTGCCATTCCAATCCGTCAGCCCCGACATGTGCTCTGCTGAAACTCGGCCACCAAGGACCAATGGGGGTCATCACCCCCCACTCCCCCCCCCCACCCCACCCCCTTGCACAGACACATGTCATGGCAGCAGCTCTCGGTGGTTTAAGGAGCAGAGCAGCAGGGATGTTCTGCTCCAGTCAGCTGTAACCTGTGTGACAACTGCTCCACACTGATGAGGGAGAGAGGAGGCTCATAGCTGAGGAAGGCACTCTCACTCCAGGACAGGCAGCGCTCACATGAGCTCCTGAAGATTATTCTCTCCTCACAAGACTTTTCTGCTTCTGAAATTGTTTTTTTTTGCACACCACCTCAGGGCTGAATCGGTTCCCCTGCACTTCCACGAGGTGGAGGTAAGCCCGTGTGTGTGTGTGTGTGTGTGTTTCAGCTGAGGATATATTACCTCATAGTGGATAAGCTGTGATTGAAGAGGTCTCCATTCCTCCTCGCTTTTTATCTGAGCAGGTTTTCTGTTCAGAGGTTCAGAGAGGAAGTTTTGACAGCCAGGCCTCACAGCCCCCCTCTCTGCTCTGTCACTCCTGACAGAGAGGAGAAAGCCAGAGAGAGAGAGAGAGAGAGAGAGAGAGAGAGAGAGAGAGAGTGGAGTGCAGAGGTGGTGACTTCATCCCCTCTCCTAACAACCCTCCTCCTTTTTTTGAGCTCTCTGTTTTTTTTTCAGTCAAGCAGCATGCCAGTTTTCATCCTGCTGCGGTCCCTGGTTATCAGGCTCCTCAGTAGCAAACTGGCAGGCTCAGTGGCACAGTTACCTCAGGAGAGGCCTCTCCACAGGCGCTGCACACCTTGGCACAGCGCTGCGCTACGTCTGGGACCGCATCCGATCCCAGGAGTCCAAGGAAGCCGTCCTGGGCTGCGTGCTGTGTGTCCTCAACATGCACAAGAAGGTGGAGAAGTGAGCTCTCCCTCCCACTTTCTGTTCAGCCCTCCACTCGCCTGCATGCTGAACACAGACTGGACAACTGTTGAGTGGAGGACAGTGCGCAAAGGGATGTGACAGACTCTTCTTTTTTATTTTTTTCAATTGGACTTCATTTTATTTGCTTTCGTATCAAGACACTGGTCATGTCTGAGAGCATCGTGAGGAAGGTGCAGCCCTTCACCATAGGGACGAGACTGTCGGTCCCCGCTGTGCCAAAATGCCAGGATTTTACGCAGAGCTATCTGCAGAGCACGAGTCTGGATAACTGCGCGCTGCAGCACAACCTGAACTCTCTGTACCTGAGCCGATCCCAGGTCTGTGCGCGGGACCCCTGCCTCGTCTCGCCCGTCGTCAAGCAAGTAGCCCCCGTGAAACGCGACCAGGAGGAGCACATGGCAGAGGAGGACCACCTGAACCAGAACGTCGGCTCCCCATCCTCCTCCGCTGTCTCCAGATCCATCAAGAAGATCACCATCTCTGGGAAAGAGAGGTCAGAGAGCACGGGTCCAGCACAGCAGCTTTCTGTCACAGGGTCCACATCTGAGAACAACAATAACAACAACAACAACGTCACCAGCACCTCAGATCCACATCTGCCCAGGATTGTGGGAGTGAGCTGTGAGAACAAGCCTCATTCCCAGTTCAAGGTACAGTACACACTTACTAATCTCACAATAAAAGAAATAATAAATGTCACACACACTGGTCATAAGTTTTAATGTTGCATTTTTTTTTCATTGGAACATTGGATTCAAAGTATTCACTGAATAAAGACTTTTCAAAGATGTATAAAATGTTGGTCAAAAACTCAATATGGAAATAGACATTTTGTACTCAGAGTCATAAAGTGCTTTACAGGGCCAAAAAATAGAATATCTATATATTAACAACATAAGATTTGACACATTTATTTGTAGAAAATATATCAAGATGTTAAAGAAGAAATTGTCACAGTTATTCATTGTCACGTGCACAATCCCTCCATAAAATGATTGGGTTTTAAGCTGTCCTGTCCATCTGCTTCTGCTTATTCACAGCTTATTTTGTAGCGGTATATTTTATCTTTCAATTTATTTTGTGTCTTTGTTGAAGGTTTTACTCAGAAAAGATGGCAGTGATGAATATCAGCCCACACAAGGACAAACCAGGGTGAGACTGAACGGAGAGAAATATGTGCAACAGGTAAAAATGCCATCTGTTATATAAAAACAGAGAGATAGCCTATAGCAGGCTGTTTGGTTTGTTTCAGTAAGTGGACCTTTAATTGAAAAAATTAAAAGTCCTGTGATATTCATTCTAAGAGAATTTTCTGAAATTGAGTGTGTCGTGTTATGGAAAAAGATGCTGTTTCTTCTAACCTGTATCCAGTCTGCAGAAAAGCAGTTGTTTTGTTGTGTGTGAGACGATGGAGTCTGGTCTGAACAGCCGACAGTGGAGCTGATGAGTATCTCGGATTTTAGGAAGTGAAGTCATGTGGTTTGTCTGCCAGACTCATTTAATTATATTATACATTTGGAGCAAAGAGGTGGAACACCGGACGAGGGAGCAGTGCATCTCTGAACGCTTCACAAATAGAGGAAAAGTTGTATGTGTAGGATATTGTTGAAAAGTCAGGATTGGATTTGGCCTGTTACTTGTTGAAGTCATCAGTGTGTGTGTGTGTGTGTGTGTCGTGGATGAAGTGCTGTGTTACAGCAGCAGACCCCGCCGAGGCAGGGCTCACTGGAAAACATGAGGTCAGGGAAGATGTTAACAAAAGAAAGAACTTGGTGGAGTCTCGTCCTCATGGTGGTAACAATAACACAGTGACACGGCAGTGGCCTCATATTTCCCCTTTTTTGGACAAAAAGAATGTCAGCTCTGTAACCACAACAATACCTTTCCTGTCCTCCACTCATATATTATTCATCCATATGACAAGAAATGATAGGTGGAGGTGCCTTTACTGATTCAGGGGTGGAAGAGTGAACATAACCAAAGTCCTTTAAAGGTGATAAAAAAAAAAATCATCCATGGGTCGGTCCGCTCCTGCTTCCTTCATGCGCCCAGATGTTTCCTGATTGGAGAACAGCAGGAATGTCCATTAGTGACGTGCCAGTCGAGTTCATTTCATCTCATGTGCTGACAGGTTTGTGTTAAGAGGAACCTTGGGGCCAGTCTGACACATGTTGGTGATGTCTCTGGGTTGAAAGAAAGGGGAACCTACATGAATGGATGCGATACTGTGTTATTTACAGAACAATCAAGCATTATTTGGTTTAATCGGATCAACAATTCTCAAATTTCCTCATGTTTTCAACACTGTCACCTGTGTTGTGTTCACACAGATTTCCGTCCCTGAGTCACAGAAGAAAGAGCCCCAGAGGATAGAGAGTCACCCACACACTCAGAATGAAGCATCGGCAGCTGCTGCATCCCACAGCGACTGCTTCACTCAGCGCAACTCGCTCTTCAACAAGGAAGTGCTGCAGGTAAAATGTGACACACTAAACCAACATGTGTTCTCATGCTAAATAAATCAGAAATCCCTGTTCATGAGAAGCTGCTGCTGCACCCCCCCCCCCCCCCCCCCCTCTTTTAAATTAAGCTTATCAGCATTTCTCATTTCCTCTAATGAAAAGAAGCTGGAGTGGGTTTATCTCAAAGGCAACGAGTTACTCTGCTGAGATGGAATCAGATTGGAAGCTGCCTGTCGTCCTAGGAGAACAAAATATGCACTGGTTCCTATTTTGTCCCGAGAACTGTGTGAGCTGTGTTCGGCTGAGGGGAGAAGAGAGAGGGAGGGAGGGAGGGAGGGAGGGAGGGAGGGAGGAAACCGCCACAAGTGAAGCAATTATTTAGGGATGAGGTCATTGTTTGGCTCCATCTCTTCACGCCTATGGCCCAGAGAGACTCAGCCAAGCCGCACAACTGCTTGTGTTATCTCATCGCTGCGTCCACCCCGGCGTACGAGGACATTTTTCAGAGGGTTCGGCAGAGGGACATTTTGTTCGACAGTTGGCTTTTTCATCAGCCCTTCTGTTGAGCAACTGTCCCAGTGATAGGCCACTTAGGAAATTAATTTAGTATGTGTCATCTGAGGGAAACATAAGATGTATGCATGTGTTGAGAACGGCTCTCTAGCACGTTGTTAATTTTAACAAGCTTAAAGCAGCCCCCTTTGCTCTGAGCTCAGAGCCTGTGTTTCTCTTGGTCTTAGAGGCCTTTTGTATTTTGACTCTATTTTGAAATTGTTTTAAAGAGCAGTCAAGTCAGATTGTATTTGTTTAGCCAAAAATCACAAGTCACAAATTTGCCTCAAGAGGCTTTGCAATCTGTTGCATCATTACAGCACCCTCTGCCCTTATCGAGCCTTGAGTTTGACAAGGACAAAAAATGTGTTATTGCAATATTACAGCATTGCTGTGGAAGCGGATTCGGGGCTTTCCAGGTAGAGACTTAAACCTGACTCTAAACCTGTATAGTTTTTTAACCAAAAGCAAAACAGGTCTCGTCACATGGAGAAGCAGTGAGCGCCATGTGTCCGAGGCCGCTCTGCAAAACATCTCGCCTTTCACTATCCTGTTTCCGTGACAGAGAAAGTAGTGAAACGTCCACTCCCACAGTCTTCTCAGAGAAACAGTGCATGGCTAGGAGATTAAAATGTGGATTGTTGGTCAAACAAAATTGAAAGTGTAAAATCTATTTAAAAATGAAAAACATAAAAAGAGGAATATCTTCAACACTCACTAAACACTTTAGAGTTTATTCTGTGTTGACTGCGGTCCTGTTTTCCTGTGTGGCCAAAGATTTTCCACAAAAAAATAACCCCATTAATCTAACAACAGCCTAAACTCCATGCTCCTGTCAACTCTGTCTACACTCGTGGCCACAGACAAAAGACCCCAAGAGAACATTTCGATAAACAGTCCATTGTTGTGGAGAGTGGACAGGAAGAAACAATGGAATCATAGACTTCCTGTATGAGGTCATTATAATGCCATGGGACCCAGTGTGAGGAGATAGGGGCAGGCCTGTTTTGTCAAGTTCTTTTCCTTCTGTTCAATCCAGAAATACCTCCGCTGCCCCAGGGGCCTTGTAAAGTTGATGACCGACCTCTCCGAGGAGGATTGACATCACATTATAATCTCGTAGAGTTGTTTAGATGCCGTGTCGTGTGCGGTCCTGATGTTTTATTGATTCTAATGACAGGTAGCTGTACAGCCTATTATGAAATATCACTCACATTAAATTCCCAAGGAAATAATGGTTGGATGTAATGTTATACGAGTGCTCAGTTGTTTTTTGACATTGGGCAGGGTGCATAGAAACAACTGTGAAAACCAACAGTATGACTCATTGGGGATCAGTCTAAGAAGTGGAAGAACCTGACTTGATGAGTCCATTAGATTATTGAGACATGGGCGAGTCGTGACCTCTCACACTGGGCCCTTTGCAGAAAACAAGCATGTACTTTCCAAACATCTCTGGATTTGGCCTCTCTTGCAGCTCTAACTCCATACAAATGCTGCCAGAGAATGTAGCCCCTGCATGACAAAGCCTTATGCAAGGCAAGTCCAGGCATTTGCCAAGATAAACTTCTGCTCTGCATAATATAACATGGGGGAACAAAGGGCTGTTCTTAATGTGTCGGAGGCTGCATATTAGTCTGGAAGTCAGGAAGAAAATGTGAAAATGTGGCCTGTTTGCTCTCCTGATCCGCAGAAATAAGACTGTGTTTACCACTGTGACCACACAGTGTTGAGTGAACTGTTGACTCTTGCATTTGAAAGCTCTACATTTAAATTTCAGTAAAAAACACTGAGCAATAACTTATAAATTCATATATTTATACAGTATACACTTTGGTTTTACACTTGCATCCTCTAATATATATAGTGTGTGTTTGATTTTTTGCATTGAGCTTTTTAACTTTATTTAAAGTCTCACTCACGTAATATTCTCCACCATTGCTCATATGGAATTGCAGCTGATCTATAAAACTTCACGTTTTCTTCACAAATACATCATTGCATTATTTCACTTTTTAGTGCAAAATAAAATATACAAAATCCACTTGGGGGCCAATCCGCTATTATCACTTTGCACTTTGTATCACTGCACATCCTGAGGTGGTTGTTGCTACCTCATAAAACCTCAGCAATGTTAAATTACATCTGATGAAACTGACACATTCCCAGATGTCATTTTAACAGAAATATCATTGAACAGCTAAATCATGTCTATAAACATGCTGTGCACAGTGTAAAACATGTCTTGCTGTCTGTGTCTGTGATGCAGGCTGAGGAATGGATCAGAAGCAAACTGCAGGACCTGAAGGACGGCTGTAACATTCAGCGCTGCCCCCTGCAGGACTGGGAGGAGGCCTCGCAGACGCTCCAGAGGGACCTCAAAGACTTTGAGAACACGCTCATTCAACTCAACCAGGTAAAACGATTCAGCACGAGGCTGCACACAAACTGAAATGTTACCATGTCACCAGAGCAGACACACCAGGGCAACACGTCCAAAAGTAAATAATTATTTAACTTTTTAACAGGACCTGAATGGGACCATTAATCACTGTCTCTGGTGTTAAAAGAGTCTGTCGGCTCACATAACACACAACATAATGGTCTTGTAGGCATTTCCAGTCAAGCGGAGAGAAAAGCAGACCCTCTGGGTTCCAGACGGCTCTGTCAGGCCGGTTTATAAAGCCTCCCTCCGGACAAAATGTTTAGAAATGTTACAATGCTGATAATTAACCTCGTCTGACACTCAGACAGCCAAGGAAGGAATGTGAAACAATGTGTCAGACAAACCTGAGGTGTCAGATGTGCTCAGCCGCTGTTGCATGTTAGTCTGGCTGCTTCACCGTATCTGAACTGTGACCTCGTGTTTCAACAGATGGGTGAGCAGCTGATCTGCAAGCTGAACCCCACGTCCGACCTGGTGAAGAAGCAGCTGGGCCAGCTCAGGGACCAGTGGCAGACCCTGAAACTGACAGCTGCAAATCAGACGAGGGCCCTCGGAGGGGCCAAGAACCTGCAGGAGTTCAACAAGAAAGTGGACAAGCTGGAGGCATGGATTAAAGAGAAGGTAGAGAAAACAATTCCTCTCCTTTTCTGTTGTTATACTATGTGTAAGAAGTAGATTTGGTCATAGCAGGAAGGCTATTTGTTTTCTGAGCCACCTTTTTGCATTTTCTAGATAATATTGATTGCTTTTCAAGAAATTGTGCAGTTTGATATTTTATTTTATTGCCAAATTTAACCCTCATGAGAATTTGGATGAAATGTGAAGCAAGTTATTTTTATGCACCTTCACAGATGTTTCACTCCTGAGTGGAAAGACAGCTCTCATAACTGGCAAAAAAAACAAACCAGCACTTGCTAATCCAGGAAATGATCTCCTGACGTATCCTGAAGACATCTCTTGTTTGTGTATATTCACCAGTGTAAAACATCTGCCTGTTATTATCAAAAACCCAGTCATCTTCAGGCCCGTGTTTATATCCGTGCTCTAACCCTGGCACAGGGGGAACTGATGATTGATAATGGACCTGTGGGGATGTAATGGTGGATGTTGCTATTCACCATTTAGTTCCTGTCATTATTTCCTCTGTGCATTAGTATCAAGTTCAAAGTTTCTCCGTACTGCTGACGGCCACTTCTGCTCCGCGTCCTCCTTGCTAGCAGGGCTTACAATCCTGCTGCCTCCGAGAGGGAATAATGGTGGGGTTCCTAATAAATGGGGGATGTAAACACAGAGTTTTATATGTGCCAGCAGGAAGAGGAGCCGTCTCTGGTGAACGTCCTGGGGGAAAATGTTGACAAAATGCAGCTGACCAGGAGAATTTTAGATCTAAAACAGGTACGAGCAAAAGAACTATTAATAATTACCAGAAACACAGTATACCTGCGAAACCACATTCTTGAGATAACCCTATATACATTCCCATGTGTGAATGCTTTATATTACATATTTTTCCCCCGAGGTTTCCAAGTAATTTATCTATGGCGTGAGTGTAATTTGTCTTTCAGGGTGTATGGTAAAGACAGGTGAGGTCATAGTTGGACTGTGTTCCTCTGTTTCCCTGCAGGATGAGCAGCTCTACAGAAACCTCCACGAGGAGATCAACCACTTGGCTCTAAAACTGGAGAAACAGGGGAAGACAGATGGCAAAAACATCTCCACCAGGAGGAAACACATCAATAAAATGTACACGTTGTCCCCTCACGTCTAACTGCTGTGCGGCATGATGCATCTTCAATGTGAAGATTATTTGAGGACTGCACTTAATCGTTTTGTCATCTGCTCTCTGTGTAGGTGGCTGAAGGTCCAGTCTCATCTGAAAAGCTACCATGAAAATCTTCAGCTGGCTCTGGAGGTGTCCTCCTTCTACCAGCAGGCTGATAACACTCTGTTTGCCATCAACAACATGGTATAACTGTCAACTCGTCTTTTTCTTTTTTACCGAGCTGAGATTCTCATTGTTCACATATATACACCAGTCATAATGTAAATACAATTGTTGCACGTTTTTTTTATATTACAACTATCCACCGTTACTTCACAAATTTTTATAAAATGTTCCTTTTGCACATAAGTATCCTCATGCATATTATGTGAATTTCTCTATAACCTACACCTATATTATACACTATGTATGTGTCTTATTTTGAAATTCCTCAATTTATATGTATCATTTACATACCATTTTTATATTCATATAATATCATATACTACTGTGAATTTATATACATATATAAATGTATATAGTTATACTAAATAAAATATGCTGTTATTTAGTACATAACAGTGATTTTATACTCATACAATGTTTTTACTCATATTCATATTGTATACCATACGTACCTACAGTATATACTTATAACATATATAGATATGTCTATTTCAATTTTTCCTTATACATAATGCACAAATAAAATATACACACATCCTCATACAGTCATCCTGTGCCACTGCACTTCACTCAATTACATTTCTCTACAAATAACATTTCTGTCTATAGTGACATTTATTATTTACTTTATTTTTATATCCGTTTTCTTTAAAATGTTCTATTTTATTCTATTTTTTACTTTCACGTGTTCTCTTGTCTACCTCCCTCTGATGATCTGCTGCTGCAATAAGTCAATTTATCTTATCTTATCTTTCACATATTCGGTTGCGTATCCTTTCTTCCAGAGGAAAAGCCTATCTGCATCTAAAGAGTGGGACGGCTTTGGCGACAGAGAGATCCGTGACATTGCCAGTCAGATCATGGTAGGAAACATCTTTTCACCTGAAGCAGCAGCACTTGGTCAGATCCCGAGTGTTGCGCGTTGCAGAAGCCTTCTCTGACTAACCGACAGGCCTGTGTGTGGTAGATGCTGGACGTGAGCGTGTCCCAGCTGTCCAATCTGCATCCTGCCCTGGCCGCCGGCGTCACGCAGAAGCAGAGTGAGGTGAAGGACTGCTGGGCACTTCTTCATAAAGCTTTCAGGTAAGAGAGCAGGCCAAGGATACCACAACTTTGGTGGCCCTGTGAATACATGAGCCATTTCTCTCAGTAATTGGTTCTCTACAGATTTCCACCGAGCTGGAACCGTATGTTGCTGTTATTACTCTTCTGGTACCAGACATAAAAAGTCTATACTGGCAGAACATGGGAGAAGTTTTCCAACAGAAAAAGAGCGTTCTCTCTTTCTCTTGATTAGGCGTGTTTGATTTGGGATTGAATCCTTGAATAATTATAAGCAAAGTGAAGGAGCGCTCTGTCTGGGTCGTCTGGAGACCGCCTGCCACACACGTCATCCCTCACCACACACTTTTTGGTTTATAGTTTTCAGTTTTCTGCACTGCTTTGAAATTTGACATATGTTTGATTATTGTACATGGTGAATAATGTCTTGGCTGATGGAGTTGAGTTGGCAACATGGTTTGTTCTTGTCTAACTACTGGAATTCTGCATTCTCCTTGAACAATTAGCTAAATCTATGATGAAACATATTTACAAGAATAATTATAAAATCTTTGCAGCAGATTTATTGTTACTGGCTACAGTAAAAAATCAGATTTTTGCATTATACTATCAGAAACAATATTTACTTAACTAGTGCAGCCACATTTAGATGCTGTGGGAACAAAAGTTTGTGCACTGGGGTCAATACTGAATTATTGACACATCCCTGACGACTGGTGACTTCAATCGCTCTTTGAGCCCTGACATCTGATTAATAATTTATCTCAGATGGACCCAGAACATTGATAGAAACCAGTTAGTATTAGTATTTGATGAGAGAAGTTGACGTTCTTTTAATGGCAGTCTATGGAGTCAGAGTTTTTTTTGGAGCCAGCCCCTGCCGGCCCTCTGTGGTATTGCACTTTTACGCTTAATGTTTTTATCAAAATCATTAGGGTCCATTATCTGGGGACTTTTAATCATGCATAATGTTTTTATGAGTCCGGCCAATCATTGTATGTGTTATTTTTGTACAAAGCATTGAATTGCCCAATGGATAACATTGATCATCCCTCCACTCTACCTGGGCATAAAAGACTGAACATTTTCATGTTCATATAAGTATATTTATTTACATTTTGGTGACAACGTGGCACTAAAAAGAGCCAAAACACAAAAACAAAAGAGGGCTTATTTACATGAATTAAAACAATAAACCAGACATCTTCATCATCGCTACTTTAACACATTTCTTAACACAAGCATTCAATGTGGAAGGCACAGGAATTTGTTTTGCTGGACATGAATCCAAGTTAGACTGATCAAGGTGATCAAGAAACGCAACACATTTAAAGATTTATGATGATTTTAATTCTCTATTACACTGAGGCAGACTGTGTCTGAGCTTTAAAATGGCCTTTCTTTTAGCAATTATCATTCCATTCATTATAATGCTTTGCACAGAGTCACTGTGGTTTTGTAGGGAAAACCTAAATATATACAATACATATCTCTGGATCAGGGAACATAGACCCATACACGTCAGAGAACCACTTGAATATGTCACAACAGAAATTATACATTTATAGAATGTCCAGAAAATGGTGGGTCCGAGGGCCTTCTGCAGACTTGCAGCATTTTCAGTTTTCATAATAATACTCTGACATCCATCGCCAACATTCCTGCTCTCCAAACATTTCTCAGGCTGCAGCTTCTCATGTCAGCGGGCTATCTTTAGATCCAACTATTACGTCACCTCATCTGTCTTATCAGCTATTTCAACCAAATAAGACAAACACTGGAAGAAAACCTCAGGGCCATAATTGGAATTTATCATGCTGCTGTCAGCGCCGCTGTAAAACCCCTGCTCTGCTCGTCCTGCAGGAGCGACAGGACCGCGCTCTCTCCCACTGGTTCCAATTTCACCAGGGAAGACGCTGACCCCCTGACACTGGCGCATGAACCCCAGGGCAATGTGGGAACGGAGACACAAAGGATCATGGGAAAGGAGGTGAAGGAGGAGCAGAATCGTCTGAAAGGCTGTGTGGTGAGTAGCTTCATTTTTGTTTTTTTGGTTCAGAGGCAGGGGGAACCACTCTGTGGCTCTTGACGCCATCGATGCGGGCAAAAGATGAGGTCAGCTTCTTCCAGAACTACGACATGTGCAGAAAGTGACGCACTTTGTGCTTTGGTTTGGAAAATGCCTGATTTAACATTTTAAGCAGGTTTTTCCTAAATAACAGTATTTCTGCCGAATGTGCTGTAGAGAGGTGGTTTCTTCTAGGCAACCAACAGCTGGTTTTCCATCCTACCAGCTAGTTAGTTGCCCTTAATACTGTCATCTGGTGTCGTAGTTGTGAGGAACCCTATGAAAAGACAGTTAGGATGAATACCAGTGGCTCTAAAAGCAATATGTATCATGGCTCTGTTTTCTCGCCAAGCTTCTCTATCTATCTCCTAACAAGAACCCCTGTCTACTAATGTTATTAATGTCACCCAGCAGGAGTCACAGGAAGAGCTTTTAGGGTTATTGACCCTGGCACAACGATTCCATATGTCTCCATGAAATATGTCAAACTGTGACTGTACACCATGTTTGAATGGTGGGCCAGAGCAAATACGCTTTTCCTGCTGACCCCAAAATTTCACTTCATGGTAGAATAATATCTTGGCCACTCCAAGAAAAGTACACAGTCATTGGATTAATGCGATATTAAAAGATGGTTGGTGGGTCAACGCAGGGTGAGTGGTCTATCTGCCGAGCATGTGGATTACTCAGACACCATATTCTTCATATTAGAGGCCTAAACCAGCACTTTATTGAACACTGCAGTACACCAGTCATATCACTGCCCATAAACCTATGAGGAAGTATGTCTTTTAGAAGAGAAACATTGTGACAAGTGTGAGGTATAAAAAACAGCAATTATGTGTATATCATAGTCTTTAATGTTAGCACATCAAATGGCGTAAGTGTGTGTGCACAGTAACTATTTGTGCTCAGTCCAGAGGTATCGCACAATGCAGTGGTCCTCTTCTCTCGTCGACCCTGAGTCCCCGCTGAGCCTCTGGCCTCATTTTGCCCAATGAGAAAGTGCCCAGATGTCAGAGGAGAGAGAATCTTCCCTCTTTGGCTGCTCATGTTTTCAGGTTCTTACTCCCCACCTGTGACAGGGAGCCCATCAGGCCAGAGGAGCCTCATGGCTCGGCGGCGGTTTCTCTCAACGGGCGCCGAGCTCGTTGGCATGGCAATCCTGAGCCCTTTCTTTTTACAGCAGTTAGTAGTTCTTTATTGCACTGAACTGGGAGTTACCTGAGCGCACTGTCTTTGGAAGCCTCGTTACTCTTTATGGAAGGATTAATGAGACGCTCCAAACAAAACCCTGGAGCCCAAAAGGCCCCAAGTCAGAACGACCAGTCGAACAGTAAAAGTAATTTGTCCCATACCTTCGCAGCTCCCGAGTGTACTGAATTGATTACAGTATTTTTAACAATAGTAGATGCAGCTGCACAGGTCTGCGGGCTGGTAGTGAATCTCAGACTATTACAGACACACTTTCCTTATTATAGGTGTATATATATATATATATATATAAGTATATCTGTTGATATCTTTTAAGCTTTTAGTGTCCGTGTGGGTACATGGATTATAAAGCAAACGTCTGTGTCCACACGCAGTGCATTCGCTTCTTGTTTCTGGAGGTAAACATGGCCATCGTCTGTTTCTCAGGCTAATTGTAACCAGATGCAGGGGCTGCAGACCAGATGGGCTCGGTGCTAAGTGATAGTTCTTGGCTGACATCACCTCATAGCACGTTGCAAAGGAAGACGCACAGGGGAAGAGCAGCTCAGTAGAAAACAGATAAAGATCAACAGATCAGGGAGATGTCTGTCGAAATAGGAGATGATTGGCTGAGTCTAAAAGGAAGAATACCATTGAATATGACATATGACATTGAAAATCAATAAACAACAGTTTTGTTTGTTGTTGCTGTGACTGATATAGTTATTATTCATAAGGAAGAGTGGGACGTTGAGTGGTTTAGACTGGAAGCCAGTGTGAAGGATGAAGGACAGAATATCTGAGGAGAGGACGTCCATGATGTTCATCAATCTGTTAAATCAGACACACTAGAATGTTAGCGTTTCGCAGCTTTAACACATAAATGAGCCAATAATCCTATTTGCCTTCAAATTAACTGACGTGTTCGTAAATCATATTCGACTCCTTCAAATTTCTCCATCTCCAGTGTATTATTGAAGTTGAAACTTTCCATTCTTTCTCACTTAGCCCAGTCAAATAATAACAAGATGAAATTAAATCTACTCCATATTATTATATTATCATTATTAATGATTCATGTTTTGTGCTTTTTGGCTGCTGTTTGAATCCAGCAATCCAGATTTGTAAAATGAAATCATTGACAGATGCATGTTTATCTTGCTGATTGTTGAAGAAACTTTACCTGTGCCAGAGTAGTTGTAGTGGCAGGGTCAGAATTATACATGCAGTTAGACAGAGAAATGTCCGCATAAGAAAATGTTTTACTAAAGTCAAACTTTATTTACTTCTGTCACATTCATGCCAACCAGATTTCGTAAGTAAAGCAAATAAAGTTAAATATTTCTTGGTATTTCAGAGTGAAAAACCAATACAAAGAAGGACAAGAACCCCCCCCCCAAAAAAAAGCTCACACACTCTTTAATTTGTTCTGTTGGACTACAAAACAATGTTTTATGCAGCATTGCAGTCTTTTACAGTGATGTGCAATTGTATAAAAGGCCAATTATCAGGATATGCCACTCTGTAATAGTGCAACTACATGTAGTTCTCATTAGAAGTCCTTTGTCCAATCTTTAAAATACTCACATCTACCTACAACTTCACAAACGTCTGTCCGTGGAATACATACAAAAACTGTAAATCTTATTGGCTTCACACTTGGCATGTGTGTTGTTTGCCCAGGGAAGTGCAGTGTCGAGTTTGGTGTGATGTGGACATGAGCTATGTTCAGTATTAATAACATTAGAATAAAGAGTCAATCAGCGCTCTGTAGCAGTCAGTGTGTGTGTGTGTGTGTGTGTGTGGGGGGGGGGGGGGGCTGTGTTTTATGAAACACAGACCATAACATCTGTATGAAACGCTGAATTCGATTGATCATAGGTCACTTTTACAGCTGCAACCAGCGTTAACACAGGCCAAGCAAACCGTCATGTTTAGAAGGTTGTAAAAGAGGCTTGACGTCTTTAATATGTTTCTGCACATAGACATGGTCTGTAGCTCTGACCTTTGTAAAAACTCCACTGCACAGTTCTAAACAGAGGCAGAGAGGACGACAACGGAAATCAGTATCTAATGCTGCTGCTATTTAATGAGAGCTGGGGCTTGGGGAGTTTAAAAAGGGTCACATTTCCAACTGCAATGGCTCTTTTGGTGATTTTCGTCATCCGAGTGGTACAGCACATGTTGGCAGCCTTGTTAGGCTTAATGTGCTCTTTCATGAAGCAATTATGATTTATTCAAACTCCCGCTGCCATCTGTGGTATTTTATTTCAAACTTTGATGCTGTCAAACAGAAAAGGGCAGCGTGTAGCATCAGCCCGACTCTGGATTATTTCACTGGGAATAGCAGACCTTTGTAAGAAAGTGGAGTTTGGGTTGGGTGGTTTACAGGAGAGGCTTTACTCCGCTGTGGGCAGCCGGCCATGTTGTCCAGCCTCCAGCCACGTTGTAACAGTGAGCTGCAGCAATGCCTCACTGTCTGTGAAATCCTCAATCTGAGATGTTTATGCATCAGGAAAAAGAAAAACACTGCTCGCGTGTAATGTTGCTGATCTATTAGACTTGTGCTCCTTTTGTCGACAGAGTACTGTTGAATGTGAGAATGGCAGGAGAACGCTGTGCAGCCAGAGCCAGGAGCAGCCATCAGTGAACCACACCTCTCCGCCCGTGGGAGACAGCCCCGCGTGTGCGAATGATGTCATCGTCAGACATCAACTGAAGGCAGAAAGGTGACATTTCATTCTGGCTTCTCCCTCTGTCTCTCTCTGCGACTTACATAACCAGAGGTCTTTATGTAAGTCATAAGTGGAGTCACATGTCTGTGTTTGCTTTGCAGCAGGAAGCCCGGAACGGAGCCCAAACTCGCCGCTGCCCCTCCAGGCCACCCACAGCTCCACATGCAGCTTCAGAAGTTTACCATATCTGCTGACAAGGTGACTCGACCTCTGCCAGGCACACTCGCTTTTTAATTCTAACGCCAGAAATCCCCTTCCCAAACTGCCTGCACTGTCTGGACAGAGCAAGTGCTGACAGGGAAACGGTTCATGTTGCGTTAAATCCTGTGAAGTCAGGGTCAGAATTCCTAAAAATTAGTTGACAAGTCGGCGCTGCAGTTTTACTCATCAGTTATTACACCAATTTCTTCTAAAAAGCCACAGGCATTAGGTCACACTTATTTTCACATGTGCTTCTTGTCATCATTATCCAGTAATTGACCTGTTTTTGTTTTTTTTGGGCAGCATCATCTATATCCTGGTCACTGTAGCAGCTAAATACCATGTTTGTTGTGCTGAATTTAGATGATTAGACGTTTAACTGTTCTTTTTCTAACCATAATGCTTTCCGGCTGTGGCTCAGGCGGGTCATCCACTAACTAAAAGGTCGGTGGTTTGATCCCCAGATGCTCCAGTCCACATGATGAAGTGTCATTGGCGGGGATGTTGAACCCCAAAGAGCGCAGCAATTAGAAACGCTGTATGAGTCTTGTACTGTAACACACTTTTAGTGGCCCATAAAAGTGCTATATAACATTTACCATCTCCCTGTTTGTCTCCCTGTCAGACTCTGTCCTGGCTGAAGGACAACGTGTCCATGGCCACGCAGGTGTGTTCCATCGCAAGCATCGAGGGCCTGGAGGCTGCCAGGAGGTGTCAGCGCAGCCTGGAGCAAGACATCCTCACCAACAGAGCCAGGATAGAGGTGGTCAAAAGGGTGAGTAGATTCTGCACTAAATATCTGTCTGTTGTCGACAACAACTCAACAAAATCCTTATGGGCACTTTATATCTTGTGTTTGCTCGGATCAGCTGAAGAGCTACCTGCTGATTTTTTTCTAACATATTCTCTTCTATGCAGTTTTTCAATGCATCTTGGTCTCAAAGCTCCCACTCTGAAGCAGTGGCTAAATGTTGTGACAAACATCATCCCTTTTTTAAGCTTCTTTAAAAGATAAGCCCTTTTATTCTATCAGATCTGGGACCATTGGTTTAGAGGCCACAAAAGCCTTTTCCATTGGTCAAAAACCCCACAAACACCCACGAACATAACATCTGGAGTACAATCAAGAGTTTACCCACATTTAAAAAACCTGATTGTTAATATGCAGGAATTTCTATGTGTAGATGAGCATGTGTATCTATGTGGATATTTTTGCCGATTTGATTCTTTTGTAAATTGCAATTGTGCATTGTGCGTGGTCTGCTTTGCAGAAAAGTTCCATAAAAGAAGCGTAACTAGAGGCAGTACATCACATTCATTTTCTCATGACCTTGGATCAGTGCCTTGAATAAAAATATTCCCCTTATTTCGCAAACTGGGCACGTTGACAGGTCTGGTCTGTGTAATAATTACGTAACAAGCTGATATTTCATCCGAGACAGATTCAGTTACCCAAAGCTGAAGATTAGCCCTGTATATTGCAACATAAATCCCCAGTCCTAGGTCATCACACGCTCTCATCAGTTTAACACCTCTTCCTCAGGAGGGCCGCGGGCTGGTCCGAGCTCAGCACCCCGGCAGCGCCAGGATCGAGGAATTCCTCGGCCAGCTGGACGTCCTGTGGGAAGAACTGCGGAGGAGGCACCAGAGGAACGCTGTGTTTCTGCAGGCCTCAGAGGAGCTGGGTTTTAGGGTAAGATTCATAAAAAGGTTTCACTAGAAGCACTCATCTTACCTTTTTGAAGTTGCAGGGGAACTTTATGATGGATGATTCTGGATCAGCTCTCTCATTGTTAGATGTTTTAATGCTGGACCAGAGCCTGGACTCTGTGCAAACTCTCATGGTTAGAAGCACATTAACTTTCATCTTTTCCACCTTAATTGGCTGCAATAGCCTTTCAGGTTCACTGGGAGACTGTGAGGTATATTGTATATTCCCAACAATTAATGAGGGCTTTTGCTAGGCATATAAATTGTGCTTCCATGTAATTAAGAGTGAATTAGGAGATGGAAAGAGGCTGTAAATCCACCCAGATGGACGACTTAGTTGGAAAGCATGAATCTTTTAGTACAAAAGATGCAGGTCAGAGTATAATGTCTACTTCCATTAGATATACTTGCCATCATTACTAGTAATCGCTACATTTTAATACAAATAGCTGTACTCTCTACTCCTTGAGAAAAGGCTCTTAACTTGTGTTTTATTGCATTTAAGGGAAATTATGTGTATTTTTTTTGCATCAACACAGCATGAAAGACGTAACAAGACCAATCAGACAAGAGAGGGAGACTCAAGAGGCACGGAGCATATGTCAGTGACAAGAAGTAACAACATGTGAGAAAGTGAAGAAACAGCCAATGTCACTGACCACGACAACTAATCTTTCAATGTAGAAGCATTCATCATCCTTGGCCTCATTTAAATGGGCACTTAGCTGATTTTCACCACTTTGTTCCATTACAATATCTATAGTATATGAAAATGAGTATGGTTTATGTTCTCACTGAGTTGCCTGGACCGAGATATACTCGATCTTTTGTTGCCAAAAGATGACGATTCTTGTATCACTGGCGAACTTTTGTCAGCTCCCTGGATGTGGGCTAGAACTATTCACAGATCTTTTCTTGCATCAAACCCTGCTTTTAGTAAATGTATTTTCATTTTATTGTGGGAGTGTGAGAGTGGTTTAAGTTAGAACTATATTAAGTCTCAGTTTGCTTTAGACTAGTGGGGAAGTCATTTTTTTTTTGTACATTTAGGGCCTGTGCTGTTTTCTTTTACTTGAGTAAAGAGGTTGAATCAGTACTACTACTTTGACTTGAGTCGTTTTTAAGTATCTGTACTTGAGTAAAAAATGTGTGTACTTTTGACACCTCTGAGAGTGCATCAGTTGTACATAACTATCCTCTTTGCTTCCTCACTGTACAGGTTGTGAAAGTGCTGCAGGCCCTGGGCAGCCTGGAGGCATGGCTGGAGTCTGTCGAACTCTCCATGAAGGAATCTGCACTCGCCGGTGACCCTGAAACGATGAGCGTGGCGGAGAGGGAGAGCTGTCTGCTGGAGAAAGAGGTGGCAGCGCGCAGCATGGAGCTCGGCGCCCTGAGGCAAGAGGTGGACCGCCTCCACGGCCACAGTCACCCGCTCACACAGTGGCTGCCAGCGCGCATGGACGAGGTGGAAAGAAAGTGAGTTTTTCGGGAGGCAGGAAGGTTAAAGTCCTGGTTAGCCCCCCTGATGTCTCTCATCATAGAAGGTTCATGTTGTGGGTGAGACTTTGGGGGTTTGCTCATCACCGTGGTCAGGAAATAAAGTAAGAATTTTGTCAGTGTTTCCAAGAGGTCACAGGTTTGGGCTTGGCACGTCTGCGATCCAACATGGAAGAGTTTATCCATAAAAAAAAACCTCTGCTTTTTTTAAGACAAACAATTTCACCCCATAAACCTCAGAAATATATATCCATAGATCTCATGAGCTGCTTTTTCTCTCCAACCTGGCAAAAATATTCTCCATGCGCTCATTCGCTGCAGGACCCAAGTTTACTCATTTGTGATTCATGCAGCACTTAGTGAGGTCTACCCCACCGTCCTGACATGCACTTCACCCACAGCTTGTCAGTGTGTGTCAGAGTCACCCGTTCTCTGTTTGCAAAATGACGCCTCTCGGAAGACCAGCTTGTTGCCATGGACTCTCAGTCAAACCGTATGATGTTGAACTCTATTTACTGGACGTACCAACATCCATAAACCTAAGTTCAGACTCTGTAAAGAACACAGAGCTGACCAAGGAAAATATAGAGAGACGGAAAGGGTTCAGTTTGAGTGTTTCCAGGGCGGGGGTGTCATGTAGGGCAGGGATGTGCAGTCTGAGGGGCCGTTGGTGCAGGTGGAGGCTCTCGCTAAGCAGCTGTAAGACACTTGGGATGATGTCATTATTTAACGTGAAATACAAGCAACGTATGGCTCATTTATTGTGAGAAAAATACCCTTTCAAATTTGCTCCTTTACCATCTCAAGTATAAACTCTGCACGGACAAAGTACCTTCACGCCCCAAAGTGCAGGATATGTTTATATGACACATGATATATGATTACATAAACAGCTCTGGCATGGCGACTTACTGCCTGCGGTCTGTGTAATGTGGTTCTGCTGAAGGATGTAGGGTTGTATATGCGGATGTGGATTACCGTTAAGGTGTAGCTGATCGTGAAAACATTCCCGTGGGTCTGTGTGTGTGTGTGTTTTCCAGGTACCATCGTGTCCAGAGTGCCCTGACCCAGCAGAGCTCAGAGCTGCAGGACACACGGATGCTGACAGAGTTCCTGGAGCGCGTGGAGCTGGAGGAGAGCCAGGACGGTTGCCGGTACAGCCTCGGCCAGGTAAGACACGACTCACCAGAGGTGGTAACCTCCTCATAGGGTCATCTTTGACAAAGTTACACCAAATAAAAAGGTTAATTTAGCACTGTCGCCTCACAACACAAAGGTTGCTGGTTCAAACTCTGGTTCAGCCAAGGTCATTGCATGTTCTCCACGTGTCTGTGTGGGTAGTCTTCACTTTCATTGTCCTGAGGGGACATCAGAAATCTTCGGGACAAATATAAATATAAAATTGAACAGCACTGATTAGTGGAGTGCTTACCTCAGAATTCTTCTTAAATTCAATCAAGCTGTACCAAATTTCCCACACTCATAGATATCAGTTCCCTAAATGTGTCTGGTCATTTTGATCAAGAATCCATGAAATAATTTCAGGGGAAATGGTGAAAATATTGAAAAAAAATTCTAGATCCACCTCCTCATCCGGATCTGTACCAAAACGTAATCACCCATACTGCATCCTTCCACCACATTTTATATACATCTGTTCAGTTGGTTTTGTGTAATCTTGCTTACAATTAAACATACAACCCAACCAAGGGGGGAAACTGGTGTAATAACTATTTGCTTGACAAGAAAACACAAATGTGATAAAGGATATTTATCAACTCGACCAATCAATAACAGCTCTCTCCCTCTCTCTACCAACCAGCCTCTCCACGGTGAGATTTCCTCTGCTCCTTCATTGCTGGGACTCCAGAGCAGTGGCGGTGGTGGTGGGGAGCCCCTGCTAGAAACCATGGGGGACCCTGTGGAGGAACTGCGTGAGGCCGTAGAGATGCTGAACGACACTGTGAGGGAAAGAGGGCGATCGCAGAGCCACGACCAAGCCATCCAGGACCTGCTGAGCAAGGTAAGGAGATGGGAAGCACTTGAGACAACATGCGCACATGGCAGCTCTAGTTCTGTATTACCAATGTTTTCCTGTAGTGTTTGTTAAGTTATAAAGATCTTAGATGATGCTGAATTCTCTTGAGTCCCTCCAGCTGCACAAACCAGTTCGGCCGCATCTGGTTTCCTTTTTTCTGTGGCTATGTGTTTTAATCGGCCCCAAACGAGCCACCACTCCCCTCCACATGAGCATTTTTATGTTAATTTGATTTATTAAAAAAAATAACATAAAGCAGCACACGTGTCACAACAGAACTTACCCACAAGCCCAGAGGCGACTTCATGACACAGTTCTAAACATTCATTAGCAATGTGGCTTTCATTGGAAAACAAATAACATGCAGCGGAGTGTAATGACTCAACGGCGTCCTGTGAGCGCTCATGATGACTCTGTGTCTCGCCCAGCATGCCGGGCTCGCTGTGCGCGTGGAGGAGTGCTTGTGCTGTGGCAAGGAGCTCGGCCTGGACATCCTGGAGAGGGAGACGGACTTGGCCATCCAGTGCGAGCCAGAGCGCTGCGGCCTGGAGGCTCTGCAGGAGAGGCAGGACCACCTGGAGGTGAGTGGGAGATGCTGGCGCATCATAGTAATTATGGCGTAAACATTGAAAATGATTCACTGGTACTGATACGATCCAATATTCCATCCAACTGACTCTGGATAATGAAAAAGGGGGAAGCTCCCCCTTCTCTTTCTCGCACTCGCTCCCCGACACATTGTTCCACAGTCTGTTTCCTGTTGTGCCAGATTTTCTCACATCACAAAAAAAGGGCCAGCCCACCCCGCTTTGTGCTGTGTTTAATTTGTTATATAAACTGCACCATGCAATCACACACACACAAACACACATCGAGCGTGCAAAAGTTTATTATTCACACAGGATATTTATTTACGCTTGTGTGAGTCACAACTCAACAAAAGTGTGTGCGTGTGTTTGTCTGTAAATGTGGTGGGGGGGGTCACAAGGTTGGAGATGTGAGGTTGGGGATGGTAAAGTTGTGTGTGAGTCATTTTTTGGGCAGTGTTATGTTTATCACACACACACACACACACACACACACACGCACACACTCACATGCAGCTGTCTGGACTTGATACTATTGAAGAGCAGAAATGACCTAATCTCCCTCCACTGAAATAACTGTGCCGTCAGCAGACAGGCATTCACAGCTCAGTGTTCTGGAGACTTACTGTATCTGAGAAATGTTATGAAGTATAACTCCCAGAGAACCCTCTGTGCTATTAATTACCGACACGTCAAAAACAAGACAAAAGTGGAAAAAGATTGCAAGCTTGCTACAGCGTGGCAGCCCACATGTAGACCATATGCTGAATAATATGCATAACGCTATGGGGATGAGGTCATAGCCATGCAGAGATACAATTGGTACAGGCTGTCTGAGTGATACCAGGTTTGATGGGAGATGATAGATCTTCACTTTGATTTTCCACAGATTGACTATGAAGTCATGAGGGAGGAGGTGAAGGAGATGGAGAACCTGGCCTCGCGGTTGGAGGAGCTGTGTCCAGAGAGAGTGCACGTACTCGGGGCAAAGATCCAGGCCACGCTGCAGGCCTGGACCGAGCTGGGAAGGAGCGTCGCGGAGAACAAATCACGGCTGCAGGAGTTTGTGCAGCTCCAGGACTTCTTCAGGAGCTACCTCGCCATGATGTAAGCAGGGCGTGGGGATCCTGTGACCCCCCTCTCCTGGCCAGAATGTCTGTCGTAATCCATTACAATATCCTTTCAAGGGAAGAACACAGGATGTTCTCCTTGTCAAGCGCATGGTCCCCTGGTGAAATGTATAATTTAAGATGTGCTGAGGAGGTCAGTGCTAGTTTCCCGGGCTGAGTGTGACAAGGCGATGAATATCTGTCCTGTTGGGGAGTCTGGTCAATCTCATGTTTTGTGAATGTGTGGCTTTTCTCACAGCCCTGTTCCTCGTCTCCTACCCCCACCCCTGCTCCTCTTTGATAGCTCATGGACAGAAGACACCAGGTCGTGCATTTTCTCAGACACCGTCTTGCATCCTGGGAAGGACGGGCAGAGGCCGCTGGCTGCAGAGCTGGACATACAGATTGACCTGAAGTTTGAGGAGTTTGATGAGCTGGCGGCCGCAGGGAGGAATCTTTTAGACAAAGAACACCACCTCACACAGATGGTGAGCAGGGCTGCACACTAACACTCTCATCCTTATATATGTTGTTGGATTCATTTAGCTGCTGTTACAAACACTGAGTTCTGTCTTGCAGGTGAGGGAGCGGTTGGAGGAACTGAGGAGTATGCTCGGGTGGATCTTGGTGCACTGGAGGGCTCAGAAACAGCAGTGGCTTCACAAGAAGAGCAGACAGGAGCTTTCACAAGACAACATTTATTCTGAGGCTACAATGTGCTCCACATTATCAGAGGTAAATGAGCAGGGAGGCTTTTATCGTAGGGACAGTCCTGAATACTTGGCAAAGGAATTATTCCCTTCAAGAAGTAGGTGGAGGAGTTAGAGCAGATTGTCCAATAACCAGAAGATTGGGGGTTCGGCCTGCTTGTCAAAGCGATGTGTGGTCGAAAAAAGTTCAGCATAATGTAGCACTGAATGAATGTGTTTGAATGGCTTTGAGTTGTTAATAAGAATATAAAAGCTCTGCATAAAAGTCTGTTAAAAATGATGAAATGTACCCTTTGTTTACAGTGTTCTAATTCACAGAGAAAGGGGATTGTACCATCTCAGCTAATGTATGCAGGCTTCTTTTAGGTGTTTTTATGTTTCTTTTATTTCAATATATATAACTTACATATAAGTTACATAACAAAGCCTGAAGTGGTGCTGATGATTTGGGTTATGTGCAGCCCGTATCAAATCCTCACAGATCAGGACATCCACAAAAACTCTATAACTAATAAACCACGGAAATTATAATAAATAATGATAATTTAAAAACTAATCATCGTAACAAATCACAAAACATCAAGAAGAACTGACAGATTGATTGACTCAGTGGTGGATCTAGGACAGTCAGGTATCTGCTAGGGCCAATGGCCCTCTTTCCCCTCCCCCCCTGGATCTGCCCCTGGATTAACTGTGGCTGAGAAGTGGTGGTAACAATGCCAGTGCTACAGGACATAAGATTGTGGTACCGATTTTTTAATGATTTACCAACATGAATATTTGTTTACTATTTATCTCCATAGCCTCCCAAACAGATTTCAGCTCCTGAGCTACACACCTACGAGTCCCATCAGTCCTCGCTTGTTACCTCCGAAGACGACAAGTCAAACGTATCAGGAGACAGCCGACCCTCGTCCCTCCCACCCAGACAAACTGAGCAACAGGAGGAGGAGCAGTTAGAGGATGGTTATGAGGTCATGAACAGTATTGGACCACGGGGAGGTGAGGCCTCCCTCTCAGAGTCTCCCAAACCCTCTATCGTGGTCCTCAAAGAGCCCAGCAGCCCCGCTCTCGGGGGCACGGTCAACCTCATCCTCAGCTTTGGTAACACAGGGGAAAGCCAGGTTCAGGTGCTGGAGCCACCTGCTGAGACGGAGGAGGTGGAGGAGGACACGTCTGACCCTGTGCACAGGGTGAGAAACACTAAACATTATTATAGAATATCAGTAATACTGTCTACACACATTTCCTCTCATAAAATCACTGAAACAGATGATATATGTTGCTGCTCCCGAAGAACCGTGCAGCAACATTCACTGTCTGTAATGACATGCATGGGATTTCCCTCTGCCACTCAATCCCCTCTCTCCTCTTTGGCCTTCACATCTTCCTTTTTCCCCATTTTCTCCCTCAGCCCACTCTGCCTCACTCCTCTTCCTGTAAAAACTTTTGGAGGCGCTGCCAGGGGCTTTTGGAAAATACTTTGGGTAGCTTAAAGCGAAAGAGAAAGATTTATCGGCAGAGTGCAAACGAGGTAAATTGCGCGGCGTGAACTGGAGTTGCATGCTGCGTCTCGAAGTGTGCCGGGGATGCATGCTGTGCTGTGTGTAGGTGTTTTCCTGGGGGTAGCATGCTCTTACTAACCTGTGTTAAGGGGTACAGCTGCTCTTAATACAGCAGCCCCCCCCCCCATGAGAGAAAAAGGAAACAGGTCACACTCGAGTGGTATTACGATCTGGGGCTGGAATATATACAGTGAGAAAAAAGAAAATAAACTCAAAATTTGCCATCTAACTGCAGGACATAGATGCAATTCAAAAACCTATGCATGTTATGTTGTGATATTTAATGGGATGTTTAAGGAGAGGTGCTACTTTTACAGTCCATTTGTACAAATATAAACATAATAATTAGAATGCACAGATAGATAGATAGATAGATAGACAGACAGACAGACAGACAGACAGGCTCAACAGGCTCAGGCAAAGAAAATCATCCACAGTTGCTACCCTAAAAAATAGCTTTGTAAATCACTCATCATGAATTTACACCAAATATATAGTATAAGGCCAGCCCCAAAATATGAGTCATACAACAGTATATGTAAAATGTATGTGAATTGCAAATAAAAGTATAAAAATTGATGAAATTCTAGGGAGTTTTATTGGTAAATATATTATAAATATTCTTAGCAGTATTCAGAAGTATATGTTTTAGACTCTTCAAACTGTTTATATTTTGGATTTCCTGGACTGAATGTGAGTCTGTCAGTCGTCATTTTGCTGTTTCAGTTCGTCTTATGTAAACTCAGATGAACGCTTGAATTCCCAACAGAAAATCAGACAGTGAATCAGTGTGTTTACAGTCAAACTTTCCTCTACCGTTAAAACTTTTCTTTGGACGTCACTTTGTTAAATGAGGCAGGATTTAAAGCTGGAAAGCAGCGACGACAGAGACAGAATGAGGGTGAAGAGTAAGACAGTGCGGACACACACACACACACAGTCGTCTCCCTGCTGCTAACGTTGACATAAGCTCTCTCATCTCCTTGAGTCATTTCACCACAAGTCTGATGTAAACCTGGACTTGTTGGGCTCCCTCTGGCTGTGCCACCATTGTGTTTAATATGTGACCTCACCCTCGCATCCTGGGAAACGTGTGGTCCAAAATGGCTCCCAGTAGGAGTGCGCCAAACACAGGCGGGGTCGTTATACAGAGAACTGGTGCTGAACTTTCAAGAAAGGCCCCCAGACTGCACACAGTGATTTATGGTCTGGGGCTTCCACAGAAACAAGAGATTAGTCACAGAGTTGAAAGGTCAAGCCATTACATCTGGCTATGACGACATGTGTAGCCACATGTGATTTTGTTTAAGTGCTGCAAGTGTGCGATTGCAATCATGCCCGTGTTTTTTTGTGTTTTTATTGTCTTTCCTGTTTTTTTACACATGTAAATTGCTGTATGAAGCTTGTTCAGTCCTGAATCTATTGTTTTCTTGGATGTGTGAAGTGTAGAGAAACAGATTCTGATGTTTGTTTCTCATAAAGAGATGTTTGCCTTCGTCCGTTTTTCTCTTAATTTGTCTGTAACCCATTCAAAACCTCTTGTTCTCAATGCTCTCTGGGGTCAAACATTGACTATAATGTAATTACAGGTGGAAATGAGAGCTTGTGCACATGCCTAATATCTTTCCTCTCTTTTTATAGGTAAGTACCTACTTGCATGTCAAGGATAACAACTTGGCTGCGGCCCCTGTGTATGAGAGTATCACCTTGCCCCGCCAAAAGAGCCGCTCTGCAGCCTCAGCCTCCCCAACTTTCCTGCCATCCTCATCCTCCTCGCTGCCTTCCTCGGCGTCCGCACCTCAGACGACTAACGTGACCTTCCGCCCTTCGACTGGGAGCGGCAGCGGCTTCCTCTTCAGCAGCCTCAAGAGAATGGGCAAGAAGAGAAAGCGGAAGAGAGACGCTCGCAGACACACCATCCAGAAAATCATGGGAGTGGAGGTGCAAACGGACGAGGTCGCTCATTACGGATGCGATACCATGACATACGACACACACACGTGGCCGCTGAAGGAAAGCAGGAGGAAGAGGAGTTCCCCAAAGAGCCCAGCTGGTGGATATGGAGTAGAAGCTATAGACTATATGAAGAATCCTCTGTTGAAGGACATTGATACAGAGTGTTCAGGCGAATACAGCACCATTCCATATGTCGTATCAGAGGGGCCAAACCCGCTATCCTCCACAAGTCAGGTGAGGAGCCACTGCAGATTCCTCTCTTTGGGCTCTGTGCTGAGCTTTGACCTGCCCAAGGACATGACTCTTATTCCCAGCATCCAGGACATCATTACAATCGCACCCCCTGAGTCCAAAAAAGGAGCAGGGACTGATCCGGACCCCCACTCTCAGAGACACTCAGCCCTGAGCTCCTTCAAACAGACTCGTCCCACTGCTGCCATCACACAAGGCTCCTCAGAGGTCAGCTTTTCTGAAACACAGACTCCAACCCCTGTAGTGAAAGCTCCTTCTGATGCGGACAAGAGTTCCCAACCCCCACCTCCTCTGTCCCTGCGAGAAGATGAGGTTCAAACCATACCATGCAAAATCCAGTGCTGTCTGCGGAAGGCTGCAGAGCAGAATGGGGACAGGGATGCGACCAGACAGCCCTCCGATCTCCCTATTTATGTGAACCAAGCCAAAAGTACAGCTGCACAGAAACATGAGTGCCTCAGTGTCCACACGCTCATTCGAGACCTTAATGGACACCAGTATCACAAATGTGCAAGACCCCATAGTGTGCGTGAAGTGAGCCCAGGGCTCCAGTGCCTGAGCCAAGCTTCTCACATGGTGGTGAATCTAAAGTCAACAGTGAGCGTGAGCGTTCATCAGGACTTGGTAGACTCTGGGATCTCCACGCCCCCCAGCAGCATCAAGGTTTGCACTGATGCACCATGTCCAGATGTCCCACAGCCTAAGGTAGTGGTGGGGAGGCTCGTGTCCCTGCAGGTGGGGGGAATAGACTGTTCTAAAACCAGACAGAACAACACAACACCCTTAGGTCCATCTGCAGAGCAGCAAACAGAGCCTGTCCACCTGGACCACCAACAGTTTGAGGAGGAGGAAGAGGAGCTGGAGGACATCTGGAATCAGACGACTAACTACAGACAGAGCATCTGCTCAGATATCATGTACCAGCCCAACCAGGACGACTCCGTACCCTCAGACAAACCCGACGTTCCTCATTCTCGCTTGCCTTCACCCAAGACCCCGGATGTGCTCTATAGGAACCTGGTCACCGCCTCTGCGCCCAACCTCCTTGTGGCCGAGTTTAGGCTACCGTCCCACATTCAGAGCCTGCTGGGCTACGACAAGGAGCACAGGGCCAAAGTTCGCCTCCCTCCACTGGCTTCAGGAGACAGGAGGTCCTGGGCGGCGTTTCCGAACAGGGAACCAGCCAGCAAGACCATGTCAGTGACAGTGAACGAGACGGCGTCCGATCCCATGAAGCTGCCAGACGTGGGCGACAATCAGAGATACATTTATCAATACAGAGAGGATGAGGAGGAGAAGGAGGAAGAGGAGGTGGAGGAGGCAAAGGTGAGGAAGGAGGCGGATGAGAACACAGGTGGTTCGAAGGTGAGATCAGAGTCAGATCTCTGTAAGACTTTCCTATTAAATTTATGCTTCCTTGACGTACAAAAATAGATATGCTTGTTTTCAAACGACCATCAATACCCACATACATGTACATCTGTGTGTCCTTTACCTTGACATGGTTGTTAAGCAATACATTCACTAGAGGGCAGCATAGAGTTGAGAGTTTGTGACAACAACAAACACAGTGGAGGAAGTTGTACCTCTTAAGAAAGCATAATTGAGCCTTTACTTGTGTGTAGCCCTGCAGATGAATTTAGTTTTATTTGCACAGGTTTTGGGAAAAGAGTCTCTGAGATTTCTGCTTTGGTGAAAAATGTACCTGGTGATGCTTTAAGCCTTTTAAAAAAAACTAAAACAAAAACTATTCTCACAACTTTCTTGAAGCAATGCCCTGGTCACTTTATCATTCTCAGATTTGGGAAAATGTCTTTGGCCTGTGTGGCAGTTCATTCAATTAAGTTGTCTCCATGACAACTGCAGATTTCTGATGGCATAGACAGGCACTGCAAAGCCATGATAAATAAACCCCTAAATATCTCCACATGTAGATACCACTCCTTGTTCGTGAAACTATAATATATTTATATATATGTAAATTGGGTGAAATTAACCTTTTAAAAAACACACTCCTCTCATGTACATAAATTCCCAATATTAATACGAATACCAATATTTATTTGTGCAATAAATTAGCTGTAAACATGTAGTTGGGGTCTGCAGCCGTTGTCATGTTACTGTGTTAAAATCAGCTATACTAAATAATATTTTCATCATAAGTCATGACTGTAGAATCGTCTCTTTCTGAACAGGACCAGTCAATGAGTCTGCTGTCGGTTCACATGGATTTAGACGGGGCCTATCAGCACAGAAAATCCTCTCAAAGCCTCGAGGACATGGAGAAGCAGGAACAACTGATGGCCACGGGAGGGCGCTGTTTCACCCTGGTGAGACTTTGATGCAACGTGGGGGGGGGGGGGGGGGGGGGGGGGCTCTTTGTGTCTAAAATATTTTTGACTGAGTGAATTAACCACAGTGTTCGTCCAAATAGAGCGGGAAGCCGGACCTGCAGTCGATGGAGGGAACGCTGGAGAGGAAGCACAAGCTGCAGCTGGGAGGAAAGAAAGTAAGAAAGGCTCCTGTTAGTGTCCAAACCAGCAGCATGGTCAGCAAATGTTAAAGCCCACAGTCAGCAACACACAGACACTCACACACACACGCTCTTATCTTATTTTCACAGGCAGCCTCCAGAGGTTGGAGCTCCTATCACGCCGTCTTACATCGACACACCTTGTGTTTCTACCAGGATAGAAAGGATATACTGAGGGTAAGCAGAAAAATATATCAGCAGAGACAGAGAGAGAGAGAGCCTGGGAGAAGTGATGAATAATTAAAGTGGATGGTATGAAGTCAGTGATGATGAGTCTGTGTTGCAGAGTTCTGCATGTGGCCTCCCGCTGAACCTCCTGGGAGCCGAGTGTTCACCTGCGCCAGAGTACACCAAGAAACCCAACTGCTTCAGACTACAGTACGGCCTGTAACACCCACTAGAAATGACTGTGATGATATTTCACATGAGACAAACTTCTTGTTTGACCGTTCGTCTCTCTGACCTTCAGGCTCCGCGACGGGTCTGAATATCTGCTCAATGCCCCATCACGCTTCATGATGAAGAAGTGGATGATGAAAATACAGGCAAACACCGGTAATCATCAGTATTTCAAAGCTTATTCATGCCAATACTAAGTTTATATTACACTGGTGTGATTCATTTGTATGTTTTTGTTTCAAAAGGTCAGAGTGAGTCTGTGTCTGCAATATCGAGTGTCCCTGTCCATCAAGGCCTCCCCATTTCCTTGTAAGACACAGTGGTTAAATTACTTTTCTTCAATTATTGATTTCCCCATTCAATCATCTTTACAATAGTAATAATTACAAAATGATCAAATCTCTCTCCGCTCAGAAATCCCTCGCTCTGCTCCGGCTGTCACGGCCTGGCCAAATGCCACTGCTCCTCCCGCCATGATGTCACCTCCACGTTCCCCAGGCGCAAGTCACCGGGCGCCGCCCAAACCAAAGAGATCGTTGTCCTCACCAGAGAGTTCAGTCAAATGCCACAGAGTCCTTTAAGGAGTCTGGACGAGCACCCGACTATCTCATCGTCACACGGAGGCTGCTGTGGTGAGTCAGGAGGCGTCTGTGTGCAACAATAGCTACAGTATATTACATCTACTCCACCTTTACTGGAAGGATTTCAAGCAGCAACCCCCATCGCTGGCGACTCAATAGCCCCACTGGACCACTCATGTTTGAGGATGCACTCCTCTATGCTAATTATTGATTTGTATTCACACGAGATGTGTAATGGTTTCATCAACCAAGCCTCTTTGTCTTTGAGGCTACTGTTGAGGTCAAAAAGGAAATCATGATTTAATTTTACGCTCTTGTCTTTTAAGGCGAGCAGTGACGTTAGCACTGCCGCCTCACAGCAAGAAGGTTCCAGGTTTGAATCCCGGTTTGTCGGGGGGTCTTTCTGTGAGGAGTTTGCATGTTCCCCCGTGTGTGGGGGTTTTCTCCAGGTACTCTGGCGACCTCACAGTTAATTGTGAGTGGTTGTTTGTTTCTATTTGTTGAACCTGAGATACCCTGGTGACCGACCAGGGGCCAGCCCACCTCTCGCCAGTTGGGATTTGCTTCAGCTCCCCCCACATCCCTTAATGGATAAGCAGTATATATAATTGATGGATTGATGCTTTGGAATAATATATGTTGGGATTTGGCGCTTTACAAATGAAACTGAATTGAATTGCTCCAACTATCAGAGAAAATAGTGAATGGCAGTTGCAGGTGCCGTGTGTACCACTAGGGGGAGCTAGGACGTTGTCTATCTGACACAAAGAGCACACAGAGACATGGCTGTCACTACAGTAACTGTCTGTCGTTGTGTACTTTTAATATTTGTGTCGCTCTCCAGATGATGATGAAGGCAGAGCGAAGCAGACGGTGACTCACAGACTGTCTGCAGCCTCCAGCAGTCTCACCTCCTCCTCCCCTCACTCCCCCGTGTTCAGCGGCCAGGACTGGCTCAGCAACAAGCGCCGCTCCCACTCCTTCACATCAGGTTTCCACTTATTAACCTAAATGATCTGTAATGTGCCTGTGAATCCTAAACACCTGGTTTGTTTTTGTCTTCTAATGTTCTGTTTGTCATGTTTTTTTTCCATCTCAGCCACCTACCAGAGGATCAGGCCCCTGCTGCACCCAGCTGGAGGCCTGGAGAGAGGCTCCAACTACTGTGTGACCCTGGTGGTTGGAGACAAGTCGTCAGACGGCACGTCCACGTGCAGGAGCTCTGAGTCTTCGGCACTGGCCGCGGCTGAGTGGCAGCAGGAAGCCGGTCAGGACTCTGCTCTGACGAGCTACGCCAGCCTGCCGCGGCCACGCAACAAGTCCGTCTTCAAAAAGTTCTTTGGGAAAAGGGACCTCTGAGTTTTTCTTTTAAATGCTGATTTTACTTACAAAAATACATTCTAATGTGCAGTGCACATACTGAATTATGCAAAGAAGACGCTACTACTGACTGTATTTATGATTGGAGGATCTATACCATGGTTTTATTATTGATGTGTTTTATATAGATCACTAATGGACGGACACGTCCTTATAATAGGTTCTTTTTTTATTTATATGGCTCTTTTTTACTTTTCTTCTGCAGTTGAAAGTGACAGTATTGTGTGATTGTGACATGCATAGATATAGATTAGTTAACAGAAAAATAAATTTTCCCACCAGTCTTAATATTTGGATTTTTCGTGGATTGTGGTGTTATTGTTAAACCTCCTTACTCAGCAGATAATACGTTTAGAAAGCAGGGATATCATCATGACTAAATTATGGCTGAGTATTAACAATATATTAACATCAACAAAATATATATATATATATATATATATATATATATCAGATCATGACAGACCCCAACCCCTCACGTGTACATGTGTTTCACTGAAACATTTTCTTCCTATTATACAAATAGCAGTTTGATACTGCTTGAGCTTCTTTGACATTAACACCTTTTAAATACTCATTGTAGCAAAGACTATTCATAATAAAACGTTAAAACCGATGATTTGCTGAGCATATTCATTTTTCTTTACACTTGTGTTATTCATGGTTTTGTTGTCATGGCCGCAGGCTTTGAAGAGAAAAGGGGATTAGATGAATAGAGAGATTAAAGGACAGGCCAGGCCAAGAACATCTTCACATCATTAGCCTTATTTTTGCATGTTAAAAACCTGTCACTATTCAAAGACATAATTAAAACAAATCCATAATCCAAGTTGCATATATCCTGAGGTACCACAGACATTATGGCTGCATAATGACTAATATGCATAAAGAGTTTGGAAGATGCTACTGTTTAGCATTACAAAAATGTTCAGCCATTCCCTACAGGATGTCTCAGAGACAGATTACGAGACAGAGGGAGGTTGCAAAGAAAGGGACCTTTGATGCAAATTTGTATTATTGCAAGATTTGATTCACAAACAACTTGGAATGAAAATGTATTTTCTCTGGATATTGTGGCTGCAAACCCAGCAAAAAGGTTCAAATATGAATTGTTTTCATGTGCAAAGGTGCAGTTGGAGGTGCAGCTGAAGTTGTGGCACTTGAAGCAGCGGAAGTAATGAGCAATGACAGATTTGGAAATGTCTCTCAAAGAGCATGATCCATAAGCGGTGCACAACGATCATTTGAAATTTGAATTTCCAGCCCTGGAGGGAGCTGAAATGTCAGTTAGTATGCAAATGCTGAAAGTATTCGAACAGTCCAGTCGCAGTGAAAGATAAAAACGGTTTAAATCATCACACCACATTATCCCTTCTTCCACCATGAAACGCCACACACACACATTTGCAGAGCAGCATCTGATGTAAAAAAAAGCATTTGGTTTTGGCACAACCATGACACCACCTTTCCATTCACGCGGCGCTGCCAAAAGTCACAGTGTGGTCTTGGCGTGTATATATGCATACGCACATGCACCGAGCTGCTACAGTTGTGTATGGGATGGAAACAGTTCGAGGAGTTGTGTGTTTGTGGTGCAAATTTGTCAAAAGCATCCAGCGCAGGCATTAATCATGGCAACACAGCAATCTGTGAATCATTATCAAGACTCATTATCAATAGAACTGAAATCTGTATCACTCAGCCTCTCACAGCTCTGTGAAATAAACAGCCTTCATTTATTCACTTTATATATAAAATCTCTGTGTGTGTCATGTTTATATGCTTACTGTCCTCCATGCAGGACAACTTAATGATCCACACTGACATACAATATAAGACTAATTCTCATATTTGCTTGGGTTAGGGTTAGGCATGCACATGTGGCATCTATTTTGTTGACATGCATGGACTGCAAACATTCGGGTTTCCCTCTCCACAGTAAAGGCATTTCTCGCGTGTTTTCGCCTCTGTGAAGTTTGGACTGACAGCCACATCCCTTGCGGCCCAGAGGCACGCAGTGCTGGTCAATCGATTGATCACCATGCCCTCAGATCTTTGTGTCCCCTCCGTGCCCTTTGACCTCCATATCATCATCCACTGACAGCTCCCACTGCTTCCTCCACAGCTCTGGGGGCTTTCCAGAGACAATCTTACACTCATTCTCACTCTGTGTGTGTGTCACCGCACTCCGGTGACTTTTGTCACTAAAGTGTGGGTGAGGCAATGGACTCCTGCACCACAAAAACACAACTCCCACACACATGTCCACACCTCGGTTGTTGCATTTCCCAGCTCCAACCACTAATAACACACATATCCTCCCATAGGTGAGGCAAAGTCCAGGCTTTGGCCTGTGGCCGACTACACGGTGACTCACGGCGGTTACCGCAGTCATTCGATGAGATCCGGAGATCACAAGTTACCATCAAGGTGGTGTAAGAGGAGAAGGAATGTCCTCAGGGCTCAACCTCTCCCCTGCTGTTGATGGAAAACGGTGGATGCATATTTACACATCACAGTTTCCTGCAGGGAATAAGCCATTGGCTTCTTTTTAAGCCGTTAGATCAAACCAAGTGAGACACACGTCAGAAGTTTTGGAAAATAACAAACTCTGCTCATCTTATAAACAAAGGAAGACTGTTTGTTGGGATCATGCAAAAATCTTTGCCTTTAATTTTCTTTCACTTGCATCTCGCAGCTTTGATCCCGAGCTCTGAAGGTAGGCCTGCCGTGCGGTGTGCTAGTGGCCCGGACGCAGGCTTTGAAACCAAACACTGACTGCCTCCTGTGGCCCCGGGGAGCCCATGAAAGTGATGTGATGGGAAGACTCATCAGGTGGTGGGCAGTGGGGCTGAACAGTGGTTAGGAGCCCAGATCAAATGGCCTTAATTTCCGAAACCTTCGTGTCCCGTTTGACATTAACAGCCCACCTGTCGGGAGCAGCGCACATTAGTTAGGCTCATGAGCACAATGAGCTCATGTAAAGCTCAGTTTCTGGGAATGTATGTGAAATCACAACGCCTGGCTCCCTGTCATACTGGAAACCCTTATGGCAGAAACTGTTAGAAGCCACATACCCAGTACATGCTGAGAAATTACTTATAATGTGCATGCTGTGGTACTGAGAAATCTGCCATTGCAGATGCTAAGAAGCCTTAACGCCACATATTACAATAAATCATACAGGCGTCTTGGGAAATAAACACTGAATTTGAAGTCAGGCTTTGATAGAGGCTGGATCAGGCTTATGTGCATCTCCCACATGGTTTGTAAACAATAACAGATTTTCATCAGACGTGTTTGGCCTTTTGGCCGACGGCTTCCCGGACAAATATAACATAATGTCCCCTTCTCTACAGCTGTCACTGGGCCTCCTGGGCTACCACCACAAAATGTAATAACTGGAGAGATGTTTCCTCATCTAAACACCAGCCCACCCTGACCCCAACCCCCACTCTCCTCCCTCCCAACCAGCCAGCTCCCTTTTGTCCTGGATCTTTGGTAAGCTCCTTGCATTTCTCTGTCCTCCGTGTGCGGAGGGATAAAGGGTGCAGGGTGCCACACAGACATCTGTCCCGCAGATATGGTGCTAATGCGTCTTGGTGATATGGATATTAATGCACTCTGTGGATTCATTCAGGCTGTTCTATATGGTCTTTAATGCAACACTCCTCCCGCTGAGGACACATCAATGCATTCAAGTCCCCTGACAGTGCAGCCTATTGTTACAGTTACACAACTGTTATATGTGGACAAAGCCATATTGTTTACAATATAGAATATGGTTAAAAAAAAAGTCCAGATGTCACCATAAAATGTCATTATTATCATCATCATCCTGTAAATCCCCAACACCCGCTCCACACACTCACACACACACAGCCCTGAAAGATGAACTTAGATTAAGTAACTCTTCATCATCAACAACATTTATTATTCTCCAGAATATTCTTAATGTGCTTGAGATTAATAATGAATATTTTCACATTTCTTTAAATATAATAACAAATATTTAAAAAACATTTATTTCATCCATTTATTAGTTTGCTGCACTACTTTAAGAAATAAACCCTTATCCTTTGATATGAAGCCCAGCTGAGTCAGTAGTTAGTAACCAGGCAGATATCACAGCTTATCTGTTGGAGTCAGAGTTCATCTATTCTTGATTCGGATTTCACCCACTCCTCCAGTTCTCAATGATCAAGTCAGAGGACTGTGAGGGTCGTTCAAAAGCTCCAGCTTGTGCTTCATGAAGTCATTCAAGTTGGATTTTGAGGTTTTCTTTAAAAATGTTGATGTCAGTTTTCTGAGTGACTGCAGGACATCTGTACGCAGACTTTGCTGATGTTTAGCGGAATCCGTTATTCTCTCTATCTGTGTCACTGACCTTTAGCCATTTCACGATGTAGCCTATTTAACCAGCTCTCTGTTTTGACCCCTGCAGCCATCAGTTTATGGTAATAGCCAACTTCTTATAAATTATCAATAATAATTATTACTTATATAATTAGCATTATTATTTGTTTGTTTTTTTTTCACTGTGACTTTCTAGACAGCCAAGGACACCTTACAATATATCATAAACATTGGAATAATTAAAGTAAAACCATATTGCCGGATTTACATTCCAAATAAGGCAACACAACGACAAGAAAAGTTAAAAAGTTCAACCAAGATATAATGCCCCTCTATTGATAAACATGGTTTCCTAATTACATCATAACCCATCAAATGCATCCACATCCACACCATATAGTCATGAAGCAGGCAGGGACTGAGGATCACCTTCAGGAGAGCCAGCTACCTCAGCACTACTGCTTGACTTGCCAACCATGAACCCACCAGCTCTAATCACCTGTAAAGCCTGTCCCAAGAATAATGATGCAGCATCATTTTCCACTTTGGTTCAAAATTACGACCGTTGCGCCCGATGTTGACTTTGAGGCCAGTGCAGCGCCTGTCGGTGCCAGCTGATCCAGAGGTACGTCAGCAGTGGCCACAGAGCAGATGCTGGCGCAGCAGCACGTCTGACGCAGATCACAGCTGGCAGCTCTGTCTGCAGCGGGCCTGACAGGTTACATCAGTTACACAAGCGGTGCTGCTGAAAAGCCGAGCCAGAGAAGCCTTCCACGTAGTTTCTCTTTAAAATGACCTAAAGATTCTTTGATGCTGAGACAAATCTCTCTCCGCCAGAGGGTCTCGATTAAAAACCACCGTACCACTGCCAGACGCTGGAGCTCACGCAGAGTCGGTGGAATTCCATGTCTACGGAGCGTGTGTGTGATCAATAAACTCCTGAGCCATGAATCTTCTTGACCTACCTCCAGCTACGTCCCCTATATTATGAATAGACACCGTGTCTGAAACAAAAAAGAGCGTAGCTTTAATTTCACAGCTGTTTGTTGACAGTCACAGAGTTTGACAACACGTCTCGCCGTATCACTGTAAAAACCCTTCAGAGAGCTCTTTTGTGTTGTACCACCAGTGTAAACCCCTCATAGAGGCTCTCTGACAGCTCTAAAATCCTGTTCTACTGTTTATCCTTTACTGTAAGCTGCCTGCGCGTGGACAGAGATTCCATTATCTCCCGGGACGAAGCCGAAAATCCTCAAGACAAAAGACAAAACATATTTATTTCTGCAGCTAATGAAAACCGTGACGATTATCAACAGTATGAAAACATTTACATCTGCTCGACAAATGACAGTGTTATTTGACTATAAGAAATGAAACCACGTCCTTGTTAGAAGAGAGTAACTGTTTATTTATCAATTTTCTTGTCCATGCTAGTGGATGAATAAACCATGAAAGGTACAGGACACAGTCGTACCATTAAATACTGATTGACTTTCAAAGAGCGCATCCTCAGGTTGACTAGACACACAAGGGAGGCTCACATGAAGAAATAATGAATGAACTGCGGCGCTGCTTTGTTTGCTCAGAAAGAAAACTAGCACCGCTCGTCCTAATGAAAAGATTAATATCACACACTCAAAACGAGCAATGCCTGCAGTAGTCTCCACAAATTAGAAATAAAAATGAAATAAAACCCAGTTGTTTTGAGGACTAAGCCGTCTTTGACTCTGCTCGTGGTTTACACTCTTATACACAGAACAATTGCCCGCACTGTGCTCCAGCTCACAATCAATTATTCAGCATGTAATCCATTTTGAGGCTGTGTGAGGATGGAGGAAAAAAATGAATTGTGTACATAAATGCATGCATGTGACACACTAACTCTTTTAGCAGCTCTTCGGGTTAGGTCACAACCCTGTTATGAGGTGCGTGTAGTAGAGCCACTGAATAGTCTTGCTGTGTGTGCTGTATACGCACTGACACAAATAAAAACTAGTTGTCAGCACAAAATAAAGCACACGCAAAGTGCAGGGTTTGGATTCTTCACATTAGGCTGCATGTTTTAAACATTCTTGTAGTGCTGCTAGAATGTCCGGCAGAATAGCGTTTCTGTTCTCCTTAGACACCTGAGTGGGGAGAGGACAGAGATGAGCAGAAGTCATGACTGATGTATGAAGTCTGCAGATCATGTAAAATCATGTTTTGTACTGTGGGATCAAAGCCTGATAGAATACAATGTCCTCTTTAAGATGATTAAAACAGATGAAATAACTGACCATGTTCACTGAAATAAAACAATATTTACACTGTCTGGTTACCTTGTATAATATGATAACTGCCCCTGCATAGTGCGGATTTTTGCACGACAATATCCATAACTGAGTCTTCCGTGATTAATCATTTTGACATTTGAGACCACCCTTTGTTGTTGAATCAGTCACGCATGATTTAGAGTTAATCCTGCTATCGGAGAGAGGGATAATGCAGGGCATGCCCCTTCTGCGCTGGAGAGCAGACTGACTGCCCTCCTAAGACCAAGTGGGTGCAGCGAGAACAGTGAGCAATAGCTAGTGTGGGACTTATAAGCTCCTAAACTGACCTAAATATCTTGTCTTTACAGTGAGGGCGCTGTTATTTGTACTCACGGCAAAGACCTTGACATCTCCCCTGCTCCGCACCTCTTCCACGAGACCCAGCGGTTTACCCTTGGGGATGGGGATGGTGCCCAGGATGGTGCAGGAAGAGCTTTCTAAAGTCTGTCTCACTGCTCTGATGAACGACTGGCTGAAAAGCTCCATTTTGCCAATTTCGTCAATGATGAACACCTTCCTGCTGCCCCCATCTGCCGCCCCGACCTGCACACGAGAGATGTTAATGTTAGCATTATGCAAGGAGTGCTGACAGTTCGCGCAGAGATTTATGCTTAGTGTTAATCACATTCTGGAAATAAAAGGAAGGTCAGTTTGGACATCTTTTAATAAAAAAAGATAAGATGTGTTCCCCTTGGTGGCTGTGTGTCTAATCTAATGTCATCATATTTAAGTGAATCTCACTGACTGACAGTATGACTGTGACAGTGGTTGCATTTTACATGTAATGGTTGAGCAGTGCTTTAAGTGAGATGAAAGTGGGACACGTGCCGCCACGACACAGACACCTTCCTTTACAGGGCATATGTAGGCGTCACTTGGGGCTCATTTACATGCCAGATTAATCACGCTCAGTGACAGCCAGACGGCACCACTAACACTAAAAGTGTCACTCTGGAATTCATGTGTTTGCAAGCTTCCAATTATTCCATCAATTCTGAGAAAGTCAAAGGTTTGATGATTCTTTAAGGGGGGGGGGGGGTATGGGAGTGTTTAGCTTACTGTGATCTATTGATGAGGGTGAGTAAAAAAAAAAAAAAAAAAGCACATATGGCCATCTTACATTTCTGAAGAGGGGGAGAGACAGATTTTCAAATGAAGGTAAGTCGACCACATACTGCCCAACTGTGTACTCCCGTCTTCCATGAGACGCAGCAGCACCGTCTCTGTAAGTCGAGATGAAGTGAGGGTTAGTCAAAACAAAGTGATGAAGGAGAGCAGATAGTGAGCTTCAGACAGGAAGACAACCCCGGCTACCTGATTCTGGACAGGTGGCCCCTCTCTCCTGTCACGGTGACGACATCAAAGCCGACTCTGCGGCCGCCCTCCCTGACCTCCTCTGTGTAAAACCCCTCAACTCCCACGCCTGATGACACCAGAGCTTCACAGGCTTTCTGGACCAGAGTGGTTTTCCCCACACCTTCAATCAAGAACAAAGAGACACAGGAAAACAACTGTGAAATCACCATTTTGAACTGGCATGCACTTAGTGCTAAACAGTGGGAGCTGTTTAAATTATGCACTAGTAATGTTTACGCTTTCTTACGCCTTAATCAATTCTCTCAGTCAACTATATACATAAATCTATGTATTGATTACCACATGGGTGTTCCAGGCACAGGCACATGGGTCAGCGAGGCTGGTGAGCACCAGGTTATAAAGCAACTGTTAATATTTATTCTTTAAAAAACAGAGTTTTGTTAAACGAGAGTTCAAAACTAACAAAAACAGACACAAAAACACAAAGGTGCATGAAATGATCACAAATATACACAAAAGGCATCCAAAATAAAACAACCACAAGTGACTAAAAAGACACTAAAAGACCACAGTGAGACAATAAGTGTGAAATGTAGACGAGGTATAACCACAAAAGGATGCAAACCAGAGACACAAGATCCTGTGTAGGCAGAGTGCGGCTCCTTCCACCTCTCTGTGCCCAGGGGCCCATTTTCTCATAATCGCTCTATGAACAGTTTATTAGGTTCAAAAGCAGACTGCTGCAGTCTACTGTAACAGCCGTGCAGTAAAATAGATTTTACCATCATGACGCTTTATAATGCTCAGTCTGTCATTCATATCAGTGAGGGCAGAGTGAATAACTGAGACACTTCTGAAACACATAATAATAATAATGAGTGGGTGAGTATGATTGATTAAAAAACTGTGAAAATGCTGTTTAAATGTAACAAGCTGTGTGAGTAACTCTACTGTACATTTCGACGGCATCAGTACAAAAATAGCTCGAACTTGATCCTCGGTGGACACAGTGGATGTGGTGGGTTACCTGGAGCTCCTGTCAAGAACACGTGTTTGATCATTTCTGTTTACACCGTCAACACAACGCTGCTGCGCAACTTCCGTATACATGGATGTCTGACGCATGCGCAGTTCGCTCCAGACTCCAGCACTTTTATTTTGAAAAGTGTGACACGGTTTAGCTGATTTCTCGGTGATTTGTTTGATTTAACCATTGACTGCATAAATTCAACATTAGGAACAAAACAAAAACTTTTAAACACTGCAAATAAAACTAGTGTCTAAAAAATGTTTTTTTTATACTTTGTAAATGAAAACAAAAGGTAAAACAAAAAGGAGTATGGTGGTTGAAACGTTGTTTATTATTATGCATATTTCATTCAAAGTAAAATCCCTGTTTTTAAACACTTAATTAAAAGTTTGTGGATTACTACCAAGTATCAGCAGCACTTTTAAGTTTAAGCTGGGTGACAGGTTGTGTTTTTATTTTTGTGTCCTTTAAGATGTTGAGTAATAATGCATAGTATTTTGTGTTATTAGTATTTTCTTTTAATCTTAATCTTAAAAGTAAACAGTAATTATAGCCAATAGATATTTGAAGCAGTTAAAAGGAAATTGAAGTGAAATATAATTATTTAGTTTTCACCCAGTGTAAATCATTGTCAAGGTTGAGTTTTTCCACTGCAACTCAACACTGTAAAAAGAAACTCTCCACACGACTGTATCGTGCAAAACACAACAAATCAGGTTTAAAACCAATGACATACTTTTATGCTTTGCCAATCAAATTCAGGAGCTGCTCTTATAGAAGTAGGAGAGTTTCATTCTTTTATATATATGAAAAACTAAATCTTACATATGAAAGATTTCTATAGGCTGTGTGCATAGTGAGAGTTTCATATGTTTCTAAAAGACTCATGTTCCAATGCTTTGTACAGATGTCCAGTAATCTCTTTAATTTATATGAAATGATCACATTATTTCCACATAAAGATTGTCTTTTTTTATTTAATCATCAATATTAACTAAAGGATAACATACACATTTACATATTCATACGATGAGTACAGGACAATACCATCTGTTTCACTTTGTCAAGAGAAATACTGGGTTTTTTAATTTGTTTCTTTACATTGTGTAACCAGGGAGTTTGTTGGCCACCAGCTCAGAGATATGTCGATATTCTTTTCTAAAATCTAGAGATCCAAGCTCATCCTCCACTTCCTCTGCCTCCTGTGGTTCAAAGGTTGATGTCGATTCTACAGAGATTCCTCGGAGTGTACTGCTGTTCTTGGTCGACTCGCTCCTTTCACATCTTGATGATACAAAACTCTCCGCACGGGAGCTCCTTTCCGCTCTGCTGCTCTCCGGCATCTGCTTTCTGGAGCATACGGTTCGCAGGGAAGCCGACCCGTCTCTGTCTCCATCATCGGAGGAGAAGCTGAGGGCAGAGGCGTGGTTTCGAGGTTGAATGATGTGCGTGGCCATCAGAGACCTCTGTGGCGAGCCGGGAGCTTTGAGGGCCACAGGGAGGACTGCTCTCCTCCGCACAGATTCAGAGCCGGAGTCAGGGTTGTAGCAGTCGAGGCGGACAGGAGACTTAAGGGCTTTGGCTCTAGAGGGCTCGGGGCTACTCACAGGGTCAGGAGAGTAGGCATCACTGGGTTCAAGACTGTTAAAGTCATCGGCATAGTCTGCTTCTTCATTTCCTTTATCGGTGTAGTCTCCTTCCTTGTTTCCTTCCCTGCTGGAGTCTGAAAATGACGACTTAGTGCTGCTGTGTCTGCTACTTTTTGAGGATTTAATTTTCTCTCCGTCTCGTTCGGACTGTGATCGATTTGAATCACTGTGACGCTCGCTGTTGTCTTTGCTTTGGGCGGTGGCACTGTCACTGTCCACACTGGGGATGTGAATACACTTCAAGTCTCTCCTCTCAGAAAGAGAGGGTTCCTCCGAAACCCTCAGAGGGTCTCTATCTTCCTTATCATGAACTTTCCCGGGCTGTTTTTTCTGTTGATGTATGGTTGAGTCCAACGAGATGGTTTGCATCATCGTCTCAATATTTTCACTGAAACTGAAGCTCTGATTTAATACTGATTTCCTTTGACTGGACTTCAATGCTTTCGGCTTTCCTTTGCTCATACTCGTCTGTTTTTCATTCTGCATTAATTTCACGCATTCCCGATGTTTTACTTTATGATGTGACACGTGCTTCAACCTCAGATTAAATGTCCTGGTGGTTCCATACACAAGCTTCTTCCCGGTAGATTTACTGGAGCTTTTCCTCTCAATCAAAGCTTCTTCTCGATTGTCTTTCTTTTGTACAGATGAAGGTGTAACTATTGGAGTAGAGCAGTTTCTCGGAGGATGTAAATGTTTAAAACAGGGACTTGTCCCCTGTATGCTTTTCTCCATGGTTTTTCGTGGTGTGTCTCTGTGCTCAGCTGACAGCTCTGTGGATCCAGGCCTGTAAATCCACGCCAGATTGGGATGAATGGACATGGGTTGTTGTGGGTTCTGGTTATTTAACTGTGACAGCTCAACTAGAAGAGCGTTAAGCAGAGGCAACTGTTGCAAAGTCTCCCCAAGGACATTAGGACTCACGCTGCTTGTTTTTTGGTTTCTTGATGCTTTTCCCTTAGATCTCACTCTCTGGTCCAACATCACAGAACTTAGAGCTTCAATCTCATTGTCAGATGTCTCAGAGCATGAATCCTCAAATGTAAAAGCATTTGAGTCTACAGTGAGATGTTTGTAAACCCAGCCTTCATTTTTGCTTTTTGCAGGATTACTGTAGTAAAGATGTGGGGGGCAGAAAAGGCTTAAATCCTTCTCATAACAGTTTCCAGTTTCTTGGAGTGTGTGAGGACTTTGGGATCTTGGTGTGTCTTCAGTGGCAACACACACAACAACATCCTGCTTGTCCTTACAATGTTTTGCACTCGCTGGTGCCGTGTTTGGGATGTTTCCGTCAGACTTGTCCAGTGTGGGTGAATGGGCAAGATGCTGCGATTCTGTAGATATGTTTTTCTCCTCAATGCTTCCTTGTACACGCTGTCCTCCGTGTACGCTCCTGCTTTTAAGCCCTGTCCTGTCTGCAACATGTGGCAGTAAACTAGTCCCCAGACTTAGCAATTTATAACTCAAGGAAATCGACCCAGTTTTCTCCCCCGTGAGGCTGCACATACCAAAGAGCCCCCTTTCTCCGTGTGAGGAGGGAGCAGACACTCCGTGCTGGGCAACATCCTGCATGACTCTGTCCATCACTTTGTCCAGTGATATCAGGGAGGAGCCAACTAGTCTGGGAATCTCCTCCTTCACGTCCAGCACCATGGCATACAGAGGGGTGTGGGACAGATGGCTGTGCAGCGAGTTCAGATTCATCAGAAAGAAACAAGACTTCCCTCTGTTAAATGGGTGATCTCCCCTCTTATCTTCCGCGTGTCCACCAGGATGCTCACCGTCGCCATGGTGATGCTTGGGTTGATAAATGAGCAGCGTCGGGAAATCCAGCAGCCTCACTCCGAGAGCCAGCTCGTCAGAAACCTGAGCATCTTTATCGACTCGGATGTTTTCCACCAACAGTTCAAACGAAAACAGAGTCTGGACATTGTCATTGGTTTGTCCTCCTGACATCCTGGAAGCTGGGGAGGCTAACTCAAAGCTAACTAAACAGCTCAAGCTAATCCGAGCGGTTAGCTTGGCGTCGGCTCCATGGAAACAAACAACCGTCGCCACTTGAATACGTCACACTGCGCCCCGAGACACCTGGGAAATGCAGTTTTAGGTGTAATACTTTGCTTGATTGTTTGGCTTCAAGGGGGATTTGAAATATTTTGTGTCTGTGCAACCTCATATCACTGTCCATGTTCCCTACCCATACATATAAGGTGCTACTGGCTAAACCCAATATATAATCTGTAACTGGAGATTTTATATATTTTATTTTATTTTATTCTTTAATGTTTTGTATTGTATTTATTTATTATGTGTGCAGTAATGCAATGCATGTACATATATTCTTATTCTCCATACTTCTTCTTCTTCTTCTTCTTATTATTATTATTCTTAGTTCTTCTGCCATAAATTTTGTCCCGCTACTCCTACCGCAGTTTTTGTCGCACATGCACAAAAAATACATCAAAAACGTGCGGGAATGTTGTGATCTGTCTATTCTAAGACTTAGGTAAATTGTGAAAAACAAAGGAACGAGTGACAATGTCAGTGGTCATAGATCACAGGAATCTTGAAATATTTCACCTTTTTCAAGCGGGCAGTAGACCCTTTCGAGTTTAGTTTGTTATATTTTGGGTCTGGTTTTCATACAAGCCTTTACTGCTTTCTACCACATCCCACTGGTATTTTTTATCATTTAATTTACGTCTTCTGTATTTATGTTATGTGAAATAAACTGAACTAAATGATGTATATTATTAATATACATTATGATCTTTTTCTTTTCTTAATCATATCTCTCTCTACATATAAATGTACCACTATCACTTCGTATTTGATCTTGTGAAGTCTTGTATAGAACCCCTGACATTGTTTATCTGTTTATTTCTCCCTGTTTGTTATCTTACCTCATTTGTTCTTTATGTATTTTTTTTTCTAATTGGACATAGTATTAAAATAGATAAAGCATTGCTCATATTTAAATACAGATACCAGTCTATGTATATATATAAATAAATAAAAAAAAGTATAAATACCAAATTAATGCAAAGTAAAGCCTGTTCATATTTGCATACAGTCCAAAACATCTGAAGACACATTCAGACTCAACTAAGAGTTAGAGATAGATAAATGGATGGATGTATGGATGGATGGATATATATATCTATGTATATATATAGATAGATAGATAGATAGATAGATAGATAGATAGATAGATAGATAGATAGATTGATTGATTGACTGATTGACTGATTTCTGTTTATCTACATGAGGCATATATGAATTTGACATGTAACCATTACGATTATTATGATCATTATGATTATTATGATTATTATGAATATAATTAGAGCACGTGAGTGTGAATGCACAGGAGTATTAGGGGCCGCTAGAGAGAAACACTTCTGCGGTGGACCGGATGGAGGCGCTGCTGGGCTGACTGGGCCTCTACAGACTGAAATAGGTCTGTGGTGAATGGTGAGGGTGAAGCCCTGGACTGTGGTCACAGGCTCATCACAGACCTTTAACCTTCAGTGGACAGCGGTCTGTTGATCTTCCAGCATCAACACTCACATGTGACGGAGAATTATCTCAGGAGCCACAGACACCGCGGGCAGTGGGCGGGGCCACGTGTCTGTACGCGCTGTCGTCATCGCGTCGGCAGCGGATAGGTGCTCTGTCCGCTCCGTGGGCCACTTCAGTCTGGAGGCTGAGCGCGGAGCAGCGGGATGAGACGCAGATCAGCGGCTGTACCGGACACACGCACCGCTGCTGACTCCCCCACCTCACGGATAACTAACCGCCGGATCCCCGGACACACACCCCCCCCCCCTCCGACACTGCACGGTAAGCCCCCCGTCCGCCTTCTCTCCGTCCCCCGAGCCCCACCACAAAGTGAAAAGTAGGGCTGCAGCCGAAAGTGAGGAGCGACACGCACAGTGAGAGTGGGAGACGCGGCTGGTAAACAGTGAGCGCGGCGGGTGAAGTTACTCCACGGACACACGAGAGGATGGAAAATGAAAGAGGTGGAGGATATCTAGTGTTTCAGCCTATCTATAGCCTGTGTGTGCGTCCTTTCACAGAGTGAGCTGTGTGCTGCTGCTCGCCTGCTCACGAGGGAGCGCGGAGACCGAAGTCAGTGCAAAAAAAACATCCAATTACATCTCAGCGTTCCTGGAATTAGGGTTTGCTCCATCACACCTATTTATTTTCCTAGTATATAATGTTTTTACTGTCAGTGATGCTGCATGGTGACGTCATATTTACAGTGATAGTGCTGGTGAGAGTGAGTGATTGTGTGTGGGGGGGGGTTTGGGGGGGGGCGGTGTCTGTAAGTGGTCTGGATTTGCACTGTTAATATCTTTTGAATGAATTTTTGAGAGTGCTTCCATGCAGACGTCAGGGGGCGCTAAAGGCATCATTGTCCAGCTGGTCATGGGGTGGTAAAGCCTTCTCATGCCCACTGTAGGTGATCTAGTCTTACGGGGCCATATTTAATTGCACTGCCAAGCCCGTGTGTGTGTGTGTGTGTGTGTGTGTGTGTGTGTGTGTGTGTGTGTGTGTGTGTGTGTGTGTGTGTGTGTGTGTGTGTGTGTGTGTGTGTGTGTGTGTGTGTGTGACATTTTATTACTTATCCCCGGAAAAAAGCAATGGTCAGAGCAAATCACACGCTCCACTGTGTATTGTGTGTTTATTTGGGTGAACTTTATATTTCTCAGAGCAGTGTCCAGCCAAAAGACTTGAGTTCCCCTGACATCTCAGTTGTTTGGATTTCTCCATAAATAATATCCATCCGTGTGTGTGTGTTTTGCACGGCATGTACAGTTTTTCTCTTGCAAGCGACATACATCGCAGCACATACTCCTCTGAAACAGTAAACAAGTGAAGTGTTTGTCTTTGGCGTCTTCCTGCAGGAAGTTTGTCCTCGACAATAACTAAAAACACCCTCTCTTCTGGTGGTGGCTGCAGCTGCAGACACAACAACTCCAGTAGGTGTAGTGTGGTGTGTAAATGTAAAGTTTCCATTGCTTAACTTTCAGTGCCCTGGATTAATGTCCTTTTGGCTTCACAGATCCCATCTGAACCGATCAAACATAAAGAGTTCCCTGCTCCTGGAGCGTTAAAATCAATAAGACTCCATTATTTTTCACAAGCGTTTTATGTCTGGGAAAGATTAGTTGTTTTTTCTTCTGTGGGACTGAGTAGATGGGAGTGTTTTAAGATGGCTCCAATATGTTCATGGCCCTGACATATTTTCCTTTAATGCCAAAAATGTTTGGCTTACCTCCAGCTGTCATAGGACTACACATCAGGGAGGCGATTTCTCAACTGACCACTCTGCTGACTGGGAATTAAGACATCTGTAGTGGTGTGTGTGTGAAGAATCTGCTGTTATTGTGCAGTAGAGCGAAAAACAACCCAATTAATCTGCTCATTTTCTCTGTCATCCTGCAAATAATTATATTAGCAAACCTATTTTTCAATTGGATTCATGGTTTTCCTCATTATCTTTTGCACACAATACTTAACCTGTATTGTTGTTAATTTAGAGGGATTCACGTGATTCCTTGCTTGTTTCATTTTTTGTTGCGAACTCTGTGTTTGGGAGGGCAGGTAGTTTCCAGACGGATGAAAGTTAGATTAAAGACAAGATCTTCCCTAATGTGGATGTAAATGAGGCTGCCGAGGTACCCCATCTCACCCGCTGCCAGCAGTGCACTCCAAGAGAGAGACCTATTCAGCCGCCATAATAATGACAATGCCAGGGAAAATCTTTCAATCTTACTTTGAATAGAGATCTGTTGCATTCTGCCATCAATAGCGTGCACACAGGGCCCCTGAAGAAGAAATGTGTTCTCGTCTATTTCTAAAAAGCACCTTCTGCATGAATAACCAGACAATGGGTAATTGAGCCGGATAGATATGTCTTTCAAAATAAAGTTATGTGCACAATGTGTGCTCAGCTGAACAATGAGGCACCTGTCAGGTTTGGCAGAGAGACGACATCCTGTGACATGCCCACAGGCCATATCCAGTTGTTACCATTGCAGAGCTGTTAAGGATGTCTCCTGGCCTTGTGGGCTCGGAGACGCCCCACTCCAGTTACAGCCGTTGTGTCGCGTTTGTGACACAGAAATTGCCTTTCAAGATATTACCATAACACACAGCTGTTTGGGGGCTTTGTTTAGGTTGGGGAGATTACCTAACAGTAGTGGGTCATTACAGTCTTCCTGTGCACCGACCAGCCAGTGCACCAGACACTCTTTATGTCTCTGTTCCTAGTCATGCTTTGGAGAACGGCGGAAGGAAAAGAACGCTGTTAAAAGACATTTGTTAGAAGTGATGCATTTCTCCTTACTGTGCCGTGGAAGCAAGCCAAAGCACCATTTTCCAGCTGATTCCACACCCCATGCATGTGACGAGGATCAGGAAACCTGGTCTGGTCTGTGCCGGCTGACCGGCTGGCTGACTGGCTGGCTGGCTGGCTGGCCAGGAGTCACAATAGGCCTATCCATCCAAATCCTGTTGCTTCAAAACCAACCAACCAGCAGACAGGGGATCACATGCTGCCCGCTCCTGTTGTGAGAGCCAGACTCTCTCTACGTCTTTTTTGTCAGCCTTTGTTTTGATTGCAGTCTGGATTTGTGGAGGGATTTAAGCCCACTCATCGCTGTCAGGGAAAGTACAGATGCCGTCATTGGGTCAATGTTTTTTTTGTTTTTTTGTATGAATCAAGTCCCAGCTTCAATAGGTTTCTATTAGTGGTGATTTACTGAGAACTGGGCATAGAAAGACGTTTCTCTTTTGATTAGTAGCATCAGATTGATGTATAATATGCACAATGGCGTTAAAGCTCCTGAACTATCTCGCTACATCAGTTCCAACAATGCCTCTCATTAGTCTGGAATAAAAAAGAAGCTGTAAACCTTTCATATGATTATCCGAGGAATGTTGAATCATGGTTTCCAAAGGATCTGGCCACTCTCACTGCTTCAGGGGTCACCGTGTTGGGCTCTCGTTCGGTCGTTCATCATTTCTGTCTGAAGTTCACATCGCACAGCTTCTTGTGTGTAATCAGTGTAATGGCTTTCAAAACGGCGTGTTTAACTGTTCCGGCGCAGGCGTATGGTAGCGTGCATCTCTGGGTCAGTGTGCATCTCCGGGAACCACAGGAAGAGGCCTCCATGTTTCTCTTTGTGTGATGCGCACAAATGAGATGTTGTGGTTTGTGATGTGTTTCTTAAGGACACGAGGGAGTTGGCGTCCTCATGTGCCTCTTTGCTTGTTTGTTTGTGTCTGGTAGATGCATCATTGGTTAATGTGACCTTTTTCATGTAGATAAGCCGTGTAGATTAGACACAGATGGACAATAGTTTTGGTCATTATACCTTACATGGTTTTTAATGAGGAAAATGACAGTTTTCAACATTTTCAGGATTATCCTTTTTAGAAGATGCTGTTACTGGATGCAATTATCTCAGTAAAATCAGCCAAAATAGCAGCCACATTAACCAATCCCTTGTGCCTCGTACATCTCGTAACAGTCCTTCTCTTTAATTTCCCACCCTCGTGCCACTCATCTGGCCGCCTGCTGTCGAACTGGCCACATTTGAGTGAAAAGGCGGTGGCGTGGCTGGAGGGGAAGCTGCGGGACTGAGCTGATGGTATAATGACAGAAGTCAAATGCCAATTGTGCAGTTACTGGTGACGACACTGTCAACCTCTGCCGAAACACAGCCGAGCCTCAGAAGGGAGGAGGTGAGGCGTGGGGGCAGAGGGGTTAAAGGTTTGAGTCCTCTGATGACAGACTTTGCCGTCGCCGCCTGTTCATGCATTGCTTGACTTCTAATGGGAAAAGATTAGGCGTCTGATAACTTCAGCCAGAGCAATGGATGATAAATGCTTTCCACGTTATCCACTTTAAAGCGGGTTTGAAGTGCCTGTTTGCACTGCAGATGACATATTGTATTGCATCCATGCATTAGATAGTACTATTGTGTCACTGGTTGTGAAAACATCATCATACGACCAGTTTAGATCAGCTCGGACATTACAGTTTAAAGGTGACCTTTTTTAACCCCCATGCGATTTTCTGGACTGGAAGCTCCATCCTACATACGACTGACAGATGGAGCTACATATGATCTTTTCTGTATGGCGGCGGCTCACAGATGTAGCCCTGAAAGACAACACAGATGTAGATATAAGATCTGTTTCCATCTGAGAGAAAACCATTAATCCTCCTGATCTGATCTGCAGACATGATTGTCAAATGTTGGTCATCTGAGTTTGTGATCAGCATAAGATAAGTCAAAAAAGAGGCAAGCCACAGCCATGTCCTAATTCAGTGAACGTACAATCTATATCATGAAGGCCTTTCTAATCCTTTCACAACAAATCCTGTGGACTGCAGTACAAATACCCAGTGTCAGAGCCGTGAGAAAGGGAGAATCACTATTTGTTTCACCAAGCCAATAATTTAATGTCACTCCGAAAAACATCATTTTCATGCATTATGGATTGCCACTAGTGGAGCATGTAGGAAAATGTGTCTTACCAAGATGAATTATGTCTGCACCTCCTATTCCCTTTGGGACTCATTAGTGTCCATATCAGGAATGTTGGGGAAAAGGCCATTGAAAGTTGCTGACTCTTCCTGCATGTTTTGTCTACATGTCTGTCACCGGGTTACAATGGAGAGAATGAGCGCTGGCCAGTCATTAACCCGACCAGGACCAGGCTTGACCCGTGGGGTTAACTCTGTCTGCGTTCCCCTCGGCAGGCCCAGACAATCGGAACTACTGACCTCTGTGGTGTAAGCCAACCTCCGACGGGAGATAAGAAGGATTTGGTTTAGTGCTGGCGTGCATACCTCCTCCCTACTGTAGCGAAAAAGAAAGGGCTTGTCTGAATAGGCGGACTGGACTAGACTGGGTGTGAGCAATACTGCCAGAGTCCATCCTGCATTCCATCATGGCCTCTGCCGACTCTGTGTCTGTTGATTCATTCATGGAATTCCACTTAACTATATACGGCAGGCAAGGGGTTGTAAAATGTAAAATAAATAGGCCTGTGTACAAGTTCAGAAAAATATGGATATAAACCCATAAATTCACAATAAATCTTCCCATTTAACCAATCACCTGCTATTAAAATTCCACAATTTGTTGATTCATTTTCATGTATTGATTTAAAAGGATTATTTATTTCATAACACCTACGCATGTAATAATAGCCATGTCAAAGTCCTCTTAGGTGCGGTACATTGGACCTGTGGCCATAAAATCTAGGCCAATACAGCGTGAGACGCCTCCTGCAAGCATCTGTGCCCTTGACTGCCAAATCGACCTAGGCTAAGGCAAGGAGCAAATAGCCATCGGATGAGTTGTTTTAAAGCGTTAAAAGTGTGCTGACTGGTTTCTGATAGAGGTTGATTGTAATTAACAAGTCAAATGGAGCAGAGCTGTGACAGATGTGCCATAAAGTGCTCAGCTTTAGTGTGCGTGTGTGTGTGTGAGTCATTGAGGCATTGCTGCTGGAGCCAGTATCCTTCACTTAACCTCACCAGTGCACTGCAGTGCTTCCACACTGTTGTTGAGCAGCAGGCTCTGTGGAAATTCAATTTAACCCACATGAGCAGCAGGGTTGCATCTGTAGATTTTATACTGGAAAATGTAAGGCAGGTTTTGTAAGCATTATGTGTTGTTACAGTCCTCAAGGTGTGAAGAATAGACGTGGAAGGGATGTTTGTTTATTCAGTTATTTAATGGCAGCTTGGTATTGTTGTCGTGTTGTCCTGTCCGGCTTTGTGCGCAGTTCAGTCGGGAACCTACACGTTTGTCCTGGTATCGGCCTTTTTGACAGGAAGGAAATTTCTCCTAAACAGGCCTTTTATCAATTGTGAGAACTGGCTGTTTTGTTGTTGCTTCCTTTCATGTTTGCCAGCTCGCTGACATGTGACAAATTAAAAAGTCCTGTCATGGTCTGTGGTCTGTCATTGTGTTTCTTTTTTAAATCACTGACGAAACGTATTGGGAGGAGGATGTTACTGTTGTTTGTGTTTCCACTGGTCCTTAAATCAGATGATAATGGGGTTAGGTTACTGGATATTTGTGGTTTATCCGCAGGAATCCATGAATTACAGCAAAACCTTGGCCATTTGCAGTTTAATTTTCAGTGTGATGACAGCAGTCAAAGTCTTTTTGTCTCACTGTAGTCATTTTCTCTTGCAGGGGCGGCACCAGGTTATGGGCAGGGGAGCACTGGTGAAATCCGATTGGCCCCTGTCCGGTCAGTAGTCTTAAGATGCTAACAATAAACATGTTAATTTTTATTTCACTTTTTTAGCACACAATCTGCTCCAACAAGGAACAATTTTTTTTATATATTCAATAATGAGAAGCTTTGCCAAAAGCTACAGAGCTAACAGTAAAGAAAGGATGACTTCAATGTGCACCTTACTGAATCAGAAATTGTTCATGGATGTTGGACATATAATTGGCCCCTCTGTGTAAATTGTGGCCCATTTATGGTCCCTGTTATAGAAAAATAGATCCGTAACTCTAGCTCTTCGTGGTCAAAATAATGTCTATCCCTCTGTCAGTATTCTTGAAACAGAAATATTGTTCAGTTAATTCTGTGCTTTTGAATTATGCACACCATTAAACCAGGGCATCACCATGTAGCCTTTGTATCCACTTACTGAAGCACAAAAATGCCTGCATACGACAATGCCTTTGGCCTATTCTTGTAACTTGCTGTTAGCAAAGACATGGCAGACCGTGGCTATATTCAACGAGCCGGAGATACTGGAGTTACTGGTGTGTGTGGGAATCACTTTTACGCAGAGTGGCGGGGAAGGCTAAAGCGGACAGGAGCTGAACTGTGCAGGCTCCGCACTCAGCCTGGCCTTTTCTAGTACACGGGGCTGCAGCGTGCAGCAGCGGTATGATGTGTTTGAGGAGCACCAGGCTCAGCCAAGCAGAGCTAATTCAACGCTAGAGCAGTATATTCCATCTCACTTGTTTTTCCTTTTTATCCTCCCTCTTTGCAACATCATTTTGACCGGCCTTCATTTTATGCGATTTGTAAAGGCTGTTGACGGAGGATAATGATCTGGAGTGACAGTGGCCTGATTTTTTTTCATTTCTTTTCTCCTGCTTCCGTAATCACACTGTGTGTGTGTGTGTGTGTGTGTGTGTGTGTGTGTGTGTGTGTGTGTGTGTGTGTGTGTGTGTGTGTGTGTGTGTGTGTGTGTGTGTGTGTGTGTGTGTGTGTGTGTGTGTGTGTGTGTGTGTGTGTGTTGTGGGGGGGTCAAAAGCTCCCCTCTTCCTCCTCTCTACTGATGTGGATGTTTGCAGTTTAGCCACAGGGGGTGGGACGCTGTGGGATCCAGAGCCTGAGGGGCAAAACATTTGACACTGAATGCTCGCCTTTATATGGGTTTATTTCCTTAAAAAGAAGAGGGGAGCAAAGGGAAAAGGAGATTGCATAACACATTCAAGCAAACACTGTCCCAGACACTATGTGGGGATATTAACAAGAGGCCTCTGTTTGAGTAATTCTTACAATGCCTAACAGTTGCACTGTGTGTTCATTCAGTGCTTATACCTTCCCCAGGCTATGTTTACTGGAAGCCCGTGGAACCTCTCTGAAATGTAAACAGGACTGTAGGGCCACATACAGTTCAGCGCTGAGCTGCATCGACACTGGCCAAAACACAATGAAAACACACAACTGCTGCAAACACGGCCAGGTGCTGTATATCTGACCACAGGAGCAGCTGTATAATTATACTGTTCTCAACTGTCTCGAGATAATCTGTGTTTACACAAACACCAAAGGTCAGAGGTCAGAACTAAGCTTCTAATGTGTTGATTGACTCACTACTTAATAAGATTATTTTAATATACTTACAAAAAGCTGAAAGTTTGTCCTTTTTCCTCCAGTAATATGTTCCTGGCCAAGTCCTTTGTTGTGCATGCAAAACTCCCCAACAGCAGAGTGTGCACATGCCAAGAATTCAAGTTTTTTTTCAAGCAAAAACCTTCCTTACCAGATTTCTCCCACCCCCCCCCCCTCCCTGATCAAGGACACCGTTTCTCATTAAACGCCTCTAAACAAGGTTAGCGCACAAAGCCAACAATAATCAGGTTAGTTAGATGCATGTAATCACTCTCGCCCTCATCAGGTCACACACACACGAAGATCCGCTCTCTCAGGTGGTGACATTTGACATTCTTCTCTGGGAGGGCAGCGGGAGAAACGAGTGTCAGTTCACTGTTTCCTGTCATTTAGTTTAATTTTCACTGAAAGGCGGTTTAAGTCTCGGGGGTCCCAGAGGAGACCAGACTCTGCTCAAACAAACCCTGCTTGCGCCGCACTGCTCCTCTGTTTGTTGTCTTCATGGATTGCTGCTGCACAATTGCTCTGTCCCCCTTATTGTTTTTGTGGCTACGCTGCAGAATCATCATTGTGACCATGGTATAGGATTAGAGCGTGTAATGTTAACAGGTTTTTAACATTTTCTTTCCACAGGCGACACTGTAAAAAGATATATAAAAAAAATGAAGACACTGCAAACCTGGAGCCTCTGCTTGATAGGATTTTGCTCCAGGGAAATCATACGAGAAGACTGGGGCTCTTATTGATTTACTATTGAATGTTATTAATGTGTTTCTGAGGAGTCATATTGAGAATTGAAACATTTTGTGTTTCTGAGGTGCTATTTCAAGGTCGTATGCACAGTGCCAAAGGCCCCTGTGTCTCTTATTAACCAGGCAGGTTGTCTTATTTATAGCAACAGCCTGTGGGAGTCGTCCGTCTCATCAAACCCTGCTGGTTATAATACTGCGTTTTCTGTCTACCGAAATGAAAGCAAGACTTTCCGTTTGATTCTGCCAGTTTGCTGACCCTTATGCATGTTGTTCAGCTGCCAGCGCCTGGTGTTCTCTCCTAACGCTGCCGTCTTGGTGACATTCTTCCGAGCCTGCTGCAGTTACGAGATAAGGAAGTGAGGAATAAGGAAATCTGAGCTTATTTGGGATGCGGTGGTAAAGTCTGGCCAGCTCTCTGATTAAGGACAGACACCTTCCTGCGCACTCAGCTTGAGTGTGGTGGCAGTACATTAAAGAATCTAACTCCAGCTCTTTTCATGTCATTCGGAATTGCATAAATATTAATGCCAGAGGACTTCCATCTGTCTCTCTGGAGGAAATGCTGCAATATGTAACACAACTGTACGGGATGTTTATCTTTCGTCCAACCCTTCGTCCCAGCCGCTGTACGCTCCCTTCCCCCCCGTCATGAGAGCATCTCATCAGATCGTTGGCCTCAATCAGTTCTGAAGGTCAAAGGTCACCTGATCAGTGGGGGCCCTCACGTCAGGTCAGATTAGTGCACTTGGCTCCTGGTGGAAGGAATGAATTCATCCGCACTTATCTCCATGGACGCTTTTTCTCATTTAGCATTCAGGAAGGGGGGATGGTAAGATAGGGGGGTCCAAGAATGGATGAGGTGGGTCCAAGAATGGAGAGAAGATGCGAAGGCAGAAAAGATCATTCTTCTCTCATGTCTCTTCTTCCTCACAACACTTTATGTATCATGTACAGTATGAACAGAAATGTATCAGGAGATGATGATGATGATGATGATGACCAGTTGACTGGAGGAATGGGATGTGAGGGCTTTTTTGTTGATGGCAGCTGACTCCTTTCTAAATCAGTAAGATCTAGGATCTGTTGAGTGGCAGTAGAAAGGGAAGCACATTCAGAGTGTTCCCCCTGATGCTTCGGTATATCATTAACGTTATTAATCTGCACATGGAGACAAAAGCATACTTTGTGAATTGTTAATGCGAGGGCGTCTGTGCATGCAACACCGCGTGCATTTACGTGTGTTTATACGTAGCCTGAACGTGTGCGGATGGCTCTCAGTGGGTGGTTAGTCTTTGACACCCTTTTAGCCACCACACCTCCCTTAAACACACCCACTGCATGCCATGCCAGCTGCAGCTGTTGTGCCTCGGTGCTAGAGATGGAGGAAATTCCTCTCACTCTGCAATTAGAGCTGCAGATTGCTGAATAGCGCACATTGCGATGTCCTAAAAATTGCACTTGGTCGCCTTTCCACCACCAAGAACACTGAGTAAATAGAAACTGATGAGAGCGAATCATGAATAAACCAGCCCCGTCTGCCTCGGAGTTGACAGATTGTGTTTGGTGCAAGCTGCTCCTTGTGATGTGCTGTTACCCTGGTTAAAGAAACCAAAGAGTGGAAAAAAAGGCCTCATTGATGGGGTGGGTTTCTCACGCCTGACTGAGAATGTTCGCTTTCCATCGAGTCAAGTGGTGTATTGTGATCTCAACCAAAGAAATGCAAATATATAGAACAGATGTACTACCTCCTTTTCCCCATTTGTCGGCAGGAGTAATCCCTCACTCCCGTGGAGATTGTGCTGGGTGCGCTCTGGGTGCGGGACTAAAGTGTTAACAAGGGAAAAGCTGTGTCGCTCTGGCACATGTGATGACTGCCCAGCCTTTCAGGGCATTTTCTCAATAAGGCTAGATGCTCAGGATAGATAAATGGAGGCTTTTGTGGCCTTTGCCAGAGGCACAACCACACAATGAAGGACACACACAGAGCGAGGTCTTTTCCAGTGAAAACAGCTAAAAGCAGCATTTCTTACAGTCCCTCCTCCCTTTTCTCTCACTCCCTCCTTCACTCTCTCCTGTCTCTCACTCTTTACTTGTTTCCTGAACCTTTTCCTGCTCCGTGAGAACTGAACCTTGCTCCCATAATGTTTCCATAAACGGGCTGAGGGAATGGAAATAACTCAGAAGACCATTTCCCATCGCCTCCCTCTATCCACTCTCCCCCCACTTGCAGTCTCTTTACAAGGCCGTGGACAGTACTCAAGCACACTTCCACTTAATGATGCACAGTGTTTTGCACAGCTCTGAGCACCAGCAGAGTGCACATTTAAGCATCTCAAACACAGTGGACACGTCATATCGCTGTGATGGTGCTACTTCTTAATCAGGCTTTACCAGGCTCTTTCACTACTGCTTTAACAACATGGAGGTAATATCAATGTTTCGCCTCAGATGTAATGTACCACTGTATGTCCTTTTTAATATGGAGACATTTTAGTCTGGAAACCTCGTGTTTATTCACTTTTGCAGATGGTTCTTTGCCATTGTTTTCCATACATCCTAAAACTGGTCAGGTCACAATCATATATCTGGAATGGGCCGGGCTGACTGACAAAAGAGCGCCAAGATGGCTCTCGCTGATGTGGAGAGGTTTGTTGAGTTTGTAATCGAGATGGTTTCAACCAAACTAGATGATATATTTTCTCTAAAAGGACAAAACAACCCTACAAGTTGTAGTTTGTTTACATGTTTCTGTCTCTCTGCACTTTGTCACGTTACTTTTTTGTGACTGATGATAACAGCCATTGGAAATCAAAACTTGCAGGATTATTTGCAAATGCAAATTGATCATTCTATGCCAGGCTGAGGAGAAACCGGCCCAGAATGACAAGATGTTATCTAGTTATTGAGTTTCTCTTCCTCCTATATTTCTTTATCTTTCCTTAACTTTCCACTCTGTTTGTCTTGTCTTTTCTCCCCTCCTTTCCCCTCTGTGACTCTTTGGCATATTGTTGTCTTAGCTGTCACGTTGTGGCTGTCTGGGGTTTTACATGTTCATTTGCATGTCGGTTGCAGCGTACATCTGTAGGCCATCCTGCCAGGACCAGGCAATCTCTCATGTGGGTGGCTGCGCTGGGAACAGATGTTTTTGATGCCACTTGTAGCTTTGAAAGTGACTCCATAAAAGAGATGCCAGCTGCATGACAAACCAGGGCCGCCTAGTTCTCAGGAATTCGTCCAGAGCCTTTTCTGTCTGCGCTCCGTCACGGCCTGTGGAGAATAAGAAGAATTTTCACTTAATCGGACTGTTCCCTTTGGAGAATTTCATTAATTACAGGAGGAAGTTGTTTCACTGGAACATCTTTGGATGTCCATAGATTTCTTTTTTCTTTTTAAAGTCCGTTTTTCTTGTTAGTGTTATTTTTGTTTGTAGGTTCTTCAACACTGGTTATTTCTTACCAGCTGCTGTCAACAGGTTGATACGTATCTGGATGTAGCATTGGTTACATTTCTTGTATGCTCATAATGTTGTTCTCCTGTTTACTAGCCAACCATGATGCAAGCTTCTGGCATCCTCACTCCCAAAAGCACTGGCAACTTTGCCGATGCTGGTGTCAGCAACATGGTTTCCAGCGTTAACTTTATTTTGCTTCCTGACTGCCTGCTCACATCCATAGAGCAGCACCCCTGATCTGGCATGTAGAACTCTCTCCCCTGCCAAACTTAAAATGAAAACCAGTGCTCTGGCCAGTGATTATTATTCCCATGCTAATTTTAGCTTGTGTAATCGTCACAAACCCTCATTATGTGCCCTATGGATGAAACATGTGATCTCTGCTGCACTTAAATGTGCTGAGCCGGATTTGGCTGGTGTCTGCCAACTTTTGCCAAAGTATAGTTTGGAGGTTGTGGTGATAATTCTGGTAGTCTGCCTCAGGAGTTTGGTACAGATCCTAATCATATGTTCATAGGTAATGAAAGAGCATGTGCAAAACAAGGCTGGGATCTGCACAGAACTGCTGTAGAGATGTTCAATGTTATCGTGTTCAAAAATAAAAACATTTGTTTGTTTTTTAGTGTGATTCCAGCAACAGATTTCTGATAAAGTTACTTACATTAAGGACAGACTATTTTCAAAAGCCCTGTTTTTAAACTGTAGCTCTCATCATTTTAGAATTGCAAACCCTTAAAGTTATGCAATATCCACTGTCCACCAAAGAGTAGAGTAGATAGTAACAGTGCATGTTTTATGCTAAGGTTATTTATCTCATGACCCCTCAGATTTATCTTGAGACCCATATAGGTGAGGAGATTGAAAATGGCAGCTTTGTTTGCTTAATTTGATAGATTTTATAAAGTTTGTTAGTTGGTGTAGCTGAAAAGGAACCAACAATGCGTCTGCCCTCTCTGTTCACCCGATCACCGCTCATTTCTGTGCTGCTCCCTGCTTCTCTCGCCTTTCCCTCCCTCAACTTTCTGTCTTTGTTCTGAAGGGAGGTCTGCTGTCACTCAAGGCTGTCATAGGCAGAAAATGTTGCCTAGCAACAACATGAGGGATGCGAAGCCCCTGTTTACTCTCCACCCCCTCACCTCATGTGCCCACTACCCCCTTCTCTCGCACTCTCTGCCTCTGAGCTAGAGATGGAGTGGCATGGGAGGACAGTGGGGCAGGGCAGCCTCCTGCCCGCTGATGAATCCAGACAACAGATACTGAGAGGAGGAAAGAAGGTGTGAAGGGAGAAGAGGAGGGGGGAGGGGAGGGGAGGCTGACATTCAGAGATGCTGTGTCTGCCTGTTGCCTACCAGCTGCTGTTCCTCCCTTCCTCTCTGCAGGAGGAACAGGCCATTTCCCTAAACAACTCCTCTCCCACTCTGCATAACTAAGGAGAAACTTGTCTTGCCACAGCATGCTGTTATCAGCAGGACTAAAAATACTGGACTGCAAATGTACTGCAAGCCTGTATGGCTCTCGTCCTGAGAAAGGGGCTCAAACTAAGCGGATACAGGTGCCTTTCGTTCTCTCCGGATTATTAAATGTCCCCTGGTGGAAGCAATCAGACAAAAAGCCTTTGTTCCTCACCACATTATGTTGTTTTAACTTGTTTGGTGCCGTAATTACGCAGCAAGGCTGAATGACTTCCACACTACCATACTGAGTGTAGTTGTCAGGTTGACCGCAGAATGACAAGAGGTGGTTTTGTTTCGAGATAATAGACTTCACTACAGAGGTAAAGTAAGGATTCGTCAAAACACATCAAGATAGAGATCTCGTTTGTACATAGTTTTGTTTGATCGGACTTGTAACTCTACAGAGGTAAATTATTACTCTGGGTTATTGACTGAATCCTCTTTTACACCAAAATTAGCCGGTGTACGCAAGTGAAGGATAACCCGCGAATAAAAAGCCATTGATTCCTTTTCCATTGCCAGTAGAGGAGTTTGCCTTTCTGTTTAATTTCCCTGGTGCGTCACAAACGCACTGATAGCTGAGGTGCGCTCTCACCTCGCTGTCTTGCCAAATTAGCACGTTCACCGAGGTGTCTTGTTTCCATCCCTGACGATTCAATCCCAAGTCGATTTTAAAACCTGTAGTCATTTGAAACCTGGGAGTAAATGCTCAGTGAATCCATGAGCTATGTGTTAGTGGGTGTTGCTGGGTTTTTTGACCAGTGGAAAAGGGGCTTTAGTGCAATTGGTCAATTTTATAAATCATCAGGTGTCTCTAGTAGAAAATTCTGCACTATGGTAATGCATCACGGAATTGTTCAACATCATGTATCATTAGTTTTTGGATGAGACGATACTACTCTTACATGTCTGCTTAAGTTGAAGCTGCAGGCTGGAGACTCCTATCTCAGCATAGAGCAGGCTGAAAATCTCTATTTCTAAGCTTATCTCCAAACTGTCTTACTAAACTTGCACTGCTAATTGCACTAACAACCTCAAGTACAAAGCCTAACCTCTCTCAAAACCAAAAGTAGACATTTTTAATATGTATTATACAAGTTTAAAATGCCTTGTCGTAAAAGGGAAACCAATGGAAACTTGGAAACTCTTACCCAACAGGAACTTTGTGTCCTGCCAAATATTTCCATCTTATATATGAATTCCTCTGTGAATAAAACAAACTACATCTCAAGTGTCTCAAGATAAACAGCCTGCCACTGAAAGTGCACTTTTTTCCCCGTTAGATTTCCGCCTCTTTTATCATATAGATAGTTATATGAACTTTGGCTGAGCCCAAAAAGTTCAGTATATTTCCTTAAATGAGCCAAAACTCCATGAGCTGTGAAAGATGTTTTCTTTTTTAGCGAATGTAGGTCATCTTTACATCTAACCATTTGTGTAATGACTAGCCTTGGTATGTAAATTACCCATCAGGCCTGGTCGTCCATGTGCAAATGAGCAGTGTTTGTGGGACAGCGTGTTTCTCTGCAGGACCCTGCTGCACATGTGTGTAGGCTGATGAATAGTTTGTCTGTTTGCTGGGATGCAGTGACAAGAACTGCTAAGTGTTACCTCCTGGGGCTTCTCACTCTTCAAATAAAACTCCTTCCCCTCAGCTCAAATCAAAGCTGAGAATCTGCGAGCGCAGGCTGGATCAAAGCCGACCGCGCCACAAAGACCTGCACTTGCTGCCATTCATTGAGCTTGATTAAAGTCTGTCATTTCCTGCTATTAACATGCTCCTACCTCCAACCAGAAACAGAGCAAAGCAGTCATCAGGAAGTGGTTAAAATGACACTGTTGTGTTTTTCCCAATTAAGGTCCCTGGAACTCAATTATGTTGCACTGTGCAAGAGGAGAAATATATCATCAGAACTCAATTACCCCACAGAGTTGTTCTTTATTTAGCTTTTATGTGTCCAGCGAAGACTAGCTTCCTCAGAAATACCATACTTAACACATACCTGGTAATTAAACAGTGGCGTTTATTTTTTAGGGTTAAAAGCATCTTGCTCAAATGCTCCTCAATGGTTTACGTATGAGCTTTTTGTCAGTCTCCCCACAGTTAACAGATTTCAACCATAAACCTACAAAGTCACATTCTGCTTCACTGACTGCAGTTTGAGCCATGACACACTATGCTGACCCCCAAACAACTAGTATCAACAAACAGCAGCTAATCAAACACACTCACAATGGCAGCTGAAGTTTGCCTGATGCCTTCTGTAACAACATGACATTTTAACATCACAAAGACGACAGCTTACGGGCAGCTGAACTGTGCTAGCATTAGAGGAAAGGACTTCTCTGTAGATGTTATCCAAAAAAACACTAAAACTAGCTAAATATTTGAGAATTAAAACAGAAACCTACTTGTTGGTTGGCCAATAAAAGTGGCCGATATGAGCCTTTTACAGAGATACCGCTATCTGTGTGTGTTTGCTGATATGCACAGAAATAAAAAAATATATTTTACGGAATAAACTGCTGAAAAGATATTTATTTTGTCGTACTTGTGTTTTCTTTTTACAGTTATCTGTAATAACGTTTATGGTTAACCTGTAAAATATCGAGCCTCAAATACTTTCTTTTTCTGACAAATATATATCAGCCGATGTGTCGATTCAGAAATATTTTACTTCCTAATATCTGTATCAGCAGCGGTTTTGGTCGGGCTTTGGATTGTTTTTGTAAATTTCAAATCAGTTCAGCTAAGTAAAGCATATGTAAAAGTATCTTCTAAAACTTTTTAATAGCCCTCAAACTTATTATTTGCAGGTGCAGAATGCACATGAAGTGGGCATCTTGCTGTCAGCTGCAGTCTTTGCTGTGTGTTTCATTGGAGGACATGAGGAAGAACATGATTCAGCCTGTGTTGGCTTGTGTGTCTGTGGGCTCTTAAACTCACAGCTGTTTGCTGTGAAGCACTGGAGAGTAGCGCCCTGCAGAGTTGAAGTCCTCCCTCTGAGGACTATCACAGCCTCTCCCCTTCCTCCCTCCCTTGCTCCTGTCTGTTGTTCCTGCCTCTGCTGAAGGTAAAACATACGCAGACTTAGCACATGGCATGTGGATTAAGGGGATTACCAGTCTAGGAACATCTAGTTTTGATATCCATAAGAAAATATATTTTAGGCACCAAAAACCTCCTCAATGTAGTTTAACATCTCCATTCTCACGCTTCCCTCTGGAGCTCTAGGAAGAACAGGGTGTTTTGCGTCTGTCTCTGAGCCTTTCTTCTGATTGGAGTGACGCACGGCCACGTCTGGTTCTGCTGCAAACACCTAGATCATCGTCTGGCAACATCGGGTCGAACGATTGTTACAATATCCAGGTCCCATGCAGGAATGGTGGAGCCCACCACCCCTGCCTTCAGCTCAGTCTCCTCAGCTGCCAGACCCGATACAGTGCCAGATTTCAAGTAAACACAGAGAAACAAAATTCTTGGGTGTTGAGTGTGGGTTGACTGCATTGGAACTGTGGCTGAAGTTGGTGACAGTATATTCATGGCAAGTTTTTCTCGCACAGTTTCTGTATATAGGCTGTGTGCATTGGGCATTTTGGTATTTCACAGTATTTATATAGCACATAAACCTGCTTTATAAGTCAACACGGACAACATTTCTACAATTTGGAACATCCATGAGGTGGTCATGCTTGCTGTGTTTGTCAGACAGACCTTTGTACCAGGCTGTGGTTCCTCGAACAGCAAACAGATAAGTGGATTCTTTATCTCCCGCTGCTCCAAATGTCAGCCATCGCAAGGAACTTAGAAGGTCACAGGCTTGACCTGGGCATCTTTTCCCTGCAACAATAGCTTCTCCCCCCTCCTCTCTTTTCTTGTTCTTCCTGTTAGCCAGAGAAGCTCTGAATGTCATGGTCCACCCCCTCCCCCCAGCCACCAACTCCCAGCAGTCTCTCTCTCCCCCCCACCACCCAGCACAGCCACCTACTTTCCCTTACATATGCTAATGCTGCAGTCTCATTCAGCTGTTGGTGGCTTTGTCACAGGGGGAGGGAGAGGCTTGTGTGCATTAAGGGGCAGCTGTATGCATTTTACTAAATTGACTCCCCGGTGGCTGGCAGGCTCGTCCTTATTTTACTCTTTTCTCCAGTTTCTTTCCAAACTAGTTGCTGGATAACGGTGCCAAAAGGAAGAGCTGCGGCGTTGTTGTTTATTTTCCTGCCTTTCTGCTGAGACGCGTGGTGGATTTCTCTCTCCCTTGTGTGTTTATGGGTGGCTTGTACTCAACAAGTGGCTGATGGATTTAATGCACTTGGATAGCGTCTCCACATTGCGCTCATTTCCACAGTGGCTCACAGGGCTTTGTGTCCTCTGCTTGTAGGATTTATGGCTCTGATGAAAGGAGTTTCTTAAACAGGTAAGCATGGCAACTTTCGGTGTCTAGTGTTGGTCTTCCATGGAATGATTTGTGAGGAAAAAGCAAAAATGCTTAATAATACATATAGACCTCAGGTTCATTTGTATTTGTGAGCAGAATGAGCCATTTATAAAGTGAGGAAAGGCTTGTTTTGCTGACAATGGTATGTATGAGTAGTCTAGCCTGTGGTGTGTATCAGAGGAGGCATTCTTGCATGTTTTTTTCTGGCAGACACAGAACAAAAAGTTCTTCCAAGGTGAATAAATGTGTGACTCATGGGTAGCTGCGCTCACTTCTGTCCTCCTCACTGTTATCTTCCCCTTACATCCTCCGCTTGACTAAACCTTATTCTGTGTCAGCTGCTGAGCTCCAGCTGTTGTCTAGAAGTCCAAATTGTCTCTGGTATACCAGATTTCTGTCAGTAAAACCAGGCCAAGTGTGAAATTTTTAATTTGAAAAGAAAAAGAGCACCTAGGAAGAGAGCAAGAGGAGGGAGAGACGGTCCCTGGCCTTGACGGATGGCGAGTAGAAATTGTTCTCCCTGAATGACGTGTGTGAATGTTGGTTCTCAGTCCTAACAGTGACTCACAGCTTACCTACTTCCCTGCTCTGCTGCAGTGTTTATCCATGATAATCTGACAGTGTTGACTCTGACTGCCCTCAGCAGAGGAGCAGAAGCATGGCCGTTCTCAGAGCTCTGGATCTGAAACTCTCACAGCTCCTTTCACACTTTGGGAGATGAGAGCGCACTTCTTACCATTTCTCTCCTCCTTGTTTTCTTTTTCCCGAGAGCGTGCACTCTGCTGACAGGCTGCCGCTGGTACGGAGGTAAGCAGCAGGCGGCTGGGAAGCAGCGAAGCGGGGTGTGTGTGTGCTGATGGAAATAGGTGGTGGTTTTATTCTGGACGCCTGCTGGGCCACTTCAACGTTGCTCGTCACTTTCTGTCTCCCCGATAGCACCAAGGACCAGTTAGGCTAGGCCCAGTTTTGGGACGGGGGGGACAGATGGTCCCTTTTGGAGAAGTGCCACAGCACAGTGCTCTGTGTTCACGGGGCTCCGCTGGAGCAGCCAAGAACAAACATGGTCTCCTTCTGTTGGGAACATGCAGGAGCCTCAGTCTGAGTGAGAAACCTGAATAGACTCTGGGAGCGACATCTAAAACTAAGCACGTGTATCTGGGGAGTGATACCAATGCTAGTTCTAACATAATGGTAACTGACATTCAGCTAAGTGCTCCATGATAGCACTGCAAGTCACATTTCTATTAACACGGTATTCCATTAGTCAAATTAGTCAGTATTCATTAATTTTGTATACGAATGGGGACTCGCCACTTAATTCGTAGCCAAGTTTACAACATTACTTATATCTTTTAACCCGGTGCATCACGGGTCTCTATCGGCGAAGCTTGTTCTTTCTTCTTGTGTGAACAAACAGGGAAAAATCTGTTGTCCTGTCTATTTTAATTCTCAGATCACCCTGAAACAACGAAAGGACAATAGCAGTGTGCTGCCTGGCAGGCGCTGGGCAGGTAGCCAGCTGGCAGTGCAACAGGGCAGGATACTCCCATTTTCACTGGAGCCCGGAGGAGGTCTGCCTCTCTCTCTCTCTCTACACTAGATACAGCCAGCACCACCTCTGTTCAGCTGTTTTATATGAGGCTCAGTCCAACTTAAGAACAGGGGCTCTTTTCTATTCACAACACGACTGAACCTCTTTGCTCCGCTCCACACCTTGTCGGTGTGGTTATGTGAGGCTTACATCAGCGTTGTGACTGTGGTGAAGGTCCCACTTGATGAATTGCTGTAAGTGATTGTGTTAATCCTGGCGTGTTAAGGTGGTCGTTCCAGTGCCACAGCTGATGCATTAGATGTATTTTATGTTTTCACAAGAAAATGAGTGACGAGTGATGCATCCACTCAGCTATAACAAAGTGATAATTTTCAGGTCTCCAAAAGCACTTAAGGAAGTCATGTTTATTTAATGTGCACATAGAAAACACAACTAGGTGATTTGTTTTAGTAGCATAAATGCTGCATTTCATCTATTTTCATACACAGCCTTGTGCCATGCTGTGATGCTCCACAATACAATCAATTATTTTGAAAGCCTCAATTGATGTTTCCAGAGCCATGAGAAATATGTGCAGTCATGTTGCATGGATCAGTATGCACATAATTGGATTTTCCTTGACTCCGTCTCCTTGTAGCTCACTGGCGTCCATACACAATCATTGTGTTTCAATCCACTTTCTATTCTGGCAGACTCATTTTTCTTTGTCTGTAACAAAGCATGTGGTCGATATTATGAGATTTGAATTGTGTGCAGGAAATGAAAACCAAAACTCACCACTTTGCAGTTTCTCCTGGGTAAATACTCGCTACTCCCTGAACCAAGTGAACCGGAGTTTGATCACAGGTGACCTCCGTGCTTAAGACTCACATTCCAGATGGAGCGACCGCTCGCACAAAGCGGAGCACACTCGGGGGTGCACTGGTGTAGGAAAACAGACTCGTGTTCATGTAAGCTGCCTCCAAGATAAGACAACAGCTAGAAATAACCACCAGCCCAAACCACAAAGTCCACAGCAAAGCAAACTGCTATCCTTTGTTTAATTTTACGCATGAGGGCATAACTGTTGACAGATGAGGTGTGGCGGGATGGCTGTTGGAGGGCAGTGATCGAGTCAGGTTAGCGCCGCAGCCATTGGAGCAAATATCAGACATTGTGGCTCATAACATATCTCTTCAGCCTCTTGGATTACAGCTGTTGTCTGTCTTATATTTGTGGAAAGCTGTGCAGTTTTCCTCGGTTGTTTGCAAAGCATCTAAGTCTTATCCTGGTATGAAGCAGCTTCCTTTTAGCAGAGATTCCTTTCTGGTCCGCTCAACCCAGAGGAGAAGCAGTTGAAAGGAGTTTTATATAGATCAAAATGCAGACCGAGCATACACAGTCTCTTCTGAAGTAGCACTCACGCCAGAAGTTAGACTCCTGCAGACTCTGCCGTGCATGTTTTATCAAGGCTGTGTTCTCCTTAAATCTGTGTACCTGGGGGCACTGACAGGGCATTAGTGAATGTGGGCATTTCCCACAGTGCATTGTGAGGCCAAGCGCTTGAGACATGAGACAGTGAGCGTATATGTTTTCTCTGCACTGTCTGACCTCCTTTTTATCTCTTTTTCTGATTGTTCTACTGCTGTTGGGTCAACTCAGGTCTGTGTGCGCTGAGATGTAAACAAAGAGCCTTTAATCGTCTCTCGCTCCCACAGAAACGGCCTCAGCCTCTCTCTGTTTATGCAAACACACACACACGCACAAATACACGCACAAATACACAGTGTGTGGGTTTATGTGAGTGTGTGATTGTGGGCATCACCAGGTAAATTGGATCATGTCAGAATGGTCGGGGATGAAGACATGACACTCGTCTACTTTCAGTGGACGATCTTTGCTTAGAAACACAGTAAACATGCACAGGCTGAGATGAGATTGCCGATAAGAAGTAGTAGTAGTCATAGAGACTTTCAAAAACAGAAAGCTGTTTTGAAATGGTCATGTAGTTATTTAGAAGTTGCTTTTGGGTGCAAATATGAAAACAAGATCAATTCATTCAAAGCAACTCTTTTTACTCCTGCCTAGGAGGTTATAATTTTGTTGCTTGTCTGTCTGTTAGTTAGCAGGAGTACGCAAAAACTGCTGGACTGGATTACCACGAAACTTTGCGAAGGATGTGGTGTGGGTCAGGGAAGAATCCAATAATTGTTGGTGTGGATCCAAATAAATTGGCAGATCCACGAATTGTTTCACTTTCTCTGCAGCGTTTCCAATAAAATTCGTTCAGTCGTATGCTAAGACAAGTGGATGGTAACAACCTTATGGACTGTATTAAGAGCAAGCACGCAGAAAATAGTGCTGCACACAGCTATACAGTGCTGCAAAACACCAAGTTAGAAATCTCTTACTTTATTATGAAGGGTTTAAAGACTAAATTTTGTTCATCATTTAACTGTGGCAGGACAATGTAGAATATGGCGGGCCACCACAGTCTGGATAATTAGTGGGAAACTCGGCTTTGATATGCGAGATAGAACATTAGCCTTGGCAGAGGTATGAGCTCTGAAAGCACTTTCTAGTTTAATTGATATGTTCCACAAATACACAAGGATCTACCAAGATCCAAGTTATTTTACATTGGAAACTAGTAAAAAGCAGATGGTACTTGTCTGTACATCACACATTTCATATTGCCTAGATTAGACAAGACACTCTGGTTATGTGTTATATTTTAGCATATACCGAAACCTGATATTATCTATCCTGGGCCTGAATCTTAGCCAGAATACAAAACATAGTGTGCGCCAAATAGTCAGTGTTTGAAATATCCCTTTTAATGGAATTAATAAATTTAATAAATGACATCAAGCTTACATACTTGGACTGCTTATTGCTTGTTAAACATAATGAATTGATTTTTGAACGTGATAAATAGCAGATGCTTTTTAATGAAAAGGGTCACTTGTATTTGGCACAGCTTCAAGATAGCTGGCACACATTCCCAACACTCATCTGCACCAATCTTCACTTCTGTTTACTTGTTTAGTTAAGGGAACACACACAAAGCGGCACCAGGATCAGGTCGAGATAATCTTCTTCCTCCCCATCATATGGGCGAACTATTTATGCTGCTGGTGCTGGTGCATCTATTTATAATAAATTTCATCATCAGGATATCTGACCTTACGTCTGCGCGACTCTGCAAGGACAGACCTCAATTCGCACCCAACAGCGTTTCATTTCAACAGGCAAATTTGATTTCAAATTGGATATCCCAGTGCTCAAATTGACAGGAAGTGATTCTTTAGAAGGAGAGGGTCTTATACAGGAGGGGGGGGGGGGGGGACTAGTGGGCCAATGGCGGATGAAGTTGAAGCTGCTGTTGACAGTGTTGATGCGATGCTGTTTGGTTTGGGACAGTCACATCTGAATATGCTCTCTAATGGATGATGCTGGTAAATTAACACCCATCACCACAAAAGTATAATTTTTAATTCTGTTCCAATCCCACTTTACCGAAATAAACATGAAGCATCTGTGGTTGTTAAATTCTCGTCCACAGCAATATTTTGAACTGAGAACTAGGTTTGGATGTGGTTCGCTGTTTCTTTCCACATATCAGGCTGGATAATGCAGCTGGCTGGAACTCATTTCATTGGTTTCCTTACCTCCCACTGAGGGTGTGACCCTCCATTCACACTAGCCATTAAAATCTCAGCATTACACCCTGCAGGCAATATTGGCACATTGGGCTGTTTGGTTGGTGGTCTGACCACAATAAAGGAGGGAGGAGTTAGATGATTGTGTTCTTACCGGCTCAGAAATAGTTATCAGTGCTTAATGGAAGGGGGAGGTTTGGGCAATAATGGCGGGGCTTTAGCATCAGTGCTAATTTGAGTGTCAGCTGGTGGGAGATTCCTCCCTGTTGAGAGGTTGAACTGTGGGACCAGTAGATGAAAGAGGAAGAAGCTGAATGGTGCATTTGGTTTTCTTTGGTCCATACTTCCATAGCCTCTGTCGGGTGTAGTGCGGACACACACACACACACACACACACACACACACACACACACACACACACACACACACACACACACACACACACAGTCCCAATATCCCTTTACAATTCTTTTCTGGTTATGGTGGGACTTAGGAGAGATGGTATGCCTGGTTTCCCAGGCCCCAGTAATGAACTCGCCAGGATAACATCACCCAATTAATTGGTTCTGTGGTTTAATTGCTTGAATCTCTTTGAGCAAGGTTTGGCAAAACTCCCATTCTTCTTTCTTTTTTTTTTTCTGCCCACCCCTTGACTTGTACTTGTCTTCTTAGCCCCACATTCTCCTTTGCAATAACCCAGTTAAGGTAAAGAAATGCTCCAGTGAAGCAGAAACAAGTGTTTTCATCAGATTTCCGATACCACATATCTGGTTGCAGACATACTCCTCCTGCTCTTGCTGCAAGTGTGATGAATTTAATATCTGTCCTGCCCAAAACCACTGCACATACCCCTCCCATTCCCACCGCAAGTTTGGAACAGCTGCCCACAGTACAGTATTGAAAACAGAGCTCCCACGTTGTTTTAAATTAACTCCTCAGAGGGCGAAACACTAACACTCTGTGCAGCGCAAATTTGATCGGATTTGAGTGTGGAGCGACATGGAATGTGATTCGTTGTTTTTATACTAAGTTTATTGAGGAATCGAATGGCGGGCATTGATGCATAATCAACAGGCCTCCAGGTTTATTTTCTTTCCACTTGAGTTTTTTTCCTTCCTCTATGTTAATCATAAACACGGTGTGACAGATTCAAATGTCTGACTGGCTGCAGCCTCTCAACATAGAACTGAAATAAATGGGGCTGTGAATGCACTATGAAGTAAGTGTGGATTTATTTCACATAGCAACGCTGACTGACTCACTATATGATGAAGTCCATGAGCTGGAAAATTGGTGTAATCATCTTGGCCTCTAACCTACACTGCAGCCTAATTTGGCTGCGGGAGGGGAGAATGACTGCATCATGGCTTGGCCTCACCTCTGGAGGTCGAGGCGCCTTGGGAACGAGTCTGGCTACTACTTCCTGTTTGCAGAGAACAGAGGGGTATTAATATGACTCAATTACACGAGGCTTTATTAAAGATAATTGGCCATAATCACAGGTCTGGGTTGTCCCCAGGGCTCAGAGTGGCCCAGCAGCTTGGTTGGGGCTAAATAAACATGTTTGACTTTGACCCGAGGTGCAATTAGGTGGACATTGTGGAGGACACCACGTTTTGGAAGAATGTGAAATTTCAAGACAGAATCATGGCTCGAATGCATTTGTCTCACTTGTAGGCCAGGCGCCTTCCTTTACCAACAACATGGTCTGGCTTTAGCTTTGCCAGTGTACTGAATAATATAACAACATGATACTTTGTTATTACATTATTCTGTATTCATGTACTGTTAGCGTACTGGCAGAAACAAGCAGCTAAATTGGGCCTGTGATGGCCATACATATGCAAATCTTGATATTTTTGCTCAAATAATTGTGACTCCTTTTGTGACATTCTGCTATTTAAAAAAAACCTGTGCAACATCAGTTCCCCTACTTTGTGCAGAATACGATTTTGAAAGGTCGAAGACGTGTCATTATGTGACATGTTTGGCTTTTCAGAGAATCACTGCTACCTGAAACCAGCCTTGTTGCCAACAAATCAGGCGTGTAAAGGATTTGGCATTCCTCACACAAATGTTTTTTTAAGGGCCCATGACATCTCCCTGCTTTCTGAGCATGCAATATCTGAATAATTTCCTGAAGTGCCATCAGCTCTGAGCGGATTAGTCCTAATAATGTTCACAAAATGTGTTTGGGACAGGCATTGGATAAAGCTTCAATTTAATTTATGCAGTACTGTTTCACTTAATTTCCATAAATCTTCATTGTATTTTTTTCCTTTTTTCCACTATTAGTTCAAGTATCTATGGGACATTTGGCTCATTTTACAGAACTACAAGAGAGCTACATCCAAACCCAACAAATGGGCAACCTGCAGCTTTGTTCAGAGGGATGTCCTTGCACAGTGACAGTATTGCAGAGTCCTAGAAGTGACTAATGAGAAGTCAGTCAGTCTGGCGAGTCTTCCAGAGTTGACTGACATCATGCCTCGTGTCCTGCTTTGGTGACACGGCCTATCAGTGATAGCAGAGCATTAATCTCAGGATGGTGTGCAGAACCTACTCGCTTTTCTGACATCCTATTAATATCTGCCGGGTCTTTAATCAGGCCACAGTGTCAAAGGATTATTTTCAGACCTGGCAGAAGTGCTGGGCCACTCCTCTCTCGATGAACCAAGACGAAAGACAGACTATCTAACATCAGAGACAGAATATGAGTTCATTACTGTAATTAGGGTCTCTACTTCTCTCTCCTTCTCCATCCCTTCCCTCTGTTCAGCAGGCCTTGTGTCTTAAACACCCATAATGGTGATGCATTACTCCTGTAATAAAGGGCTGTTAGTAAAGCAGACCGCCCACCCTCCATCTGCTGCCTCCCTTGTACACACAGCCTCAAAGCAAAGGACAGAAAACAGCCTCCTTCAGGTCACACAGAGGAAGGATGCTGCTGACCAATAGCTCATGGCACACTCCTTTTGGTAGAGGGGGTTGTGGGTTGGACGTGGAAAGAGGCATAGTACAACTGTGTTCATTAATCACTGTCTTTGGGAAAGTAGCTCATAGAAGGCAGGAAGGGAAAGGCAGACCAACACGTTCAGTGGTTTATGCTGTCCTGTCCTCGACATGAAATAAAGGCCAGCTCACCCTTTCCTGACCCCATGTAGCATCACAGTCTGGGAGAGGCCTGGCAGTACGAACATAAACACACAAGTCTCCTTCGTCTGTTGTTACTGTGAATTCACTACCAGTGGGGAAGATTGGATGCACAACTAGGCTATAATACACAGCCAGGAACGAAAGGAATGTAAAAGGAGCCCTTTTAACATCACTTCTCACCCCTCTAACTTTTTGAGCTGGAGTCCATCATGCTGTTTTGTTGTCATGCATTGACATCACGGTGTGTCACTTTCTCTGTTCATCCTGATCTCAGTCATCCGCGAAAGTCTTGGCTAGAGTGTCACCACAGATGAAGCTGTTTGCACAGGTGGCTCATTTTGCTGTCACTTTCTCTACTTGAGTGTGAAAAGACAGTGTTCAGTCAATGCTTGACATCTGGGTTATGGTCAACATGAGGGCCACGCTCACCTCTGCTCCCTGTCGTGTGAGAAAGCGAGTGGAGATGGACGATGGTTGACACCAATACGTCAGAAACAATACTGTCTTTTTAAAACTATAACAAGATTTACACTACACCAGTTCTGCATAAACTGCTTGTTGTGCTCCATTATTACAGATGATTCAAGCACCAGATTAGGCTTCACGAGTAGATAAACCAGTATTTGAATTTGAGAATTAATTTGTGCAAATCAGATTCATTGTTTTGCTCAGAGATTTAAAAAAAGGTGAACCACTTTGGCTCTTTTTTTAGATGCAGACATGGTCTCTGTTAAAAATGAGTGGCTTTGGCCTCTACTACACTGCAGCCAGTATTTTAATCCATTATTCATAATTTGCCAACTGCAACAGACAAACATATTCCCCCAGAACAGTGCTGGTTGCTACATTATGCATTCACATGACAACACAATATCTTGCTCTCCTCTCAAAGCCGTGTGTTAAATACAATGACACAACAGACAGTTCCCTGCTTGTGAATTAAACTGTGTTCACAACCAAACCCGTCTGTAATGAGAGAGACAGGATTATGGATAGTTTGACAGTAGACTGAACTGAGAAGGTATCATTATCAGTTTATTCCTACACATTTAGGTCATGCAAGCATTAACCTGTATTTGGCCCAGGCATAGACGCATACTTTATTATTACAATGTTTCTGACTTGTCCCGAGAGTATTTTGTCTAGTCTGGCTCGAAGCTAATCTTGATGTGGCCCACATTTTCTTCCCAAAATAGTCCATCCTCCTCCTTAAAAGTAAATGACAGAGAAATGTAAACAGTTGTCTGGAAACAGAAGCTATCATGTTTAAAGGACAGCTCACTGAGCTGAAGTTAAGACTGGGGCCGACTTAATGCATCATATTCTCATTGAAACCGTACAAAGAGAATCACTTAAACCGACCTCATCACCCTCACTGGAGCACAAAAAAACAGTACCCTGAGAGTTGGGGCTGGCTTGGTAACTTAAGAGGTTTTCACATGGTTGCAAGACTAGGAGAAATGCTGGCACACCACCAGCTGCAAGGAACAAGGAAAAGGCATTTAGGTCAACATAGAAGGGCTCACATTCTCTTTTATTGGCATGACATGGTGTGGTGTAAGCTTTCGTGCTTGATGAATCCAGTGGAACTGCAGTATACCTAATGGGATAGAATCGATTGGAGAAGAATGTTGTGCTGAATTGCTCTCTTCCTCTTGGAGTCTTGTGTCCAGTGTTTGCACAGTACAGTCCTCGTTAGTGTCTTTATTACATTGTTCTTGTAAAATCAGCCTCTGCAGCTGAGTGAGGCTATTTGACCAACAAGTGTTCAGTGGATGGTGTTCAGGGACATCACTTATGGATCGATAAAAAACCAAACCATATAAATTCACAGTACAATGTTCTTCTGCTTTTTGTGATTTAGATATATGCACTTTTACCTCACTGAAAGAAGGTTTCCGTTTTAAATTCCTGGTTCTTTCTGTGTGAAGTTTTTTACACAGGTTTGTGTGGGTTTTCTCCAAGTACTGGATGTAGGGATGGATTTCAGGCTTGTCCAAGCGTTGACAATACCTGTTTACCAAGTGGGATTGGGACCTTTGCGTCAGTAATTAAGGTTAGGATGAGGTTTAAGCTACGTTAAGAGGAAGGGTTTGGTCAGCTCAGCAGTGGTTACGGTTAGGGTTAGACTAAGTCTCCAGTAAATCAGAAAGTCTACGTGAAGCCCCCAAAGGTGACTGTGTGTGTATGTGGGTATGTGACATCTATAATAGAAGTAACAAAGTAATTTTCCAAGGAGAAGTTGTTTTCACTCTCCTCTCTGTCCTCAGATGTTAAGGTTAATGAGTAAAACTGCTCACGTAAGCCTTTATATTTTCCCAGTTGAACAAAACTGAACAAGGGGAAAAGGATAAACATGCAAACTTTCTAAAGTCACTGTAGTAGAGTGCCACACGATGTGTTTCAGTGAAATTCCCACATTTCAGTTTTTTATTCATCACATCCGATTAACCTCATCAGGTCAGTGTTCATTTTCCAGCTAACAAACTTCTGCAGATAGAAGGAGAGATGGAATTGGCGTTGAATATGCAACACTATCCCTACTGTATAATTTGCAGGCTTGATGACGCTGCTGCAAGCAGTTGGATGAGATCTCGGTACATGTGAACACTTAGCTGAACATCTGCCTCTTGTTGCTGTAATTTGCTTCACCACCATCTGTTTGGCATTGGCTGGAAGCACCAACAAAGATATAGTACATCTATCTTGTTATAAACCCATAATGTCATCAACTCTTCTCCAGTACACTAAGTAACTGCATTTAGTGATGCGCTATATAGTTTCAGAACTAGTACAGCCCTGCGTACCCCATGGTGGAAGTTTATAATAAGATAACCAGGTCAATAGACTATCATTTTCGTTGTTTTGGAATTCATGTATTTGTAAATGAAATTGCCTCACTTATTAAAACCCACTAGCTGTGTTTTAACATTTTCTCTTGTGTTTGTTTTTGTATCATAGGTCCAACTCTTCCAGCTGTCGTTCTGCATTGACAGCGCACTGTGAGAAAAGACTCTGTGAGTTATGACGACGGTTGCTTCATCGACTCAGGAAAGAGGCTCCTCCTCCGCTCACCACTGTGCAAATCACATGATGTAAAGTACAAGGGTCCTAAAAGTCTGCTCTTCAAGGAGTCTGCCAGCAGGGTATGAGTATTTTGAGCCCTGTGACAGATAACAAATCAAACCTTGTGGGAATTGTGGGAGGCCCAGAAGAATACTCCAGAGCCATGCAGTCGGAAGAGTTATTTAGCCGGAAGCTCAAAGCTCTGAATGGTAGCATGGGACCACCAACCACCAACATGCAGGGGAAACCTGATGGTTCAGGCAAAACAAATGGTAATCCAGCCATGCCTAAAATGGGCGTCAGGGCCAGGGTGACAGAATGGCCACCAAGGAAAGATGGATGGGATGGACGGCCTTCACCCAACTATCAGAGTGTGATACCAGTGTTTCAGAATGGCCAGCATGAGCATGCTGTAGAATTACTTGAGGAAGGTGAAGAAGTTTGTGTGGAAATAGACTATACAGACAAATACACATTAAGTGACCTCCTCTGCCACTCACCACAGAGGGGTCTTCACCCAATCCGCCAACGCAGCAACAGCGATGTCACCATAAGTGACATTGACTCCGAGGACATAATGGACCAGAATGCTGTCAATCCAAACACAGGGGCCGCTCTGCACCGTGAGTATGGCAGTACATCCTCCATTGACTGTCAGGGTCTGAGTGCGGATGGCTTTTTCACCATGCTTAGGGGCTACCGAGTGGACACCTTAGACCACCGTAGCATACCACCTCTGGGTTTCCCCGAGTTGTTGCGCTGTGATGCCGCCCTCTCCCCCAGCCTGCAGACAGCAGCCCAAATTGCCAGGGGAGAGATAGTCCACATTCCAGGCTATGACTACATAGACAATTCTCTCCTCTACACCCGGGAGCGGGAGAAGTCCTTCATGAGGCGTCTGAAATCCGAATCATCTGAAACGTCTCTGTTCAGGAAACTGCGGACCATAAAGAGTGAGAGTGATGCTTTGCGGCTGTCATTAGAGGATGACCGGCGACCGCTCAGCTTCCAAAAATGCTTTGCCCACTATGATGTCCAGAGTGTTCTTTTTAACATCAGTGAAGCGGTGGCCAGCAGAGCAACCCTCAATCAGAGGAAGAACACAACCACCGGGGCTTCAGCTGCCTCTGCTGGAGTTATCCCTGGAGCGGTCCCTGGAGCTGTTGGAGGTGTTGGAGGTGGAGCCATACTTGGGCCTGGACCAGGATCAGGGGCAGATTGTGGAGCAGCAGGATGTAGCAGTGGAAATGCCCCCATGTTTGAATCTCCGTTAGGCAGCAGAGAGGACTTGAACCCCAAAGAGAACCTGGATGTTGATGAGGGGGACGGGAAGAGTAGCAATCTAGTGCTGAGCTGCCCACACTTTCGCAATGAGATCGGTGGTGAGGGCGAGAGGAAGATCTCCCTCTCCAGAGCCAACAGTGCCAACTACAGTACTGTGTCAGAGAGCTGCTCTTTTGAATCATCTTTAAGTTCCCACTGCACCAACGCAGGCGTCTCTGTCCTCGAGGTCCCACGGGAAAACCAACCTATCCACAGGGAGAAGGTCAAACGGTACATCATTGAACACATTGACCTTGGAGCATACTACTACCACAAGTACTTTTATGGAAAAGGTAAGGAATACTTCTACTTTGTTATGTGTTCATAGAGATTGTATAGTGATGATACAGGAGTGTTAGAATGACTCACTATTGAGAATTAATAAACTTTGCAGGCCAAGTCTATTTCATTTAAAATTTATTTTGGACAATGCTCTATGAGAACTAGGTCCCAGATGGAACAGCCTTCACTTATAGGGTCAGATATCTTGACCGGCCCAGATATTTTTGTAGGACTAGATGAAATAAGGTCCAGAACAATAGCAGTTGTGTTTGGTGCAGGGGTGTGTGTTTCACTTCCTTGGGAGAGGAGCGGTCATGTCCTCCCTGTGATATTACCCTGAACCCTGCAGAGAAGCTGTGATTAGTCATGTGAGAAGAGAGGTGAGCGAGAGGGTGCATTGCAGCTGTTCCCCTCGGGGGTTGTGGGGGTGTGAGGACCCCTCATATGAAACTTTAGGGTCAGCGAAACTACGCCAAGGTCCCAGCTCCCCTCATTAAAACACCTATGCGACTGATGCTAGAAATACCATGCCAACCCGTAACCCTTCACCGCATTATACATATATCTGTCTTTCCCACTGTCTGTGCGACTGTGTTTGCTGCTCTCATCAGATCGAATTACCCGTTCTTAAGCCCCCTAGAAAACAGCTGCTTCACCTTTCACTCCCACACATGCCTGAACGTCTTCAAAAGATATACTTTGAATTTAAATATTCCTCTTTGCGACAGTGTGTAACCGCACCCGGGGTTCAGTCGAGGTTAATGAGACCATTACGGATCTGCTCCACTTACAGTACATTTGAATGTAGCATTAAGGTTACTATGATAATCATTTATTGTGAAATGTTGCCTCACTCACTACTCATCCCATAACTGCTGTAGCTGTATTATGTATTTAATCTCTTCCTGTAGCAACACAGGTCAATGCATAATTGAAATGCCCCTTGTTGCTGTCAGATTAGTTTTGATGATGATATTGTTTTTTACGGTAGATGACTTTTTCAGTGTGTGGATCTAGCCCCTTGCCCTTTTTCACTAGGTGTTTTTATTGGAGTGACAAGTCTGTCGTCACCTCTGCTTCACCGCAAACGCACACATGAAAACAGGCACATACCCACGCACACTCTCACACAAACATGACAGCATGTCAGCACTTTCGGGCAAGCTTTTATCAACCTGGTCTGAACATTGATCCTATTGATTGCCTAAAGCCCTCCCTCCCTTAGCAACAGGAGTGTGTCTCCCCAGACAATCCTAATGGACACAATGTTTCATTCACACCCCCAGGCCAAGCCTTGTTACACAGGTCATGGTCACGTACTCCATCCAATTAGACATTGGGATATACCGGGTATCATATGGAATGGAAATATGTGACCTCAAAAGAAGTTTTGGAACTTCATGACTTAAAAGTAAGGACATGCAATCAATGTAGGATTTTTAAAGATTTTGAAGGCATTTCTGCAAAGTGGAGTGACAGCAAGAAGGAAAAGTAGCATTATTTGACATGACAATCAAAGTCATCCATAATGCAACCTTTGGCAAACTATCAACAGCAAGAGCAAAAGTGACATGTTAAAGAAATGCGTCAACAAAAAGCTTCCCTCCACAGTTGATTCTCTCTCGCTGTGCCATCGGTATTCGGATGGCCAGTGGCCTCATATGCATAGACAGCCCTCCTACCACCATTTGACCTTATGCCTCACAGAGCATTTCCCCTCAGTCCACTGTCCCTGACAAGCCATGCATTCCTCAGACTGGTTAACCCCGGGTTGCCTACACATAGTTAATTTTTTATTCATGCTGATATGCGCTTTGCCCCAACGTTGACGCCACAGTGAAAAGAACCAGTGTTTTTAGATGGCATGCTCTATGAGCATGGATGCAACCTGTGCAGAAATCTCCTGGCGAATGTCATTGCTGTGTCCCTATAGCGTTTTTTCTTTTGTTGTCGGTCGATTCCAGGTCTTTCTCCCTGGCTTTAGCCTGGATTAGGGAGTGTTTGCTCAAGGCACTGCTATGCGTGTGCAAAGCTCTGCTCCTGGCCATGCCCTAACCAACCATACACACATACACTTGCCTTATTAGACTAATATAAATAAAATTTTGTACGATACTACGCATTTTGAGATACTCTGAAGTAGTGTCCTATTTTATCATCATTGTCTTTATTAAAACTCAAGAGAATCATTGGAGAACCGCATTTACAGTGATTTAAGCAGTTAGAATGCATTTCAAATACTTTTTATATCAACACAGAAATAGGTACTAATTTTTATTATAAGGAGTAAAAGTCAAAAGGCATTCATAACGTCTCCATAGAAATCAGTCTAAAATATTCAACCTCTCAGGAGCATTATCAGGATCAGTACATTTCATGACAATCTGCCCAAGAGGTTATGATTCATTTTCTGCACAAATTAACATCTTGACTTGAGGGTGATGAAAAGAGAAAATGTCATTGAGTTTTTACAAATGAAAAATTGCTCATCCTCCAGGGGCATAAAGGTCGCCAGGAAATTTGATAAAAATCTGCCTATTAGAGTTTTTCATTTTCTGTGTAGAACAGGTGAAGAGGTTACCAACACATTAGATGATTCTCTCTGAGCATCATGAATATGACCAGGACATTTCTTGAAGATCTGCCAATCAGCATGTGAGATAAAGTGTCATAGATCAAAGTGTAGGACAAGGGAATAATACAAATCCTTATCATCGTCACTGCTTATGTGGTGTGTAACTATCATTGAACCAGCTAGCTTTACACCAATCCTGCCTGTAAACACTGACATCACTTATTCTTGACTGAATATACTTGAACATCCTGGTGGCCTCGTGGTCTGAGGCACATACCATGTAACAGCATTGTGGGTTTATATCTAGCCAGGAAACTTCGTCTTGTCTGTCTCGCCCATATTTCATTCCACCCACCACAGTCAATTATCCAATAAAAACAATCTGCCATTAAAGCAAAAGCTTTATTCCTGTACCATTTAATTTTAGCATGGCTGTGTTTTCACTAGCTGTCTGTTTGTAATGGTTTGAGTCAGGCCGGTCCAGGAATACAGATACAAAAACCCAAAACATGTATGTTCTTCTGCATTTCTTAAGCGTGCATGTTGTCTTATTGTAAATTAATCACATTGGGATAAATAATATGAAAGATTTATGTTTTTCAACTTTAACACTGAGTAAAGCTGATCAAATACACATCTATGTGCTCAAAAGTCCTTTGTTTTAACATGTGATTGTATCGTGAGAAGTATCTGGGTCAGAGTGGGTCAAACTTTCCTGGGCTGTATTTTGATTAATTTATTCATTTTTAAACCCAGTGCCACCACTACAAGCCAGTTTATAATCCAACGTGAATCAATTTCAAATCTCCACTGGACCCCTGCTGCTGTCTGTAATCAGTGGCGCAGCTCGCCCGCGGCCACTCCACAAAGCATTTTTGAGACAAATGGACTTAGTAATGTCAATTGATATAGAAGTGATGTGAAATATTTCTATGAATTAAGGGTTTTCAATTCTGAGAGTGTGATGTGAAAAATCTATGTGATGCTAAATGTGGGTTTAATTTGGATCTTTTTCTTGTTCCGCCCACAGAGCATCAAAACTATTTCGGTGTAGACGACAATCTGGGACCCGTGGCAGTCAGCATCCGCCGCGAGAGGTTGGATGATGGAAGGGAGAAAGAGGGAATGCAGTTTAACCATCGGGTCACCTTCAGAACCAGTCAGGTAACTCTAATACACGGATGAGTACTTTGTCTGCTGCCTAATGTCTTAAATCAGTGTAGAGCTATTATGGATGCATGGTGGGAGAAACCTGCATGAGTTCTAACCCTCTATCAAAGAACTGTTTTCTAGCTAGAGCATGCTTTTAAAGGATATTTGTCTTACTGCTCATATACTGTATTCAGCGAGACATGTTAAGGTCACTGAGCTCAGGGCTTAGTCAAGCAGCACAACAATACAGGAATGCTTCAGTACTCCTGAAAACAGGAGGAGACTCCTCGCAGCTCCTCTTTCCCAAATCTGCTCCCTAATGTGTCCAGGGATTCTGTGCCAGTTGTAATTCTATCAGAGGCAGCGTGATCGCCTCTGATTTGCTCACATCCACGTACAGTACATGCACACACACACACACACACACACACACACACACACACACACACACACACACACACACACACACACACACACACACACACACACACACGATTAATCCACAAATGGAGATGCACAGTCTCACAGTCCCTGGTGGCTACAGAAAGTTCTCCCCTTGATTGATGCCGGGTGGTCTCATCCACTGAATAATTCAGGTGCAACAGATGTGTCAGGCAGGGAAATGTCACTGATATCTAGTGCCATTCTTGGTCTAAAGCACCACTCCCACGATAAAACAATGTATCTGGGTCATGGTAGCCCTGCAACTAGCACGCAGACAATGTTTTAACTCCCCAACCACTGGAGCATCTATTTGCATGTGCTCCCATCATTTAGCCTCAGAGCTCTCAGCCTCTCTGTCCCACTCTCACTTACCTCCCTCTCTGAGTCTGTTAAGTAATCTGCTTTTCAGAAAGCCTCTGTCGGACCACCATTGACTGCTGATGTTCATGTCCACAGGCCGTGCAGATGGAAATGGGATTTATGGGCGTAAATCTGTCTGCGATGCTGCAAACAACAACACAGGGTTTCAGAGTGGGTGTTTGGAAGCTGTTTGGGTCAATTTTTACAGGAACATTAATGGTCCTAACAGCAAAATACCACTTAACATCTTCTGTTCAGTTAGCCTGTCTTAGTTATTTAGACTGTGAGATCATAATGCTTTCCAATGGAGCTGTAATGGAGCCATTGCTCTAAATAATAAGCCACAACATTAGAGGATATTAAGTCCGACTCACACAGCAGCCAGCTTGTCAGCACGGTTCCCATTTCCAACATTTTGGTTAATGAACTGCTCCATTTCAACATTAGTTATACGGTATAAAAGAGCAAACCTGAACCTGAAGACACCCAACAGACTGTTGACCTAATTAACTGGAGGATCATCTTCTTTCCTGACAGCTGACCACACTTCGTGGAGCCATCTTGGAGGATGCCATTCCATCCACAGCGAGACACGGGACGGCCCGAGGCCTGCCGCTGAAAGAGGTGCTTGAATATGTAATTCCTGAGCTCAACATCCAGTGTCTGAGGCTGGCCCTCAACTCCCCGAAGGTCCCGGAGCAGCTCCTGAAGCTGGACGAGCAGGGGGTGAGTACCTCTAGATCTCCCTCATGTCCACCACCTTGTGTGACCCTCAAAAGCTGCTTTCAGGCCTGCACGGAAGTCTGCATAATCTCCTGAAAATATCCAGGGGGGATGTACGTGAGAACACAAATGTCTGAGTCAGTTGCTGCGGAAAATCTCAACATGTCTGACTGCAGAGTTTCCTGTAGTGTTCTTTGTTTGCGATTTTATTTTGCTAAGCTAACTGCTGGTGGCTCCAAATAAGCCAAGAGCTAATTCCTCAAAGGAAGGGAAAAGTGTTACCTATTCCCCCTTCCCCTACACATCTTTTCCACATCTTTCTTGTGAGGACACTCTGCTGCAGATCAGTGTTATGAATAATGTTTTGGGTGATAGGATGACTGACTGTACAGAATAGATTTTGCATTTAAAGCTTATCTGTCTGTCTCTGACATTTTGACAGCTATAGAAGGAACCTGAGTAGATTCAGATTGTGGGAACCTTTGTTCCATATGTGGGCTGCTTATTATATATGGCTCCCAGGTGGTGGCATTAGACAGCCAATATCACACTTACATAGAATCAATAACCCACGGTCTGTGGCCAGCATTGACTACTTTGAGTAGTAAAAGGACACGCAGGCGCAAGCGAACTCACTTTTGACAACTTACTTCCTCTGAGAGCGGATGATTTGGTATTCTGCCTGGATGGCGAGGATGTCACCTTGCATTATCTGTTTGAAGTGGCCATTAGTGATGTGGGCTGTGTATATTCACAGGTGTCAGAGATGGATTCACTGTGTGATCTTAAGGCCTTTATTTTCTCTTCCAATGAAACTGCATGATGGAAATGAGTGTGGGGGGATTAGCTAGTTCGGCGCTGCATGTTTTACAATCAGAGCATTGGTTTCTTATTAGTGTAATTACTTTCGATTGCGCGAGCCCATCCTTCCAACTGACAGGGGAAAGGCTCTTATAATACAAAGTGTCAGCCATGTCCCTCTTGTATATTAGATTTTGTTACACATATAAACAAGAGCAGTGAAGTGTCTGCTCTAAAGCAAGTTAGAAGCTCTCAAGACGATGACGACAGACATTGTGGATCCAGTGCTCTCAGACTTTTCCTGCTGCCAGATCTCAAGGAGCCTGTGCAGGAGTTTGTTCACCTGCATTACAACTCCCCATGCCTTTGCTGTGAGAGACTGTCTGCAGATAGACGGAAACTGACGCACAGAGTGAAAAAAAGGCAATAAAGTCACGTAAGGAACTACTTCAGAGGTGGAGAGCTCAGGCTAAGTGGGACTTAAAGTCCGTCCAACTGGCACTCCCCCCTCGCAGACCTCAAACCAAACGCCCAGTGGAGGCCGGTTTTATACTTGGACATCAGTATTTTTAAACACCCCTGTTTTAATCATTAATTTTATGCTACCCATGCAAATGTTAAATAAGTCAAGCACCCACTAATCAACTTTTTTAACCAAGCTGGACGTCTGCAGCCGTAGTGTGTTTGAGTGAGGACGCTAAGGTTGTCGGGGAAGAACTAGAGCTGAGTCGTGTGCCAGAGCTGTTTTGTTTGAGTGCATCATTTTCTTCTACCACATCGAAAAAGCTTCATCTGTTCTCCATCATCGTATTTCAGTGTGCGTGTGCAAAGGCTTCTTTTTTGGTGAGAACAGGAACCACGTATGGTTGAGAGAAGGTATCCTGGAGCAAGACAGCCTTCATAATATCCTCATGATCAGTCCTGCAGAAAGAAATATCCCTGAGAGCAGTCTACTCTGCTGTAATGGCCCCGGAACGTAAGCGGAGAACGGAGCATATGTGAATGTATTTGAGATCACATTGTAGATCACAGTGAACTGACTGTGTGCACACGGACTGGAAAAAGCATTAGGCAGTTAATTAGATTCTGAGATACGATGTTAGGTGATAAAAATCACAAACTATACATTTTTCTAAGGAAGCCATTGATAATAAAAAAGGTGTATCTGTTGTTTCCATCTAAAGTAAAATAACAGAATTTGTGATTAATATAAACATAAGTTCATCAGCTGCATCAGTTTCAAAATTAAAAATGTTGTTTCAGCTTTAATATAATTATTGCTAAAAACAGGCGATGTGAACAAGATAAAGTTGAGCCTGATGACGTCCCCACGGCCTCTAGAAAATCTAACACAAATAATAATGTGCAGTGAAAGCAGGGCAGACAAAGGCTGCTAATGTTTACTTCTCAACAAGGCTAAACTAGTGACCTTTCTAACTCAGAAAAGCTGTTTTCACTGCAGCGCTCTGTGTAATAACACAAACAAAGAACATTTTCCATTACCAGCCCTGCTTTTCATGTTTTGCTGTGGTCTTACAATGGTCAACAGGTAAAACCTTTATCCGTCCCGATTCCCATAGCAACAGCTCATTTCTTTCTTAAGCCGTTTTCAGACATGAACTCTGGAAAATGTCCGGATAATGGGGTCTGGACTTTAAAGTCTGCTGTGGAGGTCATGTGTTTTGGTTTACAGCACCTCAACACTAGCATCAGCCTGTATCGCCACAGGCCCTCAAATTTTGTTGTCTTTCCAAGTTGACATCTTCCTCTGTGTCTTCTACGCTTAAAAACACCTCTATTTATAGTGGGATATTTGTAATCTTTTAGTTTCACCCTCCCCCAGTTTTACTTCTGTATTAGAAACGTCAGCAACTAGCTGTCTCGCTCACACTGAATCCTCCATAGGATCTCTGACCTTAAAGTGAGATTTGATCCTCATGTTGAAGAGAGTAATCTACCACCCAACAAGGCTGTTATTGCAGAGAGCAGAAATCAATTCCTTCAGGAAATCAGTCCCTTGTCATACTTAAACTTGAGGATTACCTCAGTGAAATTATGTGGTGACCTTTTTCTTTTTTTATGTGTTGCGTCCATTGTTTTCATTCCTGACCCAAAAGCAGGGATAGACTTTTTTTTGTGTGTGTGTGGTCGTGCGGTGTGTAGCCAGGAGGATTTGGGAGCCACGTTTTGGATTTTTTTGCTGCATTGGGACACTGCAGTGCGGACAGATGTCATTGTGATGTTGTGTGTTGTGCCAGGACACTGCTGTATCCCTCAGGTGCGTCTCAGCTTTCTCCTGGGGGAACACTGTCCTCATTTCTCTCTCCCAACTAATTTAGTGTTTTTCCATCTTTGAATTTATTTTATTAATGTTTTTTAAAGAGGGGAGATGCAAATAGTTTAACTGCCTGCAGCAGTGCATATATGGATAAAGAGAAAGGTCAAATAGGAGGAAAATATATTAAGAGAGAGAAAATTACTGCTTTCTAGCAAATTCTGCTCAGATTTGTTTTAAGTGGAATATTTTTGTTAATGGCACATCTGTTTAAAAGGGCTTTTTTTATGGCTGCTCTACCTTTTTTAGAAGCTGATGCCACCAGAAAAGACATCAAAGCCGGTTCCAGAATCAGCCCCTCACCTCAGGAGCATTACTCATCGGTGTATGTGTTGTGTGTCCTGATGTGCTTGCACTTTCTGAGGCAGCGGCAAATTCGCAACCAGAGGTCAATGCCATTGTCCTTGCCGTTGGCCAGTCTGTTAAGAGGAGCACCAGGTTAAGTGAGCCCATATAATGCGGGATAAAAAATAGAAGACCACATCATTGCACATCATGCCATTTCCACTGGGCTTGATGGTATAATAGCTTTGCTGCACTGTGGGAGCTTTAGTGCCGAGCACACTGCCTGAGAGGGGGAAGTCACCATGACAACAGTGTCAGGAGCGCACCGGGAACTGATAACCTGTAACGGAGGGAAAAGACAATTCCAATTTGTTTCAGTATACAGGCCATTCATTGACTTTCACATGGAGAGGGACCCGTTTCATCTGGCCGCTTTGACACATTGACCCTGGGTTAAGATCAAGGGGCTGTCCTCAGCTGTGAATATTGGGCAACAGGTGCTAAACACAGGGGGCTATTTTTTCATCAGTTTTTTCTCCTTTGACCCTTTTTTTTCTTGGCCAGCATCAGTGAGCTATGAGCCATAAATGTCATAAATAAAAGATTGATGCCGGTGGAGAGGGATTTTGCTTTCACCGTGCAAGAAGAATCACTTGGGATGTTTTATTTCTTCCTGTCTTCTTCATGAGTCGAGTTCACATCAGACCTGTCGGGGCTGCATAATATTAATTCTTGCTGTGGAAAGCCGTGATATTTGGTTTTCTGATATTTGTCTATGAATACTCCTCTTTGTGAGAAGACATTTGTCTCTATTGTGGTTTTATTGAGTTACTTGTATTAGTGGGGTGGTTGAGAGAGCAGCGTTATTGCCATTCTGTGAGGACTTAGCCAAACAAAGGCATTGCTCGAGGAAGGTTTTTTTTGTGAGGATTAAAGTTCTGTTGCCTGCAGTTTATGAGTTTTCTACCATAAACCAAAGCGATCCTGTTATATCTCTGTAATTCACTCCCTCATTGCTCTACAGCTGCTCTTAAGTAGCTGCTATTAGCTTGGCCTGATTTATGCCCTGTTTCGAGCTCCTTAGAGTTCACAGCCTGGTTGCACAAAGGCGAATTTCACCTCTCTCTCTCTCCTAGAAGGCTTATGAATGCCTTCACATTAGCTGTGACTTGATGGAAAGTGGGCGCTCGCATGCTTTGAGTGCATAATGTACAGTATGTATGAGTGTGGCACGTACTATATCTCCGGCAACAGGAAATGATACTCACTCGCCGAGTGTCTGCGTGTGCTTCTCGTTCCAGCTAAGCTTCCAGCACAAGGTGGGGGTGCTCTACTGCAAGGCGGGCCAGAGCACAGAGGAGGAAATGTACAACAACGAGAGCGCAGGCCCGGCGCTCGAGGAGTTCTTGGATCTGCTCGGCCAGAGGGTGCGGCTCAAGGGCTTCACCAAGTACAGGGCTCAGCTGGATAACAAGAGTAAGATAAAGCACACATCACACAGACACCAAACTAAACATTCACATAGAGCAAGCCCACGCACTTTTAATCCTGCTGTGTGCAGATGCTCTGCTTTGTTTTAAATCACTTTTGGCAGCTGTAATATTTCTTTAAAGCCGATATATCTAAATCTTGATTTCTATTTCGATTGCATCATCTGCATGTTGAATACAACGGCCTTTTGTAGTAGGCCTGAGACCATAACTACCCTCTTTCCTGTGTTGCAGCCGACTCCACGGGCATACACTCTCTCTACACCACCTATAAGGACTACGAGCTGATGTTTCATGTGTCCACCATGCTCCCCTACACACCCAACAACAGACAGCAGGTCAGTAAACTCTACACTTTTGCACCATATCCTCTCCAACAGGCCACTACGTTTGCTTTTCTGATTAGTGAGCCGGTCACTAATGGAGGTAATAAGTCCCTGAGCAGCTTCCTTTTAGGATATCTTCTTCCCTGTCTCCTGCCAATCTTCCCCAGCGGCTCATTTTGCCACGATAATGACCTATCAGTAGAAAGCACGAGAATTGCTATGGTAACGGTACCCCATAGTAGGATTTTAATCAATGCATCCCCAGGGACTGGATCTGATGAGGTATTAGATGGGCCACTGTTTCTGTCTGCACTAACAAGTAGAATTAAGTGGATGTAGCGGTGGACTGGCGAGCGATGGCCTGATAAAGCTGCGATACTGAGGTTTATCTCAGTCGCTTCTCCGCTTGTATAGAAGTACTTTTTGACCCCATAATGAAATATGTGGGCACAACCCTTCAGAGGTATATACAGAAGAATTGGAAAGTGACTGTGTGGAATCAGGCAGTATCCTCATTGAACCACTGCAAAGACCTAATCTGCCCTGTGGGTGTGGTTGGCAGGATTTGAGGGGGGGGGGGGTTCTTTCTCCTTTCTTTTCTACTTCAATACTGTTCCCTGAAGTGGGATAGTTTAATTTAATCCACGGTGGTAATCTTCCAGCAGACCTAAGCCAGCCCCACTCATCTCTTCATCCTTCCCAATTCACCTCTGTACCCTCTAATCCCGCCCGTTTTTTGGCTCTCGCTGACCCTCATTGACAACTTTATTCCAGCCAGAGAATGAGGTTAACTATCTGCACAATCCAACAATACAAGCAGGCTAAATTGAGTTTGGGAGAATACGTCTCCTTCATCCAAAAACCCTAAATTCGATTGAGTAGAATCTCCTCTGCCCCAAAAGCCTCTTAACCTGATTTTGGATGGAATATTTCAGGTTGAAAACATAGAACTATGTTGTGGGCAATGAAGAAAAACCTGCACGATAGCTTTGCAAAGAATTGTTTTGCTGCTTGTGATGTTTATACAGATGACATAGACTATACAGTAACACGCAGATCAGTCTCAGAGACTACTGACTTTACCTGAGCTCGTGTTTGTTCCCACTTTTGCTTGTATGACTCCATTCAGATGTGGTCATTGCTAAGTAGAGGTGTGAACTTCTCAGTGTTCATACGTTGACTTGTTGATCAACACTGACCACCATACAGTATAATGACACTACGGGTAAAATCTCTCTCTTTCACGCTGACGCACACAAACTTACACAAACTGTTATTGGACACAACTCACTTGTGAGTGGATCTCTCAGGTCAGATCTTAATACCAGGTGTGATCAGATATGTTTTTTATTCTCATTTCAATAAATGTGATTTTAAAGCCTTCCACTCTTGATCTATGTAACAGTATCCACCCTTTATGTTTTTTCTGACAGCTTTTATTTGACTCCTTTTCTTCCTCTTTTTTTTTTTTTTTTTCAGTTATTAAGGAAGAGGCACATTGGCAATGATATCGTCACCATAGTGTTTCAGGAGCCCGGGGCCCTTCCTTTCACTCCAAAAAGCATCCGCTCTCATTTCCAACATGTGTTTGTCATCGTCAAAGTCCACAACCCCTGCACTGATAACGTCTGCTACAGGTAAATAGGACAAGCATGCACCACACGCCTGCAAGCCTCTCTCTAAGCTATGTCAGCTATTTAAGCTGACAAAGATCCATGAGAGGAGGAGAGGGTCGAAATGCAATATTTGAATTTGGTGTCATCAAGTCAAACCGCCAAAGTATAAGTGAAGTTCACCACAGTATAAGAGTCGCACTAATATCCTCGAGACAATTTAGGGAAATGTGTTTATCTTTTGATGAGCTTTGCATAAATGTCTTCATGCCAAATGGCTCTTCACGAACTTTTAGCAGCACTTAATTTGAAAGAATAATAATAATAGCCTGCTGAGTGCTTTCTGTGGTTTCTGTCACGACTTCATAGTAATGTGCAGGAGTCTCCAGGCACTGTTTGATCTGTTCAGTGATGATACAGTTATTATCTTCAGAGACACCTTGAAATGATGACTTACGACTCAACTCGAGTGTTTCTGAAGTCATGACGATGCTTCTTAATAACATAGCATTTGCTGAACAGAGCGAGATTAGTCCGTGCGGCTCTCGCTCTTTCCACCAGAAATAATTTCTCTCAAGCCATATACTGTAATTTCAACACATCAAATGGCTGCTCATTATACACATAATTCAATACGCTCTCACTTCTTTACAGTTTGTCTTTAATGTTACCAATTCATTTGATTTATTTGTTCTGCCCTGTTTTCCAGTGTCTCTGTGTCCAGGTCGAAAGACGTGCCTCCTTTTGGCCCCCCTATTCCCAAGTCTGTAACGTTCCCAAAGTCAGCAGTTTTCAGGGACTTCCTGCTCGCCAAGGTCATCAATGGAGAAAATGCTGCACACAAGTCAGAGAAGTTCCGAGCCATGGCAACTCGTACACGGCAGGAGTACCTGAAGGACCTGGCGGAGAACTTTGTTAGCACTGCCACTATTGACTCTGCTGTCAAATTCAGCTTCATCACCCTCGGAGCCAAGAAGAAGGAGAAGGTGAAACCAAGGAAGGACGCACATCTGTTCAGCGTGGGGGCCATCACCTGGAGTGTCCGCACCCGGGACTTCGGCCAATCGATGGATGTGGATTGCTTGCTCGGCATATCCAACGAGTTCATCGTCCTCATTGAGGAGGAATCGAGAAACGTGGTCTTCAACTGCTCTTGTCGCGACGTCATTGGATGGACCTCAGGGATTATGAGCATTAAGATCTTCTATGAGCGCGGGGAGTGTGTCATGCTGTCTGCCCACGACAACTGCGGAGAAGACATCAGGGAGATGGTGCAAAGACTAGAGGTAAGACCCTTGAAGGCTCAATTATTATAATCTCTCTCATCTTTAAGTCTTAATGTTTGCTGGATTAAAGACTAGCTGAGTCTTTTGTAGCACAGTGTCTTCAGTGCTTGTATCAAATAATACCACACAAAGAGACACAGAACAAAAGACTGATCAGTTTTCAAACATCGCCTCCCTCTGTTCGCTCTCTGTTTGCACTGTGTGTGGTTAATTGAGGGTTGCTTCTTCATTTGACATCCAGTTTATCTAAATGCTGTTAAGTTTGTTTGTTTGTTTGTTTGTTTGTGTCTCCTGTTTCTCAGTCTGGTCACTGGTTTTGTAAATGACAAGACAACACAATTGTCCTCCACCAAGGAGGTTATGTTTTCACCCCTGTCGGTTGGTGGGTTGGTTGCAGGATTATGCAAAAACTGCTAAAAGGATTTCCACAAAACTTGGTGGAAGGATGGGACATGGGCCAATAAAGAACTTATTAACTTTTGGCATGATCCCAGCAAAAGGGCTGGTTCAAGAATTTTTATATCACTTTCTTTAACATTGCGATATATGGCCCCTTGGCAGATGCACAATTTAAGGGCCATTCTAGTTTTGCTGTTGCAGCTTTGTTGAACACTGATTATACAGCTTTTTTTTTTCAATATATAAGAACCTCTTGGTAGTAGTTTCCGTACTAATATCTAAGAATGAGAAAGATACACCCTTGTTTTGTTTTAAAAAGGAGTTCCACAGTGTATTTTACCCAAAAAGTGATTTCATGAGACAGGAAATAGTAGTCTGTCATCACAATTGCCCTCGAAGTCTAAAACACATTAGCTGCATGGCGTATAAAGGAAAATTACCTCTTTTGCTTTAAATGGTGCAGTGAGTCTGGTAACTTTAGGATAGTTGTGGTCCCTCTGTGGTGAAACAATACATTCTGCAAATGCTTCTCCTGCCATTGTAGCTTTACAACTTTCCACAAACCTTGTTATTTTATTTTCATCATTAAGTCTGCAGAACTGCTGCTTACTTAACCTATATGCATCCTGTCAACTCTCATGTGCGCTGAGCTTTTGCTGTTTTATTATTTTCTTCCCTTCTGTTTGTTTCACTGCCTTTTTCCACAACATTGCAAGACTCTGGCTTTCAGGAATATTCCAAAATTCCCTTGTTTCCCTCACTTCCTCCTCCCTTTTACCTGGTCCTCTCTGGGTTACACAGGGACAGGAGTGTCATTTGAATGTGAAACTGTGCAGTGAGATCGACAGTCCAGAGAGGATTATAGACCTCCTGTTGTTTCCTTTGGCTTTCTTTTGCTCAGCGGTCATTCAACCATTTAGGTCACACAGTTATAAATGTTGTCCCTCGATTCATCAGGACAAACCATTATGAAACATCACAACACTGTCATCAAAAAATCAAAGCCGGAGCTGTCCCCTGCAGCAGGCGGCACATTTAATGGAATTAGAGATTAGCAATGATGTGATTTTAGGCTATGCTCGTGTTGTTTGGATGCAGGTACAGGAGGAGGCAGCTTAAACAGGACACTAACCCAGTTTCGATGTGGAGGAGAGGAAATGCAGACACATTATTTGGGTCTGGCAGACTAAGAATAGAGGACACTTAACCTCAAGACTTCTTCACTCCAACTGAGATCTACCCATTTAGTCCAAGCCCTCTTTTCCCCATTTTGTAAGTCTGTACTTGTGTTACAGGCATCTTGACCTTTTTAGAAGAAAAAAAACTATTGTTCCTCTGTCCGGATGCTCAACCGATGCCTTGTTCCATTCATCAAGGCTTGTTTTTCCTGTTTGGTGTTTCCATCGTTTGTTTACCGAACTTCTCATCAGCCAACCCTTTTTCCCTTATAAATAATATTGAGGTTGAATCCGAACCTGAGCTGTGCATGACCTTATTTCTGCCTGCCCGCATGCACACTCTCCTCCACTTATCCCTTACAGTCCCTCTTTGGCAGCCTCAAATTTCCAGCAAACCCCAGCCAGAAAAACACTACTGCAGCCAATGACATGGTAATAACAATCAATTTCCTGCTAAACACCCGAGCAAGAATGTCATTCTTCTTAGGAAAAGGACAGACGGAGATAATTGCGCATTTTTCATTACCCCATTTTGAAACAAACTATTTTTAGGCAGGCTTAAAAAAATAAGCGTTCAGGTGAGCACTAAAGTCCTGAATATCCCAACCACCTCAAAAACAACTAGATCCCGTGGAATTATTTACCATAATTAATCTATGAAGGACACGGATGTCATTCAGTGTCTTCACCGCTCATCATAAGAAAGGACAGAGCAGGATATATTATCATTTGTGATTAGCCAAAGGACATCACTTCCTCATTCTTTATGCAAATCTCCTCTCACATTTACTGTCCACTTACCCACGGGATTTGTGAGGGATATTTAACAGGAGAAGCTCAGAATAAGTATTAACAAGTTGGTGGCTGTTGCTAGTCCTCAGCGTATGATCCGATTGCGCATTCTTTTTCCCAAAGGTGTGTGTGTGCGTGTTCTTCTAAACGACCCAGACGTTGACTCAAATCATGTTTCATTGCTGGGATTTACAGGCTGCCGGACTTGTGATGTAATGTGAAGCAGAATGAACAGATTGTCCACTGTAACACACAGAGGAGCCGAGTGTGGGAGCACAGCTAAAAGCTTTGTGATAAAGCTCTCCAGGGTGTTGCTGAGCTGGGTGGCCGCGTGTTCGGCTTTTATGAGACAAGTCATCTTGGCTCGGGTGCTGCCTCATATGCAGTTTTTTTCTTTTGTTTTGTTTCCAGAACAAAGTCAAAGTGAAGCCACTATAGATTTCTTTGACTGATGCCAATCAGCAAAATAATAAAGGAAGAACATTTTTCTGCAAACTGAATAATTATTAACAGCTCACAAAGGTATTACAGTTGAATCCTGATAAAACAATACAATATCAGAAAATTAATTGGCAAACAGTGATAATTAGTGCAAAGTTTCAGTTCTTTTGCGAAGCAAAAATGCCCCAATGGTTCAATTAGTTTTTATTATATATGATGATAAACTGAACCTAACAAGGACTTTGTACACTTTGCTCTGTTTTCTAACATTTTCTCGATAAAACAATTTATAATCAGCAAATTAATAATTAGAACTTTAATTAAAACTGCCTTTTGGTTATACACTGCCAACAAATCGAGTTGCACAGAATACGGATACAATCTCCTCTTCCGCTGGTGGTTCCTGAATTAATGGAGGTCACTATAACTTTGACCTTAGTCGTTTGACCACTAAAATCAGTTTATCACCGAGTCCAAGTGAAAGTTTTTGCCAACTTTAAAAACATTCCCTTAAGTTGGACCTGAGATATCACATTCACGAGACTCAGACGGACAGATGGACGGACAGCCAGAAAACAAAACATACCTAGTGACACCTCATATTTGCTTGTTTTGTCCAAGTAACAGTTGAAATGCCAAGTGTATTCAAAATGCAATGACATAAGGGTGGCATGATCTTTTAGCATTTTGCTACTCAAATGAATTGAATGATTTAAAAGATCATAAAAATATTTCTATTTTGTGGTTTTACAATAATTGCTGACCCAAATGACTCTACTTCTTCCCCTGCTCACCAAAAACTGTCATAACACATTAGCAGACACTGTCTCAGATTTAGATATTGACAATTTACTGTCAAAGCTAGTTCTGACCCAGATCTCTCGCTGAGGATCAATGCCAGAAACTCTAAGTGACACCAGATGACTGAGGCTGACACTGTTTTGTTTCTTAAGGGCAGTGTTGTAGTTTTATGTCACCATTTGTTAGAGCCCATGATTATGCTCCGAGTGGACACCCATACGTGTCACCTTCCCCATCAAAATAACTTTACAGGCCACAAGTCCCCCCTGTTAGATAATGAGTGTCCCGGTAGATTCAGCCGTTATGGATTCGCACCACTCGGAGCAGAACCTGGGCACATTAATTTTGTGCTTGGACTGGATAAAGGTTCCTGATGAAGGCATTTAGAAAGCCATTATTTAGCATAATGGATTTCTAACAAAGGGCAGTTTGATTCATGGACCCTAATACCCAGGACGATGTCGTCCTCACACACAGGCCATTTACGCCCAGACTTTGCCCCTGGAGAGCATTCAGGCGTCACATCTCTGGGTTCTCTTGACCTTGATGCTTCAAGCAGAGTGATTGTTTAGTCTGTCGTCCTAACTCCTCTGGTTTGAAAACTGGATTTCCAGGTCAGTATTTATTACAAAACTGAGGTTGAGACTGTGATTGAACTAATTACAGGATGAGTTTTGGGGTTATCTCTTATTGGTAGTCAGTGCGTGACAGTCCATCATGGTTGTCTCGGGTCCCTCGTCACACAGTGGGATAGGATTTCTGCCAGTGTGAGAATCTGTTTGAGTGTTGACAGGCCGTGGACTGAGTTAATGTGTCCCTGAAGCCAGCTGCCACTCTGAGGCAAATGGAGGCAGTCACCCACAACTGAACCAAGACTAATCTGAAGGGTGATTAAAGCTCATTGGATGAAATGTGAATTTTTTTTTCTTCAGTGGTTGTCACAAAAAACATAGAGGTCCAGCTCTGCTGTGTACCTACACTGCAGCACGGCCGATTTATAGGCTCAGTCTCTTCATATCACGGTGGTGAACATAGGCTACGGCTGCATGTGTTTGTATCTCTGCTCACTTCTGTGGTTATGTGTTTAACTGAAGCAAGAGCGATGCCTGCACTTCAGCTGAACCTGAATTACATTAAAGCAGAAGATTAGGCCAGGCCTCCCCTGAGCAAAGCGAGCAGCTCAATTTGCATGCAAGTCCACGATTGGACCAAAAAAAACCTACTTTAGGGCTTTTCATCCAAAAACACAACAAACCAAGCAGAGCCTGTCCACCAAGTAGCCATGGGTGAAGTCTCTGGCAGAATTCGGAGAACAAGGGGTGAAGGAGATCATCACAAGCTGCCAGTTGATATGTTTCTGTACAAACGTTGCTCTCAAGGTCTTTCCAAGTCATTAATTCTGACTAATACACTCAGATCTGTGGACAGGTCCATGTTTCAGGGGCCGGTTAGATCCTCATTACCCCATACAGCACCTACAGAGCTACTGTAGCTGGTGTCAAAAGAAACAGGTGTCTATTTTGTGCAGTGTGTGTGTTTTAGCTGTCTCTGTGGATTTTTTTGGGCTGAAGCGTTAGCTCTGTGATGTACCCTCTCATTAACTTCTATTTTGAAGGGTTCTTTGAATGAGCCAAACAAACATATTTGAGTCTAAGGAGAAGATTTTCACTCTGCTCTAAATGCTCTAATAATATTATTCCTGGGTGTGTTGACACTTGAGTAGTACATCCCACACATCCATTAAAAAAAGATCCAAACTCTATACTATGGAAGCCCAATGCTTTGATACTTGGCTTAGAAGGATCCTATTAAGGGATATTAGGATCACTCACTGTTTTCTCAGCATGAGTGTGTATGGTTACTTCCTATTTAATGTTTACACTTTGTTTTCTACCAAAGTCTGTGAAGTCTTTATGTCAGAATCAGTGGAATCAAAAGAAAAAAGTCCCTTTTTGTACAAATGTATATAATTTTTTTCTTCCAGATCACCACCAGAGGCTGTGAGACATCAGATATAACTTTGCGTCGGAACAGCCTCGGCCAGCTTGGTTTCCACGTAAACTTTGAGGGCATCGTGGCCGACGTGGAGCCCTTTGGCTTCGCCTGGAAGGCAGGGCTGAGGCAGGGCAGCCGACTGGTGGAGATCTGCAAGGTGGCCGTCGCTACTCTCACTCATGAGCAAATGATTGACCTGCTGCGCACCTCCATCACTGTCAAAGTGGTCATTATCCAGCCACATGAAGACGGAACCCCACGAAGGTAAATCCTCTCCCTTCTCTTATTTTTACCTAAATACTTAGACTATAGACTAAAGCTTTACCCATGCGTTTTCATAAAAAAAAACTGTTTTCAAAACAAACAAAAAATCTCTATCCACAGGAGTGTGTACTCTACCCATGCATGTGCCTGTGCACACAGATAACTTGAATAGTAACCTTGTCTCCTTCACATGTAAGCAAGTATATTGTTGAAAATTGCAGAATTGAACTGCACAACAGCTGTTTGCTAAGAAAGCAACGCTTGCGATTAATTGTGTTCTACACTGGTTGCCGAGGATAATGGTGGTTGTTTTTTTTCGGGGAAGGGAGTCCTGTGATGGGAGCCTGACAAATCAGGGAAGGTTATGTCCTGTTCGAAAAGACTCTGTTGAGAGTGTCTACGTCATTGTTTCCAAACATCTGTTTCTGCCTGTCCAAACTAAAACGCTGCCCCATAGTTTTCAAACTAAAATGGGGCTCTTAAACTCTGGAGTAGTGGGGACAGCTGGCGTATCAGAATTGATTTTTCATTTTCTAACTCAAGCAGGGTAGAATGGATATAGTCTAAACATACTCGCAGACTTACTATTGTCATTGAGTTGAGGCTGTTCTGCTGCGGTTTGTGAGACAGAAGCAGGTGCTCCTCAAAAATGGATGAAGTGGTGCTTGTCTCATTTTTCCATGCAGCTGGGGTAAATTAGTTTGACATTTGCTCTCATATTTGAGCTGATTAGCATAAAGAAATGCTTACATACTGTTTTTCCTGCAGCAGGGCTGATGTTGTTCTCGCTGATTTCTCTGGAGAAGAGCCGTTCTTTGTATTGATGTGGCTTTGTCGCGTGGAGAAAACTCCAGCAGCGGCTGTGGAGTCACGCAGGCACGGACAGTCAGCGGTTCTCCCTAATGATAATGAGAGGAGCATTTTGATTAATGGCTCAACTCTCGCTGCCATTGTCTGACAGCTCAAATTTGCAGATTGCTTCTTTGTAACCTCACCCAATCTTCCATTCATCAACTAGGATGGGAGTGTTTCCGTCGCCCTCTAATAAAAAAAAAAAAAAGGAATCTTTTCTGGGAAGAGATGAAGGTCTGTGTAAAATGCTTGTTCTGAAAGCACATCTGCTTGTTTTGTGTGTGAAATCAGATCCATCACTTGTTCACACTCACACTTTCAGCAGCTTTGTTTTGCTTGTGCTCTTGGCCTTGTGTAGCAGCAAATGCTGTTCCCACTTTCTCACAGACATCAGTGTACAGAGACCAAACCTTCACTTAATCCCATTCTCTGTTGGGTTATCGCTAATATGAAAAGCCTATAGATGACAACTATAGACTATACAACTGTGTGTGTGTGTGTGTGTGTGTGTGTGTGTGTGTGTGTGTGTGTGTGTGTGTGTGTGTGTGTGTGTGTGTGTGTGTGTGTGTGTGGTCAATGACTGAATAGTCGTCACATGTTTAACTGTGTTTCAACTTTGTGCTCTGGTTTGGCAACAAGAGGAGTAACATATTTGCTCTCCCAGATGGCGGGCTAACATGCCTCGTCTGTGAATCCAACACAGAGGCCTCTCTGGCTGAACCGACTTCTAATCCTCTTACCACGATCTGTGATGATACATGATGATACAATCATAATAGCAGTGCAGGGAAGGAGAAAGCAGAACAAAACAAGCATCTTCCAAAACTGGTTCTGTGTCGACAAACGTGTTCTGCTCCCTGGAGATGTGGTGACAGTATTTGGTAAAAGAGTCTCTGTGCCAGTGGAAGACATCTGGCTTGGTTTGAGTGGCACAACTGAAGCCTGTTAAGGTACTTGAGACTGCCAATGAAAGAGTTTTAAAAAATATACATTCTACATAGCACTGTGCCCAAAACTATGCTCTGTCATGCTGTTTGTCCATAATGGGCGGTGAGATGCATGATGGACTGAGCTTGACCCATATATGGCGTTTGCTAACAGATGTATGTGGCAGATTAGTAGGTATTATAGTAGAGGACAATACTGGTGTCTGACGTTGAGCCCTACTGGGAGATTTCTTACTGAGACACAATTTCTCATCGTCGACCCATGGGAACCAAATGCTCCAAGGGCCCTGCAAATCTTTCAACCATAGCTCCAATAAACCAAGAGGTGGGAGGTTGGGTGAAGAATCTCAAGGACCCTCAACTCTTTTCGCCCCTGCGTCTTTGAGTCGCTAAAGTGCTGCAGTCAACAATAAGTGCTTCAGTTTCTCCACTATTATCTCAAAGGAAAGGAATTCTGCAGGGGCCAGAAGGCCCCAGTCAGTCCCCCGTGGCCAGAGAGATGGGGGTTAGTCTAACAACAATGGACAAGAGTCTCATGACCTCCAGACAATGCACCCTGGCTCCACACTGCTACTTTGATAAGCAAAAATGTTTTCATAAGCACATGCAGGGGCTGGAGGGAGAGTGTTTCCTCTTCACTGTTGATACATAGTCAAAAAATATTTGATCCTATAAAGTTTGTGATTCATTGGGGACTGATGGGCTCATCCGGCTGCTAAGATTATGCTGAATGAATGTGTAGCACTGTTTTGTGGCAAACCTCCTGAAGCTGTTTATATCTTAAACTGTTTTCCCCAGCTCTCTCCGTCTACAGCCAGAGACGATATGGCTCTAATATTAGCTTTACCTAGTATTGAATTTATTTACACTGGAGGCAGGATGTGGTTTTTAGCCCAGTGCAATACCAGAGGCTTTTCCATCGTCACTCTGAGAGGCTTTTAAACAACTTCAACATGTTAGCCTTGGATCAAACTAATGAGAAAAGGATGAAAAAGATTAGCTCTTTGAAACAGGAATGCAATGCACAGAACATGGCACTGATTGTATGTTTTGGTATATGGTCATCAGAGATGTTAGCGTAAACAAAGGGATCTGTACAATATGGACTAAAATGAATGATTACTACAAGACACAGAAACATCAACACAAACAAGAAGCATGTGTGTTTTAGAGAACCATTCTTTAATGCTTTTTTATTATAACATATTGTACTTTGTTAAGTTTTGATCACTAAGATTTATGTTTGAGATGGTGGGTAACCTGAATTTAAATGGGTTCAGCTTGCGCCAGACCCCTGCTGATAATGGGTATTGCCTGTGACACTCAGAAGGCCACTTGTGACCTTTGCTTTGAAGTGTCATCAGACTTGTCATCATTGATTCTCATCTGGACCGAAGTTAAGCTGGATTTCTCACTTCCCATGCCAACACCCTGTGAAAGAGAGCGCCACAAAACCAAAACTCTGCCAAACCAAAGAGTCTGCATCACAAATTGCTCACCCTAATCCCATCACATTATGCACAGGAGCCTATTTCCTTTAGATCAGTTTGCAAAGAAATCACTGGAAAAGGTTTTCTTTCTCTTTTTTTTTGCAAACCTATGCACATTTGAGCACACATTATTTCATGAACCTCTTGACAATAGTCTGCAAAGGGCTGGTGGAGGTCACAACCTCTGCGGTTATTTACTGTGACATGGACTCTGACTGTGGGAATGGATTAGCACGTCCCTCAGTCGTTGGCCATGTCATTAGAGTGACAGCTCTCTGACTGAGGTCTAAGGTCCTGTCGTCACACTGATCTATTGTAATTCGTTAAGAGACAATGGCTGAAGGAGCCGATTGTTCACCTATAACAGGCCATCAGTCATGTTACTTATCTCTATAAACAGATTCTGCATGTAAATATACAGAATCTGTAGGCAAAGGAAAAGATGTTGGCGCTGGAAGCCCTCTTGTTTCCGTAGTTTGACCAAAAAATGAGCAGGCTTTGGTGGCCTGCAGGTAGACCGTCCACATTGATAGAGATTAACCAAAATGTCATCTGGACCTAAAGCATCTCCATAAAGTGTCACTGTTTGTGTTTTGTGTAGCGAAACGTCCGACTTGTATGATAAAAGAAACTCCTAACAGTGTACTACTAACAGAGGTCGGAGTTTGAAGCTGTAGAAGTTCTTTTCTCTACAAACTTATATAGGCCAGTGTAGTATAATTTATATCGCCTCCCACAGCAGCTCTTGGTGGAATCAAGAGGAAACAGACTCTCCTCATGGCTGGCTGACTGGGTCTAACAGCGTCTTGTCTGCCACCAGCCTCCAGCTCAGGTTTAACTGTTGACCAAACACAGGCTTCCTGCTGTTTTCGCCATGATTTATACACTGAGGTTCAGTCACCTCCATATACGTTACCAGCAAGAAGCACGTTCCACATATACATCAGGTCAAAAGGATGGTGGCGTTTCCACCTCCAGCTAAACTTGTGTGGAACTGGGAGGAGAACATTAGGATCATAAGAGAAATTAATTTTGTCAGTTCTTAGTCCTTCTGATGCGAAAAGCACAGCGAGAGGGAACGGCTGAGACCTTTCCTGTTGACAAGCTGTTAGCAAGGTTTAGCCTATTCAGAGATTAATGATGTGTGGCAACCTGGCATGACCACCTACACACACAAGCACACACACACGCACACAGTTAATCAAGGTAATGAGTGGGTTAGCAGTCTTGTTTAAAACTAATTGACCAATATTCAAGGATTTAACACTCTTGTTAGCATCCTTTTCCTCTGACATGAACATAAAGTTATTGAAAGCCCTCACTGAAGACAATTAGAATAACAAGATAATCATTTATCTGTTAAATCTGTTATATCTGAGGTCATAGTACATAGATACCTATTTTACACCAAAATTAGCAGGTAAACGCTGTTTTTGTAAACGTGGGTAAACCCGCTTAAAAAGAGGATTGACTACTCTCCCATTATATATAAAAAGCAAGACGTTAGAGGGTGTGAGTGAGTTGTTTGACCAGTGGAAAAGGGGCTTTGCAGTAGCTTCAGCTAACAAGATAAACTCCTCTTCTATTCACGGAAGTGGCTGTAATGCCACTCATTATGCTCGCTGTCCCATATATCAAGCCAGTGATGCATGCTACCTACATAAGGCCAATGAATTATGTAAAGTGTGAGATGTAGCGGACGTAGAACATGCCATTGACAGCCGTTCATCATAGATGAGGCCAGCCTGCCGTTGACATTGACCAGATGTGAGAGACATGTGACGAGTGAAGAATGATCTTATAGTTAGATCTTATAACACCCACTGCTCTGGTGGGAAGTGGGCTGCAAACAGCCCCAGCCACCCATGGCCCAGTTTGATGAAAGGGTCTCTGAGAGGGATTACTCGCCCCCTCCACCGCAGCCTTTGCAATCAGCCAGTGCACCCTCCTCATGTTCCGCTGTGTGTACACCTAGGACCACAGCAAAGTATACACATTTTCCAGTACCCCACCACCACAACCAATGGATCCTGGAAAATCGACTTTGGAGGGGGAGGGTAGTGTTATCATTAGGGTCATGCTTGAGATTCTTTTGGAGAGCTAGCAGAGTGCCCAGGCTGTTTAAACCTCACCCACCACCCTGTAACCCCCCCGTCATTCCAAACATACACATCAAGCCTCTGCCCAGCCCCGAAGATTAATGTTGCATGAAATGGCATCACAGGCCTTGTCCATCCCAGAGATCTTCAGTGTTGTTAGCAGTAATGGGATGGAGATGGACGGGGGCTAAAGCCTCCTGTGTGGAGACACTCATGGGAGACCCCCGACTCATTTAACGGCAAGCTGAGATTTTCAGTTCTATTAAAAAGGGCAAAGTGTTTTCCACAGTTTTCCAGGTACCTCTGATGTGTTCGTAAGCCCTCGGTGTGCACATTCATGTGTTTTTACGTGTGTGCCTGTTTTTATCTGTGTGCAGGCATGTGTGTGACACTATCTCTATATGTCAGCCTCGGGCTATTTCTGACAGCATTAGTGCGTTGTGGTGTAGTCATGGTAACAGAAGGGACCCCTCCTCACCAATTTTTACTGAGGAGATCAGGGTCAACGGTTGTGTACAGTGGAAAGAAGCTGGCTATGAGTGCAGCAGAAAAATGTTATTTGATTGTCCATTTAGTTTGATATGAATATTATATATGAATCCATAATATGTAATGTAAAAGCATGATATATGTATATTACCAATAATTATTTTAATATTTTACTGTGGATTTATGCAACAGTTTCAAAGGCTATTAATGAGCTATTCCATTCTTCTTATTCTTAAGATTTTTTTACATGATTAATAATGAATTAACTGTAGATATACATACGACTGAAGTTCTAGTTGTGGAATAATGTGATAATGTAAACTGATGGATTCTATTACATTGGAATGCTTTGATCCAAGATTAATGTACTAATCACGGGTACTTTGAAAATAAACACCCTTAAGGTTGACTTAAGAGGTGATCTGAGATTTTAGATGTTATCGTAAGAGACACTTACCATTAAAGTAAGATGTTACTATCACAGTTTCATCCCTCACTGCTGACCTTTAACCCTTGTTTCCTCACCCATCCTCCCTCTCTCCCTCTCAGGGGCTGCTCCGAGCTCTACCGCATACCCATGGTGGAGTACAAGGTCGACAGCGAGGGCACACCCTGTGAGTACAAGACCCCCTTCAGGAGAAACACCACCTGGCATCGCGTGCCCCCGACTGCCGGTCCGGCGCTATCCCGAAGCTCGCCAACGCAGGGCCCTGATCGCCTGCAGTGCCAGCAGATCCTTCAGCAGCACCAGGCAGGGATCCCGCGAAGCACCTCCTTCGATAGGAAGCTGCCAGATGGGTCCAGGTAAATTCTTTTCTGTCCTTCCCATCTGGTTTTCTTCTGATCAGAGTTGTACATATGATTAGTGAGTGACAGAATATAGATTTTTTTTTTTAAAGCCTGCAATCATAACCTCCCGCTCCTTCAGACCAGTTAAAACTCTTGTTGCTTGTTTTAACCTGTGATTTAGTTGGTAAAGGGGATGTTTCATTTAAATCCTGTGATTTGACATTATTAAAGAAATTGTATCCACTGCTTCATATTGCTTAACACACGATAAAGCAATACTGCACTGAGTCAAGGAGTATTAGATCTTTCTCAAAGATGGGGTTGGTGATTTGTGTCTGAAACACTTAGAAATCCTCTTCACGTCCCGATGGCATCACTAAAAAAAGAAAAGAAGATGGTTTCTGTCGCCCTTGCAGGATTAATAATTTGGTACGAATAGATGCAAGTGAAGAATCGATGCAAAAAATTTTAACAAAACAAATGAGCACATTTATGCTTTGAAGACATTTTTGGAAGTCGTGCTCTCTATTCAAGGGTTTTCATAAAAGCTCGACTGAGCAAAGCTTGTGTGTGAACATCACGATGTTTAAAAGGTCCAATCCTTTTGAGATGAAATCTTTGAACTCTCCGCCCTTTCTCACACTGAAGTAGCCCTTCAAAATAACACTTTGAGGGTCTGTTATTTTGCTCAGTTATTTGCATACATACTGTTTAAATGGAGCGTTTTAGTAAAATGAATTCATGGCTTTCATCTCCCTTTTAGATGATAAGGCCACACTCCGACTTTGTTCTGTCCTCGGCTTTTGGACATCTCCATCCAGCCATGTAAAGCAGTGATTTGTTCGTTCTAATGAAACCCCCTACAGTCATGATAACCTCTCCAGTGAGTCACACCGACCCCCCCTGGTGTTGCCTGTACTGACTATGCTGGGATAATGGCCGCCTTCTCTGCCTAATCAGAGTTCCTGCCAGTGGGAGCACTCCATTCTCCTTCCCTCCTTTTTTTCCCATCTCTCTCTCTCCTTATTTGCCCCGCTCCTCGCTCCCTCCCTCTTCCTGCACCCTGCTGAGGAGGAGGTGATGGGGACACTGACACGGCTCAGCTCATCTCATCCAATTACTACAGAAACAAAGAGAGCGCTCTTCCTGGACCACGATATGCGGCACCCCAGAGGGAGAGGGAGTAGAGGAGGGGGCTGGAGGAATTGTAGACTGAAAGGCCGGGAGGGAGGAGTAGAATATTTTACAGTCACATATTCTAGAAAAATATATTAACATGAAGCTTAATTGAAGAAGAAAAATGTAGTCAGTGCTTGTATGTCTAGCGTTTGCTTATTCATTTGCTGTGTGGACATGCAGAAGAAAGGAGATCATCCATAGTAGTGACAAACAGTAAATGCAAAGATTGTGGAGATTCTCAACTAAAGAAATGAAAAGTAAGTTGTAACATTTGACAGGTATGTGTTGTGAATAAAAGGCATGAAAACTAGATTACAAAAGACTGTTAAAATTATTGGAGTAACAGATGAAACAGCTCCAAGTAGCTACTAGTAGTCACGTTATATACGTTTACTGGAGTGTTAGTATGGACTGAGATTATTACTGATGTGGAATGAAAACACTTTCTTCCTTTTCCTCTTTTTTTATTTTTTTTACTTTTGAAACGCTTTTTTAAAACGAAAAAGTATTTCTTTGGATGTAAACTCAAAGTGGAAGTAGTACAATCAAATCAACCTAAACATTGGGTACATTTAAATGGTAGTCTTAATTATATCCACTTTTAGATTTTTATTAATGTAAAATTACATCCAGCTTAAATAGAAATGTAACATAACAGGTGGTTCTTCTGGGGGGTGTCTGACAAAAAAAATGGTTGGCAAACCACTCGTCTATGGGCCACATGAGTTTTTACTGCATAGATAAAAAATCATCCCATCCTCATAGAGCAGAATCCAGATTTGGTACAGTAAAATATGACACCTAGCATCCAGCCAACCGAGACCCACTGCTAATCTCTGCAGCCTCAAGTGTTATTTCAATGCAGAGAGAACATAACATTATATGTCTAAAGGAGGAAGAGACCGAGAATAAGAAGCAGCAGCTGCTGCTGTTTCACATTAAAGTGCCTGCATGGCCCCGGCAGAGAAGACTAACACTTCAGCCAAGGTGGAAATGTAGCGATCTGGTCGAGGTGTTTGATGATCTGTGCTGCGATTGAGTTACTGACAGTTGGGAGAGTTTCTCATGGAAGAAACAAAGGAAACTTGATGACAAAGCAGAAAGGGCTGATGTGAAGGATTCGTCAGCTCCTTTTTATTTTAAGAAATTGTTTTGGCATTGCTGCCTTTTTTTGACAGCAACAGGAAAGGAAGCAAAGAGAGAGGGGATGACATGTAGCAAAAGGCCTGGCCTGGATTCAAACGCAGGCTGCTGTGGTGAGGAATCAACCTTGATACATGTGATGCACTTTACCAGGAGAGCTACTGGTGCGCCCCCCCGTAGGAATCTGTCAGCTTTGGAGGGCATGTTAATAATGTGATTTTGGAATAATAAAGTTCGACTGGACTGTTTTTGTTAGATTTATCTGCACATTCCTAATCGTCACGTGTTTATGCAAGTGTGGAAACAAGTTATTAAAGTTAAATATATATCAGGAAAAGACAAAGCAAAAATGAACAGTATAGAATGTGTAGCTAGAGACAGAATGTGAAAGCTATCCCGTCTATGTTATTTCAGTCATATTTCCATCTGGTCATCCGAACCCTCTTCGGTGTATTTGGTGTTTGGCCTCCTGGCAGCAGACATAACTCAAATCCAGTGTTTATTTTTCACTCAACACCGTCGCCTCGGCCACGTGAAGAAGCAAAGAAGCCTCTCGTCTTAGCGTATTGAGCCGGTTCAGGACTTACTGAAGGACAGTGAAACACACACACATTGGACGAGCTGAGCTGAGATCATGGTCAAAGTCAATGGGGATAAACGTCTTAACAGATCATGTGTGAGGCGACAGCTCAGAAACAGAGTCAACTTTATGTAAAGCAGAAATCTCAAACATCCTCTTACATTCAGAAGCTACTTTTGCTTTGCACTCACACACACACACACACACACACACACACACACACACACACACACAGAGGGCTCTACCATCTGGATTAGTCGCTGAGGCTTATTACCATAACTAATCTCTTCTTCTGTTTGTCTTTGGAGAACAAGACACCTTTTCCCTCACTGACAGTTCTCACATTTGCGAGATTTTCCACGGTACTTACAGGAAGTGACTATTCTCAGAACTGACACCCAAGGATATAGACATTAAAATTGGACAGCGAGGAAAAGAAGGTTTTTGAAGTCTGTTTGAGAAGAGCCACTGGAATCAAAATATATGCATAATGATTATACTAAAAATGTAAAAGTGGTTAAGTTATAATAATTATAGTAAATATTTAAATTACCCCAAAATGAAATGGTAATGTTGGCATTTAAAGCTTTTCTAGTTGGGCAATACCCTTCATGCCGAATCAATCTGTTTGCGCACATTCATAGATCCCATTCAAACGCATATTCACGTACAACACCATCAGAGGCAATTTTAAGGCTCAGTTTCTTGCCCAAAGTCCTGCCAACATGTAGACCGGAGGAGCTGGGGATCAAACTACTGACTTTTCAGTTATTGGACGACCCACTCTACCTATTTAGTACACTGCAAAGGATTATTTTAAAACCTATTTATTAATCGATTTATCAATCAAAATACCCACATTTGCATTTCTTTCATATCTTAAGGAAGGAATCACTGATTGTATTTGTTTTATATCGCCGTATATCTTCTAGTTTTGGACTGTTGGTTTAATAAAACAAGCAATTTCATAATGTCTTCTTGACTCTGGGAAATTGTGAGCAATTAGACGCCCCCTAGAATAAACGGTATATGGTTTCATATACAGCCCAAGTTTTGATCATATGTGGCAATGTGTTTAACCCAAGCATTTTTTTCCTGTTTCTGCAGGACAATGCAGGATATTGAAAATCCCCAGGTCACCTCATGCAACAAGGGGGACCAGCACTACCGCAGCTCCCCCAGTAACCAGTCCTCCTCCAGTGATCCAGGACCCTGCGGCAGTGGCACCTGGTCCCAGCAGCCTGGATACGACGGGTATGGCACCCCAGCAGTGTAACTTTTTATTTGAAACAGTCTCATAAGTAGTCCCTCCAGGATTATGCGTTTTTTGCCCTGATGAATGCAGCTACAATCAGCCCCGGTGCTATTTCTGAGAACTTTTCAAGTTTGCAAAACGAGAGCAATTTTTCCACATGAAATGAACAAATCACAGAGGCACATTTGACCAGTTGTTATACTATTTTGCAGGGAGTATTCCAACAAAACAATAAAAGGATTCCTGCTGTGGTTTAAAGCCACACTCAGACATTAAAAGAAAGAAAATGATGGAGGATGATGAGTTAAATGTATCAGATTTTTTATTTAGGTATTTAGGTATTAGTAAAGTTTCCTTTCAGTCATTCCAAAGCCTTGGGTTCATGATTTCTCTGAGCAGAACATGAAGGTAACCTCAAACATAAATTAACACAAATCAAACCATATAGTTTTATAGCCATTAGATTATAGTCTAATAATTTAAATCCAAGCCTGGCACAGTATTTTTCCTTGGAGTTACTTTGAGAACATCTTTCTTTGTATGTTCAGGAGATTTTGAAAGGATGAGCACTTAAGTATAATAACAAGTGATTATAAAGATTTCTCTCGTCCTCTAGTGTCTCCTACTGTGACTAAAATGCCATTTGAGCAAACTACTCTGTAATTTAGGAGTTGGCCGCTGAAAAGAATTTTTTGTTAAAAATATCACAGAAATGTCAATTCTGGAGAAAGCAGACAGAGCTCGAGAAGCTTCTGCCAACATGACTTTAGCCACCACAGTTTCTTTTTGTCGCCAACACTTCATGTGTTGTCCCCTTTACAGCATGTATCAACATGGATCTCTTTGCAACATGCTGCTCTTTCCCCCCACTTTCATTCATATAATGGTTGGCAGGGCAGCGCACTGCTCAGGTGTAACATCTGTCAGTCTGAGACTCAAACATGAGCAGAATCCATCAGAGACCACTGTCTGTGTGTAAGCGGTTACAGACCATGACAAGAGGCTTAGCTCAATGCTGCTGCCTCCCTGTCAGAGGCCTCAAAAGTGCACCCGACTCTCTGGGATCACCGTGCCCCGTCAGAGCTGCCGCCATGCAGAACAACACACACGCTGACTTTCCCATTGAGCTCCAGTTAGAGTCTTTGTTAAAGACTGAAGACATCAGGAGACACTGTTACCTCTGTTCATCTGTAACCTTTATTAGCTCTTTAAGATTTAATTAAGACCCACTTTGAAAAATGTGCCTTTTGTCGAGAGCAGGAGTTTCGAATGAAAGGAACTCACTCGTCAGCGTTGTCTGGCTGCTTTTTTATTTTATTATAGGCTCAAGTGATTCGACCTTAAGCGATCAAGTTAATTGCTGTGTGTCTGTGGTGAATGTGTGGAAGCCTCTCTCTGACTACAATACAGTGCTCACTCTGTCGTGTAGGGAAGAATAATAATTTTCAACTCTTTGTTTCTGCAGGTGTCCTTCCCCTATTCTTCATGAGCGTGCAGGGGACATGCAGGGGGGAGACGGGGAAATCCACAGGGAGAGAGAGCCTACTCTGGAGAGGACCAGATCTGCAGGTAAATCTGTTTTCTTTTGCCAATTCAGGCATGAACTGCAGATAATGTCTGGACAGTGGGTTTAGACTTTCTCCGGAGTTAAGCTAACTTATAAACATAACATATAAAATCATCTGCAGAGATCATGTATCACAGGAAGCTTGTGAATCTCGTTGTCTTCTACTTCTGTGGCACCTCATTTTCATCCTGAGATATTTGTATTGTTTTATTGCTTGTCGTGTGTTAGAAACATCAATCCTCCCAGAGAGAGTTTTTACAGGGGGCTGACTGGAGAAACTCCAGAGAATGTCTGCAGCAACTCACTTGTACATTAGTGTTCTCACATACAGCCCTTCTTGATAATTTCAGGAGATTATCCAGTTGTTAACCAGTCCTGATTCAAGTGCATATAATGTCTAGAAATAGAATGCATGTTTTAAAATCTTTTATTCCCTTTTCTTCTTGGTGCACAGAGGCCAAATGGCACATCCCCTCCACCAAGATCCTGAACCCTCTGAAGCAAAGAGAAGGAGGAAAGGACTCACCCAACAAGCTGTCCAGGGTAAATGACTGACCTACTTTCATTTGAGAATGACAGACGCTGCCCACATAGCATGTACTGGAAATCATTGTCAACTTGCTCTGGAGGGCACAGCGTTTGAAAGTTTAATGCAGCATTGACAGTGTGTGTGCTGTGTTTGCAGTGGAGTGTTTTGCAGTGCTTCACTCTGCACTGTCAGACCTGGTTTACCCCACACCGCTGTGTGAATCAGGGTGATTGTCCTTGTTTATGGGATTTGTAGCAATCAGCATTTCAATTGGGGTGTTCAGCCTTGTGTCGTCGGCCCTTGCTGCTCTTTGCACTTATCACTTTGCCTTCATCAGCTTGCTAACGGGCGTCTCATCTCATCACCATTTGTGGTTGTCTCACACTTTTCTAGGACACATTTTCTTAGAAGGTTGAATATATTAAGTGCTTCATTCTCTCATCCTCCCCTTTTCTCTCTGTCCCCGCTATCTCATTTATCTTTTTTTTTTGGCCCATGCACTCTCTCACTCTCTTTCCTTTCTCCTTGATGCTGGAGGCAGACACATGCACCTAAAACTTCTTTCAATGCTTTCAGCATTAACTCAGGCCAGTGGATGAAAATTTAAACCATCCCCTCATGCACATTGCTTGATTTTTTTGGCCGTTTTCTACTCTGTGCTTTCAGTTGCTTCCATAATTCGGCAGCATTTAGCGTGGCATAATGAAGAAAACATGACAGGTCGCAACCCTGAGGTCAGAGTTGATGTAATTAAACATTGCTATTAACCCCATCCACATGGGTTTTTTGTGGGTCAACAAATTTAATGCTGCTGATCTACATTTTGGAACAGATGAAGTAAAGTTTGCCTGATGAGTGGTGCTTGGTGATGAATAATAATAATAATCTCGTTTTCTGATCAGAAAGTAGTTGATAAAATATTACAAACCCCCTTTCAAATGGGTTTAGGGACCAGATCCCTTGGATTACTCACTGAAATACCAGAAATAAAAAAATAATAAAATAATAATAATAAAAAGGTCACGTGCAAAGTATGTGACATTCAGCGTATTGTGTTTCTATTTCTTCTTATTAATCTCAGCTAGTGACAGTATCAGGGGCTGTCACTTCAGTCAGACGCACATGACCATGTAGACTGATGGGTAGACCCCTCCCTTCTGGTGTGCCAGGCATGTTAAAAAATGCGGGGAAAAAATATTTGCAGCTGCTGTTTGACCTCATCTGATTTACTGCATTTCTCGCTCTCTGTGTTTGCACCAGACGGGCGATAAAAACTCCAGCCACTCGAGTAGCAACACTCTGTCAAGCAACGCCTCCAGCAACAGCGATGATAAGCACTTTGGCTCCGGAGACTTGATGGACCCGGAGATGCTCGGCCTCACCTACATCAAAGGGGCGTCCACAGACAGTGGCATTGACACTAATCCCTGCGTGGCCCCCGGGGCCCGGGTGTTGCTGCAGGGCAGGATGGGGGAGCAGGGACACCCCTGGGTGTCGGAGCACCACGAGGACGGGGCGTCAGAGGAGGATCACGGGAAAATGTACTTACCGCAGGGATACGCTTCTGCTATTATGTCAAGTCACGCGACGGAGGGCAGCATCGGAGACCTGAGCGAGATCTCTTCCCATTCAAGGTAGAGCACAGATGTAACTTTTATCTGTTAAATGTGTGATTTCAGATTCTTTTAGTGTCAAACATCTGATGTTTTGTTGCTCTTGTTTTAGGGTCAAATTAAAAGAAAAAAATGCGTAAAAAAGGAGATTGTAGAGGCTTACACACATGGTCAGAGGGTATGGAGTCATATGCTTTTGCCTCAGCAGTCACTAGATCCAGTCAAATTCAATACCTCTGGGAGAGTTTTGATTGACATGTTAGAAAGCACTGTCTCTGTGCCAGGAAGCCTCGACGGTGAAGACACCCACAAAGACTTGATGTGGTTGTTGCATTAACCACAGCCACTCTGATGTTTTTTCTTGTCTATGGGCAATTACTTCATTCTGTCTTAACTTAATTCATCTGTGTGTTGGGTCATTGAATTTCCCACTGAGTAAAACCCACACCCTTTTCATGGTATATGGCTCAGAGCACAATCCACTGTGTTCAAACATGTGAATGTACATTCATATATACACCACCTCCGCCACACTATTCAGCCCATTATCCGATCTGTTAAACATACACACGCACAAAAGGATGGTTTCAGGGTGTTAGTTGACCTTTTCCGCTTTTCCGTGCTCCCTCACTCCTGACCCGCAGCCTGACTCATCCAGCTGTGCTGAAGCCGCTGGGTGGGGCTGCTGTCAGGCTGGAGCAACATGGGGGTTGTGGGTAGGGTTCATCACACCGTGGTCCAAGTCCTCCTCACCAGACTGGGGCCCAGCTGGGAGAGAGGAGGGGTGTCAGAGAGGGGTTGGCCCTGAAGCCACTCACAGTCTGTCTTTAGGAAATAGCACGGGTATATCTTTGTTTATGCCGTGCAGCATTATCTGGGAGCAATCTGTTCAGATCACTGAGCTGTTCGGGAGGTGTCAGAACTGTCCACTCCAGCATATCATTCAGAAATTAGGAAAGAGCACATGCCATCACCTTGACCACCCCGATGCTTCCCACCTTTAATGTGATGGACTTTGTCACCCGAGTGTCATCTGCACAAACAGTGAAGCAGTAGGAGCACACTTTGGAGGGTGTGTCCCAGATGGTCATGAATATGGAAACAAGAGTGTATAAAGCCACCACTTAAAGCCAACTGTGATGTCTCAGGGTATTTAGGCAGAATGAGGAGTGTTTGATCAAAGTTTGTAAATGTAAAGCTGTACAGATTATTTGAATCTCTCTCCTGTAGCTAACAGATAAAAACTCAATCTGTGCAGGGGACTTGAAGGTTGAAATACCCTCACTAGTATTAGCAAGGAGATTTGCCTTAAAATGGCAATTAACAGTGTGAGTACATGAGTCCAAAGGCATCAAATAGAAAGCGTGTTATATTGTTCATAAATATAACCAGAAACAAAAACAAAAAAGGGGACTGAAATGTCACTTAAATGTTAAGAATTGGATAGAAACCACTGGGAGGAAGTGGAAACATGTGTCTGGGATTTGAATGCACTGACCCTTTAATCCAGTTTGTCAGTTGATATTTGACTAAATAGTGAAAGGACAAAGTTCAACAGGAACAGTCACATGAGAGACTGGATGTGAGTCATATTCCAATGTAGGTTAGAGGTGAACTAGCTGGAATACGCGTGTGTGGAGAAAAATAATGTCACCCCCGTCGAAGCCAACAGCAGCAATCAGCTTCAAAAATCATCGTTTCTCAACATGGGACATCACTGCATTGCTGGAAGACTCTCTCATTTTTCATTGTTAATGCTTTTATATACTTTCACTCGCCATTTTATGTTTAGTTGTTTTTTTTTACCTCATTTTAAATGCATTCATTTTCTTGTCATTTTTGAGTTACATTATGCTTTTTCTGCTGTCCGATCAGTGGCTCACACCACTCTGGCAGTCCCCTCGCCCGTGGGGCCAGATACTGTATATCCGCTGACTCCTCCAAGGTGTACACCATCCCCCAGACCAGCAGCTCAGGGCCAGAGCCAGAGCCGGGGCCCAGCTCAGAGGCCTGTGGACAGATACGGTCCGAGCCTGGCTGTACACTGCTGCTGGGGGTGAAGACTACTGGCGATGATGATGAGGGTGATGATGAAGACCGCAGCACTGAGGGACCTCCCAACATTTCAGAGTGTGGGTGAGTGTGTGCATGTGTGTGTGAGAACATCACCAAATATGCTCTTATGCCACAAAAACAAAAGAGTTTGGTGTTGAAGTTCAACACTAGCTGTCATGCAAAGGTACATGTCATACTTTTCAGTCACACCCATTGACCCCATTGCCATTCTCTCACCGCTGAGCTGTGTCCTCCCAGACTTGCTATTGCACGTGTGCAAAATCCGTTCCAATACAAGTGTCCCCCTCCATCAGCCCGCCCAGCGTGCCTTAACTGGCTTTGATTGAAGCCGACAGCCACAAAATAAATAAGCTCAATGAAGCCGCGGACATAATACACTTGGCACATGTCACTTGTGGTTATTGATTGTTCCTGTGAAGCCGCGTCCCTGTGGACTGCCCTGTTGAGCCTCCACCAGATCAGCATCTCTGCTGGGGAGCCAAGCAACGATCCAGACATCAGCCCGACGACACCAGCCACAGAATAGCCTGTAGGGAAAGGGATGTATGCAGTTATTCAGGCATGCTCAAAATGTATATTCTCCCTTAAGACTTTATATGAGCAACTACAACTGACTGTATCCGTCTGATGATTCAGCCCTTTGCTGTGGAGAGTAGGGCCATTGATGGTGAAGCTGAAACACAGCTGTGTGTGTGTGTGCTGGGCTCGGGGCATATTTTGAAGGAAAGAATGTGAGATTCGCCCTGAAAGAAAACCCCCCTGCTCCTGCTCCCAAGTAATTTCATTGAGGCTTTGAAATTTGCCACTTAAGGCTTGTGTGATTGATCGCATGCACTGAAGTCATCTTCTGCCAACTTATGAAAAAGCTCTGTAATTCAGTTACCCTCCTTGTTGTTTGTTTATATATTCCTACAGTTTTATTTCATCTTGCATAACCGTGCCTCGTGATGAATGGCCTAATGTTACTCACAGATATTGTTCTAACGTAATGAAGTTTCTCTTCCCTCATTCTAAAAACTTTCCTCCTCTGCTCTAACACTGTATGTTAACGCAGGATGTATAAAAATGCTCCTAACCCCTGGCTGTTTCTCTCTTGCTGCTGCTGCTTCCTGTTCCAGAGGAGCGGAGAGCTTGTTAGCCTTCCTTCTCAAAATGCTGGCTGATCGCTCAAGGTACACAGTCAGTTAAAGTCACCCCCGTGGCCCCGATCTGACCCAGCCCACCCTCCGCACCTCCCATGTCCTAGACCACCACCCCATTCCTCTCATCATGTGCTGGCCCTGCCATGTGGCACATGCTGACAGTGGAAGGCGACCAGCTGTGGCTCAGTGGCTGTGACATTTCTGCTGTATCTCCCACAGAATCCCACTGCTGTGTACTGTCCACCAACACTTCTTCCTGTCAGACCCTCATCCAACACACTGCACACACTCCTGTTTAAGGACAGAAGCAAAGTTATGAATTTTCATAATAAAATGTGAGCTTTAGTTTTATTATTTGAAGCCTGTGACAGTGTTCGGCAGCAGGACAGTAATACCTCGTATACAATAGATGAGGCAGAAATAGGTTCTGCCACATCAAGGTGCAATCAAAATGATTCCACTTGTTTTTTTTCTCATTTTATGAACCAACTCTTTGCACCTCAGCCAAGCCTCAAAACAAGTCATCATTATTTTTGAAATTGAGACATTGAAAGTAGCCAGTGGATGAAAACATACCTTTTTTTTCTCTCACACTAATCTCACAACCCGCTGCGCAAAAAAAGCAGTGATTTCGCATTGTAAGCATTTAACAGAGGTTCCCATGTGGTGGAATAATCTTTCATTGCTGAGGTCAGGGCCTTAGCGATGTTGCAGATATCCCATAACCACAGATTGATCACGGAGGAACAAATTGGGCAGGAGCTCAAGATTCAGGGGGAAATTAAAGTTGTTTTTCCTAACACCAAGTCACGAATAAACAGAGCTCAGTAAATTGCACTTCTTCATCATAGATGCAGCCTTCACAACAGAGTAATTGTTTTTGAACAAGATATCTCTTGGATCAGTTAGAATGCATCTGGCAATACTCGTCTATGTATTCAGGGCTCGGTTGCCATGGTGCCAAAAGCTTAAAACAGGGCAACTCTCAGCAATAATGTCTCTAGGTAACCATCACGGCCAGGCTGTCCCATCGTCTTGCCGTCTAGTGTATCCCCCTGTGGCCATCTAGCACCCTGCCAACAGCACTCAGTGTGTCATGCTCACAGGCTGCTCACTAAAAGCAGAGGTCTCACAGCCACACAACTTCAGCAGCCGTCTCGCTCGCATCGTCCTCGCACTACCTTGTCTCTATTTTCTGTCCCTCTATTTTCCCCTCCTCTTCTACCTTTCACAGTGCTTGGCTTCGTTCTTTACAGTCTCTTAGATCATTTGTTTGGCAGACAGAGATGAGACTGGGTGTGGGTGGAAAATGAGTGTTTCCTCCCTAGCTCCCTCTCTAACCCTGTTTCCCCACGATCACCTGACTAGCACTGAGCAGGGAGGCACCTGATGTTGGCATGCTAACACGGACTTCACCCGAAACCCCTTTGTCTGATACTGACGTTATCTTCTAAATAGCTGGGGACACCTGTCAACCCAAGGCTGCGATGGCTTGAGTTCTCCCTCGCAGGTTTGTGGATCGTGTGACCCCTTCTGATGAGCCCTGCTCTTCTATGCCCTCTGTATTGTCCACAGGCAGCTGTACGCACAGGAGGCCTGCCTGCCGGCTCCAGGATGCAGAGCGGGATGGAAAATCGCTGCAGAGACTCTCAAAAGAAGAATACCTTAAAATGATGCTGCCCGACAGCCCCCCGGGAGACGACAGGAGTCGGAAGGTGAGCGCTTTGTGGCCGACTGAATCTCTAAATGACATGATAACACATGGACAAATTAAACCTGTTGAAACTATGATGCTATGATAGATTGCATAATTACATGACAGTGTACTGCAACCCTTAAGGCTACTTTCTCATGCTGACTAACAGACGTGGTACATATGAGGCCAGAACCAGAGCAGATAACCTTGTGCTGGGAAGCAAGAAAAAGCAGGAAAAACATCTGCTGCCTCTCAGCTAGCCCCTGCTGCCGAGCACCTCAACTCTCCCAACACGAGACCCTTTCAGCCCCCTCTGACTGGCACACAGTGTTTGGCTAATTTAATTTATAATGGACCTGAGTTTGATCAGTCGGGATGTCATGGATTAAAGGCAGGAAGTTGCAGAGAGTGCATCGATGTTTGATGATCCTGGGTCCTGCCGACTCTATTAATTGCATTTTGAGTTCCCGGTGCCGTCCCCCATCCCCCATCCATTATCTCCAAGGAAGGGACCCAGGATACGTACAAATAAGCTATTCTTGGATGCTGCTCAATTCTAATACAAATGCATTTCATCCCCTGAGAAGACAAACATGTCCTCTGGCACAGGCAGGCCTTGTCTCTCACATGAAGAAGCTCAGTGCACTGATTAGTTTGTCTCGCTGTCATGCATCGTGCTCACTGTATATAAAACGTGGCCCCTGTGAGAGAACAGGCTCAAATGAAAGCAGGTGTATCAGGCCTTTGCTGAGATTTTCCTTCAGTTGGATCTGTTTTGTTTCCCACAGAGAAGAAAAGCACAGTAACCAGTAGAAAGGTGCACACTGCTGCCTATTGGATTCAAAGAGGAGTATGGTTTTTTGTAATCTCACTCTCCAGTCGGATTCTGTGCAATAAAGCAGTGTGTGGAAAAGCGATCTGGGAAAGAAATGCATGAGGGAGGGCACGATGCCAGACACTCTGACCATATACACATCTGATCCCAATGAACACATACTGTTCTTTTCTGGGAGCAGCTTCTCTGGGGCTGCATGTTTTCAATCATCAGCTGGCACGTTAAAGGAATCAAATTACAGCAATGACAACGTTGGAAACATGGTTGATTTATTGTTGATTTCTTACAATCTGACTTGCTTAATCTCCTCAGTAATTAAACAGTCTACGGTAAAGGATAATGCGTGTCACTTAGGTAGTCACCCGACGCCATTCTTTGTCTGGGTGAGCAGGTGCAGAGAGCTTTTCCTCGCCAGCCGCCGTGTCCGCTGGGACGCCTCTTCCACAGACAGGCTGACTATTGTGTGGCTGACGTAAAGGAAAGGCCGCTCACCGCTTATTCTCCCACAGCATTCCACTTTTGAACCTCCTGTGGGAAAGAGAAGAGAAAAAAAAAGCATTTGAAAAGGTGGTTGTCCAACACATCCTCCCAAGTGGCACGTCAAAGGCTTCCAGAGCTGCTTGTTGTCGTCTTTGTTCGGTGTGGGCAATGAGGACAAAAACAAAACTCCGGTGGATGTGTCACCGCTGCCTCGACTGATAAGAGTGTGGTTGTTGTACAAAAGTATCAAATCAGGCCAAGGTGCATTTACACTCAAATCGTCTATAAATGCAATATTCTGTGTACGGTAATGTGCACAGCCGTTTGAGCCAACCAGGGCCAAGTTGTGTTCACGGAGCCTTATTTTAAACTGAAGATGAAATAAACTGTTGCCTCTGAAAGACCATTAAGCCCGATTGCAAATGGTTTCATTTGCCGTGACTCCATTTACTGGAGTTCTTGCATCTGTGGTAATTTTTTTTTTTATATAGGAGAGCAGCAAATCCTGTTTACAGTTGTTTTGATGAGCGAGAAGCTTATGAGGTCTAATCTTGTAAAGTTGGGTGGGAATCTCTGCAATAAGAGACACCCATGTTGAGTTAAAACCTCTGAGATGTTCTTTCAGAGGTTGTGCGTGTGTTTGTGTGCGGAGCTTTGCATTCCAGTATATATATCTCTGCTTTAAAGACGTACTAGATGTTTGTTAAATTCTCACCATGAGATTTGTGCCTCTTTGAAATGGAGATGGCTGGGTGTTGGCTTGTGGGGATACCAGTCTAATGTTGGTTACAGCTGGGAAGCCAAAGGCAGACATTTACCCATCTGGCTGACTGCCCCGCATATCATTTGTGGCTACTTTTGATGTCACTCCAGCAATATTTATGTAAGCTAAACGGGACAATGATAGATGGGATGGGTGTTTGTGGTTTTGTGTGTTTAAACAAGAGATCCTCTGTCAAAACTGCAGCCACGGTCATGTAACTCTAGTATCTCTGCAGTGGTATGCTGTGTAATGCTCCTCTGTTCACAGAAGACATCCCTCAGGATTCTGCTGTTCAAGCCCCCTCAGCTCGTTTAACTTTACTCTTGCAGTTTCCTTTGACCACAATGTTGTCTGCCATAGGCTTCCATACGTCGTTGACATTTGTTCCCTCTTATTTTAGAGAGCGTGCACAATTTGCAAATAAAATGTATTCACTTTACTTAACGCCCCTAGGCTTCACTCAACTGTGCTCATCAGTTTTCTGGTTTGTAAATAAGGAACCAAAAGAAAATGTGTACTGACTTTAGGAACAAATACAATGATCACTGCGTTAAATCAGCAGATCCAGGCGTTTTGTGCCTCGCATGACATGACAGCTCAGCATTCAGTTAAAGGACAATTCCGGTATTTTTCAACATGTCGTTTTAAATGTCGCTATTGTGATTCAACGGATTGCTCTAACTTTGCAATTACAGCATGTGTGGGATTTTTTTTGGGGGGGGGGGGGGTATCATGTGAAAAGCTCCTTGTGGCTCCGTCAGCTTTCTAAATAAACTTTTACACAGTCATTTCAAATGCTTGTCTCTGAGTCCATCTGACAGCAAACACAGGAAGTAGCGGCCTGAAACAACCTTCAAAGCTATGTTTTGTTGTTAGGAAGGAATGCATTTGTTTGAAAGTTGCAGGATTATGCAAAAACTACACAACCGATTTCCAGGAAAGAAGAGGTGGGATATGAATAAGAGGCCATTAAATTGTTTTCTTTCTTTTACATCGTACGATTGGGAGTTTTTAACATTTTCATAGATTTCTCAGGGAATAATTCATGAATCTTAGTGATGATCCAAATTAAACTCCAGATCTGGGGAATTTAAATGTGTTTTTATCAGGGGACTGTTGGGCCTTGACGGAGGTATGTGGTTTTCTGAGTGCCATTCTAGATTCTTGTTTTATTGGCAGCTCTAGGATTTTATAAAAGTACTCCACAGGACATATTTTGATAGTAGATTTGATCCAACATTACATCAATTTATATCAAGATATTTTTATATCTGATTCCTCCAGTTTGATACAGTCTCGATCATCCTCGTAATATGTTTGCTTAGAAGTGTAAATATAAATTATAATCACTTGTAAACAAATGAGTGTGGATGAATAAGTAAATTGACCTGGATGTAGATCCAAAGCACAGGGCTACTTCCTGTGTTTCAGTCATACTCAGAGACAATCATGTAGAAAACACTGAAAAAGTATTCTCCTGGAAATACAGACAGTGGCATTCTTACACATGAATTACAATTTAACATATTTTTATTTTCATAAGCATAAAGCACTTTGAGATGCATTTCTTATATGAAAGGTGCTTATTATCATTATAATAAGCTCTGGACTATCGGTAGCCTTAGTGCAGTGACCTCTTGTCACCACCTCCACAAGCCCCGTCCGTTATGTTTCCCACTCTGACAGACACTCGCCAGCTGTGCTCAATCCATCTGCATTTTCCTGAGAGCACAGTCTGTAATTGATTCCTGAGACTGCTCCCTGATGTTCCCTTCCCTCCTTACTGATCCCAGCTGCCTGCTCGTGTAAACGCACTGTGTAGGGAAGGTGCAGACAGGAGGCCATCGCTGGGGGTTTGCAGATCAATCTGTTCTTTGCATTGCTGCGACCATCTCTTTAACAAACTGTTCTACTTTTCCATCTCGCAGGGGTCGGCGATCGGCAGTTTATCACCAAGACGCTCCCTGTACCGGACGCTGTCGGACGAAAGTGTGTGCAGCAACCGCAAGGGTTCGTCCTATGCCAGCTCGCACAGCTCCATGCTGGACCAAGCCATGCCCAATGACATCCTCTTCAGCACCACCCCACCTTACCACAGTACACTGCCCCCTCGCATTATCCACAACCAGGGAGCATCCAACCTCAGAAGTAAGTGCACAGTGATGAAATTCACATGGGGCCACGTGGTGCTAAAGAAACATCTCAAAACGTGTAAAATATTTGATTTATCCAAGAATATAGCAAAGTTGCTAATATGTCGGAGAGAGAGGAGGACTAATGTCGTCTTTCTCTGCATGTGGTTCTTGGATGATTAGCCTTCTTCTGTGGCACCAGGCGAGAGTCAGGATGAAGATACTTGTTTGAAGAGCCACTTGTGTCATAAATCTCATTAGCACAACTGGTGAACACTCCAGCAACACTCCTCAATATAGCCAACTAATTCGAACCGGGTGAAGTAGTGTGCAACTTGCGAGGGGCCCGCCGCGCCGTCTGCATTAAGCAGACACCTGTCACTGCTGGCGAGCGCTCCCCTCTCCACTGTTCACTGAATATGTATCAGCAATGAGAGGTGTGATGTGTCCTTCCTGCGCCACTGCAGGTCGTTAAGATCTCTGACATGAACATGCCTATTTTTCCATCAGGAGTGTCACAATGTCTGTCAAACATAATGTTTCATTCACTCATCAGTCCCTGCCTGCCTCCCCTCTCCGTCCCTTCTGTCTCATTACCATATCGCTCGTCGTCCCGTCTCCGGCTAACGTCCCGAGATAGAAAATGGCTTTTGGAAAGATGCTTCTCTCTCTTTAGCCTCTTCTGGCTGTCAACCTGATGGATTCCTGATTGTTTTGAAGGGTAGCTGAGCACACAGGCTTGCCGAAACAGCCCAGTTTGGTAAACAGAGAATCACTCCAGCTCCGAGATGCTGGATAAATTGAAAGGAGAGTGTCAGCATCACCTCAAGCTCTCTCTGTCTGTTCTCTGCTTCTCCACTCACGATTTTTTTTTCTGAACACCCCTCTCTGCAGAATGGCCGCTTGTTTATTTGGTTCCCTGTCTTTCAGGGCTGAGAGTGAGGGAGGGTAGAGGGAGACGGAAGGGATGCCAAGGAGATATTGATTGAAGCATGAAGACATTCACTTAGACAAGTCATTTATTGCCTCTCAGACAGTGCCTTTGCGTGCGCTATGCAGAGATAGCAGTCACTAGTCTGTCATTCTGTCACACTGATAGAAAAGTATTCCTTCCAAAGTTAAATTGTTTACAAGCGTAAGGAGGATTTCTCGTTTAAGTGCATTTAGATCAGAGGTGGACTGAGTTGATGGTATGATTGGATCCGAGCGACTAGTGAGCACAGGCGAGCAGGGTGTCCTGATGTGCAGGGCTGGAGTTAGGTAAAGATAATTTCTTTTAGCAGTGATGACTCGTTCAAATAAAAACCCCTGCCTCCCCCCACCCCCTCTAAGCCTCTCCATTCTCCTCACCCCTCCTGTCTGATGCAAACTGATGGGTGACTCAGATTAGTCCTTAAACCCAGGCCAGGCTAAGACACTGATGGGAGTGCCTGCCTGTCTCTGCAGATGAGTTTTGGTTCTCTGACGGCTCCTTGGCGGACAGGTCCAAGTTCAGCGACCCGGGCCTCATGCCCCTCCCAGACACCGCCTCGGGCCTGGACTGGTCCCACCTGGTTGATGCAGCACGAGCCTTCGAAGGTAACCAGCCTGGCTGAAGCTGCAGGGCACATTGTGCAACTCCTCCCCACTACACCACCACCTTCTTCCCCCCTAGACGTCCTAGCTGCTTAGCACGAGTGTGCGTGTGTGTGTGTGTGTGTGCGTGTGTCGGCAAACTGCAAGTGCTCGCTGGCTTGCATGTGTAGGTTTGTGTGCGCTGCGTGTTTGTGTTTCCTAAGTGCTGTAGGAGGTGACTTTTGGGAATCCCTCTGCTTTTTGCACCTCCACTCTAAGCCCCATTGCAATTCCCATCGAGCAGTTTAACTTGGAAGAATGAGCCATCATTTCTCTGCACGGACACAGAGACAATTTTCACACCATTAAGTCAGCAAGTCACCACTCAGGGAGGGCTCTCAAAGCGGTGACTTGTACTATTAAGCTCTTGGGTTGATAGTTTGGGGGTAATTTCAGGTCCTCTCTTGGCCTTTTGTCCATTAAATTTGAATACGGTCCACTGGAGGATGGTGGGGGTTTTATTTTCTTCTTGAAAATGAAGACAGACACACTTAGACAGCCCAAAGTGGCAGATTCTCCCCTTACGAATAGAAATCTTCACTTTTTAAATATGGACTGTTGTTTCTTATTAAATGTCTGAACAGCTGCTTTGGAGTATTTGTGTTTATCGTGGTGGCACCTGATTCTTGGATGAGGGATTTAGGAATCAAGCACTCACATAGATGTATGAGGGTTTATCGAAAATGAAAGCTGCCTTTTCACTCAGCCTCTAACTTTAACAGCTCTTATCACCCCATGATCGACATCATTACCTTTTATTATTTTTATGTTCTAGTTTTCGACCACTCTCATGCCAGTCTCTCCTCCATCTGTCACGAAATCTTATAACATGCCACGAGTTTCCTTCCGCTTGAACTCGCCTCGACCCCGCGACCAGCGAGCAGGCAATGTAGCATGTGACCGTTCATTTGTCATAATTAATGAATCGTCTAGGGAGTTTCTCCTTTGATACACTTCCTGCTGCATCGCCTGCAGCATATCATTTAACAAGAGTGGAATCAGTGGAGATGATGCAGAGTCTGACTGGCAGCAAGAAGGCAGTTGTCACGTCAGACCCGGCTGGCCCAGAAAAAAAGCGCTGTGTTAACCTGAGGCTTGTTGCTGAGCAGAAAGTGGCTCCAGGCTGCCATTGTGCCATCATGTATGTTTAACCAACTCTGTTTACAGCACGGAGAGAAAGAGGTTGGCAGAGATGTAAAGCATTTGTAGTTTTCACTACCGTGGTCCTGTGTTTCCTGAGAGACGATTCATATTCATGATGCACACAGACACTTTGGATTGGCTTCCAGCAACCAGAGAAAAAAGCACTGCGCTGTCCTCACTTTGGAGAGTAGAGGCTGACGGAATTAAAAAAAAGGGGGTGTTAGTCCATCCCAGCAACAAAAGGCTTTTTGTGGAATAACCCAAAGCTCTCGTAAACAACTGGGATATGTTTTAACATTAACTCAGAAATAAATAAAGCACAGCATGTTCACTCACGTAGATTGTCATGATTTCTCTTTCGCGTAATCTGTGTTTGTTTGATTTTTAGCTGCTTGTTCGCTAAATCTGTGGAAACACGGGGTCATGTAAAAAAAAAAAAAGACAAGCTGCTTGCCCGCGCCTGACGCCGTTTTCCTCGAAGTCTTTAATCTTTCTGATGCAGCCATCGAGTATGATGAAAATGTTCATTCATATGTAAATGAAAGCATGGCCTCCCTTTCCCTGCCTCGTCTGAGCAGCCAACTCCGGGCTGCATCAGCTTTTGTCTTGGAGTGGATTAGCTTTCATTTGGGGGCTAAATTAATGGGAGGGTTTCCTTAATCTTTTCTATGAATATGCAGATCCTACTATCTTTAGTCTCAGACCAAGGGCTTGAGTGAGAGTGGATTCTAAAGAAAAGGGCATTATGCCTCCAAACTGAGCAGTCCCTGAGCGTAACATGCCAAGTTTGGGCTTTCCATGGGGCTTTGAGGGAGCTTAAGGGCCTGATATGGTAAAACAAGCATGACTGGTGCATTACAGCTCTGGGATTCAGCCCATTAGGAGCCAAACAGCTGTCAGAGGAGCCTCAGAGGGGTGAGGGCACCCGGAGCGACCCCCAAGGGACGTACTTGATCTGGGATAGTCAAAGAAGGCTGTTTACCACCTTGTTCCTTATTGACGAGTTCATTCATATAAAGCATGAATGAATGAATCACCCCCATCCTGTCAAGTGCTTGCGTGTGTGTCATTCTGCTCTATTTTAGCTGCATGTGGACACCGGGACATTTCTGAACCAATTTCCTGTTTTTTGATGTTAAGGGCAGATAATGACCTGTTACGTCACCTGCTCTCTCTCCAGATCAGCGCGTGGCGTCCTTCTGCACCATGACGGACATGCAGCGCGCCGAGGCTTTGCAGATCTCGAGAGAGCTGACCAGACGTGTGGTGGAGGCGGAGGGAGCGGCGCTGGATGCAGAGTACGGCCTTACAGACAGACACAAACACACAAGCACCAATGATTCAGGAAGTGCAAGTGAATAATTGACTCTTTGTTCAACCCTGCACCCAAATGGTGATCATCCAATCGTAGCTTGGCGGCCGTACCCTTAGCACAGCAGGCCTGTCAAGAAGATTTCTCCACATGATGAAGCAGTGTGCATGAAACTCTTAACAAGAGCAACACTCTGTATTTCAATAGTAAGGATGGTGGTGTCACCCTAAAAACAACTCAAGAACAAAGGTGTACAGTGGGAATCAAACTGTCTGGCTTTTTTACACACCTGTGTAGGAGTAGAACATCCACAGTGGGAGCCACAGTGTTGGTGTATTAGAGCTTAGTGAAACAATAGCAGCTCTGTCCTGCTCTTTCTGCAGTTTGGAAAAGCTCCAGAAACTTCAGTCAAACCAGTTTTAGATTGCGAAACTTTTGGCAAATGCATTGTTGTGTCTCATCTTCAAATATGGGTGAATGTTGTATGTCTGCTAGAAATGAGAAGCCTGCATGTTTTACCTACTGTTGTACTGTACATCAATACAAACTAGTGCAACATGACTGTTTGGAATGGGTTGTTTTCACGGCCTGTGTTGATGCTGGTTGCAAGTGACCTGCAGTAATTGAGCCGTGTCCAGTAAAGAGCGACTGCTGGCCTGCAGAACGCTGAAGCCACCGCTGCTGCACAAAGAGCCGTTCACCTGCTTATTCAAAGTTCAACGAAGCAGAACATCTGCTAACATCTGGCTTTTGTCTTCAATGGGAGTGGATACAATCAACATTCACTCCTGGGTGTGTGGGTGCATAAATAGCCACGATCGGTTGAGTCAATCACATTTTTTTTAGCAGGGTTGTCTGCATTTAAAAAAAACATGTGTATACCTGCTGATTTGCAGGTAAAAGAGGAATCAGTTGTCGTGAATGCACACATTGTCATGAAACACGCTGTTGTCATGATTGACAGCATCACTTACATTAATGAGTTAGCCCTGGTCACCTGTTTATTCACAGTTTATTCACATTTAACATACCTGGGGTCCACATTGCAAAAGATTCGACACTGCACTTCCTCGTTCCCTTAACAATAGACAAGTGTGACGCCGATCAGATGAACAGTTCTGGAGATACACGAGCCACAGACAGATAGAGATGAGATACAGGCAGAGATTTCTGGAATTCTTAGGTAGAAGATGGATTAGATAGAATTCACCAGTAAATCTGCCTCCATATTAACTGTAAACTGCACACTTACTGCATGAGAAGACAAATGTTGACTGGCAACAGCAGCTAAATGTAGGACTTAACAAGGTGTCCATTATTAGCTCCTGTATCCTGGTAGAAACTCTTCAGTTTTATTTCTGTGATTTTTCTGTCTCGAGTCTTGACTCTTAACTACAAGCTGCGCTCTTCTCCTCTCCAGCGGCTCCCCCTCCACGCTAACCGGCAAAGTCAACCAGTTGGAGGTGATCCTCAGGCAGCTGCAGCATGACCTCAGAAAGGTACGTGTGTATATCAAACTACTTTCTTGATTATGTGCTCACCAGCAGTTTTTTTTTTTTTTTCCTTTGCTCTCCTTTTTACATCAGCACTCTGTGCATGACTGTGTCACACAGCTCAGGAGCGTAAGACACTGAGTAATGGGTGCCCTGAGGTCTGTGTAATATAAACTCATCCACTTAATTCAATATCCTGCTTCCTTTCCTTATTGTGTCCCAGCCCAACATTTCCCCACCTACACTAATGTGCTTGAAATGGAGAGAGGAAATGCACTTTTATCAGTACAGAGAAAAGGCCGCTTTGCCATGTTAATGCCGCCCATTTACACGGCACCGACGAAAGATGGATGTTCTCATAATAGCAGGGGCTTTTGTCAACCCCCTTCTGTAACGCATTTATTTTTGTTTCATGTCCCGGTGTTGATTGTGTGTTTGTGTCGGTGTGTTCAGGAGAAAGAGGACAAGGCGATGTTGCAGGAGGAGGTGCAACACCTGAGGCAGGATAACATGCGGCTGCAGGAGGAGAGCTTGTCGGCGGCGGCTCAGCTCAGGAAGTTCACAGAGTGGTTCTTTCATTCCATCGATAAGAAACCCTGAGATGGACGGAGAGAGAGAGACTTGCAGAAAGAGGGGAAGAGAGAGCAAGATGGCCTTCACTCCTCCTGGGCACCCACTCAACTCCTACTTAAGACTCCCAGATGATCCACAGGCAAACAAACTTTCAAACAAACCTTCACAGGCCCCAAGAGAAATTAAGACTCTTTAAAAGAAAAGCCCTATGGCTTTAGGAGACTGTCGTGCAGCCGTGTGTGGAGTGACTTGAAACCCTGATCTGGACCTTTAGCTTTGGGATTGTCCTCTTGTCTGCAGTGCGGGGCTGTTTCTTGCGTTAACGGTTTTCTGTGCTGGCAAATAGGACTCTCGGGAAGCGTCCTCATATCCGGTGCTGGAAGGAGGAATAGAGAATGGCAAACCCCAAGGGGCCCCCAGCCCGTGTCCCTGAGATCTTCTTACAGTAGTGGAATGTAAAGCTCATTTACTGTAGTCAACATATAATCTACCTACGTATGTCACGTCAGTCTACTGTACTGTATACTCAGCTGTACTGTATCATACTGCGCACACTGTCACACAGCTGTTTCTGTGCCGGCCTTCATGGACACAGGAAAAGTAGGGAGGGGGAGGTGGGGGAGGAATGTACTGGACATAATGAAGTGGTACTTACTGTCTGCTTGCACCAAGAGGAATCCACATGAGTCGGGTCTTGAAACGTACCATGGTTGTGGGGGGGGGGGACATGAATGTAGCTCAAATGAGACCCTTTTATTTTCTCTGGAAGTCACAAAAAAGTTTCAAGGTTTGATGTTTTGGTTTTCGTTGAATTAATACCACTTTTTCTTTGTCCTCAGTGTCGTATCGTAGGGTCACGCGGCAGTAATTTTGATGTTTCAAGGTGCTTTTCCCTACACACACACACACACACATACACACACACACACACGCATCTGTCAGTAGTTTTTTTCCATTCACTGTCACAATGTCCTAGCAATAACAAAAGTGGTAGTTTCAAAACTGTGTTTTAAAAAAAATAAATAAAAGAAGAAGAAGTTAGCACAAACGTGAAGAGTTGCTGTTGAGAAGCAGTTGTATTTGACATGTATTTATAAAACTGTGCCTAAAATTCTCGGTTGTAAATGGATTGTTTTTCTGCTTTTAGCTGTCTTTTCTAAACACAAGCCTTGTCTGTGGCTCACTGATATAAAATCATGTGTGTGGATGATGATGGTGTGTGTGTGTGTTTGCGTGTGTGTGTTGGGAGGGGGGGTTAGTTTCACAGCAAAATGTGTTCTTATGCAGTGGTTTCTAGAGCATTAGAGCAGGCGCCAGTGAACCACACTTACAATGCCAAATGTGTTTATTTCTGTACATATCTGCCACAGAAGTGTCTTGTATTTAACACTATTATTTAAGCCTATTTAACCTAAAGTTGTTTATTTTATTAAAGGTATTTGTTTTAAGGTTTTTTTTCTGCACTAAGGAGAGATAAAGCTCTGTGTATGTTGTAAAGTGTGTAGCTTGCCAGGGCAAAAAAATATATATATTTAAATATATAAATGATGATTTTTTTTTTTTTGGAGGTTCCAACATTTGGATGCTGCTAGATTACAGTTTGCTGGTTTGTATGCTTTTAAAAATGTCTCTCTCCATAAACTGTCTCATCCCTGGTGGGACACTGGTGGCTTTTTTTTTTTTTTGGTTCTAATTTTTGCTTTGTTGTTTTTGTTTTTTTAAATAAATGTAGTTGTACAAATAAGTAATTTTGTGGTCTTTATTGCAAATTATAGTTTTCCAGACACCCATTATATAGCCATAGCCATAATAATGACAATAAGAAGTAGACCTTTCTTTACATCGCAAACTTTCAGAACAGTTACAAGGTGCTACACACAAGAATTGAAGATAAACAATAGATCACAGCATTAAACAACATTATAGCACAAGTACAAGAATAGAAATGTTACAGATGAGAAAAGAGTACCAAGTGCATGTCCTGAACGGATTAAAAAGTCAAAATTATAATCTTAGAATCAATTCTAAAATTGACCAGAAGCCAATGGAGAGAAGCTGAAATCTGAGTAATAGGCTGTTGCGTTTTGGACAAGCTGTCATTTAGGGAAACTAAAAAATATAGTTCAATAATGTAGAACCCAGTGATGTTAAAGGAGGAGCTCACAATTTTAAACTGTCTCAAACAGGTAATTTGCACAGAGCTGAGCTAACCCATGTTTCCAGTCTTCACTAAGCTAATAGTTTGCACGAGCTTTATATCTACTGTGCCAAGCAATGGACACATTTCTCTGATATGCCTGTGTCTATACTGAGAGTCTCCTCCTTGTGTGAAGTTATCCCTTCCTAATGCATTTGTAATGACACAGATCCACCATCTTTGATCTGTGTAAAAATGAATTCCTCTGATCAGTCAAACGAAGTGTGGGTCTCAGCAAAGCTGCAGTCTGTTGAGTGTGAAACACCATCCATCCACCACCACCACAGCTGAGTAACAAAAAAAAAAAGACTTAATTTGTGAATCTATCCTCACACAGTCTCCAGATTTCAACAAATTCTTACATCTGCCTTTTTTACGTTAACTTTAAAAACTGGGCTGCAGAATCTGACAAAAAATGACGCGTGTGTGTGTGTGTGTGTGTGTGTGTGTGTGTGTGTTCAAAGGACTGGTTGAGTGTTAAGACTTGGTTTTAGGGTTAGGGTTAGAACTGGGTTTAGGTTAGGCATTTAGTTGTGATGGTTAAGTTAGAGTAAGGGGCTAGTGGACATATTATGTCAATGAGTGTCCTCACAACTACAGAGAGACAAGTGTTAGTGACTGTGTGTGTGTCCTCATCAGTGAACTGATACCTGCTCTCCAAGGTGCCGACGAGAAACAAAGAGCTAATTTTCAGCCGTGCATTTGCGAATCTCCCGCAGGAGACGACGAGAGATTTTCCTCGAGACTTTTTCATCCTCTTATTTTGTCAACAGCAGGTGTGCTAAGACTATCGAATGGAAACACCAGACCCTAATGTGTTTGTGACTTGATTCCCCGCGTGTCGGTCTGCTTTAAAATAAATGACAGATGCTGCATTTCACCTCGGGGACGGCAAAGGCTGAATAATTAATCATAAGCCTTTTTGGGTGCGGAGGAAAAAAAAGAAAACAATTAAATTTGTTTGCTACTTCCTGCGTAAACCTCCAGCCCAGCTGCTGAAGTGTGGTCCAATCTATCACGTCCTCCCGGGGCTGGTGGGTGAGCAGCTGCAATGGATTGTGGGTAGAGTTGTGCTGGCAAAGTCCTTTTTGAATCTTTTGTCTTACCTGTGAGGGACTTGGAGCCAATTGATGTAAAGATGTTTCACATGTTATTATTTCTGCATCACCTCTGTGTCAGCAAACAGTGTGAGAGACAAATTGGCATATAAAAGAAGTAGCTTCATGACTTCATGATGGACCTGGAGGTTATGACATCACCTGGCAGCTTGACCGGCCTCCTGAGAGGCTCCTGATCTCTGTCTGACCTCTCTCCATCAGGCCTGTCCAAACCAGAGCTGCCCACAAAACGCCTGCATGGTCGCATGTGTTCATGGACGAGCTCCGGGTCTGGCCAGCAGCAACGGGCAGTGAGACGAGAGAGTTAATCTACGTGTGTGGGTGCGGTGCCAGGACAGCAGATGGAAGTCCACACTGGCACAGGACGAAAGTGTGTGTGTCTGTTATTGACGGAGGCGGATTCCAGGGAGTGTTGCGAGGGGTAAGATCAGGAGTTCGACCAGCGACTGAGGAGAGGAGAGGAGCCAAATGGCTCTGGCACGAGAGGAATCTGGAGAAATATCCGGGAGACGGAGGCAGAGGGTGAAGATGAAAAACAAGCTGCAGTGAAAAAAAGATGCATGGGACCATTCCAAGACTACAATGACATACTGGAGTTTTATTAGCCCAGCAAAATATGCTGACAAGCAGTAAAAGTTAGACCCAATCCATTAGGTTGAGAATCTGCACTAACCAGATGGAAGAGCTTACACCCACGCAAACCGTATTGATTTCTAATATTCGACTGTGTCAGCAGTTAGAGGAGTAAAGGCTGACGGTCCAGGAGACACGGCCGTCCACTGCTCCACAGATTTGTTGCTCATCACACATAATAACATGTGACTGGGACGCAGTTGTCCTGCGTCCACAGTCCCACAGCAGATGCTCCTCCTGCTGTGATTGCCACCCCAGTCGGGATCACGTTACCCAGAATAGGGTTCAGTGTGCCCAAAGCACAGCTGGCACAGCACAGAGGGAGGGGGGGTCAGTGTGTGGAGGTCAGCCTGTAGTTATTGCCTGCAAAATATCAAGTGTCAGTATCAGCTTCATCTGAAACAATGGGTTTGATTTTGTGTCGCAGTTACTGACAACATCCATCGCTTGGATTTCGGGGAATTATTCATAAATATCAGGAGAATCTGTGGATGCATTATTCAGAGCAGCTGTTGTGTGTATTCGTCGGTTCAATATCTTCATACGGCTTTTACCAGAAAGTCGGTTGTGCACAGTATTGACCACGGCTCAGATATTAAGCACAGAGGAAAGAAAAATTCAATAAGCATGCCTTCGGTGTTGCCAGACAGTTATGAAATCTCAATCGTGTTGTGTGCCTGCCAGGCGTAACGGCAGGATTAGCTCTCTCACCTGCACTGCTTATCTGTGCAGCTCATCTCTCCTCTGCAGGTGCTTTGAAACCCCCTCCCACTCATTGGGGCGGTGCGTCACACACACACACACACACACACACACACACACACACACACACACAGCACAAAAGAACAGAAATACGAGAGGGGAAGAAAAGAGAAGAAAGATCCTCCAAAGCAGCAAACAGGCATCTCTCTCTCTCTCTCTCTCTCTCTCTCTCTCTCGTCTGCCTCCTGGGTCCCCACGGTCTGTCACTATCTGTCAGTCAAGTCACAGGTGACCAAACCTCTCAGCTGAACCTAGTGAAGGGCGACATCTCATAAGCCGCCTGCCTGCCTGCCTGCCTGGCCTCAATAGAAATCAAAAAGGGTATTAAAAAAAAGAATAGAAAATAATTTTCAGAAAGGTCATTGCTGGCAGAAAAGCTTGAAATCTCACACGCCCGGCAGAGACAAAAACAGTTGACCGGCCTATTGTGCTGTCGCCGTGTGCTGATGAAAGTGCTCTATTGGGTTCTCTGTGTGTGTTCTTCCACCGCCAAATTAGATAAAGAGACAGGAACAAACAGATAAGACAGGGCTGCTGAATTATCTTCATTTGTCGAGATGTCCTTGTCTGTTGTCCTTTTCAGCCGCCGAGCAGCAGCGAGCACTGCTATTGATTCTCAATCGGCTTCCTCTGGTGCAGACGGCCCCAGCTGAGAGGAGGCATTCAAGGTGTGGGGCAGGTGGGCGGTGGTGAGGAGGAGCTCAGACCCAGATCACTACACTGGCTTTTTCCTCTAAAAGAAGAAAAAGGGAAAATCTAAGATATTGATTATGCAAAGTCGCATTAGTCTGGCCGGGCCTGTGTGGCTGAGTAGCAAGGTTATTTTTTTTTTTTAAAGGGTCATGGGAATATTGATGTCCGGATGGCGAAGGGTATGTGTGGGAGTGGGGGGTGCACAGCACCGAATAACGAACAACCCCCACTGACCCATCATCAGCAATAAAAGCTTAACTGGAGAAGAAATCGATGCGGTGTGTGAGAGGGGGAGACACGGAGACACTGGAAGGTCAAACACAAAGAGCTCAGGAATGAGGGACACCAGGGTGCGTCTACCTTCACCCGGTCACACGCACGTCACACTGTGAAAGAGAACGCATGCTGACCTGTCATCACCTGCAGGTTACATCCGCCAGGGAGGTTCTGCTTTCACCCCTGTCCATCTGTTTGATGGCCTTGTAAACAATATTACACAAAACTACCGGATGGATTACCAGGACTATGGGTCAGGTTGGAAGCCTTTACATTTTGTAGAGGATTCGACTCAGGTGGAGGATCGAGGATTTTATTTTTGTCTTTCTTTAACATCGCGAGATTCAGAATTTCTGTCGATCTCCCAGAGAATGATTTTTGGATCCTGGCATATAAAGGATCTAGTGAATTTAGAAGCTGTTTTCATGAGGAGAGTGTCGGTCTTAGCGTAGGTTTGAGTGCCCTTCTACTTGAAAATGTTCTGCACAGTTTATCGGAATGTGTAGAACAGATCAAAACAAAACAGAACAAAACAAAATCAAGGGATTGCTGGAGTCATTTGGTTGTATTTTTTTCCGGATTTATTTAAAACCTCGGGAGACACCTTGAGGTAGAACCCTCATTTTCAATGGTGCCGAGGTACAGCAACACGATACAGGGGATACGATACATTTAAACAGCAATAAAATAATACATGGTTATACCAGTTAAATAAATTAAAAGTAACGATGAATTTATAAAATAAAATAAAAATAAAACCAGTATAGCTAAAATCAATGGTATTGTCAATTAATGCTCAGAATTGCCTCTGTGGTATCAATGAAGTCAACTTGAAGTTCTGTTGGAGTCTATTCCAAGTGTGTGGATACTGTAAGAAAAAGCTGAATGTCCTGTCTCTGTGTGGATCTTTGGCACCTGATGTCTATCTCCAGGAAAACTATCTCCTGTAACTATCTCCAGGAATAAATCTTAAACCGCATATATGGGTTTGAGGGGGTGGAGCTTGTTGCTCGTCCATAAATAACGTCACAAGACTCCAGAACAGAGACAAAAACCGCTTCAACAATTATTTTGCATGTAAACAGAGGAAAACAAGATTTGTTACAAGAATAAAAAATGAAATGAAATGAAAATGAAAACAAGAATAAAACTGGGATTACATTTTAAATCCCAGTTTTGTTCTTAGCCTTGACATATCAATGTGCACTTTAAAGGTCAGTTTCTCGTCAATGCAGATGCCAAGATATTTGTAGTATTCTTTCAATTGTAGACAAATGTCCCGGCGTATTTGTTAGAGCATTTGTTGTCGTTTTGTTGTGTTCTCGTCTGAACAGATCGTGTCGTGTGGAAGAAAATCCTCTCACAAAATATTCGCAGTACAGACAAGGTCTTGGTCTGGAGCAAAGTGGTGAGTCAATTGTCCAAACAACATTAGCATGCATAGAGTCACGCTGCTAACGTGGCTAAAATGACCTCTGTCCCAGGTCATCGTCAGTGCTCACGTGATCCAAAATGTTCTTGAAAGTAAATTTTGAACCTCTCGTCTTACACTGCCCACCTGAGGAGTGTGTATCCTAACACACCCCCGCAGTGATTTTTCACATGCCAGATGGTGACATTATGTTCACTCAGCACGTTAACAGAAGTCATGTACGTATATATATGAAAAACACACAAAGCGGAAGATCTTGATTTGTGATTTTAATCAGTCGGCTTAATAGCAGGACGTTATGTTCACTGGGAGCAATGAAGCAAACATGGAATATTGGTATTTTCCTGCACAGCTCATTAACCGGTTCAATAAGTACAAATTAATGTTGGCTTCTTCCTTGCTGACAGCTCAGTTTATGATGTGGTGGAACAAAGCTGCGGGGCCACGGCCCAGTGTACTGAACGATCAGATTGACCTGGATCACTCAGAGGAATTCACCATTAAAATTACATGTGATCTATAGATCTATATTTTTTAACTGGGATATTTAAAGTATGCTTGTATATTTTTATACATTTTTCAACACTACAATTACCTATTTAATGCTAAGTTTAATACAAACTGCTATAGATGCATTATGACATCTAACCCGCACATGACATCATTATATATAAATTACTGTATGAATGAAATGAGGCAAACACGCAATTTTCATGTTTGATGTAATGATAAAGATATGAGGGATAATTTCTCCAGCTCCACACACATGCCTGAGGAGGACCTGTTAAAGTTGACCTCTGACCCCGGTCATTACTTTATATTGATTGCTTGTCCAATCAATAATAGACAACATAATAAGGTGGAATGCATTTGCATAAAACAGCCATCTCCACCTTTAATGTCAGGAAAACAAACTGACGCCTTTCCAATCCTCTGACGTGCTGTTGTGTTATTTACTCACTTACTTACTCACAACTTATTCGGTTTTGTTCCCCGGTGCGACATAACACTTTGACAAGTGCTCACCGCGCTGCCGGTGTAATTTATATGTGTAATAACAAAAGTGCAAAGCCCTGGTGATCTGTACGTCAAAGACGAGCGAGTTTTCACTGCCAGATCCCAGAGGTACAAGAGACTCTCACTTCTCCGTCAGCTTTTACTGTACCTCCATTCCACATGAGACCCACCTCCTCCTGTTGTAAGGTCTTTTCTTTCTTTTGATACAGTTTTCAGATCATTTTACTTTATGTTTACAATGATTTTTGCCCTATTCATATAAACTATTGTGCATTTTTACCTTCAGCAAGGAGGTTGTGTTTGTTTCACTGTCTGTTAGTAAGAAGGGTTGAACAAGAACAATTCAACAGATTACCATGAAACTTGGAGAAGGGAGAGAGCACATTCAAGTTTGGTGTGGATGTGGACCAAAGGACCAGTCCAGGAGTTTTTGTTATGGAGAATAGTTCATGGATCTTGATGAAAAACAATCCAGTACATTTCGAGGACTGTGTTGGCCCTTGGTGGAGGTATGTGCTCTACTGAGTGCCATTACAGTCTTGTAATATTTTTTTAAAATAAGACATTCCCATCAGCCTCAGCTATAATGTTTATTGGCAGTCATTTGATCTGTTTTATACATCTAACCGTCCATTATCTATATCTCTTATCCTTGGAGGGTCCCGTTTACTCCCTGGATCGGTAGCCAGAATATCACAGGGCAAACATACAGAGGCGTGCGGGTGTGGCTCAGGAGGTGAAACGGGTTGTCCGCCATTGGGAGGGTCAGCGGTTTGATCCTCATCTCCCCCATTACGCGTGCTGAAGTGTCCTTGGGCAAGATACTGATACTGTGCCAGCAACATCCACTTAACCTAACCTCAGTCTGCATGTCTTTGGACTGTGGGAGAAAGCAAGAGTACCTGGAGATAACCCAAGTGGAAAACATGCTAACTCCAAATAGTGGAGCTGTGAGGTTTTATCTATCTGCTTAAATCTGTCATTTCTCTTTGTAAATCTTGTTCCAATAAACTTCAACCAGACTTCCTGGTTCCTTGCTAAACCAGGTTGCTAAACGTGATCAGCATGTTGTCACTGTGACGCATGTTAGGTTAGCAGTGTTCAGCATGTTGGGCTAACACCACCGTGCTTCCTCGCTAGCTGCTTGCGTGGCTGTGAGCCCTCCGTCATGTTCTCCCACAAAGTGCAGAAACAAACTTTGTCTCAGAACACAAAGCTTTTGATTTCGTGTGGTAGTAAGACCGAGCTTTTGTATAAAGATTTGAAGCAGCGAGATAACATGGTGCAAGGATCAGAGAACAATGGGAGAACGAGGGGTTGATGATGGAGACCACATTCTCTCTCTCTCTCTCTCTCTCTCTCTGTCTCTCTCTCTCTCTCTCTCTCTCTCTCTCTCTCTCTCTCTCTCTCTCTCTCTCTCTCTCTCTCTTAATGCCCGGGCTTATCAACAAAGCCAGGTACCAATCTGACTCCCTTCTACTGCATTCCTCCGTGAAAAGACATCTAGTCTGGATGTTCTGCAGCTGAACATTATGCACTCTCTCCAGCCAAGGTAAACACACACACATGGAAACAGAGACTGCTTTTCTACAGCTCGTAGATACTGTGATTGTGGCCTTTCGCATACAGTCTCTAATCAGCAGCCTCGATCTGTGACAGTGTGACAATGTAAACTGGGCAGAGAGACAGCGAGAGTGACACTAAGTGCAAGTGTGCGCCTCGTGGCAGCTTGTGTGTCTGCGAGCAGCTGGACGGGCTGAAACCACAACAACATCTTCAAGGAGCGAGCTCAGGTTTCTATCACACCACCCACTACGCAGCAGGCTATAACAGGGCAGGTGGGCAACAGGCTGAAATTAAATTACTAATATAACTCTTGTTTATGTTCATATTCACAGAGACTTAACTGTGTTGTATTCATGTACACACATTTAAAAAAAAAAAAGTATCATTGTCCCAGTGCTAGAAATGCTGAAATGTTGCTGAATATATGAGAGGATTCACCAGGACTGACAGCCAAGGTGTGTGTGTGTGTGAGCAATTCATCACTCGGTTTGCCACCAGCCGTCTTCCTGTCACTCTCCTGTGTATTATGCAGCTGCAGCAAACACAGGCAGTAAAACAGCCCAGATATGCACCTTGCAGGTCATTTTAATATAGTTTTACTCCAGTTTGCAGAGTAAATGAGAAAAAACTTTTCCGCCGCTTCAATTACTTTCATCTTTTATTTCTATATATGCAACGTGTCCCATGGCTCCTTAGAGATCATGATGGTGGAGCCAACATTCAACTTCAAGGAATAATCTGTCTCCTAAATGTTTTTCCCAGAGAACTTTCTCACTTTGTCAGTCCTGCCTTCCATATTCACTCATTCAATACTTAAAAACAACTTTAGAAAACCCGAAAATGTTTTAACCTCAGTTAAAGTAAAGACATCAAATGTCTTTTTTTACTCTGTAAATCGACTGAACCATCTTTCATTGCAGGATTAAATGATGTCTCTATATCTTTGAGGTCACGCAACAAGTGACGTTTATATCTTTGCATTTCTGGCTCAAACTAAATCGTTTTCAGACATAAACTCCATAAAATGTTTAGAAATACAGACATTTTCTGTAGTTTTTCTCACATGAAGAGCACAGCAGGAGATTGGTCCAGTCAGACGCGTTCATGACAACAGGAAAATGTGCTGGAACATGCAGACGAGGGATGGCGCCTGGGAAAAACATGCAGGAGACAGGACATGACAAAGTCAGCTGTGACATCAGCACCTTATGACCAAAACCATGTGTTTTCCCACCAGTTTCCTGCTGAATTCTCACATCTTATTCATCGTAATACTCTCCGTCCCTTGAGGGTCATCAACGATCTGCCTGTGCTGGGCTACATGTTGGGCCTCCCCACGGCAGACCCATCTCTTTCAGCTCGGCTTGTTTGTGTTTTGCATGGTGGTGTCCATGTTAGGCATTGTTTCCGCCGACGTCTGATCACACACTTGTATATGCTCTTTATTGAAGTAATCTCATGTGGGCTCACTCAAACATTTTCTTGACATTTTACCAGGCGAGTGGCAGGAGATGTTCTTCTCAAGAAGAACTGGAGTTTGATAGAATGAAAATATATGTATGTAACCTCGACAGAACAGATTTAAATTTTTTTATTAAAACCATGACTCACTCCTTCATCACTGTTTCCTCACTGTCCAGCAAACTGCTCTTCTGTTGCTACTGATAACACAATCTGTTGTTATCACTCGTCACTCCAAACCCACTTCGAGTGATCCTCTGGTGAAAGAACTAACAGTCACGTTTCAGGGATGTTGAGAGGCACTCTGGGAAATGAAGGAATTCACTGAGGTCAAGTGGGTTCATCGACGAAAGCAAAATAAAGCGTTATTTGCACATGACAGACTGTTGATGCAGTTTACACCAATGAAATATAATCTGTCTCTAAGCTTTGTACTTGTTTAGGTTCAGGTCAATTACATAAAAAAAACGAAGAATGTCAAACACAAAATAGTACAGAACAGATTTAACTTGTGTACTCTGCTCCCTTTTATATAGAGATTAAAACACAAAGCTAATTCATCTTTAAATGGGAATTGTCATTTCCGGCATTCATACTTTTATTCTGGGCCTCCTCCTCCGTAGTTTTGCTTGATTCACAGTTCAAAAAGTCAAAAAGTTATTATTTTTCTCAAGCTGCCTGTGACACAGCACCTCAGTTGAGCCTCAGACTGAAACAGGAAACATTAACTCTCCTTAACAGCCCACTTTCTTCTGATTGACCAAACCCCTCGAAGGGCCACTTGTGAGCACCACATCATCCTCTGAGCGTTAAAATCAAGTAACTAAACTTAAGTAACAAGCAACTAAAACATAACTGATTGCAAAAGGATAATTCTCAGAGTCATGTTCAAGCCTGAATCGGATCTTAAATATGAGGCAACACGAACTGTTGAGTAATTATTGTTCTTTACCTGGTCAACGTTTGACTCAAGTGTGGATTTAGTCTTTCACTTACAATCTGATATAATATAAAAGCTCTTGTTAATAGTTATTTTTGTGGAAAATGTGCTGTTGGGAAATAGAAAAGCTGATGTTGCCAGTAAAATGTGATTCTGCTGTTGCCACACGACTGTGTAGTAAACCTACACTGTCAGTAATTCATATGCTGCAGCACATTACATTCATATAATACAACAAGTGCGTTGGGAACGTGGAGCAGATGACCATAGAAATAAATCTGTGACCAGCTGACATCGTATAAAACCTGGTGTACAGTTACATACGTTTACCTCATTGCATGAATACAAGACCAGAAAATGAGGACTGTCGGACAGTATGAAAACACATTTCCTCCCATAAAGCTTCCCTCTGCTGTCACTTGGCTTACTATGTGGTGTTGATGGGGACAGCCCTGCTCCTCCTACACTTCTCATCAAATGCACAACACACAGGATCTAATGAACCATCGAGCACCAGGCCAGCACTGCACTGTGGCTCCATCACAAAAGTACAGATCAGAGATTCAGGTTTAGGCTTCAAACGATGTCAAGCTAAAAGAGATATATTTTCAGTATTGTTATAATGTAAGAATTAACATCATTTGTCTGGACGCAGAATAATCAGTGTTGTTTGTTAACAACGCTGATTATCAACAAAACACAAGTGCTTCTAATCAAGAGCTCAAGTCTGTCCATGTGTCGGCGTTATGTTAATATATTCATGGTGCCATTAAATCCTCATTTATTCCATTTGGCTGTATAAAGGAGGGCAGGTAATGACAATTTGTGCTTGTGCTGTTATAATAAAAAAAAGCTGAAATTAATTTCTCTGTGTGCATGAAGGTAGAGCGCTACAGGCGGCCGTGGGTTTGCACATACAATAGGTCTAATTCAGCACACAAAGGCAGCACATTGTGCAGAGGAGATGTGAGCGATAGCAGGAATGAATAGCAATTGAAAGGCGTGAGTGGCATCTCTGATTAAAAGCAAACACGCAGAGGTAAATAATCTTCTGATCCTGACCATTCTTGCTTGTTTTAATTCAGACTTCCATGCTGATCTCGTGTGAGAGAGCTGCCAGCTACACAATCACTGCTGTTGTAGTTTTGATTGTATGAGAGGCAGAAAGAAAAAAGTATGTTTTCGACTACCTACCCTGCTGCCAGGGCACAAATGAACGCTCCCCTCCAATGCAGGGTTTGTTGTTACCCTCCAGGGTGAGCCGTTGCCGGGTTTCCACGGTGACGGAGGCATGAAATGTGCCCGGTAGCCAGACTGTACAGTATGAGTGGCCATACTGTCTGGTTTCTTTGTCTCCTGACCATTCAGGATTGTGTGTGTGGCTCGCAGCGGAAATCAATACAGCCTCGTGCACACATGCACGTTGTAAGTTCCTATTAGCTGCAGCTCCGTCTCCAGTTTTCCTCAGGCCTGTTAGAGTTTCTACAGAGTAGAGATGGAAGGGTGAAGGTTCATCTATCTATGTTTCTATCTATCTATCTATCTATCTATATATCGATATATATATACAGTATATATGGTAAAAGCATCAGCTAAATGACATGTAATGTAATGTATATATATATCCATCATCCACCCATCCATCCATCCATCTAACTACCTACCCAGCCATCTACCCATTCATCTTGCTACCTACCTACCACTGATCCATCAATCCACCCACCCACCCATCCATCCATCAACCCATCCATCCATCCATCCATCCACCCACCCACCCATCTCTCCACTGGCTCATCCATCCATCCATCCATCTAAAGAATTAACAAAACATTAATGAATTCAGTGTGGTGTGTAACCTGTACCACTGAACCAACAGTAAAACCAAGCCAACAAACAGAAGTCTCATGTCGTTGACGCTGTTTCCCGGGTGTGTGACTGTTTTCCTTTTCCAACCGCCAGCTCAGCAGTGAGTCTAATGAACTGCTTATTGTCTTTGTATAAGAGCCTGCTGCTGATTAGATGTGGTCATGGTTACATGAGTTGTCTTGACTTCTTGGTCTTTGCCAGCTGCTGAGCACTGCCACACAGACCTATTAGCAAATTCTTCTGTGGGCTTAACGTCACTTCTGAGCAGTGGGTGTAGACGGGATTGCTCATATTTGGGCATGTGTCCAAATACTTAAGTTAAATATTACCGTGTAAGTCATACATCTCTGCCAGGATAATCCTGATTTAATTTCGGTTGACTGATTAACATCATATCTTGCTATCTATTTGCTAGAGGTTTCTCATGGGGGCTTTGTTACAGTTTAAAAGATGGTGAAGGTAAGAGAATTAGCCTGCATTACTCTGTAACTGATCTGATTTCAACTGGGAGTATCTCCCTTTCTCTTAGATCAAGGCGAAGGGTGGAATCTGAGAGCGCCGTGGTCATTGCTTTATTGTACTGGTCGCTGCACTTCACCGTGATGAGATAAAGCAGATTAAAGTTACAGGGAGGGATGAATTCTTTTGGGTTGGTTTGATGAAAGACATAAGAGCTCTGAGGTCATTTTATATCAGAAACAAGAGCACGATCCTGAGGGGGATGCTGAGTAATCTCCTGCTCCAGTAAACTGAATTTGGTCAAAGGGGGAGTTCTACATTTTTAGAAATACACTTGTTCCTTTTCTTGCCAAGGGTTAAATGAGAAGATTGAACCCACTCGCTACAGTCATGAGAGTGGTTTTCCTTTTGCAACTCCTTTGTTTGCTTTTAACTGAGCTCTTTGACTTTCAAACAAGACTATGATACTGATTAACAGTCACTTCATACAGAGGCTGTGGCTCAGGGGTGAACTCTGACCTCTGGGGCCCCTGAGCCTGGTCGGCTGTGTCTTCTTTACTAGTTAGCACTAGTCCTTAATAACATTGTGTCAAAAATAATTTTGTTTGAATTTAACGAGATGCTGATGGTCAGTCAGACTAGGGCTTGCTGAGAGAAATCCGATATGATGACATTAAATGCAGAGCAGCAGCTCTATATTTGTTTGTTGTTTTGGCCAACAAACTTTACACAACAACAAAAAGCAAACTTAATCACCAGTTTACTGTATGTCAAAGCAGCAGAGCACCATAATCGGCGATGGTCAGTTCTCCCATGGATTGCAGGTTTAATATTCATCAGAAGTCGCCTCTCTGCTTTTGTTAAGTTACCTTTTTACCCTGCATGTTTTTATCCTGCTTCCTGTTTCATTTTGAAACTCACATTTTGTCTGATATCAGGTCACTTCACTTCCTGATCCTTCTGCGTTTCCTGCTCTTCTGATGACCTGCACCTGCTCTAATGTGTCACACCTCTGTCTCTTCTTTAGTTATTAGTCTCTGGGTTTCTCCCTGTAATGATCTTTGCCTTTCGCCTGATGATGTCAACACCTCTTCTGTCTCTTGGACAGATTTTTGTGTATTAACGACCTTGATTTTGATCCTGTCTCTGACACCTTTGCCTCTGATCATGTGATAGCCTCTAACGTCATCAACATCAAATTCTATATGCATCCGATTCTATGCCAAAAATACGAAGAATATCCTAAAAACCAATCACTATCACTTATTATAAAAATGCTACTATTCTACTCTCAAGCTCCTCAGCACCCCTATCGAGTGTCCTTGAATAAGATGCATCATAATTATGAGCTGTGTCCCAATTAAGGGGCCATTTTACGGAGGATTCGGTCTACATGGCCCGTGAAGGAGGCGGCCTTCATGTTCCATGTAGACCGTGAAGGCCAGACCAAAATGACAGAGTCTGGTACATAGAGGTTGTTTGCCATCGGCATTTTTCTCTTTGAAAAACAATTTGTCAACGAGCCGCAATGAATCCTGGGCAAGGTTGGCCTGAGAAGGACGGCCCCCACCACCACTTTGGAGCCTTCGTTGCTTAGGGATGAAAGGACGCATTTGTTGGATACCTTTGAAATGGGATGAGATGTTGATCTACTCATATAGGCCTCACTATTAACAAAGTCAATTTGTGGATTTCCCAAACTGTTACTTACAAGAACTTTTGTTTAAAGATCCACTGACACACTTCTGTAATTCTCACTCATTCTGAACACACAGCGAGTTTACATAACATTTAATGTATAGTAAACGTGATCTAATGAGGTCAGAAATAGCAGACATCGCTCACTGTTGTGAATGTACAGTCCCTGTGGGGAGCCTGCAGACTCAGGCTCGCAGCACCAGGCAGGTTGAATGAGGCCAGAAGAGAGAGGGTAACTCGTGAAGACAGTTGGAAAGAGCAGTCAATGTTCTGCAGTGTCATGTTGTGATCAGGCATCACAGGCACTTCTCCTCTACAGCTAAAAACCCACAAAGAGCCTGACAGAGACGGCAGAACAGAGGAGGGAGGGAGCGGCCACTCACTCAAGTATACGGCGGATAGAGGGGAGGATTCATACCCGGCACCACTTTCACATTTTAGGTGGATGACTTTGCTCCCTCTCTGTCTGCCTGTGTTTTCTTTCGCTCGTGTTTCTCTCTCTCTCTCTCTCGCGCTCTCGCTCTCGTAGCTCCTCACTCCGCCTGAGGCGAAGCTCGAAATCAGCTGATGCCTGCACAAACACAATGACCCCGGGTCCTGTGTGCTCTTGAACCGGCAAAGAAAAGACAAAACAGCAAAGAAAGAAGAAGAATGGAGAGAGCGGAGAGAGGACAAGTTGTTTGGAGAATTGTAAAAAGCACTTGATTTAGCATTCCAGCCCTGTCACTGATAAAATCTTCCCTAGATGGCAGCCATTTTGTCAAAGGCCCCTGGTGAATAGAAGTCTGACTCCTGCTGCTCATTATCATTCACCCCAGTATAAATGAGGTCAGGAGATCCAGGTATCACGTCTCTGGCAGATAAACTTTCCTTTCAGTGTTTCAACCACAAATGTTCTGCAAACTTTTGCCTCTGCTTTGCAAGTTGTGTGTTGGTTTGACGACACAAATGGCAGAGGAGGCCCAAAGGTATGGTGCACTCACCTTAATGTCACTTCCTATTTAGGTCAGGAAGGTTCAGACGTAGCAGTGCAGCAGGTCACTGACCATGAAGAAATGGACATCTCTCCGTTCATCTGGCGGCGAGTGTGCATGACTTTATACCTACAGAGAGGGAAGCAAAGATCTTGAAGGAGTATTATTTTATTCATGCACATGACTTAAAGGTCAGGAGGGAACAGGCCCATGTGCACAACAGGTAAAAAGCCCCAACCTCTGCCACACAGAATTCTTCATTTGTAGTCGTATTGTGCATTTATCGTGTTTGTGTTGGTTTGGCATTTTGGTTGTTTTTTTAAATCGTTTGTTTTGCATCTTAATTTCTCTCTTTATATCTTTTGGATTGTTAAGCAACTTTTATTTTGTTTGTTTTGCATCTGTTTTTGTTAGTTTTTCATCTCTTTTTGTCTGGTTTTCTAGTTGTTTTGACTGAGCTGTACGACTTTCAACCAAGAAATATGAAGTCACTTCATACAAAGGCTCTGTACAGAGCTCCCTGATGATAAGCACATTATCCATGGCTATCAACAGAACCGGTTTGTTCTCGACCAGAGGCCCCTGAACCCTTTCTATGCTAAGGATGAATAAATCTTTCCAGAAAACGTGATGTTCGGTTTTACGGTAAGCTAAAGATCTGGGTTACAGTTATCAAAAAGGCAGATCTTTGTCGGATTGCGGCACACGCTGGACCTCTCCTCTCCAAGGACACATTTCTTCCTGCCTAACTTGGCAATGGACTGAACTGAAATTGAGATAGTGAGGAATCATCCAAGGTATGATTGGATCAACAAAACAAAGGCCAAGTCAAACCATTGCACAGTGTCATCTCTATACCCTTATTTTGAATTACTAATATGATACAGATTCCCTTTAATCATTTGTTTCACACATTTCACAAATCAAATCAAATCAAGAATATCTGAAGTCGATTGATGAAATTGGTTTATAAAACATTTTGGACCATTCATATTGAATATTCAACTTAAATTCTAATAGTGTCTCAAATGTGTCTTTAGATAAAATAGATAATGTTTACAATGTATCAGCTGCAGTGGTACTTATGTTAACTATATCTGTGTTTTTACTACATCTGCACTTACAGATTGACGTTCTTAACTATTGTCTCCCTGTATTTGTCAAACTATGGTTTTCTTTCCTACCAGAACGATGAGATGCCACCAACAGTGTGTGGATTGTGGGCGATGACTCAAAAAAACAGGAATTCTTTGGAAATAATCAACGAGTCTGTGGTTTTCTAAAAGACTAGGGCTAAGTTGTGTCTGTGCAGTTTTTCACTCCAGTTAAATGGATTCAGAATTATACGAAAATCACACTTCGGAGTGACAGGAATGGGAAGCCAGTCAATTTATGTCATTTCAGCTTTGCTAATGTCAGGTGGTTGGTCCATACTTTGGCCCAGACAAAATATCATCACTCATTAAATGTTTTACCCATGTGTCCTTTGGCTGAATGAGTGAGAGGGACGATTGTGCTGCTTTCAGAGAGACGTGGAGGGATTGAGGGAGCGTAATGATCATGGATTGATGGGTCAGCTGTAATCCATCGCTCCGTGCTGGACGTCTGGCTTTTATTCAAAGGTCGCACTTGACAATTAGCACCCAAACCCATGATCAATATGTTACAGTCCTGCACATTACATGGGGCACAATAGATCACACAACACACTTGAACAATTGCATGTGGCAGTGTTTTGGGCATTAATGAAAGAGACAGTTTCAAAATTCCAATTCGCTAAACTGTATTCACTGTTATGATGAAATCCAGATGTGCTGCTACAGAGATGGTCACAAACATCCAGTCACACACAGTTAAATGTGACAAAAACAAAGAACATTGTAACTGAGCTTGTTGTGGAAGAAGAGGTGGAGGAGGTTGCATTTTCTGGACATCAACATCATTTTATTTCCTCAACTGAACCATTTTCAATTGACTGGACATTGTTTTCTCAAAAGCATTTAGGAAGTTTTGTGCAGTGTCTGGATTCACTTCTTCAATAATTGTCTAGTTATATGATTTTACACAGAACTAAAGGGAAAAAAACAGCTGGAAATAACTAGCACTTTTCTTGGGAAAGTCTTTGATACAAATAGAGTTGCTCCAAACTTTTCCTCAGATCTTTATATTCTTACAACTCATCCATCAAACCACAATCCTCCCCTCAAACAACACGCAGGAAAGAGGAAAAGACCTGGTGTGATGTGTGTTGTTTGAGAAAATGCTTTTGAAAATGTTGGAGATCATATGAAGATCACATGGAGATTATATAAAGATCATGTTAAGATCACATGGTGATCGTATGAAGATCATATGAGGATCACATTTGGGATCATATGAAGATCAGAATCCAGGTCACAGGTTCTCCAGCTCATCAGGAGCAATGGGGTGCACCTGCGACCTCCCTCATCTGGTGGGAAGCAGCTGAGGGAGGGAGCGTATATAAGGAGGTTTGGTTTCCTTGTTTGCTGTCAGAGGGTCGACACCTTCAGTTGTCTCTCTGAGTTTGTGGGGTTTGTTGTGCGTTGTTGGTTTTGCTTATCCCATGAATTTGTCATGTGCCCCGTTTTATTCTCTGTGACTCCCACTATCTTTTGGTTTAGGTTAAATTTTCCTGTTGTTCTATCTGTTTGGTAGCTTTTTAGTGGGTGACGGTTAGGATCTATTTTCCCACCGTTACCTTTTAGAAGCCAATAACTTAGTTTTGTTGCAGTGTTTTGTTTGTTTCGCCATCAGTGCCCCCTGTGTATCAGGCTTTATTTTTTCTGTGTGAGAAACGTAACGATGGATATATAAGTTAATATCAGATATATCACATAAATAGACCTATATAGGAATTTGGGGCAGAATATCAAATTGAATGAACCTATGAGTTAACTTGATAACCTGTGAACTCTGAGAATCAAATATAAGACATGAATAGTTACCATTTGGAGTTTTGTTAACAGAGAACCTTTCACTAATGGTTCCAGATTACACAATTTCCAACAGCAACATCGACTATGACTAAAGAAAATAACTCTTATGCAGAACAAATAGAACAAGAACATGTAAAGAGCGTCTATGACACAAAAGGCAACTTACAAATCATAGCATTGCTCCAGGGCATGCTGGGAGGTCCCATCCATCATCCAACCCCAGCACGCTATATTATTTATTTCATTTTTTCTTTTATAAGAGCTACACATACATTTGCTGGGTTGTTTGGCCTGTGAATGTATTTGCTCTACTGATAATCATGCTAGATTTCTCTTTCTTTGATTAAATGCATTTGAAGTGTTAAATGATGACATCAGAAATGTATAGCAACTGCACTGTTTGTGTTTCATGTCAATCTTACATTTTCTACTGTTTCCCTCTGTACATCTGTCATTGTTTTCTGTAATGTCCACTTTCCTCTGCTGGACACTGGTCACCAAGTGGTAGAAACACCAAAAGTAAAATTTCTGTTCATTTTGTTTATGAGTAATTTTCCTGCAGATTAACTGATACTTCACGGAGATGGAGGATGAAAATCATTAGTGGCATGATCAATATATGATCTGTTTCAGCAATTGAGCATCAATCAACAACCCAATTTTAGATAATGTCTCATTGTAATTCTGTCCCTTATGTTAGCATGACTTCCCAAATGGAGGGTTTCTTGTCTCCTTGCTTTAAGATTCACCTCCATCTCTTCTAACCAAAGACAAAAACAGATTTAAAAAAGCTTCCTTCAAAAGGATCTTCTCCTAACCTAAAAACTTCAAAGAGGTTTGGAAAAAGTACATTTCCTAACGCCGAAAGATGTTTCTCTTGAGGTAGAAGGGACCAGAAAGCAGAGGGAAAGATATTCATACATCATGCGCCTAAATCGAAACGACTGCTGTCCACCCACGCAAACATTGCAGGTGTAATCAGATTGTCAGTCTGCAGGAGCAAGGGCAAACTCATATCACAGTCAAAGTAAACGTAGGTCATGGATTTATCTATGTATGTAGGTTAAAAAAAGAAACCCTGGTGAAAACATGCTGCTGGATTACGGACACATCCACCCAGACTGAGCTCCATGTTGATGCCGAGAAGGTGTAACTGAGTCCTCCTGTCGGAACACTAATCCCTCTCTCGGGCCAAGATTTAGCCGCCTTGTCCTATCAAGCTTTCATCTGAGTCCAGAGCTGATGTCACAGAGCCCGCTGCCCTCGCTAACCGAGTTATGTTAAGAGCAAACGGCTTCACACCTGTTTGGCATCAACACGAAAACATTGTTACACGAGATAGACGGCAGTCTGGGGAATGAGTCAAGATGCTGCGGGAGGCTACCAAAGTGCATCGGGGAGATTTGGAGCAGGTCAACGGCGACTGTCAAATGCCAACGGGGCGTGCTGGTGATGAGGAGATCTGAAGCAGCCTCAAAGCTCTGAGCAGTCATCCCCACCTCAAAACCCCATAAACCCCCTCTGGTGCCGTCTGCGGCACCCTGCTCACCACTCACAATTACCCTTTAAGCTGTTCCCGAGCACAATTACCTCTGCTCCTTAGCAGAGCAACATATGGTATTGCAATAATGTATGGCATGGTCAGTGGTGGCTCGTGTGTGTGTGTGTGTGTGTGTGTGGGGGGGGGTAGTAGTGTTGAGTTAGTAACACTACCCTTTATTCTTTCTCCCAGTTGGAAAGGCCACACTGTGATCAAAGTCTCTTTGAAGGTCTGTATTTATGGAGTTAAAACGGCCACTCCACCTTAGTGGGGTGGTGGATTTGGTTGGGGTGGGTGGTTGGACATCTCACAGTGTGTTATCTCATAACAGTAATCAGCCAAAAACAAACAAAACCCTGCGACAGGTTGTAACAAACCATAGTGCTTTTTTTTTTTTTTTTTTATTCATGCCAGCACCACGGCTCCAGGGATGGAAGTGTTGATCAGTTGGTTCATCACTTTGGTCCAGACTGAAATATCTCAACAACCAAATGAATGGTTTGCTATGGAATCTGGTACACAAGATTCAAGTTGCGCTCAGGATGGAGCCACACAGAAACACTAGGGTTTCAGTCAAATAAAGCCGAATTCCAGTTTAACATTTTCAAAATTTGTATATCTTATCAAAACTTAATCTAGTAGCTTATTACAAGCCCCAAAACTTGTGTATTTTTTGGGGAGATTTACCCGCACTTTGAGCTTGCAAATGGCGTGATTTTGGACTCGAAGCTGAGCCCTGTTGCTGTTTGAATTCTTTCTGTGAGAGCAGAGCCTTGTCCCCCAAATCTAACTCAAACATTTTCTATCATACATTTCTGTTTTTAATTATACATTTACTGATGCAAGTGTGTCTGGCTGATATATTAGCTGCATCAACACTCCACTCATTGTGCTCCACAAGTTAAGTGTAGAGACCTATTGGTGACCAAAGCAACACATATGAGCCATGTTTTAATAATTGGCTATAAAAAGTCCACAACTCTGCAGATGTGTTTTAAAGTGTGTGTGGGCGAGGTTGAGAGGCTCAGGACTCGTGTGTGTGCTCCTCTCCAAGTGCACTTCCTTTTGAAAGGCTCCATGCGCAGCTTGGTGCCATCAATTGTTGAGATGGTGGAGTGATTAATTTCTGTGTCAGGTCTTGGGCTGATTGGACAAGCCTTTGGGGATAGTTGGATTGATTGGATGGTTCCTGTTTCTGTTGAGCTGCAGTGGTTGTGATGATGGAAAGAGGGAGGGGGGATGAGGAGGTACAACAGTGGGTCTCTCTCTCTCTCTCTCTCTCTCTCTCTCTCTTCCCCCCCCCCCAGAGATCAGTTGCAAATTAATACAAATCATAGCCCTCTTCTCTGTCCCGAGCCTCGACGCTCACCTTCCCCCCAGGCAGGAAAAACGGAGAGGACGATGGAGCAGGTGTAGCCGAGTGGGGAGCAATCGGAAGAGAAATGATTGGAATATCAGTGAGTGAGTTCTTTTGTGCTTTAGAAACTGTGTGTGTGTGAGAGAGAGACACAGAAAGAAATGGAAAACTATCACCATATAGTCTCGGAAACACACATACTGAGGCATATATATATAATTTCTTGGTTAAGCAGCTGGAAAGATGTTTGAATTCTGATCAAAATGTATCAAATATAAATCCTGCAGTGTGTGTGTGTGTGTGTGTATATATAGACATAGAAATGTTTCTTATAAAATGTACGTATCTCTCCCTTGTCTGCATATTTATAAACCGTATCTATTACTTATTGATTGCACTTCTGTATTGTTTATTTCTATTTGTTGTACTGTCTACAACATACAGAGCTAATAGACTTGTAGACCTGGACCATCTACCATTTATAATTTAAGTATGTTTGTACCTTAGCTTATTTTTTCATTTTCTATAGTTGTTTGTCTATTTCTATGTAAGTAAACTGAGAGCAATATAAAACCACCTTGTGCACACATACTCAGCCACTAAAGCCGATTCTCATATATTCACATATTGACGCAGAGACAAACCATTTAAATGTTATGTCCTGGACATAAAAACACATCCCTTCTCTGTCCCTGTGACTCAGTCTGGATTAAAGCTTTTCCAGTGTTTGTGTGATGGTTTTCATATCAGGCCACACAAAGACATGCAGTAAGTGATGGTGGCAGAGTGACCCCTTCTGGTCTGATGCCCGGCACAATCTGCTCCGGTTTGTGTGGTCCCACTGATTCCCCCCCCCCCCCCCCTCCGTCTGACTCACTGGTTTCTTCTGCAGTGTGAACAGTCCCACAGCCTCTGTCATCACCACACCAAGACCCATCAATGCCGTTTGTAACAGTTTAGTCCACAACTTCTGCAGCCACACAGCTCTTCTAAAAATCTGTTCTGTGCTGCATTTTATTGTGTATACTTTTAGGTTTGAATTCCCCGGTGGCCGAGAGAGCTCAACGCACTGCAAATTCAGAAAACACATGCAAATAGGAAAACTTTGCAAATTAAGAAAACAACTTCATCAATTTGATGACACCATATGCTGCAAAAATCCAGTCGGTGGTGATGGAACTTTACAAAGCATTGAACTACAGCCAGGTTCCTCACTTTTTTCGGTCCCCTGGAAACATTTCCGTTGTCGTTTTCGCAGTTTGCACGTGTTTTCTTAATTTGCAGTGCGTTGAGCTCTCTCTGCCACCGTACCATGCTTTCTAAAGATGAATTTTCTGTAGTATGGACATTGGTTAGCAGTTAACAGAGCACTTTGAATGTAGTTCATGTCAGCTTGTCTGAAAGAGTGGAATTTTTCATCCCATGATGCAGTTCAGATTCACCACATTTGACTGTTTCATTAAGACTGACCTGTCTAGTTTTACTAGAGAACAGCAGGAACATGTGGGTGTTGTATGTGTGTCTATGGGGAATGTGACATAATCCGTTTTATTAAATGTGAGAGACCCTGTGTGGCGCTAATCCTCTGGGGACAATAGTGACACTTCAGTTTGACAAACACTTTTCATCTCACTTTCATAACAGTGTGTTATTGTGGAAGAGCGTACCTGAGATAAGCCACAGCCTTTAGCCCATGTCAAGTACAGCTCTGTGAGAGTAACCTCGGACACTCTGCCTCGATGCTGCAGACACATGGAGATCAGCTGCCTGTCTCAGTCCAGTAACTTCCCTCTGTGATGATGCCTTCTGTCAGGTGGTGGCCTACATGAGCCACAGCTACAAGACCTCTAAAGAATTAGGTAACTGCAGAATCCACCAAGAACATTGTAAAATAAAATACCAGCAGGGCTACAGCAGCATATTGAGAGCATTTCTGTCCCAGCTAATAGTGCCCAGCATGGTTGGTGAGGGGCTAACAGTGGACATACACCACCCACTGATATTTGGGGTGACCCAGATGAGGCCCAACATTTTACTCAAATGTTAAGAGGTGGGATTGGGAGGAAAATAACACATTAGCCTGTGGCAACTCCTGTTTAATCTAATGACTAAGAAAAAACCCACTTGGGAGCCATGAGCTGTTTGCTGTTAACTTCTCGTGGTTATAATAACTTAAGTCATTTCTAAGTGGCGATTTCTGCAGCATAAAAAGGCAGCAGCGGAATATGTCCGTCACATCTGACCTGAAGCTTCATAAAAAGCCGTTAGACTAACTCGGAAGATCAAATATCACATATATAACATACCTCAATGAAACCTTACACCATGATGTCAGCAGAAATGAAAACTATCAGTTGGATTAGCATAGCATGACTTTTCTCATTCCTTCTAACTCTAACTGCATGACTACTTTGAAAATATTTATTTATCATTTAATATGGTCGTGTTCACCATGCTCAAGAGAAGAGTCCATTTGTGATCGTCCATCTTTGTGATTTGTATAATACATCTGAGGAAAATGTTGATATTTCCAATGGCCTCATTTTTGCCCTTTGTTATTATACTTATAAATCACTGCATTATCTTACCTGCTTACGACTACAGATTCGTTGGCTTTTAGATGCTGACATAAATGTTAATAGTTGTCTAGCAGCAGTGTTTTCATGACTTAACTACCTGTAGACCACTAAACATGATGTAGGGTTTAATTGTACAATCTAATTTAGTAAATGGCTTATTTTATAACCTGCTAGTTATTGATAAAGACTAAAAGCTAATTTATGCTCAACATTAGAAATGTGAACAGAAATTGACGGAGCCTGTCTGTCCGTACTCTGCCTCCGACTCTTACTGAAACAGACATATCACTTAATACATAAATAAGCCTTTGGGAAGGAAGCAAATAACTAAAGAATAGCTGTTGCAAACAAATCCTTTATGAAGGTACTAAGTGGACACACAGAGGGGCCTGCAGGTTGAGCCTACCTTCGACCTATAAGAGATGGGATAGACACACTGTTGGAAGTTTTTTCAATAAGCCCTCAGTATCACATGTGGGGCTCACTTGGTCATGTTGGATATATTATTTTAGTGAATATTCTTCCACTGGGCTGTCACTTCTGTCATTCACAGCCCTTAAATTCAATCCACGTGTCATAGACCAGAACTCCTTTGCTTTAGGAGACAGACTTTACTCAGATAATAATGCTTCTTGTATGTGGGTCAGTCTGTCTAGTTGTTCTTGTTGCACTTTTGTCAAAGTGCTGCCTTGTTTGAAAAAGCAGCAGCAGGAGGAGGACTCCAGGGCCACAAGTGGGTCGCAAAGGGAAGCTTTCAGCTCCCTTGTTCCTCCTGTGCCCTCCTCTCCTCTAAAACGCCCTGTCTGTCATCATCCACACCCGAGTGCTTCTTTATGGTTTGGCCTTTAGTGAAATGGTCCATTGTGCATCGGTGTATGAGCTCACGAGCCCTCTGTGCCCCCCAGGGAAATCATCTGTCCACACTGGAGCAACAGTACAGTTACGACAAATATGTCGGTGATCACTGGCTTTTTGATTCAAGACAATAAATCATCTGAAATCTGTTTAGATTTTGTTCCTCAGGATGCTTTAGGGGTACAAAATTGTCCCGTCTTGGTCATATTTGCCTTTTATCATCAATCCTGATGAATTGTGGCTCCAAATTCCTCCCTCGAGGCTATTGTCCCCCATGAAACGTACATGTCCACAGGGTAGAACACCATGCACCCCCCCTCCCCAAGGCACCACTAATCACCTCTAAATCGAATGCCTTGAGGCAGATCACCATATACAACTGAGAGCAGGAGGCATCTATAGCTAAATTGGAGCACCATATGTTTCTCAAAGGTTTTTTGGGGGGGATAATAGTTTTCCATGATATGAACACACACACACACACACACACACACACACACACACACAGAAGCCTGAATGGCTCAGGGAGAAAGAAAACCCTGGATCTGCTCACTGGACAGGCTTAAATGATGAAAGCCCTGTAAGTGTCACTGTCACACACAGAGCTGTTTCAGCTACACTAAAAAATAGCATAAAAACCCACCCTGGACAGGTCGTTTGTAAAACTGACGTGCTTTCTTTACACCCTTATCGATTCCAGGTGAGTTGCATAGCAAACTGCAGTTTAACAAAATGCAAAACACAATTCAAACATTAGTTATATAAAGATATAGCTCAACATTTTGGGAAACACATTCGCTCTAGCCATGAAGTTGCCAGGCAACCCGCAGAGACTCGAGGGAGTGACAGCATATGGCCAAGAAGCAGTGTTGAACATGGCCACTTGTCAAGCCAAAAACTTGTTTTTACACTTTTTTTGTGCAGATTAAACAATGAAATATAACGTGTTAATTTGTGAGCTTCAGAGATGCTAATATTGGCAGATTTTGTTGGATAGAGCTGGTGCACTGTTTTCACTTTATACACTAAAATAAACTCTCAGACGTCTGGCTGTGGCATTATATTTATTCTACCAACAGTATATTTCACAAAATATTGAACTATTTCCCTTAAGAAGACAAAAGGGAGAGGATTTGAAAGAAGATGCAGTGTCATGGACGACTCTGTGCAGTTTCAGACAGGAACGCTATCAGCAACAGAGTTGTTGTGTTGATGTGTTCTGACAGTGACAGCAGAGGGGATCTGCTGTCACTCTGAGCCCTCAGCCCAGCAGACCAGGCAACCAATAAATCCAAGAAGAAGATGGAAGATGAAGATATTCGCTCATCGAAAAATGCAACTTCTGTGTCTAAATCTACTTCATGACGGGCCTTACTGCACAGGGCTGATACTAAATATATTGACTCTGGGTCTTGTGCTGAATTGTGATATCGCAATGAATTATTCTGCCATGGCAAGCAAATCTGCAGTTTGCATTTCAGAGAGAAAAGGTGAAGGTCAGTGACGGGCGCATCAGTCACATTCAGACAGTGGCTGCACTGGAGATAACGCTGGCTCCTGCTGAGCAGGAGGACGCCTCAAACATCCCCTTTCAGCAGATGGGGGTGTGTTTGCAAGACAGAGGCAATTAAGCCACCTATAATCCTCCATCTGCTTTCCTCCTCCATCGACGTCCCATCAGCCAGAAACAAGGTTGCCCCCAAAACCGGAAGACACGCAGCATAGCAAGAAAAGCCCTGAGAGAGCACAGAAACTAAATCAACCCTGTCAGCTATCTTTTTCTTTTTTTTTTTAGTTGCAAGCACCATTTCTTTCCCTTTTCCTCACCTGCACCTTTTCAGAAATCTTTCCTCTTAATTACTAAACTTTTGTTCACAACAGATGTGGGCATCATGTGAGTTAAAGATAATGTGCATACGAGGCGCTCTTCTTTAGTCACCATCAAGTTTCTAGTTCAGTTCTCTGGTCAAGGTGCCACAGCAGGAAGACATGAAGTTAAGTGGCTAAACGAGAAGTGAACCAGCAGGCTCACTAGCTAACACAGCAGCATGAACCATCAACAGCAGAAAATACATAGCACATCCTGCGATCATGCTCCAAGTCTATGCGTCTGATGAGAGTCTTAAGGTGTCAGTATGATTCACGTGAAGTGTTTGACAGGCTGTCAAACAGCATCTGACACACTTCTCCAAAGTCACGGGGAAAAACTTTTGTATCTTTCCAAAACTGACAATCTGACAGTCGTACCTACGTCACTCAGTGATTTGAGGTGAGAAGGTGTTGGATTTGAACTCTTCTGTCAAGTTTGGAGGCAGCAGACTGTTTGAAAGTGTGTGCTGATGTACCCATTTAAGTACACAACCAAATAACAAATGTTCAACATTCAGAGTTAATAAGTTCAAACATGCTCAGTGTTTGACAAAGTCCAGCAGTTATGAAGCAGTGATTCAGGAAAAATGTGACTTGAAGAAATCTATGGGTGCTTTAACACCTTGTCTCAGTCAGATCAAACTGAACCAAGGTTTGGTTTGTTTTTGGGGTGAAACATTATAGTTATAGTTCAAACTTTCAGACCAATTTCAGGATTTCAAAACCACATTAAACCATAGAAGAAAAATAAGTTGTAATGTTTGAACAACAAGAGCGAAACCATAAAGTATAGGAACAAGGTTCAGCCCACATAGGTGATGACATGAAATACGTATGTCATACAAAAGTGTGCTCCCTCAATTGCAACATGAAACTAAAACGAACCACATAAAAAAACAAGGTAAAAAAGACCATGGTCCAGACATTAGTTTTGAAAACACCCTCAACGTTTTGTCTAATGCAGTCAGTGCTTTCTACATCCTGTTGTCAAGGGTGGTGAGGCAGTTGGACCCAGAATCAGGGTTTTAACAAAAATAGTATTTTTAATGAAAAAGGTAAAAACTGAAAAAACAAAAGCTCACGGGAGAAAACACAGGAGGCTTACACAGGAGATCAGGACGGGCGCTCAGGAGACACAGGATACAAAAAAACACTGCAGGACAGGACATAACCACGGTTAGACAACAACAACAAGGACAAAGGAAAGCACAGAGGCTTATATACACACACAGGGAAGGCAGGGGCAATTGGACGTAGGTGTAACACATGAGGACTGGTGCAGACAATCACAAACAGGAAGTGAAGAAAGAAAACACACAAGGAACAGACTACAAAATAAAACAGGAAACAGAACACGGAGAGGGAAAACCAGAGACACAGACACACATACAAACATAAGCACAAGAATACACATGAAACACAAGGTACTAATAAACTGAAAACACTTTGGAACGGTGGAAACTAAACACTAGAAAATACCAGACCATGACACCTGTAACATTAACCTGAAACTACAATTACCACAACTTTATTTGAATAAATGAATGAAGCCTGGCTCCCACATGGCAAAATCACTTTCTCAACTTTGCCAATATGTCTTAAGAAAAAGAACAAAAACTTTCCACTGTTAAAAAGCACCCAATCCCTGCAGAAACCTACCTTCTTGATTGGATTACATTGGTGCTGAACTGACCTTGCCTCCAGGCCTACGTTGTCACTGATGGATGTGACGGTCTCACATTCACTCCCCCGTGTTTGAATCAGGCAGATTTCGGAGTGGATGGACAAAACCGAGCAGAGAGAAAGTCATGGTGACTGTGCACAGACTGAACATTATGAGACCATCTGCTGGATTCCTCTGCCTGTCTGGGAAAGACATGACATTTGCTGGCTCATTTGAGCTGTCTATCACATTTACTTTTACCGTCAAAGTGTCTGTTAGTTACTGTTGTGAGTATGTGGATTATGTGGATTTGAATGTGCTTCAGTAACTACAAATGTAGAATAGAATAAAGTGTGTGTGTGTGTGTTACAGCAGAACCAGGATACCCTATATATCATGCACAGGTTGCCTTTCCAGTGCCTATCTGCCCCAGGAAGAGTGTACAGCAACAATACATGATTGTTGCCATTGCCACCAGTGGTGCGTTGACCTTCTGCTGTAGTAACAGGTCACAGGGAGAGCAGTTCCTGCCTCAGGACTAATCCTCCAAAAGCTAAACAGCCTGACAAGAGGAGACAGAAAGAACATACCAAGCATTCATGTCAATCAAATGAATTGCCTCTTCACTATTTTTAGCTGTATTTTGCACCTGGCGCTGCGATACCGCTCCCTATTTATGTAAAAAAGTGAATTAAGTCTTGATTCAGTGAACTCCAGAATGCACACTCACCAGAATGACCAACTCCCAGAGGAGACGGAAAATGATTCACTCACTCAGCTGGAGAAAAAAGAGAGCCCTCTAATGTGTGGTCATGTTCCTCCACTGAAATAGAAAGAGGCCTTTTTGTCCCTCTGAGCTGTATGGAGGTTTATTCTATCCGGCACTCTATCCGGGGGCTGCAGCCTTACTGTCTCAATGCTCTGCAGGAACACAGGCTGAGGGGTCAGTGCATTAGTAGCTGTTACACTCCGAGTCCACACCCCAGAGAAAGCATGAGAGTAGTAGTTATGTTAGGGGAAGGTTTTGAGCTCGGCATTTTGCTCACAGATCAAATTGTGTCTCAGCATAATAATGTCAAATAATGTGTACCAAACAAACAACAGCCCAGTGTGGTGTGAGTAGGTAAAACCTCAGAAGCAAATGAGTGAGTGTAAATAACTCAATTAAGGATTATATTATAAGTAAAATACATTTATAGCAGGATACTATGCTGATTGGCCAATTAGAAAACTATATGGTCGACGGGTCTCCACTTCCTCCTACTGTCCAGAAATGAAGCCAAAATGCTGGTTTGACAGGTATGCTGCCATCATTTGGTGCCAGATTCTAACCAGTAGTGATGGGGGTGGAGCCGTAGTAGTGATCAATAATCACTCCCCGTCTTAGCACTGTTTTGGTCTCCACCATATAGAGTCTATGGTCTGCACTAACTCCAGTGTTGGGTGATAACTGATGGTTAGCCTGCCATGAAATGGTTTCTAATACTAAACAAATACTTATACACATTACGTTTATGATAGTGATAAAACAAACTCATGCAAGCCAGCAAATAACAGGATAAATACAGAGGATTTCAGAGTGTTATGCTCAAACGTTTGTTTGGAGACATTCAACATTTGATGCCTGTACTAAAAGTGGAGCATATTTTTAGTTTGTGCAGAAAGAGGACTATCCCTTCTGGCACAGAGAGATAATCATCGTGTAATAAATATCACTCTCACATGTATCTTGATTGATCACTAGCAGAGGCATTTGGCCTCCCGGCATGCACTAGTGGCTTAGGCAATCAGTGTGGCCATTACAGCACTTGATGAAATGCCTTCCGAAAAGGCCATCTCTTCACATTTGTAAAAGTCACCTTCCATTATCGTCCAATTGTGTGAGTCAGGTGTTCTTTGGGCTCTGTAATGTTATCTCTTACAAACGTGGCAGGACCAGCCTGACATTTGTAAACAGACACTTTACTTCTCATTCCCTCCATTCGATGTCTTTATGACCAATCAGATACGGCTGCTGTTCTCCAGTCAGCTGGGCTCACGGTGAGAAGCCTTCCAGAGCCGCACTCATCTCTCTGGCTAAATACCACCGTGTCATCGGGCTGGTATTCCACAGAACATCATGCGTCTCAGGCTTCTCTACTAAATGTGAGCCTAGATAACATAGACTGGACTGATAATAACACAGCAGTGAGACTGGTTAGTGGCTGATTTTGTGTGGGTGAAATGCAGCCATGTGTAATTGGCAGAGAGAAGTGGAGTGTGAAAACTGAAGGTGTGAAAGACAAGCGGCAGTCCTCTGAGCATATTGGAGACTGTGCAATAATCTGCAGTCTGTTTTGATTTTAATGATCAGACAAGAGTCTCAATTTATTTGATTTACACGAGCAAGAACCAGTCTCATTGTTTTCAGAGTGAAACACTTACCCTGGACATGTAATCATTACCATATGATGATAGATGATCCCACCCTTTATTACAGGTGTTCCTGCTGTTTTTCATATTTACAAGCTACTTAATGTTATTTAAAGGACGACAGACTGTTGACAGATTACCCTTTCCACACTGGAGAGAAGTAAATTACTTCTGGGCCCTCTGGAAATGAGGTCGATGGGAGCAGTGAGCGTCAACCTAGAACATGTGGACTGTAAAACCAAAACAAGGAGCTGAAGGATGACTCTTTCCTGATTAGACCACCAGAAAATGTCTGGAAAATCGGCTACAGATAATTTTCAGTTTGCCTTTCACATATGAAGAACAGGAGCAGGAGATTACCTGAATCAGCCGCGCAACAGGAAAATGTCTGAAACATTCAGGCAGGGGTTGGTGCCTGGTTAGAACTATGCGTATAAATTAAACTGCAGAAGTCACATGTATTTGTTTACAGCACATCAACACCAGATCTTGTTGTCTTTTCAAATTGACTTCTTTCTCCGCGTCTTCATCCTGAGATATTTCTATTCTTTCTGGGGGGTTTTCAGTTTTGCTTTAGAAATAGCCATTTTCCTGCCATATTCTCACATGGGCTCTTGATCTTGTTGTCTTTCCAAGTTCAGCCCTACCATGTTCTTTGGTATATGTCATGTGTATGAGACCTCTTATTTTCATCCTGAGGTATTTGTATTTTTCTGTTTTGCATCCATCACGTGTAAGAGACGTAATCAACACGCCCACTCACTCTGAATGAAAGTTCTCAGCATTCTGAACATGCAGGAATTTCACCGATTGCTTATTTAAAAATTTCAGCTATAACTATATAATATATCAGCTATATATAGCTAAAATAATTTTTTCACATAAAAGAAATAGGAGCCTTAAAAATGTATAAACCATTATTGTTTAATTAGATCCTCACAGTTCTATTGTTTCCACTTTACTGAATGCAGTCCAATGCACATTGTTTATACCCCAGTTGTCTGATTATCTAAGTGTATTCATAAAAATACAAGGGCAAGTGTGGTCATGTTCAAGGTAGTGTAGCTGCCTAGCTGCATCCTGTGGGGCGTGTGCATGTAGAGGTAGAGGAGTTGTGCTCCTATCTAAACCTCCACCGGTAGCAGCTAATGTAGCATGGAGACCCAGAGAGACATTCTGCATGCGGTGTCATTCATTTCCATTATCCCTGAGTGGGACTGCCAATGGAGATATCAATCAGTCTGTGGATACTCACGCTGAAGCTGTCATGTGCCACCATGCAGGAGTGAGCTGTCACGGGCAAAGATGGATGACACACCGACACAGGGAATATCCTAACCGTAGAAAAATTAGCCGAATGCACCAGCAGGCCTGGAAGGTGGTTGGATTTAAATTTTGGTTTGTGTGGGGGGGGGCCTGATAAAGCTCAAGTGAACTGCACGTTATCGTCCAGCCCCGAGCGTCAGAGTTACACAAAAATTAAAGTATTTCTAGAGTGATGCTGCAGATACTGACAGGGCCCATATGTCTGTTGCCTCCACGCGTGTCCGGGTCCACCAGTTACAGAAGTAGGTCTTGTTGTGGTACAAACACCTGAGCCAATCGCCGGCTGGCAAATGGGATCATGGTGCTCCCGCTGGAGCTCTGTCCCTTTTGATGGAGCAGCGTCAGGTGTCTTTTCAAAAGACTTATAAATAGCACGTCGCTGCTCCCCGAGCTGTGGATCTGTCTCCCTCTCAGTGTCATTAAGCCCAATTGGAGCAGTAATTGCTTATAGCGAGGCAGTCAACCACATCGCTGATGGATGGAACAAGACAAAATGACTATTTTTGGCAAAGCTGGCTGATGGCAGTGACAGGACACCTTTTACAGCAGCAAATCATTTTCTCCGCAGATTTTTACCTCCCAGGTGCTGCCAGCAGGATTCAGAAGTAATGGATTACATCTGATCTGGACTACATCATCAGATTATAGTTACATTGTCAGGGATCAAATGAATGCATTTTAATATCTAAGTTTTAAAGATATTTACCAATGCTCTTAACCATTAAAGAGCACATCTGTCACACAGTGTTCCATTTTGCAGCGGTGCAAAAACAAACGGTGTTGAGACAAGATGGAAGCTTCAAGTAACAGCTGTCCTTCCAGAATAGCCTCCGTTCCCGACAATATTGCCATCACCTGCACTTCATTTGTTCCAGTGCAATTCGCCCAAGCGGAAAAAATGGAGTTGCTGTCATCCACAAATCTGAAGTAACACTTAGAGGAAAGTTTCCCTCTCAGTTAGCGAGCCAGAAGGAGCATGGGGCAGGTTTCACTTTTTGTTTCAACTATTTTCTCTGCAGTGCTCGTCAGCTCAGTGAAACGTTAACGGCAGCTGAGCTCATTTTCGTTGACGCACAAATGTCGAATTTGCTAAATGCATTTTATTTGCATTGAAAATGTTTTGTGAATCAAGAGAACTGAATATTTGTGGAACTTTAAGATGCATTATTTCCAATGTTTCATTTTTAAGTAATCCAGAAGTATTCAGATTACATTAGATAAGAATTGTTTACATTACTAATTACAAAAAAGCTTTGTAATTTGAATTCTGATGACCTCATTTTCAACCCTAACGTTCCCATTATTCTATTTAATGTCGGTAAGCATGAATTGTGAAAGAGCCGGCAGCCAGTGTGCATGACATCAGAATCACAGAGTGTTTATTTGCGACCCAGCCTCCACACAATGAGCCTCCCTCATTGTTTTGTCACAAACATCACATACATGAGTCTCAGGCTGTTGAAACGAGAGCGCCTATCAAAAAGAAGAATAACGATACACCTCTTTTTCCATTTCCAATCCCTTTACTCAGGGGGCTTCCTCTTTCTCCGGCTCTCCGGAGCGACCAGCCAGAAGGTTATTTTTCACATCGCCAACTCACCTGTCCCGCTGTCTGCTCGGTGACAGATAAACCTGGTGGGTCTGCTCGCAGCCTTGTGCCTGCAGATGGCACGGCGGTGCTGATGGGGCACTCTAGTGTTCTGGAGAGTGGGGGGAGGCCTTACAGAGTTTGAGTAATAGTAACATTATCTGGTCTGTGAAATGCCAGGGAGAAATGTTGGGGAACGGATGAGCCAGCGCCATGGCAACAAAAACAAAGGGATGGCAGCATTGCTAAGACTCCCCGGGCAACTGCTTATGCTCTTTTCCAGGATTTCCCTTATCACTAATAACAAGATGTTCACTGGGACTGACAGTACATTAATGCTGGAGGGAACCATTGATTCAAATACAATATTTGAGCAAGCTCTGCAAGAATAAATGAGAAACAACAACACTATTTTCCCATAGCAGATCATTCCCAAATCAACTTGTACTGGATGCAAAATTAATACGATTCTGCCAAAATGTGTGTGTGCATGTGTGTCCAATGGAAGATACATGGAAAAAAAATAACAAAGAAGATAAATGGGTAAAAATGGGATTCCAGACAGAGGTAGTTCCGTCCCAGTGTGTCCATGACCTGCGGGTCGCCCACAGACAGGTTCCCCTGGTGTTTACACTGGGCTCCTCAAGTTCACTTCCTCCACTGCCGAGGGAATGGCTGCTCCAGAGGAAAGCTCCCGGGGAGACACAACAAAGTGACCTCACAGCTCGGCAGCGGACCAGCTGCAGAGGAGGATGTGGCAGCTCCGTCCGCTGTCCCACTGCCAGCTGTATATTAATAAACCTCAGTGACCTCAGCTCTTAATACAGCTGTATGTTTGCTGTTTGCTTGTTTCGCCCTTGAAACTGCCACGGCCTTAATTCATAATCATAATGTTATATGATGTCCCAGACTGGACAAGGTCAGAATTGTATGAGGTAAGAATACACTTCAGTTTTGTTTTTATGTTGCTACAGATAATTAGAGGTCACTGAGGTTATTTAAAAAAAGACTTGGTTGGGGTTTTGCCATGCGGAGATCTGCAGAGCCTCAGTGGAAGGAGATGAACAATAAAATAACACGGACAGTTTGTTTTGAGATTCCCAAAAGGATAAATACAACCTAATTACCTCTATTCTACCTTTCTGTATAAAAATAAAAATGTTTATTGGCAATTTGAGAGTAAAAAAAAAAAAATGCACAGGTAAACTAAGAAAAAAGCCTCTTGTGCTTCCCTCTTTATTTACTTTTTTATTACAAATTCCCAAACAATATCTGCTGACTATTGAACAATATAACCAAAATGTTACCCGATGGAGAAACAATATGAGTATGTATGTTTATTTAGACTTCAGATATTCAGTTTAAGTTGATCAGGTATGGAGATACTGAGATTGAGCTTGTTTGTTGGATGTGTTTTTTTTGTTGCTGTTGCTTTGTCTTGTTTCGTATTATATATATTTTAAACAAATTGCACTGTGAGGTCTGATCAGCCCTTTCAGTGTTCTTTTAAATTATGATTATCATCATCATTCTAGTGGATGTTTGTTGTTTGCACATCTGTATCTTGTTTTATTGGTCGTCTTTTAATTGCCCTAAACCAAACTGCTTGATTAATAGGAGTTATATTTTATTGTATATAGATTTTTTTCAAGGTAGGTAATTTAAGTACAATATCATAAATATTATATCCAAAATAAATAAAATTGCAGGTTTTATTGGAGCAGGAACAGCTGCCTGTCCCATTTTAAAGACATGGGGGAAAAACGTCTATGTTAAACAGCTCTTTGAAGTTTCACATGAGCATATTCTCTGTACGGTTACACATGTATCTGACAATCAGTTGTACAAAGGGTCTCTCTAAATGTTTGTTTTCCACATTGGTCTCATGTGGAATTCTGTAAATGAACGTTGCATGTAGTGACTGGGAGTTTATTTTTTCTTTACTTGTATAATATGAATTGGACGACAAATAGACCTGAGGCTTTGGAAATATAACAGCATATCTATAAGTGTATATATGTGGTTTAATATGTTCTTGTGACATGGAATCAGCTTATGATTCACACGGTAAACAGAGCGTGACCCGGAGGTTACACTGGGGATCAGTCAGATTAAGTTGCTATGCATTAGGCTATTTGACAAAGGTGGGGATGTATGTTTGGAATTTAATCTATGAATGCTAAATGCCACTCTAATCAATTGATACACATAAGTCTGGTCAATCACAGATTGACGGTGGTTGCATGTGAGGAGACCTCCACCTGCCCCACTAACAACAGATCGTGCTGAAACTCGTGTGTCTTGTCTTTCACTGGCCCTGTGGCTATTTATACAGTTGAGAGAGTCACTGGAGCAAATTAATATGTGAAGTCGAACCACTGCAGGACAAAAAGCACGGCTATGCTGATTTAATTAAACTCTACTAAATTAGGTTAATGAACCAGGTTTGAAGCCTCAGACGTGACTTTTTTTTTGTGCTAAATAGATGTTTGAAATCCTACCAAGATATTAAAAGAGACTGTTCTGTAAATATACGGCGCCGCCACGTCAGCCAGTACAAATAAATCTCCAGACATCGAACCAATCTAACGTCGGCTGAGGGAACCCGCTGTTCACAACAATCCCTCAGTGAACACACAGTTTTTGAACTCACTGGTTGAGTTTTTCTTGGTGTCATGACACAATACGTGACCTTTATCAACTCTTTCTGTCTCCATGCAGCCGTAGTGTGTGTGTGTGTGTGTGTGTATATGGGTTTACCACTCTTTCCCATGGATAATTTACGCCGGAGGATTGTCATGCACATGTAGACAGCTGTAATTCCAAACATTTGTAGCTGTGCAATACGATTAATAAAACAGTAAGAGACAAGCGTTCTGGTGGAACAGCAAAACATTTCAGGACTACGTTGCATTGTGTGGTGAAGGAGCGCTGCATCTTTTATAGATCTACATCCTCCCCTACAGGAAAATCTCAACGCTAACTGCGCGCTCTTGTCAGTCACTATTCCTTCCTCTCTTTTTCACCCTGCTTCCATTTTAAATTTCAAATGGCACTAATGTCCTTGGGCTGCTGCTCTTCATCATCTGTTTGTTGTGTTAGCGCTGAAAGGGATGGGGAGAGATTCAGGGGGACTGTATAGCCGCTCTTGACACATTTATTAAAATATTGCACATCTCAAGGCTACGTTGTATAAATAGTGTGTTTGGCTGTTGTCAAATATATATATTGAGTTTTGTAAACACAAATGACCTGTATTAGAGACCCGTGGTTCTGTCTGATGATTGTTTATCAAAACTGTAAACTCAGACTAGTTGGTAACAGTTTGACTGAAGGCTTTCACTCACACTGGGTGGCTGTATTGTTACCATCCAGACATTTAAATGCTCCGGTGTCAGATTAGAAAGGCTCAGGCACTGACCTGTCTCAGCTGAAATCGACACAGGCAACATAAACCGTGTCAGATGTCAACCAGGGTTCAGCACAGTAATCAATTATGTAAAAAGAGCTCACATTGATAACATTAATACCAGGTCACAGAGGTCAGCAGGAAGGATATGTGACAAATCTGCCACAATACTGACATGTTCAGTATCACTAAGTGAAGGTGGAACATTATATAGTCATATAATATGGGTCTTTTAATACAGTAATACAGGCTCTAGCTTGACCACAAGTACATAAAAGCATTATATGAAAATTGTATTGACTCATTCAAATAAGCATGTTTAGCTGCACACAGATAAAGCCAGTTAGGTACACTTTGTCATGATTAACCATTTATTGCACAAATGGGAATACAGTTATGCTTGGTGCGGGTGGCTCCATTCTTTGGATGTTTCCTGGATTAGCCAAGCAGCATGTTAACATAAAACGGGGAACATGTGCAAAACCCCCCCAGTGAGCGTAGCAGGCAAGACACATTTGTTCAAGATGAATACCATTTACCACAATCATGTTTGGACTCAGTGCTCAAAGGTGGAGGCTGGGCTGGTGGAGCCAAGTTGCCGGCAGCAAGGCGTGGGTGGCAGTGTAGCTGAGCAGGGATCAGTGAGGAGGCAGTCTGATTTAAAGGGACTTTGTTGAGAGAATGGGCTGTGAATGGTTAGTGACTGAGTAGCACCCATAAACCTATCAGTAGCTGACAGCTGAGCACATGACTCCGTGTCCTGCGAGAACTAACGCGATGTTGGATTAATCTATAGTATCTCAGCGTTCTCTATAATCTCCTTTAGTGCATTGTGTTAAATGGTTAATGCACTGTATTTATAAAGCACTTTTCCAGTTGCATTCACCCACTCATGCACACATTATCACACCTCTGTACACAGCGCTCCCTCCACGACACACAGCCATGGGCACAGCTGTCAGGGACAACCTGGGGTTCAGAGGTGCCGGGGATCAAACCAGCGACACTCTGGCCAGTGGACGACCCTCTCTGCAGGGGTGGATCCAGGGGCAGGGCCAGGGAGGCACTGGTCCCAGCTGAAATCTGATTGGCCCCTGTCCTGTCAGTTTTTTGTTTAAATAAATCACTGACTTAAAAATACTAACAATAAATATGACAGTTTGTGAATCATTTAAATTTTCTAGCCTTTTTTGAAGTAGACAACGAGCTTGCTTAAGGAACAATCTTCTAAATATATTCAACGTTGTGTGATTTTGCTCAAAGCTATTGAGCTAACTGTAAACAAGGAAGGGTTGGAAACATAGCTGCCCCCCTCTGTGTAAATTGTGGCCCCTGATTTTGAAAAAAACCTAGATCCACCACTGCCTCTCTACCTCCTGAGCCACATCTAGTTAACCCGTCAGAAAATTAAACTCTGTTGAAGGTTTAGAGTCACGCTGGAAGATTGCATGTAAATCTATGACATCCAATCACAACCTGACAAGCTTACTCTGAGCTGTCAAAGTTTAAAATGTGATTCTCTCTTTCCTGTCATCCAGCTCAGTTCAGTACTGATCAATGAGTGATGCAACCACAACCCTGGCCCACCTCAACTCTGGATACCAGGTCATCTGCCTTCAAACCATCCAACCAGAAGCATTCATCAGATGTCCCAACTTTGTGCTCCGTTCCTCATCACCACCACCAGTGTCTGTGCTCCAGGGGAAGTCTCCTTCATATCCAAAGTACCGGATTCATAGAACGGTTGCTATGGTGTTCTACTTCCTGCTGGGGTCCAAGCACCAAGTCTATTCCTCTTCTTTTTACTTCATTCTAATTTACTTTTTCTCATTTGTTTCTCTATGGGTCTCTCCTGAACAAACTGAATTGGACAAACTTTTCAAGTGGTCACTGGGGGCTGGACTGTGCTGTGAAGTGATGCAAAAAAAAAGTGTTCCAATTCAAATCTATTGTAAGTCACACGTATCCAAGATGAACAAAGCTGCTAATGTTCATGGGGGAACAAATGAGAAACATTTTACAGGCTCCTGTGAAACCCTCAGGGGCAGAGAGTTTGATACTAAAGATACATTTTGGGAGAGGTATCACTTCGGGGAGCTGCTAGCTCGCTTAAAGGTGTTTACTTCAAACAAACTTCTGAATTAAATGCTATTATCTTTTTGAATGACAATGGAGAAATATAATGACATTCAATTAGCAACTTAATAGATCTACACACCATAGTGGTTTGTTTGTTTTTAGGCCGGATTACATGAGAACTACTGGACCTGTTACAACGAAGCTGCAAAAACTTGTGTGTGTGTCTGAATCCTGCCTGCTAAAGACGGTAAAATCTTTATTGATGGCGTGCAACCACCGGCCACTGACATTGGTAGGATTTCTCCTGGTGCTCCTGATGTTCAATTTGACAGTGACAGTCAGTGTTTTTGTGGAAGAGAGAGGGAAAGTGAGGCAGAGAACGGCTCTTTATGATGCCAATTTGGTTTCAACTTTTTAAGACAGATCCCACAATTTAGTTGGCAGCATCAACTGTAGGATACTAAACTGCACACACGCTGAGAGGTGATGGCAGAATTGACAGGCTGTCTGTGGGAATGGATTTCTGGCAATATTTGGTTTAAAGAGGATAGCATCTCCTTACAAATCGCTCACTGTGAGATATCCACTGTTAAAAAATACTGATCAGTGTAGCTCTAACCATTAGGACTGTTTAACTGAGACAAATGGTCAGAAATGTGTTTTACAAATGAAAAAAATGGCCTAATAAAGTAAGTCACCAACTCCAAAGTCTGTACCTTCAAAACGTGTTCCCCTTCCAGTCTGCGATGTGATGTTTTCAAATTAGTTTGTAAATTGGAACATATTTGAACCAGTCACAAATAAAGCAACTGGCAGATTCCTGGATTCAGAACCACGCCCCAAAAAAGTTAACTTGTACTGCTGTAAAGTCACATCTCCTGTTCCTCATCCCCTGTGGGTGCTGGCTGGTCTAGACAGACACACAGACTGACGACTGCAGAGAAGCAGCATCTCACATCTCCAGCTACCTCTCCAGGACGGGAGCTCCTCTCTGTCTCATTAGGCCAAACTGGCAGCTCCAGTGACGGGAAAGAGAACCGTGCGTCCAGCCTCCCATGGCAAAAAACCTCCACATCGCTCCCAGGAGCTCTCATTACTTCTCTCACCTCCCCTCTGTCCCCCCCAGTCCCTCTGCTAAAGGCAGCCAGCTCCATCCATCACATCTATCGATCCTGCCTCCCCCTGGTGTGGTACCTGTCTGTTTTTGAGACTAAGTGGGAAGGATGGCAGAGCCGCCCTGATATTTCAGCTTTCCAAGTGACAGCCGTGTCCTCGAGGGACGTTTCAAGGTGAACCAGTGGCCGGGCTTCTTGGAGGAAGTGCTCCTCTGTAAATCTAAATGAAGGCGCTCGTCCTCGAGGAGTTTCAATTTTACAGCCTGGATATTAAAGTAATAATCAGCTCTCTGTTGCTTCCACTGCTTGTTTAAAAGAAAGTCTGCCCCATTCCTACTGATGCTTCACATGAGAGAGCAGCACAAACGGCTCGGCTCAAAATGGGTCAAAGCCCCCAATCGTTCTCAAAAACACTGTCATAATTGTTTTTTTTTAGATTTGACAGTGATGTTTCACAAGAGAACATGGAAATCTTTTTAAAGAGTATTGCTGTCGTGTCGCACAGATTGGAGTTCCTCTTGACTTTGATCTCATTACTCGGATGGTTTTTGGGCAGGGAAGCAAACTTAAGCTTTCAAAGCAATTGGCTTTGAGGAGACCGGTTTAGAGCAGTCTGACACTGGGATTAAACACAGACTGTGACACTGTTTTGAAATATTAGTCTTGTAACCAGATTCATCCAAAATTATTTCAGCACATGATATACACGACGTAGTATGTTTGATGTATAAGAAAGTATCTTCAGCACAGTGACACTAGTCTGTGTGCAGGGCCGCAACAAGGATGTCAGCTTTAGCCCCCTAACACTAAGACCACCCCAAAGAAATTTTCTATCCATCCATTATCTATATGGCTTAAACTTTTGAGGGTCGAAGGGAAACTAGAGCCAATTCCAGCTGACAGTGGGCAGGAGGTGCGGAACACCAATATATCGTACCCCAATCGGCATGTCTTTGGCTGGGGGGACAGAGTACAGAGAAAAAAACCCTGATGGGAGGAACATGCAAACTCCCCAGAGAGAGAACTGGGATTCAAACCGGAAACATTATTGCTGAGTGACAGGTGGTAACCACTGCATCACGTGCCACCCCCTGAGAAAATTACAAAAATAATATGTCTTGTTTTATTAAACTTCATTCATACATTTAACTGTTATCTTCTCTGTGTTTGCAGGATTTATATGTCTGTGTTAAGGGTTTACAGGACAACTCACATACTTATAGAGCTCCTTATTGTTTCTGTCTGTTCAAAGTTCAAACTGTTATTTCTATGCTGACTGCAGAATACTTCATAGAAAAATTTAAACAACTGAAACTCTCATAACAACATACATCACTTATCGCCTGTGAGAGTTGTCGCCCTGGGAAACCACTGCAAGGAAAAGGAGATGTGAAACATCAGCGATTGGTTCAATCACTATTGTTTTTCTATGAAAATCATATTAAGTTGGAGCGAGGCAGTGGGAGCTTATTATTGTCACAGTTTTGCTATTGAACCGTTTCGTTCTTCTCCTCAGTATCACAGTCCAGTCCCAAGTCCACAGCACTAACACACTCTGATTATTAAAGCCCAACAGACACCACGTGCTTGAATCATTACAGATCTTTTAATAGGAAATGTGATTTTCTGTTATTCTTTCCTCAGGCGCTTTCTGCTCATATGCAGGTTGTGAATTACACCAAGTTCTGTCTGTATCATATGAAAATGAGTAATTTCCTGGAAAATCAGTGAGTCTCTCTCTGCACACGTTGCACAAACACCTTTCAAACTCCTCTGCTCCTTCTTCTTTAAGTCCAGGGTATAAATTAGATATATCAGAATGAAGATGAAAATAAACTTAGATTAGATTATTTTTCTTCCAATCCTGTGATTTCTCACACAACCATAAGTGATGGAAATATGTATTCTTCTGAAGGAGCCTGCAGCTCCCACTGGTACAGAGTTTATAATGAAGTGTGATTTTCACCATCAGCTGACCACAGGAAGCCATATCCTGTTGTCTCTGCTCTATTTGCTGTTTTGTTTTTTTATTTATGGGTTTAAAGAGAGAGATTCAGAGTTGGAAGGAGTTTCAGTTAAATGATTCAAAATGCTTAATAATTCCACTTGAATTCCCTCCTGGTTTAATTACTATGTTGAATTTATTCAGCAGTTGGGTAAAGTGCGGACTCAATTTGAACAAACCCCTAAAACCGCTGGAAAGAGTTGAATAAAAGGCCAGTGGCAGACAGTGGTTTGTTCCGTGTCCACTTCTGCTTCGTGGACGACGTGTCTCAGGAGAGTTAACTTCACTGACTCAATGACCAGAACTGACAGAGTCACAGTCGCTCACACATAACAAAGGTGTCAGCTGCAGAGGAGGATACAGGAATCTCTGAGGATGTGAGAGACACGACTACTAAAAAAAATCTCAATTTGCATTCATTAATGGTGTTTGTGAGTCTGGTTGAAGTGATGCGAGAGGAAAAGCTGCAACACAATATATGATTCTCCCATGGTTCAGAGAGTTTGTACATGTACCTGTCAGACAACAGAACAACTCAGCGGGGAATCAAATGAACAAATCCCCATCCCAGACAGACACACACTCCTGAAATAATCCATCCATTCACTTCCAGTTGAGAAATAATTCTCATAAATCCAGAGAAAACATACGAACACAGGGGTGGAGCAGCATCACTTGCATTTGCAAGTCATTTGCTGTTGTTAAATTAATTTCCAGCCGTCTTTCTTTTCTTCATTAGCTTGAAGGCGGATTCAGACGAGCTCCGAAGTGAAACATGGAAATTCTTCAAATGAATCAGTTTGTACTGGAGAATGTCAATTTGTCTCACCTCAGTGGCAAAGAGAATATCAGTATATTTATTGATTAAATGATTTAGTGCATATACAAAATGAATTGATCAATAACATTTAACCCACTTCTTACAAAATAATAATTATTCCATAGAGCAAAAATGTTGATTAGCAGTGTGTTTTTTCAATGTAGGATGCAAATGTTAGCATGTCTCTAACTACATTAGTACCTACTGTAGTAACCTATAGTGTCAAATCCAAAGCCAGGGGCATTTTATATCTTTATTATTATTATGTTATGGAATTGAAGGTTAACGTGATAAATTAAAAAAACATATTTTCCCATGAAAGAACATAAAGCATGACAGGAACAACAGCAACTCAGAGGGGCAGATGGGAAATTTATGGAAAGAAAAGAGGTTTAAATAATACAATGTGTAATACTATTATTGTGTGATGAGACAAAGGACCCTCCGCTGCACAGTGCATCATTTCACATGGGCCTTACGAAACATCTCACCCTGCTACAGTGAGTGTACCTGTCTACTGAAAACAATTTTCTCTGTGGCCATTTTATGAGCCGAGCTGCCACACGGGGCACAGTATGGTGCAAGCACAGATTCAATTATGAGGTATAGGGGTGTTTGGCAGGAAGGTGTCGGCCGTGTCTGTGCGCCGCCCAAGGCTGATCGATGTGAAGACTTCTGGCCTGGCAAGTGGTTTGCAACCTGGCGGTAATGTGAGAGAGGCCCATTGTGCTGCATGTGGAAAAACCCTGAGCACTCAGCTGTGTTTACACCCCTGAGCGCAAGACGGCTGACACGCCTCTGCGGATCCCTCAATAGCCCCCTGCTCCCCCCCAAAAAATATGAATCAGATGGAGACAAAGCAACACCATCACATTTCCCCCCGCCATGTGCTCGGAGGGGCCGCCTCCCAATTAGCCACACCGCCGCTGCGGAGGTGAGATAACAATAGAGGGCCATGTATCCCCCAAAGAGCTCACTAGAGAACCTTTATTACCGTATTGATATCTCCTACATGTCACCACTGCCCTGGCAGCATGCCCGCACATTTTATAGGAGGGAAAATCACCAGAGGGGTAGTAACTCAATACAAGAAGAAAACAGCAGGACACAACATTGGTACATGCTGTAATTAGTGAGATGTTGTATGGAATAAATGTATGATACAGCCACTTCAAGCTGCACAGTGAATACAAAAAACGGATTAATGGGTGAAAGCAGGAAAAAAGGTTTCTGGCAAAAAGTCAAGTGACACCGAGTGGAATGAACAAGTGTATTCTGAGCTGACATCGAATAAAAGAAAACAAAATGACAAAAAAACAGCAGTTGCAAATCCTTATTTTATGTGCCCACTCATATTTTATCCTTCATCTTTTAATATATAAATGTATAAGACACAAATGTGACTGATATAAAGTACAGAGCATCTATCCAATGCTTTAAGACAGGGAGGGAACAAATATCTAAATATTGCATTTTCCACACACACAAAAATAAAGTGTTCAAGTTAGCTCACATTCTGTAGCACCACAAATGATATTTAATGCACAAAATGACATGTACTTAAAGCCAAACTCTACAAAAAACAAGTAAAAAAAAAAAGAGCAGTATAAAGTTTATGTGCAAGAATGTTTCCTGTAAAAGGTTTACATTGTCCGTTATTTGGTCCAATTCACTGGTAGCTGCAGGGTGACATCAGTCATTTCAGCTTTAGTTTGGATTTCTTGTTTAAAATACTGAATTGAATAACATTTCAAATTATGTGAATTTTGGAAGAAGAAATATATTTTTCAAATAATTTATAAATTAAAAGTTCATAATAAATGCACCTCAACCATTCATCAATCTATTCAGCCCAGGGGGTTTGGTGAAACAGAATTCCTTAGGTAATTTATGATGGCTAATGTTAGCAAACAATGGATAGTGTGTAACTGACACTACTGAATCCATGCACTGACTGTATGGTTTTCTCTTTATGCACTACTGTAACACTATATGCTTTAGCACTTTACATAAATATCTTTTACCTGTGTCAGAAAAAACGGAAAATCTCTCAGTAAGCCTCATAAAATTACAACTTTATTCTCGTAAATTACGACTTTACTCTTGTAATATTAAGAGTTCCCTCTAAATTACAACTTTATTCTCGTAATATTAGGACTTCATTCTCGTAAATAATTTTTTTCTCAAAAATGGCCCTAATACTATGTCGTAGTTTTGACATTAAACTGAAGGGAAAAAAAACACTTACTTTCTCTGCACAAATAAGACATGACATGAAAACATGGATCCAATATCCCCTTTGAAATAATCGTCATATCAGCTCAGTGGCTTAAAGAACTCTTTCATATTTAGGCTAGGAACGACAAGCATTTGCAATAAAGTGCCTTATTTTTTTTTATATTTAAAAAAAAATCCTTCATATTTTTTTATTTGTGGATAAAATGTCACACAGACTTTGTAGCGGAAACTTTCTGTAGTACCACAGAGGCTGGTTGTAAAGCGCTTTGAGGGAGGCTGTATAGTTAATGGATATGGGGTCACTTCCACAGCAAAGCCAGGGTCAGGGTCTCAGAGAGCCGGTCCGTGTGTGAGTGGTCATAAAACACTACAGGCATCCATTTCAAATGTCCCAGCTGTCACTGAAGTACTGGTCCTCCTCCTCCTCTTCCTCTTCCTCCTCCTCTTCCTCTTCTTCCTCCTCAATCCCATTTTTCATGTGGTCATCATCTGTTAACTTGTTCCCTTCCTCTTCCTGGAGTTGCACAAGCATGGTCTGCAGAGCGGCTTTCACATCCTGAACTTCTTTATCCAGGGACTGTGCAGAGTGAGTTAGGGAAGAATCTGACGCTGAGAGTCACACAGTCACGTGCACGTAAATAAAAAGCAAGCCAGCAGACAAATATGAGGGACGACGTGACACTTGTGGCCCTCAGTGGCTAATGGTAATGGCTGTAACCTGATGAAGTCATCCATCTCCAATTTGGTCACCAAGCGGATTACTGGGACAGATCATCAAGTCATACCCAATTTAAGCAATTCACTATTCATGAGCTCATCTCGTCTGTGAGGCTTGGTGGCAGTGAGGGGGGGGGGCCAAGCAAACAGACTGCCCAGCTAAATAATTCATGAGCCATCAATGAAACGGGATAGAGGCTGTCATCGTTTGGGGGGGGGGTTGTTTAACCTGCTTAGAAACTCAAACTAATCGTGTGAGTGTCCGACTTAAGTGGAAAAATCAAAGGGACGGCTTTGACGGCAGATGGGGCCTGATGGCTCGTTTTACTGTCTGAATGGACACAGATTGTCCTCATTCATAATTAACCAGCCGTTAAAGAGCTTTTCATGAATACTGCAGCGGGTCGTACAAGACTTTTTAAGGCAAGATGATCAGAATGGGCCGGTGACAATCAGAATTGGGTTGGAAAAGCTTTATAACTAACCACCGAAGCTGCTTTCAGACATGCACTGAACTCCAGATAATCTCCTGAAATTATCCAGAGGGGTTTTGTCCCACGTAGCAAAATTGTTTTGGCCCATATCTGGCCCACACTGTCAACCAGCCCACATACAGCGTGGAATGATGGCACTGGGGTGGTCCGCTCCTGTTTGTCATATCTGGGCCACGAGGACCAAAGGTGGAATGAATTTGTTTCTTCCATATTCACCATTTACCAAATTGCCCACAATTGTTTTGGGATATATGGGACACATTTGCTTTTTTACAAACTTTTGGCTCACATCCATTTTGTCCAGGGCCATAAGAATACCTGAAGTGGCCCACATGCATACTCTCTGGATAATGATTGATTAAGCCCATGTGAGAAGACAGCAGGAGATTATCCAGAGGAGTCACCGCTCATTAGTGATGATATTTCTAACACACAACTGACATGATGAAAAAGAGCTGCCATATACTGTACTTGAAGGCACCCAAGAAGATGCTAACTTGGAAAGACAATGCCGCATGTACCGTAAATGAAAACAACGTCATTTCCACAGTGGAATCCATAAGTTACGTCCTGCATGCTGGGCCACCACTCACCACAATGCTAAACAGATTTCTGTGTTGTTCTGAGATGTCTGACTGGGGAATCTTCTGCTGCGTTGTTCATATGTGAAAGTTAAACTCCAGAGAAAGTCCGGACCCAATTGTGTGGACACTATCCGGAGTTCACATCTGAGAGTGGCTCAAGACTGACAACATTTCGCCTATCCATGTTTTTCTCAACCCTCACCAACCCTAACCCTTGTCCATCCACCTCCTTGTATCGAGAGCGGGGATTCAATTAAGTTCCTCAGAGACTGGAGGTTTGATCTCCCCGTCACTATGGCAACAGCAGCGTCACCCCGCGTTCAATCTCTGCAACACAATAACAAAATTGCTCCGTCTCTTTAGTGCACTTAAGTGTCCGTGGCGCTTTCTGCTCAGCAAAGATTGGCTCGACTTCAAAAAAGTCAAGATGAATGGCATGCAAGGACATGGAAACGGAGAGGTGGAGAGAGGCGGAGCAATCTGTGTCCATCTCCAACTGCCAGGCTGCGTTGATATCATGCAGCAGTGGAGGAGCCTGCACTGACCCATGACAGGACAGCGGGGAGGACGTGAATCTCTAATCAGATGTGAATGGAGTGAGGGAAGTATTGTGTGGCGCTGGGCTTTTAGAGATGCTAAAGCTAAAGAAACCTCTTCATCTGAAAAGCAGAGGAAAGAAGAAGAGGAACGCGATGCGACAGAAAATAAATCAAATCCAGCAAGTTAGGTGGAAAATGTTCTCCATCCCTGGATAGAAGTATCACCTTCTCTATCTGTCTTAATAAGCATGCGGTGTAGACGGGGGAAAGTGGAGCCAGAAAAACACACTAATCTATTTCCAATCAGCGTTCTAATTAGCACGGAAAATGATGTATTGTGACCTGTAATCAGCCTCAACAGTTTCATGTGAGTCATTATCATGGATATTGTAATTTCCTTCGAGCCCACACCGGCAACTGGAAGCGAGCAGACGGAAGCTGGGGGAGGGGAGGAGAGGAAGGGAGGGTCAGAAAGCGGATGGACATTAAGATATTACGTGAGCAGAGTCATTACACTGACATTCCTTCGTCCGCCGCAGTGCTGCTTCTGTCGACCGACTTTAATCTCAGCCCATGCTGACTGCCAGCCCACATCACCGGACCTCTAATAACCTTGCTTGGACTTTAACCATTTCATTTTCCAGCAGGGCACGTCCAGCCTGTCAAGACAAATCCTATGATCCCCAATTGTTTTCGATTCCCTCCCCGACTGGACTCATAATGTCAGATAAGACAGGTGTTTTGTTTTGTTTTCCTCAAAAGGTAAAGTCACCGAAAGCCAACATCAGTCAGCCTTAAAGGAAGTGTGGACGTGAAGGCCTTGAGGAAACTAGGTCCTTAAGATGGATGAACGGAGACAGAAACACACACACACACACACACACACACAGCGTGCAGTTTATATGATACATGGAAATTCAGACAGTAGTGAAAGGATATGGGTGAGGGCCTGATCCCGGTTTAGTATGGCCATCTGCAATTCATCTTCCAAGGTCATTAGTCTGTCACTGATCAGCTCGCAGCGCTCTGTCAGGTCTGCAGCCTCAGCCTCGCTGCACCCGTCCTGGCAGGAAGAGGAAACAAGGGATGAAATGATGAGTACAGAGTAACACACAGAGCTGCAGGGGTTCCAATATAATGTACAAATATGGATCTGGTACTTTAGAATAAATGAACACAAGTGTGTCTGCACGCAGGCTAACAGGGTTGGGTAGAGCAGCTTTTTTTTTTATTGCTATGGCAAATTGGAAGATGAAATTCAACATATTAACTGTTAAGAGATAATTACATAATAAATCAAACCCAACTACAGTAATTTAATTGCTCCAGTTCCAATCAATTGTCTCACAACAGCAACATTTCCAGTTCATAGCCCAGCACCAAATTCTGCATAGTGATTCAGTGAATAGGTATCAGCCAATTAGGAGCCGCTGTCTGATTATCACCGGATTTCAGTACCCAGCCCTACAGGTTAACACCGTCGGATTTTGAGTTCTAGATGAAATATGACCAAAAAAGAAACATGGCGATGTCTTTGGTTGTGGCTTTGGTCCTATACGTTGCACTGTGAGAGGTTCAGAGATGGCCACTGTCATGGTTCTGCAACCAAAGATAACCTGGGACAGATCTGACACTTTCCCACACAACTGGGTGCACATTCACTTCCACTAAATCTTGCTGCATGCACTGAGATTGTTAAAACAGAGCCCAGAGCGTCCTGTGCTTTTTTATGCATCATAACTACATGACAAAGATACACGCTGTAAAACATGGTGTCACAACCATCATCTTGTACAATCTAAAACTTGTACTTATAAATAATGTTGAACACTTGTAGCAGTGTTGCGTCACTTGCTGGGTTTCATCTTAAATTATATAAACCAACAAACAGGTTCTTATTTAAAGTCTGCACGAACAACTTTTACACTTTTAAACACTCAAAATATTGAATTATGCCTTAAAACAGACTGATATATTAATTTATAGGTTAAACTTTATTCAATTAAATCATTCAAGTTATTCGATTTATTCACACAGACTCAACACTTAGTGACCCTTTATTTTGAACTTGTGTAATAAAGTTACATGGAAATGTAATATGTAAAAAAATATACATAAAGTCAACGTTTTAGGCATAATTATTTTTGGAGTGCACATACACTTTGCATATACATATGTAGATATATTATATTATATATATGAATAATGAATATATTCTTGAGTCTAAAGTCACCATTAATAAGCATGAACTGAGAGCTTTCAGAGTTTTCCTGGACTTAGTTCACTCACACTAAATCATTCACTCTGAGTGGAAAACAGCTGGACAGGCTACATATGAGGACGCCAAAATTTCTGTTGCACCAAGGTCATAATGTACACAACACACACCACGGGGTGTGTGTGCGTTCAGCATTTGGCGGCGTACCTGCAGATCATCTGAGGACACTGCAAAGCTGAGTGTGTACTGGAGGTTGGTGGAGGAGCAGAGAGCAGCAGAGGGCAAAGCATTCACAGAGCCGAGCCGGCCATAATTAGAACGGGCCCCTTTTCAGACATCGTGTCCTAGTTTCTTCACACTTATCAAGCACAGAGGACACAAGCACACGCACCGGAGCACACAGTACACACATCCGAGCAAACAGACACTTACAGCCGCACGCACGCAGACGCAGCGCTCTTGTCAAACAACACATAGTAAGTCTAATCTGACTCATGGCTGCAGGTAGGAAATATCAACTCCCCGCAGCTCAGAGGTGTCAGAACAATCACCGGGAAGTCGTGTCTGTGGTCCTCTGTCCTGAAATAGCTCCTTCTATGCATGATGTAACACCCCAAAAGAAATGTACAACAAAACAACAGGCCTGAGGCATGGCGGCGTGCACAAGTCATCCCTGATGCAATTAAAGAATTAACAAGGACTCAAAGGCAGAGCGGCCCACAGCATGCAAGATTTATAGAAAACGTGTTGTCTTTGTGCATATAGAGGCTTTTACTGTAAATGAACAAGTGATCACAAACACTTTCCTCAGTTGTGTGTGATGCTTGGATCCCTGTCCGTCCATTCCGAGAAGAAAGACAGTCGATATATAGATCACGGAGCTGTTTGTTTACCAAGGTTAGAGGCATCTTCCTCAGATAAGAGTGCTGTGTTTGTTTGGCTGATTGATTCTATACATTACAGCCTCCAGTCAGCTTCTGTTAAGTCAATACAGCCGCGAGATAGAAAACAAAAGCTCTCTGTGCAGAATGACACTGTTACAAAAGAGCCCTGATAGTTTGTTAGCAACACTGTACACTAAATTAAATCTGACACAGCTATTGAAAAGCTATTGCTGTGCTCCTGCTGGTGATCAAAACAACACAAATGACTTTTATCTGCTCCCTCTGCCTTCGACGAATAGGAAAACATGAGATTTCATCATGTCAATTTTGCGCAATGCGATCCAAGCCATACATGTGCTGGCGTGTTGATGTTATTAGACAAGTGAAGATGGCAGAGGCATGAAGTTGAGCTAATTATTTAGAGATTCAATATTCTGACTCATGCATGCATGGATATTTAAGCAATAATGAGTAACAGGAAGCAGGTAATTGCATGAGTTCACATGGGTGCTGTTAGGCCGACACTTGGCACTGGGCGGGCAACACTAAGAGACAATATTGTATGAGCATTAGGTCATAATTACTTTAATAAAACAATAAAGTAGCTGAATTCATTTTGGGCTTGAGAAGGAAATTAACTAGCATTTGATTAACTCATGTGTGGTAGTTACTAATGGCTACAATGATTCAACAGTATGAGTTGTTAGCTGTTAGTAGTTAGCTGTGACCCACTTCCATACACACACTAACTAGACTCAGTATGTTCTTTACTTTTTGTTTTTAAACGAGAAATGAACCTCACCTTTTTTCTACTCACAGGACATGACACAATACGAGCATCATAGATACAATTTCAAATAAATTACTACTTTATTTAAAGATGCATTATATTGTAGCTTCTGTGCATAATGATCGTGCACAACTGTGACACAGCAATCATCTCTAGTCAACCATTCGAACAGGGACGATTTAAATCCACTGACATTAACCTCAAAACAACCTGATTAACACGTCTAAACAAAAGCCTTTAAAGCCATTTCAGTTTCCTAATGTCTCCATTGTTGTTTGGCTCTGCAGGTCAGTGTGAAGAAGGGAATGTACGGACCTTGAGAGGATAAAAGAACAATTAGTAGAGATTAGAAAAAAATAGAGCAGCCCCTCACACACACACACACACACGCACACACACAGACTTGCACACACACATGCACGCACGCACACCAATCAATCTCCATTGTGGTAACAGGGCAGCCGCTTGGCAGCGGCTAAGTGGAAATCATTTACTTAAAGTCATTAAGGAAAGGATAAGGAGGTCAGATGCTCTGCGAGGGAGAGAATCCAACTCCTCCACAAGGCGATCACAACACCATCCAGATACTATTTACCAGCCATCATATCACCTGACGCAGTGATGCATTGCGGTTTCTTGTGATTGAAACATTTCATATCAGTTTTTCCATCATTCAATGTGACGCCAGGTTGCATACATGTGCATATGTGGGCAAGTTACTGTTGCTCCCCCTCAATCAATCCTTTCACTCGTAATGGTGCAGGTTTATCACTATAATAGTTGATAAGCTGGACTCATGGTTTGTGTTAGTGATTTATCAAAAAATTTACTGAACACAAACAATTAAATTTACTGGACATTTTGAATTTAAAATTAAGAATGGAATTAGCTCCAGGAAGCGACTCTAAAGCTGTCACATGCTCATAAATGGTTATCAGCTGACTTTTCTTTTTATTGTTTGATCTGACTCACGCTCCAGGCATAAAATTATAATTTATTAAATTAAAGCATTGAGTTCACATGCAGATGAATTCCAACAGTTAAACTCTGATTAAACACACACACACACACACACACACACACAAACACACCACCAACAGTTTACTGTTTGAAAACTTGCACAGGACACACCCTCATCAAGTGTCTGTATCCTTGTCCTGTTTGCCTTCCAGGTGTGAAAGAGTATAATTGTATGAATTTAAAACAGGAAGGTGCAGAGGGGAGAACACACGCTCAGCAAAACTCTCCCTTGAATAAATAAAGGCCATTGTGCCTGCCACAGCAACCCAGGCTTCTCATGTAGATCAGTATTGATCAGGCAGTTAAAAAAGAGGACAGAGGTCATGTTTGAGTTAAGGTCAACTGATAGATTCGGCTGTGTCCCAGTGTCAATGCAAAAAAGACGTCATTCACACTGATAACATTCACTCCCACACTGACAGTGTTAGCGTCACCAACCTCTGGGTGATTCTCCTCCATGCAGAACAGAAACTCCTCCAGTTTCTGCAACAAAAAACGAGGGAAACATATGTTGAGGCCACACAGTCGTAAACCTGCTCATGAATAATTGAGACTGCAATTATGTCGGCTGTGTACTGTATGTGTGCTGCATCATCATAATGAGCAAAGGTTGTAATTATTCATCACCAAAAGTGACAGGGAGAAAATAGATTAACTGGCTCATCTGCACCGCAGGTTTCTTTGTTAGTATTTAAAGAATGTAATTGTACATTCTTCACTGTGGAAGGAGTTAATTACTATACCTATTGGAGGAGAACATATTGTTAGTGGCTTTAGGTTAAGTACATAAGGAGGCAATAACAATCAAAGTTTAAATTCTTATTTTTTAATTAAAAATTGTGTAACACGTGACAGCATTGGATGCTTTGCTCTTCAGTTAACACAGGTGCGTCATCTACAACTAGTATCTAATATGAGATCTTTAAACGCTGCATTGTGACACCAATCACACAAATATCATCTGTCACGTGCAGTTCGCTAAAATCTTTCCTGCCATTAAACTGATCAGCTTCTATTTTCTGCTGCCGTGAGACAAAGACACTCACGTCTATCAAAAAGGTTTTTCTCTTTTATATTTTCTACATAAAATTATCTGTAGATAACAAATACCCAAATCATCCACTGTATCCTTCATCTCTTCTCTTTTCGAAATTAATGTTTGTTTACTAAATATAAAACGCTGTGAGCATTTACAGTTAAGGTGTGTTTCTGCTTCGCTGCCTGTGGATGCCAGATATTCTCTCTGTGAGCAATATAATGACACATTTCAGGAAGAAATTTCTGAAGTGAGCAAGTCTGCACTAAAGCTCCACAAATATCCAATGATCTCCGCCTATTTCTCAAACTTATAAAATGTATTTTTGGAGAATATAGAGAATATTTTTGCTGTAGAATTTCCAGCTTGGAACAAAGACAAACACAATAGAGAGCAAAGTACTGAAAGAAAAAAAAAAAGGTTGGCAGTCTCACCTTTTAGCTCTCGGAGAAATGTTAGGAGGGGCCGGGCTTTGGGAGCAGAAAGAGAAGCAGAGAGAAACAAAGGGAAAGCAGGAAATGGATGCATGCAGTTTATAGAATGTGTTCAGGGGCAGAATACGTCAATGCAAAGTGTTTATTTACGGATGCACAAAGCCCGGCTGCGAGAAGTTAAAGAGACTACACCAAAGTGGGACAATTAAACACAACAATGAAAAGAATACATGCAAGAGGAGCTGCGGCGGTTAAAACCATCGACAAACAAATCGTTTCAATCTATTCTGAAATAAGTCTCAACTACAGCTGAAAAACAGCAAATATTAAGTTAAATCACAATCTGTGAGACAAAATATAGCCAGTGTGCTATTGAGTTTTATTCATGCTGGATCTGTTGGCTTTGTTCCCATCTCAGACATGTGTGTGTCAGACTATGTGGGCAGAGGAAAGTGTGAGGAGAGAAGAGAATGAGTGGACTCGGCCCTGAGGCAGTGGACCTCAACTCACTGAGAGCAACACAGGGAATTCTCTCTCTCTCTCTGTTTCTCTTGCTCTCTCTCTCTTTGTCTCTCTCTCTCTCACACACACACACACACACACACACACACACACACACAGACGTGCATTCCCTCTCAATGCACGTAATCATGCAGAAACAGTCTTAAATCTGCGCTCTGCAAAATGAAACTCTTGAAGGAAGCCAAAATGTTTCCAAATGGTTGCCTCCCTCACGCCCACATTTTCCTGCTTCCGAAATGCCTCCGAGCAAACGTGCTAATAGATAACCGCTCATCTCACTCTCGTTGACAGACTTTTACATTCCGACAGCTCTGAAAATGTCCTCTCCACTTAGGTGGTAAGACTGTTGGAGCTGGCAGACTCTATCTGAGGTCACTTTTCACACCATGGTGAAAAAAACAAACGTCTGTGAATGTGCGTTTCAACTTTCCGTGGCAAAGATGAATACAGCGATTGAAAACCTCAATCTTTTATGTTGGAGATATGTATCTTCTCCAACTGCACACACCAATCGGTTATGCACTGTCCAATGCATGCACGGGTATTCTGATAAATAATACAGAACATTGTGGGTTGTTTACAAGACATTGTTGTGATACCTTGGTGAACTCTGAGTTCTGCAAGTTAGCCTCAGGACACCAGCGTCCCCCTAAAGCAGTCAGCATGGCGCAGTCTTCTTCCTCTTTGGTGCACGGCTGGGCTGGAGGATAAACTGCGGTGGCGGGGAGGTCTTCGATGTCCACCGGTCCACTGCAGCTGGGGGTCCGCAGCTGGAGGCCTCGCAGAAACAGGTGACATGCTTCCAGGTCCGCTTCCCAGATCCGCTCCAAACCTGGACAGCCACAACTGCACAGAGAAAGAGACCAGCCTGGTAAAATATACAAAATGACAGATCGAAATCAATAAAAGACACAAAATACAAGTATGATACAAAGTGCTACAATATGTTTGAACAAAGCAATACAACACAATGTCAGGATCTATGGTACCGAGTGGTGCAACAGGTAAATTAAACACATGACACAGTAAAATACCAAATGATTTTGTAAGATTGAACTTTATATATAATAGAGATAAAATAATGAAAATGAAAATGTTTATACGATCAAATTTTTAGATATAATTCAAAATGTTTTTAACATAACATAATGAGACATTAATAATTAGCCGATTGTAGGAAATTGTTTCACAGTGGTAATTCCAGAGACTTAAGTTCTCACAGAAACTTGCATGATCAAACGTGACTTTGCAGCAAAACAAAAAAACTGAAAAGAGAAGGTGGAATAAGATTGGCTACATCCGGTTGGTGACACTTCCTGGTCAGCTCGCTCTCATTGGCTAGTGCAGGTTTATCCTCAGGATTGTGTCTGGGCCAATTATCTATTATTTAAGATCAGGGAGGCTCTGATACAATTTGTAGTATTAGGATTATTTTGTAAACCCATCACACTTTCGGATTATTTGGGCAGATAATCGACTCCAACTGGCCTCTAATCGGGAAACTCCTGCGAATCGGGTCTAAAATGGGCCTGATTATCCCGCAGTGTGCACCAGCCCTCAGTTGTTAAATCTCTACACAAACCGAAATGCAAAACATGTTGTCTCATGCATGTCTGTCAGTGTATAGATTAAACAAATGAGATAGGACATGTTATAGTGAACTTTGGTGGGGTTAGCAGGTATATTGTTGACAAAGCTAGGTTAAGCTGCTTCCCCCTTAATTCCTATAAGTCTTTATGCTAAGCTAATCTAAGATAATCACGCCCTGGCTGTAGTTCAAAACAGTCATGAGACTGATGTGTGTCTTCACAAACTCAAAGCAAGACTGATGAAGGAGCATATACAGTATAGAAACCTATTAAAGGCCCAGTGTGTAAGATTTAGGTGAAAGGATCTATTGGCAGAAATTGAATATAAAATAATCCTAGTGATGTTTTCATTAGTGTGTTTCATCTAAATTGTACGAATTGCTATAGTCGTCCAAACTGGACAAACTAAACACCTTTTGAGTTTCTATGACAACTGAAGGCTGCCACAGGTTCTCTTTCATGTTTGGAAGGCGAGGGTGAGGTGAGGGGTATTCAGCTGCCACATGCAACTTCACCGCTAGATGTCACTGAATTCTACACACTGAACCTTTAACTGAATTTATTAACCTATTTATAAACACTATCAGTTATTACATATGTATTGTACATAAAAGGGAAAATATTGCTAAAGCATGTTGCCCAAAATGTGGACTGAATAGTATTAAAGTTATAAGATGATAAATTAACAGTGAATTGTCAGAGATTATAGATTTGTGTAGATATCATGATTACACCAATGGGACATATGAGAAAACTAAAACTAGACTGAGTTACAGTTTTCCTGTCATGTCTGTTACTGTCTGCATGATAACTGAGCACAGTAGCTGCACAGGCACGGTGAGGGACATCTCTAATGACATCACTATAAAAAAAGCCTGACAAAAGAGTGACGGGGGAGAAATGAATCATTCAGAGATTCTAATTCCAATGACAAAATGTAATGAGAGTGAATGTGCTCTTTGTGCGCTGCCCTTTCTCTTCAAAGAGCCACAGCGGAGAGAGGAGGGAGAGCCTGGATGTGTTCATCAGAGCTGGGGTCACTGAGCAGGAGTTCAGGGGGAGGACGAGAAGATTGCTTTTTTGTTTATCACGCATCCTCTTCTACTCTCCCTCGCTTCGACCTTTGTTACATCTCTGATGCAAAGATCTGAGAGCCGTACAGTAAAAAGCTTTATATGCAGCATGGTCCACCATGGTGATGGCAGTGTTGAACTATAAGCACCTCTTTGTAGCATGATAAAAAAAGGTTTTATATATTTGTTTCAATGGAATTCTCCTCCAGAGACTCACATTTAAGACCTCTGACCTTTGAAATATTCACGTTTAATTCCTAAACAACTAAGGACCCAGGTGATATTTCACGACCCAGAGCGACTGATCATCTCGCTGCTATTTGCAGAAATCTCTCTCTGTCTGTCTGTTTGTTTGTTTGTGTCTCTCATATCTCATCAACTGTTCTGCTTATCGGCCCAAGGAAGTGCAGTGTTGAATATCGGTGACGCTTTCGGTCACCACAACAGCACATGCACGCCACCTTGCCACTGCTCAATAACTGCAGGTGACCCCAGGCAGACCATTCCAAACAGGCAGGCTTAGAGCAGGCACTGTACTAGTGTTAGAAATCCGGGTATTTGGGCAACGAGACACACAAAATGCTTAAGTTGAGGAGTAAAATCTGTTTGTACTTTACTCATCATTAACAACCTTTTTCCACAAATCTTGTGCACGTAACAAACCAAAGCTGACAGGACTGGCACCAGGACGTGTGTTTTCATATGTATCAGATGGATTAAACATCTTGAAGGAAGAAATGTCCTCTGACCCTGTGCGTTGCCGATTTCTAACCCAGGAGGAGATTCTCTGTCACAAACACTGATTCTCACATTGGGTGATTCAGAATGATGAAAAACTATTTCATACTATAAACACAAATATACTTACACATAAGCCACTAGAATATATTCAGTAATTCCACCTAGAGAGTGCGTTCCTGCTGTGCAGTTTGATTTGAGAAATTGCTCCATTCTCCATCAAATGTAAACAAACACAAAAGCACCCAGACAATATTATTTAATCTCTCTCTTCGTTCCTCTGTCTCTCTCTCAGCGATGAGGTCGTCCGTAAATTGAATGCCACTTGTTTTCCAGCCCATCTCCTGCCTGAAAAGACTGCCAACCTCTGTACGCTGCCAACGCACGCCTCTCAGCCCGGCTCTAACCTTCATTTGGCGAGCAGACAATAGAAAAATTACGGGCCCGGCCCCCCTGCCCTCACTAATCTGCTACTCAATGCCACTGCTTCTGAATTCTGCCACAGTGGGGATGCACCCAGTGAGCCATGCCATTGTTATTTGTCTCTTCTGAAGTGGAGAGGGACACACACATACACACACATATTTGGGCACATGTGTGTTACTTACGCACACACATGCTTATAAATCACTCTCTGTTTCAGTGTTGAACAATCATAAATTCCTCTAAAAATGCCTAAGCCTCCTTCATCCATCACTGAAAGCTCCTCTTCAGCGACAACAACCACAACTCATTACAGACAACTGGCACTGGCTTAAGTGCGCTGAAAATTCAGGCAACATGTCAGTGCCTAAGCTTCCCTGTGATGGTGGCGTCCTGGTGCCCGTCCGTATGAACCCGATGCCCGAGGGGTTAATTGGTGGCAGCCTCTCGGCCCGCCATCTGACAGTGGCAGGGTGTGGGCGAGCTGCTCTGCTGACGGCCCAGTAATAAGGAGACGAGAAAGGCAGGCAAACTCCTTCTGCAGTGTCTCAGTCCCCCCCTGTGGGACTGCTGACTGACAGGGCTGCTCTTTCTCTTGGTGTTACGTACGCACACACACAGCTACAGAGGAAAGATTAGAAATACAAGTGTTGATCGAGGGAGCAGCGGTGTGGTCCTGCTGCTACCAGAAGGTTCACTTTGACTCTCCGTTAGCTGAAAAGGCACAGAGCAGGTTCACAATCCGTCAGACCAATACACTGAACGCTACCCGGCACAAGTTTAACCGCTCAGCTAAGAGGCTTCAAGCAGTGGCAGATCTAGATTTTTCTGAATCGGGGGCCATAAAAGAGCCCCAATTTGTACCCCAAGGATGTTTGGACCCCATGGATGTTACACAGAGGGGCACATATAATGTGCCCCTCTGTGTAACATCCATGTCACATCCATGCACAATTCATGATTCAGTAAGATGCAGATTTAAGTTATCCCTTGTTTACCGTTAGCTATGTAGCTTTGATTCAAAGCCACACATCATTAAATATATTTTGACAATTGTACTTTGTTAAAGCACATTGTGTTCTTTAATAAGATTAGAAAATGAGACTTTTTAACACATTGTCAGATTTATTGTTAAAGCATTATAAGTAAGTGACATTTTTCTTTCTTTAAAGACTACTGAAAGGACAGGGGCACTTCAGGGGCCAATCAAATGTCAACTCCGCCCCTGGATCCGGCCCTGGCTTCAAGTAAACAGTTGTCCACAAGTCAACTTTCCATGGATCACCTGCATCTTCAGCCTTCACATCTGAATATCAATATCAGTCAGAGTGTGATAAACAGCTCATATCTTTAGACTAAGCTGTTAGTTTGGGCTCGGAACTCTACAAAAACAAAATAAAGTGTCACTTGTCGCCTCATGTCAGTGCCTCTCATGTTGAGTTTACACAAAAGCCATGAACACAAAGTAACACGTTTGTGAGAAAATCAAAGACGGGAATCTTTCACCTTAATCGTGCCGCAGCATCTCAAATAACACCAGCTGACTGGAGGTGCTAATAATATGGTGAAATGCAAGGTGTTGACTGCTGCATCAGAGGTGTGATGGATGGTGAATGAAGTGAAGCATTTGTAAGGTGGGTGGCTTGATGTCTGGAGAGGTTTTTACAGCTGTCATTTGAGCAACCGATTTCAGTCTACTTCCAGCACTTTATATTTCTTTTTGATACATTCAAGGTTTTGGACCTGAAAACACTTTTTCCACTTATTTCCTTTGTGACTTAAATCGTACAGGAGAACATGTTTTGTCTGAGTATTTTAATGACTACGACACTGGTTAGATTGTATCAAAGATGACTGGTATCCAACACTCAACAGAAGATTGCATAAATATATATTTAAAAAAACGGGGAGGCATTTCCTAATGAAACTTCTACCTAATGTATTAAACATGCTGCTAATCTGAATAAAATGTGTTTTGTTCTGGTGACACACTTACAGCATCTCCGCTGTACCAAACATCCTGTTCTAGTCTTTAGCAAGGAGGAGATAATAGCTTTTTTCACCATCCGTCTCCACGGAGACCAGACATCTCACCAGTACTAATCTGCCTCTCTCCTCCTCCCTCCTCTCCTCACCTCCCGTCATCGCAGCACTCCATCAGCGATAATGTACATTAGGGGTGACTGCTAAAATTTTCACTGGATGATGGGCGTCCTGTATGTTCATTGAGTCAAGCTGAATTTGTGTCTTTGTGCCAAACTGGAGCTGGTGGAAGCTACCGATTCTCGTCTGAAAGCCACAGCTGCATTTGTGATTTATTCTGGTTGTGGGAGATGATCAGATGCTTCAGAGCAAATCCAATAGAGAAAGTGATGAGCATGTTTCTTTTTTTCAATGATAATGACCCTGTTCAGTTTTAAAATCCGTCCTGAGTGATCCCATCACGAGTGGTCAGCTCTGTGTGAACGCACCCAAGAGTGTCCTGAATGAGATCTGACCACTAAGGCCGCATTGGGAGGTGGTCTGGTTGACACAGCCCAAAGAATGTGGTTGCACATTAACTGTTTCACAATGAATCTAAAAATACCTTTCTCTACTCAGTGCCCATGTGTTGATTTGATTGTGGCAACCATGACTCAGAGTATCAACATGCACACTATAACTGGTGACATTCAACCAGTCTTTTTCTCCTCCCTGCTTTTACAGCCCTTAGTTTTGGTTGTAGGTTTATTTTCTGGACTACAATTCATTTTTATTTCTTTACAATATATTTGCTTTCAGTTACATGTGTGTGTCCCTCCTTTGTTCAGCATGAGCCAAACACAGACACATATGATCCATATAATAGGAGAGACTGAAAGAGAGCATCACTATACATAAGAGCTACATTAAAACAGGAGAAGTGTTCAAACTCTTTTCAGGGCTAACAATTCAATTATCAGCTAGAAGGGCACTCAGAGAGTGGATCTGCACCGAATTGTACCTGTTAATAGGTATTAGCAGCACTCTTCATAGGCCTGATTTTCTTCATGGGGATCTCTGCATTATTTGTTGAAAAAGGACATCTCGCAATGAAGAAAGTGGTAAACAAATCCTTGAATGATTTCTCTCTTGGTCCCTACCCCACCACACCAGTTTAAAATCGGTTCTGGGTTTGAACCCTGCTACAGTCAGCGTCTCTCTGTGTGGAGTTCACATGTTCTCCTCGTGTCTGTGTGGGTGTTCTCTGATTACTCAGGTTTACTCCCCCAGTCCAAACACATGCAGGTTATGATAATTAGCGACTCTGAATTGCCTGTAGGGGTGACTGTGAGTGTGAATGGTTGTTTGTTTTCATATGTCAGCCCTGTGACCTGAGCCTGTGACACACTGGTGGTGTTCCCTGCCTCTCACGCAACATCAGCTGGGATTGGCTCCAGCCTCACAACCTAATGGAAGGATAGGAGGAAGGAAAAAGATCTCCTTCCTGGATTTAGAATCTCACACCAGAGTAGAATGAATGACGAGTTTAGAATAAAGAGTTATATATAGTTATTTTTGGGGGGAACTTCAGTAATTCTATCACAGGGAATCTTCTATAATGTTCTCTGTGGCTCTGGATGGATGTTTCCGAAAGACGACAAGAGTCTACTAGAGTCAGGTGATCAATAATATCAGCATGATTCATCGTCTGAGAACCATTTATAATGCAACAAAATAGTGAGTCACTCCCAAATGGTGGTGAAGAGAATTCAATCTTCAATGTTTCTGATGTTTTCAAACCCAACTTTGAAGGATATATGACTTGGAGATAGGAGAGTTTCTTGGTCTTTGAACAGCTTTTTTAGGTCTTGTTTTTGGACAGGTATTTTGTGACAGTGGTGCTTTTGGCAGTTTAAGTGACTGAACTTCTATTTCAAGTTATTCTGTTGAAGGAGCAGCACACTTTAAATGTTTTCCATACTGTATGTGTCGAAGTCTGCCTTGTGTATACATACAAAGCCTGTATTTAAAGGTGGATGATATCACTGGCCCCAGAAAGTGAGGGCAAAGCGTCTCTACTGCCACCTGGTGGCTGGCTACAGTATAAGTCATAAACCCTGCAGAGTACTTTTTAGTAGATGGGACATGGCTCAAACTAATAAGTCAAAGAACGGCCTAAATAACTTTCTTTCACAGATGGTTTCGTTATTTTAGGAAGCTCTTATTTCACTGATGTTTGTCTAAATTTTTTAACATTTTTCTTTCTTATTTGATGCTATAGAAATGGCTTGAAACATCATGATTGACAGCTGAGACTGACTCAGGATTGGTCAAGCGTATATATATATCAGCGGGACCTAACTACAGCAGATTCATCTGCCAATAACTACTGCCCAGACTCTGGCTCCAAATGCACAAGATGGCAGCCTTTGTGTCTGGGATGTTTTGGCTTCTTTACTGGATAGTGAGGGGAAGTGGAGACGTGTCGTCCATCTTTGTACACAGTCTGTGGTACACTAGGTATCAATAGTGCTTTTACTCAAAATACCTCATCCACTGAGTCAATTTTTTTTGCTCTATAGTTTTTTCCCCATTCAATACTTTTGTGTGTTTGAAAAATCGAACACACGAAAAACAAAGCGTCCACCTGCCCTATTGACAGAAAAGGTTCCGAGTCATGTTTCCCTGAGATCGCAGCCACGTTGGCCCTTGACCACAGAGACCCTCAGGCTGCACATCCCTAACAACAAACCACCCTCCAGAAAGTGACTGACTCCTGGCTCCCATCCAAAGCGGTGACCCTGCCTCTCTCAAGGATGCAACACAGACATCTCCCCCCTCTCACACTCCACAAACAGAAACAAAGGTCACGCAGACACACTGTCTCTGACAATACCGGCTTTTCCCTGCTTACAGTGAGCCTGGGATTCCTGACCTGAAGAGAGAAGAAGAGACTGAGTGGAAGACACAGCTCATATAGTGAACACAGAAACCAGCTCTATTCACCAATCTGCAAAATACAAACGGTTGACTGTCTGTCAGTTTGTCTGCTGGAGAGAAGAGCTAAACAGCTCTAATCTCCATAAGGAAGCATAAACAGACGTATGGTGTCATCAGTTCACTGGGTTCCTCACCCTCTGCTGGAAGAGTCACAGCCGCTCGGCACACAGCATGGGCGACCACCCGCAACACAACCGTCCTCAGTGAGGAGCTACGAGACGCAGATAGAGACAATGAAACGGAGAGGATGCTTTACAGATGTGTGTGTGTGTGTGTGTGTGTTGGGTGTGTGTGTGTGTGGGGGGGGGGGGGGATCTGAGCTGAAAACATAAAGATATAGAAGATATGTGAAAAGGTGGGAGGAGGAGGACAAAGTGCACAGATGGTGAAATGGAGGGAAACGTGAGAAAGGGGCTCTGGGAGACAACAACATGAGAGAAGGGTGTGAGTACATGAGGTGATGTGTTGGGGAGACAGCGCTCTAATTAGAGGACAACAGAGGTGAGAGGAAATTCCTCAGAGGCTGTTGCTCTGTTTACGTCCCCGTGCTGTGGAATATTGAGTCTCCTGTGTACAATGCCTCTGAACACTTACCTGTGCAGCCTGTCCTCCAACAGCTCAATATACTTGGTGGTGTTCTCTTTCAGTCGGCTTTCTGTGTGGAGAGAGAAGCACAGGGAGAACAGCAGCCTGTTACTTGCACTTCATTTACTACTTTTATTAGCCGTGATGGCGTATCCTAGCAACAAATCACAGCTCTAATACCATTAAAAACTGCGTTGACATTAGCTATCTGGTGCACGGGCTCTATTAGGAGAGGTAGTCATCACTGTTGGCGATGGTATTGTGGGGAGAAACTGCAAGAGCACAGTTCAGCACAAAAGCCCAGATGGCTCCCGCTCTCTTTTTAGACAAAGAAATAAGTGAAGAAAGATGATTCCCACTGCTCTGAGAGGGGATAAAATTGGAGACGGCCGCAGGGTAAAAAGGAAATTTCTATTGTGGCATAGGTCCTCTTATGGTGCCAGATTTTTCTGTGGGGCATAAAGTGCGATGGATGGCTTATGTTGCTTCCAGCGCCCTCCTGCTAGCAGTGAGCTGCGCCCGAGGAGGCAGAGGCAGGCTGGCTGAGCGTTAGTTAGTCGTCCCCCCCCCCCCCCCCCGCAGCAGCAAATCTTTGAACACAATAGGATGCACCGCATATATATGTGCACACAAGCTATAACATTCAATACGACCCACCTCCTCACCACGGAAATACACACACATACACACACACACAAAGCTGGCGTGAAAAATCTGGCCATCAAAACATCTGTACAACTCAACAACCAGTTAGATTCAGTGGTTTCCCACACTGGTGTGGTGCTGCTCAGGGTGGAGGTCGGTGGTCCCCATCGCAGGATAGTTCTGAGAGGGCATGAAATTATTAACAAGGAAAGAGTTAAAAAACATATTCTTACACTATTGTTCAGTTAGAGACTTTTTTACAGTCTTTTCTACAAGCATTAGGGCCATATTGAAGAAAAATTATAATGAGATTTATAATGAGAATAGCATTAATATCACATCGTAATTGTGAAGACAGACGTTATGAGAATGAAGCCGTAATTTAATGAGAATCTCATTTTGAGAATAAAGAAAATAAAACATTTTAGGAAATAACCGGAGAGGGAAACCTGTGCTTGCCAGAGTGTCACTCCCTCTGGATCTAAAATCTTGATTAGCAATGTCATTGTTGTCATTGTAAATCTATTTTAATGTTACGCCGACATAACCAACGACAGTTTTACAGTTGTCCAATACCAAACGTTTCCTCCTCCACAAAAGGGGCAAGTGGTCCTATATTCTGTTGTACTTTTCATGCAAAAAACAGGATACATTTATCCATTCAATCCTGTAAAACAATAATAAATACTCTGAGAGGGAATTTGACTAAATTTGGAGCGACAGCCAGCAATCAGTTTGCTATCACATCTTATCAAATTCTCAGAATGAGGGTATTTAACAAAAAGTCAAACTACTACTTTAATAGAGTAAATACTATCCCCCCCAAAAATTATAACATGCAGAAATTGCTTCATTTTAAGGAGACACGAGCGAAAAGAATGGTTTGGAAGCTACTCTAGTGTAAAGCCATTTAGCTCGCTCACATTGACTCTGGCTGACAGAGAGAGAAAGTCACCTAATTGGCTGTTCTGAATCACACGGAGGTTTGAAATATAATTTGTATCATTGTCTTCATGGTGGTTATTAGACAGCTTCGGCTCCGAGATGAGACAGGATGGGGGCTGGCACAGTGGGAAGTAAAGGAAAATGTTACACACACATACACACACAGGCACTCTTATATCTCCAGGACCTCAGAGGACATTACATAGATTTTCTTTCATTTTTCTCGACACTACTTAATCGTAACTACTTCCTTAAGTCTAAACTTACCCTGATCTTAAATGTCTTCACCTTAAAGTTTAATGACACGTCCCCATAATGTGGCTATGTAAACAGATTTAGGTCCCCACAACAAGAGTAATAAGAACACCACACACATGCATACACACATGTATTGACGTCCACACACAGAAATTAGATAATGAGCTTGGAGATAGTCGGGCTATTTTTGGAGCTTGCATGTGTATGTCACAGAAAGTGAAATCAGAAAGTGGAGTCGTCTTCTTTGTGGCCAAATCAGAGGGAAGACTGAGGCCACTGGAGTAGCTATCAAATATCTGCTGAGCGGATCTAGTGTTCGTGGACCAGACAGCTCACTTACCACCCCTCTAATTGCTGTGTGAGATCCTATCCTACCTGACAGAGTCTCCCTTGTCAACTTCGAATTCATGCTGGCTGCGTTAAGAAGCGTGCAAGGAGATAGCCACTGAATAATACATGGGGGCATTAAGACTGACTTTGGATGGCACAGAGCATGTACAGATGCAAAGTAGACAAAGTAGGCTACAGCTCCAACAACAGCGAGAGCCAGATTTAGAAATCACTTATTGTGAGGAATGGAAAGAGTCAACAGAAAAGGCAGATGAAGATGGGAGATGCAGGCGTGAGAGCATCAGCCGTAATATTTCCTCTGACGCTGTTACACGCCGAGTAGAGTCAGAGCGCCATCCTGTCGCCATGCCAACCGGTGGCAAAACTAGTGAGCCTCTTTCCGAGCGTGACAGATGAAAATAATCTTTTCTTTATAGAGTGGGACAAGACATCAAGCGGCAGAGCCTCCTCCTGCGCTGAGTGGAACCCGAGCACCGGGAGATATTATCACTTCCTGTATAGTCTGCGGGAGGCGGCCGTCATCGGCGAGCCATGTGAATAAAACTGCTACTAAAAACCCCATAAAGAAGAGAGAGCCACTCGTCTCGCCCCTAATACAAGCGGCAGTGGATTCAGTGTTAAAGGAACCTCACAAAGGAATTCACAGAGGCCGCGCTGGAAAATTCATGAGCTCAGCCTCCCCTCACACCAGTGATCTCAGCGGGCACTAACCATCGCTGATTGTTGCCAAGGACCCCGGCCAAAATCGAAGAGGGCCACTCATTCACAATACAAACAGAACTGAGACACCATTGAAAGATGATGAGAACTGACCGGATGTTGCACGGAGGCCGTTTGCTCCACGTAGGTCAAAACACTCATTCATTATGTCTAATGAAGAAATAATTACTTCATGAAGACGTAAAGTTTATAAAACAAAATGATGAATCTAATGATTATAATCAGTGATGTGGACAGATAAAGCAAATGGAGCAGAGATACCATCTTGCACGCCGATGCACAATTTGCGATGATGAAGTTATGGGCTTTAATGAGCCTGTAGAAGTTAATGACGGCAAGGTGTTTGGAGTCGCTGCTGCATTATAAGCATTTAAACAACTCTCTAATTGAAAGTGAATAATGCAGTAATTTTTTCACTGCGTTGCAACAATAAAAGCAGCCAACATCTGTCAGGCCTCCATGTTGTCAAACAAATTAGAGGCGGCTCCGTGCTAACGCAGCACCGCCGGTATGCGTGTTGGAAAAGCCTGCACATAATAAGGCAGAAGAGAAATTGTGTGTCTTTGTAATTGAGTTTAAGGCACTGACTGTGATTAATGTGTTTAAGCTCTGCTCGGGCTGTTTGAGTGCGGCTGCACTGCAGGTAGCACAAACACACTGTCAGCATATGCAGACACTCACAACGTATGGCTGCATCTGAACCTAAGAGCAGCGCAGCACCACAACTAATGGAGGAAGAGGGACAGGCTGATCTCTTACACAGACATTACACAGACATTCAATAACCCACGGTGCTTTAAGGCAGTAGGATCACAAAAGCACAGCGTTAAAACTCGCCGACCACAGCCGGCACTGCGGAACATATTGTGGGGCTGTGCACGAACGCACAACAAAAGGAATCATTTCAACAAAAACAAAAACATGTGCTCTGTTCCAAAGCTGTGCAAGGTGCTGGTATATGTTTCAGTTCAGGGTGCTGAATCCATCTGACTGAGAAGTTAGACACGCTCACTGTCCTTATAACTCAAAGACATCTCCGTAAGAGGGTTTAAAAGAGACGCAAAATAAGATTTGGTGGGAGGCCCAACAACAGAGGAACTCATTTAGACTCTAAAACACACAATGCAATCTAAGGTTAGCATGTTACAGTTTGCTGACTAGAATGGCATGCAAATTCAATCAAGCTGCCCAGTTTCACACACTCATTCATATATCAAAAGAACCAAATAATTATCTGTGAGTGTTGCCGTTCTAAACTAGAATCGTTCCAAGTGCTTTCCCAGTCCTTAAATTCCTAAATTCAAGCTGCACCAAATTACGCACACTCGTAAATATCAGTTTCCTAAATGTGACTTTTCATCAAGATCCACAAATTATTCTCTGGGAAAATGGTGAAATTTCTAAAACTGCTCTACCTCGCATTCGTCTGTGTGGTACAGATTTACAGAAAAGCGACTGAGTGATGCAGTGGCGGCAGCTCCTGCAGTGACGCCTCAATCGACTTCTCTTTGTTTTTGTGGTCATTCTTCTGAGTACGGACGCTATGATTCTCTTTACAGTCACAATGGAATGACATCACAGGGGAAAAAATGGATAATGGCAAAACTTCAGAGACAAAAACCAGGAGAAAAAAATCCTCCTGGGTCCACTTAACCACCACACCGCTCTCAATCATTCAGGTCTTTAGGAGAAGAGCTGTCATACGTTCCATCAAGTCCTCAACAGAAGCACCCTGAGAGAGGCAGCGCCATGAATAAATCATATATGTCCTCACCTCCACCGCTGGCACTCCATTAAGAGGAAACAGCATTTGTCTAATAATGCAGAGTGACGGTATTTTGATGTGCACTTGAGTTGTTGGACAGGTGCGCATGGTTGAGATTGACCTGGACGGGCTGCATGACCTGCACGGAGGCGACACCGGAGCAGGAGCTGTATGAAGAAAGAGTGATGCTGGAGATTGAGCAAAAAGACATAAAAAAAGCAGACTAATTAAATGTGTTGGAGCCGAACAATTTACTGTCTTCATCGCTGATAGCCCAGTGACCTGCCTGCTACAGTATACGTAGCAGTCTGCATACTAACAGCAGCATTAAAAGAATACGTGGATAAATCAAGAGGGACACACACACACACACACACACACACACACACACACACTTGAACGTCCTCACTCCTGGGGGTCATTTACGCATCTTACTCAGCTCCTCAATTATTTATTGGTAAATTTAGTCTTACTCCAGATCTCCCTTGGGGACAAAATTATACTCTCAGCAGGGAATCAGACCAGCGGCTTTAATGGCTTTGGTATTCATCAGGGCTCTTGCCATGTGGCAATTAGGCACATAATGGCTCCCAGGCCAAAACGCCCCGCACAACCAGAGGGCGGAGATGCTCAACAAGCAAAAGCTGTGTAAACGTATGGAGGTTTTGTCATGGTATAGCTGCCCGGTGTGTTGCTGTAAAGCTCTACACCATGACAGTAGTTGTTCATGAACAGGAATTATGATTTCTTGTTTAAAGGTGTCGCCAGTGTCATCATCATGTGCTAGAAATGCCTCAGAAACCAAACGGATGGCCATCTTGACTTTGAAGTAGACAGTAATTTCTAATCCCCCTCCAGCTACAGAAATGGTAATGTGGTGTTTGTGGGCTATCAGGTTCCAGCGAGCATGTGCCAGCCCCTTATTACCAAAAAGGATGACAGTTTAATGAGCCCCTTGCTCGGTGTCAGCAACACATAGTGAAATCGCGCCCATGCTGCCGTATTGTGTGCACCCACTTGAGCATTTAGGCAAGCCACACACAACCAATCATTAACTTGCCGTCTCTTCCCACATTTGTGATGCGTTACCCACCTGACTCCCCCCTTTTCCTTTGTTTAACAGGAAGGTTCGCGTGCCGCTGGTTTTCCCAGCCTCCGCGTCCTCGAGAGCTGCGTTACTCTGCGTGAGGCACTCTGTGTGTGTTCAGGGAAGAGATGTGAACTTGAATGTGTCTTTGCTGGTTTTCAGGGAGGAGATTAATGTTATCCCCGGTTGTCAAGGTGTTCAGGACGGTGCCTCAGCAGCAGAAATCAGACAGGTGACTGAGTTTCATGCACACAGTTGGAAGGAAAAGAAACATACTTGGTTTTGCAAGTGAAAATAATTGATTTCTGCAACAATAATACGAATCATGGAAATGACATGAACAAAAGTGCATGCATTAGCATAAACACTTAATGCGACTCACCCTGCTTGCAACAACGAAAGGGTGCCCCCTAGTGGCAGCAGATGGTGCATTCCAGACAAGACAATGGCTAATAGTGACGCTGCAGCCACAGGCCTTTATGACAAAGTGTATGCTAGATGGCTGATTGCATTGCTTGGAGTTGCAGCAATCGCCACTGATCCAGAGCGCTCATCTCCAGACCCTCACGACCTGACCTGGCCCCGTCACGTCACCGCTCCCCACTCCTGTCTCAGAGCCTCCGAGACTGAAGTGACCTTTTTTTTTCTTCTTTTTTTTTTTAGAAATACCCCTGTGACTGATGGACTAGAGAGAGTAGCACTGCAGGTGGTGCCGTCAAAATCCATTTATCTCTCTGCTAGCGCCAGGAGGACAAACCCCCTCCCCACCTCCAACTCTAAAAAGCAAGCCCCCTCTTTGAGCGGTATTAAGATCTCCTCGAGTTGGAGAGAGAGACTATGTGTGTGTGTGTGTGTGTGTGTGTGTGTGTGTGTGTGTGAGTGTGTGAGAGAGAGAGAGCTGATACACCATGTCTGCACTGAGTGGCTTGGAGGTAATTGGCTACTTCACACAATCTAAAGCTCATTTCCCCTGCACACCACCACCAACCCCTCCACCCCCTCCTCTTAACAGCTGCCAATCCTGCTGGCAAATCATTTGATGCCAAGTCCCCGCTGACAGCAGATCACTTCTGCTTCGTTTGGGAGAAAAGTCATCGTCCATTGATGTCCTCCCAGCGTGCAGCAGCATCAAGATAGAACTTCTTTCAAAGAACAGCTTGAGTTGATATTTTAAAAAAGGTGGATTCAAAGTACAAGCTTTTTAAAAAAATACAACAAATGCTCTCTTGTCTCAGTGGACAGGTGAAACAACGCAGCAGTGTTCTTTCAGGTAATTGTGCATGTATTTTACATGGTATTTTTACTTGTTGACCTTAGGCTACATCCATACTGCTATGTTTTCATTTGAAATCGCATCAACTCTGCTATAAATATATATATATATATATATATATATATAGAGTAGCAGAGTTGATGCGTGTATAACGCAACATGGATAATCCATTACAAGTGATGTAGACCTTGTTGCTAAAAGCTGTCGTGCAGTTATATCCTGCATTTTGAAATGATAGAACTATTAACATACTGTATGTAGGTGACGAGCTATTATTAAAGCAATTTGTGACAATTCTGAAACCAACAACCAAATGCTTCAGGACGCGCATGCCCAGTGTACGTGAGTGGTCATGTGACTTGCATTTTCAGGCGTGTTAGTATGGACAGGGAGCAAAACTGATACGGAGCCAAATGCTCATGCGGACAGAGTTTGTATTAGTTTGAAAACATCATATTCAAAAACGTAATGTGGATGTAGCCTTGAAAGACTCTTTACTGCATTGATGAGGATGATTTGCTGCTGTAAGTTCTTTCCTCTTTCACTCTGCAGTCCAGTTTGATCTTTCCATGTGATCTTGATACAGACTGGCCTCAGTGACTCACCGTGCAGGGCCTCCCTCTGCTCCAGCTCCTGCCTGAGCTGCTGCCTCTGCTCCTTCATCCTGGCCAGCTCCTGGCTGCTCCCCGAGCTGAGGCTGTGTAGCCTCTTGGTCAGGGCCTCCAGACGATCCCGCTCCTGGTTCACCGCCTTCATCTCAGCCTTCAGCTCCTTGGCACTGCTGAAGTCATTACCTGCACCAGCGCACCACAGCAGGACATTAAAACTTACACTGCCCAATAATGGGCGCCTTGATCATTAATGGCATAATTAAGCGAGGCTAATGGCGGGCGATCCAAGTAAATGAGGTAAATAAAAAGATGTGAACTCTGTGCAGGGGTGTACTTGGGTGTGGTTGAGCGGGGATTTACCTGAGATGGCTGCCAGTTTGGCTTCATGCAGAGCCAAAAGCTGTGTTTCAGTCTCACTGACTTTCCTCCTTAGGCTGCTTCCCAGCCTCTGACTCATGACCACCTGGGGAAAAGAGGGAGGAAAAGAGGCAGAGGAGAGAGAGAGGGAGGGAGGGAGGGGACGGTGGTAACTAACAAAACCTTTGCAGACACATGGATCCCACAGGAAGCATTGCTCATCTCCAATTCTGCTTTCATTTTCATTCTTACAAGACCTTACAGATTCATGTCCGTCCTTCTGGCCCTGCGTTGAATACACACCAGAGCATCAACGTCAACGTGTTACCTTGTCGATAACCTTTACAAAGTAAAAGAGTATGTCTCCTTTTTGAGCGGACAGACAGTGAAATGTGAAATCTCCATAAAGGACGCCATTAGAATGTCAGCGGGGAAAAAGGCCCTGAATGTCACGGTCCTGATGGGGAGGCAGCACCTCAGAACTGCAGCTTTCACAGAGGGGTTGATGGCTTCAGATACAACCTGTCTGGCCCCATCTGCCCTCATCCTGCCCTTTACTCCTCTCGTCTTTCTAATGTATTCACTTTGAACTGCGGCCAGATACAATCCCCATGATCAGCTTCCCTCTTTTGAGGAACTATTTTCACTGTTCAAAGGGTTGGGCAGCCGGAATATCTGACGCATATTCTTGTCGAATCTGACACAGTTTTGTGCAATACTTTGAAAAGGCTGTCAAATAGGTTGATATTTCTGAGGCAGAACATCTCCAGGGAGTTTTCTTCCCCAGAAATACAGACAACGGTTCTCTCAAACAGCCTTGCATAATTTTTATTTCACACGTTACATGGACTCAAAGCTGCTTTTCAAACTGCAGAAATCCTGACATGAGGTGATTTGATTTCAAAACATCTGGCCATTTGTCGGTTTTGAAAAAGTCAATAGAGAAACCGAAAGTTTCTTTCATGGCAGCAATTGTTTTGTCACAGCAGGTGTTCCATTTTCCACATGGTGGATATCTCATTTAGCAACAGAAAGTTTAATTTCAACTGAACAATGGACAAACTTAGGACTGTGGTAAAAGTGTGCAATGAGAAGGATTTGTATATATATATATACACACAAATATATTCATATTCATATTCATACTGTGGAGAGTTCACTGGCTTTTGTCAAACAGAAAACAGCCCGTGAATTCAAACTTTAACATTTAGTTAGCCCATTTAACACAATGAAGCTGGCACACAACACATCCTGTCTGTTCTGACTGACTACTCCTTTTGATATTCAAACACCTTCAATCATTGCTGGCATCCTGAGGCGAGGCTGAGCTGTTGTGAGGTAAATTGGGTCAGAGGAGCAGTGGCTTACTTTAGCAGTGGCTTCCTTGATGGACAGATTCAATGCCTGCTCCTGCTCCTGCAGCCTGCAAAAAAATGAAAATAGATAGAAAATGATTCAGTGCAGCACTACAATTAATTTATTTTACTACTGTTTAAGTGTTATGCAGGAAAAATAAATCTAGTCCAGTGAACTGACAACACTGATAATTCTACATCCTTGCAACCTTAGCAACAAATTTGTTTTTTTATTTACATTGAAAGACAGGACTTTTACTTTGAACATCATGAATCTTTTACATTTGCTTAAACTTTTAATAACCTATAATGTCAGCAACAGCATATTTGCAGCTCAGACATCCAAAACAATTTGCTAAAAGACACTAAAACAAACTGAGTCAGATGATAGTGACAGATAAGATGATAATGGTCTCTGCTCTGATCATGAACAACATGTCCACACTGCAAAGTCATCTGATCTATTGTTATTACAACAATATTGATAACAGCAGCAAAAAACCTGAAATAACAGATTTGTGGACACTTGAGGGCAGCAGAAACGCAGCATTGATTTTTCATCATCTTTTAAATTGATGTGGCAAACACTTGTTTATTTGCTCGTCCAGCAGATGCACAGCTGATACAGAGAAACAACGTGATTCATTTGGAGTCATGTTTGTGGCCCAGAGGCTAAATAAAGTCAATAGTGTTCACTGTCCACTTAACTCAGTGAACACTGGGTGGTCAGTGAACACTGAGAGTGAATCAGAACAGAGAAGATGTGGTTTGGAAAAGTTCCATAAGTTCATATCTGCTGGTTAATTCTGTCAATTAAATTATGATGAATTAAACTGTTTTGGCTTTGGTAAGAATTAAGCATCCTTAGACAAACCCAAAATTTATAGGATTAAATATTGTGTGACCCCTCAATAGGTCAAACTGTTATTGTAAACATGCACAATTCACAGAGGACAGTATATAGTGAGGCTTCAGGTGCTGAGCACTGAGGAGTGCAGCCAAACTCCACAATTCAATTTCTAAATATAAAATGTTTTTGTTTTCACCATTTGTTGGTTTAGAGAAACTGTGTTTCCCCAAAAGTGAAGCACAGTGGGTGGACGATATTTTACAATAATAAAACAGAATATGGTACAGAGAAATAAGTTGTATATCATCTGACAAAAAAGTATCATGGTGTGCTCAGCTGAGATCAGGTATTTTACCTTTGAGTGTGAAAAATGGACAATATGTTAATTTGGAGGAGAAAAGTGGATCTGTCCAACACGTCCAACTGATGTGCAAAGATTGAGTTGGTCGTCTAAATATGAAACGTATCAATTCGCCAGTTATTTGGAGAAAGTCTTTGAGAAGAGAAAAATAACTCTTTATAGATATGTTATATAACTGTAAGCATAAGTTCATTGGAATTTATTTTTGAATTTTCTTTCTTTTCTGTGTCTTTTCTTTTTTTCTTATTCCCACATGTTTTGTTTATATAAATAACAGTAGATGTATGCATTATACATGGGGGTGTCTTGTGATGTAGTCAACTCAGCTAATAAAAAGGTTGTGAGATGATTTGCTCCGTAGTCACAGCTTCAGTTTGATGAAATTCAATATAAATCTAAAGGCTTCATTATTCCTGTAATAATTATAACCTCTACAGCAGTGTCCATGATAAGAAAAACAGAAGATACCATTTCATTTGTTTTCATTGACTGGCTCATTAGATTTAACTGTGGTGATGAATAGTTCAGTTCAGGTGTAATCACGGTAATGTAAACATGCAAACAGGACAAACCATTAAGGTCACATTATTTGTTGACAGATACATAAATCAATTCATAGATGAGGGGGGGAAAGAGCATAAAATCCATTAAGCACAACACAGTCACCTTGAGACAGTCCCAGTTGTCTCATATCATAAAAATCCATCTGCCCTTTACATTATTATTGTAATTCAAGGGGATGTTCGGGGTAAGTCAGAGTAGAACATTGGCTCTGAACATCAGTGTTCGACACCTGTTTCAGCTCCTCCGGAAAGTGAGGATTTCTTTCAACCGGTAACTACAAGAAAATGCACCTTGATACGAGAGAGAAAAGCCCCTGTGGTATTTGGAAAGGGAGCTGCAGCACAATCATCACGATGACCCCGAAGCAAGCCGCCTGAAGATGCTCGGCGGCTGAATATCCAATCTGAGGTCGCAGTTTCAATCAGCAGCCAGAATAAATGCGTTCCAGTCAGGGTGAGAATATGCCAGATATCAAATTATGCTAGTGATGGTGGGTCACGCCACCGAGAAGGCGATAAGTACAATTTACAGGTCTTCCTAACGAGTGGCAAGACAGAGAGGCTTTCCACGGTGCACCCTCGCAGGCTATTAACTTCAGAGGAGGTGATGCAAAGTAATCATTTGCATCTGAGAGAAAAACCATTAAAATTCAAAGCAGGTTCAGGCAGGTGTAAGAGAAGAGGATCGGGGGCACAGGGGTGCAGAGGAGTGTGGCTCCTCCATGCACCCTCTCTGATTCTGCAAATAAACAAATTGTTCCTCTTTAAGTCGTATAAATCAGTGTATCGCATTACATTCAAGTGGGAGGCACGTTTGTCTAAAAATAAACTACAGTATAATGAAGCATCCATCAGAGTTGCATGTGCACTCTACCAAACCTTCAAAAGTGTGTGTAATTTTCACTATTTCTGGATTGTGATAACACCATATATTCAGTATGTAACACTGGAGTTATTTTAAATGTTTATTTGAACTTTACGGGGCTCAGTTAAACTTTCTTCTGTAGGATATATTCAGAATGAAAGTTATATTTAGGATACCACTGTGTTTATCAGAGGATAAATGATTATTCAGTGAAACAGATCGTCTGCACTGACACATCCTCTTCCAAAAAAGAGCTCATTTAATGATAAGGAAATACGTGACATGACACTGGGAGGAAGGTCAAGTTCGGATTACTCACTGTTGTAGTGTTATCACCAATTTCTCACAGCTCTCTAGCAGCACCACCTGGCGCACAGTGGTACTGCAGGAACTATTGCACCTGTGCACTGCATGATAGGGGGTGAATGAACATGGCTTATGCAAACCTGATTTTTAATGTTGAATATATGTAGCAGAATACTGCACGTGTTAAATAATCAAACAAGAATTGCAATCAGTAGAGTATACACATCCGCCAAGGCCCAGCAGTCCCCTCATGAGACCACATTTAAATTCACTGTGATCTAGATCTAGATTTGGATCTGAACCACATTGCACACACTCATAGATATCAGTCCCCTCAAGATGTCTGATATTTTTCATTAACATCCAGGAATTATTCTTTGAGAAATGAACAAAAATGTGGAAAACCCCCCTGTCTTGCGATATTTAAGAAAGTGAAAATAAAATCGATGGATCCAGCATCCCACCAGAATTCTATGGGTTCATCCGAGACCCATGTCCCATCCTTCCACTAGGTTTCATGGTAGTTTTTGTGTAATGTTGCCGACTACCAGACAAACAAACAAACGCAGACAAAAACATAACCTCTTTGGTGGAGGTCAAAGGTTAATTCTGTTCTCTGATAAAGCTGACCCTGAAGAACACATGACTGAGATGCAACTGGGACAGTCAAAATGTCCCTGACCCAGACTATGAGCATGTACAAGGGTTATTTTGTGTTTCCCATGATTCATATTGCATATGATAAATAATTCTACAAAATATATGACAAGCAATACATCAAAGGTAATATATGTGCAGCCTTTTACTGATCAAATTGCCAGTGAGTGAAGGTCATGCATGTGATGGCCTGATAAAATGTTGTCACAGTGGGGTCGTGTTCAGGCAAGTTGGACTCCTGTGATACAACATCGAACAAAGGTGTGAAATGCAAATGTGTAAAGTGTGAACATGTTTCTTCACAGAATGCTCCAGGACACATTTCCATTTTCTACATACATTTGCACATTTTCTCAGCCACGTTGGATTCTGCAGAGCAAGAGCACACATAGAATAAGTGACTTATATTTGTAGAGATTTGTGATTAGTGTGTTCGTTTCTTCACTGGGATTTAACTGTCTTCATTCACTGGTCACATAAAAATGGTGAGAGTTAATTTCCCCAAATCCAGTCGTGTGGTTTAATGACCTGGTGTTTTTTTTATGGTGCATAATATTTCAGAAATAATGACAAAAACTGACTAAACCGAATCAGAAAATGTGTCATGCATTCATTCTAATGGACATTTTCATGACACATGTTTGGAAGAACAGACTTTGGTATGTGCTTGTATATCTTCACCAAGAGAAAATATGCAGGTAGCAGTTAAAGACATGTAATCAAGTCTATAACAACACATCTAGGGAAAAAGCGCTGGTAAATTATTCAACATGTCTTTGACGCTGACCTTAGCGTGGAAGGTGGCAGGGAGACGGAAATCTGCAGGCGGTTTTCGGATGTGACGAGGTCCTGCAGGGTTCGGCTCATGTCGCGGAGCTGGGCCTCGGTGCAGCCCCTCAGCACGGAGCCCTCCAGCTCCTCAGCCTCCACCTGCTGCTCCTTCTGCTGGATCTGCTGCTCCAGACATCGACTGCGGTCCCTCAGCTCCGCCAGCCTCTGCTGCAGCTCGGCCATCTCCTCCTGCACAGGGTTCAACACTCTCATTTATTTGTATGATATGTTATCATATATATAATTAAGATCATAATAAATCAAATTAGATGAAATACCAACACTTTAATTATCTAAATCATTACAGTACATTTAGCTCATATCTACGAGCAGAAACTGAAGAAGTGACAAACCTCATTATCTTAGGTTATCTTAGAAAATGAGCTGCAAATAATAGTACACATCTTTCTATAAATGATCATTTATCAATATTATTATGTAGAAATATAAGATTTGTATTAATAATGAGATAAGCCACTTCACTGTAAAGAAAAACTATTTTAGAAATGTCAGTAACTTTTTTATGTGTGAGGAAGAAAATGCAATAACCAACATCTGCTTGTGTGACATAATGGGAGCTGAATTTACCTCCACCACCCGTTTTTCTCGGATCAGACGATCTCTTTGAAGCAGCGGACCCTGGGATGAGTCACACCGTTCCCCCCCGTCCGGCTCCGCGCCCTCCCTGCAACAAAAATACAGTCTCTGGAGTTTTCTTTATTTTTATCATGACTACTCTAAACTGTATTTTCCACACCTTTCATCCATATTTCATGGCCCCTTTGGTACCATTACCATTTAATAGTCGAAAAAGTGAGATAGAGGTATGGAGAGGAAACACATTAACACAGCTTTACTGTGTGAGCTTACATTTGTTCAGGATACCCTCTGGAGGGACCCCACCTGATTCCCTTCCTGTTACAGGGGCTATTTTTGAAATCCCCTCCCTCTCTGCTCCGTCACAATGGAAGAAAATAAACTCAGTTTAACCTCATAAATCTTTGAAAATACTAATTTTAACAAGAGCTAACATGTCGACTTCAGTACTGCAATGCCCCTTGTAATTAGATTGTGATTAAATTATAGAAATATAAAACCAAGTCTTTCATAAGATCTAAATCACTTAATTTTTATCATCACTTTGTAGAAGATGGTGTCATATATTTTACTTGTGAAAAAATAATAATTAATTACTAATAATGCAGAATGAGTTCTTTCAGAAAAATGTTTATCATGACAATGGATTGTGGTTTGTTGCAATAGTGTTTGTATCACTGTAATGTAAAACTGCAATGAGTCAATTCATCCATTAGTCAATCCAGAGAAAATGTATTGGTTATTAATTTGACTATTTTGATAATCAATCGTTAATTGTTTCCAGCTGATGTGACGATCTTCAGTTTTTCTTTGTGATATCTGACACAAAGTTAAATGTCTTTTAGGCCTGATTTTGATCATTTTATATACTCCAGGGCAGCTTGTGAATTTCTTTGTTGGCTCATTGAAATCGTATCTTAACCTATGATAACAGATTATAATTTATTCTTTAATCTGAATCTGCAGAGACTCTTGTAAAGAATCCTTCTACTTCCCAGCATCTAAATAAAACAATCAAATAAATACAGTTGAGTAAAAAGAACAATATTTAATTCTGAATTGTAGCGGAGTGTATGTGCCTCAGTAAATGTTCTAGTTATTCTCCACCACTGTTAAATATTAAAATAAAATGTGTTGATAATATCATCCTCCAATATCAAAATCTGACAGAGTTTTAACCTCATCAATCTGACAATAATAGTGTGTGCACTATAGAGACATCACTGAATCACTGCTGCCTGCGTCACTGACCTGCGCTGGCTGCAGTCTGCCCTCTGGAGGGCGCTGTGCACCACCTGTCTGAGCCGCTCAAGGAACAGAGCCACACTGGTTTGTCTGGAGGGTAAACCCAGCTGCAGAGCTCCTCGCTCACTGCACAGCTCCTCCAGTTTTTTCCCAAAACGCTCGGCTGTAGATTCACACAAACACAAACACTCCGATCAACATGCAAGCAGCATCATGTGCAAGACAAAAAGTTCACCGTAGCAAGTCAGAAAGTTGATGTAGAAGCTTCAGGATCTCCTTGTAGGTACTGCTGTGCAGAGAGCAAATTACTGGCTTGCGTTCACTGAAATAACATGACTACACATCATTCCTTATTCAATAACCTAATTACCTCTAACTAGAAGGATCTACAGAGAATAAGCAGACAAGACATCGTTCATTTTGGATCCTTCATGTTTTTAGACCCTGTTTGGAATGAATGACCCGTCTCTTGTGGTTTCATGGTAAAAGTTATAAAAACCCGGGGGTAAAACATCCAGATAATGATCAGAAAGAAAATCGAATCTACTGACTGTTGTTGTTCTTTTCAGACATCCTGCTGACAGAAATTTAAATCAACGATGGTGGGAAATAGCTGAACTTCCCTGATACAGTTCAAAATGTCAGGGGGGGGGGGGGGGGGTCGTGATGTGGAGTATCAAAAGACAAACAGAAAACACCTGACAAGACACACTGACCCAAATAGAATCACTGTGCCAAAATAGTTCAAGGTCTAGAGGAACTCGACAGCAGATGTTCATATTTATTCCGGTCTCAAGGGCCGAGAAATGGGTCAGAATATAATCTTGTTTTGAAAATAAACTTTCCTCTGGCCAACTAACGGGAAAAAGTGGGTCAAGCAGGATTTTAAATGAATGTGGTTGCTCCTGGACATTGATGAAAAAAAGAGTCCAGATTAAATTTGTTTGGTTTGAGTAGCTGGGCTTCTCCCCTCTGGTCTTCTGAGTTAAATGATCAAATAAGAGTGAACGATGAAACTTGAATCATTGTGCACAAAGCTCAAGAAGCCTCAAGGTTTTTCTACTGAATAAATAAAGGTTTGGTTCAGCTTTACCTGCTCTCTGCAACGTTCATTTGTTTTCCAAGGTTTAGTTTTAACTGGCTGACTGATGAATTCAATACAGACACATGGCGAGAGAAGCAAGATCAGACTATTCAACCCTTTAGCTTAATACAGACTCAGCTAATAAAGCATCAAAATAATGATATTATCTAAAGAATAATGGAAATACCCTAAATGCAAAAATTTGACAAATAGAAAATGAAATCAAAACCTTCTGGTTAGTTATTTTTGACGGGGAAGTTTCATTGAATGTCACTAAAGTCTGCAGTAAGTTCCGTGTGGTTTGTGTGTCATGAATCAGTGAACAACAACCCGTTTCTTCTGTGCTAATTAATCCTCAGACTTATGCCCTCACATGCTTTTATCACACATTTTTGTGTTAATCCAACTCTTAATCAGTTAGTAAGAAATCCAATAAAACTAAATTACTTCTTCCCACATCTTAAACACAAAGGTCAAATCGTAAATGAATCAGAGACTCAAATCATGAGTGAAACCTCAGGATAAGTGAGGACTAGAATCCCACTGAAATAATGTGAGGCTGCTACAGCTTTTATATCAATGCAATAGTTAATTCTCAGTTCATCCTCTGTTTAAACATGAAAGATAACTTATATATATAATATATATATATAATAAATGTTCTTGGTTGGGAATGAAATAAAAGCAATGACTGTGTAAAAATTATCCAAATAAAGGAATGGAAAAAAACATGGGAGACATTAGTGCTGTTCAATCCATCCACAGCTACAGCATTTCATCATCTGAAATGACCTAATTATTAAACCAGAGGCTCAGCTCAAAGTCTTAGTTCACCTGCGTCATAGTCATCATCCAAAATAGCCTTCTGCTGGAGTCTCTGCAGCTTCAACATCATGGACTCAATCTGACAGGGAGACACAACGGACAGAAGACAGAACACATTACCCAACAGTCCAAAGGGCGACGCTGTCTAAACAGCGGCCACAGGCAAAAAAAACTAAAAAACGTGTGGGTGCAATGCTCGTCATGTCAGAGTGACACCAAGGTCAGCAAGTTATGGACTGGGTATGCATTTTTAAAACCACCATCAAAACCAAACATTACTACGACTTGTTTAACTTTTAATTCATCTTTTGTCTGTCACAGACAATTTAAATAACTTTGCTTGTTTAGTTTAGTGTGTTAACTCATAACCTTATATGAGTAACCTTATTATACAGCCCATGAAGTGTAATTTAAATTAAATTCAATAATAAAAAAAGCTGATAAAATACTACAATGAATAATACCTTTAATAAAATAAACTTTTATTTTCATAGATGGTGGGTAAGAATGGTAGAAGTCTTATAGACTGTATATAAAGATGGACGACATGAAAGCCCCCAAAGGTGAAGCCAAATAATCTGGATTGACCCCTGGTGGCTGGTTGCAGTATAGCTCACCACTTCCTCCATGTTAGTGGATAGGACATGGACCAACCAACAAAATTTTAAGTACATGTTAAATAGTTTTTTTCTCAAAAATGGTGTCTGTCATTTTAGGGCGCTCTTATCACATTATGTATGTTTAAGTGATAATCTTTCTGATAAGTTTGATTTCAATTAGTTATTTGATGCTGTAAGAATGAAGTGAAAGGTCATGATTGATAGCTGAGACCCACCTTGGTGTGGGTGCGGTTGTTTTGGAGGCAGTCTTGCAGCACGACCTCGTACTTCTTCACCAGGTTGTCCCAGCATTGGTCGGAGGCAGGCGTGGCGCTCTCATAGCCCGAGGTCACAGAGGAGGCGGACGCTGTGTCCGAGTCCACAGACAGCGAAGAGGTGAGCTCTATGTCCAGAGATTCGGAGTCGCAGTTAGGCAGGTCGGATGAAGCCTCCCTGCCATCCCACAAACATTCCCTCCAAAACCTCCCACCAAGTGATAACTCCTCTCCCTCGGCCTGGCTGCCGGGAGCAGAGGAGCTGGGTGATTGGCCAGTAGTGGAGTGCTTGGAGACATAAGCAGGGAAGCTTTCTGGTTTTGTTTGAGGTGAACGAGGTGCTTTAGTTGACTGATTGAGTGGTTGTGGTTCCCGGGCTGGTACAGCAGTGGTTGTGTTCGTTCTCTGGCTGGAGGCGAGCGACTGTTGGATGAAACTGAAGCTGGAGTTAAAGGAATCCAACGGTGAGGACTGTAGTGCCGGGTTTGATCTTAACCTGAGATCCCTCTGCGGAAGTGGGGACAGACCCTGGTGGCTGGATGTACCGTCGGTGCAGACCTCATGAGGCAGAGGATGGGTCACTGAGCAGATAACGCTCTTACTCTTCCCGGAGCTGCATGTGAGTTTATCAGGCTGCCGCTGATTTATTAAGGACACTTTGACAGCAGGTGTTAGACTCATCCTCTGTGTGCAGATGGCTTCAGTGAGGTCAGTGTGACGCCCAGATTTTCCCTTCCTTAAGCCAGTGGTTGTCCCTTCCTCCTCCTCCTCCTCCTCCTCCTCCTCCTCCTCCTGACCATGAGGCATGCTCTGTAGTCTGGACTGCACTTCTCTCATGTACCCCGGTCTTCTGTGGAGCCTCTTACGGCCGGAGCTGCCAGCCGCACCTGATGCTCTGCCACCTGTCAATGCAGAGATTAACCATTAAGCTGGATGACACGGTCATGAGGAAGATAAACAGTGAGCTCATAGAACTGGCAGGATTTACTGTGCCATCGCTGCACGCCACGGACATGTGACATCAAATTTAAAAACACCAGATGATTGATACTCTCAGTGTGATGAATCCAAAACTAATGGATTTCACACAGTCCCACCCCCTCTGCCCTTAGAGCCAGCATCTCCTTGCTAACTGGATGAAAAACAACTTTGGCAGCTGTGTGACATTTCCCAGGGGTGTGCTCCAGCTGCTGGGAAATACCAAAGCCACGCAGTCATTTGAGTTAAGACACGCCTCTCAAAGAAAGAGTAGACGAAATGCAGACTTCTTCCAGAGGTCAAATTTGAATTTGTTTAAGTTTGAAAACCCAAACATATTAATTTAGACTGTGGGGGAGACCAATCTGGGAAAACAGGCCTTGTACCTGGAATCTACCTCTATGTATGAAAGGCTCCATAAATACAACTGCCTTGTTGGCGTGGGATTAAAGTAAAGTTGAATGAGTTTGATCAGCATTAGTACAATAATGAAATAAAACTGGAGCGATGGGTGATCAAGATTCAGATTCAAACCATTTTTCAGTTGAAACTAGACTGTAGCCTATATAAAGATGGATGACGTGGCAGCTCCCTAAAAGTGAAGCCAAATCGTCTGGGGTGCCCCCTGGTGGCTGGCTGCAGTATAGGTCACAAAACACCACCTCCTCCATGTTAGTGGATGGACACACTTTTTCCCAAAGATGGCTTCTGACATTTTAGGGTAGTTCTTACACCGATGTCTGATCAAGTGTTCTTTACTAGTATTTTTTATTTTAAGTAATTATTTGATGCTTTGAAACTCAAGTAATGAGAAGTGATTGGTTTAAACTGGATGTAGTCTGAGCGAGAAGCAGGATGATAAAGGATCTGTTTGTGCTCAGAGCTGGACACCTGCTGCAGCTCCACATGATGAACACATATAATGTGCAGGATTCAGAAAAGGGGACAGGCTGAGATGTGGGGAATCAACAGCCTCTTTGTGCACAGCTGCGCCTTACCCTCTTCCACTGGCTCTCCATTTTCTCCTCCCACTCACACACACACACTAAGGACACACAGCCACACACATTTGTGCTGAAAACAGTGGGATCAGTCTTATTACTGCATTGTACAAACCTGTTAGATATTTTTCAAAAAGCAAACAACACAACCATTATTTCAATAACAAACATTCAGACTATCTATCAAATTTATAGAAATCCTTTATTTGTGTGATTTACAATCTGTAAATCCAATCTCTTCTAGTTCTACAGCATATATTGTATATCAAGATTATATAAATTGTATTTAAGGATCTTTATGTAGAGTCTATAGCTTTACATCAGGACAGGATCACAGGGCCTCAGACAAACCATGACCACCACAAAGCCACCCCATCCCACGCTCAAGCCCCCATGACCTCCAATGATGTCACTCCTAAACCATCCCATGTGACCGGACAGGAAAAGGCACAGACACGCAGTTCTTGAAGGAGAGTTGGGACGTTATAGGCTGACAGGAAGGCAGGATTTTAAGTGAGAGTGACGTAGGGGTATTGCCATTGTGCACAAGCCATGCATGTATGTGTGTGTGGAGCGTGGGACAGTCTCCAATAAAAGCCTCCCGTCCACTGGGACCACCACACTGAAGCTCAGGTTACGGCTCCATTAGTGTTTCTTCGCAGACGTGGTCGCTGTTCCATAACCAATTTAAGAAACCCAACACTCTCTGTAGGTACCAGTGCACGCCGTCCACCATCTGCTGTGGTCAAGATACAGTGAAGATAACAAAGAGGCGACTCCAGAGAGTCAGAGAGCCCAGGAGCTGAGAGGACTCGATGATAGAGAGTGTCACTGTATCCTCGCTGTGCTTCGATTGCACAAAGACGCCTCCTCTCAGTGAAGGGGAAGGAAATGCCTCAGGGCCAATCTTTTGTGTGTGTGTGTGTGTGTGTGTGTGTGTGTGTGTGTGTGTGTCGATGGGCCATCTACATCATGGCTGAGGAGGTATGTCATTTGCCGCTTCCTGTTCAGCTTTGTGCTAAAAAAGTTTGTCGGGAATAAATAAGCGAAAGGAGACTAGAGGTTCGACACTGACAAGCACATGATCCCACTGAAACATCAGCATTGCAACTTGCTGCAAACTGTTTGAAGACTGAGGAAATCTCAGCCTGAAGAGGCAAGATTATTTACTTTTGGATATTAAAGACCCCCCCCCACTCCCCTACCGGAGGCCTTTGGTTCAACGCTGCATCTCATTGGTTGAGCATAGACATCATCAAAACACAAATGTTTGAGGAACAACCTCAGCTCCCTAACAAACAAACACACACACAAACACACACATGCATGTCAGCAGCCTCTAAAGAAGCACCTCCACACTTGTGACTGACCACACTGTCAGAAACAGGAAGTGAAAGTCAGGGATGAGTGTTAAAAAGTATGTAGTTTCTCTTTTTCCTTTTTTTTTTTTACCATAAATGACTAACTGTGACTCTTTTGGCTGGACAATGTGGCTGAAAATTATATCATGATCAAAATATACATATTAGTCAATAATCATCACGATAAATGTCACATTATTATTTATTTTAGGTTTTTAGGTTTTAGGACTTATCTTTCCTCCTGAGTGAAGGTTGTGGTTATAAACTCTTAATGAGCAGAGAATCACAAACCTTATACAAATCTGAGGTAGATCAGAAACTGTGCTTCACAATGCATCAAGTATTATATTGATGTATGTATGTATTGAACTTTTGTTATAGTCGCTTTTGATGCGATTATATTGCCCAGATTATTGATAGACTCTCGTTTTATTGCCAAGTCCTACCTTTGATCTGATATACAGAAAATGTTCAGTATAGCATGATCACAGAGTTTGTTCTATAACTTTATATGTGACACACCTCCTGACTTTTGGGGTTCAAGTTTAAACCAGAAAGACACATCGACTTGCTTACAGTCAGTTTATTCCAGCATGTCTCAAAGTGTATAGTACATGTTTGCCAACAGGCATCCTATCTGAACTGACCTAGATCACTGCACGACATACAAAACCTTGTCAGCAAACTTTTGTCTTCACATTTTCAGCGTTGTGATCTATTTTCAGAGTTGTTCTGGTATTTCACAAGTATGTGGCCACTTGAAATTCATCACTTATCATCACTTATCCAGGAGACTGAGTGTTGAAGCCTCTGAATGACACTTGCTTTTGCAGTGACATGAAGCATCACAGTGCAACGTCCATGCTGTGCTGTGCATGTAGGTCTAGTTTGGGATGAGATGGACCAGTAAGCTACTGTTTACACAATGAAAACACTCTATTCCCATTTCTGCACTGATACTTTCCATTCTGTTTATTGTCATCTGTGACTTGGCCATTATCTCAACTCTCAACTAATTCTTATACTTGGATAATAATTAGTAGTGAGAATCGAGAGCTCTCGTCCCTCTTGCATCAGATCTACAGTTCAGTGTTTGGTGACTGTGGAGTGTTTGGTTTGGAGGGGTAGAAAAACCGATGGTTCTTTACCTTCTGTGACTTCGCAGTGGTGAAGCAGCGAGTTGTTGTGACAGTCCAGCCCCATCAGTCCAGCGAACATCTTCCCATCGAGATCAAAAAAAACCTATTGTAGGCAGAAGTCGGTGTCAGATACCGGTTCTACGCGGAGTCACAGCGACCATGTTTTAGCAGAAGTGGATCCAGGCTGCGGCTCTTGAGCTCATTTCCGCTGTGGAAAAGTGGATCCAGATTTGTTATTTTTCTCATGCGCTTCAGAACAACGCGTAAAACCGGATTTTTACGCGCGGCCCTTTGTTCACAAGCAGGTCCAGAAGAAGAAACTGTTGAACTTTGTTTCAGACTCTTCTCATCTGCGGTGAACCGGCGGCTTCAGCTGAACAGGCGGTCTGGAGGGAAAAGATGGTTGTCATGTCATTTCTCCCGTTTCAAAAACGCGGAGGAAAACTTCCGTTAGTTGAGCGTAAAGTTGGAGCCAAATAAATCCGTGCCTCATCGATGAGTTGATCGGTTGATCAGTAATCCGTTACTCGCTGCGCCCCTGCGCCGTGCGTCGTCGTCGTGCCGGAGCAACGTGAGGAGGCTCCTACGTGTTCAGGAATTTGACTCCAGACTCCTTCAGTCCGCCTCATGACCGCAGCGGACACATCACCGCTGCTGCTCGTCTGTACGCACGGTTTATCTCAGGGCCATTGGGACTTCTGTGCTGCTGGAGGAAGACTTCACAGTTATAACTGGATGTAAAACACAAATCCTACTGTGGTTATAGAGGTAGTTCTATTGGTAGCGGTGTTTAAAACTGTTCAATATTTTACAAGAAAAGTCCCATTGAGATACTTTTACTCCTCTGTCATGGAGACCTAGCTGCAATGACAAGAAGTTGTTTCAAATATAAGTACAAGTAGGGACACGTAACACACATACAAACATACTAATACACAGCAAACATCCAGGAATCAATGGAAACCATAATTCATGGGAAATTAAAAGCAATGACATTCCCAATGAGAACAGATTTTTTTAAACATGCTACTTTGAAATATGTACAGATTAATATATATATATAATATGGTTTAAATTTCACAAGATTAGATACAAATTAAATACAAAGTTGACATACAGAAAATAATGAGTGTGCAAATTAACATTAACATGTCCAAAAAAAAACTAAATACAAAAGCAAGGTGTGTGTATGATGTGGCCAGATGTTTGAATGAAATCAACATTGCACTCAAATCGTATCCTTTAAAATCCAATCAGCACAACCCTATTCATGAATTGTAAAATTAAAAAGAGCATGTTGCAAGCTAACTCACTGTGGATCTAGGATTTTTCTTAATCAGGGGCCATAAAGGGGGCGGATTTACAGAGAGGGGCCAATTATGTCAAACATCTATTATGTTCCTCAAAAATGCTTACAAAATAACAATTCTTATCATATTGTCATATTTATTGTTAGTGTTGTTTATTGAAAAAGAAATAGACAACAGATAGGACTGGGCGCTTCAGGGGCCAATTAGATTTCAGGTGCCCCCCCCCCCCCCTAGCCCCGCCCCTGGATGCCCCTGAGCTCACTTGCACCCCTGTGTGGATAAACATGTATGTGTGTGTGGATATGACCATACACGCAGATACATGTAAGTTTACTTTGTCAACAAGCTAGAATAAAAAAAAAGCATTTGACAAATAAAATTAAATCATTCAACATAACGTGTATTATACATGTGGGTCTAATAATTGTTTGTGTGCAAGAATCTCGGTTATTCTGCACGTTCAGCTCCCTCCAACACATTCTCGTGTAAGTACAAGAGTGTTCCTTTGTTTATGCAGTGAGGGAAATGCATGAGAAGAGACCCCACATAGAGCCAAGTCTTTTCATCACCCTTCCAAATGCTCCATTCATTCAGCTTGGCCGGCCTGCAGACTGATGGACAAGCCTCGCTGATGAAAAGCTCAGCTCAGAGTGCAGAGTCCTCCCTCACTCTGTGGAGGATAAAAGAGGGAGCTGTGTGGCAGAAGGGATGAAACCCAGTGCCTTGCACGCAGTGCAGAGTGAGATCACCTGCCCTGTATTAAAGATTAGAGGCTCTTAATGTCCTTTGGCAAACAAATCAGCTAACTGTCTGTCACTGGACAACAAGCCAGGGCCTCAGCATGTTACTCATGTCTCATAACTAACACAGGGAGGCTTCCAGGACACTTCTAGTCTCTGAAGGAAACACATCTCATGTGTCAATTTTAATTGCCTTTACTGCACTTTGAGTTCTCCAGCCCAGAGGCTTTTCAACGCGTGAGGCAGGCCTCTGCAGGGGAGACCCAAACAATTCAGGGAGGGCTCGGGGAATAGAAGTGAAAACATCTCACATTACTTCTTACATCAGTGAATAAATGAGGATTTCATAGGATAGCCAAAGCATGTCAGAGAGATTGTTCAGAGGAGTGCTTTTGAGAAATGTTACTGTTTTCACAACTTTTTCAAAGTCAGACACTAATAAATACCTTTGGACAGACCACTTCTATGTATCTGGTGTAGTCTGAAGTTATGTAAAAGAACTATTAGTCCATCTTTGATTAAATGTTGAGTGTCAATGAGATAAAATAACATAGTCACATAGGAATCTATAAATTGAGTAAAACCTGTTGACTTAAAAGGGGGATGAGGGGGCACTTCTCTTCTACCAGGTTTGTACCCATCAGCATTAAATAAGTCCACACGGCTGTATAATGGAGTGTGTTCTCTGCTTTCACCAGAAGATGTCAGACTTCACACAGATTTAGTTATGTTATTTTTCATGAGACTTTTCATGACTGCTCTCTATCTCTAATATTCACACCTCAGCTCTGATTTAAACAGACATATAACTCACATGTATGTTAAGGACACTGGCAGCTCTCTTCTTCCACACATAACTGTGATTTACATTTCTGTTTTATAAAAAAAAAATGATTTTGACTTCATATTACATAATTGTAATATTTCCTCCATGGGAATCAATAAAGGATTATCTTATACAGCCTATATAAATATCTAAAAGCATCACGTTAACACGTTCATTGAATGAATTGTGTAATTTATTTTCACTTCAAACAAGTAAGGTTGAAACTATGTTTTTTACAGTCAGAAATTATAACATTAATGTCAAATCTAGTGAATCGTCTTTCATTAAATTAAGATCATAGGACTGTCCAGCACAGTACTACTATTTGCCACCAGGTGGCAGAATGAAATAACATTGAAATCCATTGAGTCTATGGAGGGAAAACCATGCAGATCACACAGAATCCTATGTTTGGTAAATATAAAACTCCAGCTGCTCTAAAGGATAGTAACTGGAAAACCTATTGTTGTTGTTTTGCATAACCAGGCTAATAAAGTAACAATTTGTCTGAGGTTTAATCTGACAATAAAACCCTCTTCACTCAAACGTGAAGTAGAGCTGCAATTACTGGTTATAGACTATTACTCTGCTCAGCCACAGAACTGCTTCTCTGCTGTAAACATCCATCTGGACAGTAAAAAAAAGATGAGGAGGAAACAGCAGGAGGATATCAGCTCTTTGCCAGGAACATTCATCCAAACCTGATTTTGAAATTGCGTCATTGACTGTTTAAAGAGAGTAGAATGAGGAGGCAACATGTTGATTGTGTTTGTGCATATGCCAACAGGCCCGTGGGAGTTAATAGACATGTACAATGTGCAAAGGTCACATGTTCCTCCACAGTGAGAGCAGGCGACCAATGGTTCTACCTTAGATTATATGTGTAACAGAGAGCAGGGCAGAGGGAGAGAAAGAAGAACAAACATGCACTTTATCCAAACAGCTTCAAGGCAAGGAGATCATGGCACAGAACTTTTATTGATGCAAAACAAGTGAAGTCATCAGATCTTTATCAAAGAAAAAGGATCCATTGTCTATTGTAAACCTGTTTTTACAGTAATGACAAAATCAAAGTTAACAGGCATTTCACAAAACATGTCAAACATCTCAATCCGTTGATCTAGTGTTATTTGTAAAGCCCATTTACACAAACATTGGTCTCGCAGGGCTTTACAAAGTGCGACATGATCTGCCCTTAACCCGCAGCAAGAGTGGGGAACAACTACCAAAAACAAACAGTAACAAATACAATTAAAATACGTACAAACAATAACAGTGGAGCAAAGCTGAAGGAGACAATGACACCACAGAGAACAGAAACAACGCTGTGGAGGCCACAGAGGATTAAACCACTCCTTCCTCCGGGTCCATGAGTGTGGTCCTACTGGAGAACACGTCGGCCAACATGTGCTTGGGGATCTCTGAGCCGCGGACTCGCAGGGCGTAGCAAGCGTCCTCCACCTTACCCAGGCTCTGTCGCAGCGTGTGCAGCTTCTTGGACACCTCATACGGGCCTGTGTTCCCGATGTAGGAGAAGCCGTCGTGGATCTGCCGCAGGAACTGGCTAAGCTGGAAGGGCGTGTCAATGTCGCCGTTGCCCACGCTGCTGATGCACATGCGCATCAGCTCTCCGGTCAGGTCGGCCACTCCGAGCAGGTAGTCTGAGGGCGTCACTTGGAAGGTCAGGACCTGAGCTCCGAGCGGCTGAGTTTCAGCTCCTCCCTGCCAAAAACACATGAGTAATGTTAATAATAGGAGGTTCTACAAGACTGATGGTGACAACAATGTTTATAAGATGAAACTGTTACAATGTCCAGATGTATTTCTACAGAAAAGCCCAGAGCCCAAAATAAGCCAAATCCAATTTTTTTTTTTCAAGCACGACGATGCTTTCACACAATGTTAAAATTACACAATGACACATGATTATAAATGCAGCACATAGCACCACCCAGTGAAGCCTTTGTGTGCCATCCCCACTGCATTAAAAGTAAATATTGCAAAATGAACTATACATTATTTGCAATGTTATTCATTGAGAAATAGTTTGACAGTTTGGGGAATAAACATCACTGTTTTCATACTGATGAAAAGATGGAAAAATCTGCACCACTCTCATGTTTGTTTACTAAATATAACAGGTTTTAACAAAGCCAGGCTTTATGCTCAGCTGAGATAATACGTGCCTGCTGGCTGTTGCCTCATATTTTGTGAACAGACATGACAGTGGTTGGTTCAAAAATATGTGCAATTCCTTTAAACCTTATTAAATTTGTCTTATTAGGAATTAAACTAAATAAAAGGAAACAAAACAAAGCACAAGCAGCTCAACTACAAAGTCTTCTTCAGGTTTACTTGAGGACTGACCTTCTCTTCTTTCACGAACACCAGTCTGGCGTTGATCTCCTCCAGGCTGATGAGGCTGCGATGACGGATGTAGTGCAGGAAAGAGACGGCCTCCACATACTCCTGGATCCCTAATGCATGAGGACATTAGAACGGATCAACCACAAGACATTGGCTGCTGAATCTAAACAGGATGGAGCGTGCTCTTATTTTTCCCCATTTATTTGTGCTCGTGATTCACTAGAAACGACCACTATGTATCAAGTGAGCTTAGCCTGTTGAGTGTGTATAAACACTACATGTATCTGCACAGTTTAGATCACAGATAAAGGACTCGTATAAAACATGTTTCCTGTGGAGGTCTTTTGCCTGAACAACAGTGGCTGTTTTTTTTTTTGTGGTAGGCTGAGATGACCCCCGCATTTGTTGTCTGGCCCTGTGTCAACAACAATCAAATAATCACAGGACGGAAGACTTTGTGTCTGAAGTTTACTTTTGGAGCGGCAATTGAACTTCAAAAGGAGCTCCTATCTCCCTGCAGCGAAGCACAGGGAGCTACAGAGAGCGGCGAGGGGGATCTGCTTCTCTCTGGGTGACTCTCACCGCGCCGAGGAGGTTTTTAAATCCACTCGCACTGGCTCACAGGCACTTTGTTTACCTCGCTATCCATTGTCTCATAATTTAAAAGGCTTTGTTTCCTGATTAAATATTTCTGTTGTATCTCACTTGCCTGGATATGTGTTTACATTCTGTCCAATTCATTTCTCAACTGACTCTGACTTTTACGTTTGTGCTGTGACCTGGGAATATTTGAACTAAATAACTTATGCTAAGAAAATAGTAAGTTAGGCTGTCAAGCAGCAATTCAATTAAATTTTGATGCATCAACTACTTCTCTTTGTCGACCCTTTTTTATTTCTACTGTTGCTTATACAGACAAAATGGTGTTGATGTTTTAAGCGACACTGTTCAAAATCAGTCTAATTTACAATGTTGATGTGAAACAGTGTTGAGTATACAGCACCGGAAAGAGTAAAGTTGCTGAACAGACGACAGAGTCCTGTCTTAAACAATTTAAAGAATAGTGTACAGATGTGTGTAAATGCTTTTTAATACTGTAATAAATGAGTAAATCTACAACTAACATTAGACTAACATTGTGTTGCATCAGAGGCCAAATAATCATATTTGTTCTAGTTTTCCTGTTGGGATACCAGAGGAATAAGATGATTGGACCCATTAGACTGCATGTACTTCTGTGCACCAATTAGATCTCTCAGTATCACTGTTAATTAATACTTTTAATAAAATTAAGTATAACATGTTTTTGAAGATACTGGATTGGAATGATAACACTCCTCTAAAATGCCCAGTTTTATCTCCCACGTTACAATCGTCTTGTTTTCCTCAACTGTGCCAACATTTAAGTACCAGTAAGAACCATTGACTGTAAATAAAGATGGACGATACGACAACTCCTAAATGTCTCGATCGCTCCAGTATATGTCATGAATCCTGCCTCCTCAATGTTAGTGGATGGGACAGGGACCAAAATAAAAAGCCAAATATTTTTTGTGATAGTAAGAGGAAGTGGAGATGCATCGTCTATTTTTATTTATGGAAATCTCACCTAAATGAAACATAAGAGGGTTTTTTTGTTTTTAATTGAGTAATGATTATTTAGAGTGATAGAGAAAAAATAAAGAGTTACTTTACCAAAGAATTTAAATACAAGTCACGTATTTTACGCCCTGATTTAGATTGTTTTTTTCCATAACCTTTATCAACACAAAAAGGGCCATAAAGATCTAAACATTGACAGTGGCTCTGCAGCTGTGACACTGGCTTCCAGAGAATACAATACAATCTGAAGTGGACAGGATATGAAATGAAAAGGTTGCACAGGCTTTGAGGCGAGCAGGAGGAGTTCAGTTCCTGAGTTTACTGCCAGGAGCTGTTTGCGTTATTTACTCAGAAGCGGCGGTAACCTTTGGTCAATGAGACTCACAAAAAAAAGTGGCTGCCGATAATGTCTAAATAATGACTCAGGGAAAAACCAGCTGGGACGTTTTCCTGGCACAGCAGTTGGGGAATTTGGAGGGTGTGAGTTGGTAAACCTAAGAACGCTGAATTTAGTGTCTTAATCAAATGCATGAGTGTTGACAGATGATCTGAAGATTAACTGAGCTTAATGTTTGCCCACAGATTGGTTCACTGAGTTGCAGGTGAACCCTGTGAAAAGCCCCAGCAGTGCACCAGTACACCAGGGTCAAGCCCAAGAGCTTATCAAAGCACCGCACTGCCCTGTTATCAATGGAAATTACACTCAGATTCAGCCCACAATATCTTTAATAGTCCTTATATAAAGAAGGCAGACCCATTACACATGCCTGGAGACTCCTTGTCCAGCCAACCGTATCTGGAGAGCCTGTGTCGCGAGCCCAGTCTCAATCTAATAAAGACGATAAAAATGGGGAAAAAAGGAAAGGTCTAATTGGTGGGAACTGCCACTGGTCACGTCGCGGAGGATGCAGCAGTGATTCCTGAGTGACCACAATCTAAAAATGACTTCCCCAGCTGCTAGATAACAGCTAACCCTCGCTTCCAGTGATGTTTCTCTCCCAAACCCTGCAGACATTTTGGCTACGCTAACAAAAACTGATTTTGATGCTAATGGGAAAACAAACTTTATCAGAGGGTGTGTCTATCATAACCGAGCCTGCATCAAGGTCACGCTCTCACACTATCAGTGACTATGATTAATCTACAGCACGTAAACAGAGATTGTGGCTGAACAGCGGAGCAAAGAGAATTCCTCCTGAAAGCTCCTGTGTAACTAACTTTAATTTGTCGGCACACCAATACATACACCTGTCACAACACAACACACTGAATTAGCCGGAGTGGTAGTTTTGAATAGTTAATCCAAACTATTTAAAAGCTACAGAAATCAGTTTAATTACATATTTATCATACAAGTTTTTTTGAATTTATTATATACACTATAAGGCATATTTCCTGATTAAAAACAGTGAAATATATAGATGTCCGTTGTTATCCCACAAACTGTATTAGTTACATCCACCAAGGAGGTTTGTTTTCACCCCTGTGCATTTGGTTATTTGTTTGCTCTGCCAACAGGATTACACAAAAAATACTTTCCAGGATACCTGGTGGAAATGATGGGACATGGGCCAAGACAGAACTCACTGAATTGTGTCACCTATCTGGACAAAAGGCAGATCCACAAATATTATTACCGCTTTCTTTAACATTGTGAGGCAGTTTTGTGACTTTCACCAATTCCCAAGAAACAATTTATGGATCCTGAAGGAAAAAATCTGCCATATTTAGGGGACTGATATCTACCAGAATATGCAATATGGTGCGGTTTGATTTCATTTAAGGGGACTGTTTGCCTTGGTTTTGATTGTTTTAACTTGGAGGTATGAGGTCTACGGAGAGCTATTCTAGTTTTTTCCAATAATCAAAAAATGCATTTCAAAGTTCAGCCAAAGATATTATGAGTAATTGTGAGTAGTAGTGGTCAAATCAAGGGGTCATACAGACTGCACAATATTCCCTCTTTCTATTTCTCAGCCTGGAAGAAAAAGTCAGACTGATGAAAGTTTCATATGAGCTTTGTTTGTACTTAAAAATGCATTTTTACTAAGACGATTCTCTAATCTGGAGATGTTCATATATTAAACTTGTCTGAGTGACAGGGTTAGGGAGTAGCAGGCAGATGCACAGGACGAGGTAGTATCATTATCAGGCTTAAGTGCACTAGTTAAGCATTAAACATTTATAGTTTATTTGTGGGTTGTTTGCTTTTTAAAACTGTTGTATGAAAACTCACCTGGCGTGAAGGCTCTGTGAAACTGATAGATGTCCTCTCCCCTCAGCTCTTCAGCAATTTGACCTATTTTCTGTCTGACGCCATCCAGTTTCACTTCTGCTTCTTTCAGAACCTCCTCAGCATCTGGGACACTTGCAAATGGAGGAAGATCACCCACAGAGTAAAAGTTAAACATTACGCTAAAAACGTCTCTGAAACTGAGGTTGCTGTGTGCTATTCAAATGTAGTTTATAATAACAAAAATAACTGTCTCCAAAAATTGAAAACCAGAGCATAAAGATTTGAATTGATGATACATTCAGTGACATATTTGGAACTGGTTCAGTATCTCGGAATTTATGTTTTCCTCACAGAATTAATTATTCATTTTTCAAATTATGCAACATCCATTCTACAAAGACCAAAATACCATCTTAAGTCTAATGTTGATTAATCCTAGTGTAAAAAAATCTATTACTTTTTTTAAATAGTATTTTAAAATGGTAACAATTATAGCCACATGTTAGTGGAGTTGTTGTTAAAAGCAACAGCTTTCTGTTTCCAGAAAAACTAGTGTAACGTGGAACTTATCCAACTGAGCAGCATTGTTGGCTTGAATCGGAATTGAGTGCAGAATTCAAAACTAAACTCAGCAGCAGTACATACCTGGTCACTCTATGCAGAAGAAAAATGCTCCTCTTGCTGTCAATGGTAACATCTCGAGAGATCTTGACAAGGCGCTCATATTTGTCATGTTTGGTGTCAAGCTCCTGCTGGAAAACTTGAAAAACAGAATGAAGGTTTAGCTGTAAGAATCTACAATGAAAACGCTACTAAACTACTGCAGCCATGTGAGAAATGTGGGTGAAAAACATAAACCAAGTTCTGAGGATCCATTTACCTTTGAAAGCAGCAATGACAGGTGAGGATGGGTTGGCATTCGCGCCGCGGTCTGACGCTGAATCAGCATTTTTCCGTGGACATGCTTCACCTGACAGAAGACACAGAAGATGCTGCAGTTTGCACTTAATAAGTTTCTGTCACACTTATAATGACGGGAGGGAAGGATGAGAGAACTGTACCCATCTATCTTAGGAACTAAAACTCAGGAGACCTAAATTGATGTTTTTTAGTATGATTGCAAATTGCCTTTATTTGGGTTGTGGACATCGCTAAGCTCGAGCTTTGAGTATAGCTGAGGGGGGAAGAAGCACCTCTTCCAACACTAAAACATGAATACAAATTCCAAAATGACTTTGGCAACCACCTGTGTGACGGTTTAAACGTCGGTATACGGATCATGTCTCACTACAGGAACACAACAGTAGCTAGCACACGGCATGCTAGTTGTATCATCTCTGTTGTTGTTAGCGAACTACTTGTTAGCTAAGCTAGTGCGTTATCCCAACGCTGGTGGTGACAACAATGAACCTTGCATGTTTAGCTCAGAATAGAAACCTGGACTCACCTTCTCGTTTATTCATGTCGTCAGTGCTGCAGTTTATCCTTTCAGGAAAATTCTCTTCGTAAAGCTCGGTTAGCTTGTGTTTTAATAGCCACTGACGTGATCGAGCTCCTCACACTTGTCAGAGATTATTCAGGTCACAGAAATAGACAGTTCCACTTTCTTGGAAAACTTAACATCCCTGAGAAATAAAAAACGCTATGAAAAAACCGTCCTTAGATGAGAACAGAAACGTGTTTTACTAGCAGACACTCATGTGGACCCCAGTACGAGCGGCGCTGTTTACACGCGTAACAGGAAGTTGAGCGCGGTGCATGCTGGGGGATGCAGTAACACAGCAGAACGTGTTGTTTGTTTTTATCACCCCCCCCCCCCCCCCCAGTTTACTAAAATCACACGTGCTATTTTTTTTTTTTTTTTTTTTTTCTGAAATTATTTTTAAAAAATCAGACACAAGTGATTACGACCACAGTTTATTACATTGTTTGAAATACAACAAATTATATTATGTGTTTGTAGATGATGTTTTTCCACTAAACATTCAGTGCCATGCATGGCTGATGTTTGCAAATGTTAATTATGAACATGCACCCGAGTTCACGCGGTGTGGGGGAGTGCACCACGCTTTGCGGCTAAAACACTTCTTTCTGTTTCCAGTTTAGAAAAATAACCCGGATCGAGCAAAGCGGTCATCTGCAGCCTGCCGCCACTGCCCCGTGTCATTTGTTGCTATTAAAGTATGTTTCATCCAACCTTTCTCGATCAGATTACTCGCTTCTCTCCAGTAACCCCTCCTCCAGGGACTCCTGCAGACTGTGTACGTGCCACACGACTGGTGCCAACTTGAGCTTGTGTTCTGCCTCTGCACAGCAGCCTGCGTGACATCTACACCTCACCCAGTGCTGTGGTCGGTGACAGGCTCCAGCAGCACATGATGACATGTTCATCTGAGCAGAAGTTTATGGTGCACAAAAACCCAACCAAAACGTGTCACTGTTATTCATGATTCAAGTCAAGTGCCGCCGCACGCTTCACAAAACGACCACTGACAAACAAATCAGTCCGCACCAATAACGACAAAGTGTTTAATGCTTAATATTCTTTTGTTGTGTGGAAGGAATTTCACATATGCGAGTCTGGAATGAGGACAAAACACGTTGACGTTAACCGATGATGCCTTCATGTGCTCCCTTCGAGCTCCTACGTTGTAGCTTCCACTGGCTCTGTCTCGAGAATAATAATGGTAACATAATGTTGTTAAAATAATGCGGTTGTGTTCAAGGTGCAGGGAAAGAATAGGCACCATACACGAGAGAGAGGCTCTAAACCAAAACTGTGGCGACACAGTGTTTTGTCACTGTGCACAACCATCTTCGTAAAGTATTTGGAGGTCAATATATAATCTCACTAATGTGGCGGTACGTGTTGTCACATGTAGCTGTACTGAATCGGTTATTCAACTTCTGCTTTCCCAAATGCAGTGGTTAAGTATTCACATCCTTTTCTTCATAAGTATTAATAAAAACAAGTCATAAAAGTACAGTATTTAGTTAGTTAGATAGATAGATAGATAGATAGATACTTTGTTGATCCCGAGGGAAATGTAGGCATCCAGTAGCACACAAAAGTCAAACCCAAGAGCATAAGAATAATAAATGGTCAAAATGAGTCAAGAATAAGTTCACTGCAGTGAGAGGAAAGTCTTGCCACCAGAACTACAACAACGCTGTCACTGTTGAGAAGTATATGTGCTACTGGAGATATTGACAATACAAATATTTTAAGTATAAGGTGATTGAAAGACACAAGTGACCGAGACAGAGTATTGAAGCCAAATATAAATACAGATTTAAAGATAAATAACTGAAGCTATACAAAGTTGTGCATTAAACTAACATAGCCCATGAAAATGATGGTACAGCAGTGAGTGTATTTAAAAAACAGTGCAAGAGTAAAACTAAAAATACAAGACTAGAGATATAAAATATATAAAATCAAATAAAGATAAACATAGGCAGTCATGGTGACATTCTGGCATCCCAGTGACATGGTGACAGTCTGGCATCCCAGTGACATGGTCAATCTACTGTACCTTCCAGCACTGGCTGGCGATAAGACAGCGAACATGATTACAGAGAATAATAGCTGTGGCTGTATGACTCAGGCCGAAGGGTCTTGTTCGTGATGACTTATAGTGCTGTTTTATTGATCAACACGCACGCGGGACACGCTCCCCTGTTACCCTGACATGACATTGATTAACACCCTCCACGTGTTTTGGTGACATTTCACGGAAGCTCGTTTGTTCCACGTTCGGCGAAGGCAGCGCGGGGTGGGGGCGGCGCTTGGCTTGTGACGTCAGGGCGGGCAGGTCCAAGGATAGGCTGCTCGCACACGGAGCGGCGCCATGCTCCGCGCTCACAGTGACCGCTAGTCAGCAGAGATGCCTCCCGAAGACCGCGACCAAGCCCCCAATGCTCGGCCCGGGGCTCCCACTGTTGTGTCACTTCACTGATCCAAGATGACAGAGGGGTTACTGGTGGTAAAATGGCGAGGCTATGAGTGCTACTTTTCCTGTTTCGCTCGGCGTAGCGTGGCAGAGGCAGCGGGTCGATTCCAAAGTTGTCGGTTAGCAGGGCGCGTGTGAAGGATCGGACTTAAAGGCGCCGCGCACCCGTTCGTGGCTGCAAACATGGAGAAGCAGCAGAGCGACCTGGAGCGGGACCGGCAGTACTGTGAACTTTGTGGGAAAATGGAGAACCTCCTGAAGTGTGGCCGCTGCCGGAGCTCCTTCTACTGCAGCAAGGAGCACCAGAAACAGCACTGGAAGAAGCACAAGCTCATTTGCAAGGAGGCGGACAAGGCGCAGCTTCCCAGTCAGGCGCCCGAGCAGCAGGCGCCTCAGCCGCCGCCGCCCCCGCCGCCACCGCCGCCGCCGCCGGTGGACAACGAGGCACCGGAGAAACCCCCAGAGGAGAAAAGCCCCGAGCCGGTGGACAGCGCGTCTTTACCAGAGAGCGCGAACACAGAGGCGCCCGGGGTCGGAGACAAGCCGGCGGAAGACGGTTCAAACAACACCGCCACACCTAACGGACAAACCAGCTCATCCCCGCAGAAACTCGCCGTGGAGTACATAGTCCCGTGTATGAACAAGCACGGCATCTGCGTGGTGGACAACTTTTTAGGCGCAGAGACCGGTCTGGGCATTTTGGACAATGTCAAGGCTCTGCACAAAACGGGCAGGTTCACAGACGGACAGTTGGTGAGTCAAAAAAGCGACTCGACCAAAGACATCCGGGGGGACAAAATCACGTGGATAGAGGGGAGAGAAGCCGGCTGTGAGAAGATCCGCTTTCTCATGAGTCGCATGGACGACCTGATCAGACATTGTAACGGCAAACTGGGAAACTACACAATAAATGGAAGGACGAAAGTAAGTATGGCAGCAGGTGGAGAACACACAACCCAGCAGTCTGACATCTGCATTCAAACCCCAGAGTGTTTCTCATGCTTGGAAGTCAAGTGGTCGACTTTGATTGTCTCCGTGGGGCCGGCTGCTTTATACCTGCCTCAGCATTTAGTTCTTTAAAACACACACACACACACACACACACACACACACACACACACACACACACACACACACAACCAGCAGTCTGACATCTAAACTCAGGGTGAGTCTCAAGGTTTTTTTTTATTAGGTTTTATTTGTCTTTAAGTTTTGCAGAAATGTCACAATCAGTCTGATCGCACTCGCATGTCACCAAGGCACCATTACTTTCAATTATCTAGCTAACAGACCTGACTCCAGGTTGTTAGAGGCCAGTAAGTCCTCTCTAACTCCAGGTTAAAGCGTGGCTAATGCCCCCGAGTCAGAAAAGTGGATTATTTCCTCAACACGTAATATTTTCTGTGCACATATACACCAGAGCCACACACGTTTTAATGTTATGGTCAATGCATCAGCACAACAAACACAAATGATTCCGACTACAGGAGAAACCGATGAAGCTACCAGCACCAACTCTCTTTGTAAAGCAAAGATGGAGGTTGTATAGTAATTGTCATCCCTCCTGACCTACATGAGTCATAGCTCAAAAAGATGAGTCAGCACCTCAGAAACCTTTTCAACACTTGGCATGTTGCCTGTCTGGTCTAAATAGGTGAGATGTTCCACAATTCCAAGGTTCTAACAGCAAGTGCTGTTGGGCTACAAGAGTCAGTTTATTTTTTCGAACAAAATCCCCACAACTGAGAAACTCCAACTAGGTAGATTTTATAAATAATAATAAGAACAAAACTTTATTTGAATAGCTCTTATCAAAACAAGGTTACAAAGTGCTTTTCAATACACATGGAGATAAAACAACACTGAACGAAACAAGACATTAAATAATAAAGATAACATAAAAGAACATATGCTTCAGGACATATCTTAGGTGCGCGTATGTCAACGTTGAGTTTTGACGAAGTCTTTTATTAGTTTTTAGCCTGTGGAGCCTATTGTTTGCCAAAGGGTTTGATTGTGGACTCATCTTGAGCTTATTGGGTGGCTCTCACTATACTTTGATATTGTTTTTATCTTCTCTTATTCTATTGTTATTTTATGGTACAGCACTTTGGTCAACTCTGGTTGTTTTTTAAATGTGCTCACGAAATAATTTGGTTTGCTTTAAAAATTACTTTCGTTAAGACAAGACCAAAAAAAACCAAAAGGTTTTAAGCAATTAAATATTGGCATTAGAGACGTGTGGACAAAAATGTGCATGTATTTAAACACGGGTATATTGCATGACACATTCATTGATAATATTAATAGTGTGTGTGTGACAGAACTGTAACTAAATGGTAAATAGTGGGATAAAGGAGAGCAGACCTGGCATCATTACCTCTGTCGGTGCTGCTGAATCATCTGCAGGGATGCTGACGCGTAGCTGACTGCGACTCCTGCCCCTCTGCCGGGAAGAGGATAAAATCATTTTTAAACAGATGCACGATTGCTTGTGTGGGAGAGGAAACGGTCTGTCGTTTCTGTTTCACTGAGACGTGTTTCCTAAGTTCTTAGGCCCGTCTTTTTTTCAGGCAGGTTCCTCAGACAATGAGTGACAAATGTACAAAGGTCACCCTGTCACCTTGTCAGTTATTTCGGACAGTTATTGTTTTGCTGCTGCGTGGCATTAAAAACACAAAGCAGCCAAGGTTGCGTGTGACCTGCGACTCTTCTCTTAACGCGATCTGGTCAATATGACCGTGTGGCACGAGACTGACCCAGGAGTGCATGAGCTGCCCTCAGTCTCCCCTCTCTCTCTCTTTACCGCCTCTTCTAGTGGAAATACTCTGACATAGAGCGCCACTGTTTCAGTGAAAAGAAGTTTGGCTCAACACCTCTTCCTGTGGTCTTTGTAAAATGCAGACCAGTTTAATATAACAGTCATTTGCACTCTAATATAACAGTTAAATTAACCATAAATCCTATCTTCCCATAGACTAAAGATCAGTTTAAAATGAAGAGAAGCGTTAAATCTACTTCTTGGTCATTGGAGACGTGTTTGGTTGCAATGTTTTGTCCAACTTGTAGAAATCAATGAATGTAGACTAATGTTCAGTTACTGTTTGGACTGTTATAGAGATATGTTGATCTGCTTCTAATATTTAAACCATTTTAAAGGTGTGATAGTCGTATTTATTGCAGGACTGTTAATGTTTATAATCTGATATCTAAAGTTTGTAGTTTTATAATCATTTTTCTTATTGGTGTGTCTGCACTTTTTTATAAGCATGCTTGCAATTTTTGTTTTCACATTAATTTTGTTCTGTTTATCACTTTGGTCTGTAAAGATGTTCAAAACTGGAGGCATATTCAGTTTTTCGTAGATGGACATGGTTTTGACCTTGTGACATTTGAATCAAACACTACCAGAACTGGGTTAACATGGTCCTGAACACTTGGTTAGTCACTGCTTTATATTTGTCACTGTACCTTATCATGTTCTGCTATCATGGTGCTTGACATTTAAAGGATTTAGCTGTGAAAGAGCACACACTGGATTGAAGCCCGTGGCCTTCAGATAGTTGGTTTTCTGTGCAGGCACAGAGCTCTGACTACTCTATGCTGTTTTCTTTTAGCCCACTCCTGTCATTACTTTTTCCCCCATTCGCTGGTTCCTGGTAGATGTGTAACATTCTGTTGAAAGCACACTATTTCAGGTTGGGCTGTTGATCCTTGCAGCTGGCCACTGAGTCAAACGCTGTGGAGGGCTTGACTTCCTCACCCACTGCCCTAGTTGCCTTGGCAAACACGCGGCTGGTCTGTGACCAGCGAGAATCAGCATATGGAAGGCCGCCAGTATCATTGGCTCAAAGGGACTAAACACAATGTAAGCCTCGGGAAAGATAGAGGAAGAAGATTTTGCCCAAATAGTTATTTAATCTCATTGTTTCCATTTCCCCCGTTCGACTTGATAACATTATGGGAAGTTGCAGGCAGCAGGTCATGTTTGTTTCTGTGCAGCTCCAGCATGGTGAATTCTCTCTGATGCATTACATTACATTTCATATCATTTAGCTAACGCATTTATCAAAAGCAACTTACAATAAGTGCATTCAACCGTGAGGCTACAAACCTAAAACAGCAAGAGTCATTGTACTCAACAAGTACAATTAGCTTCAAAAAAGCCAAACTACAAGTGCTATATGTAGGTGCAATATATAAGTACAACTAACTTAAAAATATATATCTATAATTACATATAAACACCAGAGTTGACTGTGGTTTATTAGACATCATCTTCTAACCAAGGTGTAGTCGCAAGAGATTTGGCTTTAGCCTGTGCCGGAAGATGTGTAGACTTTCTGCTGTCCAGATGTCAATGGTGAGCTTGTTTCACCATTCAGGAGCCAGGACAGCAAACAGTCGTGATTTTGTTGAGTGGCTAGCTCGCAGTGAGGGAGCAGCAAGACGATTGGCAGATGCAGACCGGAGTGGACGGGTTGGGGTATAAGGTTTGAAGGATGAAGACGAGCTGCTGCATTCCTGATAAGCTGCAGAGGTCGGATGGCACTAGCACGTAAACCTGCCAGGAGAGCGTTGCAGTAGTCTAGGCGTGAGATGACAAGAGCCTGGACCAGAACCTGTGCTGCCTTCTGGGTAAGAAGGGGACATATTCTCCTGATGTTGTGCAGCATGTATCTACACGAGCGGGTTGTTGCAGCAATGTTGGCGGTAAGGGAGAGTTGACTGTCGAGTGCCACACCCAGGTTCCTTGCGGTCTGGGTGGGGGCTACCACAGAGTTGTCAATTGTGATAGTAAGGTTGTGTGTGGGAGAGCCTTTCCCTGGAAGGAAAAGTAGCTGTTCAAGGTTGATGCCATTTTAACATTAGCATGGAACATGTAAATATGTTTGTAGCAGCAACATGATTGTCCTGTCATTCACCCACTCTTCCCCTCTGAATGTTAGTATGTCCAGCATGTTGACACTGAGCCAAGGCTACATTACAACTGCTTGTGTACAAAGCTAGCATGTGTACATACATGAAAAACCATGACTCTGTGTAGCATGCCACTTTGTTTCTCAGTATGGAATTTAAAAACTAGATTTAAATATAGTATTAGTATATAGTTTATAGTATTAGTATATAGTATTGTTTGGTCCCACAGGGACTGGACTATTACAGTTTGTCTAACAAGACAGCACTACACACATTTAGTTTAGTTAGAACAACTGCATGTCTGGGTAAAAAAACAAATGCACATTCATGCAAGGATAAATGTCAATTTAGAAAACACAATGATACAGTATGTGTTTTGTGGCATTTTTCGTATTTTAAGTATGGTTTATTTTAACACAAGTGAAAGCTAATTTTTGCTCAACGATAGATATATGTATGCGGTAGGGCTGCAACTAACGACTATTCTGATAGTCGATTAATCTATCGATTATTGAAGCGATTTATCGGATTATGAATCACACAAATACTCTGGCTCTTATTAAGCCATCAGTTTTTATCGCGTACTATATATATATATATATATATATATATATATAGCAACAATGAAAATCAACTTGTATTTTGTTTCGTGCACACCAAACGTCTTCATCACACACTGGAAATCCTTTATTACCACCCAACAATCCTGCACTGGTTTCCTACTGTTATCACAAATCCCTATTGTCTGTATATTGACCTGTCATTCAACTATAGCCAAGCTGCTCATTTTCAATGAAAACTGTTGACAGATGCTAAGAAGCAGTTTGACCTCAACTAGAAAGAATCTGGACAAAATCCATCCCCTTCTCTGTTGTGGTCAATACTGAGCAGCTGAATTTTGTTATCGTTGAATGTTGAGTTATTTGTTGCATAATTTGTAATCTCACAGACTAACTGCATATGTGTGCATTTCATAAGGAAGTTGACCCTTGACCTAAATCTTAAACCTCAATAGCGTAAGCAGGCTGGAGGAAGTCATGTGGTGGTGGCCCTCTGAGCGTTGGAGACGGCTGTGCATTATGCTATATGTTGCATAAGCTGCTCGTTCCTTCCGTCTACAGTACCCACATGCCAGAGATGGCAGCAGCTTGCATACCTCCCTTTTCCTGCTTACTGTTTTACCTTAATACAGTCAACAATAAATGTAATAGTTGTGGATTTAGTCAGAGCACAAGCTCACCCAGCATTCGTGGTAGCGTATGAGATAGTTGTGACATACCAGAGGGATAAATGGAGACCAAAAATTGGATGGGACATTCTGAATTAGGACCGTGTGATGTGACTATGTAACATGGAATGGAAAGATAGTTTGCCATATTCTTATTTTGTTCTCTTTCGTTTATTTTGTTATCACAATTTTTTTCCATCATGGCAATCTTTTTTTTTTTCGCTCAACATTGACGCAGTAAATTTGAAACAGGCACCACAAACTACCAAGGAAGGAGCGTGAGCAGGATACAGAATAAGGTCATTCTGAACAGGAGAAGACCAAATGTGGAGCTCGTACTTAAAAGATGACCTACTTCTGTCACATATATGTGGTTTGGGTATAAAAAAGTCTGACATGGACCAATACAAATTTGAAAATTATGCGACCAACCGTTCCCCTCAACCGATTAAAACACCACCAACCTGTTTAAGGACTTACACAAGAATCATGTCAAACAGTACAGAAAGAGTCTACAGATAACCACTAAAGTTCCGTTGAGTTCTCAAAACAAACCCCAAACTCAGATGTGCTCAGTCTACTTCCACTGGCATGGAGAAAGTATCAGTGACTGATCCAATTACAGAATGAGCTCACTTGGCTCTCACACAGCCACCGATGGAGCCATTCAGTCAGACTGGGCACTTGTCACTAAGAAGTTACTACACAAAATTACACAGCACTGTAGATATCAATTCCTACCTCGAGGTATCGATGGGTAAAACACGTCCAAGCAGGACAGTTTTCAAGATGAACTGATGCTCTGATTCCTTTAAGTTATTCCATGTGATTATATGACTATTTCAGTAGAAGCTGCAGGCCTGTTATGTGAGGGGGTCTCATCATTTGAGTTTATTCCAGATGAATCTCTAAGCAGCTCACAGAGTTCAGCCTGTGTGTCTGTCTTGTGTTTGTCATTGAGAGACACCAGCAGAGTGTGCTGAAATCTACAAGGCTGGTGACTGAGCCCAATCCGCTGTCAGTGTTTGCATAATCGGAGCAGAAAGTGTTGCTGCATTTTTTGCGGTAACATGTTGAGGATGAGGGGTAGAGCGGCTGCTGCATACGTCCCTCTATTGTTCACGGCCTACAGTAAAGATGAAAAGAGTAAACTAGGTCATTACTTTAAACCGGGATTTCCTCTTGAGCAGAACCACTGTCTGACAGATAAAACAGTGAGCAATCCTGGGCTAGGGCCCAAACTCTCTTGGTTCCCACACTCCCCTGTGCTACAAGGTCTCCATCCCAACTGTTTGTGCTGGTGTTTGGATAAGCATCACTTCTGTGAAGTGAGAAGACCCCTTGCAGCCTTTCATTCTCGCTCCACCCCGATTCATGGCTCACATCAGTGCGTGAACCAGAGGTGACCTGATAGCATCACAGTGAACGGTGTTTCCTTTCAAGCGATCAGCAGAGTGAAAGTTCTCTGAAGCTGTTCTGGGATGCATTTAGTTTCAGGTTAAAAACTGCATATATATTCAGTCCATTTACCAATTACAGCTAAACTGATGGAGTACCATATTAAGTACTGTACTGGGAAGATTTCTTATCAGCCATGACTTTCCATCAGACATTATGGGAGCTGTCTTGTTTAAAATATACACCTCTCCTGAGAATCGTCTACTTTAGAAAAGTCATAGGTGTGAGTGTAGTGACTTCTCATCATTCAACTTTTCTTCTGTAATTGAACAGAACACTCAACAGAATAAAGATATTATAAAATCAAATTTGATTCAAATATGAATATTAAGAAGGTTTTCATGAGCAGCAACAGAGCTGTCAGGGTTGCAATGGTGCAAACCACGTTTCTCAACTGGTCACACCAATAAGTGATTTAGTGGCATCCCTCACAGTGCGGCATTATTAAGGACCTTTTATGTTGATGAATAATTATCTTGATTTCTTTAGAGCTGCACAGAGCTGTTTCTTCACTTCTATACTCGTCGTCCCAGTTTTATAAATCCTTTCGATATCATAATTGATTTTCCCATTTTAACATGTTTTGTTCTAACATATGAATATATATTTTACTTAATACTTTTTTATTCTTACACACTAGGTTATTAAAATAAAGCCATTGAATAGCAAACCCATGGCATTTCTGATTTAGCTGAAATTAGTATGTTCACTGCCAGCAGCTGAACCTCTTTGCACGTACCATGGTACAACAAGGTTTATGTAGAAATCACTGGACTATCTGCTGTATAAATACCCTCCCAAGCAACTTTTATCAGACTGAATCAAATTTAAGCTTTTGGTTTAGATTTGGTTTGACTTCTTTGGAAATACTTGAACAGTCACATCTTTGAACTGAAGTGCAAATACAAAACCCAAATACAGATTTTATCAGAGCAAAGGTGTGTCTTTTAGTTTACAGTAAAGCAGCAAGTCCAGCTGACATAAATAATGCTAGTCTTGTCTGTGCTGGTCACACCCTAGTCAGTTCAAGTTTGATTTATTATCCCCGCTAAGGAGGCTGTGATTTCTCCACTGTCCGGTTTTTTTCGGGGGGTTGTTTGTTTGTTTGTTTGTAAGCCGCAGGCACATTTAAGGAACTCATATCTTTGAGTGTGTGAAATTTGGTGCATCTTGATTGAATTTAAGACACTGCTTAGCCTCGGTGGAGGAATACACTCTACTGAGTGCCGTTCTTGTTTCAGGCTTGATTTGCAGATGTCTCAGACATTCAGAATACGGAAGAAAAGAAAACAGTATCACTTGTGTGAAACAGATTATTCTGTCCCACACACACAGGGATCGTCTGTCTGTAATCTCCACCTCAGATATAAAGGGATTAAGTCAAATGTTGACTCTGAATTATTGTAGATGGAGAACAATACTCGTGTTTAAGACTATCACAGAGACCATGGGTCATTTGAATGAATGTCACAGTAGGGGCCTACTGTGACATTCGAGACAGGGACATTGTCAAGTAATTGTCACCTGCATTGACCTGTGTCTGCAATGAGGAAACAAATGAAAACAGTACAAACACAGCACCGACATTAATGAAAATAGTTGTGTTGAATTGGAGCAGATCGGCTGTGTGTTGGCAAAGAGACACACCACTTAAGTGACTGGAAGTACAGTGAAAACAGGTTAATTAGAGCTCATGTCATAGTGGTTTCAATGAAAATATACGTGATTGTTTACATGTTTCTTTTACGGAATAATTGTATAATTATATTTAGCTTTTGGTTATTGACACAGAGGTTTGCCAGTGGCTGCAGACTGGGTTTGTTGCAGTGTTTATAATGTGAATTATTTTCATATTTTCATGCTCCACTTAAATGAGACTATTAGCCTCTAATGTGGCCTTACTGACGGCCTCTGCAAGCTGCTTCTATGACCTCTACTCGGCCTCTTGTTCGCTCTCCGTCTGTAAATGCCCGTCAGCCTCTGACGACGTGCCTGTGGAATGTAAACAGACGACACAGCGAGTGAGGTCAACCTCCTAATGAGGGCCACGGAGGAACGCGGGAAAATAAGTGGCTGAGAAGAAAGGAAGCTCAAATGGGGATAAAGGTCAGAGGTGAAGATGTCAAGGAAAGAAAGTCCTCCTGCGGTGTAGAGGAGTCGTGGGCATGGAGAAATAATCAAGAGTTACCGATACTGGTAGACAATTTAGACCAGGTTATATTCAACATTTAGTTCTGTCAGAACTATATGGCTGTTGCACTTACAAAAAGGGAAATATTGAGGATTTGCATACATGAGCATACAAGTATAGTAATAAATATCTTTAAGTGTGGAGAATCTGTGATTTTCCTCCGCATTGTGCCAGTGTATTCTGCCATATTCTGGTAATGTCTGCATCACTGTTGCATTTGCATCAAGGTTTTAGCTTCCAGCTGTCTGCGGTTTTGAATATTTGATGGAAAGCTGCGTCTCCCCTGCCTTGCTCGAGCTTGCTGGGTTCTCATGAACAGACCTCGTGAAAGGGAGACATGACTTAAACAGTATGTCAAAGCTGCTCTTCATCCCAGTTTAATGTTTTTCTGTAGATTTCTTGTGGATGCTGTCAGTGTGAAATATTATTAACTACAGTATTTTGGATTTGAATGCAATTTCATACTTTTCAAGTGGAATATTCATACATTAAACTTTTAACCTGGCACTCTCTAAGGTGCATAATTGACCTTTCCTGCAGTACATGAACCCTGATAGAGTTTCTACAGCTGTCCCTTTTTGAAGGAAGTGAAAGGCAAAACTGCTGTGTCTGGGTTTTTGCCGAGTGCTGAGGCCCTCACACCTTCAGTGAGCCCCCGCACACGCACAAACCACCCGCACACATCTGAATCCACACCAACACACTTTTCCCTAGCATCGACTGTTTACCAATCTCCAGCCTTTGCAGCATGAGCCGAGCAGACGAGGGTGGGAGGGGTGACATAGCCGAGGATCAGCCAACCTTCCTCACGCTCTGCACGTAGCACAACCATTAAAATACTGCTCCCTCTGGAGGGAGGCCAGGAGTCAAAGTTTACAACAGTTCACTCTTCTCTGCTGCTCTAGCCCCACCCTTGTGCTTTCTCTGTCTATGCCCCTCTCTTTCTCTCTCTTTTCTCACACACACACACACACACACACACACACACACACACACACATACAAAAAGCGTACTGTATTGCACCTTACTAACAGGAAATCCTTTGTCACTTTGCATGCCTCTCACCCGCTTTGATTCCCAGCAGCCGCTTCTTCTGAGACCCACCCTTGTTTTTTTTATATCAAAAAAGTAATTTTTCAGTTTGTGCAGCCAGAGCAAGACCTCCCTACCCTTCATCTTTATGTTTCATTGAGTTTTGTTGTTTTTCAACATTGAAGGCCCTGATACTGTGCATTCCAGTGATGCAGCCGCAATTCAAATCCATGAAATCCAAATATTTGAAATCTAACGTATTCATCATTTGTCTGCACAAAGGATCACTTCTCACAACTCAAGATGCTGAAAGAGATGTTACTTTGCTCTGCACATGACAAAGTGAGGGAGTTTGGTCTGCTGTGAGTTTTTAGAATAATGTTGCTATGGTTTATGTTGCATGAAAGAATGTGGAGGAACTTGCCTTTTGTCATATCACTGCTTAGACACGGTGCATGAGGGCTCAATCTGCCCTCTGTTTGTGCACGTTACCCACTCACCTCAGCTCCTCTTTCAAGTCAGAAAGCACACGCAGTCGCCTGGTGTCGTACAAGTGTTGTTTATAAGTTCCAGTGCTTGTGGTCTGATATCTGTTACACTGTATGCACACTGACATGGCAGGCAATGCAACATAGAGACATGCATTTACTTTAATTTCCTCTGTTTTCCAGGGAAGACGAGAAGACAAGTGTCCTCCCAACAGTGTGGGAGGACTGTGTGAGTTGTATGAGAGCATCTGCATGCTGTTTACACCAAGAAGTTTACAAAAGCTCATAGGGGTTCACCGCCAACACCCAGACAGATCATGCGAGTTTTAATAGAGCAGGAAAAGGCAAAGGGAAGTTGACAGGCAGCACGATATCTCTGGTTTATTTTCTCGCTGGTTTAAAGTTTATAATGACGCAGCTGGGTTGTGAGCAGCCAGGGCTTCTGTCTGGTTGCAGGTGAAGGAGAGACAATACAACGTGGCTGTGCCAAGTCCACTCTATCCTCATCAAAGGCCAGCAACATGCTAGTTGAGCTTCTTCTCCTGCTTCTTTTAATGTCATCTCAACTTTCCTCTTTTTGTTCACACAGCACCTCTGTTATGTTGTCATATGTTGACACATGAGATCTTGGCATAGGATGCATATGTTTCGTCACCACATGTCTGTTTTTACTAATCACACTTTCTCATCTTCTGTCTTCAGGCAATGGTGGCGTGTTATCCTGGAAATGGGACAGGATACGTGCGGCATGTGGATAACCCTAATGGCGATGGAAGATGCGTCACGTGCATATATTACCTTAATAAAGACTGGAGTGCCAAGGTATGTAACTGGTGTCTGCAGGAAATTATATAAAGTGAAAGATTTAAACTCTGGTGGGTTATGCTTTTATTTCTTTTTTTTTTTGTCTCAAACACTGAATCAACCATGATGGGAAATTATCTCTGAAATATCAGAAGAATATTATTTGCGAAAAGCTACGTATCTGTTCTTTAAGTCAGTTGGACTTCCTGTCACAATTATATGACTGATCAGTCTGGTTGTTGTCACTGTGGCAGAGCCGTCTCTCCCTCCATCCTGCTCTACTCCACACCTGCGCAGTCAGGAGTAGAGGTTACGTGTCAGTACGTGCTATCCACTCTCTCCATTCATAATCCCATTTTAAACGCAGAGATCCTGCTAATCTAGCCACACCCAATCAGGGTGAAGAGTGCCCCCCTGCTGCCTTCCACAAATCCATTGTTCCTCTTGCAAGGAGCAGATTTTACAGGCTGACAGAAGACAGAGAATTAAATTTATGGAACTGCTCTGGTACTTTATTACTAAGCAGCTGTGATGAATAATTACTGTATGGATCTTAACCTTCTTTAGGTTGTTTTACTGCATGAATATTCATAAACATCAAATATCTTCCCTTTGAAAAGGTCTCTGTGCTTTTCCTTCACTGTCAGTAATATATGTTTAAAGGACATCAGAGTAGAATCACATAGTATCACCATGTCTCCACCTAGATTCAGAACAGGAGTGTATTAAACCGAAGCATCTCATTAAATTACATTATCCATATCTTGACAACTTTGACTGTTTATTTTTGGATGCTCATGTTGCTCTGTGTCCCTGCTACACATGCATGTGCAGTTAATGAGAGCAGCCACAGATGGACAGTGTTGCTGCCACAACATCTCATGTAACATCAAAGCTGTATGTAAGAGGAATGCATGAGGGAATGTGCTGGTGAACGCAATTATCTTGCAATGTAGATATGAAGTGTTCGTATATGTAGGCACCTTATTACTAAAACACAGCTGCTTCCCTGCCACTTAAACCCTGGGTGCTCCTTCCTGATTGGCCATTGTTGCTATATCAACCTATAAATTCAGTTTGTATGCCCACAGTAAGTTGACGTAACTTCGAGAGCTCAAATCTACTTCCGTAATAATTTTTTCCACCTGCCACATCTTTGTTACAACATGCACAGACCATAGACTGTATATAAACGTGGACGACATGACAGCTCCCCAAAGGTGAAGCCAAAACGTCTCGGCCGTAGCCTGGTGGCTGGCTCTGGTATAGGTCATAAATCCTACCTCCCCCATGTTAGTGGATGGGATCAAATAAATTTGGATGGTTTCTGTTATTTACTGTAGTTCTTATCACATGTGTGTTAAAGTGGACAGTAATTTTAGTTTTATTTAGTTATTTGGTTCTATAGAAATGGGTATTGAAACATCATGATTGACAGGTGAGACTGATTCACGATTGGTCGAGCATCTCTATCGACAGGACCTCACTACCTCGGCTCCATCCCATGATCGCCACTGTGCAGAGTCTGGCTCCAAATGCGCAAGATGGCAGCCTCCTTATCCGAGATATTAAGGTTTAATTTCTGTAAAATGGGAGGAGTTGGAGATGCGTCCTCCATCTATATATACAGTCTACGGCACATGTGCTTACAGTATTTAGCAGTTAATGTCAGAAACTCACCTTTAATTGAGAGGAGTGAACAGGATGCTGGACACCAGGAAGTAACGTAACACTGCTCACAACAGTGGAAAAAGCATACGGCGATATGACGGCATTCATGCTTCTTGTGGACAAGCGACTATCTTCTAAACTTTCACTCCAGACCTGTACACTATATGGAGTTTATGTAAATAAAGGAAAGTCTTTTTTGGGCTCTGGATCCTAGTTTGTACTGGAGTCTGTCCTCTGGCTTTAGCCACTAATAAAGAGAGGATCACTATTTTTAGCTGTCTTAAAGCAGGTGACAAGGCAAACTGAATATACAGGGATTGGGGACCTGTCTTGGGTTGTTAATACCTTTTTTTTTTTTCTAAAGCACTTAACTAACTGCTAAATGATGTACTTACACTTCTCTTATGTCCCTGGTTCGTTTCAGACTGTGACTGTTGCTCCTCTCTGTTGAGGCAGTTGCCATGGTTTCAAGACAATTTCCCTCTATCTTTTATATAACCTGTAAACACTTTGTTTCTTTTTTTGTACCTGCAACTTGGGAACAAATGACTTGGCCTGTTGCAAGGAATATTGGTCATCTTGTGTTGCTATGAAAACATACTAATCTAAGTGTTGTTACCACACCACACCCTCTGATAACCAGTGACACACCTACATAGCAGTGTTTTATATCATAATAGCTGTGTCCTGTGTGACAATAGCACTCACTCAGCACAGTCATATCTTTTGCTCGTTTTTGTGTGTATATAAAAAAGTTTTCCACATCAGGTGGCTGCCCCTGTGTTAATCATCGAAGCTGCTGCTTGATTCCTATTGTTATGTTCACGCACAAGCTTCAATTATTCAAATGAGCCATGTTCTGGAAGCCCGTTGGACATGTGAATAATTATAATCAGGTCTCTGATTGGCTGAATTATTAGGGTTGTGTTGAGCGGTTCGTTATAGAATGCGGTTGCCTAGATACCGGGGTTTCATGAGAGAATGACATGGCTTTGGAATGTTCAGGTTCAGTTGTTTCAATCATTTATCATTTATGTGTCGTTAGCGGTTTCACTTCTGTACAAAATCTTGCAAAATGCTTTATGTTATAAGTGCAGATTTGAAGAGTTGAAAGTACACGTCGAAACAAAGAAATGCTATTCAGTGATGAAATGTCTATGACAAGAGGGGTACTTGTAACTTCTGCTTTTTATAAACTACTGAATGTTAAGAGGCAAAAGTGCAGTGCATTAACCTTTTTACTGTGTAATAGTCATACGTCTATTTTCCAAACTGCTTATCTTGTTCTGGGTTGCCGTGAAGTGGGGGGTTGTATCCCAGCATGCAATGAGTGAGGGGCAAAAGGTTCCCAGTTTATCACATGCTGAGACAAACACACGCATACACCCACTCTTTGTTTCATTCATGATTAGTAATCTGCATTATTCCAGACCTGTCTTCTTAAAGTGTCCGACCTCGACACGTGTAACAGTTCACCCATATATAACTCTGCAGCAGTGTGGAGCCTGATTTACTGCAAACATTGTGATTGATAAACATTCATTCTGGTACAGGGATCAGAGTTCTCCGTCACTATGACAGATTCCTGTCAATCAGATTCCAGAGAGGTCACGTATGAGATCAGTTAGATCTGAAGGGGGAAACAAGCAAGGGGAGGGGGATGTGACATGTGAGCGAGCTCAGCTGCTGTATGAGACTGAGAGATGTAGAATAATGGCTGTTTGACAGGTAAACAGGCAGTTAAGGACTCAAATGCAAATCTTCATGTATGCTGAGGGAATATGGCTGCACATGCTTTTCCTCTGCTGCAGCCACCATTTTTACATTAAAACCCATTAGAAGTGCATGGTTGGAAGAAAAAGCAGGCGCTCTGTCCATGTGTCATAGCATAAAAAAACAGAGGTGTACTGACCATTGGAAACATTTGAGGGTCGTTGTGCCATCATAAGAATCTAATAATGTTTTTATCGGCCCTGTTGATCTCTTAACTGGCCCTTTGCCTGTTATTCAGGGTCCACAGGAGAGCAGTTCTGCATTGGTGTTCCAGCACTGGGTTAACTAGCTAATCACAAACAAGTTGGAACAAATGGAAATGTTGTTCAACCCTGTGTTTGTTTATTAGTTTGTTAGTAAGCAAAATTACTAAGATATTACTGCACGATCCTGAAGGATTGGTTTGGTGCGGATCTGGATCGGAGGGGGGATCCACGAAATCTTTATCACTTTCTTTAACATTGCAAGATAAGGTGTTTATATATAATCCAAGGAACTGATATCAACTTGGTGCAGCTTGAATAAATTTAAGGTGACTGTTGGTGCTTGGCAGAGGTATGCTCTCCACTGATCTAGTCTAACATTTTGGTCAAAGCATTGTATTGTTTTGTCTTACCAGGGGCAGAAAACCCAAAGATATTAAATTTAGTACAGAAAAATATATATTTTTACATCTGGACCCAAAGTGGAGCATTTAAAATGGTTTAGAATTTTTGCTTGAAATTGCATTAACCTGTAATATCAACCTTGTTGGCCATGTGAAGGTGAGCAGGCCAGACGATCAAAACAATGAGCTAAAAGACACTAATACAAGCTGAGTAAAGCTGCAGAGTGGGATGATAACGGTTTGTGCTCCGATCCCAAACAGCAGCTTTCACACTAAAATCATCTGATCCATTGTATAACATAAATATTTAACAGCTACAAAAAAAACTGCAATAGAGTGTAATTCTAGTGACTTAACATATATCATTTTTTTCTTCAAAATTAAAGAAAACATACAACTGTCCAAGGTCAGCGTCTATTTTAGTTTATAGCATTATTTGACCGCTTGTTACCCATTCAGAGTTTTTGCATAGATCATATCTTTGGGTTGTAGGTGTTGTCATTCACATCAGTCCACTTCAGCGTGATGTGGGTCAGAAGGTCATGTCTTGCAGGCGAGAGTCAACGTGTGGTCACTCTAATCCATGCAACATAACTTTCCGGCCTGGCGGCTGAATTCGGCCACCATCTCTGGCTTTACGTGCAGTTTAACAATTGTTAACGTCGGTGGTCCTTGAGCTGCTTACGTGTTGGGGGAGGAAAAAAAATCCCCTGTCTTCTTTGACCCTATTGTGCTTTATTTAGCTTTGTCAAACCACCGGCATTCCCCCTCATTCAGAGTAGTATAAATGGTTATAGCCTTACTTTTCCAACGAAGGGTGTGAACCCCTCTGCTCGGCTGGTTTGCGTGTGAAGAGAGGGGCCTATCATATCAGCTGTGTGAAAGTTAAAGTGGCACGCTTGCAGCAATCTGCTTTTTCACTCTCCAGGTCCTTTATCCAGTCGGAGCAGTTTTCCTGTGGGTTATTCTTCCTATCCCTCCACAGGAAGGCCGTCCCCCACTGCTGCTTCCTATCCTGAGCTTTCCTCTTAGCCCCTGAAGTTGGACAACCCTTTTCCTTTAACATTGTCGTCCTATGTTGATCATTCAACAAGCCTCACATATTGGTATTATATCAATGATGTATGCAGATTTCAGGGTATTCTATTTCCTTTTCGTGAATGTGGATGAACATGATCAGGAATCAAATCCACAAACATGATCACTGCAGAGGCTTCACTTCCTCCGCGCTCTTTACCTTCCTGCGATTGCTTTGTCCTGACTTGTGTACATAATGGGGTCGCTCCTTCTTCTTGTTCTGCTCTTCCAGGAACACGGAGGCCTTCTTCGAATCTTCCCAGAAGGAAAGGCCCAATTTGCCGACATAGAGCCCAAATTCGACCGTCTGCTGCTGTTCTGGTCCGACAGACGGAACCCTCACGAGGTTCAGCCCGCCTTCGCCACCAGGTCAGCGTCCCAAGTCTGTCCACTGCACATGCTCAGACGATCCAGAATGTTTTGCACCAGCTCACCACTTCTCCGTTTCTGTCTTTCCGCAGGTATGCCATCACAGTGTGGTATTTTGATGCGGACGAGCGCGCCAGAGCTAAAGAAAAGTACTTAACAGGTGAAGTTTGATCAACAAACTACATGATCCCGTTTCTGATGTTGCAGCCCTTTTTAGCTTTTGCTTCATCTCTTGTGTTTGTGCTTTTGTTTGTGTGCAGGTGCAGGTGAAAAAGGAGTAAAGGTTGAACTCGACAAATCATCAGATCCCAGCTAGTGGGATCCTTGCGTTCCCCACAAACAACCATTAAGTGCTCTATCCTAAGAAAGTGGCCTGTAGAGAGCATGTGTGTGTGTTTTACAAAGACTGCAGACTTTTTGCTTGAGTGGATGGAAGATCTGTGCTTGTGGAGACGTCAAAAACCAACACACAGTGATTTCTGTTCATTTTCAGTAAACTTGGGCAACCCAGTAGACCTTGAATGTCATGACATTGTACTGAAAGGGATCTTTTTGTCTTTTTCACCTGTGCGGTGGAGAACGCTTACGTTATATAGCTGACATTTTCAGAGCATCACTTCAAACTGGAGCTCAGAGAGAATCTACAGCCTTTTTTGCATATACGTCTTTGCAGTTAATTCCTTAAAGGTACAGTGTTCTGCATATGCTTAATGTGTTATGCTTTTCACATGGAATCAGCTGTTGCAAGATACTGTATGGCAAAATATGCTTGAGTTTGCAATAATACGAGGAATGATCTGAATTAAAAACACCCTTTTATTGACAGAACATCGTTTGTCTTAGTTTGAGTTCATTCATTTGCCGCACAGTTGATGCAAACCGTGTCATTTGTTGTCGACTGTTCCTTCTTATCCACATTTGTCAATAATCACATTGATCTGTCTGACTTGGGGGTAAAGTACTCTGTTGCCTACTGGCCTCACCTGCCCTCTGTTTGCACTTTACACAGCTCTATGCTGCCATCTGCAGGAAACCTACTGTGGTGCACGTGTTGTCTGTAATTTTGTGGCTCTATGGATATATAAAATTAAAAATGGTGAAAATGAGATACTTCACATTCAGAAAAACATATGTAGCCGTAATCAAAACAATTTCCCCAACCACTATTATCTTATCATCACACATTTGTGATCATCATACTTACAATTAATCAGCTGGACTATTCAATAATGATGAAACAATTTTAATTGTAGTTTGATCAGATGCTAAATGACACTGACCATAAGGTTATTATACAAACAGTTTTAAGTAATTTACCAGAGTTGTCGTTTTCAGTCTTTGATTCAATTTCTAAATTCATTTAAAATTTCTTATCAGTTTCTTTAAACGTATACAGATCTTTTCCTAGACAATCACTAAACTGAAACACACAGTGAGGATGTTCCTGTTTTGTAACCAAACAACCGTCTCCTTGCTAAACTTTAAAGTATATCTGCTGTGAATGTCCATGGCACATAATGTGATTAGTGCTCTTAGAATGAAAACTCATCAATAAAATGGTGACACCTGAGAACTGAATTCACCCTGTCGTCTTTGTCTTATATTAAATGTTCCTGTATCAGGAGGTTTGAGCTTCTTATGTCCAACTATTAACCAAAGTTAAATATATCGTACTGATTAATGCTTTGTTAAACATGTATGTCATACATGCATTTCAATGCGTATGTACATGTAGATAATATGTATATATGTGCGTTAATAAGTATATATATATATGTGTGTGTGTGTGTGTGGAAGATGAAAATGTTGATTCCTTGTTAAACATGAACAACTTTTGTATCATTAGTCCGGGTGAAATGTTAACAGTAAAATGCATTTTCACATTTAAATGTTTTTAATATGAATTACATGAAAATCTTCTCTATATAAACAATCTTTATGAAAAAAGAAACATGACATAAAATAGTAACACAGTTCATATTACAAAGGCCAGGAAATATATTAAGCAGCATTCAATACAAACTATACAATGTAAAATGTTTAAGAGCAGTCAGAATTAGATCAGACTTTGTATAAGGAGTGTGCAAAATTAACGCCCAGTCAGTGGACCTTCATATAAGTCTGTTAGTTCTTCTTCTCTAGACAAAATAGAATGTATGAAGTCAAGGGCAGCGTCCAGCCCCATGTGCCTCAGTCATTAAGAGAGATTGTGCAAAAATATACAAAGAGAAAGAAAGGTCAGGAGTCGGTGTGAACTCCAGTCAGTAATGGCTGAGCTCCTCTGGAGGAGCAGGGAGGTGGTAACTGTCCTCTCCTGCGATGTAGGCGCTGATGCTGCTGCTTTGGCTCCCCCACTCGTAACTGTCCGCAGCCAGACTGAACAATACAAAAAACATCCATGAAAACTATTCATATATATTTTCATGTCGAGTGTTTTAGGGAGCAGACGGGGGGGGATTTATTTACCTGGCTTGGATGTTCTGAGGCATGACGCTCCACGCCAGATCATCATCGCTGTCGTAACGTCGAGGGTTATCGAAGAAATAAGCCCTGGAGGTGAAGACGTGACCAGGAAGCCCAGAGCCGCTCTGCAGGACAAGCCAGACACAAACACAACTTGAAACATCAGACATCATAGAGACGGTTATATAACGCTAACTGTTTGCATTATAGAAAATTATTTCATCAGCATTTCCTTATGGCTTAGGGTGGTGGTACCCTACCTGTTTGCCTTAAAATAAAAATGTGACAAGTCCTTGTCACATTTTACATATTTCTGTAACCACCAGAGACGGATTTCTCTTGAAATGACAAAACTGTCCATTATTTCACTTTGGTGAAGCTGAACTACAGTATGTCTTATCTTCTACCAGTCTTTACACCACCCCTTAGATTTATCTTGTGACCCCCCCCAGGCTGGGAACTGCAGGCTCAGTGTAATCGCTGGCTCACCCTGTCTAGGTTAGGATGTCGAACTCTGAAGAAGAAAACAACGAGAGAGGTGGGCAGCAGCTCCCACACGAACAAGATCACTCCAAAGACGATGTAGCCAGTGTCGCCCAGAGTCGACTGTAAATCTGCCTGAAAGAAAATCACATACCAGATTACTAAACTGTAGAGCATTTCAAAAGATCACTATTTTAACCAAGCATGCGAAACTCTAATTTTAACGGCAATACTTACAAGACAAATAATCATTGACAAGACAAATATTTTCATAAAAATACAAAAAATACAACTCAGTTTGCCTCTTCCTCAAATGCGAGCAAAGTGTACAGTAAGTGGGTAGAAGTAGTTTGTCTGACCCGTCGACCACTGCTCTCAATTATCACCAAAATAGATAATGGCAGCTGTAGTTTCATATTTACAGGTATGAAACTGTTCCTCTAAGGCATCAGAACTCTTTGCTGGTTTACCTGGTCTGAAACATTGTACCAGTCGTAGTCAAAGGACGTGATACTCTTGTTGGAGAGTCCCAGGACGACCAGGTTGTAGCAGGCCCTGGACGAGTACAGGAGGATGACGATGGCTCCAATGACCGTCACCTGGCACACCGACGTCCCCTGTACAGTTACAGGAGTTTCATTAATCACCCGCATGTCAAGAAAAGAGCGTTGAATCACTACCCTGGGGTTTTATGCTTTCGCCATCCAGTGCGGTTTTGGTCCCTCCAGGTGTTCCTGGCATTCACAATAATAAAAGGTCACCTTGACCTTTGAGCACTGAATCTAATTAGTTAATCTTAGAGTCCAAGTGACAACTGATCAAAATTTGAAGAAACTCCCTAAAGACAGACTTTGACCTTGAACCACCCAAACATAAATCATATAAACCTTGAGTCTAAGTGAACGTTTGATCCAGGTTTCTAAGGATTCCCTGGAGTTGATCCTAAGATATTGTGTTCACAAGGCAACTGAACATATGTACCAAATTTAAAGAATCTCCCTCAAGGGTTTTTTGAGATGTTGTATTCACAAGAATGCGACGGACCACATAAAACATCATGCCTCTGACCACTGGTTGTCATCGCTGTGAAGACATGAAAATGAACAAACATGTATCTTGAGTTTCATGTAAGACTTGTTATCTCAGTACCTGTCGCTCTACTGCACTGTGCAAAATAACAATTAGAGATGGTGAACTGTACTGTAAGCTTAGGGAACCCAGTCATGCACACAGGCAACACTGTTGCTAGGGAACAATCACTATGTACAAAGCATAAATCATGGGGAGAAGTGCATCTTCACTGGAGGGTGCTATATGCAGCACATACAGCCTTCTGATGCCAGTAAGAAAATGAGCATCAAAGCCAATCTTCCGTTTCAACTCCATGTTCATAACGTCCGTGTCAGGGCCTCTCACCTTGGATTCTAGGTAAATGTTGGCCAGCGACATCTTGGCGATTTTGTAAAGACACAGCGAGAGCGAGATGGCGCACAGGACGAAGAGCGTGTCGTTGATTGCGACCCTCACGAGCACGATGGTGTGGGCCTCTGTGGAGGACATCCTCACCAGCAGGGCACACACTAGATTCACCACTAGAAACACCAGGCTGATGAACAGGAAGACCAGGTACAGCGGCAGCCTGCAGGTCAGGAAAGACAGCAACATATTATTTACATGAAAAACTGCTGTATACTGAATTTACTATTGTATTTATTACTTCAGCCATGGCAGTACATGTGTTTTTTATTTAATTGTATTGAATGGAAAATGAAAACTAGTAAATGATCCTCCTCCCCTGTTCTTACCTGTATCTTAAAAGCTCTGGTGAATATTTCGACTTTGCCTTGAAAACAACCTGTGAAACAAAACAAAATGAAACAAAACCTGCATCATGTAAATGAATCATGCTTTTCCTGAAGCTCATTTTCACTTCTTTTTTCTCGCTCAACAGGAAATAAAGAAATTATTTTAAAAACAGGAACCTCACAGTAGGAAACAGCAGTTTGAACTCTATAGCTACACAACAGTTGTACAGCACGCCGCCACCTGTTACACACTTTGTTCCGACGATCAGCGGCGACACAGGATCAAGCTAAAAATAAGCTGTAGGTACAGGCCAGAGAAACAATTATGTGATATTTGGATTATGTAAGCAGATGAGAGGCTGATTCACTGCGCCACACTGTGCAGCCGATCTGTATGAGAGTCTGTTCCACAGATAACAACAGGAACTATTTACCAGACAGCACTTTGAGAGCCCTTATCATCAGATGATGTTCACATTAGGTGTAAAGCAGAGTGAACGGGGGCGTAACTTTGGGTTGAACATTGGAGGAGTTGAGGTCAAACAGCATCTCCAAACACTCTGGATAATTGCTATTATTTACCAGTGAATAATAGTTTGATAAACCTTGGAATTAATCACTATTTATGCAACATACTTGCCACATAATACCGGTTAGTGATTAGCCAAAGTAGCAACAGTAAAATGGGGTGAAAAATGTTATTCTTTGTCCGTTCTGCAAATTTAAATGAAACTTTACAAGAGTCAATATTTTCATTCAGTGTGATGGTAGAATTATTCAAGGGGGGGGGGGGTGTGCAGGCTGACCCACCGTAAATTAACCCCCAAAGAGTGGACCACAATTAAATGCATTGGTCATCACATTTCACACATTTTCATTTTCAGGATGAATATTTTTATTTAGAGCTGAAATGTTGTGAAATGATCATGTGAGAACGTTCTGCTTTGTGTGTGTGTGTGTGTGTATGTGTGTGTGTGTGTGTGTGTGTGTGTGTGTGTGTGTGTGTGTGTGTGTATATAGGTTCCCTCCTGACATGTCTTTTATTTATATTTGAATTGAACTGGCAACCCTATGGGATCTGAAGCTTAGGTTATTCAGGAAAAACAACAGAAACAAAACAAAAAATGTGTTTAGTTCTCCATCATATTTACTCCTTTAACAGATACACATCTATTATTTATATTAATTCTTACCCTTGTTTTTATTTTCTTTAACTTACCTATTCCCCTGAGTCCCAATGATATTCTTCATACATTGTGTGTGTGCAGTATTTAACTAGGGCAGATGATTGATAGATCGCTGATAGATAATTCTTCTGTAATATTAAAGTATGATGTGTCTGCACAGTGAAGGTCAAACACCCACACGAGGAGGAGAAACTTGAAATAAAGATCTCCGCTCACTCACTGTGTGTGAACTCTTTCCTCGCGTTACCCAGGAGCAGCTGCAGCTCCACTGCATGGCAGCAGTGTCTGACAACTCACCTGAGCAAAGTAGAGGTTCATGAGGCTGAGAGTGAAGAACTGCAGGCACACGGGGAAGCAGTAGAGCAGCCAGAAGGGGAAGGGTCCCAGCGTGTTGGCCGTGACAAAGTTCCTGAAGTAGAAGGAGAAGAGCACGGTGCGCAGCGCCGACCACAGCAGGCACAGGAACAGGAACACCGTCTGGTAGCTGAGGCGCTTGTGTCGGTAGCGCAGCACCAGCCACAGCTGCACGTACACGAAGATGAAGAGGAGCGAGTAGAAGACCGTGTAGACCACCGTCAGGCCCAGGGTGACGAAGGGAGGCACGGCGGGGCTCAGGGTGGGCAGAGGCAGGGACTCGTCCATCGGCTCCTGCTCCTCCACCACCCGGGCCTCCATGAGCAGGAGCGCAGCGGCGCGGAGGGGCCTCCTCGGCCGGTGTGGGCTTCACAGAGCCCGACCAGGGGATGGGGCTGTCAGGAGGAAAGGAGGCTAACTTCCTGCTGCCCGAGCCAGACGGAGAGCGAGGCGCATGATCGGCGATGACAACGAGCAGTTTGTCAGCAGCAGCGGGCAGGGAGATGCAGGAAGCTGCAGCCTGGAGCTCAGAGAGAGGACCAGCCTCCTCCTCCTCCTCCTCCTCCAGCCCCACCAGCTCCCACTACGTGACGCTACGCATCAGCTGACGCACGCTGCTGTACCTTTAACCCCGTCAAGGGGCTTCCCACCGCACCCCCGGTCCCCAGAGACACGTGTGTTTACTTTCACTTTACTGAGGTGCATTAAACGCATCGCACGCAGACTCATCTTCATCATCATCTTCCTCACTCAACACTGGCAGGTTCATATAAGCGATCTGTACATATAGGTGGCACACAGCCAAAGCCACTGCATGGAGACAGTTCAATACACTTTTCTTCATAAAAAAAGGGACAGTCAATAGTTGCTATGAAATATTAAGTTAAAAATAATTTTGCACAGCCTGCACTACACAACAAAAGATGGTGGTAGTAATATAGTTGGAAGTAGCTTGGATGTTTCAAGACAACCAGGTTATAGTTAAGCTGAGATAAGATACGAAGAGGTGAGATAAGATAAGATAACAAGAGGTGATGTGAGATAACATAAGATAAGATAAGATTTATCTTTATTTATCCTCCGTAGAATAAATTTAGAATTGACTCAGCAGCACAAAGGTGTAGCAGTGGAAGGTAAAATGTATCAAGGAAATAAAAATAGAAACAGAATCTAGAATAAACTAGATAAAAATAGAAATACTACATGCAACATTAGGCTAGTTTACATTAAACTTTTCAGCATGAAGATAGAAGTTCTGTGATTGTGTCTTTTTTTAAATTAAATATGTGTAAGCAGTAGTTGTTCTGTTTGTAATCACAATGTCCTTGTTTCAAATAAAGGCAAATTCCTCTAAAGATGTCTTCCCAAAAAAGAATTCCCAAATATTTGCAGTTGTAGCTTCATTCTTATTGATTTTAATAATATATTAAAAATAGATATTGTGCTAAATTTTGCTTTTGACACACTCTGAAGACAGGGCCTCAGAATCTGGTGTAAATACAGAAACCATCTTAAGGATCCAACTATTTCAGTTTAGCATATGAACAAATGAACTCTGTGTAATTACCACAAAGTGACCCTGGGGTCTCATAGGCCCCTGAGGGTGTAGAACCCAGAGGCAATCACCCACCCTTGGTTAACATGGCTTTTGCAAGGGACAGGACTGAAAAAGGTTAAACTGATGTTGCAGAGGCCAAAGTGCCTTGAGTTTAAGAGTCACATTTATGAGCTGGGGAAACACCCACGTTTTTCAAATTTCAGTCACAGCCCCATTTTGCTATGCTGGCTTTCAATTGATAAGTCGCACGACTAAGTAAAAAAGATTCTGATAACATTTCAGGGTCATTTTCTCAGAATTAAAAAATCTCCTCGAAAGCCATAGAGCGCATTATACAGTTGTTTTCATTGAGTAGCACCTCCTGTGTGTAGTTTACATGTGTAAAATCCCTACTGTTCAGAGCAGAGTTTCTTCTATATGATCCAAAACATAACACACACACACACACACACACACACACACACACACACACACACACACACACACACACACACAAACCTCTATGCAGTTTGTTATGGTTGGTGGGTTTTTGTTTCACAGGACTGGGGCATGTGAACACGAGGAAGGCCAAGCATGGAGGTCACTGAAGCTTCACCTCTGACCAATATGATGCTGTTAATCTTTTCTCACACAGCAAAGCTGTCACACAGGCACCGCACCAAACAGGAAGCTACACTACTTCCCTCTCTGCTGTGAGATCAGTTTCCATATCCACAATATCATAGAGATAAAAGTCTTTTGAATGTGCCTCTCTTTCTCATTTTGTATTTAAAGGTTCCAGAGACACAATTTTAATTCCCCAAACCTAGTTTTGACCTCAAAACTTGAATGCACCTCAGATGCTGCATTCAAGCACAAGCATGCATACTAAAAGCATAATAAAACTGAAGACTGGACCAAAAGGCAACAAACTCAACACGTTTTACAAGTTTAGAAGCTTTATATTTAAAATAAATGAATTATTGTGACACAAAATGTGTAAAACTGTCAATGTTCCCTGAGTTCCCTCATCCCTTTAAATCCCCTTAAATCTATGGTTTTGTTAGTGAATTAAATAGAATAATAGAGTGATGTACAGATACGAAGCACTTCAGCCTGGTCATCAGGCTTTTGTTTCCTTCCATACACACGTCAGATCACAGCCTGACGGTTCCCAGGCAACGTAGTCAGAGAAAATAGACTCGACACACATACTCCAGCAAAACACGCACGTCACAGCGAGTGCACCCCACAGTAAATATCCCATCACCCACTATGTATCTGTATATCAATATCTAAGTGCAGTGAATATCAACAGAGTAAAAATACTGCCACTACTACTACTACTACTACTACATAATAATAATAATAATAATAATAATAATAATAATGGTAATAATAATAATGATAACTATTTATATGGCACCTTTCAAATCATAGCTTGTAATAAAATCCTAATTATAAAATGAAACAAGATATAATACTACTCTTAGTTTTGACCACATCAGCAAATTAGAATCCAATACCATACAAGAAAAGTGAGTCTTAAGAGATTGTGAGTTTGCATGCCTCAGATCTCCACATCTCCATAGTTCCACGGTGTATCAATACAGTATTTAATACAGTGTAAAGTACATATGTATACATAGCGTGTACATACAAAGACCTGTTGAAAAGCTCTGTAGTTGAGGAATAGGATTTCTGTGCGATTAATATGGCATATTTTGTCAAATGATGAAATAGAAAAATACATATGCATCTATGGTATAAATGTACATATGCGTCTTTCAACTAAATGTTTATCTCTGAAAGCCTTATTTTGCAGACTATTTTCAGAAAGCACAATGTGCACAATGACCAGAAGGTGGCAGTGTAGATCCATGTCAGTGTGTAGGGGCACAGTGGAAGCAGCCATTAGAGGATGGTAAACTGTGGCCTTGCAGGGTGAGGAACAACACTGAGATGTCAGTGACAGTTACAGCTGATTCACATCTCTGCAGTCAAAGTGCTGACCACGTTACTTCTCATCTCAAGTCCTTGCATTTGGTTTCCTGTCAGTTTTCATTATGAATTTGAAATATTTTTTACTGGTTTTACTAGTAGGTCGTCTGTTATGACTAAAAAGTGCAGGACTAAAACCGTTGGTAAGCAGCTTTTAGCTTCTATGCTCCAAACCACTGAAATATTCTCCCTGAGGAACTGAGAGCAGCCGGAGAGTTTAAAACCTATTTGTTTAGCTTGGCTTTTGATAAAATTTTGTTTATATAGACATTGTGAATTTTATTCTGTTTCACTGTGTTACTATTAATACTACTGTGAAACTTTGACTATATGTTTTCATCCACTTTTTCTTCTTATATTTCATTTTCTAATTACTTTCTTTTTTTGCTGAGTTTTGTCTGAATAGACATTTTGTGAAGCTGTTTAAACTGCACTAACCTGTATAAAACCTCCTTTACAAATAAGTTTGATTGTTCCAGTCTTCTGTAACTCCTATATTTGAAGCCAAGTATGAGTCTAATATTATTAGTTTAACACTAGTGTGGTTCAAAATCTACCATGAAGAAAATGATCTGGTGACTGATGTAGATTGGACGTATTCTCTGTCCTGACATGAAACCCTTTAAGAACATTAGCAGTGTCCAACATTCCATTCTATCCTGTTTATAACAGATAGATAAGAAATGTATTGTGGCTGTTTATGTTGTGAGTTTTATCAGAACATCTAGCAGCAAAATCAAGGCCCAGTGGATGCACCACTGTCATCTGAGACTTGTACCAGTCAATGGGCTGAAAAGGGAAAGTTTGCCCCGTGGATAATGCTGAAGAAAAAGACATAGAATCATTACAATGAAAAAGATTTGTCCACTTGGAAGCATAAATGTGTTCTGTAAGTCTCATATGACAAAAAACTAAGATTTGACCTAAAGGTGGTGCCATAGCTTTGCTCTTTGTGTGTCTACTGTAGAAAAGGGCCATGCTTCAGGGCAGTGGTTCTCAACCTATTTGTTTGAAGATAAGTTTAAAATGAATATATCTGCTTTTGACCCTTCATCACAAGTCACAACCCCAAATTTATAAAATGTATATAATATTTATTTTTTAGGTCTTGAATTATAAACTGGCTCGATCGTGTCACTGTGTGTGGAGGTCACTGGCTGATTGTCGGAGCTCAGTTCAGGTGAAGCTGCATAAAAAGTTTTATCTTCGGAAAACGAATATTTCTCTGTGGCTGAGCTCAACTCTTTGATTGGTTTTTCCAAACTGATTCTAGATACACATGATGGCTGATGAATTAAAGGAAGAAACTAAACAGATTTCTTCATCCAGTGGAAAACTATGAAAGATTTTCTTTCAGCGAGTGCCATCACGGCCAGTCTTGAGGTCCTCACCATCAACAGGTCTGATGGTGGCTGTAGCGTCTTGAATCCTCCACATCTGTGTCGTAGTAGCAGTCAGAGGTCGCTGCCTCTTCACGAGCTTCACTGTCACCACAAGTGGATTGTTTCTCGCTGCCACTTTCACTCGGTTCATTTTCAGGAGGCTGTGTGGTCATTCCAGCCCTCACATTGCTCACTGGACAAGCCAGTCCAAAGTCAATGAGCTTGATCCTGAACGGCTGATCCCTTTGGTAGACCAGCATTACGTTGTCCGGTTTCAAGCCTGTTTGAATTATGCCAATGTTCTTCAGCGCTTCCAACGCTGTCAATAATTGCTGGGTCACGAGACGGATTTCACAGAGACTCAGTGGCATCATATCATTCTCTGTCATCAGGTCCCAAAGGCTCCTGTCCAGCCTTTCCAAAACAAGAGATTTCATTGAACTGGAAGTTCTCAATTAATATTACAATGTTGTGCTGGTCAGGGTTGAGAGCGCTGACCGTTGCCAATTGTCTTTGATTGATTTTGTCATCATCTCATTTGTGGATTTTTAGATAGCTCTGTATCTGGTCAACTGTCCAGTATTATTAAGTACGGTATCGTTGTGTTCCCTGTCCTTGATTCGCTTCCTCTCATGCTCACCAATGTTAAACACTTTTATCGCAACTATATTCTATAAAGTTTCTTACCTTTTATCTGTCGTCCATTAGTTTTTATTGCCATGTATTTTGTGAAGCACTTTGTAATCTTGTTTAGATAAGTGCCAAAGATATTATTATTATTTAAATTTTCTAAATACACTATTATGGTATTGGTCAAGAAGACATTTTAGGCTGAGAGCATTACCCACAGGGCCAGAGGTCAACCTAAATCGTTATGTTTAATGGGGACCATGAACACCCATATTAAAATGTCATGGAAAAGTGGCCAACAGTTGATAACTGAACCAAAATGTTAGACGGGTGACTGACCATCCGTTAGCGGGGCACAAACAGCTCTGAGTTGAAGCATATTACCAGCATGCCCCTCATTATCCCAGCTGGAGTGGAGTCTGATAGCCAGAGCGGCATGCCTCAAATGATTAGTGTATGGTACAGTGCTCTGTGATATTGTCCTTTTAATGTTTCGATCAAACCGGCCATGGGGCTCTGTTGCCGGTAACTGGTCCATGCTGTGATGTTTATGCTCTGATGGCCCCTTGGCCTGTATCCAAACCAGCCAATACAGCTCCAGTGTTGTCCCCCTAAAGGCCCTCGGACCTCCCACCCAGTGGCCCCTGTATTATCATCCAAACAAAACTGGCTGCTTTCTACTGTATTGGCAACAATGAGCTTGAAGAATTAAAATCAAGGGATATGATGTGAAATCGACTTCTGTGATTCTCAGTGGCTACTTTTGTCCTGGGCTATCCCTGATAACTCCTGGCAGGCGGTGTTATTGTTTGGCAAAGTGGGCCAAACGCATTCACTTCAGATGTCTTGTGTCAAGTTGACCCCAAGTACGTCAGCCTCCAGTCGAAACCACATCACTTCAGGGAATTGTTTTAGGTCAAACACGAGGAGAAAAGCTAAGTGGAGCCCACCTCTCATTTCTCTCTCCCCTGGTGGTTTTACGAAAGCATTTCTCAGCGCCCCCTCTCAACTCCGCCCCACATCTCTCAAACTCTGACTGAACTTTCCTCGCTGGATCCAGTGCGTCACTCTCCTGTAACCTGGGCCGGACAAGCAGCAGGACCGCTCGCCCGACGCTGAAAACACGGAACAATGGGTTGGCATGAGCGAGGATGGCTCGTCTGTGCGAGTTTTCTGGGATTCGTGGCTTCGGCGCAGAGCATAACGAGGGGAGAGCTGTTCCCCTACGGTCCGAGCGCAAGGGACCAGCTACTGGAGCCGGGGACTGACCAGACGCACCGAATTGAACTGCAAAAGCCAGTGTTATTTTATGATGGCACTTTCGACAGTATCTTTGTAAGTTAACCAGTTACTTGTGAAACTATCATAGTATATAAATACAAACGCACGCATGGGATTTGCTGGTCAGGGTGGTCAGACCATCCGTCTTGCGTAATTGCGCATTCCGTGGAAGCAGTTACAACGTTAAACAATACCTGGAAATTGCAAAATATATCTGGGGCAGGCGATGATTGTCTCTGTTGATCTGGAATATTTGTAAATATTGATTTACTTATCGTAGAGGCTGCTCTGTCTGGATGAATGCGGTGTGTAGTGTGCGCATTCTTGCAGCTTCCCCTGAGGTTATCGTTTTACTGTTGACACAGAGACCAAAGTACTGCAGGGATCTTAGTTTGCAAACCATTCTAAAACGTATAGCAACAAGTCTGTGTCACACAACAGTGTGAGAGATGCGCAGCGTTGGCGTAAAATACTGTAACTATACAAACGTTGACCTGGAACACAATAAATGCATCTTATGTGTATTATTTGTTGTTTCCTGTTACCACGTGGAGCTTGTAAGTGACTTGGGAAAAGCAATTGCAACATGTTGCTGAAAGCTGCACCATTGTGTTGGACAGACAAACAGCCCTTTATTCTCCGCGATTCTCTCAAAGAAAAGTGCTGCAACTGTGTTTTAATTGTGCTGCATTTGGATAACATGCTATCTGAGAGTAATTATGTACAAAGGGCTTTTTTCTTGAAAGGCAGGAAATCAAGAGTTACCGAAAGTCTTGCATGTCTCATAAGTACTTTCATAAAGTAAGATAGTCTATAATAATAATAATCCTGTGTGTACAGAATAAATAAATAAAGTTCTATCGATATCTAATAGCTGAAGGAAGCAGTAATCTTTAGGAAAGGACGAGAGCTTTAATTTCTCAAGATGTGATCTGTCTAATGAAATGTAATGAAAAGTCTGTCAAAAGACAATTTCAATTTATTTTAATCAGTGAGTTATAATTTGTCATTCACTGAGCACTATCATACGCAGTTTCATCCAAGGAGTTGATCTACTCGTGGAGAATTATAGATGCAAGAAGTCATGATTTAACACAAGTCTGAGGTTGAGAGTAAATATTTAATTCCTTGTAATAATAATGAGTCTACAGGGGTTTTCCCACTGCTGACTGCCTCCAAGTTATGAACCACCACAGCATTTTTCTCGACAAGAGTCAAGATAGCCTAAAGATTTTGGCTTCTCTCACATGACAGTACCCGGAGCTGTCTGTGCCCTGTGGGGCAACAGCAATGCTTTTCACACCAGACATTTTTTTCTTTCTCATCATCAGGAGGTTTTACTGTCTCCTCCTGAGTGTGATTCATATTCCACTGAGCCCTGGCACGTTTCACCAACATTAATGATCTCTCTATCATTTTCCCAGCTCTTTCTTCCATTTTGGCAGGAAGCTTCTGTAATGAACATTAGTGTTCAATCTCTGGGTTCTCTGGGGCTGCTCGTCAGGGGCAAGGACAGGAAACGCTGGAATACGGGCCAGGAATAGTGCTCTTGTTTTCCCCTGGCCAGGAAGTGGAGGAGCCCCATGTGTAGCGTGTGTGCGCATGTGTGTGTGTTTTTGACCAGAACGCAGCTTTTCTTTTTTACAAGCCTTGCATGTGTTCACATTAAACCTTAAGTGTGAAAAATCGGCGTTAAATGGCATCTTGTTTGTTCATTAGTGCTTTTGTGGGACATGGCAGCTCCCTTGGGTCATTACTCTAATGAGTTTGAAATAAAGATCAAAGTGGGTCACACTGGACTGGCTCTGTTGGGTCATACAGTGTTAGAATCAGCCTCTCCTCGCTTTCCCCTTTACCAACCTGAGCTCTTAATTCCAGATCAACACCAATGGTTTTGTTGCCACAGCACAACCGACAAGTGAGTCGACATATCTTGGCAAAATGCCCCCAAAGTTTGGCATGATTGCGGCTCTGCAAGGGGACCTGGACACGAGTGACGGTGTGGGGAAAGTTTTCTTCCGCCAAGACTCCAGTCCTGACGCCCTGCGTCGGGCAGCTGAGCACATCAACAGAGCTTTCCCTGAGGACGATGAAGTCGATCCCACCAATACCGTGGTGATAACTTGGGTCGATGTCGCCACCCAGGAACCTCAAAGCAGAGACAAGAAAGTGAGCATCACATGATTATTGAAGTGATCCAAGGAGAAACGGGTCAGTTATAACCTCTCTTCATGTTTTATTTCACAGAGAAACACCTTCCAGCTGGTTATAGCCTCCCTGGAGACCGCCTCGTATGCTATTTTCCTGTATACACGGGATGGGATACAATCTACCTCCACGCCTGCAGGAGACAGCAGTGTGATCATGCATACCGGCTTTAGCAAGGGTTTGGTCCGGGGTTTCCTGTTCAACACCCAGGGGCCGTACTACCGCACCACCACTGATGACGAGGCATCTGTAAGGGCTTTACCAGAGTAAGTCAACTAGTGTGTCAGCACAGGAACGCAGGTTGCCTGCCAGTTGTACAGGCTTGGTAATGTTTCAGGAACAGTGAGTGTAAGAGCGTTTTCAACCCACAATTTGAACTCTTTCAGGGAAACCAACTCTGGCCTGCGGGGTGTGTGGGTGTACGAGATCGGTACAGTCGCCCTATTTTACCAATGTGGCTCCAGGTGAGGTCACTGGCCTGCCCACTGAGGCCCCAGCCCATGCGGCCCCCAATCGCCATGAGCAGGACACTGATGCAAGGAGGCCTGTGTATACCAATGGACAGCAAGTAGAGTACCCTCCCTATGAACCGGAGGGAGGACAGGTCCAAGTCCACCCTGTTCAGTATCAGCCACATCAGCCTTCGAACCCAGAAGTGGTGGTGGTGGACGACACAGATATAAATGTAGATGGTGAGGCTTTATTTTTGTTCTCTATGTATTGACACAGAATTAAAAAAATGCTCTATTTATGAACACTATTAGTTCAAAAATCTATAGTTAATCATGGGTTCTGGCTTTTCGTTTCTTTTTTCAGTGTTCTCATATAACCTTGGGAAATGTGCGAACAACAGGAATAAGTGTTCCCAGTTTGCTGACTGCAAGGACTACTCTAATGGATACTGCTGCCACTGCAGGCCTGGCTTCTATGGCAACGGGATACAGTGTGTGGCAGAGGGTACGACTATGTTTTATGGAATCACTTAATTTAAAAAAATTTTAACTGCCTTTGTCATTCTTTATCTGGAGAGTAATGTGTTTAGTTAAAATGCTTGAAATGTGTGTATATGACAGACTTAACACAGCTTAATGATACATAATATCTAATCTATATATTTTATTTATAAAAATGACAGACTTAGATTTAACATTAGACATTAGGCAGCATTAGTATCTAGGCCAAGTAATGCAATGTTATATCCATTAGTGAAAGTGGTTATCATCCTGTGCTAATTTAAAGGTGAAATAAATTGAAGAAATATAAAACATTGCAATGTAGCAAAAATGTAACAGTATTAGAAGTTTAGCCTTCCTTGCTAACTAGCTAACTTTCACTGTGGTGTAGGCAATTATCTTTGTTAAATTGTTTTCTGAAATGTAACATTTTAATATCATGAACTAGTGGCCTACTTGTTAAAACACAATACACCAGTTTTAAAATACATCTGTCCAGGTTGGCTTTAAAAAGATAACTGTTTAAAGACTTCATTATCCAGAGACAATTACATTTTTTAATTCTTAATAGCTGACAGATGTTGGAGAAGTCTTTTAGCATCTGTCCTGCTGTTTGTCTTAGTCACTTCCTGTTGCTCAAGTGTCCTCACAACTCATGAATTTAATCTGAGCAGATGGGTCAAATCTCTTGAGTGCAGCCATGAGGTTTTTGGTTGCTTTTCTCTGTGACTAACATTGTTGGTTTTGGTTCATTTTGTAGGAAAGCCCCAGAGGATGAACGGTAAAGTGCACGGAAAAGTGTATGTGGGCAACTCTCCTTCTCCACTGGAGTTCAGCGGCAAAGATCTCCACTCGTACGTTGTTGTAAACGATGGTCGATCCTACGTCGCCATCAGTGACATCCCACAGACTCTTGGGCCCTCGCTGCAACCCTTGTCTGCCCTTGGTGGTGTGATTGGATGGGCCTTTGCTCTGGAGCAGCCTGGCTTCAAGAACGGCTTCAGTATTATCGGTGAGGGGAAAAGTTCTACCACTGCACAAGCAAGTCAATTATAATGTAATGATTTTCTTGAGTTTCACCTGATTTAAAAAACAAGAATGAAGATTCAGGAAGAATAAATCTCTTCCCACAGAGCTGTTACAAGCACAGTTTGCCGTACAGCTGCAGTTTCAACTGAATTCCAGCTGAATTCCCCTTACATTACATCAGCTCAGACAGATGGCGGCGAGCCAAAGTTCATCCCGGGCCGGAGTCTTAAAGTTAACTTCTTCTCTGTCCTCTGAAGGGGGGGAGTTCACACGGCAGGCTGAGGTGACCTTTCTGCCAGGGAATGAAAAGCTGATCATCAAGCAGGAGTTTAGCGGCATCGATGAGCATGACCACCTGGTGGTGAGCACCACCCTGGAAGGCCGGGTCCCTGAGGTGCCTCGCGGCGCCAGTGTGCAGATGGAGCGTTACTCAGAGATCTACCAGTACGGCAACAACTGTGAGTTACAGCTCAAACTGAAAATCTTCACTCAATGTAAATCTCTCGAGTTGTTGAACCTCAATATTTCAGCGTCCAAGCATTTTCAGCTCTTGAAAGTAGAACTCTTCTTAAGTGATATCTCCTTGATCTTTTACCTGTCAATCTTACCCTTCAGTGATCACCTCATCCTCCACTCGGGACTATGTAGTGAGCTTGCCAGATGGTTCCACTGAAACCAGGACGTACCAGTGGCGTCAGACCATTACCTTCCAGAGCTGCCAGCACGACGAGTCTGCCAGAGACATGAAACCGACCCAGATGCTGAGTGTGGACCAGGTCTTTGTCATGTACGACGCTAATAATGAGCTCATCCGGTTCGCCATGAGCAACAAGGTCGGGGATGTCAACGGTGAGGTCATGGAGATTATTTTTGTATCCTGTTTTGGTCTGAGCTCACTTCCTTCCTGGAGTACAACATATAACATCCTGACCAAAAGACAGTTTTACTAAAAGTTGGGGGTGTTGTTGACTTTTAAATTGTTAATTGCGTCGTAACAACACTGTCCTACTTCTTCAATTCTCAGGAGGGCAGCCAGAAGAGAATCCGTGTTTCACAGGGCGACACGGCTGTGACACCAACGCTGTTTGCCGACCTGGAGACGGAAATCAGGTCACCTGCCAGTGTGCGGCTGGATTCAATGGTGATGGACGCACATGTTATGGTAAGGATGACATATGACAAAATACATATTTTTGGCAATTAAGTGGATGTACAAGCCTCTTGAATCTCTCCACTAATGTATTCTATGCTTTCAAGTAAATCATACTGTTTCCACATCTGTTCAGAGACATCGTTTAATTAACTCAGACTGTGTAAAGCCTTCCTTCCTGGGGAACTGCACAATCTTGCCAATTAGCAGAGGGACTCCCACATGGAAATCAAAGTGTCCCTTATTCCCAGACTAGGTTCACATATCCAGTGTGGCCCTCAGCCCGTGTTCTATAGGAGCAAAGAGCTATTGCGTTCCAGACCAGACAGGAAGCTCCGTGGCACATATAGCAGGACAAGGAAGGATGTATTTCAGACAGATGCAATCTTGAAACACTCCTAATTAGGAAATCTGATCAAGCTCTCTGATCTGCCTACATCTGATAATGAAGGACACTGATGTGACAAGTCCAGACTTCAGAGCTCCCAACTCAAACATGGGCCTAATGTGGACGTTATTAGCACATGATAATTGGCTCTTTTCTCTTTATCAGACATTGATGAGTGCAGAGAGGACCCTCAGATCTGTGGCTTCCACGCCATCTGCAACAACCAGCCCGGGACCTTCCGCTGCGAATGTGAAGACGGATATCAGTTCGGCAGCGATGGGCAGACCTGTGTTGGTAAGTGGTGTTTGTGTGCTGCAGAGTACAAGTGCATATTTCAGAAATCTCTCCTGGTGTTTGAGGTGCACAGACACAAACTGTAATTAAAGGCATTACAACATAAGGAAGACCAGGGTGAGCAAGACAAACCTCGTTTATATACAGTTACTAATTACACATACACATCTTTGAACTAGCTGTGGTGCACTAACATCATTTAACAGATAACCTTGTGGAAAGTGTGATTAGGTTTAAACATTTTTAAATGTCACACCACATCAGGACAGCACAGAGCATCTTGTAAAAAGTCACACAAAAAGTTACAAGATAAGCAATTTTCTCACTTCCCCTCCTCCCCCTCAGAGGTTAGGCGACCCGTTGATGCCTGCGAAGAAGGAACCCATACCTGTGACATTCCTGAGCGCGCTCAGTGCAGCTACACCGGAGGCTCGTCCTACATCTGCTCCTGTCTGCCGGGGTTCATAGGAGACGGTAGAATCTGCCAAGGTACTGCTCAGAGACACATGCTACTTTCAGTCCTTAAGTGACAAATAGGGGGCCTCATGAGAAGGTTACAACAATAATATCAGTGATTGCATCAAATTTGAATGCAGAACTTGTGGCATATTGTAATGAATTAATTTACATAGCTTTGGTGTTCATCATGGATTTAAAGGACTATTTCAGTGGTTTTGCATATTATAGTCCATCCGTTATTAATAACTTTTAGATCTACTATCTTCATAGCAGCATAAAGATAAACGTTTTTCTCACTTAAAACTTTCTTTAGATAGATAGTACATCACAACATTTCTTCACTCTTCATCTGCGATACTTTAATGACTGGATTTTAATTTAGGTCTCCAAATAAAACACTTTTAAAGGCTTTTCTTATTTCTTAAAAAAATGTTGTGCGGTGTTTAAAATTGATGGTAGCTCATACTTCTAAGCAGAAAATAGCAAGAACAGCGAGCCAATCAGAGCTCTTGTTGCTGCTTGCACACCTTCAACTTAAACAGAGCAGTTTTTTTAATTATGAGGGAGAAGGAATAAAATGGAAAAACAAGACAGAATAATTCGATAATTATTATTTAGTTGATGTGAATACATGAATCAATACAAATGTATATTACTTCACGAACGTTGAACGTTGTAAAATATATAAATATTCCAGTGGCACACTCCAGGCTTCATGTTGGTGTGTGCTAAGAGAATGTGAAATTTGAGATTTGAGAGTTGGCAGCCAAAAAAGCTCAGCATTCATGTTTTCTGATTAATCATCATAGAGAAAACATGATCTGACAAGGAGGTTGTGCAAATGATGTGATTTTTGTAGCTGTGGGCAGTCAGACAGAATGCTGTTGTAAATTCATCCTCAGATCTCGGTTGACAGAGCATCCTTTGTTTCACTTACAAGGAGAAGTTTTAAAATCAGACTCTCCTTGCAACGGCCTCATCATGTGACGATGAAATGTTCAACAAAAACAAAAAATCTGCTGAAACCAGTGGGTGCCTTTGATCCAAATTCACGTGATTGGTGGTAACGTGAACTGTTGCTGGTCAAGTGTGTAAAATGGAAAATTAGTTGTGTAGTCCTTGAACACAAGTAGTCAAATCCAACATGTGGAGTTTGAGGCTAAAATGATTAAAACATCTGCTCAGGACTGGGGGAGGAGGTGAGATCGGTTGCATAACACATCTGCAGTGGTTGAACAGTGAACCATAAGAAGCAGATGAGCATTTCTTATGTGGAGGGAGTGTGTAGCCTCAGTAGCACTCATTCATAGTTTCCATTCTTGGCTCAGTGTTCTGCACTCCGAGGGCCCGGACCACACTGTAGAACCCTGACTATAAAAGGACACAGCAGATTGGACATTCAGAAATTGTTTTAGCCTGTCGTGAGTCTTCTCTGTCCTCACTCACCCTCTTTTATCCTGCCTGAAGACATAGACGAGTGCCAGCCAGGCAGGTGCCACCAGGATGCTGTGTGTCAGAACACCCAGGGATCATTTACCTGCCAGTGCAGGTTGGGTTACTATGGCGACGGCTTGTCCTGCTTTCCAGGTAAGTGTCATTGTGCAGACGCTCTCTGACAAGTAAACCAGGCATCCTACATTGTTTCACATTCAGTTTTTGTAACATTCAGTCTGTGTTGAATTTAGAGTATCTGTTGTGGGAATTCAGACAGGTAGTAGTAATAGTTCTCCTTAATGTAGTTGCATAAATAATACAAAATGGAAAACGGATCATTTTCATTCACAGCATTGTTCACTGCAGTGCTATTTCACTTGGAAATGAGCTCCTCAGCCACAGTGCCAGCTGGAACCTGTTTTTCATTTTCTTCTGCATAGTAAAAGGAATTTGTTGCACCTAAAGGTATAAGACATGGGGGAGTTTTTATGTTGCTGAATTTAAAGCCAAAGACAAAGGGAACCATAAATGAGCTAATGAATGGGTTAGTGCTATCCACTCAGAGTATTATGGTCAGCTTGGAGCTTTTCTTTTTTGGATTTTATCTCGTCAGGGAAGACAAAAACACGGTGCGAGAGCCACAGAGACAATCTCTTAAGCGTGACAGAGTTAGGTCCACGGGGCCCCCGTCCTGTCGCCGGACAGTACATCCCCACATGTGACGAGAACGGTGCCTACGAACCAATGCAGTGCCACGGCAGCACAGGATACTGCTGGTGCGTGAACCGGAACGGACAAGAGATCCCTGGGTCTCGGTCTGGACCTGGCAGCAGACCAATGTGTGAGTAAATCACACAAATGTATCTAACACTTCACAACGAGAGACCACGGCAGGAGAGAGGAGACAAAGAGCATGACAGATGATTTCACATACATTCCTGTTTGATTTCTCTGTGTTTGTTTCTCATAGGTATCGACCATGATGGTGGGCCACCACCTATCGGACCCACAACTCGACCCGACGTCCACCCCCTGCCCTCAGGAACCCACCTGCTGTTTGCCCAGAGCGGCAGGATAGAGTACGTCCCCCTGGAAGGTTATGACATGAAAAAGGATGGTGCTAAGGCTGTCCTCCATCTCCCTGTAAGTTTTCAACTATGCCAAGGTGTTTATGTTAGAAAGCAGATTTACACAAAACCTACTTGATAGATTACCACAAAACTTGGTGGGAGGATGCTGTATAAGGTCAGGAAGAATTTTTTTTGGCAGCTCCAGATCAGGGGGTTGATACAGAAATAGTTTATACTTTCTTTAACATTTCCATTGATTTCCCAGAGAATAATTCATGAATCTTGATGAAAAACGTCAGACATGTTTAGGGGACTGATATTTATGAGTGTGTGCAATTTGGTGCAGATCCAAATAAAAATGCGGGTCTAGTAAATATAAATGTCGTTTCATAAGGAGACTGTTGGGCCTCAGCGGAAGTATGAGCTCTATTATTTTAATATCAGTGTCTCTTAGAGAAGAGACTCTACAAGCAGTTTGAGTGGTTTTGTGTGATTCATTTTATTTGGAGATTTTTGATGGTTTGAGCCATTTGCCAGAATTTATAAGGAAAATTGTTTAACTGGTCGGCAATTCATATTTCCTCTCACTACAAACATCTTCCTGACAGAGTTTAATCGCTTTTGTGTTTATGAAAAAGTCCTTGCTTAAATGTGCCATGACATACTTTGCTGTATTAATAATGGTTCATGACATTCAAATGCTTGTAAGATCCTAGCATGTCCACACAATCAGCTGCCAGGTGTAAAAAGACTGTGTCATTCAGATAACCTTGGCGAAAACAATCCAAAAAGTAGCAGTCTGTTGTGTGTTTATCTGTCCCTGTCTGGTACTAACATTTGTAGTCTAGCTATGCGATTTCCCCCCCCATCTGCTCCATGCATTCAAGGCTCGAACTTTATTGGAGGCACATGGTGACATTCACACTAATTACTAACATCAGTCCGACATCTTTGGAATTGCAAGCTGCATTTCTTGTTACGCTGATTTCCAAACCAGCTGGTATGTGGCTCTGTTTGTTTGGATTTATGTCTGGACGTTAACGTCAAAAAACACATCTGCTCTTGTTTGAACAAAGTCCACTTCAAAGATTGCTTGTTGACCCCTCCACAGGAGAAGGTAATCATCGGAGTGGCCTATGACTGTGTGGAGAAAATGGTCTATTGGACAGAAATCACATCTCCCTCAATCAGCAAGGCCAACATCCAGGGGGGAGAGCCCCTCGCTGTCATTAGATCAGGTAGCGTCTGTTCCTTCAATCTACTGGTTCTTTTCATTTTCGGCCATTTACAACCTGGGACTGTTTACGTAAATGAATACCATGAACAGCATGTAACCTCTCGACAGATTTGCACAGTCCAGAGGGTATCGCCATCGATCACTTGGGACGAACCATGTTCTGGACAGATTCGGTGAAGGATCGCATTGAGGTCGCCTCTCTGGACGGGACCCAGCGTCGAGTCATTATAGACTCTGATCTCGTCAACCCCCGAGCTATTATCACCGACCCTCCCAATGGGTCTGTAGAACTTTCACACTTTATCAACTTCTTTTTATTAATCATAGAAACTTTTTAAAGTTTAGTTGTCCTGATAAAAGCAAAGTGTCCCAAAAAAGACACTTTGCTAAATTCTGTGAAGCCCAGACAAAAGCAAAAAAATAATCCCACACCCATAACACAAAATTAGACAATGGTCTCACCAGACTTATTATTTTTTATTTATTTATTACTATTTTTACTTTTAGCCTTTTGTGGCTGCTTCCAAGATTTTTTGTTTGCAGGGACTTTCCGGTAAATGTCTGTGCATCCATTCTCTCTCATCCAGTCAGGATCAAATGACATTAATGACAAGTTTGATTGGCTCCTGTTCAAGAGTAACATATAATAGCACAAGAATAACTCTTATGATTATATTCACATTTAGTAAAAAACTGTCAGATATTTATAAATCTGTCTCATAGTTGTTTATTGTTCAGTTTGACGGTGAACTGATTCAACATGTGTTCTTGCATCAGTAATCTGTACTGGTCCGACTGGAACCGCGACGCTCCCAAGATCGAGACCTCTTACATGGACGGATCCAACAGGAGGGTGCTGGTTAAAGATGACCTGGGCCTGCCGAACGGCCTGACGTATGACTCTCAGAGCTCTCAGCTTTGTTGGGCAGACGCAGGTAGACTTCAGACAGATGACTCACGTTTGAAATGATGTCTGCTTGTGATCTGCACTAAGTGTAATCTCTCGCCTGCAGGCACACATAAAATGGAGTGCATGCATCCTGGCCGGGGTGACCGCAGAAAGGTTATGGAGGGGATTCAGTACCCCTTCGGAATTACTTCTTATGGGAAGAACATCTACTACACTGACTGGAGGAGGTTTGACTTATTATATTATCATAAACAAATTTATTAAGAGCAGGTTTTTACACACAAATGTAAGGATTCAGACAGATGTGTGTCTAATGTAATGTTACTACGTTACTCTAAACAACATTTAAATTACTACACGCAGGAGTTTGATGTTTATAAATGCGAGCCAAAGATAATGTAGCATCAGGGAGTTAATTCAGCCTTAATCCATGATTCACTGTGCAATGTGAGAGTCCAAATCTGTCAAGGTAGAGGAAGGAGAGGGTGGGTCAGAGGTCGAAAAGCTCCCCACACTTCAAGCATGGGGCCTTGATGTTCTCCCAGACTCGGACACTCCCACCCTGAAACTGTTGCGCTTTCTTCCCATGATTCTGTATGTTAGCCACTACAAGACTGCGGGGGGGGGGGGTTTGGGGCATCTGTTTGTGTGTGTGTGTACGTGGAGCGAGGAGGCATCTTAAAAAGTGGCAGCTGCTTGCAATTTCTCAGCCTCAGCGTCTTTTGGTGACCTACCCGGGGCCTCCCTGTGATCTCGCCAGGCCTGTAGCCTTGTTTGAGGAGGTTGAGAGGTGATGGCGGTGGGGGAGGGACACACTTCAACAGCAAACGGCAAACTATGCCAGCTATGGCCGAGAAACCCACCCTAACCCTTACTCATTCTTGACAGACTTTAAACAAAACACAGGAAGGCGGGATGCTGACTTTTCTCAAGCTGGGTTTGTCCCAGATTTCTAAACTCCTGTGATGATTGTGTTTACAACAGGGATGCCGTGGTTGCGGTAGATCGCTATACTGGCACGGAATCAGACGAGTTCCAGCCTCAGAAACGGACCAAGTTATATGGGATCACCACAGCCTATGCCCAGTGTCCTTCAGGTAGTAAACCAGTTGCATATGTTCACCATAAAGACCTTGTGTGCTGTGTGTTAATGTTTTAAAATGTTTCATTCATGTTCCAAAACATGTTTTCATGTCTGTAGTGGTCTTTGTATTACATCTGACACCCAGTACAGAGCCATTCTTAGAAATAGATGAGCTGTGCTCACATAGGGGGGGTACCTTTGAGTCACATTTATAATCCAGTCCATTTGCTCTTCACGGCCCAGCTGCCCGGTGTCATGTGCCCTCCATGAAGCATTTTTTGTTTGGTTTGAAAAACCAGAGAAATCCCAGGTTCCCTCCGCTTGACGAGAATGTAGCAGGAGGAATTCTGCAGCTATAGTATTCATTATCTATTGGAGGGATGAGTGATGTTGCTGTGCAGCACCAGGCCTCATCCTCCCCTCTCAATAAGGCTGCATGTATAAAGCCAGAGAATGTGGAGCCGAGGGAGCGGGGCCTCCAACATCTGGAGTTTGCTATGTGTCTCTTCCGAGTATAGTGAAGAGGCTTTCCTGCTGTTCCTCGCTGCGGTGGCTTATGATTTATACAAACGCACTGACGTTGATAAGTGTTTGTGTATTCTCTCCTTCCGCCAGGACAAAACTACTGTGCTGTGAACAACGGGGGCTGCACTCACCTCTGTTTAGCAACCCCCAACGGCCGCTCCTGCAAGTGTCCCAGCAACTCAGTGGGCGTGAACTGCGTGGAGAGCGACAGCGGGTAATGACGTGAGGTGGCCCAGAGATGACATTGTTTGGATGTTTGACAGCAAATTAGGAGCCACTCAGCATTACTAAACTATAGCTGCTGAAAACGCCACTGAAAACCAGAGGTGAAATTACTGTGCCTTTTTATTTCTCAGTGTTATGCTTATCTACAGTTTTTTACATTTCCCATATGCCTTTATAAAATCACATTTTGCCTTTCAGAATTGTAAATATAAACACTATTATGCTGACTTATTTCTTTGAGTGCACATAAACTGAGAATAAAGCTCAAGGGATACATAATTTAATGTGAAATACATCTAACAGCAATGCATGACATCATCTCATGTTTGGCTGATCCCATAGGTTGTCTCATGGACATATTCATGTGGAATATGACTGTACGAGTCTGTTACAAACTGGTGGAATGTGTTTACATGCTGGGCAACAAAAGAATAAACATTTTTCTAACATGTGGGTCTACTGTGTCTGTGGTTTTAGTATGACAGTAGCGGCACCTTGTGTTCAGTAGGGTGTATTACAAGTTCATATGTCCCGTGCAGCAGAAGTTGTGAAAGGGATTATTTTGTGGTTCATACTGGTTGATTATAAAACCAATCCGAAGTAGATTTGTGTGTAAAAATATAGAAAAATATAGAAAGTCTATATATTTATAAGGTTAAGGTTAACATTCAGGTTTGTTAACCTTAATGACAAAACTTTAAAAAAAAAGTAAAAAAATTGCTTTTCACTGCCACTAATAATGTTATTAAATTACTTTTTTCTGACAATCCAACATCTTAAGACTTGAACTTAAGGAAAATGACCCAAACAAATAATCAACTGTGAAAACAATTCATCAAACCATCAACTAATTGATTGCTCAAAAAATGTCTTATGTAAATATAAAGGATCTTTACATACAAACCAGTGAAATTCCTTCTCCAAACTAAATTCTGAAGTAAATGTATCAGTTAACATTTGGAGCTTCGCAATTTAAATTTACAGCTTAATGACAGGGAGTGAACATTTGCTATTTAAAGAAGATGAGGTCAGGACTCACAGTGATTTGTGGATTTCCATGTATCTAGTGTGTGGTGGTTTATGTATGAAATGTTAAAACCTGGATGGATGGATGGATAGATTCAGTTAATTTATTGTGTCTTAACTTGTATTTGATTTAATATGACCTTTTAAATCATTGCAACTATCATATTTGTTGCTACTCTTAATGCCTTTACTGCACAAAACTTGGGTCAACTCTGATGGTTTTAAAAGGCCAACTGGCAATCCAGTTGGCTTGGGTGTACTGGTGGATTTACACAATGACCGCAAATGCACCACCAGTCCCCTGAGCCACAGGTTTTGATTGACAGGTGAGTAATCTGCGTGTTATCCAATGGGAGGCTGAGCGTGGGTAAGTGGGCGGGTCACCGGTCAGCGCGCCTGTTGGAATCATGGTGTTCTGACCCTCAAACCTGTCTGTCAGGAATATCTCTGCCCTGACCACCAACAAAACCAGATACATCTACCTTTGGGTTAATTCATTCACACTTTCCGCTCCATGCTTTCTGCCTGAGAACCAAATATTTAATTTTAGTCACACATTTGTTGTTACGTCTACTCGTAGTCACTCAACACCAGAATCGGGTTTAATTGCCAAGCAGGTTTACACATACAAGGACGTTGCTGTGGTGTATTTGTGCAATTATAGATATAAAAATAGGAAACAACACTAAATATAAATAATACTATGAGCACCAGGGGGGGGATTGGTCTATTTGAGATCTCCCTCTCTTTCCAAACACAACAAAGAAGGACAAATTCGAGGTTAATCCAAGAATGTACGTGGACATGTAGATGTCCTCACAACCCAAAACAAACTCAAATCCAAGCAGACACAGAAGAGTTAATAACAGTCTAACGTGAATCGTGTTTTCTTCTCCTCCGTCAACTTGCAGGCGTTTGGAACGTCAGCAGACAAGGAAAGGGGCGGCAATGTGTTGGTCCTGCAGTCACCACTGAGGGTTTAATGACACACACACACACACACACACACACACAGCAGCAGTCTGCCTGACGGAGGCTAATCATTCGCTGGCTCTAATTTACACCAAGGTTTGTATGAACATTAATTCCTCCCGCCCGGAGCTTGGCAGTATGAGTTTGAGGGGAACGTGCTTTGCTGGAAGTCGGTCGGGTTTATTTGAATCACCGCTAACGACGCGCCCGCTTCTCTCCGCCACAGTTTTGACAGCTGCCACCCTCAGTGCGATGCTACAGCTAACCTCGGCACCGGGAGGGAAACCACTCAAACCCCCGGGATGCGCAGCTCGTTGATGTGGATGTGTTGTAGAGCTCGTTGGGTTCAGCGGCTTTGAGGCTACTGTAGCATTCGTGGTAACATTTTACAACACAATACATCGAGCTTTCTTGTATTTTGCGGTCAAGCTAGCTAAACAAATAACAGAGCTGTGGAGCAGTGCTTTCAAAGTAAGAGTCTAATTGCAACGTTTTTGTAAACAAAACTAAAAAGAAAAAATGTAAGTAAAAAAAAACGTTTAATTGGGGATTGTACAATATTTCAAATGTCGTAGTTTGTTGTCTGTATTTAAGAATAGGCGTATCAACACATAACATAATTATGAATTAATGAACTAGTTGTTAAGGAATAATAGCTTAATTTAAACATGTAATGAAAGCGTCAAATGCCTTTAGGTCCCAGAATTAAAGCTTTATCCCTTGAATACATGCAAATTACAAAATATTAAAAAAGGTTTCATTTACAATTGTATATTTTTTTAATTGAAGGAAAACCTTGTTTATTTGAGTTGACTGTTTTATGGTTTACACATGCATCTAAAATATATCTGGTATTATAACTTTAAAGCAGAGAGGTTACATTTGTTAAATAAGTGGCATCAGAAGCATTAAAGCTCAGTGGCTTGGAAAACTTTCATTTTAATAGAATTACTACCACTGTAATTTATATATTTATGAATGTTGTAGGTCTCCACTGTAGGAAGACAGTAAGAATCAAAGTTAAATGTGTTGTTTTGATTTCTAGTGAGATTATAGTCTGAGGTATAGTCCAAGTCCTCAGCATTTGTGGTTGCCAACAAGTTCTGCGCTTTTATTTTGAAAACAAATCTCGCCCCGGACATGAGTTGTTGGGACGTGCCTGGTGTTTGACGTCACGTCACGAAGCTAGCTAGCTAACTGAGTCCGTTTTGTTTTGGTAATGCTACACCGCTGGTCTGGATGAAGTTTCTGTTCACGTCAGGCTCAGGTGCGTCACATGCAGCAGTATCTCTGTGTCTCTGCGCGCCGGTAAAAACGCTAAAGTGGTTTTCTCGGGCTAATTGTGTTTTTGCTGACTGTTTTTCTGCAGAGCTCCAGTTTAAAAGTGGCAGAGCTTTGCAGTGAATGATGACTCTGCTATGAAAGAGTCCGGAGGAAAGCTGGGGCTTCGTTCGGTGCTGTCCGGACCACTTCCAGTCACCTGGAGGACCAGGAAGGAAACCTGAAGGAGGCTGACATCTGTGACTCTGCCCTGGCTGGTGTTGCACCTGGAGGTGTGGACGACATGGCAGGTCCACAGCAGACTGAGCTGTCATACGCGTGGGAAAAGTACATGGACTGTAGACTGCAAGGAGCGGATCTGCAGGTAGGCACTCACTGGGCATGGGGCTGATGCAGCCTCACATCTGGGCTCCTTCTCTGGGTGGTGGTGAGGCTTCCTTTTCATTTCCTGGTCCATAAGCTAGGTGGTCCTGTAAGAAGCCTGAAGAATACTGGCAATATTTATGTGGAAAGGTCCTGCATACAGTTGCATTTGTCATTCAAATGAAAAAAACATGTTTTCATCATGTTTTATTTGCCAAACTCCTCAAATACGATCTTTAGGATTTAGAAATATATCTGATTTCACTTTAGTTTTGCTCACATTGATACAGTGAGGCTTTGTTGTCTGTTTTAAAATTTTAATTAAAGTCACAGCATTTAATCCAAATATTTCCTCCTCACCTAATCCAACCAGTTGTGGGGTTCTGGTGTTGGTATCAGATTTGCTCGAGTTCAAGCCACGTAAAAGGGTCACATCATCCAACAATAGCAAACATTGTTCAGATACATTCTTTTAGCCTGCTCCTCGTCATTCAAGCTGCCTAAGTCACTTTACTGTTTTAGTGTTGGCTGTTCCAAAGTGAGTCAGAGCTTAAACAGTCTGTTGCAATATGCTGTGCAGCTGTAGAGAAGTTTACAATAACACATAAATGTTAATATTTGTTGTAACTGTGTTGTAACTCATTCAGACACTCCAAAAACTTTAAACAAAACATATGTACATGCAGGAGATGACAGGATGTCTCTTTTTCTCCTTAGGAATGGAGAACATTGTTATGACGGAACAGAATTGTATATAATTATATGAGTGGGTAGTAAAAATACCCTTGAAGTAAAACAATTCCCTGTGTTGCATGAGACCTGATTTGAATCCCTTTTAGATCTCCAGCTGGCATTTTTTTTTGTAGCTGGAAATGTGACTGATACACAGCAGTGAGTCACCTGCAGAGGAGGAGGCAGGTGTGAACCGCAGATTGTTCACTATTAGTGTTGTGTAAGAGCGCTTAATGCACATCGCAGAAGTAAGTGACTGTGGTTTTCAAATCTCTGTCAGGCCACTGCAGCTCTTTTCACTCCCTATCCTGCTGTCAGAGAACTCTCAGCAGCCGGATCACGAGACATGGATTAGGATCGGACTGCAGGCCTGAGAGAGTGATCTGCCCCACACACACACACACACACACACACACACACACACACACACACACACACACACACACACACACACAGATGAGCTTATTTAGCCTTTGTGGTAGTCCATTATATTTGCTCGACCACGTGTGAGTCGTGCTGTAAAGACAGACGTGCTTTCATTTTTAAAGCTAATGGCCGCAGAAGAACCCTTTGGGGTTTTGTCTTTCTTGGAAAGAATGGCTTCCTTCCTCAATAGTTCTCTGTGGTGGTTTATTAAGCTTCATAGCTTTGTTAATCATGTTGGTGTGCATTACGGTGTCAGCTGAAGAAATGGTGCTGGTTTGTTCGCAGTTACCATGGTGATAACAATGCTTGGGCTGCAGCAAGCAGGCTCTGCCTTTCTATTAATGGTAACTTTTTCTGTCACTTTTGGTTGTGACAACTCCATTGGGACGACTGCGTTTACTCGCTACTTGTCGCCTCTGCAGTCGTCAAAGTGTGTGTGTGTGTGTGTGTGTGTGTGTGTGTGTGTGTGTGTGTGTGTGTGTGTGTGTGTGTGTGATGGTTAAGTGAGCACATCTGTACTCACCAGTTTGCTGATGCTGTAGCTTTCCCTCCTAAATGAATCTGATGGGGACACACACAATGACAGGCTGTGTCGCACACATGCTGCTGCACTGCTTGTACATGATATGTTGCTCCAGCTCATCTGTGCACCAAATTTATACTGTACATTTATACTATCTCACCTAAAGTGGCATCTTCTAGTCATTGTGGTCAGAACACAGGTTAACATGGGAACTGAACGACAGAAAGGCTGTTTTAGACCCAACAGACCTAAAAGCTCATTTATGCTGCCTATATGTATGAAAAGAGATTTGTCCGTTTCAAACTGTGTAACTGTCAATGCCCACATACTTCCATGCATCTTTTTTACGTTGGCATGGTTGTTTGGCAATACATCCCCTAGAGGGCAGATCAGAGTCAAGAGTCAAGTCAAAGACAACAATAAACATGATGACGTGGAGGAGGTTGAGATAATGTACCTTTTTAAGAAAGAGGCAAAAGGGGATGTTTGTCCCTGTGCCAGGGCGAAATAACATCATATAGACGCCTGTAGTTACTTTCCAACTTGCAAACTCTCCTTAAAAAGTGCCACCATTGTTAAAATGTCTTCCTTGTCATATTTTAGCTATTGGCTACATGGCCCCCCAACAATTTCCGCTGGTACTGCTCAGTTTCGTCTGCATCCTGAAGACAGATATGATTGAAATGAGTGTAGAGACGGCTCTGGTTTCTGTACACGTATCTAACATTGAGCAGAAATGAGCCTTTAGCTATTCTGTGATCGTACTTGGCAGTGAAATGTGTAGGGCAAAGAGACCTTCTCCTGCAGTCATCAGTAAGTTACCATGAAAAAAAGTGTGAAAATACTTATGCTGCAGCCCCCCCTCCTTTTTTCTGCCTTCCTCCTCTTTCATTCTTTGTATTCTTGTTTCTCATTTATCTGCCTCTCAATTGCATTTCTGCCAGGATTAAATATCTTGCTGGAATATCTGTCACTTATCCACGTTGGCTCATTGTTTGGAGCTCTAACCCTGACCCGATGTTTGACTTTCATCTTCTGCTTTTCTGTTTTCTTCTCTCATACTCGGTTGATACTTCTCTGAGAAAGCAGAAATGCCCTAAACAGAGATTACATTTTGGAACTTTCTTTGCTTTCGAAGTAGTTTAGCGCTGGTGCAAGGGTGATGGGTCAGCTTCTCTCTTAATGCATCCATCCTCCTACTATCTATACAGTGTATACACTGTATAGATAAAAGCATTTATTTTATGGAATCCACTATAATCCAAATTACTTTTCACATATCTTATTCAGGTATATCGGTATAGTAACACCAGTATAATCATTCGTCCTTAAGAATTACTTATTTTTTGTGGAGCCAAAAGTACCACATTGGTGTACTCCACATCAAAGGACTTTATCTGTAGGGACCCTTTTAAATCTGCTCAGTCTGATAAACAGAGTCAACAGAACGAGGGTTGCCTGGCCTGGAGCCAAGCAAGAGACTAGCATTGGTTGCTTTTGGATTTTCAGTTTCAATATGAGCTAACAGGATGTTTCAAAACACCAAAGTGAGGTATAAGGGAGGACTTCACTTTTTGTGTCTTCCAGTACTGAAGGGTCTCGAGGTAATGGATCTTTGCTGGTTCTGTGATATCAGTTTAAAATCCAGGTAGTTGAATTCTTGATCTAATGATAACTTCCTAGACCAATTCAGCTCTTTGCATGAATGCCATCTGTGAAAGGAAAATACATTTCTCTGCAGTCTGGTCTTACCCATCTCGTAAGTATCATTCTACAGCTACTCTAACATGACTCACAGTTTATAAATGTGATGGGCTTTAATGCAAATGTCCTCATTGTCACATAATCTCTAACAACACACTCAGTGATTGTCTGAAATGGGACAAACCTGGGTTACGCAGCTTTCTAAGCTCAGGTTTGTGCTTTACATTCCTTCTGTGGTAAAGCCCCAAATCCTTGTCTAAAGAAGATTAAACTTGTCGAGCAAAGCATCAGGGAAAATGCGGTTAATTCTAAGGAGGAAGTAAAGATGGCAGTTCTGGTTTACCTAGATCCTCTGAGTTTATTATTTTACTTTTAGCACTGAAGAACGGCATGCACCCTTTGTTATCTCTAAAAGCTACAATGTGCACACTTTTCCCATGAAGGCATTATCAGAGACAATATCCTGTGCAGTTTGTCTGCCACAAAGGTTGACTGTAATAAAAGTAACAATAATATACACTGATCATAATTCTGCAGGGGCACAGTAAGGGAAAAAGTAATTTGTCTCTTGTAATTTTTATAAAGCCCTGTAGTAAAATAGAAAAATCATTATTGGTATAATTGCCTTTTCATTTTAAGGGTGGATGACTTCAACTATCCAATTTTCATAAACATTTACATAAGAAGTGTCACTGTAACCCAAGTTAATTTGTTAGATATTATAGTCCAAAGCGGAAAGTCAAATCTAAGTCGAGTTACACTTCATTTATATAACATGTTTAAAACAACCACAGTTGATCAAAGTGCTGAGTATGATTAAAATACACAAATACAGGAAAATCTAAATAGATATAAACTGAATAAATAGAAAATACAAAAAGCAATAAATCTTAACATCATGAATATTTTATCAATTAAAATATAGCGCAATGGCAGGTGAACATCAAGATCTGGAATCCGAGTGAGAAGAAGTCTGAGCAATGATTTAAACGTTTGAGGGGTTCTGATATGAACAGGTAAAAAGTTCCAGAGATGAGGGGAAGCCACTGTAAAAACCCTATCACCTATAGTATTTTTAAGCCTTGATCTCAGGACATCCAGAAATATCCAGAAGTTGTTCAACCTCAGTGCACGGGATGGAGTTATAAAGGTGCAACCTAAAGTCAGAACCAGTTTGTACGGCGAACCGTTTGTTGTTGTCGTGCTCAGCCTATTGTTTGCTGCTGCTTTGTTGTGTTTGTTGTCAAAATGTCTCAAAGTGGTCTAATACTTTTGGGTCCCTCTGCATATGAATGGCGTTACTATGTAGGCTAAGGGCAGCATTTTTCCCTATTGGGACATGTAGCGATTTCAACAAATAATATAAAAAGTGTTTTCAGAAACAAATGGCCAACCTTACATTTTAGTGCATTTAAAAAAAAAAAATTGTGGGACTGGATATTTATCGGATGCCATGTTTCCACGGTAAGTAACCTCAAGTGAAGCTGGAGGTTTGCACAAAAAGTTCTTCTTTCATAGCTTGTTTAGAGAGCTGCTCATTTTAAAGCACATGACATCGCATTAGTGTGTCTGTGAATCTGTTGCCATTATCACTGTTCCACTTTTTAGAGAATCTACAATGAATAATTGTTGTGCGTTGAGTGAAATTCAAGGACTCCGGTCCAAACATAAAAATCATCAATCAGGCTTTGGTCATGATGTCTTGTGATCATCACACTACTTTAACCACAAGTTGTTGATGATTTTGAGTTGTGAGATTTTCACAATTACTAGTTTTTTGTGACATTGTTTACAGGTCCCAAGTGTAATGATTTTCTTAGTCTTGCCGGTTGACCACAGGACATGTTTCACATCTGCATTTATTGTTCCGCTCTCTATCCAGCCTTGCTTTTACTGGCTCTGGTCTCCAGGGCTGTTCCAAACACTTGGCTGAATTGATGAATAATTAATCTCTCTCGTTCTGGACTGAGTCAGTCTCAGACCATTGCTCTACCTCAGCTTTTTCCACCCAGTGGCATATTATTAAGTCAGATGTCTCCCTCAAAAAAAAAAAAAAATGTTTCTCAGGCCACCTGAGAAGAGAAAGGCCAGAGCAGGCTTCCCGGATTGTAATTTTGACCAACACCAGCTTGTGCGCTATCTCCCTGTAATGAAAACAATGAAGCGGAGAGCAACACATTTTCATTTCCTGCAGAGTGGCTACGCTTGGATAAAGGTCGCCGCTTGTGACTGTGTGGAGCTGTTACAAACACAAACATGCTTTTTGATGGTAGCCTCCTGACATTTTGGCGTGGGTGTTAATGGGGGGGGGGGGAGTTATTTGTGGTGTTGTGTGAAGCAGCTCTGCTCTCTGACTCGTAGGTTGTGAGGAAATGCGCAACGTTAGGGGCTCCTCATGATGCACATAAACCAAATGTCAAATTAGATCAGTGGGGATCTCAAACAGGAAAAAAACATTGCGTAACCAATGCCCCACGTCCTCACTCACGAGGACAGGATCACATCGCTTTCACTGCCTCTGCCAAGTTGTAGTCTACCCAATTATCCAAAGAGAGCTTGAGAGAGGAAAGTCTGTACCAGCATGAGTGACTCAGCCATCAGACTCCCATGACTAGACCTCGCATGATCACTGTGTTGGATAAATACAGGTCACAGTTCAGTGTGGGAGATAAAACGATAACAGTATTTATCAGGATATGAATTTGTTCTAGAGCAATAGAACAACTTCAATATATATCAGTCAGTGTATGCTTATGCATTGTGCAAGCATAATGAAAGGTTTAAAACAAATTACTTGTTTTGAATCCACTACCTCAGATTTGTGAAATGTTGTTTGTTTGTTTCTGTTTGTTATTTTCTGCCCATGATGAAAAGTTTAAAACCACAAATAACTGACTAGTTTCTGCAGCTTTCAATCAGGAGAATTTAAACTCTAAACTTGAATGAAATCATGATAGTCATCGGGATAATTATGAAAATGGACTGATTTAAAATTCTTATCGTAATAATATTTCTGGCAATGCAGCCCAGCCCTGCTTGCGGCTACTCTGTCTGAACAACTATGGAAACTCAGCTTTCGGTATGCGAGCATGAATTCTTCTCAGGTAAAGCCACCCTTTGAAAAAACAAAAGGATGAAACATAGAGTTTTGTTTAGAGACTAAACAAGTGTGAGAAAATGTGTGTTGTGCAGAGGTAATTTTAAACAAGTGTCATTGTCAGTTCTGGTGTTTGGCAGCTGAATCTAACAATGGTGTTTTTGTTACAGTACAGTTAGAGACTTACTAATATGAAATCCCATTATATTAATTCTTTGCCAAACAACTTTACAGAGAGCAAATTTAAATGCTGTCAGTGCTAAGTAAATCTCTCTGTGTTTCTAAGTACACCAAAATTTGACATCTGGTCTCTGTGGTTACGTTACCATGCCGCACCAGTAGCGATGCATTTTACATCAAGCAGCAATGACTGGTTTGATCGAGCTGAACTGTAGTGATGGGGATGTAGTAGATTGAGGATGGCGGATACAGGGGTGGAAAGATTTAGCAGGTGAAAAAGAAAAAAAGAAAATTGGTGTTCAATGGCGTCATACACGCTTGAACAGTGTCATTACTCACTGCCAGAGGGGGGAAACAACTTATCACCATTTGCATTTTTAAATTCAAGTTTAAAATTTGATTATCTTACTTCTGAAAAATATATTAAAATAATTTTGATTAATATTTTGTCTTGGCTCTGGATTTTGTATTAAACAGCTTATCATCTAAAAAAAAAATACTGAAACAAGTATATATGAGTCAAAAGACATTTCATTATTTGGGCAGGTAAAGAAATATGCTTAGCTGGTGGATTGTTTCATCTACTAGCCACTTTGGCTTGTGAGTCAGAAAGTTAATTTCAGATTCTCTGGCCAAGAGTGATTTCCAAACAATATACTACTATAAATGAAGCACTGTGGAACTGCAGGAACGCCCCAGCCTGCAAATCATATTCTCCAGCCCTAAGGGTCATCCAAGTGTTGATTTGCTACAGACTTCAGTAAAAATCACATGGTAGTTGTTTTTTTTCAGAGAAAACTAAATGAAAATGTTGAACTTAAATCCTGTCTTGTCATCACAATATTTATCTAAATTGCTTTTGTACATCATTTTCAGCTCTAGTTAATTTTCCATTGGCTGATAAATTATTCTTTCAATAAATAAAAAAAAAGCTAGAAAAATATCTTTTATTGAAAACATGTTTCTGTGAAATTAGTGTTATCGCAGACCACTCGATTTCCCTTTCCTATATGAGGAATACGACCACAATAGGTATGCTGATAACACAAGGACAAACTCAAGTAATTTCAGATGCTCATTTTTGTAGATTCATTTTAATAGAGTGAGTGCACAGCTCCAGCGAAGCCCCAGGGCTTGTTTATTAAACTAATCACAGTTTAGGCAACCTTGAGGCTTTGATTTCCTGCCAGTCGCTCCCTCTGTTTATCTTTGTTCTCAACCGCTGCCGCATTTATTTCTCTCATCTTTATGTTACTGTCAGCTTTTATGTTTTTCCCCTGTCCCCTCCTGTCTCTCACATGAGCCATGCATTTCTTTTTCTTTCTTTTCCTCGTCTCCTGTGTGGGATGCTGCCCGGCCCCCTGGTTTGCAGTAACTCCCACCCATCAATTCCCCCATCTCTGCTTGGTTGGGTTGTTGCCTCAGCTGGGGAATAATCACTCTCTCCTTGACCTTGGTGAGTGTGGTCCACTCTGCATCTTCATCACTTGGAACATCCACAACCTGTTGTTAGACATGAAATCCAGAAAACTGTGTCCAGACATATTCCTGTGTTTGTCTTTCGCAAATGAAGATCGCATCAGGAGATTGTCGTGGTCAGACACATTCAATACAACAGAAAAATGTCCGTAGAAATTCAGTCGAGGGATGGTGCCTGGCTGGACCATGCAGGAGGCAGGACATGATGTGTAAATTCAGTTGTTTCTGATCGTCACGTGTTAGAAACGTCTTCAAGAATGCTTGCTGTGATATTGCGGACATTTTCCTGCTGTATTCTTACATTGTCTCGCTCCAGATAATTTCTAGAGCAACTGACTCGGACATTTGCGTTGTCACTTACAGCCCCTTAGTTAACTTTCAGAAAAGTTCATGTCAGTGCATGTCTGAAAATAGCTTAAGGTTGTCGCAGCCATGATAAGTGTGTGCATTGTTTAGCCATTACAGTGTTAGCAAGTCATTAAAAACAAATCTTGCTTTGACAAAAGTTCCTTCAGGAAGGAAGTTGACTCACCACAAGCTGGGTTTTTGATATAACAGTAGCCTCCTGGTCCCCGTCCTCTTCACCAGTGAAAGTTAGCAACAGAAGTGTGACGGAACCTCAGGAACTTAAATATACACTTTAAATGTTTCACTCTTATTTTATAGATATGGAAAGGGAAAATAAATTCACAGATATGCATAGCGATTTTGCTCATTTAGAACATGTAAACTATACACAGACAATGATGACCTATTTACTCTGTAAAGTAATCACCTGCTTTCTGTGTTTGGCACCTTCTCTATGTTATATACCAATAGATTCCATGTTTGAGTCCATGCAGAAATCTGTGTCCTTGCAGCAACATGATTTGCTGTGGTGTCGCTGCTGATGTTTTGAATATTGTAAACCCTGCATTGTTTTCGTCCTTGTTTGCTTGCTAGCAGTCTTCACAGCCTTTGCTACACTTGTTTGGGCACGACCGTCACCAGTTGACAACCATGAAAGGGTTATGAAACAATCACAGTGTGTATCCCGCTGCCACCTTGCTTGTGTTTGTGAATTGTAAAAAAATCATTGCTCCATTGTGGTACAAAATTACCACTGGGGACCTTCAAACAGCACACTAGGTTATTTTAGGGTTTCTCTATCAAAAGTAGGGTGGGATCATGGAAGTTTTGGGCTTGACCACCATTGTCACCTTCAGTGTTTATTCTGCAAGTTTTTAATGGCAGCTGAATTATCGGCAGGAGGTTTCATTCTCTCCAAAACAAACCAGTGATAAAAAGGGGAAAAAACACAAAATAAAGCAATTTCATAATAATAAATCTTTTTTTCTGTATTTTTCTTATGATGTCCAGTGAACCGAGCCACACTTGCTCAGCTTGTTTGGGACCCAGATGTCCAATTACTTACAAACTTTTTATATATAACCAATAATTTGGTTAAGATACATATTATTGTGTATCTTATTATTAGTGTGTTTTAAAAATGTTGCTTAAAACGGTTGTTTGTGGCAGACAACCACAAAGCTAATATCTGCACAAAGGGGAGATGACATCATTGACAGAGGACCAAAGGAATTTGTGATAATGCATCTTTAGACAAAGAGGATCAAAGTTCTGTTATCAGTCAATGGGTTAAGATCATACTTACTGGGCACAGGTTTATTGTAATTCAGATAAAGACGTGTTAAATTGAATTCCCTCATGTCTAAGGTTTAGATGTTTGCAGATATATAGTGAATCCCTCAGACACCGCTGTAGGCATTCCATTATAATAGGGCTGGACAGTAATGAAAATATTATCAGCATAAGACCAAGTGAAATATTCAAATTGTAGGAGCTGCAATGTTTTTGTAAAATGTGTCACAGTATATAATTATATTTGATAAATCGAATAAATTATGACACAGATGTTTCTGTCCGTGCAAGTCAGCCTGTGTGTAACGTGATCGGCACTCTGTGGTGTCTATGCTTTGGCTTTGTGACCTAGACGCTCAGTGCAGCATCTCTCAGTCAGGGATCACTGTTGCCTGAATGAACCCAGTCAGTGGTGTCAGATTAGCAGAGGCGTACAGCTGGCTCCTGTGTGGTGCGAGGGACGGCAGGACGCTGGCTTAGAAGATCAAATGTCTGCCGATACGGCATTAACACACTACCCTGGAACCACTAATGTAGTAAAAAGTCGTCAGGTGGCATGTCTGGCGTGCTGTTAAGAAAAATCCTAATTGCCTCGCCAGCTCCGGTGGTGAGAAATTCCCGCTCTATGGTCAGGCTCTGACCACAGAACTGTGACGAAGCTGATTCCATCTATGTATCGTCTTTGTTATCCCAGATTCAGAGATTATCCTGGACTTTTCTTTTGTTGCTGTTTGTCAGTATTACATTTAAAATGCTTAAATATTGTATGATAAAATATAAAAAATTATAAAATATGACTTGTGGTTCTAGGGACTGAATTTGTTATGTGCCATATTCCTTTCTGATTTGTTTGAAAACGGTGCTTTCTGGATATGGTGCATTTGTATCATATTACAGTGCTGCAACTGACCTGATAAATCAATATTGGTGTAGCTGTTGACATTAGTGACTGTTACATCACTTTCTATATTAACTGTATTATCATGTATAACAATTATGTTGGACAGGAATGTCATAATGGCTTGTCATATGAAATGGTGGTGGTTCATTTGAATTCCTCTTCATGTGAGTGTAAGTAATAATATGGCTTAGATTTATGTTGTCGCTCTCATGTCTTATCTGTGTGTCTCTGTCTCTTATCAGGTCAGCCTCCAGAGTCTAGAGAATTTCCTCTGTCTCTTCCACTACGTGCAGCATCACCCCAACCACAGCACCAAAGATGCTCTGAAGTTCTGGTAGGTCTCATTTAGCGCGGTGGTGACCTAAGCTTGACTCGGTGCATGAGACAAATGCCACTAGAGATGTTCTGATACCAATAACCGCATCGGAAATGCCTCAGATACTGCTCAAGATGATGGGTCGGGCAACGGCATGTACCTGAATCTATGCACAGATCCGATATTGGATCTTAAATGTACATTTGTTTCACCCAGGTAAAACTGCAATTTTCTTTTTTCGGAAATCTCATCATCTTTGCTGCTCCAAATCGGCAGTTGCGCTGTACTGCCACTGACAAGTACTGTTTTTAGAGTAGCGAAAAAGAAGGGATTTCCGGTAGTGTAGCATTAGCCAGAGCTAGCTAAAATGTCAGCAATTTGGCATTATTTCACGCTGGTCAAAGGCCGGTCAAACTAAATAATAATAGAAGCTTCAACTACATTTATTCTCTGTATGCATTTGTTTTTCAAAGGGTTTAATAGGAGTCAGCCCAAAAACAATTATGGCAATAATCACTTCCATTCAGGGTTGGCATCATACAGCTGTCAAAATACGTTTTATGAGGTTTTTTTTTTAATGTGCTGGTATTGGAATGGTACTAGTACCAGCCGATATGCAAAGTCCAGGTATCGTGGAGGCAAGAATGGTATCGGAGCCTCTGTAGTAGTGACATGAACTGGTAACGGTAACTACAAACTGTTTTCTCTCTTTTTCCTGTCACAGGAAGTAACTGCAGAAGTGACAGATTTGTTTTCAGAATTTTTCCATCCCACCAAGACATTAGAGGTTGCAGACCTTCTGTGACCAGGGTGCATTTGCTTTCAGTGTACCTCGCTGCATAGATTTACATATTGATGAGGAAAATTGTGGGACATTAGGCACCTCAAGTACCTTTTGTTTGTATTCTGTGTGAATAAGTCTCACACACACACACATACACTTACACACACATAAAACACACACTGCCTAGAATTAAGTGAGTGCATTAGTATTCGTGAACCATGTGCTGCCTTAGGCTGAAAAGTGATTAGTTAGAAAAGGGTTTTTTGGTTAAAATGCCTGAAATAATGTCCTTGTTTAAAGACAAGCTCAGGGCAGGTATGTTCGCTCTGTGAGATCAACTATTGGATGTTCCATGTTTTTACTTTTTACTTTCTATCTGCGGTAATGTATAACTTTTACAACAGATGTTGGAGAAATGGTACTGCAATGGATTCCTCACAGTCCCTACATTCCATTGGCCTGCCATAAACTCTCTGATAGTTTGGCTGCTCACACAATTGTTTTTATTAGATTTGTACAATAATTTATAATTAGTCTGTTTTTAACAGCCAGTTTGTAAGTGAGAAAGTGTAGATTAACCATTAAGATGAATGAATAAAGTGAAACCTAAAATTGTTGTAGCAACACAAACACAGTAAAGGCTCAGACTTTACGCACAGCGCTTATACGATCGATGTTACCGTCACTGCCCTCATACTTCCATGTGTCCTTTGTGGACATGATTTTTAAGCAATACATCCACTAGAGGATAGAGAAGACTCGAAAGTTACTCACAACAAACATGGCGACGGTGGAGGAGGTTTAGATAATGTACGAGCAGAAGAGGCTCTATGTGCTTGTGCCAGGGCAAAGTAACATCATATAGATGTCTGTAGTTTCTTACCCCCCCCTCGATTTCTAGTGGTAGTTTTCTCTATGGACAAATATGGACAAAATTAATCGGGCAACTTGGATGTCTTACCCAAGACTTTAGTATGCGGACCGAAGGAGCACGAGAAGGAACCAGCGACCTTCTGATTTGTGGACGACCCGCTCTACCTCCTGTTTTTGGCCACAGCTGCCCATAATTACAGCTTTACTATATTAACAGTCCACTGGACACACACACTCAATTAGCTGGAAGTAAGCCGGACAATAATTTAAGGTTATTCATTGTCGAAAGTTCCCTTTAATCCCTAATAAAAACTTTTTTCTCACACCAAAACTGACTGAGCAGAGAGAAACCTCAACTGAATAAAACACTGAAGTGAAAACATTGACAACATTGACGTGACAATAATTGGCCAGAGAAGAACACAAAATTGGAGTTCTACTAGAGTGAGATGCTTTATTTTATTTCCAGTGAAAAGATATTATAGAAATCATAAGTCTCTAATCATTGTCTCGTGGTTGTGACAACACTGCTGGGAGGATGGTACCACGAAGCTGGTGGAGTAATTAGTCAGAATTCTGCTTTTAATATTTAACCCCCCCAAAAAATTATATGTGTGTGTGTGTGTGTGTGTGTGTGTGTGTGTGTGTGTGTGTGTGTGTGTGTGTGTGTGTGTGTGTGTGTGTGTGTGTGTGTGTGTGTGTGTGTGTGTTTAATGTTTGTATTGCATTCATCTCTATTTTACGGAAATAGGTGGAAGTTAATCTATGAATATCTATTATGATTATACATTTTGATAATATTGTACATTTCTCCCAGCCTTGAGTTTATTACCTCCACTAAGGAAGTTGTGTTTGTCTGAGTTAGTTAGCAGGATTACAAAAAATATTCTGGACGGGTTCCCACAAAACTGCGTGGCAGGATGTGCAATGGGTTAGGAAAGAACCCATTTAATTTTAGTATCCGGATCAGGTGGCAGATCTAGGAATTTCTTTTCATTTCCTATAACATTGTGAGATAGGGTGTTTTGACCCATTTTCATTGATTTCTCAAAGAATAATTAATGGACCTTGATAAAAACGAAATCTGGCATGTTTAAGGGACTGATATTTATGAGTGTGTGAAATTTGGTGCAGATCCAGATAAAAAGGTAAGCGCTCTACTGAATGCCAAGTGAAGTCTGTGTTGTAGTCTTTATAAAATGTAAATTAAGGTATGGTAAGGTCACACCAAGCTGCATGGTTTGCGCCTGCAATATCTTCCACACTCATTACAGTAAAAATCCATCAAAACATGGATTTATTAGAGAGCTAAAAATATTGAGATCTTGATTCGGCAGACAGACATATTTGATCCAGACTAAAACTGAGTAATCATAGTGAATAGGAATTTAAACTGCGGTTACAACGTGTCACCATGGGAGTCACAACAGGCAAAGCAGGAAATAGCCTCGGGCCCTGAGCTGAGAAGGGGGCCTTTTGAGGACAGTGATTACCACAGTCCACACCAACAACGATTAATCAGTTTTGTTCCACAGGTTCGTCCCTAGAAACACTTGTGAGTGTCACTTGATACTTTGTAACAGTGTAGCTGTTTCAGAAGAGAATTCAGTCGACCTTTGTTTTTAAATATCCACATATTTGTAAAAATATCTTTACAAAGTCAATGTACCATAATGCAAATGTATGCAATTAATACAATTGGTGATCAGTGTTATCAAGTGTTTACCATTGTTGTGCATATATATATATTCAAGATGACAAAAATATTGACAAATGTACATTTTTAGTCGAGTTAGCTTTAAATCAATATTTTTTGTTGTGGTGCAGCTGCAGTATTTGTCTTTGTGTTCACAGATATGTTGAATGAGTTCACTGTATGTGCAACTTTGTAAAAAGTGTGTGTGTGTGTCCTGGTTAAGGTTAAGGGTAAGATGTGAATTATGGTTAGGTTAAGGTTGGGTATGAATTATTTAGTATTATCATTATGGAGTTATTAGTACAATATAACAATATTGCATTGCCTAATTGGGGTTGTATACAGCTTGCATGCAGATAATGCATCACCCCACTGATGTTTTATTTTGTGTTGGAGCACACCCAATATAATAGTATATGAAAATATCGTCCTATCATGTATCTATGGGGTAGACTCTCTTTAAAATATCATAGGGTTAGGGCTAATCTAACCCTAACCCTCTTTAAAAGAGTAGAAACCAAATTTAGTATGTTTTAGTAACCTTTCCATGTTGTGACAGGAATTAAATTAGGATAAAAAAAATAACAGAAGTCACAATGACTTTGCACTTCATTGTGTTACAAGCTGTTGCTACAATGCTAGTAGACCTTTGGTCATTTAAAACAGTTGTTTTAGTGGAGGACACAAAGGCTGTTATTGTGAGTGGCGGTTGATTTCGGAGGTCCTGTTCAGGGCCCTGGGGGCTCGTCAGTATATCCAAGGCCAGTCCCCTTACCATGTGACATCACATGCTTTCATGTGATACGCTGATCTGCTGCGAATCTGGAAAGCTTCCATTTGAAATTCCAATTTAATGGAATTTGTGCTGCAGAACAGAAAATTCAGTCAGCAGTGGTGTGAGGAGGTATGCAGCTACAGCCAGCAGAACTCCAGTCAGGCTTGGAGCAGAAACAAGATGAGTGGAAGGAAACAATTTGGCCCAGTAACATTTGGTAAGATGAAAATGATTGTACACTGTTTAGGCGAGAGTCAAATATACATTTTTGTTCTTTTGAAATTAGACTTTTAATGTAGATTTCATCATTTCAGTGTCTCCTGTCTTCTTATGTATTCTTACATATAACCTATGTTGGTTTGGGCCAGAGCAACTGGAGAAATGTAAACACGTAAAAGTTAAGAACTGTTCCTGGGGCATGTCTTGAATTCATGTCGACAAATTTGTGTTGTGAACTGTGTAATTGGGATTGTCCTGTAAAGGGTGGGTGTTTGCGTGTGCGTGCTTGCGTGCGTGCGTGTGTGTGTTGATCTGTGAATTGGGAGAGGTGGGAATTGTTTGTCTTTTGAGAGATGCAGCTCACTCTCAGCGATGTTCAGAGGACTATGTGGTTATAGCAGACAGAAGCATTCTGGCTTGGAGGCGCTCTATGAATGCTTGTCGTAAGGATAAGTCGTATTCAAGCAACACAGGTCTCGATTTCAAGCTTTGATTTGACAACTTGATTATTTAGGTTTCACAATGATATTGCTGAGGCTTTTTAGCGGAGCTGGCTTTGTTTTTTTTGCTCTGTCATCTCACTGTGCTTGTGTTGTGTTACCCACTTGGTTGTGGTATGCAAGCATCTCCATTGAACTGACCTTAACGCAACAATTACTCCTCTATTTTGTCACATTGTGTCGTCTATTACCGATAAAGTCTTAAGTCAATTTAAGCATGCTTGTCTTTAAACTCCAGTTTTCATATTAAATAAATTGCATACACTGTCTTCTCAACCTACTGTGTACCAGTACTTTTTTTTCCCTTAGCACTAAAACAGAATAGACAAAACAAGTGATGTAGTAAATCAGTATCTGCTATGTCTAAATTCTTAATATGATTCATCACAGCAGGAGTGTGATTATGTTTTATTTGGACCCTACTGGTTTTCCTTAAAGTTACATCAGTAATCCTGGTTTTATTTTCCTGACATGAATAGAAACCTCATAAATGTATTTTGAGTGTGAAATAATTCCATTGTACCTCAGGTGTGTGATGTCTTGTGTCTTCTGTTGTAGCTCAGACATGAGTGGGGCCAGTAACACTCTGGCGAGGGAGTTCCTGACTGATGTACATCAACTATGCAGTGCGGTGGCTCAGAGAGCAGAGGCACGGGAGGAAGACGAGGAGGAGAGTCACATGGTGGCACTGGGGGAGTACCTGGTCAGGGGACGTGGCTTCCTGCTGCTCAGCACCCTTGACTCAATTATTGACCAGGTAAGGAAAAGCTAAGTGCATCTATCTTATCTGCTGAAGCTAAATCACACGTTATGTGGCTTTTCAATTTTGGTACTCGAAACTGAAGTTGCAGCTGAGATCTTTACTTCCAGAGCAATGCTATTAAGCTCTACTGTACACTGTAGGTTAGGAGCGAATAATCCCTGCCTCCAGGATCCTTTTCATAACATCTGTTTCTGAGTTTCAAATCAGAGCTGAGGGATAAAACTGTCCAAAAATCACATGATTCACAAACTTGGAAATCTGTGAAAAATGTGCACCAGTTTTCAGATCACCATTTACAAGGTTGAAAGCAAACTGATGCACTGAACACTGACAAATTTGAAACTCTGAAAAGGTGTTGTCACTTTAAAGAGAGCTGCAGTTTTGAAGAAGGAAAACTTAAATACAAAATAATTATTTAGTTTATTTATGTAATAATGTCATGCAAGAACTTTTCAAATAATATTTCAAGCTTTCAAATAGAGTTTCAACCTCACAATGTCCAGTTTCTCAATATGATTTGATATTTATCCCATAAAGTTGAAGACTACCGCTGTTTTGTTTTCAACAGATTGTTCAGTGAGAAGTGCAGGGAAGAGGTAACTTCACTCATTGTTTTCAATGAGAAGTGAAATCCTGAACTGAACAAAGTAATATCCACACTGAGCCATGGGCCGCTGCTATTACTTTCAAAACATGCCTCACATTTGTTAATTAATCAATATAAACCGGCCTTTATAACCTGCTGCGACTAATCAAAAGGAAATTGCAGACAGTGTTTGCAATAGAGATAAAATATAATGAACACACATGATAAAAGCAATGAAGATTATGCAAACATCAGACAGACACCAGCTGATGAGATTAAAAGGGTATTTAATGAACACAGTGTAGTAAAACCCTTAATGAAAAGTAGGTTATGCACTTATAAGACTTAAAGGATTATTCATATTTTTTTAAACAAATGCCTGTTTTCATTTATAGACACTTGAGCATTATTATATTTAAACATGTTCAATATTAAAGCTCAACATTATGTTCAATATTAATGCTCAACAATATGTGCAATATCACTCTTTCATTGTCATTAAGGTATGTGCAATACTACAATATAATTTCCATTATTATCATGTATAGTATTATAATAACATGTGCAATACTTCTCACTTGTCAATTTTAGTGCTACTTATTATATTCCTATTTCAGTCTAGTTTTTCGTTTATTATATATAACTTATTTGTGTTTTTATGTATTTAGTCTCTGGTCCTGTCTTACTCCCCCTTACACTTGATATTTTCATACTTCACTTCTTTTTTTAATACTATTACATTATTCTTTTTTATTGTAACTTTGAAGCAAGATCTGGCACAAGACTTCCCTTCAGGATTTATAAAATTCTTACTTTATAGCACCACATGGAAAATGTTGTGTGTATATATCTTTGTTTCGAGGCAACTCATGCTCCCTCTATACCTCTGTGCCTGTTGTAACTACAATTTGCAGGGTGACTATTTTTAAGAAAAAATAGGCTTTACCGTGGTCACATGATTGATTGTAGAAGGTTATGCTGCTGCTGCTGCACACAAGATCTTGATGTTGATCATTTTTCCTGTATTTTTATCATCCAATGCACCAAATGTGTCAGTGCTACTCTCCTTCAAAATGGATCTTACAGATATGGTTTGGACAGTATTGTACCTCGAAGGGAAATGGTGTCCACTTTTAAACACTTTGTCGTGCTCTGACGGAGCCCAGTGTTTCCTCTGCTTACACACTGATGTCTGTGGACTTCACAAGAAGAGACTGGGCTGCAGCACACAGTCTATTTACTGTACATATTGATCTGATCTGTGTTTTTAGGTCAACTAACAAGTTATGAATTAATGGGCTTACACATCACAAGTGGAGCACTGCACATGAAAGTGTGAAAACAATCGGACTTCTCAATGTTTGGGTTTGGCGTCTTCCTCAGGTTCCCTTTGACATTCATGTTGCAGCTGCCGAGTCAGACTCAAGAGTCAAGCTGCTTAAAACTGTGTCACGATTTTATGAGATGTTAACAGCAACATCAGTGGGTAAACTAGCTAAACAATTCAGAGGACTACCGTGTGTCATGGCTGTTGAGGTGGGCATTTGGACAAAAAATGATCTGCCATTGTCAGCTTTTGATGTAATAAAATGACCGATCTGTTTTTAAAAGGCTGAAATAATACAAAGTGACCCTGTGTGTCAGCGTCGCTGTGTCCTCATATTGTTAGACAACTTCACTCACACACACACACACACACACACACACACACACACACACACACACACACACACACACACACACACACACACACACACACACACACACACACACACTTGCCATAGTTTCCGTAGTTTCAGTTTAATGCATTATGTGTGTGTGTGTTATAACATCTCCCACTCATGTGCGTCAGCTGTGGGGCCAGACATTATAAAGATTTTTTATTTGCGGTTTAGGTTAATTGATCTAGAATAATATGAAATTATAAATCCGTTTTCAGAATTCAGTAGAAAAAGAGGAAATATATTTTTGTCTTAGTTTTGCTCCATTATGATATTAAATACTGTTATTTCGGACATTGTTTAGAAGCCACATGTTGTTTTGTAATGATGGCATGTCTCTTATTGGATTTGTAAAGTCATTTTCTAATGTAACCCTGATTCCTACAGGCATGTTAAAACTCATGACACAGCACGTCAAAATGTATGATTTTTTTTTTTTATTAACTCCACAAAGGAGGTTATGTTTTCACTTGTGTTGGTTTATTTGTTGGCAGAATTACACAAATACTACAAAACCTATTTCCACCTAACCTGGTTGAGGGATAGGGCCTGAGCCTTGGAAGAACCATAGACTGTATATATAGAGGGAAGAACCTATAAACTTTGGTGCAGATCCAGGAACTTCTCTGTCAGTGTAACATTTTCAATAATTTGTCAGAGCATAATGCACAGATCCTGATTTTAAAAAAAGAAGGCCATTTTTAGGGAACTGATATTTATCAGTGTTTACAATTTGGTGGTGATCCATATCTTCAGATTTCTTAAAATCATTTGTTCTACAATTGTTTATTGTTGTTAAACTGCAGCCTTTGTAGTTTCTAATCTTTTTAATCTTTTTTAATCTTTCTAATGATGGAGTGAAAGCGATTAAACCATAGCAAGCTGATTATTTTTTAATTCACACATGAAGGAGTAGGTTGATTGTTTTTAATTAACACATGAAGGAAGTGGTTCTCTCCCTGCTGTGAGTTATGCACTGAATAGATCCCTCGGGTCTAAGAAGTAATGTTGTCATGTAGGTGCCACATTGCTCACTAACGCACATGCGCAGAACACTAACTAATTCACTAGCTAACTGCATACGAATATATAACAAGCTCCTGGGCGGAAGTTTGGTTTAGAAAGTGAGTTAGTAAATCAAGATACAAAGCAAATCAAGTGTGTGATTTGTCTTGGCAGAAAGTGGTAAAACCACACAATGGCATTTTTAAAAAATATGGACAAAAGTGTATCCCGGTGGGAGGGTCTTAATGTGACATTGGAGTGTGAGGAAGAGGGGCAAGAAGGCATTCTAGGTAACCCCACTGTGTTCTTTTTTTATTTGTCCTCTCAGGAGCTGACCTGTCGAGAGGAGCTGCTCACTTTGCTGCTGTCTCTTCTGCCGCTGGTCTGGAAGATCCCTGTTCAGGAGGAAAAAGCCCCAGGTGATTACACACACAAATACTGACTTGGTTACTACTTTATGTTAACTTTAAAAGCACATACCTCTCGCTGTCCTGATGCAATGGCATGTGACTACTTCTTATTCAATCTCTGTAACTAACATTTTCAATTCACACACTCTATTTAATGAGTGTAAAATATGCATTAATCTGTACAAAAGAACAGAAATGCAGACTTCCTTTGGTGGGCCAGAAATCCTATGTTCTGTAGTTTCCTCTATTTGTTTCATCTTCCATCTTTAACATAAATCTTAACCAGTTATTGCCGTCAGTTATCAGCAGTGTTTTAGCTTTAGGTTTGGTCAGTTTATGTGCAATGGGATTTGTGCACATTGCCTTCTGCTGTAAAAATGTCTCTTAAAATGATATATTATATATATATATAGAGAGAGAGAGAGAGAGAGAGAGAGAGAGAGAGAGAGAGAGAGAGATTTTAACTAACCACCCCTAACTGTGCACTGTACTCAATTTGAGATAGATGAATATCTTGAGCCAATTTCTCCTGTATAATAGATCTTAGCATTGCATCACATAAACAGTCGGACAAGAGGAGAAGACATGTGGTTGCATAAGCCTGTGACCTCAGGATGACACTGATACTTAGTACAGGGCTGTTGATCCTCTCTAACATGGACCCTAGACATTTTTACTTTAATTAATTTTTTCTCACTGAAGATGTTAAACACACTGGAGAGGCCATGGCTGCTGTAATGCAGCAGAGCTTTATGATCCTCATCTTTTACTCTAAAGACAAAATCCAGTGTTTTTCAGCATAGTGCTTAGAAATTAGATTCTCGCATAAAAATATATATATTACTTAAATATATAATTTAGGGTCTTGAAGCACATTTGGTACTGTATGTTTATATGTCTGTCCAGAATTATATTGACAGATGTTTGTGTGTGGACAGATTTCACGCTGCCGTCCCTACTGGAGGTATTCCTCGGCCGGGAGGTGAAGGCCGTCCCTCTCAAGGCAGGACAGAAGGCTGCGACAGATGAGCAGAGCTCTGGGAAGAGGTCCCGCGTTGGCAGCGGAACCTGGAAGTCAAGGAGGTCGCACCGAGCAGCACAGAGATACTCTGTAAAGGATGCTCGCAAGTCCCAGGTTTCTACCTCAGATTCAGAAGCGAACTCTGAAGACAAAGCAGGCGCAGGTGGTGCGAGGAGTCGAAGATCACACAGTTCCACGATCAGGTTAAGTTGTCAGCATCATCGTTCGGAGGCCTCGCAGTTCGCATCCACTACCAGCACCACCACAGAAATCATGAGTGCACCATACCCACATCCCCGACCGCCTGGGTCCCAGACAGTGGACACTGAAACCCTGACAGACCCAGCTGCAATATCAATATTTAACCGCATGGAAAACTCACCGTTTGATCTCTGTCATGTGTTGCTTTCCTTGTTGGAGAAGGTGTGTAAGTTTGACATGAACATCAACCACAACCCTGGCCTGGCGGTCAGTGTTGTTCCGACTCTCACTGAGATCCTTACTGAGTTTGGCGACTGTTGTGGTCCAGGTGGTGGCAGTGGAACCGGGGCAGAGGAGCTTGCTGGAGGCTGGACCGAAGAGCCCATTGCCTTGGTCCAGAGAATGCTACTACGCACCATATTGCACCTGATGTCAGTTGATGTGAGTCAGAGTGAAACCCTTCCAGACAGCCTGAGACGCAGCCTGACAGACCTGCTACGAGCCACCCTCAAAATCCGGAGCTGCTTGGACAGACAGACCAACCCCTTTGCACCTAGGCCCAAGAAAACCTTGCAGGAGGTCCAGGATGACTTTTCATTCTCCCGTTATCGTCACAGGGCTTTACTGCTGCCAGAGCTTCTAGAGGGAGTACTGCAAGTGCTGCTGGGTTGTCTGCAGGCTTCCACACCCAACCCCTTCTTCTTTAGCCAGGCACTGGAGCTTATCCATGAATTTGTCCAGCGCCGGGGACTAGAGCTGTTTGAGGCCACCGTGTTGCGGCTGGAGGGGCTTGGCAGGGCGAGGGATTCTGAAGTAGGAGGTGAGGCTTCTGAGAGGCTAAGAGGTCTGATTGCAGGGGTCTTCAAGATCATAAGTGCCATCAAGAAGGCAAAGTCAGAGCAGCTGCATCAGTCTGTGTGTGCCCGACGCCGTCATCGTCGCTGTGAATATTCACACTTCCTACACCACCACAGAGACTTGTCAGGTTTGCCCGTCTCTGCTTTCCAGCAGGCAGCTAGACGCAACCCCTTTGAAGAGGACATAGATGGCAAGGAAGAGATGGAGGAGGACACAGTGCGCTACCCTGAGCGGTGCTGCTGCTTGGCTGCCTGTGCTCACCAATGTTTGCGGCTCTTGCAGCGTCTCTCCCCTAGTGGACCAGCTGTACTTCAGGTGCTTGCTGGGGTGCAGGCTGTTGGAATATGCTGCTGTATGGACCCCCGCTCAGTTGTAGGACCCCTGCTGCATGCCTTCCAAGCTCACGGTCTGCGTAGTTACCAGTCTCATGTTCTCAGTGTGCTGAGTAGACTGATCCTAGACCAGCTTGGCGGGGGACAGCCCTCAGAGAAAGCCAAACTGGCTTCCTGTAACATCTGCACTCTGGACAGCAGTCAGCTGCCAGGCCTGGAGGAAACGCTGCAGCATGGGGAACCTTCAGCAGTTTCTACCAGTCTGTGCTACCGCTCCCAAGGTATTCTGCCAAGTGGAGGGGGGGCAGAGGACATGTTGTGGAAGTGGGACGCCCTCGAGGCCTATCAGGAGCTAGTGTTTGGTGACGACTGGCAGTTGAGTCAGCAGATAGCTGGCCATGTTTGCCACCTAACCTTGCGGGGCAATGCTATTGTGCAGTGGCAGCTCTACACTCACATCTTCAACCCTGTGCTTCAGAGAGGAGTGGAGCTAGCTCACCATGCCCAACAGCTGGGAGTTTCCACTGTGTGTACTCAGGTCTGCAGCTATCATACGCAGTGTCTGCCTGTGGAGGTGTTGCTCATATACCTGCAAACGTTACCTGCCCTCCTCAAATCAAGGTGAGCTGTTTAGATCAGTTTTTTTTTGTCTTTTCACTTGATCATCTGTCTTTTTCAGTGGTTGTGTTAGTCTGGGTTTTCTCAATACTATCGGACTGCATTTTAAGGTTGTGCCTTAAAAGATTTAAAATCTTTAGGCATAAGCATATGAAGCTACAAAGTGTCCAATAATTATTAAAGTTCTTTGGTTTGTAAACATGCAGAATCATCAATACCAATCTGTGTAAACACTTATCTCCAGATGTTTGAAATAGGGGTGAAACAAATATAATTTACTAGCTCAGAGTAAGAAACCTGAGCCACTTGAACATTGTTGGTCATTAGATCTTTCTCTCCATGTCTTTGCTAATTGATACTAATCAATAATTTATCAGAGCATTCTAGCGTGAGTGCTAGATGGAGGATTGTTGACCGTTTATATAACACTGTTATGAGCAGAGCAGCCACGCAGAAGAAGGTGCTTGCAGTGTTTTGTCTGGACACGTTTGACAAACATATATTTGGCCTGTTTAGGTTGTATCTCAGCACCTGCTTGACCAATTCTGGAGAGGTTGTATTTCCCTTGCGACCCTAAACGGGTTCAGTGGTTGTAGGAAATGAATGGATGAATGCTTTGAGGTGTTCTGTTATTAATTCAGAGTACTCATTTCTATAATATCTGCTTGCTATTTACTATATGTTCTATATCAAATCCATTGTATTTCATATAGCAATCAACATTTACAAACAAGCTTGAAGACTTTAAAGGCATTTCAACCACTTCTGAAGCTGCCATATAATTTTTTGTAGTTTTTGAACAGGCAATCTACAACTAAACAATCATTGCTTGTTAAATTGTTGACTGTTTAGTTGTCTCACAGTCTCAAGTGTATTGAAAAACTAAGGTTAACTGATTTATAACCTTTAAACTAATTAATGCCACAGAATTTGATGCCCATTTTTTACAGTGTAAAAATAAAAGAAATGTTGCAAGATAATCTAAAAGAAAAGACATTTTTTCAAAGTTGTACACCATCTGACTTCTTACCTATTCATCATCTTTCACTGCTCTCACAGCTTTCTGCATAACAGAACTCCACAGCATTAAATATGCAGGCTAATGGTAGTCATCCTGATGGACTTGCTCACCACTAATGAAAAGAGGAAATGTTCTGAAAAAGCAAAATCAACCAACTCTGCATTCATTTAGAGGAAGACTGGAGAAAGGGTTTGAATAAGAGAAATAAATATCAGCTAGTTAATAATCTATGTAATTTCATGCTTTTCGCGCCAAGCCTCAAACAAACATCTGTTTCAGTTCCTTATCACACTGTGTAGACAATTTCAGTCATGTTTAATGTCGGCACATCTCTTGAGGGTTTAGTTTGGTTTTATCCAATGTTGATTTAACCTCCACTGAGAGCTGATGTATTATTCTTTTTAAATTATTGGCCCTGCTTTTTCAGCGTTATTTTATCATTTATAAAGACCTCAGTTGTGTGCGTGTGTGTACCAGTTTTAAACACATTTTAAAAGGGTAAAATAGCAGCTTTCTTTTTGACTAAACATTAACATTCAGATAACTTTAACACAATGTGATAGATGGATATACATTTGCCTTTTATGTATCTCACTAGAATAAACACAGTCACATTCTGGGAACATTGGCAGTGCTATCATGTGGTGCCCTTCACTGTTAATTTATCATGTTAAGAAAAGTTTACTAATTTACATAAAGGTGTTCACATCTACCTTTTTATTCTTTGTGTGTAGTGTTTTATGTTATTGTTTTTCTTTATTTAGTTTCTAACAGTTTTTTTTATTTTGTTACAGGGTTATTAGAGACCTTTTCATCAGTTGTAACGGGCTTAATCAGGTGACAGAGCTCGTCTACCTTGACCAGACACGCTCTTTGGCTTTGAAGGTGTTTGAGATTCTGATCATTGGAATCGGACACCAGCCGGCTTACGGGGTGCTTCAGGAGCTGGAGGGTGCTGATACCGATGAAACAGAGGCTGTCTTGAGCCTTGCTGAGGAACTGGGGTCCCGAGGGGCTGGAGAGGGCCCGCAGAGCCTAAGCAAGTTCTACGAAGGCTTAAAGGAGGCATATCCACGTCACAAAAGTCGGAGCGGGCAAGGTCGTGGACCAGGGCGCAGCCGAGCAGAGACGCACCTCCATGTTATCAACCTCTTCCTGTGTGTGGCCTTCCTCTGTGTCAGCAAAGAGGCTGATTCTGACCGGGACTCGGCTAATGACTCTGAGGACACCTCAGGTTATGATAGTACAGCCAGTGAACCTCTTGGTGGTAGGCTGCCTTACCTGTCCCCAGATAGTGTAGCTCTGCCCTCCAAAGAGCAGGTGCGACGTGCAGCAGATGTCTGGTCAGTGTGTCGGTGGATCTACCTGGCCAGTCCCTTGTTCCAGAGGCAGTTCTTCAGGCTAGGTGGACTGGATGTCTGCCTGCGTCTAATGGCCATGGTTATCCAAAAACTTTCCTGTAAGACCAAGGATGGGAAAGCGAAGAAGAAGAGGGATGGCAAGGGCAAAGGCAGCCCTGAGTCCACTGTGCCGGTCACACTGGAGGAGACTTCATATGATTCAGCCGACACCCTCTGCCCTGGTCAGGGTGAGGGAAAGACCAAAGATCCTGCAAAGAAATTTGAGGAGGAGTGGCAGCTTCAAAGTATTCGTCTGCTTGAGGCTCTGCTAGCTATCTGTCTGCACAGCTCTAACTCAGCCCTGCAGAGGATAGAGCCGGAACTTTCGTATCAGGTATGTCACTTCATATCACACTGATCAGCTAATCCCGAAACACATAAACCAGAAATTCACACTTTTACCCTAAACTATTACATTTCTTTGATTCTGTAGCTCCAGTCAGTGGAAGAAACCCTGTTTGAGGTGAGAGACCAGCTCTCTCGCTCAGGGGTGGTGAACTCTGACCTTGCTGTACCTCTGTTTGACTCTCTCCTGAGAGTGGCTTTGGCTGAGGTGTCATCCTGTCCTGATCCCCCTGAGGAAAAGCCAGACAGGGTGAGTCCTGCCTCGGGAAAACCTGTGAGTGTTACATGCACCTTTTATTTTTTTGAATGTTATTTGAGCTACTCATGTATCAAGACAAGAGGCAAGTTCAGGTTAAAGCTAGTCAGGTATCAGACACTCAATTCCACTGTACACAGGTGCCATTGGTGTTCATCACAGTATAAAGGTTGGTCAAATGTAGTTTAGCAGTAGCCTTGATCAAATTAAGCAAATGTTTGTTGTAACCCAGTCACATTATCAATAAAGAACCTGAGGTAAATAGGTCTTTTGGTTTCTTGATCTTCATGCAACCTCACCCTAGCAACACCCCCAGGGTTGATCAGGCCAATGCTTGATGACCATAAATGCCCTTTTAGCCTCCTCCAAGATGTTCTTGGTGGCTTTGCTCATCTGCTGTCCTTGTATCCCACGGAGCTTGAGGGCTCTGTGTAGAGACTGGCACAAACCCTTCTTCCACTGATTTGCATCTCGTTCTTTATCCATTGCCAGGACCTTGTTCAAGCAGCTCTGTGTGCTTGACTCTTTTCCCTTCCAGAACCTCCTCTATCTTCTCAGGGGACAATTATGTCCACAAGGATAACTTGTTTTGTTGTCTCTGATGTCAGCACAATTTCCAAAAGAAGGGTGGTGGTAGTAATGTACGCTGGAAATTTAAGATACCCACCAAATTCGACCAGGAGCTTCCAGTCCTTAATGGTCTGGTGCTGCAGTGTGGCTGCAGTTTGTCCCCTGGCTTGATAAAGGTAATGGGCTGCCTAGTTAGATGAGCGTTTCTGCTCTTCAGAGGTCTACTTAGGTCAATTTACAGTCAGTGGCCTCCACCCATCTGGTCCAGGCTTGCTCAAGCTTACCACCTTGATGACCCATTCCTCCTCCACCTCTTTTGTCCCTTTTTCCTGGAGAAGCAGGCATCTCTGTCACCCTCTGGCCTTGCCAATACTGGTCTTGCTGTAGGTTCCTGAATACACAGGGCCAAAAAAGATTTTATGACACAACTGAACTTCTGTCCTTTTCACTGTATTCTTAGTCCCCCACTTCCTTACCATCTGATCTATGAGGCCAGGTGATGATACTCTGTGTGTGTCCTAGTAGAGTATCACCTTTCTGGCTCTATTAAAAATATATATTTAAATGACAGTTGATTTTATTACTTGTTTCCCAGAAGAATGAAGTAAACAGTGGTTAGTTACCTGCTGCTTCTATGACTGAAAAGTAGTTGAACCACTGATTGAACCGTAGAAAAATATTAAGAGCAGTAGTGTTTATTTACCCCTGATGTACGACAAAACTGCCAACGAAAACACTGATAGCCATTGTTCATAGCTCAAGTATGACCTCATATTTAAACCCAAAGAGGTCCTTGGGTATACTTGTATTTTTAGCATTTTCATGGTAGTGTAACTTGTTAAGTCTTGTTCAAACATACAAAAGGTAAATCAGTTGTAACATTCACACATGTTGACAATTTCTCACTACAATGATTAGACCGAAAGAAAGTTCTTAAGTCACAGAAACTCCTTCCTCCTCCACGACTTTCAGGACCGTATATGATTAAGAGCAGATATGTAACTGCTTTTGTTTGTTCCGTTAAGTGAGATGAAGACAGAAAAAAAAAAAAATACAAAGCTTAGATATGATCATTTGTCATCTGGATGTCCTCACTGAAAAGACTCTCAACCTGGTACAGGTTACCTCCTAACTCACAACCTTATTTTCCACGTCTTAAAATGCCTGTCTGACTAAGCCTGTTCCAACACAGAAGGATTTAGATTTTTATATAATAGATTTACCCATTTCTTAAGAGCTTAGTTCTTTCTAGGCAAGCTCAGCAGTGTGATGATCACTAACCAATGCAAAGTGTGCTTTTGAAATAAATAGAGGTATGTATGACAGCAAGCCTGTGTGTGTGTGTGTGTGTGTGTGTGTGTGTGTGTGTGTGTGTGTGTGTGTGTGTGTGTGTGTGTGTGTGTGTGTGTGTGAGATCATATGTGCACATACAAGTAACTGGGCTGTGCGACTGCTCCACAAGTCAGCTGCTATTTGTCTTATGACCAAAATCTTGTACTTTCTTTCCTTTTCCACATCAATTGAACACAATTTATTAGCGATTTATTCACTTCAGTGAATAAAACAGCAGTTTGTTGTTCTTAGTATTTTTAGTATTACATTCTTGGTCGATGAGTTGACAGTTGACCAGATGATCTTGACTTATTTGTATTTGGACTGTGCTGGGACTGAAATTCAGGATTTGGTCGTCTTGCTTGTCCTCCCCCTTCCTCTCTGTCTTTCTCTCTCTCACTCCTTATCACTTCTTCTTTTTCACTCTCTTTCTGTCAGAAGCTCCAGGTTTTGGCAGAGGGGGCAGCTCCAGCAGACGATCTCTCCGAGGAGGTGGACGAGGTGCAGAGCTGCGGCGTCAAGCCCCCGGGGGAGGAGGAGGGCTACGACGCCGACAGCGAAAGCAACCCTGAGGACATGGCCAAGCAGGAAGAGGGTAGGTCCACTCTTATTGCCACACCACACACACACACACACACACACACACAATACTACTCCTATTTACTTCTCAATAATCCACAGCTTCTGCACACCGTCATCGCTACAAATAATAGTAGCTTAGTTTAACATCATTTGCATTGTTTGCTTTAAGTCTTATCTCTGGATAGTTACGTAGTACTACTGCTCCTCCTCGTCTACTATTTTTTTTTTTTGTTGGTGATAAATGTCAACGGATCCTGATGGATAGAGAGGTCATGTTTTGGATTCAGCCTCTGGCCTTGGGAAACCACATTCCTTACATTATGACTCGATAATTCAGTTCATTTTTTTGCATTATTTTTTATATCATCACAGTTTTTTGCTGTGTAAGTGCAGGTAAGGGCGTTTAGTGTCATGTAATAAACCACATCTTCCTTTGACAGGCTGTTAACCATATTGTGGTGAGTTGTTGTTGCGAACATATGACATGGCAGAAACTCGGCTGCATGCTTTTCTTCCCCCTCACAACAGCCTCTTGTGTCAGCTCTGCCTCTGCACTCTGGTGTTGCAGGTTACGAACATGGCCTGATTATACCCCTTTTACTTTTTCATCCCCCTCAGAGTAATTTTTTAACGTTTTACAACTGCGGGGCAACTTCACTCTGTGGCCTCATGAGCTCGAGCTTGTGACTCAAAGTGACCATCAAATAGAGAAAATTTCCTGGAAGTCTCTTACGTCATGGAAAATGGTGAATGTTTAACACTGACCTTATGCTAGACAAATACATGAATTAACTCCAACCAATGCAGTAACAGTGCAAATCAATGAGCTTATCTCATTGAACAATCTGGTTCAATCTGAAATACATGTTTTCATCCCAGGCTTTTCTCTTTAACTCCAAATTAAGATTTTCTAGTTCTATTAGCAGCTGCCTTCTCACAATCCCTCTGAATGACATAACATTACGTTCATGCTTTTGTAAAGTTTGTGTTCTAAGTCTCCTTAAATATTTACTATGTTACTGGCGTCTTGTATTCACTTATGCAACCTATGAGATTAAGTTGATTTTAATGTTTTCTAATTAAATATTGCATTTATTTTCCAAAATTACTGCAAGAATGACTGTGAAATGCAAACTTTAATTAAATTTATTAATTTTATCCTCAGACCAAACAATAGCCTCGAAACCTCTCACAAAACTATTTTAAGGGAGATGGGGGCGATAGCTAGAATATGCCCTGTTAGCTTGTATTTACTGAAGGCTGTATGGACAGTATCTGGGTGTGCTAGTGTGTTTAGACTGAGGCAACCTGTGTAGTTGGGAGAGAGAGTGACAGAGCAAGCAAATTAATAAAAGGAGTTACCAGAAGCCGCAAGGGAGCCTGCTGGGCTGCTCTCCTGTAAATCATGAGGGGACTTCCATGCTGCTCCGAGGCTGAGCACAGGATTGAGGGTAACTCATTTTTATGAGCTGCCTCCAAGATGGGAGCTTGGAGCTGAAGCAAAGGGAAGCCTGTGTATCATGAAGCTGTTTCACTAACGCTGCCCAGCAGTTGGTGTTTCTGTGTTAGCATGTGCCAGTCAGCTTGATGTCTAGAATCTCTCCATGTCCATGTCTCTTGTGATTCTTAATGTCTCCTGGTGTCTGTGATTGTTTTCTCAGGAGTCAAGGTGGAGCCCAGCGGGCTGCGGGAGTTTGCAGCTGTGGTGGATGGGCCCGGGCGTGGTGTGCTGCTCTTCCCCGAGATCTGTACAATGGAGCTGCAGCTTCTCGCAACTGGGTCCCCCGACTTGGAGGTTCTGAGTCATGTGTTTCACAGCTTGCTGGATGCAGTACATGCCGACCACCGCAATGCTGCCTTACTCTATGATCAGGTCGGACTGACCACTTCTTCCTCTTTATGCCGCTCTTAACTGCCTCACAAGTTTATATTTGTGTTATTTTTCTCCTCAACTGTGCCATGACTGATACAACTAACTTCTTGTTCTGGTCGCACAGGGAGGAGTCAAAACCATTCTCTCTGGCTTTCACAACATCCTCAGCCAAACCGATCCCTCCTTCACAGGTTTGTTATTTCCCTTGTCTTAGTTTCTGATCCTGTAGGGTTTTGTTCATGTGTGTTATATCTTATGAAAAACAACTGAGGACACTCAGTTTGCTCTGTTCCTTGGTTTTTAACTTTTCAACTTTTCAAAAATTATGTTTATCTCTTTTTGCATTGTAGGATATTGTCATTTGCAATTTTGCATTGTATTTTTATTTTTATTGTTGGTAAGCTTTTTTCAGCTTTTTGGGAGGTTCTCATTGATAAAGCATTAAAAACAAAAAACAATTCTTGGATTAGTTTGTACACAGTCCTCAATATTTTTGATTTTGATATAGTGTATATACTAATATTGTCTGTAGCCTTTTAGTTTTTTTAACTGATAACAGGCAGTGGTGACTTTGTGTGTGTCTGTGGTGTTCTCGTGCATGCCCAAGTGAGTGAAAACTGTTATAACTACGTAATATGGTCTTCATTGGTCCATATTCAGATTGCCAGACTGTGCTAGTGGAGCTGCTGGTTGCCATGGTGAGCCAGCGAATCACAGCGGAGGAACTGGCCCTATTGATTCGCCTCTTCCTGGAGAAGACCCCACCTACTGTAAATAGCAAACCCTATCAGTCATTCAACAATGTTCTTTTAGCTTACATTCAGGGTGTTGACACCATTAGTTTATGTTCACATCATGTGCACACTCAGGCTCATCAAGAACAAGAACTTATTTGTTAGACATCATCTCAGACTTGCTCACTTCTCAACTCTTTTGAACACTCAATGCTCCCCTGGCTCCACATTTTTCTATATACAATTAACACCAGTGTGTGAGGAACAGATGTGATGCCTCGACTTAGTAACACAGTGTTTAATTGGAATCCGGCAGCAGACATCAATAACCTGTCTCCAAGAAATTTGTTTTCAGAAGGAAAAAGAGAAGTTTATTTTTAACCATGTGATGACATGTGACATGTGTGTTTTCCATCTATGAAAATAAGACACCTCATGGGCTGCAGTGGCCGTTCAAGATTCTGCACTTTTTGTTTTGCTATCCAGGTTTTTCTGGTTTAGACACTGTTTTTTTCTTCTGTATTCTTCTGTTTTATTTATGGCAAATTTAGTTCTACCTTTTTAAGGCATTGTTATTTTAATTGTCTCACACAGTTAAAGCATTATTCTGCACAGTAATGCGTGGAAATTCAATTTAAAACAAAAGATGGTAGATATGCAGAGTCAACTCAGATCTCTGAAGTTTTTCCTTTCACAAATCTAAAACTGATCAAATACTCCTCTCATTGGTCATTCACTTTCTTTTATTGCCAGGAGATTTTACTGAAGGGCATCCTGCAAGTTGTTGAAGCCAATGTGAATATGGAACCTCTCCACTTCCTGACCTTTCCAATAGTCCTTGGGGCTTCAACACAAGGAGGGGTGTCCCCCAGCTCCAGACAGAACGGTGCTGCTGGTGGCAAAAGTGTTGGTTTGCTCTGGAAGGGGAAACTCTCTCCTGGGCGCAGAGAGGGGGATGCCGAATACGGACCGAGCCATGTCCGTTCCTCTCCCTGGCACATCGCTCCTCTCCACTTGCCCTTAGTAGGGCAGAACTGCTGGCCCCACATGGCCAGTGGTTTCAGTGCCTCTATGTGGCTGTGGGTAGCAGAGCAAGAGGAGAAGGACAGGGGCAAAGACAAGGGTGAGACACAAATACTTTACCAAGAAGCTTGTTTGCTAGTTTTGAAATTCCTCTCTCATTGTTTTCCAGAAGAGAGTAACCCTCCTGCAGCTGAGTCGCTCCTGGGCTGCTCTCAGGCTGGGACAAGATTAGTAGAAGAAGGCCTCATTCATATTCTGTCCATGGGCTCTAAGGCACTGATGCTTCAAGTGTGGGCTGACTTCTCCACAGGCTCTCTAACATTCAGGTGAGCTCCAATGAAGACTGCAACCTCAAAGATGAGACCTTTTAAGTATTCACAGTTCATTAACCTTTAAGTATCGTAATCTGCTGTTCCATCAGAATTTGTATAGACCCAAATGATGAGATAAAAGCTGGGCTACTGGCGCAGGCAGACTCTGCTGAGGGGCTGCTCAGGCCAGGCCAGTGGCAGCACCTCGGCCTCACGTACACCCAGCAGCCCGAGGGCAAGAAGAACATCCATGGCCGAGTGGTTGTTTGGGTGTGTGGCATCAGGTAATAGCAACAGTAAGAAGCTGTCAGTTTGTTTTTTCCAGTAAATTAGTGATTAATAACTTAACTTTAAACTTCTCTCCTCTTTAGGAATTGTGAGGTTTCTTTGGACTACACGCTACCTAGAAAGTCAAGTTTATCGTCTGACAGCAACAAAACCTTCTGCATGTTGGGCCACTGTGCGCCGTTCTGTGAGGAGCTGTTGAAGCAGGGTGGACGATGGAGAATGGGCACTGTGCTTCTCTTCAATGGTAGGTTTCCTGTTAACTCCTATCTTATCTTCTTACGCTACATGCATGTACAATCCATTTCCATTCATCTGTCTTCTGTACTCACTAGTGGTACATTGACCAAAAGTGTATCCAATCTGGTGGGCTGGTGTGATGTTTGGCATGCTGCAAATTCCCAGCATTCTCTTGGGAGGCTTACTGAATACTTCTCTTGTTGCCTCTAATTGGCTGTGAATGGCTTGTGTCTCAGGCTGTGAACCTGTGAACCCAGCTGATGCCTTTACACAAGCTGAAGCGTCTCCACTGTACTTGGAATTCATCGCAGGTTTCTGTTTCATGAAAAGAAGAAATAAAACATTAATGTTTAGTGCCTCAAGGGTCTCACTTTGCACTGCATCATATGTTATAAGGAGGTTGTTTCACCTATGTCTGCTTGTTTATTTGTCAGCAGGACAAAAATATTTAAACAGTTTGCTTTAAACTTGGTGGATGGATGAAGCAGAGAATAACCCATTAACCTTTGGTTCACTTTTCTGGCTTCCTAATAAAAGATATATCCAAGATTTATGTAACATAACTATAGATCTGTTATATATGTTGTTGACTTGTGTACTTACATCCAAAATCTTTCCAATGATGTTCAAACCAAGAGAAATACCCAAATTAATTCAGGGTAACAGAACATTTCATTTTGGTCGCCGTCACATCATTCACACGTTTTTCGGTAATGGTGGTGAAGACATCAACTCCCATGATTCCACGCTGCTTCCATTGTCATCAATGGTTTGTTATTTGTTGTTTTAAATGAGACATCCCTAGCAGCCAAAGTTACATATTTAAGGTTTAACAGTGAGCTCCAGATGTCTGGATGATGAACAAAACAAATATACAAACTTTTTATATTTTCAGGTTTTTGTAATGTTTCTGTCTCCAATTTTACATTGTCTGTGTATTTCAGGGTCTAGAATTGGATCTGAGGAAGCCTTCTACCTATACACCCGTGGACCCGACCTTACCTCGATCATGCCCTGCAAATACGGCAAGCCGAGTGGGTCATTCTCCAAGTTTGTCACTAAGGAAGGGCTAAAGTGTGACCATGTGCGAGAGATCCTAATGAAGAACAAGGATGTGGACACAACAGCTTTGGTGGTATGTCAGAGCACAAAACATCAGATATGAAAGAGACAAAGAAAAGTTTTATTATGCGCATTGTGTGATCTAGCCAATTTCTGTTTGACGCTGCTGTTAAAACCTGTTATAGTACTTTGTGATTCAAGTGCTCTGTAAGCATAGCAAATCCTCCCTATGTCTCATTTATAGTGTCATTTCACGGTGTATGAATAATGTTCAGTTCCAATTAGTTGTCATCAGTGATACTCCACGGTAGGAAGTAATTTTTCCCCAACGGAAAAAGCTATTACAGTTAAGCAGCAGCTATTTCAGTCAGACTGAAAATAGTTTTACTCCCATTAAATGCTAATAGCTTTGTTGATAATAGCTCTGCTGATAAAGAAAAGAAGAAAGTAAGACAGGAATAACGAATGATTTCCTCTTTACATTTTTATAACATCTCTGGCGCGGGTGTTAATCCGTGCTGAAGACTATTTGGGTGACTTATTTAAACAAAAATATTTAATAAAAATCTATTAGAAATGACTTAAGATGACATTTAATCATGTGAATTGTGTTTGTCAACAGGAGAGCTTGGCAGTGGTGTATGCCCCTGGCAGCCCCAGTGTCTACACTATCTATGAACCTGTAATCAGACTGAAGGGTCAGGCCAAGACAGTGGTCACCCAGCGACCCTTCAGCTCCAAAGAGGTGCATAGTGTTTCCCTGGAGCCCAACACTCTCAGGGCTCTGCTCCCCACCGAAACTAAAGGCCTGCAGAGTGTCCTACATTGGATCGGAGGAACGGGAAATTTCGTCTTCCTCTTTGCACAGGTGGGTAGAATTTTTGAGCTGTAGAATTAAAGGTTGAAATTTCAAGTTGTCACGATATTTATGAAATTAATTGAATGCTGAGAGACAGTTTGGCCCTTTTCAGACCTGGTATTAAAATGTGTCCTGAATGTGTCTCGCATCTCACTCCCCTTGTCTATATGCACATAAACATGTACGTCATTTGTGTACATGTACATGACCAAATTATTTTTTGTGGGAACAGTATAAGTTTAGCAGGAACATTGGGAAATAATGTAAAAAGCAACACATACAGTAAATGCATCAGCAGACTACATTGGCAACTTTTATACCTATAACTTAGTTATATTTTGTTCATTTTCTTTATGTCTCTCATCTTGGGCTGTGTGGCATCCAGACTGTGGAGCTGTGTGACTGTGAGAAGACCCAGGCTCTGGCCCTGCAGGTGCTGCTGTCTCTGTCCAAGTTCAACCAACACCGTATCCATGAAATGGACTGTTACCATGGTTACTCTATGATCCACCAGGTCCTCATAAAGTCCAAATGCATCGTGGGATATCATATGCTGAAAGTGAGTCACACCTTGACATTTTTGCTGTTTTCTGTTCCCACAACTTCTGCTGACATTTGTGGCGAAAACATATTCACCAACGCTTGTTTTCAGTGTGAATCGGATCCGACCCGATACTCGGGTGCTTCTCGGAGCTGGTGCATATGACACTGCTGTTACTTGACCCTCTGGCTGTGTCTGTAATTGAGCTGTGTGATAGCTGTGTGCTGAAATGGATTTTGTCTCAGCACTGAGCTTCTGCAGAGTCACACAGCACCTCCTGATTGCATGGGTCACTTTTGTCTTCCAAACACTGACGTGTGTAGCCCAGAACTGACTAATGAGTGTATCAAACACTTTACTTTTCTATTTATATTACTGAAAACTCAGGAAAATGAACTGTAACTGAACTCACTCATCACTCAATAAATAGTTGTGTGTAAACCTTCAGATATCTGTCATACCTGAGAATACCAGAGACCCACAGGAGTGCAAGATTTATGATCACTGCAGTGAAGCTGGTCACAAATGATGGACTTTGATCGATACCAACCGGGCCACTCTGGGAGTAAATGGCATTGGTTTTTGACAGAGTGATAAGCTTTCCAAAAAATCACATGGAGAATTTATTGATTTCCCTCCTATCTGTGATTCTGCACTGCAGGGTAGTTTCTGCAGAGATAGCGATTATCATATGTTTAATATATCTGATTAGAAGGAACAGCCCTCTGAAAGCTACTTTAGAGTGTAGAATTGGATGTATTTCTCATGTGGCTGCCACATTATGTCTCTGTAGACGCTGCTGGATGGGTGTTGCAGTGGACCCATTCTCATCCTGGGGGATGATGGGCAGTTTCGTTTGGACACCGAGTCCATCGCTGTGGTGCAGGACATCCGGCTTCTCTCAGATGTCCTGTTGGACTGGAAGATCTGGGCCAAGGCCGAGGTAGACACACACACCACTCCAGATTAGGGATTATTATAAACTTTTTATCATAATGAAGACAAATAGACTGAAATGGTATAGCCATAAATCCAAATACAAACTTGTTTTTTCATGAGAAAAGTCCAAGTTTTATCCCCCACAATCTAAAATATAATTATGGATTTCACACATTTCCTGTTTCACCCAAGGTCTGTAGACTCCTAATGAGACACAGGAAGCTCAAAACATGATCATCTAATGAGATCGTAATAAATTCATACACCGCAGGAGCTATTCTCAATTGCAGGCTCCTCTATTTTAGATTTAACCATGTTTCTTAAAAAAAAAAAAACCCTGTCTGCAAATTGGTTTAAACTAACAAACACAAAGGTTAAGAGGGGAAGCACAAATAATAATAATAATTAGTTATTATTAGTTAATAATTTGTCACCCAAATTCTACAGTATTCAATAAATCAAAGAAGCAAAAATAATGAGACCTTTGAGATTTCATTCTGTGCAGCACAGTTTTACTGCGACGAGGAGTGATGGTACTCTCAACTCCACCATTAGCTGTTAAACCATGTCCGTCTCTCTTGTCCTTCACTGTTGTTTCTGTCAGTGCGGAGTGTGGGAAACACTGCTCGCTGCCTTAGAGATCCTCATCAGGGTGCACCACCCTGATCAGGTTTTCAACATCCGTCAGTTTCTGAAGGCTGAAGTTGTGCATCGTTTCCTGCTCACCTGCCAGGTGCTACAGGTAGGTCACCATCACAAATCCACTGTGCCCTCTCTCTTCAAGAGCTATTAATAACAATATTGTGTTTGTCTTAAGGAGCACCGGGACGAGCATCTGACTGCCATCCCACAGGAAGTCTGTTTGTCATTCGTCAAAATCATCCAGGAAGTGCTCGGATCACCTCCAGATATGGACCTGCTCAAACTGATCTACAACTTCCTGCTGGCTGTTCACCCCCCAACCAACACTTATGTCTGCCACACTCCATCCAGCTTCTACTTCTCACTGCACATGGGTGAGGAATCGGGGCAGCTGAAAGCCGCGTCTCTGCATTAAAGTTCCATTAATTTAATGCACTGAGCTCTTTTGATGTCTCTGTTTGTTAGATGGGAAGCTGTACCAGGAGAAGGTGCAATCCATTATGTACCTGAGACGCTCCAACAGCGGAGGGAAGTCTGCCAGCAGCTCTGTAGTGTCACTCTCCCCGACCGTCTTCACTGATGCTCATGGCGAAGGTACGGCTCCTTCAGCTGTGTTACCCTGATCTTAGAGCAAATGCTGCATCCGAAAACAATGAAGATAATTAAATCTAAACCTTCCGTCTGTTGCTCGCAATGAAATTATAAATGGAAAGATCAGCAATGCTTTTATGATTGCATGTGCCTCTAACAAGGGAAATTTGTCTAACATGTTTAGTGCTGTATCAGCCCGATTTTCTCTGTGATGAATTACAGTCATCAGAGTTTAAGTTTAAGTACCTAATGTAAACACCATTAGTTCTGGGGAAAAAGCTGATGCATGAGCATTACGTTCGTGAAACTCCCTCCCATCATCCTCCGCTTTTACTGAGATGCAATCTAACTGATGCTCATAACAATTATTCTCACAGAACCCCTCTTGTTTATACATCCTATATATCTTTCTAACAGTGCCCTTTCTCTTCTTTTATCTAAGCTCTTATTGTTCTACTTAGTTTTACACTCATAAACCCCTTTTGTCATCATAGCCTTGCTTTTTAAATTGAATTCTTTTTATTTCTTGCAAAGCACTTTACAACTTTGGGAAATGGCTGTATAAATGAACTAGATTTGTTGCTAGATCTGCTTTAATAGATTAGCAACAAAACAATTATGAGATAAAAAATATAAAAATAACAGAAATTTCCTGCACTAACCCTGTTCACATGAGATTCTTTTTTACCTGTTTCTCTGCTGTTAAATATACAATATTGACAATGAAGCCATGCTGCTGCTCTGCCACATCGTATTATTCATCAGGTCTGTACTGTAATCTTCATACAATGCATTTGCCTACAAACAGGCCCTTCCACTGAACATGGAGGTGATGATCTGTTGTTACGCCCACCCAGTCTGGCGCCATCTCCGTACTCCTCCCCTCTGCTGACACCTCGACTCGGACACGCTAGCTCAAATGAGGCCAGCGAAGGTGACAGGGTCTCTCTTGCCACTCAGCAGGCTCGGGGCAGCACAGAAACGCTCAAGAAGGGCGGAGGTTGTGACGAGCAGCTCCTGAGCAGCTGTGAATCAGCCAAGACAATCTGCGACTCTAAGGACATAGGTGAGGGGGGAGCCCTGCGCACGCCCTCCATCAGCGTGGAGGAGGAGCGGGACGAGGCGGCAGATGTGGACAGCCTGGCAGAGGGAAGCGTGGGGGTGGCAGAGTCTGAGGACAGGTTTGACTGGGCCAGTGACGAGACACCGCGGCGTCCTGACAGTCTGAAAGGGATTCAGTCCTTCCAGAGGAGCCACAGCAACCTGGCTAGTCTGGGCCTGGCCTTTCCAGCTCCTAACGGTTCGTTGGCTATTGGCCGATGGCCCAGTGCAGCCGACCGAGGCTCCATGCCTGAAGACTGGGAGAGTTACACTTACTCTCCTGGCTATGAGAGAGCCCAGAGCAAGACAGAGTCCAATGACAGGTACGCTGCCATTGTACTCTGTTAAATGGTGTAAAACGTGTCAATGTGTTAAATTAACCCTTAATAAAATCACTAATTATGACACTGTATTATTAATATCTTCGTCAAGCTGATTATTAATCTGAGTATCTTTTGGTGTTTTAAAAAATATATCAGTACTTCAACCACAAGTTTTCAAGAAAAGCCTGTTTACAGTCTTCAGCCTGCTAAAATTTGAAAATGATTGTCAGCGTCAGTTTACTTGACGAGCTCGCTGAAGGCTTAGGCGGAATGGAAATTAAAAAAGAGATTTGTTCCTTGTAATCCAGTTTTCTCATCTTTGTGTTGGGCTGTTGTTAGACACAAAATGAGACTGTGGGAGATCTGCCTTCATTTGTTAAATTTCAAGCAGTCAAGGAAGAAAATTACACTTCTAATCTAAATTCATGGTTGGTGTTTGTTATGTTGTGGGAGATGCTCATACCAGTTAACATTATACAAAATTCAACATCCTGTGCAATCAAAAATATATTTGAATATATGTGCAACATTTAACACTACATTTCAAGAGCACAGTAATTCAACACTGAAATCTAAACGTGTTTCTTTTAGGTCCAGTACTGAGGACTGCCTGGTGCTGATCTGCTGCGGACTCTATGATCTTCTGAGGGGCGTCTTGCTGCTGTTGCCTGATCTCATGCTCGAGGAGGTGATGGACAAACTCATCCAGCCAGAGGCTCTCATCGTTCTGGTCAACCACTCGTCACCACTCATACAGCAAGGAGTCATGAAGGTTGGTACAGGATCCTCTCTGATGAATCTCATACACATGTAAAGCAGGCTCATCTTATTTAGCAACAGGAGTCACGTTTTACTACACTTACAATGCTGTTATGGTCTTACCCAATGTGGGATGCTCATTCCAAAAAATGACATGTACACATTTGTTTTACATTTCAAGCTTTTAGCAAACACATTTCTCTCAAAGTCTCACAGCAAGTGACACTGAAGAAACTGCAAGATTAAAGATCAGAGGTGATGTAGAACAATTCTGAAGCCTGGTTAGCTGTTTACACCGGTTTCCTGTCTTTATGCAAAGCTAATCAGCTCAAAACTGTAGCTTCATACTTATCAAACAGAGATGCGAGTGGCAGCAATCTTCTCATTTAACTCTTGTTAGGAAGATGAATAGGTTATAAAAAATTGGTTATTTGTTAATCATCTTTATTGAAGATTTAATACTGCCCTCTTGTGCCATTTTAATGATAACATCAGAGATGAGTGTGAGCACAGCATATTTAATGCAGGAGAAGGTGGATGAAATCGAAGTGACGCCTCCTTTGCCGAGTTTTAAAACTGTACTCTTCTAATCTAATGTTATTCTCACCACTCTCCTCCAGCTGTTGGATGCCTACTTCAGCCGTGCGCTCAAGGAGCAGAAGGAGAAATTTCTGAAGAACCATGGTTTCTCACTGCTGGCCAACCAGCTGTACATCCACCAGGGCAGCCAGGGGCTTCTTGAATGCTTCCTGGAGATGCTATTTGGACGGCCTGTGGGCCTGGAGGAAGAGTGAGTCAGGGAACAATCACACACTTGTCATTATACCATAACATCCTCTTTTGTTCACGTTCTAACATTTGTTTTTCTTATCTGTGTTGTTTTCCAGTTTGGACCTGGAGGAAATGGAAAATATCTCTCCCTTCAGAAAACGCTGTATAATCCCCGTCTTGGGCCTTATTGAGAACTCGTTGTATGAGAACTCCCTGGTGCACAACATCTTGTGTATGATGCTGCAGCTTCTCAACGCCTGCCCTAAGCTGGCTGACATCCTGCTCGACCATGGGCTGCTCTACGTGCTCTTTAACACCCTCTCCACCCTCAATGGCATGGAGAATAGGTACGACTGCCAGAACAGAGGATGATTCATTCGAACACCTTAATGGGTTCATGTTTTTTTGGTTTTGAACCTTTTAACCGTGAATCATTAATCCTCTCACTGTTCATTGGTCTGGTGGTGCATACTTCCTCTGCTTTTTGTTCTATTGTTTGGCTTGTTTTTTCTTTACAGTATTCCCCTGAATGACTACAAGCTCTTGGTGTGTGACATCCAGCAGCTGTTAGTGGCTGTGACAATCCACTCCTGCAGCTCCTCAGGGTCCCAGTACTTCCGCATCATCGAAGACCTCATTACCTTGTTGGGTTTCATGCAAACCAGCAAGATGCGTCGCACGCAGGGTGAGGACTAGTGTTCTGAAATTGAATATATGTGCAAAATACATCAGTTTTGTCATCTTCTTCGCTCTGCAGTTCAGGATGACGTGAAGCTGTCAAGCTCTGCTGCAGAAATTAACGGCGCTGTCTCTTCATTATCTACAACTTCAGAGTGGGAGCTCATTTGAGAAAAAATATAATTGAAGAACTATCTCACATCTTCATCTTCCCACTAAATGGTTTTCTCTAATTTGTGAACTTGGTCTTTGAAAAATATCTCTGCCATCTTGTCCCCATTAGCTCTCACTTCTTTACAGTTTTCCGATCTGTTATAAACATTCTGTGATCTTTACGTGGCACTCTTTATTTTTGCTAGTTTGTCATTTTAGTAATTACTAATGCACTGTCTAGTGCCTGTTTGGAATGGGCTGTTTGTTTGGCCTCTGGTAATGTTGCAGCTTTCTTTCTAAAACTATAAAGCTGACCTGCAGTAAATGATTAAAGACCGATTGCAGGAATCAGTCCACAGAACCCTGAAGCCGCACCACCGCTGCTCCACAAAAAGCTGTTCACCCCAGTAGTTGTTGCTGTGAACGCACTGTTGTGATCGACATCGTCACTTCTTTAGATGAGCGCCAGCCATCGCTGCTTTAGAGCACTAGCTGCCTGTTTATTCAAATTGTATTAATATTAAATGTATAATGCACTTCCTTGGACCTTTAAAAAATACTCATACCCAGAGTGAGGCTGATCAGATAACAGGTCTCAAGATATACATTTCACATACAGACAGACAGAGGTGTCTGGAATTATTAGATAGATACTCAACTGTATTATTGAACCAATTTGGCTACTGCAAAGACACCTATTTTTCTTTTCAAGTAGGATTCAGGATACTTACTTTACTGCACAAACTTAAGTCTCTCATTTCAAGGTAATAAATCTGTTCCTGAGAAAGTGCATGAGACTGTAAGTCAAATTTAGCATAATCTGCTATACTATATAGTTCTCAAAGTAAAAAGCAGGATTTATAATTGGTAGATGAAAACCTAAAAAGAAAATATCAAGTAATTAAGTGTGTTATGAAACCCAACAATTGTGATGATTGCCATGCGGTGTTGTGTCCTTGCAGAAATTCTTAAAGCTCTCAATAAACTGCTAGTCCTGTGATGCACAACACACAACATTTGATACGACAGAAATAATATTATGAGAAAAGTGTGAGCAAATCAGTGTATGTGACAAGTTCTTTTCAATGCTTCATACATGTGACTTCAGAACAAAGATGATTGTGCTGAGTTGTTGTTCCTTGAAGTGTGAGGATTGTGAGGAATATCATGTTTACCTCTAACATGACAAAGTTCACTGTCTCTTGTTTTTCCCAGAGATGGCCGTAGCGTTGCAGTTCCGCGTCCTTCAGTCTGCTATCGAGTTTATTAAGACGACAGCCAATCAGGAACCTCAGAAGCTGAGCAGCTCAGTTAATTCATCGAGCTCTCCACATCATGCCATCCATCAGAAGCGCAAGAGCATCGCAGGTGAGTGTCTCACTCTGATTCCGCAGTAGAAATCTGCTCTGCAGTGTTTGTCTCATCCTGTGTCCAGGTCGAAATGACCACTATTTGTTTTCACTGCTCCGCTCTCACCTGTCTGTTCCTCATCCCGATCTGAAGGTTCCATTGCCATGAAAGACTCCATTATCCCCCGCATCCCCAGACAGCACTACTGCTCCTATGGCCAGATTCCCCTGTCCCCTCCCTTCAGCTTCCTGTCCCAGGACTCCCCCCTCAACTCCCCCTCAGGAGCTCCATCCTACATGCTCCACTGTGACGCAGGTAGCTGGGACTGCGGTCTGCAGCGGAGAACATCCCCTTTGCCATGGGGCATGTTTCCTAATTTTACAGTGAACTCACCCTTTTCCACCCCTAACTCACATTGGTGGAGTTAATTTGCCCAGTACCCTCGTGTGCTACTGGTGCGTTTGTGTGTGCATGTTTTGAATGCTTAATTAAATCACTGTTAAGCATTTCAGCACAGATGGCATTTTGATCAGTGAATCTTTATAATCTTCCCTGTTTTCAATCATACATGAGACATGTGCATAATGTTACTCTCAACTTGAAAAGAAAAATGACTTTGTGCTTTGACTGACAAATTCCGTGTTCTCACTGCTGAGCTCACACCAGTGTTGTGCTTGCAGGCCGTCGTCGGTTCTCTCTGGCGCAGACTGACTCCCTCCTGATGCGGATGCGCTCAGTAGCCAGCGATGAGCTCAACCAGATGATGCAAAGGAGAATGAGCCAGGAAAACCCCATTCGTGCTAGCGAGACAGAGTTCGTCCAACGGCTGCAGAGGCTTGTTGTTCTTGCTGTGAACAGACTCATTTACCATGGTGAAAAACTTCCACCTACCTATTCTAATCTTCATTTCCTCCTTCACTTAAAATGAGCATAAACTGACATGCTCTATAATCCCTGTTCTGTTTAATGCGTCTCTTATTTCAGATGTGAGTCAGGACTTGTTTGACCTGCTGAATATCCCAGACTCCCCAGACCAACAGCTTTTCACACCAGATCCAGGTGATCAACTACATGACGAGAGTGGCTCCGCCTCCGTCCCGCACTCTCCGACTCCCTTCATCCTGCCGCTGGCCAGCAAGAAGAGCTTTCAGAAAGACATCCTCAAGCTCATGATGGATGGGATCAAAATCAGCCTGGTACGACAAAACTCACAGAGAAGCTTTTCCACCTATAAAGGGATAATTTGATTGTGAGACCGTACATTGACGATCATGATCTCACAGGGCAGCACGGGTCGGGGAGGAGCCCCACATCAGCAGTGGCGAAGGATCCTTTGGTCGTGCCGGGACACCTTTCGGGTCCAAATTGGTCGCCTGCTGGTGCACACACTCAGCCCCGCACTTCCCCTGTGTGACAGGAAGGAGACGCTGGAGTTTGTGTTTGATCCCAGACATTTGGATATCCTCAAGGAGAGTCTCAGCCCGGGTCTAGAGGTTAGTGTGAAGGAAATACATCATTACAATCCATTTATGACCTCACGTGTCAGGTTGGCTACTGTTCAATGCAAAGTATTAAACCTAAAAATTTAATAATTCTGGTAATTCTTAGACATTTTTACTCGTACAGACGTTTTCCAGGAGTTTTCAGTACTTGTTTCTCAAAACAAGGCCTTTGCATTGTCACATTTTCTTTTTCTCCTCTCAGGCTTTGCTGAAGGTCAGCTACCTGTGTAAGGCTTCTCTCCAAGCCATCACTGTGTGTGGTTTTCTTTAGTGACAAATACATTTTTCATCTGTCCTTTCCTTTGCTCTCTTACTCTCTGCTTCACTCAGCACGGACCGAAGTTGTCGCTGTACCTGTACGAGATGCTGCACGATCACAAGGACAGCCTCACCAAAGATGAGCAGCATGCCGTGGGTGTGTTCATGACCTCGCTCAAGCTTTGTGGCCATCGATGCATCCCACCCAATGCTCCACACAAACAAGACTTGCTCAGGGCCATAAAAGAAGTAAGTCCTAAACTGAGAGCCATTGTTAAAGGGAAGTAAAACAATCTCTAAGCACTCTCGATATAACATGTGAAAATCTCCAGAAAATATATGCTAAGAACTTGGTCCCTTGTATCTTTATTCGCACAGGAAAAAATCAAGTATGAAACCGAAGAGAAAACAAGCAAAGTGGCGTGGGAAAAGAAGATGGCAAACACTCAGAGGAAGTGAGTCTGGGCTTTTCTTCTGATGTTAAATTGTTGTTCAGAGCAAGAAATTGGTGTTAAATATCGTTCTTTTTTTCTTATTCTTCTGCAGTCTTATCCAGAGGCTTGATGGAAAGTCCAAGGACATTTCCAAGATTGCAGCTGATATCACTCAGAATGTGTCTCTGCGGCAAGGCATGGAGAGGAAGAAAGTCATCCAGCACATCAGGGGACTCTACAAGACGGACCTCAGCGCCAGCCGCCACTGGCAGGAGCTGGTGCAACAACTCACTCATGACCGGTATGCACAGAAATATCTTTCTCACATTGGCGAACGCAATATCGGAAAGTGCAACAAATAAATTGCTTCTGTAGTGATGATAATTATCCTCCTGCTTATTTCATTTAAATTTTAATGACATTTTAATGTGCAGCAGTTTGGCCGTAGTTTGTTTGAATAAATAATTTGGAATATAATAAAAGATTTTCTCAGTCATGCAGAGCACCAGAAAAATGAAAAAGAAAGTACAATTTATAAGACGATCAAGTCATGCAAACGTTTTGATCTACACTTTTATAAATGTATATCCAGTGAGGTGGGGATGTAGCCAGGTTTTAGATTCTCCAGCCACAATAGCATCTCTGTTAGCTTATGCTAACATAGAGCTTACAGCTAAATGCTTACATACTGACTATACTAAAATGCTTTTTATGCTATTTATCAGGTATAACAATTAGCATCTTCGCCATCTTAGTTTAGCGTGTTTATGTTCCCTAATTAGTAACATTGTAACCTGCTGGTGGCGCTAGATGACCAGTTGGACATGGTTGTCTGCACAGATTTCATCCGTTCAACACTGAGATATTTTAATTAGACTTAATTGGGCAACCAACATCACCATTCATTGAGATATGTTAATTTCCCTTTTATGTGATATTTCAGCTGCTAAAATAATATTTTGTAAAATATAAACTTCTCTAAATGTTTCAAACATTTCTGAGGACATAAATACCTCATCGGCCCTGCTGTCAGTTTCCTTCTATACTGATACGAGTAGACAAAGTGTTTGAGACAACTGTAATGGTCTGTTTCAGAGCGGTGTGGTACGACCAGACATCCTACCCAACATCCTGGCAGTTGGACCCCACTGAGGGTCCGAACCGGGAGCGACGACGGCTACAGAGATGCTACCTTACCATCCCCAACAAATATCTGCTCAAAGACAGACGCAAACCTGAAGGTGGATACACCCTTTCTTTGCAAAAATTCTGTCGAAGTACCTTTGTGTTTGTCTAACTTAATCTGACCTTCATCTTCTTCAGACACTATGACGCCACCACTGTCCTTCCTGTTTGAGGATAAGACTCACTCCTCCTTCTCCTCCACTGTCAAAGACAAAGCCACCAGCGAGCCCATCAGGTATAACTTTCTCCCTCTCTGTCTTTAAGCCTTAAGTAAACATCATGTCCGTCTCAGGATAATCCAAAGAAGACACATTAAGAGGTGCCCATGTTTTATTCAGATGGCAAATGTCTTGTTTGACGAATATCTTTTTGTCCTTAGGTTCACCAGACGGTGCATCAGCGTCGCCCCCTCCAGAGAGACAGCAGGGGAGCTACTTCTGGGTAAGTTACTGACCGCCGCTCGCAGCTGCTCCATGCATAATATGGAGGTCAAAAAGGCACAGAGAATAATGTGCTCTCTCTGAGCCACTTGAGCATATTTCTCTGCCCTCACACACAAGTGTTTGTTACTTATTCAGTGTGGGAAGCTTTTGTTTGTCTTATTCTTAAGACACCAAATCTTAAACACTCTGCGCTGTGTCACAGGAAAGTCTGGGATGTACTTTGTGGAGGACAATGCCGCAGATGCTCATGACAACCAGGTAAAGACAGACTTTACTGTGTTGGGTTTTCTCTCTGCCAAGGGGGGGCACTGTGTTACGTGAAGAGTCAAACTTTTGTGTTTGAACAGAGTCTTCACGGGGAGACGGAGGCACCTTCTTTTTCCTGGACATATGAGGAGATCAAAGAGGTGCACAAGCGCTGGTGGCAGCTGAGAGACAACGCTGTGGAGATATTCCTCACTAATGGCAGGACCCTGCTGATAGCCTTCGACACTACCAAGGTTAGTCAATAACATATTGAATGAAAATGTAAGAATGAAATGCTGAAATGAATGCGAACATAGCTCGTGACGGGGATAGAGTAAATCCTTTCGCGTATTTACTCGAACAATTTTTATTTTATTATTGCAAAGAACTGATTCCATTTATTATCAATACCTCTCCCCAGCAGATATCTGCGTGAAAATTAAATCAGTGTTTCATTTGAATATGAAAATGAATTCACACGGGATGCACTGTGATAAAAATAACAAGATGAAAGAGCCACTGATGCTCAAAGTAAAAGACGTATGAAAAGACAAAATGCGGCTTGAAAAAACATTTGCTGTGGGAGATAATTGTTGAATTGCCTTTTTGTTATTCTGTTCCTGATGTCTGTCGAGCTGTGAAGTCTGTGCCAGGAATTAAACATGATAATGATAAGATACAGTGCCATAGTACTCTGTAAGAAGCACAGCTTTCATTTAGATACTAAATGTGACACTATGGTTGTACAACTGACTTTTGTACACATCAGGGATTTCAAGCAGGTATTTCCAATGCAGACACAAAGAAAGATAAATTAACAAGATGATATTTCCATTTTCTGTTTACTTAAGGTAATGCGTTGGTTATTTGTCCAAACATTAGTGTGCCCCTCAGGAAGAATTGTAATCAGTATGCTGACTGTTGGTCTGGATGTTTTCGGCATTTGTGTATTTATTTTCTCGGACTTGGTTTGGTTTTAAATTAATGAAACATAAACTAAACTAACTAAAGCCGGATTAATTTATTCTCTACGGATAAGAACCTTTTTAAGGCACCGTGCTCATTATTTCAGTGGTATAGGAAAGACAGAGACACAGCAGGTTTTATCAATCAGATTACAATTGCAAATTAAAACTTTTCCAATGTTAAATTCCAGTCCTGCCAGTTTACTGTTGGAAATAATCTTAAAGTTCTCTCTGTTGTTGTGTTAGTTCCGTGACGACGTCTACCACAACATCCTGACCTCTGATCTGCCCAACCTGCTGGAGCACGGAAACATCACGGCCCTCACGCAGCTGTGGGGCTCTGGTCAGATCTCTAACTTCGAGTACCTCACACATCTGAACAAGCACGCGGGGCGCTCCTTCAATGACCTCATGCAGTACCCTGTGTTCCCCTTTATCCTGCGAGATTACACCAGTGAGACACTCGACCTGCAGGACCCAAACATCTACAGGTCAGAGCTGGATGATAACTTTGGGGTTACAGGTTATTATATCCCATGCTTTATGAGTGGAGTGTGTCAGGGATTAGTCTTAAGCATTGTAATACATATTTGTACCTCCACTGTCTTTAGACACATTAGATAGGACTCTGCTGGCAGGTTTTTCTTAGAGTTATTTCAACCTTTTACAATAAATCAGAGCAGACATTGCTAATAGATGAACTGTGTTATTTTTAATGAACAACAGTTTTTGCCACAGGGTGATAATTTACCTGTGGTGGTGGGTTATGTGGCATGTTAGCGATGTGCATGTAGAAAATCATGCAGTTCAGAGGGGGAGAGTTTAACCCAAGTTATTTGGGTATACAGTTGACAGATGCTCCCTAAACAGCTCACATGTGGTCGATACTACAATTCAGGAAAAACAAGGTATAGTTAGCCACTAGCTAGGCAGCTGTGCACTGTGAAGCCGTCAGCTCCCCACTTGGTTATTGCAGAGCATGCAGCTCAGACAGGTGTGTGGCCAGAAGAGTGAAATCATTTGTTAGGTTGCATCTGAGTCATTTTATTTATGTGGCGAGGCCCTCAAATTGATGCTCTGTGTGTGTACAGCCTTTATTACTCCAGACTATGTATCATGTTTTAACTCAATCAAACTGCTAATGGTACAGATATTAAAAAAACAAGGGGCATTAACAGAATTCCTCGTTGTGTCCAGCTTCAGCTCTGTTGCTAGGCAACAGCAATACTGGCGGGATAGGCTGGTGAAGCCAATCATGGAAAACCTCTGTAGACCAGACCGTCTCCTTTCAGTTCGGTCTACGCAGCCCACGAAGACCACCTCCTTCGTGGGCCGGGTAGACTGCGCCCCTGAATTGAGATGCAGCTTATGTCATTTGCCACTTTCGAAAATTCATTCAAATTCAGTTCATTAGTGCTTTGCTTCCCATTTTGTCGTGCAGGAATTTGAACAAACCCATTGCAGTCCAGTCAAAAGAAAAAGAGGATCGTTACGTGGACAACTACAGGGTAAGGCCCTGTATTCGCTTTGAGCGTGTGGATTTGATGTTTCAGTATAAGAAACCACACTGACACGTGTACTTGTTGTACAGTACCTGGAGGAGGAGTACAAGAAGGGTGTACGTGAGGATGACCCCATGCCTCCTGTTCAGCCATACCATTACGGCTCTCACTACTCCAACAGCGGCACTGTTCTGCACTTCCTGGTCCGAATGCCACCATTTACCAAGATGTTCCTCGCGTACCAGGGTGAGTCACACGTTAATGCTCGCTACAAGTCATGGAAGAAAACCTTCAGCTAAGTTTGGCAAAAAACAGAACATCTGGAGTGCGCAGCTGTATTGATCTTACAATCAGTGTAAGTGTTAATTGACTGACTTTGGTTCTTTAACGGTAGATAATTATCATACAGTTCCTAGACGCTTTTAGCAGAGACCTGTCTGCGTTAAAGTGACAGCTCCATCTTAGTGGACGCTCAGGCTTTTAGTGCCGAGATGCTGGAACTGAGTAGCATGTAGCCGCAGCTGTGTTGCGTCACACGTATCCGCCATTAAAGGTTACTTCACCTCTGTACTCTCCTCTGTTCTCTTTTTTTATTCCTTCCGTACAAGTTAATTATTTTTTCCATTCATTCGCCTCTGGGCTCTGATCCTCTGAGGCATCTTTTTGTGTGATTGTAAATGTATTCAGCAGACGAGGCGTCTTTGGTCATGAAAGGGAATCTTTTCAATCAGTGAGTTGAATCTGTAATTAGAATGTCTTTGCCGTACTCAGACCAGAGCTTTGATATCCCGGACCGAACGTTCCACTCCATGAACACCACGTGGAGACTGTCTTCCTTTGAGTCCATGACTGACGTAAAAGAGCTCATCCCAGAGTTTTTCTACCTCCCAGAATTCCTGGTCAACAGAGAGGGTAATCATTTTTCTTTTAGACCTTAAACCTTAATTAATGACTTTTTATTCCTTCATACATTTTTCATTGCTGTTGATTAATCAAATTTGCCTGCACAGGTTTTGATTTTGGGGTACGTCAGAACGGCGAGAGGGTGAATCACGTGAATTTGCCGCCCTGGGCTCGCAACGATCCGCGTCTGTTCATCCTGATCCACCGACAGGCGCTAGAGTCCGAGCAGGTCTCCCAGACGCTGTGCCAGTGGATCGACCTGGTGTTCGGGCTCAAGCAGAAAGGCAAAGCTGCAGTCCAGGCCATCAATGTCTTCCACCCTGCTGTAAGAAGCTGCTAATCACTGTGTTTACTTTGAATTATTAGGAAACTATTTTTGTTGCTTACAGTTTCACATCCCTTTTCACAGACGTATTTTGGCATGGACGTGTCATCTGTAGAAGACCCAGTGCAGCGCCGGGCCCTGGAGACGATGATCAAGACGTATGGACAGACACCCAGGCAGCTCTTCAGCGCCTCTCATATGAGCAGGGCCAGCACCAAACTCATGATGGAGGGGGAGCTGCCAGCCGCCATGGGACTCCTGGTTCAGCTGGCCTTCAGAGAAACCAGAGAACAGGCCAAGGAAATAGCTTGCCCGGTAATCTACTGTAGTGGTAGTGATTCTAGCAGCCTGCTGTGCACTGAGGAAGACATTATTCAATAAGTCATCTATGAAATGATCTGCTGCTCACCTGGCGTTTTCCTCCCCCCACCCCCACAGAGCCCACTGCCGTGGATCAAAGGTCTGAAGTGGGGTGAGTACGTGGGCTCGCCCTCAGCTCCAGACCCAGTGGTGTGCTTCAGTCAGCCGCACGGGGAGAGGTTCGGATCCCTGCTGGCGCTGCCGACGCGAGCCATCTGCGGGCTCTCTTGCAAGTTCTGCCTCATGATGATTTACAGCAAGGAGCAAGGTAGGAAGCCCACCACTCAACCATGAGCCAGAATGGATTTAGAGGACGTCCCACTCACTCTGTTTATTCTGCATCCTCTCTTCTGTAGGTGTTCGGAGCATGCACAGCACAGACATCCAGTGGTCAGCCATTTTGAGTTGGGGCTACGCAGACAACATATTGAGGCTGAAGAGCAAACAGAGTGAACCACCTATCAACTTCATACAGTGTTCACAACTTCACCAGGTAAGAAGCTCAGAGAACATCAAGGGCTGCTGTCAGTGAAAGAAAATATACAAATCTACTCTGAGGATTAACCATAGAATGTTTAGATGTTGATAAATATAGACGACATGACTGCTCCCCTAAAGTGGGGCCAAATGGTCGCCACCTGGTGGCTGGCTACACTATAGGTCATAAACCCCACCTCCTCCATATTAGTGGATGAGACAAACTAAAATTCTAAAGGTAAATAAATGTTTCTTTAAGTTTGCGTTTTGAGCCATGTTCAAGTGTAGATTTAATTTAGTTTACAGCTCAGAGAACACATTTAAGTGTGCAAAATATATTAAATTAGTTATTTGATGACATAAAAACAGAGTGAAACATCTTGATTGACAGCTGAGAATGACTCATGATTGATCAAGCACCTGTATGGGTGAGACCTCGCTACCAAATGCGAATATGGTGGTGTTAGTAGCTGGGATATTCCTGCTTCATTTATAGAAAGTGGGAGTGGAGATGGGTAGACCATCTTTACAGTTGATGGGATTAACCAATAAGCTTTCAGGTCTCTCATTCCTTAATATGTTTTTCTCTTTCTCTCTCTCTCTCCAGGTGACCAGCTGTGCCTGGGTGCCCGATGGCTGCCAGCTATTTACAGGTAGCAAGTGTGGAGTCATCACCGCCTACAGCAACCGCTTCACCAGCACCACGGTAGGTTTCCATGGTGATGTCTCCCTCTAACCTTCCGCCAACACATCGACGCCCTCACTCCACCCACCCACCTCTCATTAAGCCCCCAACCCTCCTCTCCCCCTCTTTAGACAGCTCCGCTGTGCTCAAACCCCGGCTTCAGTAGTCACATCACAGTTGCCCTTGAAACACATTTTCCACTGAGCCCACAAGTGGGATTAGGGGTCTGAGAGTTCAGTCATCAGAGGTTTTCAGACTTTCATTGGTCCACACCAACACGCTGTTGCATATTCCGTTTCGCTGCTCCTGAACCATGTTTCAGTAGCAACTGATCTAATCCGAAAATCCTATTGTATATTGATTAATGGACTTTTTTTGGAAATGGTTAAACCACGATACCTCATCCTTGCTAATGTGCCACATGAAAGTATTTAGATCTGTGTGTCCTCTGTGTATGGTCTCTAATGTATGTCTGTATTTGCATAATGTCCTTGCATAGCCATCAGAGATGGAGGTGGAATCTCAGGTTCACCTGTACGGACACACAGGGGAGGTCACCAGCCTGTTTGTCTGCAAACCGTACAGCATCCTCATCAGTGTCAGCGAAGACGGCACCTGCATCCTTTGGGACCTCAACAGGTCAGTGTGTGTATGAAGTGAGAAATACATCAATCTTATCTTTTCTTTGTGAGAGGAAAAATCTAAATTAAACAAAAACAAAAATGATTTTCTTCAGACTTTGCTATGTACAAAGCCTCACAGGCCACAAAAGCCCGGTGACTGCCGTCTCCGCCAGCGAGACCACAGGTGACATCGCAACAGTTTGTGACTCAGGTGAGGAACGTCCCGCTTCATAACCACAGCGTTCATTGTATCACATCTCCATGATTATTGCCTTGTGCTGTGGTTGCTGCTTTGGTGTTAATCACGACTCTTGTTTTTCTTTGTACCCAGTTGGCGGAGGCAGCGACCTGCGTCTGTGGACAGTGAATGGCGACCTGATTGGTCACGTCCACTGCAGAGAGATCATCTGCTCCGTGGCCTTCTCCAACCAGCCGGAGGGTGTGTCTGTGAACGTCATCGCCGGCGGGCTGGAGAATGGTGTCGTCAGGTGAACAGAAACTCCTTTTTTATGTTAATGTCTTTGTTTTCTGCTCAACAAACTGATTTAGTCTCACTGGTGTTTGTTCATGTTCAGGTTGTGGAGCACCTGGGATTTAAAACCAGTGAGAGAGATCACCTTTCCCAAATCAAGCAAACCCATCATCAGGTAACAGTGCAGCCATGCTAATTTCCACCATCATTGTTAATGTTTTGATTCTGTGGGGAACACTGCTGATGACGTCCTCTCCTGTGTGCCACAGCCTGACATACTCGTGTGACGGACACCACCTCTACACAGCCAACAACGAGGGGACGGTGATGGCGTGGTGTCGACGGGACCAGCAGCGCATGAAGCTGCCCATGTTCTACTCCTTCCTGAGCAGCTACGCCGCAGGCTGACGGCGTGTCTGACGTTTACCCCAGTCCAGTTCGCAGCAAGAGAGGCACCCACTTCCTCCTCCTCCTCCTCCTTCTCCTTCTCGTCCTCCTCCTCGGGGGAGGACTCGTCAGCATGGCATCAAGCTCCCTGATTCCTCCTTGACTTTGAACTAAAGCCATCCCCAGCTGAGCAAACTCTTCTCCCAGCATCAAGAAATGATTATATAAAATAGTATTATATGTATATAAATATATATTTATAAACATACTGCAGTTGAATGTTTTGGGGGGGTTGATGAACATTGGTCTGAGGCTGCAACAGACACATGAAATGCATTTCTGAGCGTATGTTTGGTTTGTTGAGTTTTTTCTTTCTTTTGTTTCTGACTGTTGAGATTTTGTTGTGCAAGGTTCCTTGTGTGATGTTGATTTCTTGGTAAGCTGCTATCGTCTGGCCAAAGCCAGATCCAAAGTGTGAAGACCCCCGGCCTCTCATTTCTTCGCCACTCCGATCTCCCGCAGCGCGTCCTCTGACAGTTTCCCGGGGACGCTGCAGCAGTCTGGAGGGAGGCAGGGAGCCAATCCTCGCGTCTGTCACCGGGACACGACCCGCTCTGTGGGAGTGAGACGCCACTCTGATGGGCTGTCCGCTCCACTCAAGTCTGAGCTGTAGTGTCATGGCCCCACATCACTGTGTATCTGAGCTCAGTGCAGGGATGTGGGGGGATGAATTGTACCTTGTGTTGTATGTACTGTCCTCCTTCTGCATGCTGGGATGACGCTGACCTTGACTGCGTGACATTTACTGTCATGACACTTTGTTCTTAATGCCTGTCTCAACTGAACTGTCCTTTTGCATTGACAACTATTGATATTCATTTATTTTTTAGAATCACCATGGAGGCTCATCTTTCCTTCTTTCCTTCTTGCCTCATGTTTTACTGTCTGCTGCTCAAATGCACTAAAACCTTTCACTACTGCATTGAGCTCGCGGAGATTCTGAGAGAACGATTAACAAACATTAGCAGAGAGGAACGTCCTGAACGTGCCCTTGTACTCACTGATGCTTGCTACCTGTGCAGCATTGAAGAAAGTTTGTAGCAGATGGGAGGCTGGGACGGGAGTTTCTGACACGGTTTACAGCTTATTTCAGAATCTTATACACTACATTGATCAGTGTGAGAACCAATCGACCAAACATTTCTTTGGATCCATGCAGCTATTCTTTACATTCCCACTCAACTTCCCGCACTTTCAGTTTGTCAGTCATTATGTGTCAGATGGTAGTCGCAGCACTTTGTTTTTTGTTTTTTTTAAACTACCATCTTATTCAAGGAGAGCCAATGACCTGTGGTCTTAATACTATAACTGAGCTTGTGTTATATTCCACTAATAAATCCAGGAAGCAATATCAGACATAAACATGCAATAGGTAATTTTTGTTAATGAAGTTTCATGGGAGGAAAAGCCAGAGGTTTGTTCCGTGGCTGTTAAACGACTTGTTTTGCCTTTGTGGTGACTGCAGTGAGCCTTCTGTTGTGAACTCACGTCTTACTTTTCACTCGTGTGTTGGAGAAAGGGAATATTTCTTAATCTGGTCTTGACGTCATTCCTTTTGTTGTTTTGATGTTTTTTTTCCTCTGCTCACTCGAACATTTTCTGTGTTACTGCGACATGACGTTAACGCGTTTGTTTACTTTGTTTTCATGCTCACAGGTGTACATTCATTTCCTCCGTGTCAGTTTTTAAATTTGTCCATGAGAACCACAACCTTATTTTTTTTTCCTCTTTAACATCCATGTGAGAATATGATATGTTTGTTGGGTTAGTTTTTTTTTGAGAAAATGGCAAAAAATCTGAGAGGAAACGTGATAAATGTTTTTTTGGTGCATTCCGACAGAAGGAAATATTTTTCAGTTGATAACTTAAGCTATGCATAATTTAAGATCATTGTCTCAGTTTTGCTTATATGTTGTGTATCGACCTCTTTGGGCTGGTTGTGCAAGTTTGTGAACCGAGGTTAAGAAAGATCCTATTTTATGTTTTGTTTGTTATGTAAATATGTATGTGTGTGTATGAACAAACCAAGTGATGACTATATTATAAATATATAAATATATATATATAAATATTTGAAGGAATATTACTACATCTTGTCTTCTGTGTCCTTTTTTGGAAAGGGGGTGCGCTCATGAACATCAAAGGCAAGAAACTAAGATGATGCAGCCTGAATTATAATTTTTAATTATAATTTTCTGAACACTGATCATGAATAAATCTGCGTCCTTCTAAAATATTTTTGATCTGGATGCGAATTTCTTTCAAGAGCCTTGTTGTTATGGATGCGGCCCATCATCCGTTGCTATGGGGAGAGCAGGAGGAGGGGTGAGGAAGAGGGGGGGGGGGGACCCGGTGATGTCAAAGCTGATGTAAAAATGAAATGGGGAAGCCTGCAGATCTGTGGTGTCTTCTGCAACAATAAATCAAATTAGAATAAAACTATATTTTTTTCTTTTTTAAACAGCAGCAGACATTATTTAGATTTTGGTGCGTTTAGGGCCGGTCCGTACAGCAGAGACGCGCCCCCCGGCTCGCTGCTGCAGCTCCTGCTCCACTGATCGAGTGCTTCCTTTCCCCGCAGCCTGCGTCCTGATCGTCACACGGAGGTTTCCCCCCCTCGCTTGCCTGCGTAACCACCTCTCCGGGTCCAGCCGCGGTTGCTGTGCCAGGACCTCGCCGCCTGGATCATCTTCCTCCGCCGGAGAGCGCACGACTCTGCGCCGCTGAGAGGCGAGGTCTCCCCGCAGGGATTTTTCATCTCCAGAGAAGAGAGGAGAAGCGAGGCTGGGATTTCCTCCTATCGTTTCATATTTGACAGATCATCTTCTAGTGTGTGTGTGTGTGTGAGAGGGGCTTTTTTTCTCTCTGTGTGTGTGTGTATGTGTGTGCGTGTGTGTGTGTGTTGGGTGGAGTCAACCCGGAATTCTCTAAATTGGAAATCCGCTGGCACATTTCAGGTAGGTCGGCGGCTGCAGCCTCCATTAATCAGCTCATATAAGCGAGCGATGCAGGGAATCAGATTTTATTTTTAATTATTTTATTCCTCCAATGTAAAAAAAAAGAGAAGAAAAACCCTGCTGCTTCTCTACGGTGCTGTTTTGTGAGCAGGGCCGCAGCTCGCACGCTGCAGGGTCTCCAACCATTTCTCCCCCCTTTTGCAAATTACAGGGTTTGACTGATGCGCAGAGACGATCAGCTTCGTTACATTTGGATAAAAACGCGGATGAGAGAATAAGAAGCCTCAGAAGGGTGCACGGATCGAGGGGGAGACCTGAGTGGAGGGTGGGGGGAGGCCTGGTTGTATGGCTTCCTGCGAGGGTGTGATGAAAATCCATAAATTGGCTTTAGATGCTCGATTCAGACGCCCGCGTCCTCCTTAACAAAACATCTGCTTTGTATTCATGTCTCTTCGAGCACAGCCACAGCTGGATTTTAAGCGACGGAAATGAAATAAATAAACAGATCCAGGCACAAACAAATGAATCCACACAGATTCACCTCGGTGAGATGCGTCGTGTGCTCGTGCATGTTGTTCTACGAGCACACAGATGTGTTCTGTCTCTCTGGACGAGGAGTGAAGGGCGAAGTGGGGCCCTGCAATCTGCAGAAATGTGTTTGCAGAATAGAAACTGCACTTGCATTCATGCACATTGTGGAAGATGGTTGGGAAGATGAGGGGTGGACAGATCTGAGGAAGAGGAAGGGAAATGTGTTGGTTAGATTCCATAACCCCTCCCCTCACACAGGTCTGCTGAAGTGTCCCTGAGCAAAGCACTGTGGCCCTGATGTGCAACACACAGCTCCAAAGATGTGTGTGTGTGTGTGTGTGTGTGTGTGTGTTTTCCTGCTTTGTTGCCATCTCCTCCAGCCTCTCGCTGTAAATCATAACTTTGAATTTGAAAATAAAGAAAGTAATCGTGCATGAACACCAGCAGATAAAGAGACAAACCTCCGTCCAGCTGCTGCGTTCAAAAGCTCTTTCTTCTGAATAAAATGGAGCTCGGCTGCTGTAAAACACGTTCCCCACACAAAATGGGTCCTTTTGAATTAGAAGAAGAAAAAAAATAAAAGGTTGTGGCAGAGAATGGCTGATCCAAGGGGGCCAGAGACATCAGCCCCCCAGGGGGAGGCTGCTTTTCTGGGTTTAATGTGATGTTCATTGACTCTATGTGTCACCCCCCACCTCCCCTCACCCATTGTGCCTCTGTGTCCGGCGTCACAGGAGCATCATGAAGGACGGTATCGCCAACAACAGCACGGCCAGCATCTCCCAAGCCAGGAAAGCTGTGGAGCAGCTGAAGATGGAGGCCTGCATGGATAGGATAAAGGTAGGAGGGCTTTTATTTTGTTGACTGCCACTCTGAGAAAAATAGGATAAATGTAACAAAAATATTTGCATGTGAATTTACAGATCGCCTGGTGCATGTGTACATTATTCTTCAAGTTAAAAATTAACTCCATTGTACAAACCTTGATGTAATAAATAGTTTTAACCATTTTTACTTCACAAGATTGACGGGTGAACATGAATCGTACATATTTTTATTTCCTCTGTGGACGAAGCCAGGCTAGCTGCTTCCCAATGCAGGAGTTGGTTCAAGGTTCTTTAGGGGCCTTAGGATAAAATAACCTGGGGGCCCCTCCCAAGTAACAAACCACATCCTTCTGATCACCAAATGATTATTTTCTAATCAAAATAAAATACAATTGAAAAGCTTTTGGTAGAAAAATAGTAGCATGGTTCCTTGTCAAGGTTTTTCCCGACCATCGTGTCTTTACAGTCTCCTGTAAATAGCCGATCATAGAATTTAAGTTTTTCTTTTTACAAAGATTTTGTGAATTAATCAGCCGATCTCAAGGGCCCCTTCTCAGCTCGGGTCCCCAGACCTGCTTGGCTTACCCTGTTGCAACGCACCCCTTCCCATGTTTCCTGTCTTAAAGCTAAGCTATAGGCAGCCCATGGCATCAGCTACATATTTATGGTGCAGACATGAAAGTCAATTTTCTCATCTAACTATCTTCTTTAATTTATACCTTAATTTAAAATGAAATGTATGTCTTTGTCTTCTTTGTTGGACGGACTGAGACAGGAGCAGTGAACCATCATTATTGTCTCGTATCTGTCCTTCATGGATGATGTTTGTTCTTTAAGACTGGACTGATTTTCTATAACATTAACACCTAAAGTAGACAGTTAGATATTGTCTTTTTAATTGCACTGATTCGCTTTCTTGACACTTGAAGCCATTTATCAGATTGTCATTCAGCTCCCTCTGGAGTTTTCACATATATAAAATCCTAATCGACCATGATGAGTTTCTAAAATTACCTCCATCACAGAGGTTATGTTTTCACCCCTGTCTGTTTGCCTGTTGGTTTGTTTGTTTATAAGCTAAATAACACAAAAACAACCAAAGGGATTTCCATGAAACCTAGTGGAAGGTTGCGGTATAGGTCAGGGAAGACCCCATTAAACTTTGATGTAGATCTGCATCAGGGGGAGGATTTTCTTTTCACCTTCTTTAACATTGCAACATTTTCAACATTTTTCCTAAAATCTGGAACATTATATTTCTCTATGGGAGTGTGAAATCTGGTGAAGCTTGATTGAATTGAAGGGGACAGTTGGGCCTTGGAGGAGGTATGTGCTCCACCGACTGCTATTCTAGTTTATTCCAGTGGTCGACTTCACGATGACAACAAAATGAATGTTCAGGGCAGCTTCTCTGGACAGGAGTCATGTAAAGCCTAAGTTCACCCTGCGGGCACCTGAGTGTGGCGTCTGGGAGGGATGAACCCAGAGGCAGAGGTAGCTCCCAGTTTATGTCATAGTTTCTGAAGGAGCACGTCCTCGGTCATCACCTTCTCACGCAGGATGTCTCCTCATCTTATGTTCCCGTTGTTTGTGGCTTCAGCAGACTCCTGACTTTATGGTTGAAGTCCTCATCATCTTAAACTCCTGTAGACTTTTATTGTGAAGGAGCACATTACTCCTGAAGTCAACAACTCCTGGTTAAATCTGGACTTTTGAGCCCTGTATGTTCTTTATGGCGGAGGTCAGTCACAATCCTTGTCGTAACACTGCCACTGTAAATAAAGCCAGTTTTTATTCAACAGAGAGAACCAGTCATCGAGGTCATCGTTTTTACTGCGTTGTGTGCTCACCCCAATAAAAAGCTGATTTTCTATGAATACGTTTGTGGAGTGTGAAGGGACGCCTCCTCTCCACCGTTTTCATCAACCACCTCTCGTGCAACTTAAAAGGCCGTGTCATCATCTCATCCGGTATGCTCCTCGTGTGCTCAGGGAATGATTGCCCCACAGCCCCGAGGCTGTTCGCTCAGCATTATAGTCGAGGCCTGGACGCCTGCCGTACACCATCATGCCGCTAAACACAGCCAAGGCTGCTTCCAAGTGAACCTCGTCTTTTTGAAAAACAAAGTGATTATCGCCACCAGTTGAAATCGGGGTTTGGAAGATGAAGCTATAGAGGACGGCAATGTGTACTTTTTTTTATGTGTGCGAAGTCACTATATGTCACTGAATGAGTTAAAGCAAGGGTGACTGGGCCTGTTTTAATATGTATATATTTATAGTGTTATGGTCTGGGTGTCTGTGGCCACATTCCCGGGAAAGACAATGCTATATTAAATGAGACATATTATGTAAACATATTATTTCCAGTTTCCTCTTGTGTTTTATAGGTGTTTTGTAAAGTTGGTAGTCCGGCAGATACTTCTGAACCACTGTGATGTCATGGGACACATCGCGTTTGGACAAGGGGTCATTCAAATGCGTAAAAAAAGCAATTTAGTGCAAATTTAAAAATGTTAGCATGCTAATATGTTGAAACTGTTGACTATAAAGATGGACGACGTGTCTGCACTTCCCCCTGTTGTACTCAAATTGATCCAAACTATCCCAGATACTTGCGCTTTTGACGTTGTTTAGAGCCAATGTCAGCGCAGTAGTGATCGTGGGATAGAGCCACAGTGGGGAAGTCCTGTCGATGTGCGAGCTTGATCAATTCTGATTGAGTCTCAGCCGTCAATCATGACACTTCAGCCTGTTTTTATATCATCAAATAAATAATTCAAACAAAACTGAAAGTATAAACATAACCATCTGCCTAAAATGACAGGACCATTGTACTCGTGTATTATTTAGTTTGGTCCATGTCCCATGGCACCGGCATCAAACCTTACACAGTGATTGAAGTTGCAAAGTGTTAATTGAGAACAAAACGATAAACCTGCTGTCACACACGTAATAGTGTCACAGTAAACTAACTGGTTTGTGGTTGTGCTGAAGGTGGAGGATAAATGAGTGTAAAACAGAGTTATCTCAAATGAGCCGGGAAGTGTCGGAATAAATCGAACTCGTCAGTTTTGTTGTCACCTTAGCATTTGATGGAAAAAGACGTGTCAGGCCTGAATGTAAATGAATCCTAAATGTCACAGTCGATCTTTATCTAAAAGTCTCTCACTCAGTCTGTCTGAGAAAAAAATTAAGTTCTGAATAATTGACTTCTGCTGTTTGTGCTCATGTGAAAAGCTTTTAACACCGGCAGAGAGGAGTTGGTGTGAAACAAAACAGTAACCGTTTCAGCAGCAGCACGATTTCACATCTCTACTATTTTCTCAGCAGCCGTCGGATGATTGATAGGTCGGCAGCTGTTTGTGCTTTAAAAGCACTCGACACATCAGATGAAGAGATCCGAGTAATTCCTCCCCCCCACCCCCCCACACAAAAAAAGGAGCCTCTGAAGTAGCGCGTGGCTGCGGATGAAAGCAGAGAAAAGTGCAGAGATAGAGGAGCAGAGACAAAAGTTGGCCGCGTCTGACATTTCTTTCAATTTAATTAAAGGATGTGACGAGGGAGAGTGTGTCTCTGTGAGTGGAGTGGTCTCTGTGCTGCTGATTGAGGGATCACCACGTTCTCATTAATTGCTCAATCAGCCAAAGGAATGTGATCTGTGCTAATTAGAAGGACGCTCCCTCCATCATGGGGCTGCAGTGTAATTACAGTCTGGGCCTAATGACACACACCATGCAGTACCACTCTTTTTCCTGCGGGGCTCCCGTGTTTCTGCAGACACCTACGGCTGCAGTGACATGATGATACACTTGTTACGCTGATGATGATCATGGGAATAAGTTATTTACTTGCATTGCAGGCGATTGGTTTGTCAGTGTTTCCGCTTTGTGTCGGCTTGAGACCGAGATTAGTGACTGAATCGGGTCTAGAGATAAAACGTTTTTAAAATAAATGTGTAGATAATCAGCCATCAAAGGTGTTTTGTGTCCTTTGAGTATTTTTTTTTAATATGATGAGCCTCTAGTATGATTATGAAACCAAATAAATTGAGTTAGACCAGAAATTATGTTTGATTTGAAACTGACCTGGGGCCTAATTCATGGGGGGGGGGGGTTGTAACATTAACGATTATCAAAGAATAACTTTTCCACCTCAGTTCTAATGTAGCTACTTTAGCTAAAAGCTAGTTGGTGTATATCTGGCAAGTATGTCATATGAATAGTGAATTCTTCAAAGGTATATTTAGTGATTATTTATTGTAAGAAATAATAATTAAGTATTTGACCATGCTGTTTGACCTCAACCCTCCCACTGTTCAACCCAACGTTTCACCCTTGATTATAACGTGGGCTCCTAAATACCGATTTGAGTATATTGTTGTGTGTATCCACTGATAATTAACGTTGTATATTAATTTCTTCTCTTAAATGCAAAACCACACCTCCCAGTGTTGTTCAAATCTCCTTCAGTGTTGTAAACCGTTTATAAAGCAACTTCTTACCAAGCATTTAGCATAGAAAATGTCACCTTTATTTCCTGACGTGTGAGGTGTATTAAGCAATCGCTGACTTATCAGTTTTTATTAGCAACAGGGGCTTTACAAAAACAGAGACAGGACCACAGCACAGGTGCTGTGAGTGTGACATAAATAATAAAGACGCATTAGCTGGAGGAAGGTGACTGCAGCCGTTAGAGCGGAGAGCCAACAGAATCATGCAGAGAGGCAACCATGTGTGAGAGTACTGCTGTGTCTTTTCTTTTGGCCGGGGAACGTAATGTGTTGGATGTTCTCTTATATCTAAACACAGGAATTACATTTTGCCTGTTTCTAATTGGGGATGTGGACAGTCAGTATTTAGTGGTGCCAGTGAAGCAGCAGAGACACCATCATGCATTAGTAGTTTGAAGAGGACATTGACTTTGGATGAAGTCATTCAAACGTGTAAAGCACTTAAGTGCAAATTAACAAATGCAGCAGGCAAACATACTAAATCATGGACTGTGGGCTGTATAAAGATGACCGAAATGTTGCCCGAAAATGAAGCCAAAATATGCCAGATACGGGGCTGCCATCTTGTGCTTCTGATGTAATTTGGAGCCAGAGTCTCTGAGTCCTGCCGATACATACTTTCAACCAATCGTGAGTGAGTCTCAGCTTTCAATCATTACATTGCACCCTGTCTTTACAGCATCAAATAGATCATCTCAGAACACGAACACTGCTGTGCGTCGTTACAGCCTCACCGAGCGTCTGGCTAGTTTCTACTCACAGTCTTGTTTGAGTCCGGATGGTTCAGCAGGAGGTAGCCCAGTGGTTTATAAACACTTGGCCCCTGAAAATGAAGCAGTGACCCCTCCTCACAGGTGATGTCCTCAGTGTGGACGTGAGGTCTGAATCATGTCTCCTTCTAACACTGATCCATTTGAAGGATCTTTAGATGCCCCGAAGAGCTGAAAGCGATATTGAAGGCAATTAGAGATATGGCCGTTATTTAAACTTGTAAAATCAGTGACTGTCCCTCTGTACAATGATGGAATAGAATTTGTCCTTTTGCCTGTAATCATCCTGCAAACTCAGATTTGTTTTGAGGCTTTTTATGAGAATTACAAACCCCGGGTGGGCAACTGAGGTAAAGATGGATAGAGAAGAAGTGAAGACTTGGACCTTTGGCTAACAAGGTTGAAGAATAGAATAATAATTTTCTCATCATCAATTAATCCCATGAAAAGACTAAAGCAATGATGAGCAACAATGAAGTTTACTCCATTTTGAGAAATATTCAAGAAAACTACAACTCCCATCTTGTTTTTGGACCTTTCTGAGCCTTTTTGAAGTACATTTTTGAGCTGTTTAATAGATTTGCGTCTTTATGGGCTAAAGACATCAGAAAGACGGAGACTGAAGAAAGCATCCCTTTTTTATGTCTTTAAATGGGATTTGTGGCCATCAAGTGAAATATAGAATAAAACGACCCATGTTGCTCTTTTAAAATCCATAAATGTCAGCACCTGATATTAATCCTAAACCTCTCGACTGGATAGGCTTAGGCTGCGACAATAAAACTGTATAACTCCCTGTTTAAGAGGAAATGTGATGGGCAGCGTGATGGATTTTGTGCGTTGTATTCTTCTGTGAGAGCAGAAGTGGGTGAGGTGAAGTGGCAGGCAAGAGATCAGATGTCTCGGTCCTGCACGTAGATCCCTGAGCCCTGACCCTCCCTCAGATGCAGCTGCTCCTCTCCATTCGCAGCCTCCCCTCCCCGTAACCTCCCGTCTCAGCTCCCAAGTGAAGCCTGCATTCACTTATACAGCCAGACTGTAAATTGTTCCGTCTGCTTGACTTTGAAAATGATAAAATGCAAGTTTTCACACAGAGGCAGGAAGTGTTTTGTTCGTAACAACCACTGCTGCTGATGTCACACACATCAGTACAGTCCCCACAGGCACTGACAAATCCGATATACATACTATATGCTACTTCAAAGAAACAGGAGCCATGCAACATTCATCCAAACTTTGGATGGGTTTAATGTGGATCAAGTTAGCTCCCAGCTCTCTTTTCCAGTTTACCTTGCTTTATTCACCTCGTCACGTTTTTGACTCTCGTCTTCATCAGGTTGGTGTCTGCCTGTGTTTGCACTTTCATTATATCGGCACTTTGCCTTGACAGAGCCTATATATAAAACTTTTCAAAAGCTCTCTCCCAAATTATAATTCATCTAAACCCATGAGTGGTTAAAAACGGTTAAAAAGTGTTTTTTATAGACATGCTACGTTGTAGTTCCATAGCAGTGTTGATCACTCCACCACTTTGGGCCACACTGAAGAATCGCAACATGGTCGTCAGAGGATGAATCCTGATAACTCTGGGGTCATCCCTGACATGTCTCACCCCATCATCATGGGCCAAAATTTCAATTTTCCAAGCAATTTAGTTTCCAACCAAATTCCTGCGAATCTAAGGACATTCCCATCAGTCTCCGATACACTTTGTGTTTTAGGGCTATTAGGAAATGTTAGCAGGCTAATACACCAAACCAAAACGATTAACCGGCTACAGTCAACATGTAACAAGCTGGCTAGCATTCGTATTTAGCTCAATATGCTACTGTACAGGTTAATAGAGCTACTAGCGTGGCTGTCTCGTGCAATACAAAACCACTTTGTCTTTCAATCAAAAATATTTAAAAAAGAGCATCTTCAAGTCTTATCCACTTTGTAACACTCGTGTTAACCCCATCTAGAAAGATCACCCCCTAAACAAGGACATTTACTCTTTAAACTAAACTTCATATTTATATCAATTAATAGTTTTTCAGTACTATTTAATATTTAATCCAGTGAACTCCATTTAAAGTCTTTTTGTCTTTACTTAAACTTAAATATTAAAAATCCAATATACCTCCGTGAACAAGAAGCTCCTCTAAATCGCTCTCTCTCTCGCTTTGACAGACACTTCTTCATGGATTACATTTTTAAAGTGATTATTATTGATTATTAAATTATATGATGGTGAAATGACAGAAGATGACGCAAGGGAGGTGCAACAAAAGTTCCTGGTTCGCTCTGAACTTTGAAGCCATACAAGGATAACAAAACTTGAAACAAATCCAGACACCACCTTATGAAGGCAGGATGGCTCGACAACATAAAAAGATGACAAAGCCTGCTGGAAAAGACTAATTGTTTTATCTCGATCGTTCCAAAAACATCAAACATCATTTAAAAATTACATTTCCGATACAGAGAGGGATTCTGGTAAACAAACATTTCTTTAGACATATGTCTATAATGTGTGTTTCATCTAAATTGTACGAATTGTTGTTTTCTTTACCCTAGAATGGGACCCTTATATTTAAATACTTTATATTTAAAAGAGCAGGTCCTCTCTGCGGAGGCTGCCATGTTTTTTACAGTAGCCCAAACTGCACAAACTAAACACATTTTGAGTTTTTACGTCAACTGAAGGCTACCACAGGTTCTCTTTCATGTTTGGAAGAGGAGGGTGAGGTGAGGGGTATTCAGCTGCAACATGCATCTTCACTACTAGATGTCACTAAATTCTACACACTGAACCTTTAATTTTGCAATAGTGAGAGAAACATCTGATGATCTCTGCATGTTCCTTTGTCTCAAACATTTCTAGGTATCCAAAGCAGCTGCAGACCTGATGGCGTACTGTGAAGCCCACATACGCGAGGATCCCCTCATCGTGCCCGTCCCCGCCTCAGAGAACCCTTTCCGGGAGAAGAAGTTCTTCTGCACCATCCTCTGATGACCTGCAAGGGGCGCACAAGTGCAGGCATGGCGTTGCCTGGCTTCTCTGTCTTCACCACACCTGAAGCTACTGGCCACAGGCGTTGAGTTGAGTTTTGCCCCAGCGGACACTCTGTTGTTGGTCAGCTCTGTCCTGGTGGCTGAAGGTTTTGGGGGAGTCAGCTACCAAACTGGCAACCCGGCGAGCGTATCATGTCTTGTTAAATAGGTTTGTTATTGCTTTGTTATTAGAGAACAGCCTTGCTCAGTGCTTAATGAGATGAGAGATGTTTTGTTTTTTTCCTTCTTTTCTTTTGTTGTGCTAGATCTTAACATGCCTCAGGAAACTGAAATTTGCCCAGTGTTTACTTCTTTTTAAACATTTAGTCCCTTTCTCCGTATCTGAATGAAAAAACATTAATTTTTGTATTAAATTGAAGAATTGAACACATTAGCAGGAACGCCTACTGTACTGAAATCTGACACTTCCCTCATTAGTGGTTTTCTGTTTCAATTTGCCTCCAGAGTCACCAACAATTAACCTGCTCCTTTTAGTGCTGGAACAGAAACCTTATCTGGCACACTAAATGATTTCAGTTAGTGCGAACCGCGCTCGTGATAAGAAGCGGGCGGCTGCACGTCGCCTCTGCTGCAAATAAATAATCAGACCCTCTGCTTATTGAAAGGTGCAGGGCTAATGTTTCAACAGCGAGACGAGTTCTTCAGGGTTATCACTGTGCAAACAACCCTTAAGTCAAAAATTATTTATGAATCTGCCGCTTCCTTCCCCAGGTCCGCTCTAATGCACTCCACCTTTACTGCTCTATTTGATTTACTCCTCGTACGTTTCATCCACTTTGAATCGGAGACACTATCAGTTCATCCTTTCGCAGGATATCTTAACTTTCTCATTTGTTTGCTGGGCATGTTTCCTGAGCCTGATTCTTTTTGCCTGTCCTAGAGTGAATGGCACGGCCTTTGACATTAATGCCAAACCAAGAGGCCTGCATGTTTCTCTGCTCCTTTTTGACAGCCTCCTGTGTTTCCGAGAGACTGTCGGGTCTTTTAGAGTGTACAGTATGTTACAGTGCCAACTTCTGTGAGAGCAGCGTGATCCTCACACTGTGGTCACACAGCCTTCTTTTCTGTTTTTGGTTAGTTTTTGAACAAAAAGCACACTGTCGAAAACGTTTCCTTTACCTGGTAGTTGATTAGCATTTGCTGATTTTTACGATGAATTGTTATGATCGTTATTAATATTGTTATTATCAGTAGTATTATTGAATATTTGTTGCATAGCACTAACAGCTACATGACGTGTAGTGCTACCGAGCTTGTATGATACTTAGGAAAGGAAACATTTATAAATCATGCAATTATTGATACTATCTGAGTATTTTTTAAAACAACTCTAAGGGTCGGTTTACATTATATGATCCCTTCGGTGGTTCAGACTTTTGCATCATCGTTTCTGTAAAAATTCAAATAAATTTCCTCTTGGTACTTGAACTAGCATTAGGAATCAAACTCGGATACTGGACTATCATCAACCAAACTATTGGACTCAAATTGTTTTCAGGATAATTATTATTGTTATTATTTCCTGTGTGAACAACCTGAGACTGACCTCAGGACGCTCTCACTGACCTCATCGTAAGGATGGTGCCAATTCTGAAACAAGAAATATAACAGCTAGAGATGAATATTGCATGGATTTATTTCTATCTATAACAGAGAGAACTAATATGAAATGAAATATTGCCTCTTCATTGAATTTTCTGGGTGCTACTCTGCACAGAATAATCTCATTGGAGTGCGGATATGTCGTGCAGCTGTATTCATGAATGGTATTATTGTTTTGGGAAACAATAGCATTTAAATAGCAGGCTTTGTAAAATCCTACTTTGGATCAAATGAATTAAAGGAAAAGGGCAACCCAGATGTGCCGTGTCTTCACTCTTTCTGTTCCATGTCTCTCCTTGACTTTTCCAGATACAGTTTGACCGATCACTCTGATAACATGAATAAAAGCCGCTGCCGATTGTCCGGCTCTGACAGAGGAACATGATATTCTGGTGCGTGCGACCTCCTGTGGCTGAGCTGAACCACAGGCCATCTGGATGCACTCTACTTGTGTCGTGTGCATTTTTATTTTTTTAAAGAATATGATTCAATTCAGCCTCTGCCAGTTTGCCTTCCACAGTGTCGCAGGGAAATAAGCAATACATCTGCTGACTCCGCAGGTCGCATGAATAATGTCCCTGATAATGATTCAGTATTCCAGCCATGCCTGCATTTATAGCCTCATCTGTGACAAGACTGAAATTACTATTTCACTATACTGTAGGGCTGGTGATCATGTTGGTTTCAAAATTGCTTTTTTTCACCGAATAAGTCATACAAGGAAACCAAGTTGGAGATATATTAAAAAACAGCACAAGTACAGATTGTACAGAACACTACAGACGCTGGTGATGAACGACATTGATAAGACCCTCACTGATTTCTCTGAACTGAACCCAAAGCAGCAGGATGTAATTAAAGAGATGCAGAGTCACAGATGAGGATTGTGGTTTAAGGCTCATCACAGCTGTGGTGTAGATTATTTATCTACGTTTATTTCAAGGTAAAGACAACAAAAATGGATTATCTCGTTTAGTTTCTTCCTATGAATGATCAGGTGCAACATGAACAAACTATTTTGTTTTTTAAACCAGTTTTTTTTTTATGCTCTTCCTACAAAAAAGTGTGACGTAACCAAACCAAATGCACCAGTGAGAACGTAGCATAATCGCAAAATGATCTTTGTTGATTGGTTGTTTGGGGCTAATGATCACATTAGATGAGTTTGTCTGAGACTATTATGAGATAATAATAACTTTCATCACTTTAAATTCAATTGTTGGTCATTTACTGATGACTAATTTAGCTTCTAGCGACTCATTTGAAAAGTGAAAACCAGTATTACACTGTATTATGACCATTTTTACAGTTTATATCCCAGAATCACAAATGTACTTCACAGACAACCCCCTCAAAGCTTTTATGGGTAAATAAAATATAGAGGAGAGATATAAAATGGATGTACCACAAACTAAGAGTAGAAATTCAATAAGTAGGACTGAATATTATTTGGTATGCACATGGTTCCCAGCTGGGACCTGGGTGGATAAAAAGAAATCTATATATACATGGAGAAAAGTACAGTGAGTGAGGAGTGTTTGGAACTGTGCAATGTGAAAGACAAACTGAAAGTTACTGCACACACAAAGGTTTAAACAGTATAAATAGAACATGAATAGGTTTCGACCTCCAGATATAAAGTTAAATAAGAGTTGAGAGCATTACAAAATAAGTTGGGATAGATAAGGGTTGGATATAAAGCGCAGTAGGTTGTGTTTGAAGAAATGAAAAGCTATGAATAGCCTTTTCCTTTCAAATGAATAATGTGTTGGGTAGAGAAAACTAAATCACTGTAATGAGTATATCTCTGATTATGACTCCAAAAGAATTATATAATGCACAGGAAAGTAATTATCCCTTAGGCAGTAGGTTATCTAATATCACGGATCTGAGCTGGAGCAATTTTACAAATTGAGCAGTGATCCCCCCAAAGTGTATGCAAAAACACACGAGAAAACTAATAATTTCGGATAGATTATTTATCTACAGCCTCAGCCGGCTGTTCTGCAGCAGTTTCTCAATGATTTCCTCTCATAACATCGGCACACGATGCAGTTGCATGCCAGTGTTTTCCATTACTTTATTATTTTCCCCTGGAATGGGACGGTAAGGTCTCTAAAATAACAATGATGCAACAATGGAACTCCATTAAAATCAATACAAATGAAATGTTTACGAGTGTGGCAGCTGGCGCTCTTGGTGGCGTGGCCCTCTCGTCCTCTCATGGAGAACCACTGGTGCTCTCAGAGTCAGAAGAAATAGTCGTCAAGCATCCCTCTCCATGCACAATAGATTCCGCTTAAATCATTCATGTGCAGCAATGAGGACCTGCTTTAATATTCCCAAACCTTAAAGCTTTTACACATCACCTGGATCTTAGAGGGATGAAATGGTTCATTTGTTTATTTGCAATCTTTGTTGCACGTCATTTAAATAAAAGGATACTCATACTTCCTCATACTTATTTGTGTGATAAACATGGCAACAGAAAAGACAATTATATATTCGGTGTACTATACCCTTCTGTTTAAATAATATGGTGTGAGAGGAGATAAAAACTACATTATCTTGCAAAATTACAATAATGATACGTAAATTAATGAAATGTAAATGAATGCTTCTGCAGTAGTGATACATGTGTGATAGTGATGTGTACTTTATATTTACAGCTATTTGCTTTTATTTGCTTTCTTTGTTTTTTGACCTATGCAAAGTGTGTTTCAGTATTGTTAAAAGCATAACATTAATGAAATATAGTATTACTACTACTGCTACCACTACTACAACCACAAATGATAATACAATATAATATGGTATGATATAATATAATAATTTAAGGAAAAAAATGTTTAGTTGTGTTCAAATATACATACATATCTTCTTTCTTTTTGTACTGCTTTAGCTAGCATATCAGAGAATACAATCTGTACCAAAGATAAATAAATAAATACTTATAATAATAATAAACTATTGTTTAATACCTACCATGATAAAACACCAGCGCGTGCATTTCTCTGGCCCATGCTGTATTTGATTGGCTCGACGGGTGGTGATGAACACCATCTCCCAGAGTGCACCGCGACAAGGCCCCTCGCCTCCCATTGGCCGGGTTGTCGGAGCGGCGGAGGCACACATGAGGCGGTGGTGAGATGTCGGCGGAGGAGGAGCAGCAGCTGAGACGAGGCGCACTCGCAGAGCGGCTCACACCGCAGCTCCGTGCAGCTCCGTGCGGCTCCGAAGAGGCTCCGCGCCGCCACCGCTGAGAGGCTGCTCCGGCTGAATGAAGGGCTCCGTCCATGCGGAGGCTAGCGCTCTTTCTGCTGCCCTGTGCTGTCGCCGTCCTGGTGCACTTGTGGTTGGCACAACGACCCACCTCCGCTCCGCTGGACAACAACACACTCTCGGGTACTTTGTTTCTCCCACCGCCGGGGTTCACCCTCCGCGAAGCCGCGCAACTTTTCCACAGCCGGGCGGGTTAACTTTGCTTTTACCGCCCCGCTGTGTCCGCTGTGCGTGTTAGTTTGTGCGGGAACAGGTAGTTGAGGCTTGTGTGTGTGTGTGTGTGTGTTCGTATACGTGTGTGTGTGTGCGTGTGTGTGTTTTGGTGTGATTTCTAACAGTTCAGAAACGTTGGGCGTTGCTGGGACAGTCTAATGTCTGGAAACACAGGCTGAAGCGAGCTGAGCATCTCCGGAGGATTATCACATATTATCCGAGGAATATACTTTAACCACCATTTGATGCATGGAGACATTTATTTCCATGATGTGAATTATGGGATGCATCACAGTCAGTGCAAAGTAAATCTGAGAGGGGAGTGCTGTCAGAATCAGGGCTCGGGGACACAAATCAAGATTTTTATTTTATTAATGATCTCCGGTTGATGCCTCATCATTGTCACCCACTGTAGGTTGCTGGTCATATTTCACCCCAGCATCCCTGTTGGCTGCTTCCTGTTGTTTGTGGGAAGTTTTCTCTCAGAGAACATGAATATTTCAGGATGTATTTGTCCTTCTTTACAGATGAAGCCTTACCTTACTATGAAGTTCTGGTGGGAGTGCTGTCAGCGAGACACCATTATGAACTGCGACAAGCGATAAGGGAGACGTGGCTGGGCTACATCCGGCATCACCCCCACTTCCAGCACAGGTCTGTAGGCTGGATCTCCAACTTCACTTCTGTTTCCCTTTCTCTTTCTTTCTTTCCGTCTCCCAGGTCAGATTCACACAGGGGGAATAAACCCTGCAGCCGCCAACAAATAAGCGGCCGCCCCATCAATCCTTTGTTGCCTCACCTGACTAGTGCCCAACACCGTCCTCTCTGTCATTCTTCCCTTTGGTCCATTCCCTTTTCATTCAGTGATCTAAGCACAGATAAGGTGCGATGGCCTTTAAGCAACCCCCCTGTAACCATGGCAACGGAGGGTGGATAGATGGACAAGCTTTTGATATCTTGTTGCCTAATATCGTGCACACCAAAAAACAGATGACTGCAACAACGTGGTGGGGTTTGTGCTTTGTTTTTCAGAGTGGGGGTGAAATTTATCGTGGGCAAACATGGGTGTCCCATTCCAGAGGAGGACAGAGAGGATCCGTACTCCTGCTCCATCCTGAACTTCACCGAGCCAGGTACCCAAAAGAATAACGTACCTTTTTAATTGGTGGAGATCTGCAGCTAAAATACAGAGAGAAATTCTATGTGCAATCTGTTGCTTGCATCTGCAATTGTTGAGCTGAGGCAGAAAAGCCTTGGAGATGAGCTGAAAGAATTAAAAGAATGCTTCTTTAGAAAAGAAGTAAAACACCTTTGTTCACGTTCCCCCAGAGCTCAAGGACACCCTTCTTTTCCTTTCCTCACCCAAGGCCAAAGCAGAAATGTCTGACAGTCGACGCAGCTGACTTGAACAGCAAACTAACACTCGAAGAGTGAAGCTGTATGAAGCACTGACAGACAGTATATATAATAATTGAACAGACTCACTGTCAGATTGAATGTCTGCAGTGAATTGTCGTCTCTCACCTTCACAGTGCTGGTCCAATTCAGATATTTCACTACTTTTTTCCCTGAGCAGTCTTTCACTGTCTGCTGCTTTCACGTATAAAAGAACCAAATTTCTGCTCTTCAGAATAGGCAACGGCCTTTAGGGTCATGGTGATGTTTTATTTTTTCCAGCCCCTTTTTCTGCTCTCTGGCGTGTAAATGGTTTTAAGTGTTGACGTGATTTGCTTGAGAATGGGAGGGGCGGGAGCTTTGGTGCGAGATGCTTGCTGTGATTGGAAGAGGTAGAGACAGTGGCTGCTTTTTTAACACAGTTGGTTACCTGACGCACGCGCCTGATGCACGCGCCTGTGCAGACATATGATTGTATGATTCTTTCTTTCCGCTGCCTTCATCAAAGGGATCTCTTTTGGGGGATCTGGGTTTACAATAAGGTGAATGCTAATTAGCATCTTAGACTCTGTTATAGTGATCTGCTGCCAACATAAGTGAAAGAGTCAAACTCTTAATAATTCTAAGTTTTTATCATTGTTCGATTGAGCAGTTTGTCTCTATGTTATGACCATAGACTGTAAATACGATGGACGACATGACAGCTTGCCACAAATGAAGCCAAAGAGTCTCTATTTCCCCCTGGTGGCTGGCTGCAGTATAGGTGCACTATATGGATGGGACATGAGCCAAACTAGTCGAATAAATATTTTCTGAAAGATGGTTTCTGTCATTTTAGGTAGTTCTTATGATGCATGTCATTCTCTGTAAGTTTGGGTTGAAAGAAGTAACGTGTAAAAAGTATTCGTTAAAATGTCCAAAAGAAATTAGACCTATGTTATGCATTTGTTTACTTGTGTACTTCAATTTTGTAACAATGTTCAACCCCCCCCCCCAAAAAAAATCTCCAGTTTATTAAAGGTCATCTTGGTCGCTTTTTAATTGCATATCGTAATATCTGCTTTTGTCGTGGTTTTGCCCGTCTCTGGTATAACAAACAACACAATGGAAAACCACACTGTTAGCACGTTAGCCAGTCTGTGTTTTTTTCCTTCCACTGTTTGTGTTGTTCAGAAATTACTCATCGCCGTTTGCTGTGTAACATGAATATAACTTAAATGAACATAATTTGTGCCTGATTGGTATCTTGTTATTGTTGTGATTGAGAGATCCAGATCGGCCAAAGATACATATTTTACAAGTTATTTGATGTTATAAAAACTGGTGAAACATCCTGATTGACAGCTGAGACTGACAGTGGCGCCTTGCTACTCAGGCTCTCTCTCTATATATACAGTATTATATATAGATATATGTAGATATAGGGATATTCTGGCTTCATTTCTGGATAGTGGGAGCAAGTAGATATGTGTTGTCCATCTTTATATACAGTCTGTCAGTCTGTGACTGTGACTATCGCACTAACAATTTCCTTTTTGTAGCAAAAATGCAAAAAAATCCCTGTTTCCACCATCTCATGGTCATATTTTCAGTTTTTTCTACCCCTCTTGTAATACATTGAATTTATGTGATTAATGGACTGTTGCAAAATAAGCTATTTAAAGACTTAATCTTGGAATCTACGGAATTAAATGTTTCTGACCAACAAAATAAAGGGATAATATGAAATGTAATTGATGTAGACTACTAAAGAGCATTATTTTTTATGATTTATTGATTTTCTTTCTAAGGGAGCCAAGAGAATCACAGTTTTTTTTTTTGCTTTGGCAAGTTTGCACAAATAAAGCATTTGTATTGAGTCAGCACAGGAATATTAAATATATCTTCACACACTGGGAAAATTCTGCAGCTGCCTTTAACTGTCAGTGTGCGAAATATTGTCTTTGATGAACGGCCGCTCTTTCTTTGACTGATTGGTTGCCTCTAACTGTCTTTTATTTTGGAGCAGGCAGCAGAAGTTGTGTCGAACATATATAAAGTAGAAGCCTGCTTTCCTTTAACAGCTTTGATCTTTTCATTGATCTCCTGGGTAATAAACTGCTCTTTTGTAATTAAGAAATCACACTCACGAGCAGATCCTCACTTTAAAGACAACCATCCCAAGAAGCAGTTCCTCAACGTGCTGATGGTGTTGCTTTACCTTCTTCTCTGAACATGCTCCCTCTCTGCGGTCCTCATCACTGAAAAGAGACGGTCAGCATGTTAGGATCGTAATAAATTCCACCTGTGCTCGTGCAGTGACTGTCTGCCCTCCCTCCCGTACCAGTCACAGGACAGGATGCTGAGATCGAGATCGTGACCGTGGCGGACCCCTCGGTGCTCGCCCCGTCCGACGTGTCGGCCATTGCCCTGGATTTCAAGGTTCTGCACCCGGTGGTGATCACCAGGCTGGGGCTGTTTCCCAGAGGGACCGAGCCTGAGCTTCAGAGCAACATAACGGTGAAGCTTCTCCAGCTGGACCAGGAGGTAACAGGGCCTGGACCTTTTTAAGCATAATGTATCTGTTATGCTGTTTTTCTGTGGAGCCTGTTAGATACACAGCCTGAGGGCAGCTGCTTCTGCTGCTACTGTTTACTGCCAATGAAATTCCAGTCTGTATTCAGGCAAATTTACACTGAGGCAAAAAAAAACTAAATATTGTTTGTGAATTCTTTATATACAACTTTTTTGCAGGAGGCTGTTGTTACTGCTCGCTTCAGTGCCATCAGCACAGGGACCATGGTGAACGGAGTTTGGTACAAACCGGTGGAGCAGTTCATCTTGCCTAAGGTCAGTTTCACATACACTTTTCATGACTGTAGAGACACTGGCCTTCATTCAACCATACCCTCTTAAGAATTCTTTCTTAATTTGCTCTTAGTTCACGGGGTAGTTCACCCAAAAATGACAAATAATTCATAATACACCACTATGCCGATGGAGGGGTGGGTGAAGTGTCCACAAAACACTTTTGGAGTTTCAGGGGTAAACAGTGTTGCATTAACTAGGAAGAGGATAACAGCAGACATTTAGACTAAAGCCATGGTGTAAATGACGCCGTTTCGAGTCTGTGCATCTGTGTTGTTATATTGATGAATGCCATGTCTTTGTAAGTTGAATGTGTGAGTTAGCATTTCCTAATCAGCCCATAAAAGGGCTTGGGACTTCAGTGACGTGTGCACACCGTACAGGCTATGTTCTAAATCACAGAAACTGAAAAGATCATTTAAGAGCTGCTAGGAATGAATGAACAAAAATCTATAGAAGGGGCCGTACCTGACTCAAACCGTAAATTTTTTATTTTGTAGTTTCAACAGTGGACATAAAATACCACAAAAAACAATACAGGGATACAGTTACATGTTCAGTAAAAGCTTTATGGAAGAAAGTCGCATATTTGAAGTAAATATTTGATCAAATAGTTTGATCTCAGATTGAAGTCAAGATTAATATTTTCAAACACAGAAGAGAGAGGGGAAAGAAAAGGAAGTGGAATAATGGATTATTTTACTCAAGCATAATTAAGTTGTCAAGTGTGCGTAAGAGTGCTCTTCAGGGTGAGTAGATTCTGTTCTTGCATAAGAAAACATTGGTGAATGTCAGAATCTTCGTAAAAGCTGCCCAAGTGGGCTTTAAGAAGACATTTTTCTTAAGAACAGTTTGTGAATGAAGCCCAATGAGATCATGAGTGGAAGTCTACTAACCAACACCCTCCAAAGACCAGACATTCTTGAACTGTTCAAATCTTATTTTCTGCAGGTTGTATTCAAAGCAGCAGTCCTTCCATAGAAAAGTTATTAAACATATTACTATGTATAGTTTTTGTACTCCTAGGTAATTATTAGAAACAGAAATAAGTTTTGTAACTGGTGACAAAACAACACCAGGCTACATGTGAAACAAATGAAATGACTGCTTCTTCGCCCAGGGTTTCGAAGGGACGTTGGTTTGGGAGAGTCTGGACTCTTCTGGATTGACAACGGTCAACTCCTCCGTGCAGCTCAATGATGGAGGAGGCGTCCTCAAGATCTCCTCCGTACGTGTCCATGTGTCAAAAATAAATGTATAAAGAAAATGTTATTTCAAGTTTTGAAGTTAATAATTTTTTTCTCTGCATTGCAGATCGCAGAAGGCATATTGCCTCATAGAAGTGCTCTTGGATTCCCTGGTTTGGCGGGAGGGTTCACATTTACTATCTACGGTTTGTTCAGCAGCAGAACTCATTCTGAACTTGTGAAACTGCATGAAAACAGTTTGATCAAAATCACTCTGAGCCGACAGTTGTAAAGGATTCGCTCTTTAAAAATTCCTAAAATCATCGTTCACTCTGGCAGGTTATGAGATTAGCTCCTTTTCGCCTCAGGGCTCTTGCATAGGAACGTGTCAAATAGGAAATAACATGTTGTTTTTCCTCCCTGTTGTGTTACATTATTGATTTTACCTCCCGCTCATGTTTGCATTTGAGTTTATCCGAGAATGGATTTGTAGCCATTTTGGTGAAAAGAAGATTAAATTCCCCCCGTTCAATATCTCTGTAAACAGAACTAATGATCCGTTCTGTAAACTGTTATAATTTTATCACATTGTTTTGCAAGCCGGTGATTTATTAGCCCTCAAAAGAGCCCGTCATTACCCCCCCCCTCATGTTCCTCTCTGCACCCCCCACCACCACCTGTGTGTCAGATGGAGACGGTCTGTCGGGGCTCCTGCGGGGTCGCCCAGCCAGGATCGAGCACCACGCCTCCAGGCTGAGGCAGGAGGACGCCACCTTGCAGCGGGAGAGCCTGAGGCACGGCGACATGGTTTTCGTGGACGTAGTTGACACCTACAGGAACGTGCCTTCCAAACTGCTTCAGTTCTATAAATGGTATGCCAAGTGCTAATGACTTGATTCTCTGTCTCCAAATTGCCCGAGCCCTCTGAGGAAATCAGCAACCTGAAATGAAAGTGTGTCGTCGCCTCGAAACATCCCTGTTGTTAGAATCACAATTGCAGTCACTCAGTCAGGGTGAAAGTAGTTGTGAGTCATCATGTAGCAACACACTCGGAGCAGTCTTAATCTTCGATTCGGCAAGTGTTTTATTTAGTTGCAGGACCTCTTGCCCTTCACTCTCAGTGGTATTTGAAAATAAATCCACTCTGGGATATTGCAAAAGAAAATATCAGAGGTGAGCTTTAATTAAGGTTGCAAATTTCCTCTTTCAGGTCTGTAGGAAACGCTGACTTTAATCTGCTGCTGAAGACGGATGATGATTGTTACATCGACGTCGACTCGGTGTTAATGAAGATCGACCACAAGGGTCTCAAGCGCAGCAATTTCTGGTGGGGAAAGTAAGTACTGTTTTGTGTCCTATCCTGTTGAAAGTGTTTTGATTTTGCTTGTGATTCTAGTCCACTTGTGTTTGCAACTTAACTGTGTTTGCATGGACAAAATGATGAAGTGTGAAGTGAAAAGGAGACGGGGTATGATGATAATGTATCTGCCATCCTGACCTAGTTTCAGGCAGAGCTGGGCAGTGGATCGTATTGGGAAGTGGCAGGAGCTGGAGTACGCTAGTCCGGCCTACCCGGCGTTCGCCTGCGGCTCAGGCTACGTTGTCTCTCGTGACCTAGTCCAGTGGCTCGCCAGTAACGCACAGAAGCTCAAGGCCTACCAGGTGGAGTAGCAAGCACCAAGCTCGACTGTGGGGAAATAATGGGCAGACAGTGATGAATATAATGTAAGGAATGTGTCCTGGATGTCTCGTTACAGGGAGAAGACGTGAGCATGGGGATATGGATGGCAGCCGTTGGACCACAGAAATATCAGGTGAAAGAGGAATGATATCCAGATCTATCATGAGTTGGTTTATTGACATTGTATTTACAAAAGATAACTTTAAGATAAGTTTGTCAGGGATCTACAGTAAAGTCCAGATCAATAAGACAGTCAAAGGTCAGGAAAAGGAGACATTAGAAACAATAGTTTTACTCACTTAATTTGCAACGTTTTAGTCATGTGTGCTTCACTAGATCAAATTCAGCAATAAGACCGTTTGAATAGTGAATATGATACAAGAAGGACTGGAAAGTGACATTACCATCATTTTCCTCTTAGCATTTCACTCTTTCACTTTGTGAACTGACAACCCTTCGTCTATTTGCTCAAAGCTGTATAGTTCTCTACCCTTCTAGCACAGCTTCACCTTGAGTATCACGTATGACTTTTAAGAACACGTGTCAACTAAAACCTCCGGTTAGGGTAAAACACAGTAACTGTTCAACAGGATAGTTGTGTTCACTGGTTTCATTTTGGCAACATGTAGTTCAGCGAGAGTGAATGGACGGTGCATGCTCTCAATTTAACCTGAGTAAGACCTGAACCAACGTACGACTAATAACCACATCAGTGCGTCCTTGTTAACACAGTCACCCCTCTTGTGCTGTTGTCAGGACCCCAGCTGGCTGTGTGAGAAGGAGTGCTACCTGGACATGCTGTCGTCCCCCCAACACACAGCTGAGGAGCTGCATATCCTCTGGGACAGGAAGAGGGCCTGTGGAGACCCCTGCGGTTGTCCCTGGGGCCACTAAATCTGGCTTACACCACACGCACCATGTGGCACTGTGGGTAAAAATGCACTCAACACTGGTTGTCAGTTCATTTTCTGTGGTTTCCTTCAAACCCGAATGAAACGTTTCAGAGTTTTATCAATATTGTCACATGATTGAAACTAGATGTATATATTTTTTCAAATATGTGATTTTCTGTTGGAAAAATATCTTAAAAATGTTCCATTGCAGGTTCATGGAGGGGAAATCTGGTATTTTTCAACCTGGGCCCTATGTTTCTATATGTGGGTGTGTAAATGAATGGTACTTTGGAATCAGTCCACTGGATCACGGCGGCAGTGGCCACAATTTAATCTTATGGGGAGACAATTGCCCACTTTCCTTCAACTAGAAGTCTCACTGCAGCAGCTCATTGTCCCTCCTCTGCTTGTTTCCTCGCTCTCTTCTCGTTCAACCTTCAATTTGTGGGAAGTCTTTGTTTGTATACTTTGGCTCAAACAAGTAGGGACGACCATCGGAGTCAAATGCTGAAAAGCAGAAAAAGAATCAGCCATAATAGTTTCTCTCCGTAAAACCCAACTCCTCTCTCCAACTCAAGTTTCTGCTTTTATCTTCCTGCAACAAGCCAGGTCTCATGAGACTTGATAGTAAGACTTCTCGTCGAGCTAGACGTTTGATGTTGCCAGACTCTTAGCAAAGACCCAGAATAACAACTTTCACATTATTCGTGGAAAAAATGAATTTTGGACATTTCATGGATTGTTGGAGTAGCCCAATAAGATTACATTGTAGCCACTGCCTTCATGTCATGGCTGCTGGCGTAGGCAGTCCACTAAACCAATTCCTAATGTTTCTGTAAGTACAATGGAAACCGCTTATAGTGATCAAGTTTGTCCTGATTTAGTTGGCGGTGCACAGCACAAATGATAGAAACACAGACAGGAGCAGTAAATTACTGACAGAGCAGATCAAAACTGTAAAAAAATTGCTTCTTTTTTTTTTTACGGTCCAAGCAGGTAAGAAAAGACCCCAAATGAATGCCGTAAGGGGATTACTTGATCATTATCACCAAATTATTTAAACAGCACCACTGTACCATTCATTCACACACCCACATTTAAAGACATAGGGCCCAGGTTGAAGAATACCATTTAATATTAACAAAATACCAACGTCATGAACCATTGGCAGCTTCAGAATGCATTAAAACACATTAAGCTGTAGCATACTGCCAGTATTTGTATCATGAAATCAATCATTCAATTAAAAAATGTCTTCAGTGGAACAGACAAAAGACTGTGATGGTTTAAAGATGTTTAAGTCATGTGTCATGTGACAGGGACCATGTGCAATACCAGGTCATCCTATACAGAATCACTGCTGTGAGACTTAAGTACTTTGTAGTATCATTATTACTGGTGCTCTAAAAAAGGCATATTTGATGGTATTTTAAAGACGACTGCTTTACTTTGCTGTGTTTTGTAAATTATTGTCTTAGGCTTTTCATCCTCTTCACTATTTGTAGATTTATGATGAGCTTTCTCACAAACACACAGTTTGTACTGTAACTGTCATTGTGCAAATAGTGATGTGGCCTTACTGTGTTTGTTAGGCATCATACATTTGCAACACAAATTTTTTGAAACTTGACAAAGAGACTCGCTAGTTTCACCCTGGTTCTATAAAACCTTCCTCACAGGTAATAAAAAAAACTCTCATGAGAGATCTATTGTGTGTTTTTGTTGTTTATTTTGGGGACTGCTGCTGATTCCGTGTGGAATCCATGTTGGCTCTGAAGCTCTGTGTTAGCTGTCAGCCCTGCGTAGTCAACGCACAGTCAGCAGACAGACTTTGCTCAGCTGTTAAAAATTCCTCCTTTTCTTAAAAAGGAATTTGAAATCACTCTGATCTCCATCAGTGATTGCTTTCTGAAGACAGCAAGTCGTCGCCCACTACTGGAATGTTGAAGAGGAAAACCCGTGGAGCGCTTTAGCCCCAAATTGATCAGTAGCTTCAAATGAATCAATAGGACTGAACAGGTGCAGTCAGCAGACACTTTGAAAATGTTGACAAGAAGTAAATGTGGCGAGTTTTCCCTCTAAGCAGTCTGTGTGTTGATGTATAATCATGTGATTGATGCAGAGTCACTAGAGTTAGATCACCTCGCAGTGTATTTGAGTAAATAACGAAAGATGATGCTGAATATTTAACTAACAGAGGATACGAGCAGCTGTTTATTTTACTGAGGCTCGCCCTACCGCCATGAAATCTGTCTCTGCAATTAACCCGACATCGAAGCCCACATTCCTCTTCCTCCCCATCTCATTCTTGGGCCTGCTCTCTCTCAGCGAGCTGCACGATAACAACATCACATCCGCAACTGTTCCTCTCTCCCACGTAGATAAGGACGACGATTTTCATCTGGCTCGAAGCCCTTCATTGTGAGCCGAGAGGAGCTTGGAAATAACACGCGCTAGTGGCTTCTTTACAAGATGAAGTTATTGGATTTCTCTTGAGTTTGATTAATGTTGTGGGGATGTTGTCAGTCATTGTTGTAAAGTGTTTGAATTATAAGCATTTTCCATATCTGCCCTGTTTTCTCACATGTACTCATCCAACAAGACCATCAAATCAACCAAATCTCCCTCTATACACTTAAATGTAGAATTCATATTGTTAATTAATGTAAAGAGAACTGCTTTATATTAAGAGGATGTGTTGGAATAAGTGAGAGTTAATCTTGTGTCGAGGGGGAACTGTGCTCTAAGAATTCCTTTTGTTCTCTGACAGATCAATATTTGTGAACATGAAGTCACTACCAAAGCTTCGTGCTTAGAGACTAAAGAAACAGAAATGGAAAAATATTGACAACAAAACTGAGCATAATGAAAAAAAAAAAAAAGCCTATCCCACAAAGCCCGAATATCTGATTCATCCACGCGACTGATAATAGACCCCACACGTCTTGAATCGTCTCTGCCCTTAAGCGCGTGTGTAATCTTTTCTAAGCGACGACAAGTGTACAATTCCCCGAACCACTGATTTATTTTCACTCTATTAATATTTTGCCATCAATGTGCAATCATCCGTTTAGCCCGTGACAAGCAATGCTCGGAGAAAATAAGAGGGAAGTTAATTGTATTTATAAAACCCTTTTCATCTCGAGTCTCACCTCTTCCCCAAACTCATCTTCTCCTCGCGCTGCAGATTGAATACTAGACTGTGTTGTCTTTACAAATTTCAGTCCCATTTTCTTGATGTCTGGTTCTGCCAGACATTTAATTTAACGGGGGTTTTACACGTCTTTTTTAAATGTTGTCTCATGCCCCCACACAGACTAGTCAGATCCGTGTAAGTGTTTAACTCACTGTGCTCCAAATATGAGCTGATTGAATGACATGTAAACCAATTATATGATATTTATACAGTATTCCACAGTATTTTTCTACAGTTGAATTGTCATTAAGGTTTCTTTGTTCAGGTTTGCGTTTGTACTTCTACCACGAGTTGTGGAAACTATCACATCAGCCATTCATCTGTTTCTTGCAGCAAATAACAATATTTCATTACTTTTAACAAACTGCTTCACCTGTTAATCTCTTATTTCTTGCTAATTTAACTATTTATCCATCACATTTAACTATTTCAACTGTTAATCCATTACTTTTAACTGCTATATGTTACCTCTACTCACTGTTAACCATTAACAATTTTGACTGTTTACCTGTAATTTAGCTACTACTTTTATTTCTGCCATTTATCCATCACTTTAATCTGTATTAACTTTCAATGATTAAATAGATTTGTGGCTTTTAACTATTGCAGCTATTTTTCTATTACTTATGACAATTTTAACTCTTTCATCATTACTTTTAAGTTTTCAGCTATTCATACTGTAACTATTTTAACTATTTGATCATTACTGATATCTATTCCAGCAATATATACTTTTAACTCTTCCAGCTGTTGACTTTTAACTATTTAATATTTAGTATTCCAGCTATTTATCTATTTTTATTTTTAAGAATTTTAACTCTTTAATCACTACTTTAAACTTTCCAGCCATTTGTACTTTTATCTAATTATCACTTTGAAAATATTCCAGCTACTTCTTGTACTTCTTTAGATGCTTGTTAATCAGTCAGCACTCGGTGTTGAAACCACACATGGGGACAACACTTGACAGGACAAGCAGCTGTGTTTATTCTAAATAAACTCAGAAGCAGCATCACATCAGTTAGTTCTCTTATGTGACTGTTGATTTTGTAATAGACTCTATATGTAGAAGCTGCTCTTTCGGAACTTGTTCTTAAACTATTCTGGGTGAAACAATATGATTTACCAGCATGAGACGTTATACTTTATAATGAGATTATACGCCACCACCGAGGGCATGTGTAATACCAGTGTGTCTTGTTTCAGCGCACTGAGCAAACACAGCACATCACTGATGAAATTAAAACGTACCTGTGGTGTCGGAGTGAAGAGGCCGTGAATCAGATCAGGCACAGCTGTCCCAGATCTCAGACGGAGAGAGAGAGGAGCTTACAGTCTGCTGAGTGGCGTGCATCTGCATACTCATTCAAATAACTGCCGATTCTTCGAGCCTCCTCGCAGAGCGTTACACATCGCTGTCAATCAGCCCCCTCTTCTCCATCAGCGCCACCTCCCCCCCTCCCCTGTGTGCACTAAAACGAGGAGGAAATCATTTATTCATGACGCCCGGCATCAAAAATCAGTATTTGTCTGAGTCTGATTCACGCAGTGAGGGGATATTATTAGACGCACAACTATGCCCTAATGGGGCAACATTTCCATTCCCAAACTTGAAATTGCACCCACAGCTCGCTCACTCTCATTTCCATGGAGCGACACTGTCTCGGGCTGCTGAGGCGATGGCTGTCACTTTCTGCAAACATTAGCAGGACATAAGCTGCTCCTCGTGTGACATAGAGCCGCTGTTAGATGACACATTCGGTGGAGGGCTGGCTGTTAGACAGAACACACAATTACACATTCTCATTGTGTGTATTTGACAAAGTGATGCAAAGAGTGAGTGAATCATGAGAACACTTGACCCCTGCTGCAGCTACATGGCAGATTTACCATGACAGTGTTTTTGCGCAGGACAATCATCTCAGTCATTACTGAACCATTACTGATGATTATTCTGTCCTAAGAGGATCATGAATTAGCTCATCGGCCTGATGGAGAGATTCTTGGAAAGTGATGCAACGCCGTATATGGAGAAAATGCTGAGATGTCAGCAAAGTGAGTGCAGCTGCCCTCAGTTCAGCTTTCACGAGTTACTCCTGCAATTATGTGCTGCACTTAGACAAGGATGGAAGGCTTGCAGGAGAAAGATTAATTAAAAAAGAATTGATGCAGCAAAACACGAGACTTTTTAGTCCCCAGTGTGGTTTAAGCTCCAAAAACATACTTTTCCCATGATGCAGCTCATTCAGGATTATTTCCTTAGACTTTAAAAATGCCCCTAATGAGCCACGAGCCGACCCAAAGACAGTTTCACGTAGGCGACAGTGATTAGAGGGAGAAACAAGTGGGTATTTTTTAATTTCTATTTATGCCAGATGAGACTCAAGGTTTATACATATAACTGAGTGCTGTCAGAATAATTCATGAGGACACATGTTGCTGTGGAAACAGTGACATGAAGACGACAACCACACCGGCATGAACATTGTAACGTGATGCAACCAGTGATATTAATGTATTATTGATTTTCTAACAAATGCCACGATAAGACCTTATCAACAGTGAACCTATTCGGCTAACGAGAATACAGCATTGTTGCACCAAACCAGTGACTGAAAAAATAGTCCCCCTACAAATGTCCAACTGTTTTTCGAAGTTACTGAGCTTTGTTTGGGAGTGAAACCATATATTTGTGATCCTATTTAAAAAAAATGTCATGGGTAAGAATGAATGGGTTTGGACAGAGAGCAGCTGCAGCCTGAGGAAAAGTTGGTTGTGGTCATTTCACGGGATTGTTTGACAATAACTAGTATAAACATGGCTTGTGAACGAATGAATGATTCGGTCCCTGAATACATATTTTGTGCAAGAGTGATTCAGTTCAAACCACATTGAAACCATTCAGGAGTTCCTTTTCCCCTCAGTTTCTTTTGCTGGAATAAAACGTCCTGCCAGTTGCTCCAGTGGAGCAGCTCAGCAGCTCTACAGCAAATGACTGAGGTGTGAATGTGTCAAACTGTACATCTGTCAAACAAAGTGCACCTGAAATAAACTGCAGAAAGCTTCACCATAGTGAGCACATTTAAAAAGTAAAAGGTAAAATAACTCCAGAGGGAGAAATTTCAATTTAGTAGAATCAAAGGGTGTAATTTGGGGTTGAACATTGGGGGGGTTGAGGTCAAATGGTGAAACACTCTAAATTATTATTTATTACACTTGAAATCCCTTAGAATAATACAACAATAATTTGCGCACATCATATTTGCCAGATAATACAAAGTAGCTTATATGCAAAGTAGCTATAATAAAAATTGGGGTGAAATTTATTCTTTCTTCGTGCTGCAATAACGGAATCGAGAAACCAACCACTTTATGATAACAGCTTTATTTATAAAAGTTAATATTTTCCTTCAGTGGGACGATGTGACTATTGGGGGTCGTACAGGTCGGTTTTGATTGTCGGGAGGGGTCATAACCCCCCCAATCCCCCCCGTAGGCAGAATCACCAAAAAGACTGAAATCAGTGAAGGTTGACAAACACAGCGGCGGTCTCTATTCCCATTCTCAGCAATGAGGTTTTCAAACTTGTGTTGCTGCCACAAGAATATTTACGAAATATCCGCTGGAGTGCTACCAAGCAACACAAACGTGTAAAGCGCAGCCCAGTGATAAATAATCCAAAGCTTGCAGAGGATGAGGGAGACGGTGAGCGAGCCTTGTCGCTCCACACACAAAAAAAGCTATTCTGTTTTGCTCCCGAAGAGAACTCAGACACTGTGGGTGGAGAAAATCAATCTAGTCGACCCAGAGAGTGGGAGAGGAGAAATGAGAACCGTGAGAGGCTTTGATTATTGTGATGGACTTAAGTCAGCTCTGCAAAACAGCCACTTCATACGTCTCGGCTGTTTATCAAATCAGAGGAAGCATTTGCATCACATTTTCCCCGCACTTGTGGCTGCTTGGAAGGAAAATTAGCGGAGGAGCCGGTCCCCTAGATTTTCAAGAATTTGACATTTTGATGAATAGATTTTCAGAGGAGCCTCAACTGAATCCCCACCTCCCCCGAAAGAAAAACTCCCACACAATTAATTGAATTGCAGCTGTCAGGAGCAATAGCTTCAGTGAGTCAACAGAGCTGCCTGGGACAGATAGCCTCTGTCCACAGGGCTGCGCTGCCTTTTCAGCGGCTCAGGACAGAACCCACAACAGTACAAACAGATAATACAGGGTTTAAATGAGTGGTGCCCCGTGGTGGTGATAAGAACACCAGCCACATGCATAGGCACCACCCTGTGAATAGATTCCTCAAAGGTAAACATGTAGCAGGTTGTTTTACAGTCACGCCTCACCTCACATCTTGCACTGTTCAGTTTGTTTGCACTTGCTTAAGTATCAAACACGGATCTAAGGCTGCAGGGAAAGACTTATGATTAAATATAGTGTGGATAATCATGGCTCCATGTGTTTGAGGTGTGTCGGCACATGTTTGGGGTAAATGTGTGGGAGCGGGACCCCAGACAGGGTTTCTGCAGCTTTCTTTCTTTCTCTCTCTTTTTTAAGAGGTGGACAGATATGAAGGAATATCTGAGTCCCGTTATTATTGCTCACGTTACTCGTTGGTCTTGCTTTTTTTGTTTTATAATTTTTTATTTTGAATTTCACATACCATTTACTCAACAAGGCAAAAACAAAATGTCTTGTTAAGTTTTTACTGAAAATGACCTATAAATTGTCAGTATATATACAGTATATATTTTTTTAAATTACAGAAAGAAAGAAGGTAGCGAACAATTAACATTACATAATTAATACGTATTTAAAACCTAGTATTCACTATCTTAACATTAAACTTTCTAAGGCCTCAAATTGGGATTATTGATGCTCCCAGTTGGAATCCCCCTTCAGCCCATGTGCTTGTGTGGGTTTTCTCCAGGTGCTCCAGCTTCCTCCCACAGTACAGATTAGGGTTTGGTTAATTCGAAGCTTAATTGTCTGTGGGTGTTGATGATTGTTTGTGTCCATGTTGACCCTGTGATTTGCTGGCAACCTGTCCATGGTGGCTCCAGCTCCCCCCACAACCCTAAAAGGATAAGCAGTGAAGATAATAGATGGAATCTCAGCCTTTTTTCTTAATTTTAAGATTGTTAAAACCTTCTGCATAAGAGATCAAGACCAGCGCAGGGAGGAGCCCTTAACTTCAGGAAAAGGTACTGACACAATTCCAACTTCTTGATTTTCAGTTGCACCCATGTGCTCAGCAGATGGCGCTGCTCATCACTAGAGGAGAGTCGCTCTTCTTCCCTGTCGCCTTAAAAAACCTGTTCAGTTCAAAGCAGCGACGACCAAACTGGCTGGGATTCCTCAGACAGATGTAGAACTTAGTTTTAGAAGTCAGACGAGCCTGCAGGTTATTCTTAAATGTTGGCTTTATTCAAGAGATGCAAAGAACAACAGCACAAAGTCCCCATTCCAAACATTGGAGATGTGAAGAGCTGCGCTGAATCTGAACAATAGACCAAAGCATCAACACAGTATTCATAAACAGCTGAGCAAAAACAACTTGAGTGCTACTTTGAATATAATACCGACATGTTACATCACAAGTAGACGATCGAGTTGCAGGTCTTTTCCACAGGATTGGCACTCTGGCGGCTTCACGATTAAGTATCCGCAAATCACACATCATACGCTCGACACATCCATCCATCCAATCTTATCTTAAATAACACAACCAGCATTCACTCTGCGCTACATACACCTCACACTTTTAATTTGGTGGCAAAACACAAAATACATATATATATGCACTGTATCGCTCATCAGAAGCTCATATCAAGGCTCTCAAGCATTTTTCATTTTCATGAGAAGCAAACTTAAGTCTGTAGGAAGTTCTTTTGTATTTTGATTACATTGATGGCGCAGATACACGTGAATATAAAAATTGGTGATGAGTACTCTGTTAAGCAACACCTGGAGGATGCTGTCTAGCACAGAAGATAAAGGCAACACTTGGGACTGCTTCTGAATGCAGTCAAAGCAGTCTACTAGAATTCATGTGTTCAACTTTTATGATTGTATCATCAATATGTGTGTTGTGCTTTCTTAGGAATGTGTATGTCTGCATCAGTTGTGTCAGTGAAGCTTGCGTGTTAGTGGAGTGTGCAGGGTCAGTATGTGGGTAATGCAGCAGTGACAGCTGGATGAGGTCAGTGGTTTTGGCTGGAGTGCGGCTCAGGACTGGACTCTGCCGTTGCTTCAGCCTTGTGATGCATTTTGCTGAGGTGTGTGACCAGGCTCTCCAGTTGAGGGTTCCCCCCACACTGCTCGATGAGACGGTACGCCTCTATCTCCAGGTCCCGCAGAGTCTGACGGGTGTAGGCAAACGAGCCGATCTTCTCCATGTAATCCACACAGTACCTTTTGATGTCCATGTTCTCTGTGCGCTGCCTCAGGATGTTCTGCACCTGGGTGCTCTCTGGACGCGACCATATGGCATGAATTGTGGGGAAGGAGAACTTGCCCTCGGTGAGGTCCTCGCAGAAGCTTTTGTTCTCGCTGTACTCGCGGGAGCTCAGGTTGGCGTAGTCATCGCGGATCTGGAAGAAGAGACCAAGCGTGTTCAGGAGCGGTTTCAGGTCTTGTTTCCAATCTGAGAAGAGCTGCATCAGGCCCACAGCCAAACCAAAGAGCCCCCCAGTTTTCTGCAGCACCATGTTGCGGTACTCCTGCTCGGTGGGACAAGTGTAGGTGTCCCTCCAGTGGATGTCCAGGCCCTGGCCACGGTGCAGCTCTAATAGTTGCTGGGTAAACATTTGGACAGCCTCAGGATGCTCCAGGGTTAGCACCTTCTCCAATCCCAGGAAGTAGACGTAGTTTGCTGAGTTGATGACGGAGGGAATACCGTAGATGCTGTGGGCCACGGGGAAGCCGCGCCGCAGCTTGGAGCTGTCCTCTATGTCATCTATGAGCAGGCTGGCGTTGTGCAGCATCTCCGTCACCTCGATGATCACCTGGAAATCATACAAAAATAAAACATGAATGAAAATATCCAAGCATTTCAGGTACTATTGGTAAAGGAAGAACGTTAATCTATTTTCTCTTGAACTAGTAACAGAGGCTTTGTGTAAATTATGCATTACAACTTGTAAACAGCAGAGGGTGCCACGTCTTCACTGTTCCACTGAGTCTTAAATAGTTGTTGACAAATGGAAGCAGGCAGTAAGTCAGAGAGAATAAAGAGTTCAGCAGAGACAAACCGCAGGCCTGTCAAAATCACATTCAGATGAAGGTTTTGCTTTAAAACTCGGATGTGCCGGAAAGAGAAGCAGAGACAGAAAGCGAAAGCAACTGGCTTGATGAGTTTAGAGGAAATGTCACATGACCAAGCTGTTAGAGGTGACCCTGCTGAAAAGAGAATGACGAGGCCTGAGGACTGGACCTCGGAGCCCTAACAAACAGAGTTTTGACAAACTCCAGCAGCTTTAATACACTGCGACCCTGGAACAACCATAACACACATGCACTGCTGCGGGGAGTCAAGGGTATTGTAGAAAAACACACACACACACACACACACACAAACAGAAACAGCATAGATACTTGAGATGCCTGCTGAACTTGTGTCAGGAGTCATTTATCAGTGTAGCACACAGCCATCCACTGTGAAACATCCTCTGTCTGAAAACCAAAGTTGGCTTTGTCTCAGGTCGGCATTTGACACTAAGCAGCCAGGGTGTCAATCAGGTGTCTGTTGTCCTGAGCTGGCAGTGCAGCCTGCTGGAGTGCTCTGCTGATTTAAAACACAAGTGGTGTGGCCTGGTAATGAAAGCTGTTTGTACGGGGCTGGGGGAGCACAAAGAGACGCTCAGTGGATCGGGCAGATGGTCAAGACTGGGCCAGCAGAGCAGTTTATCCGCCAAACGCAACCTTTCCCTCGGCAGGGTCCCCGACACTTGCTCACCCTGCAACCTCAGTGAGCCACTCACAAGAGAGGAGTGAGGGGGTGGTTGGTCGAGCTACAATGAATGCACACACGAACGAGGGAGGAATATTATTACATAGAAGACAAAAACACAATGGAGGATTCAGAGGTTCACTGCAAACAGACTGTGGCCTATGTGGATTATAAGTCAAACAATTTCAAATGGTGAAAAAAAAAAAAAGTGTTCCAGATGTGATATGGGATTGCCTGTCTCTGCTATAATTTCTGGGTTAAACGATGTATGGCAAAGGAAAAACACACTGCTAGCCAGTTGGCTGTTTCTTCCTTCCACATTTTGTATTGCACACTTGTAATGGGTCACAATCATTCATTGTTTGGTGCGTAATGTGAATAAAACTCATAGGGGATATTCACTCTAAATTTGATTTCTCTAACCTAGTGTCCTTCACTGCTCCGAGAGGTCATCGGTCATCACCAGAGGTTATTGATGCAGGAACTCACTGTTTGCCAAGGCTACAATCAGTAATCCAGTAAGAATGCAGTGAATCCTTCCCAACAAACTGGTCCAGTATATTTTATGGGGAAATAACAGACAAGCCACCCATGTACACATATAAAACTCCTTCATTTAGAATAACTACAGAAGGTGCTGAGTACAGTAGTTAACCACCCAAAGTATGTCAGAGAGCAGGACTTGCAGGGTCATTTAACACTGATCCATTGTGTTCACACTCACTGGACTGTATCAATCAAGAATCATGGTGTCGTTCATCTAGAACAATGGTTTATGTGTTTACATGTAACAGAACAATGCAAATGTCAGTTGGTTTCTGTAAAATTCTCCATAAGCCACAGTTTTATCTTGATGAGTTTCTTTTTTTTTTTTTTTTAAATCATGGATTGTTTTTGACATTGTATGGTAGAGATTAAATATGTAACTTGGGCCGTGAGGGGTTTCTCAATCAAAACAACAAAAAGACCTAGTTTGATGATGTTGTGAAGCACTGTGGGATCATGGGAGTGGTTGTCTTCACCAGCATTGTAGATGAAAATCTACCTGGTGGGACTCAGTTTAAGTTTTATTCACGTTATGCAGCAAACGGTAATGAATAATCATGATCCATTACAAACAGTGGAAGAAACAATAAGAAATGTATTGTTGGATAATGTAAGTAAACAAAATATATAACATCTGTCATGGTAGATTTTAAACATTTTAATGAGGGATTGTAACATATTACATCTTGGAGCCAAAGACAAACTTTTTACCATGTTGAAAGTGGAGCCCTGATTAACTGACAGTACAGGGTGACCCTGCAGGGCTTTGTAGATGAGGTGGACCAGCTCACTAGAGATAAACAAACCTTCACTGTCATCGTAAAAAATTAATACACTTCAATACCACAACAGAGGAGCTACTTTGAATTGTGAAGCTCATATTTAATGAGTGTGGCTGTTGTTTATTCATCGACTAAACTGATCACAAGTTGAGAAGTGTCAGTATCTATCTATCTATCTATCTATCTATCTATGGCTGACTACCTGAAGACAAAAAAAACCTGCTATGCAAATTTATCACAAAAAAGGTACTGTCTAGCCTGATCAGCCCTTACTGCACAACAATTTGTTACATAATACAATCCCAACTTCTTATCTGGTCTGTGCAATGATAATCCTCTGCCATATTTCAGGCTGTAAAAAAATATGACCTGTCTGAGAGGGATAACTTAATTATAACAAGAAGCTCTGAGCCCGAGGCAGAAGACATTCCCACGAATGACACATGCTGTCAAAGTGAAAGACGGGAGGCAGCATATAAAAGCTAACCTTTTCTACACTGTCAGAGGGAACAAGAGGAAGTCAGTCAGCAAAAGGTTGCAAGGCAACTGATGTGTAAGGAGGGAATTTCCTACTACACAGCACACAAGCACATACGGGGTTCGAAAGAAGAAGAAAAAAAAAAACGCACTGCGAAATGAATGAGGCCGTGTGCCACTGTCGCTGCCTCCATCTATCTGAAGGCACGGTTGTTTCCATGGCGGCCACTTCTTAGCAGCAGTGTGCTAATGATGATGAGAGGAGTGCTTGATGGGTTCAGCAGGAGTTTACAGAGCTGTTATACAGAGATAGAGGGTTTGAGACAGAGGGGGCAACGTGGGGAGATAGTTCTTTGATATGTGAGGTAGATTAAACCTCAAGTACCTGCTGTACAATAACATGGAAATTCTGTCTGAAGGGGAATTATCAGGAGAACAAAAAGAAGGTCTGGACACAATCTGTGAATCAAAAACTGATCCATCAAACTCCAAGTTAACATATGTAGCCTCCAGGAGCACATGAGCTCCCGCATTGAAAATGTCAGCACTTCAGTGAAGAATCACAGCTGTGTGGAATGTGATAATTAAAAAAAAAAAATCCCACTTTGAATATTGAATTGCTCTTCTTGAAATTTGCAAACTGAATTAATTTGTTTGGAAGACACGTAGCCCACTGCAATAATAGTGTGAGATGGATATTGTAGCCGTGGGAGGGTTGAAGTGACAGGTGTAATCAATAATTCATCTGCAGAGACGGACAACTTTATTACTCTTTCACATGCAACCACTAGTTTACTTTTTCTTTTTTATGTCTCCATATCTTTGTTACTAGATAAGGGACTATTTTGCCAAGATAATGCTAATGCTATGAGTATAAGGTCAATGGTCTGATCTAACAAAGGGGCAGTAGTGAGTGTCCTGCTCAATAACACCAATAAATCCCTAAATAGTTCATTTGAAATCATTTATGAGTGAGGAGAAGCAGGAACACCAATCAGCTGGAATAATTCATGGTTCACTGATTTTTATGAGTGTGTAATTTGGTGCAGCTTGATTGAATTCAGGGGAATGTTGGGCATTGGCAGAGATGTGCGCTCCACTGGGTGCCAGTCTAGTTTAAAACTGTCAGTTACACACTTCTCACAGGAGATCGTATCCGCTTACCATAGATACAGAGCATCATTCTCACTATTGCAAATCAGTGTACCATCAAACTAAACTAAACTTTAAAGCCTCTATTTCAGGGTAAAGAAAATTGCAGGGCAGCTTTAAGGATTTCTATAAAGACAGACATCTGACTTCCAAATTTTAAAAGGATTAATATCATGTGGTTATACTTTAAAGCCTTTGGAATAAACTCGATTTCTCAGTAACTCACATGTAGTAATTTAAAAATGATTAGTGAATAATTTAATGACACCTCAACTCACTGGGACGTCTTGCTTTCACTCTCTCCAGAAACACAAAACCACTCTTTCTAATTAGAAACTCAGCAGATTCCTGCTCAAATAGATTTTTGTTCTTTCCAGAAGATGCTGAGGAATAAGAGAAGGGAAAACTTCAGCCATTTGTCTGAGTAGTACTTGTAGGAGGGGCGAGTATCTCACACACACTTGCATGGTGACCTGGCAATACCGAGTGCCAAAAAAATAGACCATAAGGCTGATTGATTTTCTCACACACACACACACACACACACACACACACACACACACACACACACACACACACACACACACACACACACACACACACACACACACACACACACACACACACACACACACACACACACACACACACACACACTTCGTTAATGGCCCAATTAGTGACTTTTTGGAGAATTACTGCAGTCATTTTGACATTTAATTCATTCTGAGCCAGCATTTGTATGTAGTTGGATCTTTATTCAAGATTAATTGGAGCTCTCGTTGTTCTGAAGATAAGAGATGTGTCATGGAAATGGTTCAATAAAACCCTGAACAGACGTGAACACAACACAGCACCTGATGTCCTGATCTGACGCAGCTTGGAAAGCTGCTGGCATTCAGAGGGGACTGTACGCGATAATGCAAAAGTTCAAGTCAGTTGCTACAGACACTTTTCTCAACTTTTCCTGCCAGCCTCCCAGTAAAATGTCTAGAAAAAAGTTTGATTGAGCCCATGTGAGAATATAGGAAGGTGAAATATCTCAGGATGAAAAAGAGGTATCATACATGTAGAAGATGCCTACGAAGATGTTGACTTGGTGATGAGAGGCGACTGCATTGTTTATGTGCTGTAAACAAAACACTGCTTTCTACAGTGGATTTTAAACATCTTGTCCTGCAACCTGTATGCTCTACCCAGGCGCCACCCCTTTCCTGAATGTTTCGGACATTTTCCTGTTGATGTGAATGCACCTGACCCAGACAATCTCCTGCTGTGTTCTTCATATGTGAAAGACAAACTCCAAAAAATGTAACAACCCAATTTTCCAGAGATCTGCTGGAGTTCATGTCTAAAACCAACTTAAATCACATCAAGTGATGTCCATTGTTCTGCAACTGGCTCAACAGCCTTTCACCACAGCAACACTTGATCAGGCTGTGCCTTTATGCGGTAAAACTTCACAATCATCTCTTGAAAACAGCTAATCTACTGACTACATGCAGTGGAAAAACCACAACAAACTGATGTATCACCCAACTCTGCAACAGGAGCATCATCTACATTTGTTTAAACAGCATACTAAAAGATCAAACAAATATAGAACGTATTCCACTTGATCCTCAGCTGCATCAACACCCAAAGCTTTACATTTATATTCAGTTGAAAACACACTCTGGTTGCATTCAAATATTAATTGCTTCAGGATACAACAAAAAACCATCTGAATGTTAAGAGACTTGAAATGGCCGCTTTCTCACCTGCAGTTTGTCGTCTGGAACGTTGAGCCAGTGGTTGAATGCTTGGGCGAGTTTTGTCCTCACTTGCTTTCCTGAGGAGAGAGCAGAAAACAAAAGCAACATTTTCTTAAATTTAGACATATGGACTGTAGTCAGCAAAGAGAAGTAAAGACATAACTTGCACCTGCTTCCTGCACAAGGACTACTGGAGCAAATCATAAGCTCATCCTATGATAAACAATGGGGATATTAGTATTTTCCCTTTAAGTCTTTACATCACTGATATTTGTTGAGGTCTATGTTGACACAGCTCGTGGGCTATAGCAACATATTCCTAAAGCATCAAACGTTCATGGCACTGATCCCACCCTCAATATGTTAGTTCAGCAAGTAAAAGCTTAACAGAGAAATTATCAGCCTCATACAGATTCATAACATTTTTATTCCAATTATCAAAAGCAGCTCTGAGTGTGGATTAACATGGAAGTATGACAAACTCCCACGTTTAAAATTCCAGAAACTTATTTTCAGAAGAAAGTCAAATTATCTAATCATACGAGCCTAAATGACACAGTGACACCGCAACAGGAGAAAAACTATTTCAGTCGACCTATTTACAAACACATGAAATTGTGGCGTTCGATCAGTCACTTCTCCACAGACAAAAAGTGACAGAGCAGACCTGAAGAAACATAAAATGTGGACTCCTAAACAGCAGCACATTAGCGGGTGGTTGAGACAACTTAGCCTCGACAATACTGAGATGTTAAATGTTCATAGCTGGTTGTTTTTTCCTTATTTTGAAAACATTTAGAGAAAAATCATGTTGAAATCATTGCCTACAGTTTCAATGATGAAATTTAAGTATTACATCAGACAGATATAGTGCCTGCATTTAAATAGCGCAACATTAAACATCATATAATTTGATTACAGACTGAACAGTTATAAAAGGACTAATTTAATGCCTTTACGTTCAAGCTCATGTAATGTCTTCTGTGTGTACACTGCTTTATGCAAATGCCATGATACACTGTGACGGATCGAAGCCTCATCAGCAGCAAACATGTCTTTTGATGATCACTATAGTCACTGAAAAAGACTCACCTGGCAGTTGCAACAAGTACTTGTATGGCTCCAGCAGAATTCGCTCAGAGGCTGCTCCTGGGTCACAATCCATTGCTTTAAATGTACGAATATCTACACTGGAGGAAAAAGATAAATGAAGACTGTTGTTGAAGTATGAGGTGAGCCAGGTGATGTCACCTGAGTCCTTAAATGTGGTAGATCTCCACTAAAAGATGTCCACTTGTGAATGATCACCTAAGATGGATATTTATACCAGGTCTGAAAAGGGTCTAACAAAGCACGTTAATGGTCCTCATAGATGAAGTAAAACCAAAAAGACGACAAATGACATGCAAACAAAATCCAAAACATTTCAGACTAAAAACTAGTGGCCGCTAGTTTTACAAAACCACATTGACAGATAAGACGACCAGAGGTTTGTCGCTGTGCTGGAGAGGGATGGGAACGTTACCTTGCATAGCATTTCAAATTAAATCCGATACAATATAGGAAAGAGTAATCAATATAGGATACAGTACAGTATTCTATACAATATACGCTGCCGCTGGGAGATGTTCCATGCACACCAGTTAGGGACATGAGACGAGACTGGTGTCAGCACCCCCGACCCACAAAATAGACAGCTTTTTAACTAACTATACTGACAGCAAGGGGAACCAGTCTGAGTAGATAGAGCCAAAACAGAACAATTTTCAGAAAGGAGAGTATTAACATGACAAGAACTATGTCAGACTAAAAACCAGTTCGGTGTATCTGACATCAAATATACAACTTAAAATGCTGCTACACACTTAGCAGTATAATACACCACAACTGCACGGGTATACTTCTATCCCTTTATTGTACTTTTTCCTTCAATGTGTGTTCAATGAGAGATGCAAGCTAATGTGCTGTAGGAAAAGCTTTATATTAAAAACTGCTCCAATTCATCTAAAACAGAATTATAGGTTTTGACAAATGTGATCAATTCTGTTCATGACGTAATGAACTGGGAGTCTGACACATGTGCTGAGTCATGAAATCCCTCATGTATGGCAACATCATCACGTGACTGGATTAAGTTGTGAATCACGCAAACTGATGAGTGATGCAGCAATACAAATAGAAAGGTCCAGCTGCCAGTAGCAGTACATCATTCCAACAAATATAAAACTAACTCTTTCTTTACACACAACGGCAATTTATGTTAAATGTCATAAAAAGGCCCAAGGTCTGAAATGTGCAACATTGTATTAGGGAAGACCTGCTCCATAGTTTATTATACCGAGTCATCACTGCTTTTGAACAGATGATACGGTAGCAGAGCAAAGTGTTACTAGTTTAATATGGGCAAATGTAAATTGCAAATAACTAAAAGAAAATATAAGTCAATTATAATAGAAACAATTGAAAAAAACCTAATACTCCCAATTCAGTGTACATTATAATTCCACCACACTTAACATTGTATATAACACACACACACATACATATATATATATATATAAAGTCATGGGCAACTATCACCCATGACTCATGCAACTATCACTTTAAAATACCACAACCACAGTTCCAAGTTCAGTAATGTATTTTTCTTACTTACATTCTGAAGTGTTGATCATTTTTGTGTTGAATATTTGTAAAATAGGAAGTTTTTAGTTTTTTTGCTGCTTATTGTCCTATAGTTTCCCCATCATGTTGACAATCAACATTAACATTCAAACTTAGAAGACACTACAAATGAAGTTGAAGTCATAAAGAACAAAATTATAAAGACATACAGAGAACAACTTCAAACTGTGACATCCGGCTAATTTCCTAGACACCACCCACCTTAGATCTGTCTGCTGACAAGCCGGGTCCTGTGCTCCAGTTAGCCACCCTGCTACTCAGCTAGCACTAGCAGGCTAAAACATATGCGCCGGTATACCACCGTTAAAGCATTTTTTTCATTCCTTTACAAAATAAAAACTGTCCACTATATCGCTGGTCGACCGAGGCACTCGATATTACTGCCACATGCACACTTTCATAGTTTCCTTATGATACGCGTGACACAGGCTAACTAGCCGGATGCTGCGCTAAGCTACAGCCGCTCAGTGCACAAACACCTCTCAACACTAGCTAGCTTAGATTGTGCGTTTATACACTTCGGTTTGCTCACAGAGCAGGCGCAGGGTGGGTGGGGAATGTAACATGGGTGCCGCGGACACTGTGTGTTGCAGTTACTTATCCACAACACCCTGTAACTGTCCCCGCCTCTTCGGCAATAGGGAAAAACAACGCGTGTCTGCGTTGCCGGGACACTCTGTGCACCAAATCGAACACATCTTGTGTTTAAAAGCCGGGGGTTGTAGTTTTTCATCAGTTTGTCTCTCTGTATTGTGACAACCAACCAGGAGATGACTTCACACGCTCCACTGAGGATATTTTTCTCCCTTACCGACCAATCATCTGGCGCCGGGGCGTCTCCCTTTACCTTGACACCCAATGGACGAGCGTGTATTTGACAGGGGCGGGGTTTACGTGGCCGTCAATCGTGCTCTGGGGGCGGGCAGAGGATCACGCAGAGCTAGGCTAGAGGAGCTCTTCGAGACAAACAGCAGCGCTCTGCGAAAACCACTTTTACCATCCGCATCCAGCGAGTACTGGACGCCGACGAGAAAACATCTCATATTCCGCACATAAATGTCCGCATGGATTACTGATACACTTTCGTCGAAGAGCAGAAGTCTTTCTCCACTTGACGGCGTAGGTGAGTGTTGCTTTTTGCTCGGTACAAGCCATCGCTATTCGGAACATTTTTCACCAGCTCGCTTCCCCCTGCTGCTGCCAAGCCAACCTTGACGTTAGCTAACTTGTTAACTAATGCTGCGATGGGATTTGAGGAAATGAATGAATTCGTAGGCGGCTGCAGCGGGAGGCAGCCGCCGGGGATACAGGGGCAACTTGCTCGGCTCGATAACAAAGTTATGCTGTTAAAGCCGGCCCGGATTAAGATGGTGAGCGCAGGGAAAGGTTATGCTACTCCCGGGGGTTGACTAGTCGCGAGCCTCGCTGGACGAGCACCAGCGGGTGGGGTGTGGGGGGGGGGCGGGCGGGGGGGGGGGGGGGGTTGTGTTGTTCAGCGGAGGAATCCTCGGAGGGGCTGGTCGTCGCCTGTCTCAGCCGTCAAAAGTGATATTTCACGGACCCGCATAAGCCCGACGTCGCCGCGGGATGTGATTCGTCGAGTAAGCGGTGTGTAGTTTCACAGGTACATGGCATCGTCGGGGGGGGGGGTTCTTTTGTGCCACCACACAACCAGTGTCGTCCCGGTGTGGGCTGGAGGAGGAAGACGGGCAGCCTTGTGTCGAGGAACTCACCCGTTTGATCGGTCGTGGCATTGGATGCGAGGTGGACTATTTCCCCCTCTGCTCAGAGGAGACTATTCCGTGTGGTGCGTGTGCGTGACCAGTATTTTTTTTTTTTTTTTTTACAACATCACCGCGGCTGCAGGAATCACGAGGGGGGAAGCTTTAAATGGAGTCGGTGCTTTAGTTGACCGTGTGTTTTATGAGCACTGTGGGGGGAAAGATGGTCGAGGCTCGGGCTGTTATTGTCGGCGGTGGTCAGCCACTGTCCGGCGGATCGTCTGGGGCGGGTGACATTGTATCCTCCGCGGATCGCTCACCGACACAAACGAGGGCTGCGACCTTGGCTTCTCTTCCGATAACGAAATGTTGTGGGCATTAACGCGATGTCGCTGCGCCTCTTTTCCACGGCTCTCCTTGCACAAGCTTGACCTTGTTGCGAACCGCTCCGTCGACTTGTTTCTTTGTCAGGAGCAGAGCTCACTCCACAGTGAGCAGTCAGCGAAAAAAAAAGCCAGACCAGTCGATACGGGCAACAGAGAGAGAAAGTGACTTTTCCCCGTCTTTCTCTCTCTCGCTGGACGACCGGTTCCCCGCCACCACTCTGTCCAGCATTTTAATGTAACATTTCCCTGAAGGTCTGGGTTGCGTTTGTCTGCCCACAAGCTGCGTGTTGTTGCCGCTGCTGTCGAGTGCACTCTCCGCAGAGAGCAGCGCACCGAGACGAGGCACAGACACGAAAGGGGGAAAAGAGCAACCGCCTCGAAGCATGTTGTGGGTTTTTTTTGTTTATAAAGGGGGAGAAAACAAGAGACCCCCCGACCGAAATGGCCGTAGCGCGGGCAGGTGAATTGTTAGCACCGCTCCCGCAATCCCCAGTGTTTGTGCGCTGAAGTGTTGTAGCCCGACTGTCAGCTACAGAAATGGCGTCATCCTCTGCTGTATAGTCAGTGCAGTGCAGACAAGCAGGCACAGCACGCTGCCCGATCCACAAGCCCGAGCGCCCGTGTGGCTTTCACTTTGTCTATCACTCCTCCACGAACCGCCACATTATCGGTGCGTTTGTGTCACCCGAGAGAGAGGGGGGGGGGTCGTCTCTCTGGAAAGCGTATTGTTACTTCGTGTTTGCCCGCCCTTCGCAGCCACAAGCCCCGGGTTGACTGACTACTCCCTGGCTGGCTGGCTGGCTGGCTGACTACAGTACACTGGGCATTACATAAACGGCTTTAAGGGCTCTGCGAATGAGAGTGATCAGCCTGCCACGGCTTCACAGATATTGTTGGGGAATGTGGCTCGAAAGCTCCAACACGCATGCCATTAGCCTACTGCATTAGTCAGGCTTATTAAAGCAAATGATCTTTCAACTTTTAGAATCATTTACAGCCTCGGTTCAGAGTGAATCTCCCCCCCCCCCCCCCCCCGGAAGAGATTTCATGTGCAGCCGATGAGTTGCGTTCATCATTTTTATTTTTTTTCGCGTGGCATCCAGAAGAAGTGATGTCATCATAACATAACCCTGTGTTGTTGTGGCAGACTGAAGTTGGCACCGTATCTGTGTGATGCCTGTAACAGCTTCTCCATCCTCTGTTTGCAGCCCCACTTTCGTCACACTGGTCGCCTAGAGGACTCATTGAAAGATGAAGGTATGGTTGGTCATTCATTTTTTTCCCCCATGCATGTAGTTTGATGCCACGGGAAACTCAATACCTCCATCGCTGCTGCTTCTCATTGTCGTTTGACTTCAGTATAAACACCAGGCAATGATAACTTTATAATAACTTTATTTATAGACTACAGCAAAAAAATGGTTAGAATACAGAAAGAAGTACATGCATAATGGTAATAACAATAATATAGATAAAGAACAATAATAGCATGGTACCTCAAATGATGAAAATGGAAATATACCCTTCAAATTAAAGTATATTTTTAGCCAAGTCTCAGACAGCCTTATTTCCTCAGACAATTCATGCCAGAGCCTTGGGGCCCCTATGGCAAATGCTCTTTCCCCCCCACGTTTTCAGCCTTGATTCAGGAAGGGACAACCGACCCTTGTCCAAAGATCGTAAGCTGCACAGAGGTAAATGGGGAATTAAAACATCAGAGATATAGCCTGGGGCCAGGCCATGACAAGCCTTAGAAGTAAACACATTTTTAAAATCACTCCTGAAACAAACTGGGAGCCAATGTACGATAACGCTAAACAGGTGTGATGTGATCGTATCCCTTCTGTACAGGCAAATCAAATACTGAACTGTTAAATCTAATATCAGTGCCTTTTATATGCACACAGTCATCATCATGAATTAGTCGATAGTGTGAACTTGTACTAAATGTCTATTTTGGTATTGTGCAAACACGGCGTGGTGAGTGTCTTGGACAATGGCCAAAGTAATACATTTATTTGATAAGCATGGTATTGAGTTTCCAGTGGCGGCAGCTGTATTTGCAAACACAATTTGGGAACTGTGATGTTGATGTTATGCTTTGTTATTACATTATATGCTGAGATAGTGCCTGGAAGTGTTGTGGTATATGTGAATTTCATTTTTAAAACTGCTTTCGTGGAGTGTGTAATCTAAATCTATGCCTAAGTTATGGTGCATAATAATATATGAATAATTGAAAGTGTAAAATACACAAACTATTCTAAAGCTCTGACATTGTGTCCTCCAGCCCTATTCTATTTAAAAGAGTCGCAGCTGTCATTGTTTGAGAGATGGGCTGTGATGCCATCTATTCAATCGTTTCTTTTAGTTCCAGTGGATCAGTGTTGTGACAGTTGTTATGACTGCAGGCTGTTGTGTCACTTGTTGTCATGTAAGCCATATGTAGACTACTAACTTTGCAAAGTCTCTTTACTTTAAAATTAATTGGTGTGACATAGAGAAACTTGGACAAGATGTGGTGTGTTGTTTGTAAAACTTGTATATATAGTTTGCCATGCTTGTGGGGTGAACAATAAAGCAAGTAGAAGATGTGAGCATTTTGTGATGGAACACTTGGACAAATTAAAAGCTGCTGCTGCTGGTAATTATTTATAGTCTGGTCACTTTGCTGTTAATGATGTTGTGCTTGTTGTGGTTAATCAAACTATACCAACGCACGCTAATCGACAGTGCTGCACATAGATGCACCGTATGAATGTGTGTTTGTCTCAGCGTATCAATAGAAGCGGAAAAACAGCATTTTAGCTCAAGTATCAAAGCTGTTTGTGTTGCCTCTATCCATACTTGTCCGGTTGGCAATATTGTCATGAACTGCAGGATGATTTATGGATATGTAATAAATGGTTTGTTTCACATGGAAGGTAATGACATTCCGATTGTCACAACTAGAAATGCATTTCAAACAACAGAGCATGTAGCCACAGATGATATGGAAACATACAGAGTTGGCATGTAGCCACAGATGATATGGAAACATACAGAGTTGGCAGATACCTCCCTTATTCACACCTTAGGCTAGCTTTGCTGTTTATTCAAGTGTCTACTTGAATAAAACTTAAGTCAGGAAAATTCATTAAATGGTACTCATGACCATTTGGCAGTTATTATCCTCTCCAGCTGGATAGAAGTAACCTTATATTAGAGTCTGATAACACTCACATTTGCTTATCCACATAACAACTGCAGGGACTGTAGCATCCGCACTGACATTGGCTTAATGTCATAGCATTTGTTGTTTTTTATACAGCTACAGAGTCGTCTGACTCTATTGATGCTAGATGAGCGCTAACTTATTTTACTACTGTGTACAGGAGCATCTGCTTTATGTCTCAACTGTAAATTGTTCTGTAACGAGGACAGCCTTTCATTATGTTCACTTAGCATTTCATGTCTCTGGCATTAGGTCTACAGCCTTTTCTTCACCAACTGCACACAATGTGTGTCTGTTCAATAATGTGTGCAGGATAAAACACTCTGAACATTAGACATCATAGGAGTGCACTAATTTGTTGGATAATTCTTTTGAATTCTTAAAGGCTAATTCATTTAAGAACAATATCATATAAATGCCTATGCTTTAATAAAGGCAGTCCTTACTTTAAGTCATCTGTTGCTCCCGACTATTGTGCTTTGACCATGGTAACCTAGACATGATCGTAATGTCCATGAAATCCTTCCACTCGTTAATAATATAATGGTGTAGTCTGAATGCATAAAGATTTGTACCCAGACAGTGGTTCTTTTCATAAATACCCAAAACGTAACCTTACACAAGCAGAACTGTGACTTATACACAGACAGGGGACAAAAGAAAAACTGACATTAAGTGTCTTAGTAAGGTCATGGACAACCACAAGCTGCCAGAGCAGGTTCACTATACAAGTTGCTGGACTCTACTGGAGGGATGGAAAACCATTTCCCCTCATCTGGTGTTTTGATGATGACAGTGGTGGAGAGAGCTGTCCAAAACCTCTCAGGTGTTGAGTTAAGATTTGCTCATTGTGCACTGTCATGTGTGTTTTTCCACTCGTATTACTTGTTTAGTCATAGCCTAGCTCAGTCAAAGTGCTTTACAGTCACATTCATTCAGCTTGTCTATACACAGTGCTTCATTTATCAAACACTATTCATACACTGTGGGCACCATTTGAGGGTTCAGTATCTTGCCCAAGAACACTTTGGCATTTGGAAGTGGACAGGCCGATAGTTAAATTAAAATGGCACTCAACAAATTGCACTTATAAGGTTTTGTTCACCTGTCGTTCAGGCATAACAAAATAATGCAGATGGTGTCATCAGCGATAACTCTGAGTTAACGCTGAGTTTGAGAATTAAAATTTTAAACGTATAGCGTGAGTTACAAAATCCTGCTGTTAGAATTACGGTGCTGAAACCACTGAAGATGACATGGCAGTATTTAAACCTGAAAACAGTAACAAGGCCACATCGTTAGAAAGAGAGCGCTGTAAATCATTAAAAATCTATTTGCATTATGGAGTCATTTGTACATTTGTGGACACATGTTGGTAAGAGGTCAGATGTATCTCTCTTGAAAACAATAATCAAATATGATTCATGAGCACTTGTCTAAAAGTTATTTAAAAATTCAAAGGTGGCATTTTATCAGAATTTTCAAGTGTTTGCGATTCTGCAAGAGGAGAGGATTTTTCTGGCCTGTTCTAAATCTTGGGGAATAAATGGTAAACAAAAGTTTTTAAGACCCCCCCCCCCCCCTAGTTTAAAGCTATGGCATTGCCAAGGCAACTCCTGCTAAAGCACCAGTCACTGCAATTGTGGTGACTCTGTTTCGGACAAAGAGGTGATTCACAGCAGGATTATTGTACGTGTGAGCGAGGCTGGGAGGGAGCTTAATTCTTTCCTGCATGCCTCTTGCATGTTCCTTTGTTCGGCCTACAAGCCTATTGATTATAGCACAATATAATGGGTCAAAACTATTGTTTATGATATTTCAGTTATGCTGCCTAGTGCCTGAATGGTCTTTATACAAAGGTGCACATTTGTATGCTTATGCACACATCAATGGATAGTAATTTTCCCATTGAAAAGAATTGCTCTGTAGAAAGGAAATCTAGCAAATATGATTTGATTTTATTGTTAAACGTGGAAGTGTTGTTTAGGTGTGTCATTGTGTTTCCACCACCCCAAGCTCTTCATAGCATCATTTTACATTGTTGTGTAGCTTCAAACATACCAACATGCAATAGCAACACATCCATCCTAATAAAGGCATGTGCTATTTAATTAGTAAACTTGTCTTTAAGTCTCTCTCTGATCTGAACAGCACAGTGTACACAGTAGCAAGATTTGCCTGTAATTTAATCACACAATCTCTGAGTGATACTAATTATTAGTTATTAGTATTTGTGGAAGAAGAGTTGCATGCTTTAATATAAGAACACTGCAGCTCTCATCATTTAAAGTGAACCTTGTCATTATTATGTTTTCATATATTTGTCCCTATTGACACAATATGAGCAGCATTTGTATGTTGTGGCTGGTCTTTCAAACTAGTTAAGAACCAATAATAATCTGTCATGTGAAAATAAAACGATCATATACAGTATGTATACAAAAATGTAATAGTGCCTGCACACACACACCAGTGTTTTCACTTGTGATGTCTACTTAAAAACTCCTCTAAGGTCAAAGCGTTCACATAATGTGCTTGATTGACATCTCCATAACCCTTCTAATCAGTTTGTTGTTCTGGTCAGGGCAGCACCATATGATTTTTATTAGTGCATAGAGTTTGATGGATTCATATAACTCCCTGCGATACATAATACACAACTGATTAAACTAATCTGATGGAGATAATCCTGAAATTATAATCTGATCAGTTCGCAGACAGTCGGTCAGTTACTAGATTGTATCAACAACATTGTTAGTATTAGGTGATAACTATGCAAGCAAATACTGCTGTCTCAGTTACTACGCTGCGGACCGGTGGTTTGACGGAAGTGGTGGGAGAGAGCATGGGTGCCAGGGAGAGCGAAGACGAAGGAGCAGGCACTAGTGGGAGCGGAGAAGCGGGTGGAGGCAGAGGGGGTGCGACTGGGACAAGCATTGGAGGAGGTGGCGTTATGTGTAGTTTTATTGTCCGTTGTCGTTGAAACCATGAAAACTTGAAGTGCCTTCTTTGTTCATTCCTGCTTGTTTGAACATTAGTTTTTTTTAAACGTTGACCTGTGCACATCACACCCTAACCTAGTGATTTACAATGGGAATGAATGGGATATAGGCTAATATAATGATCCTTCTTGCATGATTCTTGCTGTACTGGGTTTGTACCGTCATGGTTGAATGCATTTATTGTAATTCACTTCGGATAAAAGCGTCAGCTAAATGAAATGGAATGTATGTTTGGGTAATATGGCACGTGACAATATGTACAGTGCAACATTGGAAGGGGAGGGGCTGGTGCTAACTAAGGTTTACTAATAATCATTAGCAAAAATCTTTGGCATTAGCTGTGCAGTGTGCAGCCATACAGCTTTTAATTTTTAGCTGAGCATCGCTGTCGCCATCTGCAATAACAAATGTGCCAGTGGTATGTTGCATCAGCTGCAACTAATTAACACTGAGGGCAGGTCTAAATTGAACTCGGCTGGTGTCAGTTTGTGTGCTCTCTGCTCACCGCTATCCTGTCAAAGATAGTTTGTCCGCAAAGAAGCGCCTCTCTGTAACACAGCCGTACAACCACGAGTGAATCAAGTGCAAAACCAGGGTGAGACGTCTTAGCATTTCCCATCATGAAACTGAGCCTTCATTTATATCATTTCAATAAATGGCGCTTATTCAGACTCGATATTTATGACCTTCAGCATTTGGATCAAGATGCTCATAAAGCACATGGTGTGAGATTAAAAAGTCTGCAGCTGTTTTATTTCAATGTGTCTGATACACAGGCCATTCAGTCAACATTTAAAAGATGAAAGATGCCACCTACCGACCCCAACTGGGTGACATTGCAAATTTGTGGTTCGTCAAGACTGAACTTTGACATGTGAATCTGCTGGGGCTAGTTTTACTGGAACGTAATGGTCACATTTTATTAGTGCGTGAGAGGCTGAAGAAATATTTAAAGAGACCAGTGCAGGTGCAATTAGCAAGGGGTTGTCTGTATGTTTGCATGGGACAGTCCCAGAGAAACAGCCTGTCAGGGATTCCCTGATCCTGTCCCTGATGACAGATATAAAACAAGCTTATACACTCATTGATTTACAACCCATAGTTAGCACGCCACAACTATGCCATTTTTATTTTATTTTTCTGCAGCTGTAAGCTTCAGCTTGATGGCTGCCGTGTCTTTTTACTGAGCTGCGAAATAAAAATGCTATAGTCATTCATGCTGTCCAAAAAATGCACTATCGGCTTATTTCAACTCACACTCTGTGGACAGGGCTGTTCAATTTTCCATGACCCAAGACCTCTTTATTGAACAGAAACGAATCTCGTTCTGCTGCTGCCAGTGTCACTCCAGGATATTTTGTTACTGTAAAGCTGGAATGGTTTCAGAGCCCTGACTGAATGAAGCAGCTTTGGCTGTTTTGTCCCTCTGACTAGAAAGGCTTAAATACTGAGTAGGCCTCGGATCACTAGTAATCAGCTGAGGTGCAAGAGCTGTTAAAATTGTCTATATGATTCAACAGCCAGGAAACTAGTACTTTATGGCCAACCCCAGTGCAGTGTCAGGTCTGCCATTTGTTTTAGCTTGTCCCTTTTGTGGATTGGAGAAAAGCTTTTATAGCATGAATAGTGTTATCTAATATGAGAGCTGTGCACATTAGCCTGATATTCAAGTATCATCCTTTCAAACATGTATATCTTTTGTTTTTTTGTAATGCTTTTCATCCAAGTCAAGCTGCAGTTTAGGTTTGTTTGTTTCCCTGCCAGCTCCAGGTGCGTTTTGCCAGCCCACGCCAAATCACATTTGTATGTGTTTAATCAAGCACGTGTGCCTGGAGAGTATTTTCCACATCACTGGCGCTAAGTGTGTAGCCAGAAAGCTGGTCTTGATTATACTACTGCTATTACCCTTTTGTTGACTTTTGCATGGACTAGCCGAAGTGGGCTTCTGATAAATACTGCTGCACTCTTTTTCTTATGGCAGGATCTTAAGTTAGAGCAGCTCTTGTTCGGTGCATGGGGGTATTTGGAGTTGGCGAGAGAATGTTACACATCCCAAAGGGCTGAGGAATTCCTCCTCTCTGAGCTTAGTCATCTTGATTGCATGTTTTTATTTTGTTTTCGAGTCGGGGAAACATTGTCTGTTGTTCAGCACTAGCAGGAGCAGTGAAAATACAAACGAAGAAGTCAATGTTTTTCTCCAGATGGCTGTAGGCTAAATGGCAATCTAATCCAAGATTTTTCTTTCATACATTTTGCTGAATGCAGGGAGGCAGGGCTTTATCACGGGACACAACCATGGACTGTATATAAAAAGGAAACAACAAGCCATCCGCACACAAGCAAGAAAAATGGAAATCTGGCCTCAGTTGTGTGTTATCACCCATGTCTTGTTAGGTTGAGGAGGTTTCTCAGCCCCAACTGTCAAGATAGCCCAAGCTGCCATCTCTGACTGATTGTTATGACTTTTCTAGTAGTAGAAGAGATGGACAGGCTTTGAGCAGGAGTAGTCGTACCAAAGTGAACTTGGAATGTTCTGGTATTATATATGATATACACAGTGGCAGTCCAGCTTTGTGAGTCGCAGGCACGATTGACGATAGAGATGGTTAGCCTGAAGACATGGCTGCTGCGTCATGTAAACCCGGTGTTGGCGAGGGCCGCTGGAGCTGAGGCCGGCTGCTCTTAAGACAAACGAGGTGTTTTATCTGAGAGGTAGGGAGGCTAAAGTGCGCTGGACTCTGCCCCTGAATACCATCTGTCAGAATCTCAGATGGTGGAGATGAGGCACCGTGTCCTGGGTTGACTGTTACAAGTCCTGGTTTCCTCAGCACAGAAAAACGTTTCTGGAATTTTTTTTTTATTTCTGCAGCCAGCTTAACAATTGACTTAGCATAATTTCACTCTGCAGGGATATTTTCATGAAAGGAACACATCATCATTTTTGCACTCACCCATCTTTACTATTTGTAACTAGAGCCCGACTGATATAGATTTTTGGGAATGCAGATACACATCTTACAGAACAAAAGATTTCTGATACCATGGGGCAGGGCAATAAAACAATATCAATAGTTATTGCAATATAATTTTCATCAGCAACAATACATATAAATTGATATATTGTTTATGAATTGTGTAAGCACAAAGATGATGTATAGGTGATGTATGATGTATATGTAGAGGTATTTCACATAATTGATCCACCTCAGATTTGTAAAATGTTCTACTGTTTATCAAGTGTTTGTCAATTTCTGATCATAAAGAAGAGTTATAAACCAAAAGCTTCACTCAGGAGCAAAAATCTGTCTTAAAATGATAAATAAAGATAAATAACAATGAAAAAATTATTAACATTGATTTTTATAATGTCAAATTCAAAGATGTATGCAAAGTGTATATATTGGTGGATATCGTAAACTTGCATACAGAAATGTATGTTTAAGTCTCATATCACCTCATATTATTGGCAAACTGACAGATATTCGTAACCACAGTACACAGCACTACCCATCAGTAAGAGCTGCGTACAAACACAGAACTAATTTAAAAAAGAAAAACACTGAAACACTACTTGAGGTAAAAAGAGTATTTTATTAGTTATTTCACCTTAGAGCTGAACTGGGTTACAGAAACCATTTTTACTTTTAGTTCAACGTAATGTTTCTACTTCTACTTTTTGATATCAATTGTAGGATCCTAGTTGAATACCAGCGAATCTCTTGTTGTCCTGCATCAGTCTATGGCAGAGTGATGTAGTAGTTGTCATCTGCCTCTCCAGATCATCCTCACCTCTGTTGATGTCTGGTAATAAAGTATTATCAGATTATTTTCTTGATTCTGTCATTTGCATGTGAGTCCCAAAATTACTCCATGCTTTATTTGTCTGTCAGATCAGATTAATGAGTGACATGAAACCCTGATGTTCATTTGGATAATTGGACAATGTAATCATGTAGCTGTTAACACGTGTTAGTCTGATTTATCGGGAACGGCAACATATTGCTGTTGCATATGCTGTTCATTTCGTGTCCTTAATATTACAGCGTGTACAGCATCCATATAGACAATAGTGTTAGCATTAACAGCTTCTGTCTAGCATTCAAGCAGTGGTAAAGTGTGTTGCACCTGCTTAATGTGTCGAAATGGAGTCAAAAGGAGAAGTTTTTCTCCTCTAACCCTCCGAATCTACTGTGTTCACTTCCGCTGAACCACTCCATCAATGTGAAACCCCTCTATAAAACTGTTGGCTGCTGTTAATTGTAATTTTTTTTTTTTTTTATGCCACTCAAGGGTTTGCTCACATGCATATGTTAGGAACAGATTCCAGTGTTTACACAAAGGCAGTCTTGTCTTTTGACGTCGGGTGTACATGCCCCCGGTTTACAATAAATAAATAATCTGACTTGGATAAGGAATTCTAAAGTTGATAAAACCCTCTTCAGGACCTGATTGCTTTGGGCAAACAATGAAAATAACCCGCAAACAGTTAAAACATGTCAAAGGACTCATTTGCAAATGTCAGTCCTGAAAGCAATCTGGTCATGCCGCAAGTATGTGCCACAGAGGCCAACAGCATCTGGTGTCAGTGATTAGTTCCTCTTCACTGGTTTGAGTGCTGCTAAATGCTGGTGTAGTTGTTAGTTGGAATGGCAACCTGTACACTCTTTTCTTTTCCTCCTCGTGGGAACAATGAACAGCTGCCATGAACCCAGACACATAAGATTTATGTCTGTGATCGGGAGAGAAAAATTGTAGAGTTGGCATGTTACTTAGTGTTCTGAATAACAAACTATCAACTATAAAAGGCCATAACCATCATTCTGTGGCGATTTTTTTGGAGATAACCTGATATTAAATTGTAAGGGGGCTCTTTCATTAGACTTCAGTCATTTATTAATTCACTCAGAAAGTAAGAACATGTGTTTTCTTGGTCAGTTTAAAAATTGGTACATTGGGAAAATATCAGCTCCTTCTCAAATGTGCTAAATTATAAGAGTTACAATCTGCACTCATAATTAGCCAAGCTCAAGTATGACATTGCAACTGGTTTCGATGTGTCCTGTCAGCAGGAAGTGTGGCCCACTTTGAGTCTTATTCTAGAAAGATGTCTAAATATACCAGTGTTGGGTGAGGCTTTTTCTCAAGCTTTATAAAACCCCCTCGTCTGCCCTCATCCACACACTGATCGTCTGTTTTCTCTGTGTACCTTACCCTCTGCAAATCTGTTCTTGGGGGGGTTGATACACATCTAACAATGACACAAGATGGTGCTATGTGTTTCGGAGAGCTTCCTCTCTGTAGTCATCAAAGCAGTAGAGAAGTGGCCTTTTTGTTTGCTCCCTCAGAGGCTTTTTTTTTCCAATACCCAGAGCAGATGGTATGTGTTTTCTATGGATGAATCACTGAGCCGGGTGCATTTTGCGTATCCAGCCCAGACTGTGTGATGCTTGTATGTGTGTCGTCCTGCCTTAGCTGAGATAACACACCTGTGTCAGTAAGCTATATATATAATAATATACTTTGAACTCACTTGTTTTGTGTTCTTTTTAATTTCCTCAGACTCTGGAGGAGCCCCCCTACTTGACAGTAGGGACGGACGTGAGTGCAAAGTACCGAGGGGCTTTCTGTGAGGCCAAGATTAAGACTGCCAAGAGGCTAGTCAAGGCCAAGGTAAGTCACAAGTGCTATGATCTAAAATTATGAATGTATTGTCTGTGAAGTGGAATGCAGCAGGGCGAGGGTCCCTTGTCTTTGTCTGATCACTCAGCTCAGCTTTATTGTTCATCTGCAGTGGTTGGATAAGAGATGGTCACATTTAAAGCCGCTAGTCCAACACATTCCTTTAGAGATGAGACTGCTGTGATGATCAGAGATGTTCATTGTAGACTTTGAGAAATGATCATTTCAATGATTTCTGATGTTGCGAAAGATCCATCTGGGCTGCTCGCATGCTGGAGCGCTGCCACCTGGTCTAGGTTGTTAGTACTGCTCATACAGATGAATCGCTGATCAAGCAGCCCAGCTGTGACAGATACAGGATCTGGGCCGCCCCACCAAGTACCTAGACGTCCTCAGGCGTCCCTTTCGCCCACAGCTTCCACGTCCCCCATTGGTTTTATGCATTGCTGATGAGGGCATTACATGATGCACGTAGTACAGTATCTCATTTCCCAGTGGAGCTGGAGCATCTGGGTAATACAATAGAGAGAGAACGCTTGTCTCTCGTTCTGCTGGAGTGTGTGGGAGGAACAAAGAGTGGATGCTGGCTTTTTCACTGTGTCAGTGCACTACAGTTCCCCTGTAGAGACAAAAGAGCAGCAGCGTTCTGGCATTCTGGTCTACCAGCTGAAATCATCAAATGATGTGCCATCTTGTCTCATGGACAAACGATCTGATGTTCTTAATTTAAATATGATGGGCTTAAATGAAGATAATAGGACAGTCTCGGCTCATAAATTAATTACCATACTAATTGGCTGAGCGTGGGCTTTGTTTTTGAGTAGCTGTAATGTGAATGTGAGCTCCGTTACACAAACATTGAAATATAATATGACATGAATTCCTCTTTAGCTCTTTGGTTCATTAATCTCTGCTTGTTAAACAAAGTTGATGGTTGCACCGTGTGTGTGTCGCTAGTGTCTTGAGCGATTTTTAAGGCTCAGCAAAAAGTGTTATTTCGGATGATTTAGAGGACCTGTAAAAAGTGAATCAGCACCATATCGTTATCACTTATCGTTAAAGGTTCAGCAAAATGTATGTTACATGCTGCATGCTTATAAATTTTTTGTGTTTTGTTTTGATAGATTTTACTGCAGATTGCAAATGCAAATAATCTCTCTTTTTTTAAAAGAAGTTCAATTTTATTTTCAAAAGAAAATTTTGTGTCAATGTAGCACTGTGATAATTTTACAAAAGAAAACAATTGCACCTTTTATCAACATGTTTTCTATGCCTGGTGTATTTCTCAGAAGGTTTATTGTCATTATGATCTGTTTAGATTGCTATTTTGTGCTATTTGCTATTTGCGAGTTTAACATGCTAGTTTCGTCCATTTATCATAACTTTATTTTAATTGTGAATTCGGTCAGATCAATATGTATATTCATTTCTTTTCTCCATGTTCAAACAAAGGTTTAAAATGTTGAGTGTTAACCTCACTCCTGTTGGCTCTAAAGAAAATGTAGTGTAGTTGATACATTGTCAACAAGACAACATGTAACGTCAGGAGAAGGAATGCTTCACTATCTGAGTAGACAGGAGCAGAGAGAGGCTGTGAGGCAGGAAAATGAGTGGAACAACAGGAGTTGCTGTTTATTTTTGTCTGAGCTGTCACAATACTGTTTGTTGTCAGCCCGGGTTCATGGCTTTCTGCTGCTTATGTGCTTAAAGGCAAAGAAAACCCTTGCAGTAAATCTTGTTTGAATAAATCAAGATCAAAGTGCACTGTTCATAGCTGTATTGTCGAGCCTGGCCAATACTGAACTTTTGGGCTGATGTTGATTTTAGAGATTGCAAATGATAAATATCTATGTATCAGCTCATGTTCTTATTCTATATAGGCTGTCATTGGTTGTTCAGCTGACCAGGTTTTCATGTTGGAATAAATTGGTCAATATCATAGACTGTATATAAAGATGGATGTCATGACAGCTCCCCAAAATTGAAGCCAAAGTGTATCAATTGCCACCTGGTGGCTGGCTGCAGTATAAGTCATCAACCCTGCCTCCTCTATGTTAGTGGATGGGACATGGACCAAATGAAGACACTTTTGCAAAAGATGGTTTCTGTCATTTTAGATTGTAGTTATCTATTAATGTTTGTACAAGTGTTTATGTTTCCAGTTGGTTTGGTTTCATGTAGTTGATATTCTCAAATCAGGTTGAATCGTAATGATTGGCAGCTACCTGAGACTGACTCATGATTGACAGAGCACATGTATCAGGGGGACCTCAATACTGTGGCTCCATCCTCTTATCACTTCTGCACAGTCTCTGGCACCTAATGCTCAAGATGACAAGATGTCCAGGATATTCATTGATAGTAGGAGTGCAGACCTGTTGTCCATCTTTATATTCGGTATATGGTCAACTTATATTGATACTAATACATCTGTGATAGACCAGCATTGACTCATAAAACTGGTCAACTGATATATTGATGTGGCTCTAGTATTATGTAAACAGGAACAAAACATAATGTAATTTCCAAATTTAGTGCTGTGAAACATCCTGCAGATTAGCTAGATTCTGTTATAGTAAAATGAGTTCCTGTTAAACGTTCAAATGTTCATCTTATTATTTTACTACCTTATTTCAAAATGTGTTGTTCAGTCTAAGTGGTTCTACAGTTTATATATACTGGCACAGACTGCTGTAAGAACCTAGCTCACAGTGAGGAGGCTGTCAGAGGTTGTTAGGTGTTACTGACACTCTCTAGCTGGGTCTTCAGGCAGCTTCAGTCACCTTCCTTCTGTCTGTGGAGAGCTGAGCCTCCTGTGCTGGTCCCTGTAAAGAAAGGGATTCCTTTATTCCACCAAGCAGGAATGCCATTATCTCCATGACTGATGATTTGCTGCCTCAGGATGCTTTTTTATTCTTCCCTCCTCCCTTTTTATTTTATGACCTGACAGCTGTGTGTGTGAGTGTGTGTGAGTGTGTGTGTGTGTGTGTGTGTGTGTGAGTGTGTGAGTGTGTGAGTGAGTGAGTGAGTGTGTGAGAGTCAGTCAGCCTTATGGTCTATTTTTTGTCACTCAGTATTGCCAGGTCACCATGCAAATGCAAGATTACCACTGCGTGATCACATTATGATCTACCATGGCTCACTAGCCTGCAGATGCATCGAGGGGTTGGGGGTGGTCCGTTTGCATAGCCGTTAACATTCACTTCAGAAATCCTCCACAGTTGGCGCCAGCAGTCGAGGCGCAGTTGTCAAGTGTCGGGCCCTCACTCAACAACACAACAAATGAGCTGTAGTATTTAATATCCACACACATGCTGTTGCCTGACGACACTAACAACTATCTGCCAGTGTGTTTATCTCAGGCCTGTGACCTTTAACAAACCCATCCAGCTGAAAGAGTCCATTGCTGTAATCAGCGTGTCAGCAGTTATAAAGTCCAGCAGGGATGTGCTTCCTCTGTGAAGTGGAGGATTGATGTGGCCCAGTCAGGCTTGTGGGGGATTGTTTGTTTATTCTTGTTAGTGATTCTCCCCCTCTGGTGCCTCCCCCTTCCACAGGTGACCTTTAAACCAGATCTGTCCACAGCTGAGGTTCATGATGAAAATATCAAAGGACCCCTAAAGGTAAGGCCAGAAAGATGGATTGATGCTCTGTTAGAGACATGGAGTATTGTCATAACACATTTAATATTTGCACTTAATGTATTTTTTTTTTATAGTTGATCCTTTTTGTTTAAACTTCAAATTAATTCAAATTATGTCACCTTTTTTTGTTCCACTTCCTTTTGTTTTTATCTGTTAGCATCCATTGTTCGCTCATTAATTTAAAAAAAAAAACTACTTAGAAAATAATAATAATTAGCATCTTGATGCCAAATAACAGCAGTGAATCTGTCCAACAGGTGGGAGCTGTTGTAGAGGTGAAGAATCAGGATGGAGTTTACCAGGAGGCCACAATCAACAAGCTGACTGATGCTAGCATATATACTGTTGGTAAGTTAACAACAAACCACCTTCTTTACCTCCTGTTAGGAAGAATCAAACTCTCCTCACAGCAAGCCTATTAAAAGTGCATGAGTACAAACTAAATTCACAAGGGTTTCCATGCTTTGTGTGTTAAACTTGTTTTTGCACTAAGTGGTTGCAAGAACCATCTGCAATCTTCGTGTGTTGGACGATGTTGACTTTATCATTTTTCAGGGTCTAAGGATGGTGTTGTGTATTGTGCAGATTGTAAAGCACCATGTTTTGTGAGATAGTGCTATATCAATACAATTTAAATGTACTTGACAGCAGTAAAGCTGCTGTGTCATATCTGCAAACCATCAAATCCCAAACAGTTACTGTTGTTTGTTTGGTTATTTAATATGTACAGTAAAACTTAGACTTTGCATATATTATGTTTCCATATTAATATATATTTCTAAATATTGTCATCCAAAGCAAGGAGAAATACTGGTCAAGATAAACCCATTGAACAATTGAGAACAATGAACAAATGATGAAGTCACCAACTTTCCAACACAAATTAATATTTGAGAAGCTGGAAGCAGCCAAAAGTTAGAATTTTAGCATGAAAAATTTAAATTGAGTTGAAAAACTGTTGCTGTAGTTTTCATGGCAAGTTGTAAGTGCGAGTCTGTCAAGCGCATACAGTTAAAATGTTAGATAATCCAAAGCACACAGCATAAAGGCTGCTGCTCAGATGTGCAGTTTCTCAGCAGCTGTTCATTTCTTAAGAAACGCCGGTGGGGTTCTCATCAGTGAGAAAACAAAAAACAGAAGTCACTGCGGAGGTTACCATAAGTGACTTTTCCCTCATTGTTGTCGCCAAATACATTTGATGAATGAGATTTTAGGATTTACACATCTGGGTTTGTCTATGAAAGCGAAAGGAAGTCTGTTTTTGTTCCTCAATTTGATATAAATTGTAATTTTGTGTACTGTAATCATATGTGGCCACACATTTTAAACATCTATGGACATTTAATATCAGTCGATGCATTAGACAGTTCCCCCACGTCTCTTATTTTAGTATTTACTCCACTCTCTGCTGCACAGAGGGTCCTTGAAGCTCTGTTAGAGCCATGAGCTGGAAGCGACTCTGTTGGATTTATCCACAAACATAATTGTTTTCAGCGTATCATAAAACAAGCAGACATTTTGTAACTCTGTGTGTGTGTATTTTGGTGGACTCCTTGCCTACATACAGCAGGCTAATAGTTTTCACTCTCATCTCTGCAGTCTTTGATGATGGCGATGAGAAGACCCTGAGGCGTTCCTCTCTCTGCCTGAAAGGAGCGCGTCACTTTGCAGAGAGCGAGGCAAGTATTGCGCTGTCCTGAAGCTTCCTGGGGACTCAGAGTCTGTTTCATAGCTTTTTGTTTAGTCAAAACAGTCTCACATCTCTATTCACAGTGCTCAAATTAAAAAGCTTCTCATGAATAGTCCCATATTGGCCTCTAGAAGTTCAGCTGTGAAATATTTTCAGGATATGTAAACTCACATCACAGGAAAGTGCTGTGATGGTAAATCTCTCTGTTTGTAACTGTTGAAATTTCGTCAAGGTATACAGAATCAATCTTCTGTCTTCAGATTTAGTGTGTGACAAGATGCCACTGGGGCTCATTTCTGTTCTCTCCTCTGCAGACACTTGACAGACTCCCTCTCACCAACCCCGAGCACTTCGGCACACCTGTCATCGGGAAGAAGGGCAACCGCGGGCGACGATCAAACCCTATGTGAGTGTTGGCCTCCGCCTCTGTACATCCTGCAGGGCTGGTATCATACTTGATGTATCAGATGTCTGTGATGCTGGTGTGGAGGGTTTTCTCTGCCGACCCAGAACCATCAGTAATGGGCTGACCCATTTTTAAGCGTGCTGCTGACAGCAGTTGAACTGAAAGATTTACACTCATCTCCATCGCCTCATAAACAGCCCCTGAGGCCTGGAGAGGACGGCCTACTCGCCTCCTCAAGTTCCTTAATCACGCCTGGCTCGTGTGTGTGTGTGTGTGTGTGCGCGTGCGTGTGTGTGCGCGTGTGCGCGTGTCCCGCTGAACTCAAATGTTCCAGTGGGTGTTTTGTGCTCTGATATGCCTACTCCTGGTAGACTGCAGAGTTTTCTTCAGGGAATAGGGACTGCTGAGGGATTTCGTTTTTGGCGCTGGATATAATTGTGGCTCCACACTGTTATAAAGAGGACACTCTGCTACATAATCTCATTCTCTGACACCCATTGCTAATGGCACTCAGAGAAAAGTCAATATTACTCTAAACATTGATGCAATATTGACCTGTAGCGGTCCCAGCTGTACATTAGCACCTTGGACCAGTTGTCTTCCGGGGCACTAAAAGTCTGAACTGTTTAATAACAAGGGCTGGCAGCACATTTTGAGATCAAAACTACTAGAGTGGTTGTTTTAAAGGAAGATTTCAACATTTTTTCGGGGAATGGGTTTATCTGCTTTCTTGCGGAGAGTCCTCATGTGTGGACCATAAAGAATTGAAACAGGAGGAAACAGGTAGCCTGCCTCTACCAGAAGGCAACACATTATGCCTTGTTTGTTTAACCATGAGGTTGCCAGGCAACCAGCAGAAATACCAAGATGTCACTGGTACTGGTCAATGACAGAAAATAAAGATGGACGATGGTAGCTGGCTGCAGTATAAGTCATAAACCACACCTCCTCCATGTTAATAGATGGGACATGGCCCAAATAAAAATAAATTCTCGTCAAAGAAGGTTTGTCATTTTACTGTTGGCAACTGTTATTGTGGCGGCATATGTTCAGGTGTTCAACTTTCATAGAAATTGAGTTTTGATAAATTATTTGATGCTATAAATATTGTATGATTTACAGCTGATACTTGGCTTTTCGACAACTGGTCAGGTGGGTTTATCGAATTTCTTTAAATTTGTTGAAAAACGTTGGTCACACATAACAAAAGTTTATGCACCTAATATGTAAATTTCTCGGACAGATAATCAACTGGATGAAATCATGACGTTGTGAAGGTCCACTTCACTACAACACACACGCGCTAAGTTGACTACATTTGATAATCCTTTAATTGACTCTTGCTCTCCGCTGTCACAACAGCTCAATTAGAGATATAAAGATGCCTTTTTTTAGCAACCGGAGACTGTGTCATGCTAAACCTAGCATTTAACTGTCGGAGTGTTTTAATATGTGGTGGCACATTGCTGGTATCTTTTCAGTCTTATCACTGGTGACATTTCTCCATGATGGCACATCATGGCAAAAAGAAAATGTATCTATCCAATCAATCATCACTTTAACACCTCAATGACGTATTTAGTTTAGTGGGAGCGACAGCACATCTCTCTCGTTACTTATAGGTGCAGGCTGAGTTAACTTGGCTCCTTTCCCTGTACTCCTCCCTTTCAGTGACAGCCTTTCATTAAGTCTTATACTGCAACATGAGCTTATTTACACACTTTGACTACAGATGACTAAAGTAACGTGGCATACACCTTTCTGTGGCTGCAACAACAGGCTGGTACATCTTTCTTCTATCTCTGTTTAGTGAGTTACTGGGACGGACAAACTGTCACTGAAAAACAACAAGCTTATATTCATTCATTTAATTATTAAATGTTTGTTTACCTCCATAGAGAAAGGGAACATGGATACAGGATAGAAGACAGAGTTCAGGGAGAGACAGATGAGAAGTTAACAAAAAATTGAGGGTGGGGGAAAGATCATAGGAAGTCTGGATTGGACCCTGATTGGCCTAATATTCCCAGATTCAAGCCTTAGCGGTACCATACTTCAAATGGCAGGTTTCCAATACAAATTAAATAAGAAATAAATGACAATTATTCGTACAATTATAGATACAAATATTGTACATTTATTTCTTTTCTCAAATTCCACACAGTCACAGTCCATGGCAAACCTTTTGATCTGGCTTGTGCTGGTAAATGGCTGGTAGAAATGTATGTTGGCCAGTATTTATTTATCTTTTTTAGGTTTAATTAAATTTGTATAACACCAAATCCTAATATACATTATCTCAAGGCACTTTTCATAGAAGGTTGAGACCTTCAAATGATAAAGAAGGTAATTTTGGATCCTATCCATGAATCAGGAACGAAAGGGGAGTATTTCCTGTAACTCGACACAGGTTTGATTCTAGTTTAGCTTTGGATGGAGCAAGGCTGGCTGCTTCCTCCTGCCTCCAGCCTTTGAGCTAAGACAAGCTAATGGGCTGTTGGCTGTATTTTCCTATTTAGCATACAGACATCTTTTCACATAACCTGCAGCAAGAAATTAAATAAATAAGACTTTACTTAAAATGTTAGTTACTTAAATAACTACATTTAATAATAATTGTGTAACTGTAACATTCCGTGTTATAGTTGTCATTGTATGTGGTTCAAACTGTGTTCAAATTACTTTTAGTCTCTTCATTCAGTCACTAAGAGTCGTGTGATTATGACTTTGATGTAAAGCATATTCAATGTTGTTGCTGTTGTTGTAGTAGTGTTAAGCAGCAGCAGCCGGGCTGATTTACAGTTCTCTCTGTGTGTGTGTGTGTGTGTGTGTGTGTGTGTGTGTGTGTGTGTGTGTGTGTGTGTGTGTGTGTGTGTGTGTGTGTGTGTGTGTGTGTGTGTGTGTGTGTGTGTGTGTGTGTGTGTGTGTGTGTGTGTGTGTGTGTGTGTGTGTGTGAGAGAGTGTACACAGTGCTGTTGTCAGAACAAGCCTAGTGAGGCATAAAAAGAGGATGGAGGGCCTGTTTGCCTGCTGGTGCTGCTTGCATTTTCATTGGCTGCCTGTCTACGGGCCACAGTCAGCGCTCTGCCTGAGCATCAGGATGACGGTTAAGACAGCTGAGAATGAGCCGCCTCGTCAATACGCTGATCGTAATGAGTGAGCTCATCAATGGAGCCGACCTTATGTTTCTCTGTGATACATAATAGTTTGTTTACGAAGTTCGCTGGTGGTTTTTGTTGTGCTATGGGTTGTTAATTGGAGACTTTATTATGCTTTGTTATGCAACTGTTAAATGAAAAGATGTTTTGTCAGCAGAAATCCTTTGTCTCTCTATACTGAGAAGGAACTGTATTACAATTTTATTTACCTAATCCATTTATTTATAGTGTGGATTTAATATGAAATGCCTCTATGAACAACCAGGATGATTTTCTTTGATTAAACAACACTGCTAATAGGTCGACTTTTCTCAATCAACTGACACCAACCATCTTATAACTAACTCCAAATAGAGGCTGATACAGCTTTGAGGAGTTTACTGGTATATTAACTGGTTGTCTACTAAATTGTAACAATATTTTTCACAATTTTGTAACATTCTATAATGTCCATAGTGAATTCATCATTGATCCACAGTACGAAAGCTAAAAATAAAATCTTTCCAGCAAATCCTCAAAACTGAGAAGCTGGAACCAGAGAAAGTACTTTGTTGCTCTAAACTGTGAATAAAGTGGGCTGAATTCACCAGATGTGAAGAATTTAAGTGTATATTTATGACCATCTACACACTTCATCTACCTTTTTCTAAAGTGCAGTCCATCCAGTAAACTGTACTTTTCTCCCGCAGTCAAGAAGAAGAGTTGTCTTCATCTTCCAGTGAAGAGGAGGAGAGTGATCAGCGGCAGAATGAGGAAATGTTTGGCAAAGTGGTCTGTGTGGAGGGGGTCACCACCGGGGACAAGAAGAAGAGCACGTGGTACCCTGCACTGGTGAGTCTCCATTCCATCACTGAAGAAAAAGGGGCTACCACTCCTGGTCCTCATGTACACTCACAGCATTGTATAACCACAGCATTATGCAGGTTTATGGTATTGAAATGCTGGAAATCTGCATGTTTTTACAGTTAAATAGCTGATTTCTATAAAGACAAACTTTGTGCAGCAGCTGCCTGACTGAACTTGATGAGTTTCCGAGAGTCAAAACAGCTTGACTCATATTATAAAGGAAAAAGACACGGCTTGTTTTCCATGATGTGTGTGACAGTGCAGTACAAACATTGTTTTGATGTATTCAGTCTTTTCCAATCCATTTCCCTCCACCCAGCCTTAACCCTCAGCTACTGCTTGTGCATAATGAAATAGTGACAGGCGTTGTTTGTTTATGTAAGTGTTACAAGTATAACTGGGCGAATGAGAGAGGGTGGGGAAACCTGTGCCTTTAACAGTGTAGTCATCACAGCCCCGCCTCCAGCATTTGTTGTTCTTGGCTGGCCATTGACCGAGCACCATGCTGCCTCCTTGTGACAGCCCAGAGAAGTACAGTACACAGAAGCCTGTCATTGTTTATACTGTGACCGTATGGCATGGAGTTGTACACTGGTAAATCTCTCATCTGTGACAAACAGTGTGCTCTGAAAATGCCAAGTTAAATAAAAGACAAAAGAAACAGGGACTGTATGAGCGAGCTCGGTGCATGTTTCCAGCAGAGCGTATGCGTCAAAAAGGGAAATGATCTCACAGTGCAAACACAAGTCATAGTGGTCAAGTAAAACCTTCCCCCGCAGCATGTGTGTGTGCGTGCGTGCGTGTGTGTGTGTGTGTGTGTGCAAACAGATAGTCCTGGTATAAATCAGACAGTGCTGCCTCCTCTGGATTAGACCCTGATATGGAAAAACTGTCACTGTTGTGTCTCTACTATGATAAACTCTTTATTTCCTCTGCCTCTTTGTCTTAATTTTAGCATGGCCGCTTGCAGAAGCTACTGCCTCTCTCACACACACACACACACACACACACACACACACACACACACACACACACACACACACACACACACACACACACACACACACACACACACACACACACACACACACACACACACACACACACACACACACACACACACACACACGCTACCACCTCATCTGACCTATTAACCATCTCATTTGTGTTCAACAAGGTCATCTCCCCGGACTGCCATGAAGATGCGACTATGAAGAAGGACAACATCTTTGTCCGCTCATTCAAAGATGGAAAATTGTGAGTCATTACTAATGAACCAAAATGCACAATTTAACTATGTGTGAAGCACAACTACACTGATGATCATCAGTATATTAATTTACATTTTTATTATTAATTAACACATAAATTATGTTTATGTTCAGCCTATCATTTCAAGAGTAACAAGTAAAACAGAATTTAGCATAGCACCAAGTTGATTTGTGATGGTTACTTAAATAATTATGAGGAAACGGCAATTCTTTTGAGAAGCTTTGGCAATAAGATGATATGCATGTTCATTTTATGAATGATCTTAGTTGCTCCTGATTAGTTTTCTATTTATGTTCATCAACTAATCATTAAGTCCCAGTGTAAAACATCCCCATCAGTAGGATAAGTAAATACAAAATTTAATATGGCACAAGTTTGGTAAGTTTTTTTTTCTTCTTTGCTTTTATTTTTATAAAGTTATTCTTCTACTGTCAAGTGGTGTGATCATGATGAATCTCACTATTATGACTTCTTTGTCTCTTGGAATTACAATATTCTTGATAAATAGTTTGAAGCTTTAGAAGAATATAAGATTTTGTGATCTCTCAACAGGAGTTGGGATACTGTGTGCTTTCCCTGGCACTGCTGGGTTTTGTTATTTTATTTGTCCTCAGGCTGTAAGTTACTGGACCACACTGCCAGATTGTTTTGTCTGTGGGGAAGAGAGGAATAAGTCCTGTCAGGAGTCTGCTCTCAGCAGATCGTGTCTTACTGCAGCCTTTCTGTATGTGGGTAGTGACGTGCCGTAGCCCACACAGAAATTAATCTGGTGTTTCCGCGCTGCTTCAGAGACTTACCTTATTGTTCTCTTTTAATTCCACTGAAGACAGAACAGCCTTGAGTCTGCATTCCTTCATAGATATCCCGTGTAATTTACTGACATGACCCTTAATCTGCAGCTGAAGACGACACACTCACAGCACAGGAAATCTTATCGCTTGTATTTTTGGCTAATGGTCAGGTGAAGGGTAGAATTGATAAGAGGGACAAGATAAGAGTGATAAATCACCTAAGAACTGGAAGTCATATACTTGTAAAGTATTTCCTCTCTGAGTGAGCACGATGCCCTGTGGTGGTGTTTGCTGCAAATTAAATCACACAGGCGCAGTCTACCCTTCTGTTTTGTTGCAGTTTGAGTTCACTCATTGAAATCCGCATATCCAAGGGCGGGTGCTAGACATAATAATGTAGGGTGTCGGAAAATCCATATCATTATTAATGAGTTTCTTAGGTCTGTGTTTCCCCAAGTCCTCCTGCTTTTATGTGGATGGAATAATAAGGATGAAAATATATTATTACTGTTACCCGTGAGCGAGGTGATGTATCAGTCTGATGCATCTGTGACATCTCTTTATGTTTTTTTTACAGTATGATTTATAGCCAGTGTTGCTGATTATATTATATGACACAAAACAACTAAGCTTTTTAACAGAATTGACCACATCGAGATCTTGCGGTATGATGACAATCGTTCACATTAGGGATGTACACTATAAACATTTTTTTTAACTGATAAACAACACCAATTAGAGTGTCTCTGGCCAGCCTCTTAGTAAATACTGTCCCAGTGAGACCATGTGAGACAACAGCAGGCGATCCGCCGCAGGATTTACTGTGAGCGAGTAGACGTGTTGATGATGTTTCTAACAAAAGTCATCAACAACACTGAAGAAAATAGAATATCCCGCTGCATTGTTTATGTGTGAAAGGCAAACTCCAGAGAAACTCCTGACCAGTTCTGCTGGAGTTCATGTTTGAAAACGGCTTTACTCTCACACACACACACACACACACAGAAATCTGGTCACTTCAGTGGCCCATCAAACGGCATAACTTTCCGCTTTAGCTGTGTTCCCGTGGCGGCGGCAGGCATGCAGTCACTCTGATGGGAGTAAACTGCATATATGATCAGTGGGCAATCACAATAATCAATCCTGATTAACAGGCCAGGTCTACCCAGTCCTTAGCAAACAGCTTTTCTACTGGTTTTTATTCAGAAATAGCAACATATCCACATTGTGGCGTCAACTTTGAGACCCACGGTGCAGAAGACCTACGAAGATGGTACCACTGTCCAAGGTTATTTTTTAAACAGATCAAAATTCTTAGTCAGTTAATATTTAATGGTTAATAGTGAATACTTCACATTCATCAACATCAAGTTCAGACTGTCTATACCCTCTTATCAACAATGTCACAGTTTCTACCAGGCTGCCCTATTTCCTGTAGCCCTTTTTACACTCGAAATGTTTTCAAGTGTTTTCCATTCTTTTACACACGTACCCTCACTCCACCTGACATTATTTATTATTATACTTTTTATCATTCATGTCAGCTCCCTGTGTGGTGTGTTGTTGTGTTTTTTTAACAGGGGGTCACGTCCATAGACCATGTGACCCCTCCCCGCACAGCGCCTGGGTCAGTGTGTTCATTTATCTCTGGAGAGTGGGGTATTGTTAGTGGTCACCGTTCAGTGTGGCTTTTCCAAAACAATGGCTTTGGAAAATGTTTTTCCAGGGAAAGCAAGGTCACATCCAGAAGGGAGACCGGAGCTGTCAGGAAGCGGGTATTCTTATTTAGTCAGATCAGGTTACCATAGCAACAATGGAAACAGTTGCTATTTTTTTTCTCGTGTTTTGGCTGCCTTGCAAACTTGTCTGTGCTATTGAAGTTTAATCATTTTAATAGTTAACAGTTTAATCATTGCACAAATGTTTTTAACTGAGCCTTTCAGAATTGGATAAACAAAGCTAGGCTGCATGTTTAATGTTGTAATGAATCGATTCATAAAATGTTGTATGAAAGAGAATAATAAATACTAGTATAATTCTTAGCCATGTTAATGGCATGGCTTTAGGGATGGCAAGGGATGTGGAAATTAACTGCTGTGACATTTTGTGCAGATGTTCATGGTCCCCAGAGGCTGAACCTTGCTGATTTTGGTGATATTTCATCTTTCTGCACAATGAGCGTGACATTTTATCTCGACAGCTATTTGTTTATGAAAATTACTAACAAATGACATTCCCATCGGCCTCAACCGTTAAAGTGCTAATTAGCAGATGTTATTAAGCATCTGATAGCATTTAGCTCAAAATGCTTCTGTGCCTAACATATTCACAGAGCTGCCTGCGTGGCTGAACACCCTTTTAATCCTATTTATCCTTTTAATTAATCACAGTTAAATAAATAAAAAAATCTTTGCACCATTTGTATACATACAAGTGCATTAGGGAACCAGTGGCACTCTACTAACACAAACACACACAGCTGTGATTTAGGAGTTGGAGCGGGTCGTCCACTAACCGGAGGGTTGGTGGTTCAATCCCCGGTTAAGATACTGAACCCCAAATTGCCCCTGACCACTGTGCTTACAGTGTATGGATGGTGCGTGGTAGAAAAACTGCTGCACATAGAAGTGGTGAATGAATGTGTGTGTAAATGGGTGAATGTGGCTTGTACTGTAAAGCACCCTGAGTGGTTAAGACTGGAAAAGCTGTATATAAAATATAGCCCTTTTACTATTTACTAACAGTTTTAAAAATTCCAGGAATTAAAGGTAATGTCTATTTTCCATGAGCTTGTTGAGCTGCAATAAACAGTCTTTTTTTATTCACTCCAATAGCAAATCTATTGCATCAGCTCGGCTGTCGACAGATACCACAGCAAATCGTCACCCTGGCACAGCAGCCAGGACTCTAACAGATTTCAGTTTACAAGCTCCACTGATACATCTATCTGCCAAATCACTGACACTTTCCCTAGCTGCTGTAGAGATGCTGTAAGAAAATAGGCTGTATGAATCTGGTCATGACTGTACATGTCGACTCTACGGTTGGAAACTATTTTCACTCTGCCAATAAGAGTTTAGGTTGTTTACTCTGTTGCTGCTTTACATCTTATTTTTTGAGTCCAACTTTTCTTTCAGTAAAAGACAATTCTGCGAAAATCTTTTGGCTGGTTTCTACTTTTACCTACAGTCACATCCTAGAGCTGAACCTTGGTCTAGTATCAAGCTGTGCTGTTCACACTATCATTTCTGTGCACATTTTAATCAGAGTCGCTGTGTTTGTTTTTGTAGCTCCATGGTGCAGAGGAAGGACGTCCGTGAGATCAGCAGTGACTGTCCTCCAAAAGCCGATGCAGGGCTCAAACCAGGTGAGTTTAAAGGAAAGCTTTAAGACTTTTATCTTACAGAAGTGAAGCAAAGTGCACACTGAGTCCCAGACCTCTGTGAGCTGGCCTGTGTGTTGACACACTTGGCAAAAAAATACTCTGAGTAGGTTGCAGCGAGGCAGACTGAAGAAAGAGAAGTTCTGTTTTTGTTCCGGGGAATGCAGCAGTGAAGAGCGCCTGTCACTGTTGAGTCTATTTTTATTTGAAGTCATCACCAGGCTTTCTATAGTGCCCCTGTTTCTTTTCTGCTGCAGAGCTCTGACATTCTCATAATTACTGTTAGGAAGCAGCTCTGTATTATTGTAGTCTTCACAGGTGGTTGACTCACAACTGTGATATTTCCTGCGTTGCAAAACCATGAAACCAGCATCTGCAAAGGTGGTTAGATGCTGCTTAGGTACCACCTGTGACATTGTGGCTGAACGCTTCTGCTGCGCCGCGTCACTGCAAATACTCATGACAGCTTTTCATGTTGCTGTGTTCCATGGCGGATTTCTACTCATGTTTATGTCAGTGTCTTTTCTACTGTCACACTTTTGTACATTATATTCAGAAGTAAGTTGTAAATGTAGTTAATCACCACTGATTCTCAGTTTGAATAATTCGCTGGAGAATTCTCTGGTTTCATTCAATTTAATTTACTGTTTGATTGATTGGTTCACTACAAGCAAATGTACACGTAGAACTCCAAATACACACACACACACAAACACACAAACCCAGGGGCAGATGTCATGAGGTTTAAATCTAATAAATGAAGGTATTAAATTTTAAATATATTGTCCTTGTATTCTATTGATTTATAATATTTTCTTTTCACTTGGCCTGTGGTAATACCTGCACCTTTCTTTAAAATATTTAGTTTTTGAGCAGCAGTAAGTAAAGATCAGCTGCTTGACTCAGTCCACAGAGCCCTGAGGCTGAGCTGTTCACCTGTTTATTCAAAGTTCAGAGAAGTTTGACACAGCATACAGCTGGTCGCCTGTCTATTCAAATTGTATTAATAATGAACGTGTCCAACTCACACCAAATACGACTCTGCATTTTCTAGGGCCCTTAACAATACACATGCTAAGTGTAAAGCCGATTAGATAAACTGTTCTTGAGATACGTGCTTCACTTACAGACAAAAACAGATTTGTGGAATTAGTATTATTGTACCTCTGCTCTGTGATTTATTACTCATCTTTTTATTTAGCCTGGAAATTGTTCTATCTGTTAAAGTCAAGTTTTACATGCTCAGTTTGTGAGACAAATAGCAGCAGGGAATGACGAGCAGTGCACACTGGGTTAAGTTGAAATGCCATAATGCATTTTCCGTGTGCGTTTGACAGCGCTGGACGCAGCCTTTGAGTTCCAGCATCAGTTGCTCGTGCCCAGCACCTGGAAGACAGAAGTGAAAGAAGAAAGTTCAAGCAGTGAGGAGGAGGATGACGATGAAGAGGAAGAGCAGCAGGAAAATGCCAGTGGTGAAGAAGAAGAGGTAATGGCGGTGCACATGATCTTATCCCTGCTACATCAGAGTTGAAAAAGATTTTCAAAGTGTCTCTTTTCCTGTCGGCAGGAGGAAGTGGAGCCGTTCCCAGAGGAGAGGGAGAACTTCCTGCAGCAGCTTTACAAGTTCATGGAGGATCGAGGTAAAGTCTAAAGAGCAGATAAACTGATGTCTACATAAACATGTAATTTCTCTTAAACGTGTATTCAAATCCTGCAATTGCAAGGCATTTATTTTAAGTGCAGCCGTAGAAAAAAAAAAGGTTGTGACAAATTATTCACACTACGATTAGGTCCAGGGGGGTTAATGAAAACACAAGTTTTGTATTTTTCGCCTTTTAGTCAAAGGTCTGTTCCATGACTCATTGAGCTCTACAGCCTTTAACGTTCCCCATAACTGTGATTTAATCTTATCTCAACAAGAAATATCTCTGTAGTGGCTGCCTTTTTTTTAACCAAATGTGTTTATTAAAATATTTTAAGAGCAATGATGGAAAGTATATATATACTGTACTTGGTAGTTGACTTGAGTTTTTACTTGTCATCTCCTTCACCCCAACTACTCCAAGAGGAAACAATTTTTTCCACTACATTTATTTGATAACTTCAATTAAAAAATGTAACACAAACGCATATGATCAGACCATAAAATATGATGTGCTGTTGTTAAATGGTTGATAATAACAAGTGAAACTTCAATAAAATAATTAATTAAACCACCTCCACCAACCCAAACAGTAACGGGAGCATTTTGAGTACTTTTAATACTTATACTGCATTTTTCTAAATAATACATGCAGACTTTTACTTAAGTGATGATTTCAATGCAGGACTATATTTAGAAAAGTTTATTTCATAGTTTTCCTATGTGAAGGGTCTGAATACTTTTTTCCGCAGTTGTTGAAAATCAGGACCAGTCAGCTTCATAAAAGCTTTTCCACTGAACCAAACATGCAGCTCTGCCTCTCTCTGTTGAAATAAACCTTTGTGTCTTTCATCTCTACCTGTTCTATATTCCTCCTCCTCAGGAACTCCCATCAACAAGCGACCTGTTCTGGGCTACAAGAACCTGAACCTGTTCAAGCTCTACAGGCTGGTGCACAAACTGGGAGGCTTTGAGAACGTGAGTGCCGCTCTGACAGCAGTAACTCCTGCTGGCGTTTGATTCTGGTCTTACTTGTGTTGTTTTTGATGTTGACTGACTCTGCAACTTTTCTGTGTCCACTTTTTGAGCAGATTGAAAGTGGTGCAGTTTGGAAGCAAGTCTATCAGGATCTGGGAATCCCTGTGCTTAACTCTGCCGCTGGCTACAATGTCAAATGTGCTTACCGCAAGTACGTACAGGAGCTGCCTCCGCAGCCTCTCAGAGCTTTTAACTCGACTGGAGATGCAGCTTTTGTTTCTGTCATTTTTCACCAAAACTGACACATAATTTTTACTCTGTTTTACTTACTCTGTGTCCATTTATTTACACTGCTTCCTCATTTTGGCAAACTCCTTAAGAGTAAATGGATCTTTGCAATATTTAGCTTTTTGCTGTAAAGGTGTTGGAACATTTCATGTTTAAGAAGAACAGTGAAATTACACATGGGGGTCTTCTGGCTGTGTTGACAAGGAATGTGTTATCATGCAGGTACTTGAATGGATTTGAAGAATACTGCACTTCCACGGCCATAACCTTCAGGATGGACCTCCCCTTGAAGCAGGGTCCTAAAGGGGAGGTGAAGACTGAGGGGGAGGCAGGAGAAGCAGCTCCCACATCCTCTGGGTCAGAGGAGCAGAAAGCCCAGGAGGATGAGGAACCTTGCAGTGCACAGTCTGTAGTCTGCAAGGTGCATTCTCCTTAATACTGTTTGATTTAAAAAAATTCAATTTTTCTTATTTTGGATATTTAACCAAACCTTTACTTCCGTGCTATTTTTGCAGACCACTCGTGTATGTGTTTATATTAAAACCATCCCTCTCCCTTAGGAGGAGAAACCTGATATAACCAGAAACAAAACGGAGTCTGAACCTCCAAAGTCTGTGGAAAAGGAGAGTACGGACGATGAAGATGGGGAAGAAGACGCCCCCCACAACGGAGACGCAGAGGAGGGCTCGTCGACTGCTCACCTTGCAGCCGAGCATGTGAAACAGGAGCTCGACGAGGAGCAGGAGAGCAAGGACAACTCTGGGTAGGTGGTCTGAAAGGACGGTCCCTCCACCAGGGTGGTAAAAAAGAAAACATCCTCATGGCACAAACACAAGCTCCATGCGGGGGCCCCATGCTGGGCCCCTGCAGGGTGAAACTGTGTTGATATTCAGTCTGGCCTTCTGTTTTGAAAAGTTTAAAAAGTTTCTCCAGACAAAAAGACCTGAGGCATCCACTCAGAGGCAAGGCCTAAAAGACTGTTAGCAGATGAGAAGAAGTGACCCCTCTGACCTTAATGATACTAATACGCTGTTTACCCACAATCACCTCTACCTGCTAACCAGAGAGGAAAGCTCTCCCCCCTCTTCCTCTCTCTCATCTAACCAAGCTTTTATCCCCTGCCCTTTTTGCCATTATTATTTTTTGTGGCTTAGTTGGCATCAGCTGGCAGAGAAATCTTAGGGCACCAAAGCCTGACTGCTACTTTCCACCTGGCATGTCATGCTGGTCTCGCTCTCCGTCTCTCTCTGTCCTCCTCTCTCGGTGGCTGGGTTTGTTTGACTGCGTCCAGCCACATCTCACTCGGTTGCACACGACATGGCTGTGCTCTTCCTGGTTTCTCCCCCTCTCCTTAACTCTTATCTCTGTCTCTCTGGTCCCCTCTCTTTCTGTCTTCTCTCATTTTTTTGGCTTTTTTGATGTTCAGCCTTAGTAAATGTTCCATGTGTGTGAGTGTTGTCACTGATGCATTAGCACACTAGTCGCCAGATAGAGCTTCAGAGGCAGTAACTTTTAGAGGGTAAAAAAGGAAAATCTCTGTGCTGATAAATGTTTGTTCTGGGTAGTTGAATCGTGAAGTCTCGGTTAGATGTCTATTCCCTTATTGTTTCCGGTCTGCAGCTTCAAGATCAGTGCTTCCTCTATAGTTTAGACGTGTATTTGTTCAGCCCGCAGGTTGACACTTGTGTTAAGGCGGTATGGGTCACTGGGGACTAGCTTGAAAACACTGCAGGGAAATATAAACAGTCCAGATACTTGGTTTATTGCAGTTTTTTATGTCCAACTGAACTTCAGGGATGTTGTGATCACACGCTGCTGCTCCTGGGCTACATCCGTACTGCTATGTTTTTGTTTGAAAACGCACCAACTCTGATACCGATACGCCTGGAGTCCACACTACTCCAGAGTTTTAGAGCAGTTTGAAAATGCTGCTGCACCCTAGTTAGTTTGAAAACTCTGGTATAAAAATTTGGTATTCTGGACTGGGAGAAACAGGGATATTCAGAAACTATGATGTTGACACTGAACCTCTTGCTGATTGGGTCTTGTTGTTCATGGACTTCACCTATTCATCAGGCTACCATAGCCTTGGCTACCAGTGTAAAACGCAACATGGATAATAATATTATAATTCATAATCAATTACAAGAGTTGCTGACCCTGTTGTCTTTGCAGTTAAATTCAGCATTTTACAATGTTACAACTGTTTAGACAAGATGTTATTCGAGCAATCTGCAACTAACAACCAAATTCTTCCTGTTTACACTCACACGCGCATTCCCAGTGTATGTGAGTGGTCACA